>CP136068.1:10616193-11888658 GCA_032622095.1 Siphonodentalium dalli
GAGATTGTTGTATCCTTCGTAACGTTGTATCTATTTCAGGAATTATGTTGACGCAGCTCTGTGCTACGACCTCGCTGGAGATTGCAGCCAAGAACTGGTCGCTGTTGCCCAAAGAGCGATTGGCAAAATGAAGCCCGCTTTCTGTCGTGTTGTTACTGGTGTCTCTCGAGAGGTAACTACGTCATATGTCTCTCGAGAGGCAACCACATCATATGTCTCTCGAGAGGCAACCACATCATATGTCTCTCGAGAGACAACCACACCAAGCTCGTACGGTAAGTCAAATACACGTTTCGTAGGTATGCGTTAAAAAATGGCCGATTAATAAGAATATCTTAATTTTACTGTTATGTATGGGACAACACCAATACCATTTCGGGAAATGAATACCTTATCTATAAATGCATGTAGCTTTAATTCAGGTACGATATATATGGGAAACTCGGTACCTAGTGTGTGTTATTTTGGGTTTCTGCTATCTTTTCTGTTCCTATTATTTATGATAGTTCATTACAATAAATACTTTAATAACTGGGTGGGAGAATCCATTTAGTAGATAGCGGGTTACTCAGGGATGGGTACACGCTACATGGTAGTAGTACGGCTGAATTTGTAAAATTGGACCACAAGATTTTAGTGCATGCAATACATTAGAGAAACTTATCTTTTAAACAAGTTTGTTCACCCAGTGACTGACGCGCGAAGCGCATCCAGTGGGTGTGTATAATCGTAGGACTTATACGTTTCTGCTGAATTGAACTAGTGCCTATGCATTTCTGCTGAACTGCACTGACGTTTGATCGCAAAATAAAATTATAATCATTATCAAAGCACACGTTCGGATAACACCGCCATAAACAGTGACATATTACGATGTTGAGCTCGTATCGTCAATAAAATTAGAGTTATAACTTATAAAACTAAGAATTACTGCTAAAGTATTTCTACCAATTGGGTAACTAGATTCGTGTGGAGCTGGAACTAGAGAAATTTCAATTTCAACCAATTGAAATGCCGTTGATAACCGAAGGGTTAAGCGATTATCGCAATAGGATATGGGAACACCGTGTGCGTAACGTAACTATCACAAGTATAACGTACTCTGATAACAACTTATCGCCAAATTCATCCTTCAAAAAGTTTAAACATGTCATCTTCGGCTTCGTTTATTTTATTTTTATGAAGATGAATAATAAATGGGGTGATAAATATGTATAATATGTATATAACGACAAATAGAGTAAAATTAGCCATTTTTCCGTGAAACTTAGGATAGGCAAGCCAGGTACAAAAATTGGTGAAATATGAGTACGAACGTAAAAGTGTTCCCCTATCGTATTGCGATAATTGCCAACCGTAACTGCGAAGCGAAGCCTCCAATGGCAATTATTAATTAATTCATTTCGGCAGTTCAGTCTTCTAAGCTATTAAAACTTTCTTGGATATCTTGGAAGTTGTTTTGGAAGGATTGTTCTGATATATAAATGTTGGATTAACCTTCCAAAAAGATGAGTTTGACGCCTGCATTTCTTGGCATGAATATTAACGAGCGCTCGTCTGCAAGTACAGTCATTGCCGAATCGGTGTGTTATTGTGAAAATGTCACCAAGATTTCTCCACTCGATTCTCTTAAAATGCACCCTAATCGGTAAAATTCTTTTGATAATTCAATCTAAATACATCTTAGCTACTATTCGGATCTGCTGTCCTGGTCGAAAAAGGTTTAGTTTGACCAAAACGGCTATTGACAAAATAGACTGGTGCGAGTCAAGAACAATCTAAAAAAATTTGCTGTCAAACTTTTCAGAATATTTTTGGATATAATGATCATTACTCTTCAAAATAAAAAAATGGGCCACCTTGAAAATGTCCTTGAATCCAAGATGGCTGCCAAAATCCAAGATGGCCACCATAAGGCCAATTTTCCTATCTTGTATCACATTGATGGTGCTGAATTTAGGTTTTATCAGCATGAAACCTTAATATATGCATGACCAAACTATTGTCAGATAATAGCCTGATAAAAACACTAACAATCCAACCATATTGATGATGATTTTGATCCAAAATGGCCGCCAAAATCCAAAATGGCCTCCATAAGGCCAAGTTTCCTATCATGTGTAATGTTGATGGGACTGAAAGTTAGTCTTATCATCATGAAACATTCACTATGTACATAATAATTATTCTTAGATGATGAATTAATCCAAAAAATTAATTAACCACATTAATGATGAATTTATTTCAAAATGGCCGCCAAAATCCAAAATGGCTGCCATAAGGCCAATTTTCCTATCTTGTATCACATTGATGGTGCTGAATTTAGGTTTTATCAGCGTGAAACCTTAATATATGCATGACTAAACTGTTGTCAGATGATAACTTGATAAAAACACTAACAAACCAACCATATTGATTTTGATCCAAAATGGCAGCCAAAATCCAAAATGGCCACCATAAGGCCAACTTCCTTTCATGTGTAATGTTGCTGGGACTAAAAGTTAGTCTTATCAGCATGAAACATTGATGTATGTACATCTTAATTATTCTTTGATGATGAATTAATAATAAAAAAACTAATATAATAACCACCATTAATGATGAATGTTATTTCAAAATGGCCACCCAAATCCAAAATGGCCGCCATAACAGGCCATAAGGCCAATTTTCCTATCATTGTTGCATATGTTGCTGGGTAGGAAAGTTAGTCTTGTCAGCATGACGCATTGATGTATGTTCGTCTTAATTGTTCTTAGATGATGAATTAATAACTGATACTAATAAATTAACCATATTAATGATGAATGTTAGTTCAAAATGGCCACCAACATCCAAAATGGCCACCATAAGGCCAATTTGCCTGTCGTGTGTAATGTTGCTGTGGCTGAAAGTTAGGCTTAGCAGCATGAAACAGTGATGATGTGTGTATGTCTTAATTGTTCTTACATGATGAATTAATAACAAAACTAAAAAGTTGACCACAATTATAATGAATGTTATTTCAAAATGGCCACCAAAATCCAAAATGGCCGCAATTTGTTTAATTTTCCTATCATGTGTAAATGCTGGGACTGAAAGTTGGCCTTGTCAGCATGAAACCTTGATGTATGTATGTTTTAAGAGTTCTTAGATGGTGAATTAATATAAAAAAAACCTAATAAAATGACCACATTGATAATAAATATTATTTCAAAATGGCCGCCAAAATCCAAAATGGTCGATATATGTTCAATATACCTAACATGTGTAATATTGCTGTGACTGAAAATTAGTCTTATCAGTATGAAAAATGTATGTATGTCTTAATTGTTCTTAAATTATTAATTAATACCAAAAAATTGATCACATTAATAATGAATTTTATTTCAAAATGGCTGCAAAAATCCAAAATGATGAATTCATAAAAACAACTAATAAATTGACCACATTAAGGATTGATGTTATTTCAAAATGGCCGCCAAAATCCAAAAACGGACACCATGTGGTAAATTTTCCTATCATGTGTTATGTTGTTGGTACTGAAATTTAGTCTTATCAGCATGAAATATTGATGTATGTCTTAACGATGGTCTATCTCTACATATAACAAGTTGTATATAGTTTCATGGGTATACAATAATAAATATGAATATAACACATCTGTTCGGAAATGTATAGAACTATCAATTGATTTTGATTTTATTTGTAATAATTTGTTATGCGATTATTAGATGGGACATACATTTGTTACTATTTTAGAACAGACCGTTCAGACGATATCAGGTAGCGATTATTCGAGTTTACCCATTGCACCGAACGTCAAATGTCCCAGATTG
Organism: Siphonodentalium dalli; assembly: GCA_032622095.1. NCBI lineage: Eukaryota > Metazoa > Mollusca > Scaphopoda > Gadilida > Siphonodentaliidae > Siphonodentalium > Siphonodentalium dalli. The sequence goes on from CP136068.1 coordinate 10,620,009, forward strand.
ATTGTTTGTTGTATTATATATCTATAATGCGATAATGAGTCTAATTAACGTTTATTTATGACAAAATTACACAATGCCATTTCTGGTCTCTGTTAACAGTAACTATTGGTGGTAAGATAAACGATCACACATGTTTATTATCAGTTTATACCAGAACATGATCAAAATATAATCAATATTAATCGATAGAAGAGTGGATCTTCAATACATATATAATATATTATACCATGGAAACTATATACCACGTGCTTACAAAGAGATAGACCACATTTAATTGTTCTTAGACAACGAGTTAATAAAATGAAAGTGTCAATGACACTGTAGCTCAACGAGGAGAGGGGATAATGTCATATCTTACAGTCAATGGAGCGATAAGCAATGTGGAAAGTTTAAATGTTTAAGTTACCAGTATACTAGATGTCAAACAAGAGAGACATCTGAAGCTCAATCGGATGTAAAAATAATGTTGGCTGTATTGGGCAAGACGAGGGATTTAGTCATGCAAAATGTAATATCAAAGATTGCTGTTGGCGGCCATATTTTTCATTGAAATTCAGAAAAAATATTACAGCTTCAATGAAGTTTGGTGATTTGTGCAGAGGTGAGTAAATGTTTAGCGAAATAAATACCAGACAGTTCTACCGAATTGTCGCCTGCTGGTTCATGGAGGGTTACGATGACGATATGTTGAAGATCGCGACGACATTGATTATATGTGGTGGTGATGATGATGATGATACCGATGTTTATTATTATGACAATGAAATTGATGATGATCACGGTGATGATGAAAATATTCATTATGGCGCTCGCTGTACATGTATATTTTGTACATTCAAATTTCTTCATTCTATCTATCTTTTGTATTTAATTTAATTTTCTCGTGTCAAATTGGATCAGAGACTAAAGCAATTATGACGACAATATTGGTTGAGAACACCGCTTTACCCGCCATACCTCTTCCCAAAAATGGCAGTGTGATCAAGTCCTATAGGGAGATAATGTTGGCGATAATTGATACCCTTGAATTGGAGCACATCTTCGTTCGTGCTGAAGAGGCCATCAACAGCAAACTTCTGATAATGTTATGGATAGAGCATGGAATATAGTACGAGATTGATCCTTCTGAAATACGCCTTCGCTCTAATACGCCTTATGACTCACAGCCTTATTGAATCCACCCATCCAGCCCTGTTCCATTTTTAGTTCTACATGTCAAAGTTCTGGAGTAGCATTCCATGTTTGGAATTCATGAACATTCAAAAGCTCCACCTATGGAATGCTACTCCAGAACGTTGACCTGTAGCACTAAAAACAAACGGAACGGGGCTGTGTGGATCCAATATTACCACGACCCAGTGCAAAGGCTTATTAGGCCGTCTCAAGCATGGTGGACGAAGGTTAACCACATGCGTTATGTCAGCAGCTTCTACATATAATCCAGAAAATGAATTATCCGAAGATATCAGTCATAAGAAAATTGGACTGTTAATAAAACCCCTTTGTTCCTCGAAGACAACCTGTTCTGATATATGCGGTGCCCAAACGCTCATACACCATGGATGAATTAGTCGATCTTCATGTGCATTGATATAGGGCTTCTAAAATGTGGAGCCAGAGAGCCGTTCGAGTTTTGCTGTACGAGATCAAATTGGGAGTCAGTGAGTGGGACATTAAACACTCGTTCATCACAATATTCCTAAAAGAGCTTCAAATTTTGCACATTTTATTTTTATTTTGGATGACCATGTTTCCACGAAATGACGTGAAACAAATAAAGTATAACATCGACGGACTCAAATCCACTGTTCAAATGAATTAAAACTCGTGAAAAACAGCAACAGATATCAGACAGGATTTCGGCATCCATGAAAGAAGACATGTTTATGACTGGCCTGAGATTTTTTGATAGCAGTTAGTTTGATAATGGCTTATAAGTGCTCACTGGTCTCGCCTATTGGAATTGTCCGATCGCGCGCATGAGACTAATGCTATCAATGATTGGTGTGACCATGTAAAATATATGGAATACATGAATTTTACATACAGAAATTACATGCATGTGTATATCCACCCTTAAGCAGTTTCTTTTCCAAAAGGGATGTGATTGTTCTCTGATTCTACACATATAAACTCATTATAACTGGCATGGCATAGGATGGAAGTGAAAGAAATTACTTAGACAACCACATTCCACTTGTCAAACAATTATATATATGACGACCATGCAGTCAGTACAAAGTGTATTTCAAGATGTATTACCATTTATCGGTGTTCACGAGATGTTTTCTACAACAGATTGTCACTTACTAGTTTCCACATAATGTATGAGTGGCCATCATTGGTGTAATTTTAATCACGATTTCATGGGTTTTCAATCACAAATGCAGCAATGACGTAGCCATATGGTGGCCAACTTGGATTATGGGGCCCATTTTGAAATAACTTTCATCATTAATATGGCCAGTTTATCATTTTTTTAACTGATTCATGATCCAAAAACAATTAAGACATACATCCATCAAAGTGGCATGCTGATAAGACTAATTTTCAGTCTCAGCAACATTACACTTGTTAGAACACATTGACCACATGGTTCCCATTTGGGATATTGGTGGCCATTTTGAAATAATATTCATTATTAATGCGGTCATTTGATTATGTTTTATTAAATTAAATTCATCATCTGAGAACAATTTAGACATACAAAATTGGCCTTATGGTGGCCATTTTGAATTTTAGCTGTCATTTTGAAATAACATTCATCATTTTTTGGTCAATTTATTAGTTTGTTTTTATCAATTCATCATCTAAGAACAATGAAGACATACATGCATCAATGCATCTTTCAGTCCCAGCAACATAACACACGATAGGACAATTGACCATATGGCGTGCGTTTTCGATTTTAGCTGCTATTTTGAAATAACATTCATCCTTTAGTTTTTTTTTCAATTCATCATCTAATAACAATTTAGACATACAACATCAATGTTTTACGCTGATAAGACTAACTTCCAGTCGCAGCAACATTTCACATGATTGAAAAAATTGGCCATATGGCGGCCATTCTGGACTTTGGCGGCCATTTTGAAATAACATCAACCCTTAATGTGGTCAATTTATTAGTTATTTTATTATTTCATCATTTAAGAAAAATTAAAACACACATACATCAATGTTTCATGTCGCTAAGACTAACATTCAGTCCCAACAACATAACAAATGATAGGAAAATTTACCATATGGCGTCCATTTAGGATTTTGTCGGCCATTTTGAAATAACATTCATCCTTATTGTGGTCAATTTATTACTTGTTTTCATTAATTCATCATCTGATAACTATTAATACATACATACTTACATCAATGTTTCATGTTGCTAAGACTAATTTCAGTTGCAGAAACATTACACATGATTGAAAAATTGACCATATGGTGGCCATTTTGTATTTTGGCGGCCATTTTGAAATAACATTCAACCTTAATTTGGTAAAGTTATTAGTTATTTTATTAACTGATCATTTAAGAACAATTAAGACATACATACATAAATGTTTTATGCTGATAAGACTAACTTTCAGTCCCAGCAACATTACACATGATATGAAAATTGGTCTTATGGAGGCCATTTTGGATTTTGGTGGCCATTTTGGATCAAAATCATCATCAATATGGTTGGTTTGTTAGTGTTTTTATCAAGATATCACCTGACAACAGTTCAGAAATGCATATATCAAGGTTTCATGGTGATGAAACTAAACTTCAACACCATCAATGCGACACATGATAAGAAAATTGGCCTTATGGCGGCCATTTTGGATTTTGGTGGCCATCTTGGATTCAAGGACATTTTCAAGGTGGCCCATTTTTTTATTTTGAATTGTAATGATCATTCTATGCAAAAACGTTCTCAAAAGTTTGGCACTAATTTTTTTTAGATTTTCTCTGGCATGCACCTGTCTAAAAGCTTGTTTACAAAATGCGTGTACTCGATGACCCGTCCACGCTGTAAATTTATTATCGAAAACAAATTCAATTTCTTCCATCAAAAACATAATTAAGCGCTGAACTCTGTCATTTTAATAATATATAAGTATTAGACACATACACACCAAGTCTCAGCTCAAAATTTTGAAAAATGACAGTTTTATCGACATAAATCGATTTTAATGGGAAATCCTGTGTTAAAATAACTTAAATTTTATCATCGAAAAAAATTCATTTCTTCCATCTACAAAATAATTACGTGCTGTACCCTGTCATGTTAGGAATATTTTAGTATTACACACAGACACACGAAGCCTCAGCTAAAAAAAATGAAAAATGAGAGTTTTATCGACATAAATCGATTTTAATGGTAAATGCCATGTTAAATGTTTAAATATTTCTTCCATCTAAAACATAATTACGTACTGTACCCTGTCATTTTAGGAATATATAAGTATCCCACGCAGACGCGCCAACTCTCAGCTTAAAATTTTGAAAAATAAGAGATTTATCGACATAAATCGATGTGTATGCAGATCCCATGTTAAATAAATTTTAGGGTTGTTCCATATGGGCACCAGCGTCCATATTTGACCGGTTCTACCTGATAATTGTGCGACAGTACAGTCGCTTTACTTTATACGTCAACATTGGTCATTATTACCTGACAAATTTATTTCGGTCTATCGTATCAACCCCTATTTTCCACTGCGTGGCCTGACTAATTGTCAACATTGGTCTTTATCGCTCCACTGATTTGTATCATTTCATCGATATGAATTCCATATCCAATTATCCACATATAACCAACCCAACCTCTAATTCTGGTCCAATTTATTAATTTTTTCATCGCTATAGTCACGTTACGTAATATTTTATAGTGTGATACTTATACTTATATGTTTATGGTATTACTATAGAATACCGTGTACGTATATCAATTGCTATTCCTTTCTATAAAATCCTGGTGCCATCTATAGAGATAGAGATAATTTCAGACCACCCCTCCCCAATATTAAATCACTGCTTTAGTACAGTCGCGATGCATTACATGGCAACATCGCTCCACTAATTTATGTCAGCTCATCGGTACGAACCCCTTTATCTCCGAGTCCATATAAACAACCCAACATCTTATCCCGTACCACTATAGAAGTCCATAATGACTATTCTGGCACTATATAGAGATGACTAAGATTCTGACCCCCCCTATTTTATAGCCTTGTTGCAACGGTAAAATTGAGATGCATAATATGTCAACATTGGTCGTTATCGCTCTACAAATTTATATCGGTTCAACCCTTAGTTCCCTGTATCGCCCACCCCTCCCTCAATTTATTTTTTCATTTGTATTATAGTCTCGTTACGTACACATTTTATCTCTTGTAACTTTTGCTTCAACACGCCGAGTTCCGCTGCAGATAATACAAAACTGACAACATTTTGAAATTTAAGCAGGCTTCAAACTCATCTTATCCAAGAAAAACTCTGGCTACATAAGATATTTGTGTATAAGGTGTACGCGCATTAGTTGCGTAAAAAACCAAAGATCCCAAGTCAAGGTCCAAATCCCCAACACACTGATGTGAGGTTTAACTCCATCTAAATACAGTAATGTCCAAAGTAATTTATCACTTAACCACAGCAGAATTATGGGTATTTTTTCAGGATTTTAAATCCTGAAAAATTACCCATAATTATGCTGTGGTTAAGCGGTGAAATACTTTGGGCATTATTGTAACCAATATAAGGATTTGAGGTTTAATGATAACTCAATCCTCATACAGTAATGTTCAAAGTAATTGACCACTTAACCACAGCAGAATAATGGGTAATTTGTCAGGATTTTAAATGCTGAAAAATTACCCATAATTCTGCTGTGGTCAAGTGGTCAATTACTTTGGGCATTACTGTAACCAATATAAGGATGTGAGGTTTAATGAGAACTCCATCCACATAACAAATAAATATGTGTGAAAATTAAACAAACACAAAATAAATTCCATGATGGCGTCCAATATGGACTGCCTAATTCTGCTCCAAAAACATGTATATTGAATAGATGGATGTTTATTGGGGTAAACCGATTATTTCAATGATATTTTCATTAACTGGGATCCAAAACCCGACCTACGGGAGCGTTCTTCGCGCGCGACTGTATCTTAAGCATATGTGCATATTTAATAAGCCAACAAATGGAATCCCAACAGAGAAGACTGGCAGGGGTCCCGAGGTTTAACTCCATCTACATACAGTAATGTCCAAAGTAATTTATCACTTAACCACAGCAGAATTATGGTTATTTTTTCAGGATTTTAAATCCTGAAAAATTGCCCATAATTATGCTGTGGTTAAGTGGTGAATTACTTTGGGCATTATTGTAACCAATATAAGGATTTGAGGTTTAATGATAACTCAATCCTCATACAGTAATGTTCAAAGTAATTGACCACTTAAACACAGCAGAATAATGGGTAATTTGTCAGGATTTTAAATGCTGAAAAATTACCCATAATTCTGCTGTGGTCTAGTGGTCAATTACTTTGGGCATTACTGTAACCAATATAAGGATGTGAGGTTTAATGAGAACTCCATCCACATAACTAATAAATATGTGTGAAAATTAAACAAACACAAAATAAATTCCATGATGGCGTCCAATATGGACTGCCTAATTCTGCTCCAAAAACATGTATATTGAATAGATGGATGTTTACTGGGGTAAACCGATTATTTCAATGATATTTTCATTAACTGGGATCCAAAACCCGACCTACGGGAGCGCTCTTCGCGCGCGACTGTATCTTAAGCATATGTGCATATTTAATAAGCCAACAAATGGAATCCCAACAGAGAAGACTGGCAGGGGTCCCGAGGTTTAACTCCATCTACATACAGTAATGTCCAAAGTAATTTTTCACTTAACCACAGCAGAATTATGGGTATTTTTTCAGGATTTTAAATCCTGAAAAATTGCCCATAATTATGCTGTGGTTAAGTGGTGAATTACTTTGGGCATTATTGTAACCAATATAAGGATTTGAGGTTTAATGATAACTCAATCCTCATACAGTAATGTTCAAAGTAATTGACCACTTAAACACAGCCGAATAATGGGTAATTTGTCAGGATTTTAAATGCTGAAAAATTACCCATAATTCTGCTGTGGTCAAGTGGTCAATTACTTTGGGCATTACTGTAACCAATATAAGGATGTGAGGTTTAATGAGAACTCCATCCACATAACTAATAAATATGTGTGAAAATTACACAAACAAAAAATAAATTCCATGATGGCGTCCAATATGGACTGCCTAATTCTGCTCCAAAAACATGTATATTGAATAGATGGATGTTTATTGGGGTAAACCGATTATTTCAATGATATTTTCATTAACTGGGATCCAAAACCAGACCCACGGGAGCGCTCTTCGCGCGCGACTGTATCTTAAGCAAATGTGCATATTTAATAAGCCAACAAATGGAATCCCAACAGAGAAGATTAGCAGGGGTCCCTTGCGCATAGACATCGTTGATGATCTCTATGGGAAACCACATTGACATTTATTAGAGAATTTCGATTAACTGCAATAACTTAAGGAATCTCTAATTAATGCTGCACGGTAATGAAAAAAAACATATCGAATAACTTAGTATTTAACTAACCGAATAACTAATTGCGCTCAAGCCCAATAAGAATATTCCTTAAGTTATTGTGCTTAAGCGAAGTTAAAGATACTTTATTGCGCTTAAGCACAATATGATATTCCTGTGCAATAAGGAATATTTTTATTGCGCTTAAGTGTAATAAGACATTCCTTGTTACACATAAGCGAAATTACATCCATATTGCACTTAAGCACGATTAATATATATCTCATTAGATCGCCCTTGCGCAAATAGTAGAATAATCCTATATTTGTTCCACACATTGTACCATGGGAATGGACTACACCACCTGAATTACAGGGAGTTTATGTACACGATATAATATATTCCTTATTAAGAGATACCTTATTGAGTTTTATTATCTAAGCGCAATATGAAAATTCCATCATTGCACTTAAACACAGTTAAATACTACCATATTGCGCTTAAGCTCAATAGAGATTCCCATATTGCACTTAAGCACTCTTCTTGTGCTTAATTAAAAAAAAATTGTTATAATTGTATTTTAACTATTGTTTTGTCCTTTAATATTTCCCATACATCATGTAGGCCCTACACATATATTATGCTAGAAAAGTAGTACTATTGTTACTAATAGTACTCGTAGTAGTTAATACCACTTACTGTCAATATTCTATCATGGTTAGTTTCAAAATCATAACGTTAAATGTTATTACTATTTGTGTGTCTTGTACATGTACAACAGTCATCAATTAACAAACTTAAACAGAGCATGATTGAATATCTACCATATATGGTGGGTTAGTCCCATCTTCAAGCTGTTGATGTCATTGAGACAATCAATGTTATTATACTATTTTGCATGCGAACTAGTAGACCCTCCAATAGCTTATCATTACCACTCGGGATAGTGGGTGTTTTTCCTCAATTAATTGAATTTCTTTTTAAAGGTACACTCAAACAAATTTCATCGTAATATTACGACAGAAACTGTTGGCAGCAATGGGACCATCAGTAACTGTCGAAAAATTACGACATCATCGTAATGTGAATTTACGGTCTAATCGTAAAATTACATGGCCAATGTAATCTGACATTTACAGAAGCTTAGATCCTGGTTTGATTCGAACTGTGGTGGGGTCTCAAGCCTATCTACCCCTCCACATTATAAATAAATATTACAGAAGTAGCTTGAGGAAGGATGTGATCCATCTTAGCACAGAAAATTCATCCAGGTCCACAGGTGCTCAATGTCTGAAATTACACCTACAATTATAGATCCAAAACAAGAAATTCAATTAATTGAGGAAAAACACCCATTGTCCTGAATGGTATTCATAACCTATTGGATGGTCATCAGGAATGGTATAAATGTCAATTCAACTAAAGAATGGGTATATTTACCCAGAAGTATAGTATAATGATAGTATGAATGCACTACCATCCACAAAACAGTGTGGGCTGGACGTTTGTTTATATAGAGCACGTACATCGTGAGCGATAAGCAATTTTACACCATGGCGATTTTTCAAGAGAGAGACTCACGGTGATCCATTCAACACCAAAATCTTGAGAGGCGAGGATTAGCAAATGATAAAAACCTCTACGTTGTAAACAACTTAGTGGCGTTTCTAACCAAAGAACAGTTAGTGGGAGGTTTCCTCAGTGCTGAGTGCGTTGTTTATTGCATAGTATTTCCTAATGTTTGTTTACATAACACGCAGTACTAGTACGAACATCACAGTAACATGGTAATAACATGCAATTCATGCGATCTTTATGATTGGAATAAGAACAGAATTTGTCAATAAATTAACATTATTTCTGTTCATGACAGTTTTAATGGATGTGACTATGTAAACAGCAATACCGTATGCCAACACTTACTAGTACCCTATAATTAATGTCAGAAGGTGGTACCATGGACATCTTAATGACATTAAATTATTATTAACATTTACTAAAATATTTATATAGTGTTAGAATTATAAGTGGGTCACTGGTTCCCAGTAATGCCCGTTAAACTTTTACGTAGCTCATTTCTCTGAGTAGCTAACATATTTCCCTGAAAGTAATATAAATTTATATTTATATCATCACATCGGGCTTTTTAAAGTCTTTAATTTAAGCTAATCTGTATCTCTGGTCCTCATGCACTACTAGTACAGGAAGAAATGATATGTCGTCAATCATAACTTATATGAAAATAATGCGTTTGGCTAAATTGTATAAGTTCAGATACAAAAAATTTAATGCCTGGAGTGAATGTATATACCACAGGGTCTTAAGCAGTCTACCGCTTCGCGTGCAAAATAGCAAAATAACATAGAATGTTTCAATGACATCAACAGCTTAAGCATGGGAATGACCCACCATATATGGTAGATATTCAACTGGGCTCTGCTTAAGTTAAAACTTAAAGTTTAAACTAAATTCAACACATTATAAAATATCAGGTTTTTATTTGATGACTGATATACATGTACAGGTGCCTTGTCTCTTTGCAGAAACACTTCCAAAAACAACAACAACAACAACAACGACAACGACAACGACAACAACAGGTCAGCGAACACGTGTCCCCCACAAGGTGGATTTTTAGTAATTTTTTTAATTATGTCAAAATTCACAGTGACCAACTTCAAACTTGGCATTTGTCTTCTGAAATTTGAACTACGTACCACATACCAAGAGATTCAGTTGAATTTAAAAACAATCAGATACCTAAAAGTAAAGTTATCACCCGGAAACCAAAATAATAGTCAAATTCTAAGCCGACAAGGACCATAACTCCGGCAAAATGGTCGGACCGAACCCATATTCGCAATTTACCTGTATTTGGAGCTCATAAACTCACATACCAAATTTGGTTCAGATCCGATCATACAATCTTTAATTATCATCCGGAAACCTCAAAACGACAAAGTGCTAAATCGAAAAAGGGGCCATAACTCCGGACCTAACTTGACCTGTATTTCGAGCTCATAAACTCACAAACCAAATCTGGTTTCGATCCGTTATCCTAAAAATGAAGTTCTCATCCGGAATCTTTCCGCACGGACGGACGCACGGGCGTCCCAGCGACAAAAAGAATAGAAACTCGTTCGTAGACATATTTCCTTTATTGCGCCTAAACATAAACAGGAGAAACGCACACTATTACATATAATTTACTTAACAATTTCATAAAATAAAATTACTTTCAGAATTGTTATACAGTTCTAATAATAGTCACAATTCCTGTCCCAGTTTATACTAAAAATTAAAAAACAACCATTGCCCAGTGACATATGCTAAATTGATTATCCCTCTGGCTGAAACTTCTTTTGTTATACCTATCCAACAATACAGAAACTTTAGGAACTGGATCTGTCAAATGTACGTGTACGCGAAGAGAAATACTGTCCTCAAGAAACAACAATATGATATGTGCTCAGTAATTGTTTGCATGTCGTAACTTTGTGAGAAAGAGATGTTAAAATTTTGAGCAGATAACTGTATTTAGGTAATGTGAATCCAATACAATATCTTGTGTTAGCCCAATAATTGTTTCAACATGATTATGGCGTTAGATGTGGACATGTAAAAACTACTCCGCACATATGTAGAGAACCGGAGCCACCGCGAGTAAGTTGCAAAGAATCGGAGCCCTCAACAGAGAACCGGAACATTCACCATATTTTCATTATAGCTTCTTTTCTCAAAACAAAAAATGCCAGTTATAGTTAATTTTTTAAGCATCCCCCAGTGTATGTCAGGGGCCTCGTATTTTAACTTTGCTCGGTAGAGAATGTAAATAAAGCTCGATAGAGAACCAAATCGTGAGGAGTAGTTCCCCCACAGTGTTTATTGGCGAAGTATTTTCATTACTCGTAAAATACAACTTGACTGATGCAGTATATGAGTACATCAGGTCTGCCGTATTTCCCTCGATCGAGTCGTGGAAGGCGCTGACGATAAATAATATTTGAACCACATTCGAGTCAGAATGGAAAATTCGAACGGAAATTGACCCATCATTCAATCGGTTTAGGAAGGTACATGACAACCTAAACTTGTCTGATCTTTGGCGACTCTGTCGGTAATTTTCTTATAATAAGCATTCCTATATAACCACATCTCTTGTGATCGACGCAACAACGTACTTAAACGAAGCACGAATACAGTGTCCTAACTGGTATAAAATGTACCTTGATAAAGTACAACACGTGTTCGTTGAACGCAGTTCTCTGACATCACTACGACATAATAGCAACCACCACAGCGCCGCAGGCGCTGTGTTGCTTTTCAAGTTTAGGCGTGAATGACGTCATTAATTTTTACAATACCATGAAACAGAATTTCGACGCGATGAAAATCCGGACAAGAAAAATGAGTTAAAAATCACGTGACTTCCGCCCCGCTTTTGCGTAGCATCATGGGAACAATAATATCAAATTGTGAAATCACGGAATCGGAAGTGGACCAAGTGGGATGGTTATGAAATTAGCAACTTCAGTTTTTCTGAACAATTCCTATGTTATGTAGCCTTATGAATTAGTTTCATTTTGACCATTTTCGTTGGTTAGCTGACCGAAAACCAGCGAAGACGTCATGACATGATCCATGACGTCATTTACGTCAGTTGGTTTTGTGGGCCAGAATCCAGACACATGTGGTCTTTACCGGAAACACCGATTTCACACCACTAGACTAAACGCAATTATATATACAAAATGGCCAAAGGACATTTTATATACAATATGCACACAATAAATATGGGATCCCTCCCTACAAACGTGTTGTTTGTTTGTTTGGTTTTCATTGTTCCTTTTTTGTTTGTTCTTCTTTTAAAACTAGTGAGTGCATATAAAACTATATTCTTCATCATGTTTTCAAATGTCATTTTGACTATCAGTTTGAATTTTTGACCATGCAATGAGCTAATTCAGCTGACTTCCACAATATATACACTTAAATGTAATTAAGAGACTTCTCTAAAGACCATTTTCTAGAACAATACAGACTGGATTAAAACGAGAGATGTTTTTTATTGACAAGAGCTAGCTAGCTAGCGCATGAAACTGTTCTCGCGAAAGAATTCCCCAGTGATATTTTGGGATATAGCGCCCATGTAAACATTTATATTTGTCATGCATAAACATGGGAAGATGCTAGATTTAGTTTGGCATGGATGTGTATTAGTTGTTTTAACGAGATACGTGGTGGCAGGGTCGTTGTACTGTAGTGTTCCTCGGAATCCGCCCCTCCAACTTTGGTTAAAGTATTCAACATTTTGAAATCCCATGACTGACACAGAAACAGTTGGAAACTACGTAATAGTCATGTTCGAAATGGAATAAATGTGAAAGGTGTGGGCATTTTTCTTTCAGAAGCTTTTGAGAATTGTTTCTAAAGGTATTTTCTATGCTGATTTCAAAAACCAATGTTGGCAAGTCGAAAAATTACTATTTCTGACCCAAAATGACAATTCAAAATGGCCGCCATCAGAACAAAGTATAGATTTTCGTTTACTATTATATGTTGTTCTAAGACGTTTGAATATTATGCATTTCCGTAATTTTGAACGAATTGTGACAAGAGACACTATATACAGAACATATGTGGTAATTTAAAGTGAACATGTTTGACATTTAACCTAATTTATGCCCAAAAATGGCAAAAACGTGAATTTTATAAATTATTGCCTCTTAAATGGCGGAAAGTGAAGTATACCGAAACTATATCCTTCAATTGGTTGAGACAGTTGTGTCTAAATGTAATTTGTAATCTGATTCCAAAATAAAAACAATGTTGGCAACTCGACCAATAATTATTTCTGACCTAAATGACAATTCAAAATGGGCGATATAATAACCAGTTAAAATTCGAAAATCATCCGTAATATTATGAAACAGGTTCATCAATACCCAGTGCGACATAATTTGCCATCCTATAGCCAAAAATGGTCACAAAAAATCCTTATTTATTATTGCAGTCAGTTCCACAATTGCAGAGTGGTGTGCAGGGTAACTCTGATTTTCCGCATATACACATTGCAGTTACACACCCCTTCTTGCACCCATATTTGATTATTTCGAGACATGATTTTGGAACGGTTTCTAGTGACATGGTTGGATCCAATCGACCATTTTCTTCTTTCCATCTCATTGTTGAAGGGTCCAGTAATGTTTGCACATGAATGGTTGCTTGTTTCCAAACTAAAACCTGGTAGTTTGTTCTCAAAAGGTGGTACCGGTAATGAAATGAGTCACTGGTTGGTGGAAGTTTTTCAGGAGATTCAGTCGGAGGGAACATCCTGAACCTTGCATTGTTGAGTTTTGCATCTGAAACTCCATACAACTTGCATACAAAATGTTCAGCACTTTCAATTGTTTCAGTGAATATTGCAATATTACCTATACCCGTTAAGAGTTCACAACATTCCAGGCTAATCTTCCATGCAGATCGTTTAGACACCCCGTATGAACGAAATTGAATCACACCCCGTTAAAGCATGAAACGCAAGAATATAGTTCAGAGCGTCGCTCGGTATTTGGGTGGCAACACCCCTGATGGGTATAATTTTAGGGTTTTTGAACGTTCCAGCCATCATGAACACATCACAATATGCAGGAACTTTGTCTAGGTAACCAAGCAATACCACTAGAAGATCGACCTCCATACTTACCACTATAACTTGTTTCAGATTACACCCCATGCTGGTATCAAGTGAATGAAGGATCAGTCTGGTGTCAGCCTCTTCGTGATTAGACTCTAACCCTTTCAAGTCTGTTCCATCTACCGAACAATATACTCTTCAATCTTCGGGGACCCCCCTGCAACAACAACAGAAACACCCTATGTTTTCGGTTTGGTAACAAGTTCTCGAGACAAGAAACCATTCAAATCGGACTTGTTGTCAGACAACAAAATTAAACTTTTTTAATTTATTGGGATGGGAACATCACGATTTGTTATTGTACGTCGGATCAATGGTACATTGCGACTTCTTCTCGATCTGGTGGCAGTCTTGATAGATTTATCCGAGTATCTGTCGAACAATACATCAATCCAGACATAGCCTTCGCCCTTCTTCAACACGCACACTGATAATACATCGGCCAAATATTCAAATGTATTTATCTTTTCCGGTCTATCTATAGCCACAACAAGGGCAGTGTTTGCAAGTTGACTGCCCTGTCGGCATGAAGGGCAACTACAAGACGATGTAATACACTGCGATATGTTTTACAACATGAACTCATGCCTGTTCCAATTGCATTATGCGAGACAAATAAAACGTTTAGAACTGGAAACAAAGCAATTCGTATTGACGCTCTGGTCGAGAAAGTATCCTGCCTAACAAGAATGACACCATCTCCCCGTGCAGGTATTGTAACTGACGGTCAGGCCCTTGTTGTGACCATAGGCACAGTCCGATTTGAATAGTTTCTTGTCTCGAGAACTTGTTACCAAAGCGAAAACAGAAGGTGTTACTGTTGTTGTTGCAGAGGGGTCCCCGACGATTGCAGAGTAGATTGTTCGGTAGATGGAACAGACTTGAAAGGGTTAGATTCTAATCACGAAGAGGCTGATACTAGAATTATCCTTCATTCACTTGATACCAACGTGGGGTGCAATCTAAAACAAGTTATTGTGATAAGTAGGGACGTCGATGTTCTAGTGTTATTGCTTGGTTAACAAAACAAATTCCCTGCAGATTGTGATGTGTTCATGATGGCTGGAACTTCCAAAAGCCCTAAAATTTTACCCATCAGGGATTTTGCCACCCAAAATACCGAGCGACGCTCTGAACTATATTCTTGTGTTTCATGCTTTAACGGGGTGTGATTCAACTTCGTTCATATATTGGGTGTCTAAACGATCCGCATGGAAGATTTACCTGGAATGTTGTGAACTCTTAAAGGGTATTGGTAATAGTGTAATATCCACTGAAACAATTGAAAGTGCTGAACATTTTGTATGCAAGTTGTACGGAGTTTCCGATGCAAAACTCAACAATGCAAGATTCAGGATGTTCCCTCGGACTGAATCTCCTGAAATGGTCGATTAGATGGTCACTAGAACCCATTCCAAAATCATGTCTCGAAATAATCAAATGTGAGTGCAATAAAGGGTGTGTAACAGCAAGGTGTACATGCAGAAAATCAGAGTCACCCTGCACACCACTCTGCAACTGTGGAACTGACTGCAATAATAAATAAGGCTTGTATGTGACTATTTTTGGCTATATGATGGCAAATTGTGTCGCATTGGGTGTTGATGAACCAGTTTCATAATATTACTGATGATTTTCGAATGTTTAACTAATTATTATATCGGCCATTTTGAATTGTCATTTTTGGTCAGAAATAATTATTGGTCGAGTTGCCAACATTGTGTTTTGGAATCAGATTACAAATTACATGTAGACACAACTGTCTAAACCATTTGAAGGATATAATTAACTTTCTGCCATTTAAGACCGCAATAATTTATAAGTTTTTGCGTTTTTTTTTTAATTTTTGGGCATAAAGTGGGTTAAATGTCAAACATGTTCACTTTAGATTACCACATCTGTGTATAGTGTCCCTTGTCAAAATTCGTTCGAAAGTACGGAAATGCATAATATTCAACAACATATAACAGTAAACGAAAATCTAGACTTTGTTCTGATGGCGGCCATTTTGAATTGTCATTTTATGTCATAAATAATTATTTGTCGAGTTTCCAACATTGTTTTAGGAATCAGGTTACAAATTACATTTAGACACAACTGTCTATTCCATTTGAATGATACGTTTCCAGCATATTTCACTTTCTGCCATTTAAGACCATAATAATTTATCAAATTCGCGTTTTTGGTCATTATTTTGCCATAAATGGGGTTAAATATCAAACATGTTCACTTTAAATTACCACATATGTTCTGTGTATACTTCTTCTTGTTCCAGTTCGTTCGAAAGTACGGAAATACTCAATATTCGAACGTCATAGAGCAACACATAACAACAAACGTAAAGTTAGACTTTGATTTGATGGCGGCCATTTTGAATTGCCAGTTTTGACCAGAAATAATAGTTTGTCAATTTGCCAACATTGGTTTTTGAAATCAGCATAAAAAATACTTTTAGAAACAATTCTCAAAAGCTTCTGAAAGAAAAATGCCTGCACCTTTGTTTCTAGAGACGTTTTTAAATTTAGTAAATTGTTGTGATAGTTTGATGTATTTGTGTGGTTGCTCCACTACGTGTCACGTGCGATCATATTATGTGTTTTTATATTATGTATTAATATGCGAAATGATATTGCTCCATTTGACTCATATTACTGGCGATATGCGTACAGCAGTTGATGATATAGACGCCTTTCTATAATTCATGGTAACGATGACTGCCAAATTATGGATGTGGTACAGTGCACTCTTGCGGAGAAATGTTTCCTAGTCCATTGAATAATCCAAATCAGTCAGTCCAAACAAACAGAGAAGACATTTCTATAATCAAATACGCTCAATCACGGACGACAATATTATAGACATTGTGACTGCATGGTATGAAGTAAACTGAATCTAGCTTTGACCGCTGTTTATTATACCTACTCATAAGTGACCACCATCTTCATCAGCACTAGCAGGTACATCGGTATACAATAGGTAAATCCTGGAAGTTTGACTGTCGTGGTTTAAAAGCAATCCGTCTAACGCAGAGCTTGCATCGGTGTGGGTTGAGGCAAATTCGAGTATATCTCACAAAGTATAAACAAATGGAGAAATCGTGAATCGAGATAGAACAAATTTGACGAGTGGATGTGGTGGGTACTATCCACGCGCAAATTCGGTGAAATTTTATAATTTTTCAAATAAATGCGCAATGAGTTAATCAGGATTAAGTGCCCGATATTACATGCATTCACATGTTACATAGGAAAATACCCCCGGATTACTGTATACTCTATGATATTTAATGCAGGGACAGGTATGTCGGTATACTGACAGATTGCCAACAAATTTTGACCGCTATGCTATAAAAGCAACCTGCCCAACGTAGAGTTCGCTTAGGGATGGTTCAAACGTTTTACAAATTCCACTGAAACTCAATTGGAGGGGGTAAAAATCGCGAATCCAAACAAAACAAAATTGACGAAATTGCGGTAGTATCTATGTGCAACTTTAGTGCGATTTTCTACGTTTTTGAGCCAACGAGTATAGAATGTTGCACGGCCGTAGCATTAATATTAATGATATATCTTAAGACTTTAATGGCGTACATTGGTATGTAGTATTTCGTATAAATTAACAACCAGGGTCGTGACATATTGCATAATATTAGTATCAATACAACAATCATAACAAGGGTCTAAGGGCAGTAATCGCCATGACCGTTTTAACAAATAAATCCTCATATATCATTAATAATATACCCACAAGTCGAAATTCTGAACTACAATCCTTGTCTACGATCTTTTTCTTATTCATTTCTTTTAATTATTTAATACATAATTTCAATATAATATAAAGATTGTGTTCATTAAAAATTAAATATTCCATGGAAGTATAAAATTTCTGGTATTTCAGAAATTTAAATCCTAGTTAATGATATAATTTTTAAAGCTAACAGACCTACCTTTAAAAAGGTCGGATTTGGATAACAATGCCTCCATAGTCCATGTCCAGGCATTGTGCAGACCCCAATGAGTCAAATACATGATACAAATCCTAAGAGCTTCCCTGGACTCGAGCTAGGCATTGTGGCAACATCGCCAAAATCCTCATCAGAATTCAGATATCACTTCCTTTAAGTTTAATGGACTGATCGAATCAGATAACTGTCGATTATGTTGACGTTGAGAAAACGTAATTCTTCACGAAAACAAGCGAGTAATTAATCTACTCTCGAGCTGTCATTGTCAAAAATGAAGGTGAAGGCTGTTTCAGACTATGGGATGGTAGCAATTTCTGGATCAAGTAAATGCTGTGAGCCGGATGGCAGGGCGGTCGCTAGACGAGGAATAATTAATTATTATGCGTATAATATAGGCCCTACCAGTGATTTTTATCAAATGAAAAGGCTGTAATTAATCCTCGGTATGAACTGATTATCCAGAATTTTATCAGTTTCTGCTGGATTCTGCTCAGTGACAGACCGGAAGTCACGTGTTAATTTTTCAAAATAACGTACACGCTTCCTGAATTTCATCTCATCGTATAGAATATACAGAAAAAATTATATGACGGCATCATTCACACGTGCCTTAGGTATAAACACCCATCGGGAATTAAACCTCATCAAGAGGAATCCGATTGTAGTACTTGTAGCTCTTATCAAATAAGCGCATCTATAGCCATAAACTATTATATTGCAACATAATGCATTGCCATCATTTACCTTGTTCGGTATTACAATTACCATTACTTGTAAAATTAGTTGCCATTAACATTGTGTTGGGTTCTAAACTAAATCAAATACTTGTTTGTTTGTGTTCTCCCTGCCTACACAAAAGTCACGTCGATACTAATTTTGTATCTACATTTATAAATGCTAAATTATTTTTTTCTACAACAATCTAAGCCTTCGTGGGTTGCAGGGCATATGAGAATGAGAAAATGACAGTAGTATTTTCCTTATATAACACGATAGATTGTATAAGCATTATAATATTTGAAATGAACTGTTAACAAGAATAATAGTTGCTTAATTATTTATACCCAGTGTAAATGACGACAATCTTATTTCCCCCATGAACATTTATTAGTGATAACATATCAGTCTGTGGCATTGTATCAATGTTGCAGATAGATAGACATCTCGGTACTCTCGCTTGGCAATAAAAACAATACATAACATACTCATACTAAAATCAACTAAGACAGTAGCAATTACTCCAAAACATGTGACGAATAACCCGAGCTCTTTGCGACAGTGTGTGTGCCCTACTTATCTCGCACCCATTAAGGGATTGTTAACTAACTGATGCTTGTGAAGACAATGATCATTGAGCTAGTGAGAAACCTATTCTGGAGTTCGAAGTGATAACTCTACATGCATCTACTTGTATATGATACTACAAATCATACAATTTGCACACATCAGTTAAGATGGCTTCCTTGCACAACTTAATAAATACTGTAAACTTTGGGAACTGTATTTTATTGGAAAACGATAAGAGAATTATATATATATTGATTCACAATTACTGTTAAAGTTGGGCAAAACCTTCTTTACCAAAACCCCATATGATCATTGTATCGAACCGCTACGTGGGGCAATCAGCAAACTGTAAAGTAGTATAACACAAACAGATTATATGGATAATAAAGTCATACAAATTGGTAAATTATAATAACTCTTAGATTAACTATTGTGATCTAATCGGATGTCACGTTTAGGTATAGCCTGGTATTCAATCTGAATAACACATGAAATATGGTGTTTGATCAAATGTCAGAACATTGCTTACCAGTATACACGTGCACTATATTCGGAAGTGGGATAACAGGAGCCAACCATTATCTTATCCTTAATAATATAATAAATGGTAGGTGCATATCCTTGCTCAAAAGCCATGGCTTAGACGACTGTTCAGTGTGTCACATTTGATTATATTTTTCCTCGGGTGATCTATTCGCGTTTATCTGGAATAGGTTGTACAGACTTCATGATGTTTTGCAGCTATTCCAACAACTGATGCATTCACGATTCCTATCATAGGAGGAGTTGCCGGCGGCGTTATGTTTGTCGCTGGAATCATTGTTGCTGTACTGCTATGGATGCGAAGTATGTATCTACCAGATTGGGACAATATGTGATAAAAACTTGAAACTGAAGGGTACATGTAACGATATATGGTATTTGCAAATATGTAACATAGACTCTGCCATACGTCGTTTAGACAGTGTTTATTGTAGCCATACCGCATCCAGTTCGAACCTATAAATTATGTCACCTGACAAACACATTCCGCTCCATCCCTGATCAGACGAAAGTACTCGTTTGGTGAATCAGTTGGTATATTGGCTTCTTATTCAATCAACTATTTTCAATAATTGTCATTCGCATAAATAAAATCTACATATTCTGACAGTACTCTAACTTATTGTAAATACATGGAATAAGTAGGTAACAATTGCTGTCATGCACATGTAACAACATCACATTTGCATGAATGATTTTACCTCATATATTAAATAATATGTACACTTAATTGAGTTATTAAAATTGAGTATATCTATGGTATATATACTGATAGCAATTATTTTAATTTCAGGAAGGAGAGCTCACCAGCGTAATGCCGAGTGAGTATGTGCATAGTGTTAACCCTCGGTTTTTGTCTGATATTTAATGTTATACAGTTCAGCACTGTCTTACTATGTTTTGCTAGAAGCATAATTGTTTGTGATTTACCAAATAACAAATGATTTGGTCTACATGTTGCAGAAACTTACTGAAGACCCTCTTACAAGGGAATGTTGAACTACAATATATGTAAACAGGATGCCAGAGTATTTACAATTGTTGTGTATTACATATATTGAGTTATGAAGTGCATATACTGTTATAAAACAGGAAGTATGACTGCAAACACGAAAATTAATCAGAGCCAAATCGAAGGAAGACAGAAATGGGACGATTGTACACGCAATCACTCACACCACGATATGTCGCCGAACAGTTTATCACTCGGAAATGTATCTTAGCAAGGGCTATTTCAAATATGAATTGTCGAAGCTAAAGAAACTTCACATATATACTGTAGCTTAAGAGGAAAAATAATTATTTCCTCGAAAATATACGAAAACAAAATAGGTGAATATACTTATACGATGGTGATCTTTGTTAACGCTGATAAATACGATGAAGATAACGACGATGCTGATGACGATAATGACGCTGGTGGTTTTGATAATGACGTGTGTGTCTCAGACGGATTTATGACTGGTGTTCCAATTACATATGCCAGTTATAATACCTGCACCCTAATTATCCACTGCAATGTCGCCAACTTTATACAATAATGGTCACTGACAAGTATCAAACTATATGTATATGGATGCTCTGTGACTATGTACAAGCAGTATATTGCCAATACTTCAATAATTCCAGTTGCACGTCGTACGTGTATCTAGCGCACAATTGACATTGTTAAACTGGAACCCTTTGCTGCATATCAGATACTCCAAAATGGAAAATTTAATTTTCTTGAACAACAATTGAGAAATATGGATGTGATGGCGCTCCTGATTCACAATTACTGTGCTCAATGTCCGGCGAAGCATCTTTTTCCAAACGCTCCTATGGTCGTGTATTGTTTAAACTTCGACTTGTAGATAACCATCATTATTCCCGAAAGACACGGAGGAAATATTTGAAAATTATTTCAAAACGTAATGAAAAAGTAGTTGAATTACATGACGTTTGGTGAAATAATACACTACTCTGAATTAATGGAAAACAGGACAAATTACACATTGCTGTGCATTACTTGCGCAACAGTAATGCGTTGTAATGTATTAGCATTACATATCACCATTACCGGGCCCTGACAAACAACGCACGCTCATATATATACAAGTATTGTAACTTCATATTCTGAAAATGACATGTTATTCCTTCACCATTTGCGTAATTATCTTTCAGTGCACAACATTATGATCACAGCAGACGAGAAACAGAACCAGTGTGTCATTATGATGATCTAGCAGCAAGAGACAGCAGAACACCTGGTAACGAAGTTAATCATGATAATCCGACCACAACCGACCAAAAACAGCACATGGTGTGTTTGTTTACTGATACTTAATTGAATATACAATCAACATTATGTTGATGAATTAGCATCAAGAATAATCTAATGTATATATCCCCATATAAGTCTACAGTTTTAAAATGTCATAGATGTAATTAATCTGTATAGTTTTATAGGGATATACATGTTATTAATGTTAATTACATAGCAGAGAAAAATTTAAATCGTTCATGCTATTTTGAAATTTATAGTAACGTAGCTGTGACGTCGCATGTTGTCACGACGAAATTCCAACTCTAACGTTCAATTATGAAATGATGTAATGATCCATTTAAATATATTAGAGTTCTATTAGCAACTGCGAAATACTTTGTAACATGACGTGGATATAATTATCGTTCGGCACCACATACTGTGGCTATACGATTATTTGTTCGTGTATACAATAACACCGATAAATATTATTTGCGCTATCCGTGAAGGGCCAAATCACTTCAGCGTTAGTGTGCTCGTGGATCTGTGAATAAATTAATCCTGATAGCACCGTCATCATCCGTGACACTGTGTCTGTTAATACTATAACAACATACTTTAATTGTGTAAGACATCCGACGCATGATGGAGGGATATTAACGTACGTGCGAAGAGCGAACATCCGCTAAATATATCACACATATTTGAAGGTGGCAGTGAACAAATTGCATGGTTTAAAATGATAAATGTGTTAGGGTAAGTGTACATGTACCTCTGTAATAGTTAAGTACATCGTCCTTTAATTGTCAAACACTAAAACATTGGGTATGAGAAAGCTTTACTATGAGTCTAGGGAAATAATGACAACGTTCATAGGTATCAAGTCCTATTGTCTACACAAGCCATTGCAGCAGAAATGTGGATTTTCTTCCAACTGCTAACATCTAGCGGAAACCGTCGATATGTCTTCGGGTTGATTCGTTCTTCTTCGCTTGATAATATCCATATACAGAAAGAGTAAATCTAAATTTATGTAGCATTATAATATATTTGAATTACTCTCTGTTGATAATGATATTGAGAGCTTACGGACTCCGTAGCATATTGCAATACATCGCTTGATACACGCATGCAGGCATATGCCGACTACATGTTAGACATATATATATATATCGGTCACCATTGTTCGTGCATTTAAGTCCACATATTTTCAAGAAAAGTATGCAACTTCTTGATTCGGGAACTGACCAAAACAATCACTGCAACGCATTGTTGATTTTTTATAGGTTGCACACAATTACGGAGAGCAGTTACAATTGTTGTTAGGTTGATACACCATCTAATTATGCGTTTTTCTACATTTAGCTGTAAGGGCATAACCGTCGAAACATATACGGTATCAATTTCCTCGGTGTGTACCACAACCTGCATTTGAAGATACAAATACTCAATCAGATAGTGTTATTTTATCACATGTATATCACTTATCAATCATCTGGAAAACATAAAAATTGACCTGTTGAAAAAATGAATACCGTACGTGTTGTGCTAGATGTGGAAGTTTGTGCAAATCCCATTGCCCACGTTTTACTTGCGTGTTGAATTATCCTTATCGTCATCATCATATTTGATAACGAATGTTCGGCCTAATAGCTAAATCTAGTCGTATTTGCAGTGAGTTTGTGAAACCTCTCTACAATCTTCTCCGTCCATTGGCAAACATACAGTAGTCACTCAAATAACAACGCATTTTGGTGTCGGCATTTATGCATTTATCACTAATATTATTCATGCTGACCTATTTTAAAAGTTAAGTTATTGATATGTTGTAGCAAATCGTCGGAGCCTTCCTGTCACGTGAGTACCAATATCATAGCTCGCGATTTGTATTGCAATTGTAACAGAGTTAGTACCAAACAATAATACACGCGTTCTAGAATCATTCGCTGTTGTTTGTTCAAGATATCATGAACGTCCTTGGTCAGGTAGTAAAAGATCATCGATAAATAATTGCATAGCCGGTTTGCTAATGTAACTCATGTCCCGTGGTTGGTCAACTGTCAATTTTTGAATTAATTGTCACAACCAAGACAAACCCAAAGTCACATATTGTTAACCTGTAATTTCGCTATTGTGGATCGAAGAACCTTCGCGTTGGTCATGTTTCAAAGGTTCATTTCGAAAGGTAACCTGATTGTGCTTCACATACAAACATTGAATTTAATACATAATTAATCAAATTTCAGGAGATATATGGACAAACTGACTTTGTACTTCGTCAGATGTCAGTCAATGTTAGTTATGAGATGGGCAGATAATTATCTCATAGCTAATGCAGTACAACGGGAAGTCCATTACGACCGTTCGAACATATACTCTGGTTGTATCTCTATATGAACAACTATTACTGCATTCGAAAAAATTAGCCTTTGTTTGGGAATGATGGCACACATTGAGGTAACATTCTTGTAACCGTTAACAATACTTATACCTTTGACAAACTTCTCTGTTAATCAAACTATCGACTTATGCTTTGTGTACAGTCCAATAGATCCAAGCACTTACGAGACATTGGATGCTGAGCAGACTGACGAAAATAAACAATATTGTGGACTGGATGGCGTCGTATTAGATATTGGTAACGTCCAGGCTGCATACATGTATACCGACTGCAAATCTATGGGTGAGAATTACTATCGTACTACAAACATTAACTGCTGATTTATTGTCGGATACTACACATATACCCGTGATAATTACTGACGTAATACCAATCTAATGGAGTTAACGTATTGTCATACTAAGACTGTTATGTTGAGCATTTATTGTCGTATTACATATATACACGTGGTGATATACAGTCGTACTTCAAATCTAATGTTGAGAATGTGTTATCGTGCTACATATATACTGGTGCGAATTAACTGTTGTACTACAAATCTACAGATGACCATTTACTGTCCAATTTATTTATCGTACCATACACGTATAATAAATTGGGATGGCATATCCAACTTGTTGGTGGTTCTTATATATACAATATTCGCTCGTATCTCATTTCAACAAGATATTCCAGGCAGATTTTGGTGATCCATTTTGAAATATCACGATATTTTGGCGAAAACATACGTCTTACCTTTAATACGGTTGATCGCGTGAAGCTAAAATCTCACTGCGAATGATTAGCTATGATGCGATCAATAATCCTGCTTACAGTCGCCAAACAGTTTTCCTCTTCATACGTATTGGTTTAAAATAAGTCAAATAAGCTGTTTACTTTGGGAATAGAACATTTACACCCAATTCCCTCTATTTTCACATAACACCCAAGTCGTTTACATTTAGGCTCTGTGAATCCATCCAGTTCACAACATTGTGACCACGCCGGGATGGAACCGAAACCGGAAAGTCACTATTCTGTTGCCTATGGAACACAGGGCGAAGTCGCGGATACCGAAAACACCTACATAGAACTCACTGACTGACCATTGACGACCTGCAGTCGAAAAAGGTGTGTTTAAAATATATGTGTAAATCCTAGCAACAGTAGATACTCAAATGTATACCATATATGAAATATATGATCAGGTGGATATTGTTATCATACATGCACATACCATTTTCCTCTCTTCCGATTGGCTGGTGGCGGGTCACATCACTACTGGAGGAATTGTCATTAAACAGGCATCAATATGGCATTAACATAATATCATTAAAACATCGTTAAAAATGTCTCAAATTTCCTGTAAAAAATCATGAATATATCATTAATATATCATTAAAAAATCTTCAAAATGAGACAAAATTGATGGTATTAAATTGCCATCAATTCACCGTTAATGTATCCATTAAAAGTCTAATAAAATGATAGTATTTTTAATGCCGAAATTTAATGCAAATTTAATACTATATTAAGAACGATCGCATTAAATCATTTATCAAAGGGGTTATGTGCATTATATTTTAATGCTGTGTTATTTGACGTCATTATTAATGCAATGAAACTCCAGGTTTAAAATTATATATATTTTAATGCTTTTCATTTTAATGATATTCTTTTTAATGATATTCTTTTTAATGATATTCTTTTTAATGATGTTCTTTTTAATGATATTCTTTTTAATGATATTCATTTAATGGTATGTATTGAATGATGGCCATAATTTTAATTCCGTTAATATGAAAGTGTCTGTCAGAAATGGGAAGCCAGTTTCACAGCGCCAATCATACAACTGTTTGGTCGCTTACACGTAGATCCTATAAGAAAACATCCATTAAGAGAAAATGAGCCCCATATCGGATAGGAGGAACGAACTCACTTCTTCCTTGTTCAACGGTCGTCGCTCATATGACTTCCTGTTAAGTTTGCAACATGTTAACAGTCACATTCAAATTGCATATTACTACGCTTATGCTAATCGAATAAAGTACGATTGGTGCTCTCGGATTCGTCTGCAATCTACACAGGGGGCGTGTTCAAGGCATTGCTTGTGTGAGGCACTATTAATACATCGTTTTCGCACGCCCGCTAATGAAACATTTCATATAATTAACTTGAGAGATTTACACATTCGCCGAGGATGGAATATACTATGCGACAACCGTTGTTTCGTATTGGCCTTAAGGGTCAGCCGAACGTTTTCCTTATCATGATTGGTAGTTCACTTGAAAAGCAGTTTTACAGTATAAATCAAACATCAAATAAAAATAAAACGCCATAAAATGAGAGATTATATATTATATTATACACTATTGAAATAATTTTTATGGACATTTTTTTAAAATATGACTTTAATTCGGATTTGCATATAACACCCTTTAAGCCGCGGACAGACGATCACAATATTATGGATTGTGTCATGTGTACGTGTGTCCGGGTCCCAAATAATATTATTACAAAGGATTAAGTCCAACAGTTATGTTTGTCCGCACTGGCTAGCAGGCGTCCTTGTCGTCAGGGTGATCGGAATTGAGATATGCTCAGTTGCGTTCACCGGATCAGATTTACCGGTCATTATCGACGAGAACTTTTATACACAAACAGGCCTACAGGGGCATACGCATCGTGACCTACCGGGTGTCCACCACATATTTCGTCCACAACAATCACCCACTGAAAGGGACGATTCTTTCTGATCAAACTCTATAGTTACCAAGAAGAACTTTTATTTACATAACTTGGCGCACATAAAGGGAAGTTACAAATGCACCCCAACCCACTCTACTTCATTCTTCCTGTCCGAAAAATCCAACTGTATACACAATGCACCAACACTGAGAGCATTTGTTTGAAATGTGCCCCATCATAGATTTCCATTGGAAACACAATACATGGGATATCGGATACCACCCCAGGGTCCACCCCATAGAATAATTGGAAACTTGGACCCCGAAACTGGACTCTTCAGACGTCATACAAATGTATATCGAATATGCGATTTATGTGTGATTTATATCCAACGGGTGATTAGAATATATCTATATATTTGATTGAGTACCAATTAAAACATACATTTAAGATTTATGAACGATATTTCCAGATGTTTGGAATGTAGACTGTGCATGTGGAGTTCAAATGTACTATCCAATGGATGGATGATGGCACATGATGCCGTTGTTGTGAATCTAAATGTGTAAACCCACCCCATTCTGTGCACTTGGTCGCCCAATTTTGCATGGCCGTATGGGCCGGGGTGCTTGGGGGGGACTGCATCCCCCTTAATGCCCGAATCTCCAATAATTCGGGCAATATTCGGGCAAATTTAAGATTTTTTGGGGTCAAATTCGGGCAATATTCAGGCAAATTGAATGTTATTTTGTGGGAAAATGTGTCAATTTACAATAATTTCCACATTTCTGCCCGAATTTGACATATTTTAAGCTAATTTGGACCATTTTGTTACTTTTTTGTCTGTATATATACTGTATATTCTACAAACACAGACAAAAACTAAATCATGAAAAATTATTCGGGCTAATATTCTCAGCTCCACACCGCAAAATTTCGGGCGCCCGTACGGCCATGCAATTTTGTATCAATCTCTGTATACCCCGGGTTGATTTCTTGCAGTATACGCACTCAGTCCTAAGCAATGAGTTACACCACTCTGCTGACCACGACGTGAGTGGTGATTAGATAGCGATACGTTCTGAACTTCAGGGGCCTGTTTCATGAAGGCAACTTATGACATAGTTGGGACTTAAGATGGTCATAAGTTCAAACTTCAGTCATAAGTGCGTTTCACGAACAAGGTCTTAACTTAAGATGGTCATAACTTTGGTCTTAACTTTACGACTGCTGTGAGGTGTCATAAGATAATCTTAAAGTTAAGACCTACGTTGTGATCCGCAGTTGGTCCGAAATATGGTTGGGATCTAGTCCATGTGTATTATTATAAACACATTTAACTGAATAACATCTTGCTAGCACGGAGGGGTGTTTCAGAAATGGTAGTAATTAATAACAAACTGGTAAGCTATAGCAGGGACGTGGCCGGTAGTTGCAATATTGGCGGGGTGTCCGCTACTAACTGTAAACCGCCAAGACCGGACTATATATACATTTCCAATTGCTGTAACAAAACAAAATATATTTCCATAGAGTTGGACATCATTTGAGATTCAAATCACCCAATCGCACTGTAGACAATAATCATGTTGAGACAATTAGTCCGAACATTTTGACATCGAGGATAATAGTGAATGATTTATACTCAGTTTTGTTTATATAAATGCTTTTGTCAGCTATTATTATTATTATTAATAATTATTATTTATTTGCCTTTCTATATTATTATGTTATAATTTGATTGTAAAATATATTGTATATGTACCCCGTATATATATCGGCAAGATACTAATACATAATATGTGTTATTTTATTATTATGTATATTATCACAACCCACACACGCGAATCTCAGATCTTATACATGTATTACATCTGCATCACATGTTTATTAACTATGAAATAAAAAAGATATATAGCATTATTAATTATTTTATTTTTCAGTGTGATAACATATGGGAGAGGGGGTACCCATAAGTGAGTCAGCACTTGTCCTCCAATCCCATTGTCTGTATATACAATGTTTGTGTCATATATAATATGTTACATAAATTAGACAAATAAATATGTTTAAACTATGTATATATATATAGTATACGGACAGCGAGGGCACACCGGGATCCGCGAAAGAACATATCACTGTGAACCAGCCCACATACCACTGGGGGAATTACTAAAATACCAATATAGACTATACCAGTTAACCTTATTGGTATTTTAGTAATTTTCCCCAGGGGCCTCTGAACCGGCTGTCTGTTCACGTGTTGTTAATTATAAACGCTCTTTATTAGAAGTCGTTGCTTTGGTTTTTATTAAAACATATATGCAAAATGTCGTTCAACATACCATACTTTCGAAGTTCATACGCAGTTTAACAGGCGATTAGCATATTTGTCAACATAACCAAAGCAAATGGCATTAACATCATGTATATATGGCTTCTACAAATATGTATCAGATTGGAAATAAGTTTATTTGGAGCACGATATGAAGTCCTGTTCACATTATAGCAATATAAATAAATCCATGAATGTTGGCAATTAATAAATAGCGTTTAGCTCAGTGCTTCCATCGTGGTGTATTGTATGTGTGTGCCGGCGTGGCGACATATTCGGTTTCCTGGTATTATAGATGCTTCAACGACGTATAATGTATTAGAACCTAATATCTGCATTGAAAGGGGCGAACACGATTACGATGTCCCTTTAATAACTGAAATAATATATTTTAGCTCGTTACGTTTGTTTAAAATAGGCGCTGGAAGCATTCAGCTATGTGATGTGTGGATGGGGTCTGACGCGAAAACACAGTTAAAAAGCGCGCTCGTGCAGTTAAGTGTGCACCAGTCATTATACTGATTATCGCCCTTGGATAACAATATCATAATTATTCTTAGACACGCCCTAGTATCTGTCACCAGACACTGTATCTGGGCATATAACATACGCAGAACCAACATTTTCTGTGCATAGCTGTAATAAATTGTCGAAGATGACATTTGGCAAAAAATACATGAAACCGGAATAAAACAGTATTTCGGGGCTCGGAACCATCTACCCACCCGGACCTTGAAGCCTGAAACTTTTTGCCGACCACAAGACCACCCCCTGACACGACAAGATAACATGTTAGTTTGGAATAGGCTGGCTCAACAAGTATACCCGATATAGATGAATGTTACAATCGGTTCCCTAATCCTATAAACACAATGTCGCAACCGGTTCCCTGGCGTCACGTGACAAATCCCGACATTTAAACTTGCACTACATGGACACAGATATTTAGGAGTGTAAATATAGAAGACAAATCGGCAAATGGGCCGAGAAGTTAATTCTATATTGAACGTTGTGGGAGCATAGTTTGACGCGTAAATTTGTTGGACCATGCAGCCCAACAATCGAAATACCAAAATGTTATTGTTTCATATTCGAAATTAGATATTCGAGTTATAAAAATCGACTCGAATTCGACTCGACTTTAGACATCGACTCGACTTCGACTCGAATAATCGAATATTCGCAGGACCATACTGGTGCCTTCGCGCTTCGCGCGTCGCACCGAACTTCAAATCAGCAGGGTTGCTAATTCCGCCGAAAAACACGGTGGGATTTCGGTAGCCCGTCTATATATACAAATCAATGCAGTAAGTATCCTATAGATCTTTGGATCTGCAACGCTTGGAATTCCAATGCAGTATTATGGTTGTCCCTAGTAATGGTTGCACGAAGGCTTGATTGAGCTTCATTATCGTGGAGCTATAGATTTATACCCAGTCCTTCTTAAATGTTTCCAATGTACTGTATGTTGATTATTTTAGTACAAAGGGTCAGAATCCCCACTGTCTCTCCATATCGTCAGCGCAAGTTCACAACAGTGTCAAAGTATTACCGAAAATCGATATTTTTGCATTTTGACAGATATTTTGGCAAGCATTTTGGATGTTTATCACCAATTTTTGGTCAGTATTTTGCTATAGTTGCCTATAATGAATCGAAGCAGATCACAAAACTTTAAATAGGAACTTTAGTGCTTTGCATACTAAGGGACTGGAAGTGTTACTAATGATTCGGTATTTCAAGGTTTCAAGTCGGCTTTTTCAAACTTCCTATTTTTGGATCTAGACTGAACCAAGTATACCAAATTGGCTACAAATTATTGTATCCAGCGTCATATCACTTTGTTGTCTTTAATATTTGGTCTTCTGGAAATTCATATATTATGTTTGTTTCATCTGTCTGGATATCTCATTCATCGTCATAGGTATGCCAACACTAAATCTGTATTTTTGGTAAAATATTGATAATTTTCTCAATCTTCACATAATGTATTGCGAATAGTGACTATTGTGGCCTTATGGACTGTCAGGACTGATATGAATCTGAATATAAATTTAAACTGAAACACGACACCTGGTTTCACCCACACAAAGCGCAATCACGCTCTCCGAGTCTCCCTTATATTCAACGTTATATAAGGT
Organism: Siphonodentalium dalli; assembly: GCA_032622095.1. Lineage (NCBI taxonomy): Eukaryota > Metazoa > Mollusca > Scaphopoda > Gadilida > Siphonodentaliidae > Siphonodentalium > Siphonodentalium dalli. The sequence continues at coordinate 10,651,873 of CP136068.1, forward strand.
CAATTAATGTTAAATTTCATAACCATGTGAGAAGAGTGTTCTATGAAATTTGAAAAAAAGAAACACCCAGAGTTTCGCAGATCCTGTGAACAGAGGCACAACCCGTTTATCTGACCCACTTCAAGTAATGAGTTTATCGGCAGTGTTTATCGAGGTCATAACCGACTATCACACATGTGACATATTTAGCTTCAAGTTTCATTTTATAGATTCGCAGGGACAATAATTGTGCAATAAACAAGTACTTAATGGCGAACGCCAACTCGGCAGAAATAGCGTTTCCTGCTAGTGGCATTATCAGAGGAAATGTGTGTCAAACACAATGCATGTATATGTGAATGTTGTGAAATTTAAATATAGCTGTCAAATTGTCAATATGATGGCTCTCTCAAGATACCGACACGCATATATATGCTACTAATTTTCCCATATCATTGAATTTAGAATATCGCAGAATCAAGGTCATGTCGTGACATAATGGATAACCGGGACATGGCTAATACGCAGACAGGATACAGCATAGATCAGGATCCAGTTTCATGAACAATAGCTTCATCTTATATATATATAGTATGACTCAATCTGAGAGGCATGATAGATATTTTTTTTATTTTCCGATTCACGATATTGCGTCCAACTTAAATTTGAAATTAAGTACACGCACATTTAGAGCGTACATAACCATGTGGTAACGCTATGCGCGGACAGTGTTAGTTTTGTAAGCAATTTATGTCTATGTACAGTCTCTCACAATACGGCGTGTCTAATTAATCCGTTGAGTAGACTACAGATCCATATGAAAATTGGTGACAATCGGATGACAGAAGGTGACTTGTAGGGTGTGCTAAGGATTTAATCATATAAAGAGTAAACTCCAAGATGGCTGCTGGCGGCCATATTTTTAACATATTTCTGGGGGGGGGGGTGGCAAGCACCCGCCTAGAGGTCACATCGAAGTTCGCTATGAAATTTGGTGGGATCAAATGAGGGATGTGGCCTGCGTTGTGTGCTACTGGATTCCGAACTGAAATACAAGATGGCCGCTGGTTGCCATGTTTTATAACATAAGTCGAAAAAAGTTACGCGGCCATTTTGGGTGACGGACCGGGTCCACAATAGGACGTTCCCATCTATACCATGACAAAAAACTGTATGACATTTCATGAAGGTCCGACAAGAACTGCGACCTGTAGGCCGCGCCATATGAACTTGTTGTGCTTATACTATATATATAGTAAAATCCAAAATGGCCGATAGCAGCCATTTTGGAAAACACAACGAATCCAACATAGTTTGTTCTTATCTTATAGTTCATAACACGAACCTGCATATGAAATTGCGTGAAGATCGGATGAACGTTGCGACCTGTAGGCCACACCATGGGAATTCCTAATTAAATCCAAGATGGCCGATGGGGGTTTATGAAGATCCGACAAGGACTGCGACCTGTAGGCCGCGCCATAGGAAATTGTAGTGCTTATACTGCCAAATGGAATGCTGACGGACGTACGCACGCAAGTACACCAACTCACTACAATAGATCAAATTGGCGTCGTAAACTTGAGCTAAAATGATACCATTGTAGACACAACGCAGATCGTGTAACGCATCTTGTATGTGCATGGACCAAGAGAAAAACTTCAAATGAAAAACGACGAAAATTATGGCTCATTTAAGAAATGATAATTAATAAATGACGAAATCTTGTATCATTTATTACCAATTCTAGAATTAGCCGTATTGTGATGTGACGGCATCAGAGCTATTTTTGACAGCTTATCCATAAAATGTGTGCCCCTTCGACAAAAACATTATGTACGTTACCTTATAACCGCGTGACATAGATACCCTCCGGTCAGCAAAAATGTAAGGCGAACAGTCTTGCCAATATTCAGTATAGAGATGACCAAGTTCATGTCGTTTGCTGACTGCCATAGGCGTACGGGCCCGAAAAAATCAGGGGGGGGGGGGCTGGATTGTTTTGTCCGAATTTTGTTCCGATAATTTCTATGCCTTATATATTGATGTACTTTGGCGTATTTCATGGTTATTCATTGCAATACGGGCAAACAGCTTGACTATGGACTCACGTGTATTGTTTTTCCGGATAGGAATGTGAAAATAACTACAAACAACAGGGGGGCGGGGAAAAAAACTGTTTTCTTCGGTTTGGGTACCCCCCCCCCCCAAACAGCAAAAACTGCAGTTTTTTTCCACTGACCATTTGCCCCCCCCCCCCCCCCCCCCCAGAAAAAAAAATCAAATCTACCCCAGCCGGACAACAACTCGGTTTGACCGGAAACCGAAAAAACGCCGGAGCATACAATTCACGAGAAGGTGCTTGGTAAGTTAGTTTAGATTATTATGACTAAAATGGTCATTGTCTACCAGTAGAACGCAGATTTGTACCTCGTGATGTCATGACATGTACAAACATGTATATTGGTGATCGCAACGCTTTGTATGCACTTTAAAAAATGACAACTAGTCATTACCTCAACTTTGAAAAAGATGCAAATGACATGAGTGAGATACCAGCATATAACTGTTTTCTGATACCATTGGAGGAGAAATTGTTTAATACATGGGATAGTTCTGCAGTAAAAATTTGCCAGATAAGCGATCACAGGGTAGAATTCTGCATTCGACTGGTAGACACTGACATAGTCGGCATTATTAAGAGGGTTAATGGGGTCAATATCACATGTAAACCAAGACAGTGGTTAACCAAAATTGTTTTAGGTGGATTGTACTACTCATGTATATATGATTTGGATATTAAGGTTAATCCATATTCTATAAAATGAGAGAAAATTTGGAAACAAATTACATGCAAATTTTTTCCGACAACCCAACCCCCCCCCCCCCCCCCCCCAAATGAATAAGGAAAAAATTTACGTGTAAATTTGTTACGCCTAGGTACCCCCCCCCCCACCCCCCGGTACGTTGTGTCCCGCAGTTTTTTTCCGGCCCCTCCCCGGCAAACAATAGAATTTTGATGATAAAATAACTTGAAAATACATGTTTTGCCCTAAAATTGCCCGAATGTTCACCTTTTCCAATCTTTTGGGATGGGGTGGGCTGCAGCCCCTTGCCCCCTGGTCCATACGTCTATGCCAACTGCTGCATGATAAGATTCTTGGGAGTTTGTTTATTATCTGGTCGTAAGGTTAACATGAACAACACACATGTGAACACTCACATCTAAATTTTATTGAAATCATATCATATCATATAGCAACACATAAAGTATCAACGTACAATTTTTCATGACGATGAACATATCTCTGGTTTTGTGGGTAATGTAGGGAACATGCATATGCCATAGGGAGACAAATGAGGTAGAATGTATAATGGCGGAGTTCTGCTTCCGAATGTCAGGCACGGGTGCATGAATGTATATAAATACATCAAATCGACACATAAACTCTATAATCCGGTATATACAACAATTATATAATTTGTGTCATACATGTATCTAATTACCTGTATGTATACTTTCTTAAATTAATTTTGCGAAGCGCCATGATATATAAGGTTTGGTATAGTTCAAAGAGTGAAGTTGGCAATTTCAACGTGCATACACCCCAACGGAGACATTTTAGCCACATTCCTCCTAATTGTTTTGCATTGAAATATACCCTGAATGTATGAAGCCAATACCCCGGCCAGTGCTGCCAGTAATACACTTTATTGTAACCAGTTGCTGTACCATACTGTGACGAAACCAGGACTAACCATTGAATACATATTTTGGTTATGTATTGCCAATTAAATTATAATAAACACATATATCCAGAACCAGACAATCTGATATGACAACATGGTATGGTGTTCTTGTATAGGATATGTGCATTTCAATCATTACATGCATAACTGCTGTGTATTATTGAATAGTGATATGAACTTTAGTATTTATTTAGTTTTGAGCTGTATGGAATGCGTATACTGAGTTATAGCGCTAAGCACACACCCCTTCACACACACACCTTTGTCCAACTCGTGTTAGCACGTCGGAAGCTGATTGGGCAGTTAGGAGGGTGACATGAGACCATGTCACCCTCTCCAGTACTAGAGAGGGTGACATGGCCTCGTGTCACCCGTTCCAGTACTGGAGAGGGCGTCATGGCCCCATGTCACCCGCTCCAGTAGAACACGTTGGTGCTATAGCAGTCGAAAACATTTTCTTTTAGAATGCAGTGCTTACCGTGCACCACGCGGATATAGCCAGCAAACATTAGGAAGACAAATTTAACAGAATTCAACATGACCGAACAAGAGTTTTTCGAAATCTCATCAAATAATATTACAAAAACATGCAATTCCAATTGTCCCTACTTTATTATCTGCGGGCGATGAACGTCGTGTAAGGAATTAATGAATAAACGTGTATCTCTAGACGTGGCGATTCTATACCCGTTGTACATGCAGCTCAATTGAGATTAATGAACCTTATATTGATGTTTTACTTCTATTTTGTCATTACATATTAATGTACATGCATAATTATGTTACAATAGAGACAGGGAAATAAGGAAAAAAATGATGTGTAAATTTTTACGCCTAGGTACCCCCCCCCCCCACTCCCGGTACGTTGTGTCCCGCAGTTCCCCCCCCCCCCCTGAACACACTTATACATTTATTTTGTACATAATTTTTGAAGTTTCATCAAAAAGCGTACCAAAAGCTTTGTACATAAAATTTGTTCTAAAGGTCACATTTTTCAAAATTTTCCGTTGAAATTGTGACTACTATTTCAGTGACAAACCCATGGACAATATGACTGGCCAGATAAAACAATTGTATGTCTTATTTCTTAAAAAATGGTATCTCAAAAATGTCTCCGGGCTCTCGCGCCTTAAAATGGATTATAGCTTTACTCATATTCCAATCTGCCCCAGGGGCGTAGGAACCGGAGGGGGGCAAGGGTGATATTTACCCCCCCCCCCAATATTTTCCAAAGGTTAGTAAAAATATTTGGCAAACTAATGAAGTATCGCCGACGATCGCGACAATGCACACCCCCACGATACATACCCACACCATACATACCTCCATGATACAAACCCAAACTATACATACCCAAACGATACATACCCATACTATACATACCAACACTATACATACCCACACTATGCATACCCACATTATACATACCCACACTATACATACCCACACGATACATACCCACACAATATATACCACCACCACTATGCATACCCACGCTATGCATACCCACACTATACATACCCACATTATACATACCCACACTATACATACCCACACTATACATACTCACACGATACATACCACCACTATACATAACCACGCTATACATACCCCCACTGTACATACCCAGGATACATACCCCCGTGATACCTACCCACTATACATACCCACTATACATACCCACGATGCATACCCACACTATTCATACCCACACGATAAATACCCCACGATACATACCATGGTGATGTGTGTATCCATGTAGTCTACTTTATCATGGTTGTTTGTGACATATTTACTTTCTGAATATCTGATCCCAGTTATGGGAGTAATTTCACATCATTAATGACTAGATAATAACACAACATGAATTCCCATATACCTATTTGTTCATTACACTTTCAATCGGCCTACCATTTTATGAAATTAAATTACAATTGATAAATGATAAGAATAAATAAAGAATCTATGATAATGTAGAGGGTGGGAAAACAATGTCAGATGGGTCAGAAGCCACCAGAGAGCCACTTTAAGCTTCCAATGTCAGAAAATTTTCCCGGACCCCCCCCCCCCATCGAGAGGGGGCGACCCCCTCTCGTGCTCTCCCCACCGACGCCTTCGGCGTCGGGTCATCGCTTCGCGATGAATGGTTATACCCCCCAATAAAATTTGCTTGCTACGCCCCTGATCTGCCCCAATTCAATAAGATGAGATACCAGTAATTCCCACTGACTTTGAAATTTTATATTAACAGAGTAATGCGGGCTCTCGCTAAACAGCAGGCATTATTGTAATTGATATTGGCGGAACCATATGTTCCCCAGAGCACTACCGACAGCAGTCACATGAACTGGCTATAAACATTCTCCTAATTAGTTGGCAATTTACTTCAAGTGAGGAATGATGTACATGTACGCGTAATGCACACACGATGTATCTTTATAGGGCACTCATAAAACGATTTATTATCCTTACCAAAAGTTTAAGTGGTGATTTAGAGGACCGCCACCTGTCGTGGAGTTTGGAACACTGTCTGTAATGGCATCTTAAGTGACACAAATACAGAATTTGAATTTGATACACTATGATACAGATATAATTATACTGGGATGTGGTTGTGACGGGCCAGGGAGTGAGGGGACTGGGGGTACAGCTGCCCAAAGTTCGGCCCTGCTTGAAAATTCGGGCAAAATCGGATACATGCCGACATGTCCTTATATAGTCCGATTGTCACAAAATTAAGTGTATGGACCTTGTAGAATTACATTGAATCAAACTTAGAGAGAAAATTTCAAATTTGTTGCCCGAATGTGCTCTGATCCCATAGGTTATGGAGTTTAATTATATCTACCATGATATATCAGCTTCACACTTTGTGGAAATTCCCATGTTTATGAAAGGCAATCAATTATATTGACATATGGTTTGGTTTCGAACAGGAAGCCAGTAAATCCCATGGGTCAGTTATTATCCAATATCGAAACTGGTCAGTGGTAAACTGTGCAGTTAGAAGACAATTTTAGCACGATTAGATATCAGTGGTTGTTTAAGTGGATGTGGACATGGGTCATTGATCAGCATATGCACATATGTCAACAAGTGTGGTAATTACTAGATGAACCATGACTGCAGAGTTATGGAAACTATATTATATATCAGTTGGAATTTTGAAGGTTGGAGACTTAATAACGAAATTCTTGTTTGGCGTGTGTTTAAAGCACATGAATCGCTAGCTACTCGAGAAGGTATATATTTAGTCATAATTATTGTGAGATTCATATTCGAGCACCCCCTCCCCAAAATGTTAGGGCCCGTACGCCTATGTATTAAACAAGCGTTTCCTCAGGAATGTTACATACTGGGTTATAGCTCTAATGTATCGATATGATGCGTTCCCAGTGTTGGGTGCTGCTGAATTAGGCCAAAATGATAATGCTAAGAAAAATACCGTTATTTTGTATCGATTTGTCATTATCATAGTTTTTTACTAATCCGAGCGATTTGATAAAAAGACAATACCTGTATGAAACATTTAAAAACATATTACATATCTGCAAAAAATATAATAATCGCTGTTCTAAATCAAAAACATAGATGTTCGACAAAAGCTAGGCCTAATTGCCCACCTCTTGTATCCATATGTTTACAAAATCAGACATACTCTGTATTCGACTTCTTTAACATTATTCAATTCTCGGGCACTTCTTTCCAGTTCATCCTCATCCATTCACCCTTAGAAAAATAGCGGGAATCCCGTTGTGATTTCTGTGAAATTTAACTGTTTTGTGTGGGTGGACCACAATTTCTTCTTGTCAGTGAATTCGAAAGTGGAGCGGTATTTCAAATAAGTGAAATACAAGTTACAGTTGGAACACCGATTTCACCGGTATCCTTGTTTGAAATCAATCATTAGATCTCAATCCCATAAATTTCCGTGCCGCTCTGTATTACTGCAGTTCGAGTCCAATATGACTTTGTGAACAGTTTGTGATTTTCTTTTACTTGTGCATGTCGTGGTAAAACGTTACATTTGACTCGATTTGCGTTTCGTCCAATATGACTTTTCACCACAACCTGGAATCGTATAAGAAAAATACATACTGTACAAAACATTGTATAATAACTTTATATTTAGCAGAGAATAGTACGCATCAAAACTGTACATGAGTAAAGTTAATGTATATGAAACAATGAGGCATGCAATCAGGGGGGGGGGGGTATTCAATGTTTTCCATACACCAGGCCGGGGTGGGTGGGTGCTTCAGACTCCGAAAAAAGTCACTTTTTTCCAAGGGTTACATTTTTTCCTCATACACAACTTTTTAGAGATATTAGGAGCACTAGGTGTTCAGAAACATTTTTAGGACACCTCAGACACATTTGGGGAATGGGTGTTTAGTTAGTTTGGATATGGACATGATACTACTCTGCAATCCAGGTTACAAACCGACACTCATGAATTCGCATATTCCATCAGATCACATTGTCATGTACTATGTTACTGGTTTGTGGTGTAAATGGCAGTTGTGTCGACCAATAATTAAAGTAAAATAAATTGAATTAAAGTTATTCATTTAAGTCATATTTATAACATAGTCTTATTTGAAATAGACTATATAGACATACATCTATTAGCAAATGAAAACAAATAGACAACACTTGGTGCAGCTTTACACATTCTGATCTATTCTCAGACTAAACAACTGACTGCATGGATGAAATTAAGAGGGCGCCCCATGGGTAAATTCTTCAAAAATCTATCTTTTTAAAACGTGAATTAACAAGATTTCATTCAGATTTGCATTTCCACTAGATGCTATGAAACATAAAGACTATAGATTTAACCCCAAAATGTGATATAAATATTTCATATAGTTTTAACAGAAGAAATTAAAAAAATTTACAACAAATTTTTGCGCGAGTCGATCTAAAGTTCCAGAAAATATTTTGCGACAAAAGTCACATATATACAAACCTTATAATACCAACTGGTGCATGCACAATGTTTGCAGTGTGCAGGGAACCCAGTTTGCATGAAATTTACAGAAATGTAATTTGATCTGCATGTAAACAAAAAACATGCATGCACAAGTTAGTATTATAAGGTTTGTATATATGTGACTTTTGTCGACAAATATTTTTTGGAACTTTAGATCGACACGCAAAAATAATTGTAATATTTTTAATTTCTTCTGTTAAAACTATATGTTTCATAGAATGTAGTGGAAATGCAAAACTGAATGAAATCTTGTTCACTTGCATTCTAAAAAGAGAGATTTTTGGAAAATTGACCCATGGGGCGCCCCCTTAAGGAACGTTTCATTTGGATTTCCGAAAGAAGAAGCAATGTTGCACTTGATGGCATTATGCGCTTCATCTCAATGTCTACCATTTTGGATGTGCAAGTTGGACCCGAATGCTTCATTCTCTAGTAACTATATCCAAACGTTTAGTCCAACAAAATCACACACTGGACATTGTTACGTATATGGCCTATACTATTCCCCTATCAGTGCATGGAGATGTCTGTGTTAATTGTTCATGTGGCTTTAAGCTGAATTTCAGAACGGTTTTACAATTTAAAATGGACTAATGGAACCAGAAATGCAAAGAGGGTAATATTTGTATTGCTTATTAACGGTTAAATTGTGTAGGATAACCGTTGTCAGATTTGGAGGCCATTTGGTGGTGGGTTCCCCAGATGAAATTGAAGAAAAAACTGTTTTCCTTCGTATAGGGGGTGGTGGGTACCCAAGAGCCGGAAAAATATTTCACCCTGATGTATCGGAAAATTTGAATACCCCCTAATGCAATACACAAAATGGCAATAAAATGATATTTGGAATATATATATGACAAATGTCGCCCTTCACACATGTGATGATACACAATGTATAGGATTGTAAGATTATTGTAAGACTGTATTGTTTATAATGTATTTGGAGTTATTATTGTAAGATTGTAAGACATTATAACATAATTTCTCATTTTTGAACATTGTAACTAGATTAGTTTGGACGCACACTCGCGTGTAATCAATTAATGCTATGGATACCGATGATCTCACGCCACGAGTAGGCGAGGTCATAACATGCGTAGCATCCCTGTCGTGGGAATAAGCCGAACACGACCTACATACATGTATCAGGTATTCATATCAATGGAGGACCCTAGAAAACTACCACAATTTGAAGTGGCATCACGGCTATACACAGCGGATCTCATCAGGTTGACTTTTCTAAAAATTGTCGGAACTTCGGGCAACGCTACAATAACAAAGGAATTCTTCGCATTGAGTTTATTTATTTTATTTGTTTGTGTTTACTCTTCCAATTCTCAAAGATTCATGAGAACCATACAATACATACAATAATGTTATTCCCCAAATGTGGATAAACATGCAGATGTTTAATAATACAATGTTGGTTAACAGTATGTGTGTTCTTGTACTCGTCCACGTTGTGGACATTCATATTGGACGAGACGAGCAGCAGACTGTACACGACGTTGTATGATCACAATTTGATTATCTATCTGCTTTATCCAAATTTGGAGAATGGAATTATTGTATAATCGTATAATATTGTATGGATCTTAGAAAGCTTTGAAAATTGGAACAGTAAACACGCGGAAGTGAAACTAAAGTTTCAATGACACTGAATCGCTCAACTTGGTGTTTTATTTTCTTGCAATTTGAATATTGTGAATGGATTATGTTGTATGTTTATCACCGCAAAAAGGTTTGAATGCGACAATGAACAAGACGGCCAAAAAGCAGCCATTTTTGGAAACAGACCGGATCCCAAATAGAATATTCCATCTATATATGTAATTTACTGAAGACAAGAACTGTGACATGTAGGCCACCTTGATTTACGTAATGGGCCCCCATTATCAAATCGGGAACCTGCTGGTCACTAGTGTTACATCCACAAATCAGTACAGCAGTTTCGGGGAAATACAAGTTACAGTTGGAACACCGATTTGTTCTTGGTAGAAGTTCACCGGTATCCTTGTTTGAAATCATGAGATCCCAATCCCATATTTTTAGTACCGCTCTGTATTACTGCAGTTCGAGTCCAATATGACTTGTTTTGTGTCCGGACTACAGGTGACGACACAAACTATTTTTTCGCATTGAGTTTTTCCACTGCCGTGTTTATTGTTCGAGTGTTCAAAGCTTTCTGAGGATCATACAACACATACAATTAGACAATGATTTTATTCCCCAAATTTGGAAAGGCATGCAAAAGCAACTGTAATTATACAATGTTGTGCACAGTATGAGTTTTTCTTTTACTTGTCCATATCGTTGTGAAATGTCATATTTGACTCGATGCTGCGCATTTAGTCCAATGTGACTTTTCAACACAACCTGGAATCGTATAAGAAAAATACATACTGTACAAAAATGTGTATAATAACTTTATATTAAGCATACAACAGTACGCATCAAAACTGTACATGAGTATAATTAATATATATGATATGATGAGGCATGCAGTAAACAAAATGGTAATATAATGATATTTGGAATATATATGACAAATATCGCCCTTCACACATAATTATGGTGATACATAATGTATAGGATTGTAAGATTATTGTAAGACTGTATTGTTTATAATGTATTGGACTGATTATTGTAGGATTGTAAGACATAACATAATTTCTCATTTTTGAACATGGTATACTAGACTGAGTTTGGACGCACACTCGCATGTAATCAATTGATTGTTATATACTGATAATCTCACGCCACGAGTAGGAGAGGTCATAACATGCGTAGCATCCCTGTCGTGGGAATAAGCCGAACACGACATATATTATAAATATCAGTTAAAAATATCAATGGAGGACCCGAGAAAACTACCAAAAAATGTAGTGTCCTCACGGCTATACAGAGCGGCTCTAGTTCGACGCACCATGATCGATGGTTATTAATGACAATTATTACATACCCTATACACGAGCATGTGAATAAGAAAACATCCTATATTCAGATATTACATGTGATTATGTGTCCAATCTCTCCGCAGATGATTTAACGAAAACAATCATAATATTGTCTACATCATTCCTCTCACGTCACATGATAATCCTGAAAAAGTCATAGCTATAGTAGACTCTGGTAGACTCATGAAAGTCGCATAGGACTCACTGAAGACCAATGTGACTTTCTAAAAATTGTGGGAACTTCGGATAACGCTACAAAGGAATTCTTCGCATTGAGTTTTTTTCTATTTTTTGCGTTTACTCTTCCAATTATCAAAGCTTCATGAGAACCATACAGTATATACAATAATGTTATTTCCCAAATTTTGATAAACATGCAAATGGATAATAGAAATATCATTATACAATGTTGGTGTACAGTATGTGTGTTCTTGTACCCGTCCACATTGTTGCGGACATTCATATTGGACGAGACGAGCAGCATACTGTACACGACGTTGTATGATCACAATTTGATTATCTATCTGTTTTATCCAAATTTGGAGAATGGAATTATTGTATAATCGTATAGTATTGTAAGGCTCTTAGAAAGCTTTGAAAATTGGAACAGTAAACACGCGGAAGTGAAATTAAAGTTTCAATGACACTGAATCGCTCAAGTTGGTGTTTTATTTTCTTGCAATTTGAATATTGTGAATGGATTATGTTGTATGTGTATCACTGCAAAAAGGTCTGAATGTGACAATGAACAAGACGGCCAAAACGCAGCCATTTTGGGCAACAGACCGGATCCCAAATAGGATATTCCATCTATGTAATTTACTGAAGACAAGAACTGTGACATGTAGGACACCTTGATTTACGTACTGGGCCCCCATTATAAAATAGTACGCATCAACACTGTACATGAGTATAATGAATGGATATGAAATAATGAGGCGTGCAAAACACAAAATAGCAATAAAATGATATTTGGAAAATATATGATAAATGTCGCCTTCACACATAATTATGGTGACCTGGAACCTGCTGGTCACTATAGTTACATCCACATTCGAATCAGTCCAGTAATTTGAACCAAATCAGTCTGTTAGTTTTTGGAGATGTTGTTTGTTCGGAAAATATTTAATTTTTGCTTACCTGGGCCCCCATATGTCCTTTAATTAACGATCGGCCACTAATAAACTTATCTTATTTCACACAATCCAGTGATTTTTGAAGATGATTTTTTTTTCTTAAATATTGACATACTAGTACTTGAGTCATATGACCTTTACCACTGGCTCCTAATTAACTGACCGATCCATAATTAACAAATATTATTCGCTAGTCATCCAAGAAACATTAAAAGCAAATATGAGTAAAATCCGGGCCAGTAGTTATTTTTATTTCTTTTAGAAACAGTTACTGTTAACAGCATAGTGTTATAACCTAAATTAACGGATCGGCCTCTAATGAAAAAATCTGAACCCCGGCGACCCGAGAAACCTGCAAATCCGTCTGGTAGTTTTAGCAAATTTAAAGGAAATATTGACAATATTTATCTGACCTTAAAGTTAAACCCTACCCCTAATTCACATACCGACTTCCAGTGAAAAAATCTGAATCTTGCCATAAACAGAAACAATATTGAAATATATACAGACTTTGTTGTCAGACCAATCGGAAATATCGCAAATATTTAAATAAGCTGTATTGAGCACCCCCACCCCGAGGAAAGAATTAAATAAATAAAATGCGCATTCTACATACATATGATGTACTCTAAACGTAACTCCATGACTTAGGGGGACCGGGGCTAGTTGGAACAATTTTCGGAAAATCTAACCATACATTTATGTCTCAATCTGATGTTACATATTCGGAAAATTGCACTTCATACAACATGTATTACCTGTTACACATAAAACATGCAACATTTTCATGTGAAAAAGCTTCTTTTTAAAAATAGGCGGCCTTGAAATTTGGCCTCGCTGGTGTTCGAACTAGCCCCGCCCCGGGGCTAGTTGAGACACCCGACGGGGCTAGTTGGAACACCAGACTTCAACACCTTTTCTTGACAGAGCACACTGTAAAACAACAATTTATTTATCTGATACGTTGTCACACACAATTATTTAAATTTATGATTCCAAAGAAATTTCCGACGACGGCAGTATGTGTATAGCCGAAATGAGGTAAACACCATAAATGCAACCCACACCATATAAAAATCAGTGGGTGCGCCATAACGTCATGTTGTTGGTGACGCTACTACAGGAACGAATGGGGTGTTCCAATTTGCCCCGGAGGGGGTTGCTTGAAAACAGGCTTCGTTTCTCCGAAACCATGGGCGATCTGTTTCCAATTCTTATTGTAGGGGATGATCAAGAAGATGTGATATAGATTTGGATAAAAAAAAACAATTTGGAAAAATGTCCGTCAAATCAACGAATTTTACTTTTTTATACGAAAAACAGAAATTTCCAGTCTGTGTTGTTCAAATATCCGTATTCAGCCATTTATTTTATTTTATGGTGCAAAATAGTATATATAAATTATTAAATCGAGTTATCTCCCGCGTTCCAACTAGCCCCGTGTTCCAACTAGCCCCGGCCTCCCCAACCATGACATACATCTAATATTTGACCATAACCTCCAAATAAGTACCGGTACAGTCATCCAAGTGTTCCACTATCCAGAGTGCTTGCTTTTTACGGCTTCTGATAATCTGATTGAATTAATAATCGAAATAATATATAATATGTTATTGATATTTGTTGTATTGTTTGTTTAATTTTGCTCTATTCTTGGTTGTGATCCCACATTGGATTGGTACCAATAAACATTTGAATTGTCAACATACGAACCAACCGTTAAGCCGAAGACACATAAACGCATGTATGTGTCTTCGGCTTTACAGTTCCTGGCTTTTGTTTAGATCTTGATGGTAAACACAAATAGCGTTATTTGTTACTGCATTCCTTATATGGAAATAATAAAGAGTGTGTATATCATTTGTATGTGATTAACCAATATAATTATGCTCTCTTTACGCACTCTGTATCAACACAATCAGGCTCTCGTTTGGGTAAAACCTAGTAGATCTTCATTCTTCACGATAGCGTGCTATTTACTCGATGCTTTTAATATGGTGAAATATGAACAATACTACGGCCAAAAAAAAAACATCTGTGTTTCCGGTTTCCCGACCTACCTGCCGAAATTGGGCCGACCTGGATTTTTTTTTTTTTTTTTTTATGCATGTAAAATTGACACTTTTTGTCCATCAGCTTTGTCATCTACTATAAAGATAAAGGCTGGAAAATAAACCATGGCTTTATTTTAGCACGTGCTAGAATAAAGCAAGAACGGACACTCCAGCTAGTATAATCAAGTCACGCTCTCAGAACTACATGTACAACCAAAAATCTTGCAATCGATTTAATTGTTTCCTGAAGAAATTCCCCATTAATTTCTTATCCCATTTAAACAAATTTAATAGATGTTAACGACTTTTAAACTTTGGCGATCGATAAAAACAATACAGTTTGACAAGATACAAGGTATATTTCCTCGTATGATTCAGCAAATGGGGAACATCGCTAAAGCTCGGTCCCCCATTTGCTGAATCAACACGCGAAAATAAACCTTGTTTCTCATCAAACTATAAGGATATTCTATTATATATATATATATAAATATAGTATATACTATGTTTACATTCAGCAGCAATTATTTTATATTGAATTTTCAAAAAGAATTTACTTCTATTAAGATACATGATTACATGTATTTGTGGATGCAGATGAATCCAAATATTCAGGAATAAATCTGTTCTGTTCTGAGAGTCGCACGGCCAGGTGAAAATGAGATGTCAACACGATGGCATAGAAGTTGTCTAGACTTTTGCTAGCAATGCCGATAGTATCAATGTTGTCATGTACAGTATTGCGCAACATTGTGACATGGTGCCATGAGCCACGGGAGATAGCATTTTTGTGTCCCTTCTTGGAACTCAGATCACTCCAAACTTCATATTCTGGGTATATTGTCAGATATAAAACTAGTTTTCTGTCAGAAACTTCAGCAACTGGATACAAAGGTATTGAGAATACCAACTTTTATCTTGTTTTTTTTAGAATATGGTGCATTATAGAAGGATTTTGAAGAAAAAAAACAAATTGCCAAAAAAAAAACATTTCCCTACCTGGATTTTTTTGCTCATGAAATCGGAAACAGCCATGTTTTTTTTTGGCCTTGCTGCCATGAATTTTCAATGAATCTACTTAAGAGGTCAGTGTTTGGGCAATATTGTACATACTAGTAGATGAGTAGCTAAAATAAATTTCTACATATTAAACTAGCATTCAGATTCATGTGCACATGCGCACAATTACAATTCCTCTGCGTGCACGACCTGGCTGTCCGGTAATATAATTTATAACTTAAAGAACATTAACAGCTATGTTTTTTTTTGGCCTAAACACATTTTAATATTATTTTTGTTTGTGGCGGTTGGAACACATATTACTATTTCGGCAAAGAAGACCACCCAATATGAACCGAACTGGTTGAATAGTTCAGATAATATTTTAGAACATTCGAACGGACTCACGAACGGACAGTCCTCGATCAACAGACCAAGCGGTATGAGTACAGCTCACTGTGATTTTAATAGTCTACTGTTGATAATCCATATACTATCACCATCGAGTGCAGTTAGCAAAGGCGCCGATAGTTTTTGTGTTAACACAAATGACTTGCGCTGAATGGCTGACTTACAAAACCACATGCATGCCTCCGGCTCTATTGTCGGTTCAGAATACCAATGCACTTTCGCAAGATCATGTGTTACACTGAGATTGTCACACTTGACTCGATAGAAGTATTGTATTCGTCCAAACTGTACGTATTTACCTAAGTGCGTTTTTGCGTGAGTAGGTCCTCTGTCATTTAGTATATATACGATAGATGATATTGTCTTGGAATTACTCCTTTCCCTGACCGCACTCCCATAAACAATTCTCCGACCTGTCCGGTGATTGTCGTGTGTGTGAGCTGAGCGTACCTCATAAGTACAACTCTCACATGTGTGTCCAATCACTTTTCCCACATATGAACGTTGTTTTGTCGAAACGCCACTTTGGTGTTTCGCCTTCCTACATTCTCTGTACGTATTGTTTTCTTCATCAGGTTCATTGGCACACATAACTTGCCTATCACATGTTTCCATAATATTAGGTACTCTGCCTGTCGATTTCATGAACTGACACCAATCATATATTATATATGTTTCCATTGCAGTTGCCTCGGGGTGTCGCATATTCAAACAACGCTTACAGATCCAAGAATTAAAACGTTCATACACATACATCCAAGTGGAATATACTGGACCGTACCTCCTCATCCCATCGACCAGATGGTGTAAAAGATGAGTTGTGATATTCTGCAGATAAACTGGGAAATCTCTTTCCAAACACGCCAGTGCTGAATTTAAGTGGTCATCCAATTGCTGCAGGTTGTCATATATAATACTTTCGCCACAAAGCTGCTCTAGACAATCAAAAAGCATGAACAGTGTGTTCCGCTGTTCGTCGCCCAACATCGATCGCAGGCAGTACTTCAGTATACCTTGCGATGCCAATTGTTTCCAGTCATGGGATTTCAGAGCGTTCGACTTGGAGAAAAATCTAGCAGATTTGGTGCCAAATCCCAATGGTGGACGAATTGATTCTGCCCTTTTATCTGCAATATGGAGTTCCTCTTTTGTCAACAAATATGGTACCCTATTTGTCGAGTCCGATACATCATTTGTTCTTTTTCTTTTCTTCGAATTAGTTGTCGATTCTGTCATAACTGGTACGGTTTCATTCATTTCCCGAATATCCACGAATCTGCCGAAAGTTTTCTCTGTGGCCACTAGTTTGTCTATGTTAACTTTACGTCCTATAATAAGGTTGAAAATATTTTGTACAACGTCTTTGATTGTATGGCATGCATCTGGTAATGTGTCCGTTATTCTATCAAACTCTGGGATGGACGATGTCACCCTATCCCCTTTACACCCAGTCGCTGTTGCTATTATGGCGGCATCAGTTTTGTTCCGACTCATATCAAAAGCCTCTCTGTAGGCATGCTCGCTCTTGTATTGTCTTGGGTCAGGTCGGTTTGTAACATCAGCGCATTTCTCAATGAAGTTTGTTTTATCCTCGCGTATAGGATCAGTTTCCTTCAAATATGATCTGTTCGAGAGGTACATCATTTTGGCGTACCCATGGCAATACTTCCCACGGATCATGCACCAGTGGCAACCCTGAGTTGCCCCACTTCCATGTTGTCCGAATAGTTTGCATAATCCCGGGTAATCAAGCACATAGAACAGGAGTTTAGTTTTTACATCAATAGGGGCATCCATATATGCGTTGTATGTTTTGCACTTAGCCAAACAGAGCAGCTCGTCTATAAGTATTTCCAGGTATGCGTCAAGATTTTTTGCTTCACTGTGATCATTTCCTGGGATAATCGCAACGAGCACAATATTGTGGAAAGCATTTCTCATGTGCCTTGGCCAGTTGAGAACTGTCATCATCATTGGTGTCATTGAGTAGATCACACCGATATTATGGAAAGGGTTCACACCGTCCAATTCCAATGACAAGGCCATACCACTTGAGTTACCTCTGAATAATCCAGTTTCAGAATATAGGTCTGTCCACATCTTCGATTGGTGTAAGTCCCATATGTCATCGTCGCCAGTGTCATTCATTGTTGCATGAGATTGCATGATTTGCGCCAGATTAGCATCACCATAAATTCGCGCGAGTCGGGGTCCAACTGGAAGATAAATAAATCGCCGCTTTGGGATCAAACTTGCCTGATGATGTTCATGATACCTCGGTTCCGAGCAAACTGGACATTGCACCAGATCTGCATATGCATGTTTTGATGAATCTCTAAAAATTACACAGTCATTGGTGCAAACATGAAATATCCGTTTTTTCACGAGATATGGTGCAATCATTGTTCTGGCCTCACTGTACGATTTCGGCAGTATATCTAGATTATAGAGTCTCCGTTGCAGCCGTAAGTAATCCCCGAATGCCGCTTTGCTGATAGCTGGGTGAGACGAGAAGAGGTCGAAATTCACAGCGAGCCATTGTAGCAGCGTCATATTCGTGTTTCCCAAAGTTTGGCAAGCCAATCCAGATGAATATAGTTCCAATCCATAGTCACAAGACCATTCAATGTCACCAATAATCGTATCACTTCCCGAGTCTTCAGTAATTTCAGAATCGCCGTCCAGAGAATCATCACTGCTCGATTCACTGTCGGTTTTGGCTTGGAATTCACTGGAAAGAAAGAATTTGTAAGGTTACATCAACATTGGAGCCTGGTTGATAGTACTCACAGAAAAAATACTAGAACAGTTAATCGCCACACAACATAATGTTTATAAGGCATACTAGTAAAAACTCATTCAATATGAGCTACGATATGCGTTGCATGCCATATCCTTCAGATTCAGATTATGTATTGGCTCACAAATCATATTAGACATAAGAGCTATACACTGTTAACTAACATATAATATTTATGGTGTGCATGTGCATGATTCAGGTGGGGTGTTGTTATCATGGGTAAGAACAAATATATATACGAAGACGTTACCAGATATCTAGAAATTTTGTTTACTTGGAAGTGGTGCGATATATTCGGCTTTAGAAATGCGTATTTAAGTGCCACGGGGGGTGTTCCTATCATGTTGAGGGCCTCTCTGATGTAATGATATACTTTTGTCAGGGTTTTGCGGTTAGATAAGTTAAACAAGATGTTGAGCTTGAGCGTGTCTGGTTTTTTCCAAAACATATTCGAGCCATTTATTTAGTTTTTTTTCTGTTGACGTAAAGTCTTATTGGTATAGTCTATCGCAATCCATGGTCATAAGGTTGCCCCAATAAGATAGACACCGATGCTTAATAATTACTGATATTGGATAGATTCCAGTCTCTCCGTAAACCAAGGGGGTCATCGTTGATTTTTTAAAACCGAGGATTAGTTTTAAAAACCATAGTTCCAACTTTTCGAATGTCCTAATGCTCTCATGTCCCCATACCTCGGACCCGTACGACATAATCGGAACAATAGATCTCTGATATATTTCAAGCACAGTTTCGATTGCACAGGGGGTAATCGGGTACAACGGCGGCTTGTAAAGGCACGACCGGAAACTGATCGCACAGCGCAAATTTCACAAGGATAGATACAAAACTAACTCTATTCTTCATTAGTATCATCGTATTTGCGAATATCAATGCGACAATGTTCGGTCCATATATATATCGTTATATAACCACAGATGAATTCAGTTGTGAAAGATACTAGTATAGCGCAATATAGCCATGATAGCAACATTTGCTGACCACTTTTGAAAATATCCCTCGGGACTGCTAATTTGGTGCACGCTGTTGGCAAATCTTCAACGTAATACATATGGAGTACACCGCTTTTCTAATCGGGAATCATCACTCTGTCTGTTGAGAAAGACACATATATTTCCGGTTTGTTTTGGCGACATAAGAGTATATTTACCACACTAACGTGAAAAAATGAGGTACGGCTGTCGGTTTGTGAGCATTTGACACGTTGAGTTTGCAGGCGGCCCGCGGCCGTACCAGGTAGTTGCTGCCAGCCGTATGTATACAAGCAACACATTTTACCAGTTTCCGGTCGTGCCTTTACAAGCCGCCGTTGTACCCGATTACCCCCTGTGGATTGGTAATTTGTATTTCCTCAAGGGTGTACATTGCTTTCAGCTGACTCGCATCGCGCATTGCGTTCACTTATAAAAGTATCAGATTTTGTAAACCATGTACCTAGATACTTGTAATGGTCAACCGTTTCGATTTGTTCACCCCGTATACTGATTGACAGTGGGTGTTTTTATTACACCGTCGCCCAAATGTCATCGCTTTGGTTTTGGAATAGTTAATATTCAACTACCAGAGGGCACAGTTATCAGATAATTTATTTATCGCATTTTGTAAGCCAACCTCCGAGTTAGAGAGTAAAACCGCACAAGGGCTAACCGGAAACGCGGATTCTAAGAGTTTCGGAAGATTCTTAGGCTGCCAACGAAGGTTCTTCCAGTTTTAAGAGCTTTTCAGAGAGGTAAAACGCACAAATTCATGTTCGCAGGCGTATTATTTCATTATGGACAGGTATGTAGTAATATTCTATAGCTATCCCAGTGACCGGGCCATTTGGGAAGGCAAACCAGCAGTTGGGATGGTTGTATTTGTCGGAAACATTCCGTATCCGCTGCAAAAAAAGTTGTACCCTCGGCAGGAAAATGCCTAAGTTCTGAAGAACGCGCGATATTTCCGTACAAAACTAGCTTGTGGGGCGTATATCAGCAAGCGGTCAGGTAGACCAATATCTTAGAAACTCACACAGGGGATGCCAGCGCCGACGACAAGGGTAGCACTTTGAGAACTGGTCGGCTACGATGTATTCTCGTCGAAACAATGCCGCAAAACGGATATGCTGGAGACGATATGGCTACTGGGGCAATCTATAATACACATGTACGTTCCATAACAGATCTGGATTGCGGCAACAGACTAATTAAACCAGAAATGGTTGTAAGAATAGCTGCATAGTATAATACGAATATATATTATAAAGATTCTACTTTCTAGAACAAACCGTCTATTTAGATGGCATTTAAGGTTATATTTCCACTATTATTTAGTCCAAATGTCACTTTCCTGTCAGAAACTCATCACACACGAGCCTCTGTCAGGCTCAGTGTACGCTATTATATATGTCCTATATACTCCATGCTATATGTCGACATGCACCATACACATGTAAATCTAAACCGTCTCCGAGCAGAATTCGGACAAAAGAGGGCATGTACCACCCCCCCCCCCCCCCACCCCTGGAACATACAAACATTGTTTGGCCATAAATCGGCGGTTAGAGTTCAAACTGCCATCTGATATTTTTGATCCGGCTAAAATCCAACCTGTGTGATCCGCTCCGGAAGTCAGAACAAAACACGGCTAATGTGGACATTTGTCATTCTGTTCCAATAGACAATTCAATTCACTCTTAAAACTGTATATATAGTATACATTTGTTTTTTTCGCGATAACTATAACTTTTATCATATCGAAATTGCACAATTTGACAATATCATGTGTTACCTATTCTTGAACACCAAGTTAGACAGCGAATCAGCGATGTATATAATAAACAGATCATCAGTACAGAAAGTTATCTGGTATGTCACATTCCATGCAGACGAAAATTCAATGACAGCAAGGAATGGAAAGTAAGTATTTCTTAAAAGCGTGCACGGTCTAAGATTTCTTTCTTTAATTATAATTATAGCCTATACTGTTCTTAGCACATTTTCTAGTTTTCGGTTATAATTTCAACTAAACGGATGTTTACACTAATATTCACGACTCAATACCAGTACAATATATCTGTTTTGCGGCATTGTTTCGATGAGAATACATCGTAGCCGAATATTTCTCAAAGTTCTGCCCTCGTCGTCGGTGCTGGCACCCCTAGTCTTCCGCGTTGACATTTCTACAGCTAACCACCCTCAAGCTTATCCCTCCCAGTGGCATATTATAAGGAATTTTGAGCTGAAATTCCATGTGGGAGTTTCTAAGATATTGGGCTACCTGACCGCTTGCTGATATACGCCCCACAAGCTAGTTTTGTACGGAAATATCGCGCGTTGTTCATAATGAAATAATACGCATGCGAACATGAATTTGTGCGTTTTACCTCTCTGAAAAGCTCTTAAAACTGGAAGAACCTTCGTTGGCAGCCCTACAATATTCCGAAACCCTTAGAATCCGCGTTTCCGGTTAGTCCGTGTGAACCGTGTCGTCTGCGTAAATAAGAAAGATGTCTGGTGTACATTTGAACAGCGGTATCATCTAATCTTCCGTAATCTATTCCGTTACAATTACGCGATGTGTATTTCTAAAACACACTTCTTCCACAAAGCATTGAATTAATATTATAACAATAATCAGGTTATAAGTTATGAACTTATAACCAGTTTTGCACTAAATTAATATTTAATCCTTTAAGTTGACGATTTTGGATCACAGGAATCAGAAACACTTAAAGTAAATACATAAATACATATCATAAGTATAATATACACATGCATATCTTCCGGGGGATGCACCTTATACGTTCACACTACTATAGCATCCCCCTTCAATATATACCAGTTAAACTGCCTCTGAAATACTGAGATTATATGTAAACCAATTGCATTAGAATTTTAACATGCCTTTCATGTTATGTTTCTTTGTAGAACTTGAATTAATGCATGATTATTGTTTAATACGTGGTCACCAAGACCGGGCCATGGATTTGAAACAATGCATAAAATATCAATGGCATTCTTATTAAAAGAGGGTATATTTTATGTATCGTTTCATATTATTACATGCAGTGCAGCCATGGGCACATGTACAGTGTTGGGTAACTTCACCCTGTATTCGTGCCATCATGCCACCATTGCCATGCACAAGCAAGAAATAACATTCATTACTAAATACTAAATGTATTCGGTGCATATGGGAATTTACTGGAAATAAATAAGGGCCCTAATTAATAGTAGTTACTTAACTTACTGCCACAGTTACAGGACAATGATGGAAATATCATGAATATGAACGAAAATACCGGTTTATGACAAATCATCGCCGATACATACTGAAGGAATGACAAGTGAATGTATACACCACAACACCTAGTGAATTGAATCACTGCCGGTACGTGTACATGTATTTGTCTTTTTAACATTCATTCAGTATGTATTGGCGATGATTTTGTCACCAACTGGTATGTACTGGCCTCATTGGCTTGAAACCGTGTTACGACTTAGAGACTATTACTATAATACTCGTGTGACCGAAGTCAACGAACGGTACGCTTATTAATTTAAAGACAGAATCCCCCACGTACGCTTGTTATTCAGGACCCTACGTTTATTACTTTTTTCATGAAGTGTGACCACATCACTAACATATGTGTGTAATACACAAGAGCAACATTCTACTTTAATTTAAAACATGATTCATGTACTGGGCGTATCAGAGACCAGTGGACCCCTGATGTTTTTATATCATAATAGACTCCCAGACAGAGGTGTGATCATTAATGAGAGCAGGTGGTGAAATTGATACATCACTGAGTGTTGTGTAGGATTGGAATAGTCTTATCAGATGTATCATTCTGCTGCTACTATTCATTAAAGGGACACTAAATGTTCAGCGTTTAGTACATTTACAAAATGACTAAGTCCGATCACTTTTGGGTTCGATGCGGTATTTTGAAGAGGAGTCAATTTTGCTCAGAAAAAAATATTCACTTTATCCATGCGACTCACCAAAACCAATAAAACTGGCATTTGAAAAGGATAACAAGATACGCCCGTTATTAGGTCGAACAGTTATTTGATGAACTTGATGGTAAAAGGGGCAAATGTCACAATCACTCTTAATAAGAGTATGAATTAGAATGACGCCCAAAGTCAATTTAAGAAATGTGATTCAAAAATCAACGAACAATCAAATGAATTCTTTGATGACGAAAGCAGTATGTACATGTACATGTTTATTCACCAAATACACGCGAAACAGGTGATACTCTTACAGGTATTACATTTCAAGTAAAAATCATCCATGTATGCTGCTTTGTTTTGGGATCCTTATCATACGGCATTATTTACCTCATTATTTCATATTCATGACTGATTTTCTTAGAGAAACCATTTCAGGTTGATTTATTTGATTAACTAAGAATCAGACACGCCTATTATCTTGTTTATTATTGGGCTAAACACAACAATGACCAATATTCCGTTAACGAACGCTCTTTGGACTCAATGTTTTCGGGATTTTTGTCACAGAGGAATGCTACACTCGATATTGAACGATATTCGTTCATAAAATTGAACACTCCATCAAAATGTCTTGCATGAAATCAATTTTTAACATTTTGAAATCTGCATTTTTTTCATTACACCCATGCCCAAGCAAGGGCAACCGCAATCATGGGTTAAAACTTTAACGGAAGATAGCCGGTAGTTGTGGGCACACGATAGTGTTAAATTCCCGTTGTTAAATTTCCACTTATCCAATAATGTTTTTCACATGAAATACACTTTGCAATGTTTGAAACTTGCATTTTGTTCATTGAATTCACACTCATCCAACCAAAACAGAAGAGATGGGTTAATTGTTGTTAGACATCATTGCCACTACCATCCTGAAGATACGTGTGACATTTCATCGAGATCGCGCATATAGACCCCGAGATATTACCGATCAAATTCGGGGGACTTACTTTACTTGAGGTGTTTATAACTGAATTATGGGTATTTGTCAGGATTTAGTCAGAAATATGGCTTTCTGCCATTCATTGGAAAGCTCTTATAGTTAAAAGGGTGACTTGCTTTGAGCACTACTGTATATAACCTTTTAACTCTTTCAGTATCTACCAATTTTCTATATTTATTGCAAAGTTATTGATTATAATTTTAAGGTGACACATTGATCGAAATAGCTCTAGTATCTTACATTATTATATAGCCCGAGTTTCCCCCGTCTCCAACAGCTTGTCATATTCGGTTGTGCTATGCAGTTGGAGCCGGTGCTTCCTCCAATAGGCCGCATATGGTGGGATTTCTAAGCGAATATTTGTTGTTTATGTTCTCTTATCATTGTATTTTGCAAAAGGTATAACGATTCGGGCAGAATGCATACACGACCTTGATAGCCAATGCATTTACAATGCATTTATAATGGTATAACTGAATGTGAGAACCAATAAGCAACTTTGACATAATAGATAACAAGAAATTCAATTAATTGATGAAAAAAAATCCACTGTCCATGCATCACACGTAGGGCCATGCGAAGGTTCGAGATTCGATTCGATTCGCGAATTGTTCGTCCTGATTCGATTCGATTCGATTGCAAATTTCGAAATATATCGAATCATCTACTAACATAAATTTCCTGACAAATTTCACCAACAGTTGTTTGGTATAGCGTCGACTGGAGATCACACCACAGTGAGCAATCATTCGCCCAAACTCCTGGGTGGAAATCCCACCATAGGCAGGGGGATATACGGGCTAATCATTATAGTTAATAAATTTGAAAGGAATATGGGTTGATACAACATTTAGCCCTGGCAATTAAACTGAAAGGGTAAACCACAGTAGAACTGTGGGAAATTTGTCGGGATTCAGGCAGAAATATGGCTTGGGCCAACAAAAAAAACATGTGTTTCCGGTTTCCCGACCTACCTGCCGAAATTGGGCCGACCTGGATTTGTTTTTGTTTTTGTTTTTGTTTTTTATGCATGTAAAATTGACACTTTTTTTCCATCAGCTTTGTCATCTACTATAAAGATAAAGGCTGGAAAATAAACCATGGCTTTATTTTAGCACGGCTAGAATAAAGCAAGAACGGACACTCCAGCTATTGTACATGTAGTTCTGAATAATCAAGTCACGCTCTCAGAACTACATGTACAACCAAAAATCTTGCAATCGATTTAATTGTTTCCTGAAGAAATTCCCCATTAATTTCTTATCCCATTTAAACAAATTTAATAGATGTTAACGACTTTTAAACTTTGGCGATCGATAAAAACAATACAGTTTGACATGATACAAGGTATATTTCCTCGTATGATTCAGCAAATGGCGAACATCGCTAAAGCTCGGTCCCCCATTTGCTGAATCAACACGCGAAAATAAACCTTGTTTCTCGTCAAACTATAAGGATATTCTATTATATATATATATAAATATAGTATATACTATGTTTACATTCAGCAGCAATTATTTTATATTGAATTTTCAAAAATAATTTACTTCTATTAAGATACATGATTACATGTATTTGTGGTTGCAGATGAATCCAAATATTCAGGAATAAATCTGTTCTGTTCTGAGAGTCGCACGGCCAGGTGAAAATGAGATGTCAACATGATGGCATAGAAGTTGTCTAGACTTTTGCTAGCAATGCCGATAGTATCAATGTTGTCATGTACAGTATTGCGCAACATTGTGACATGGTGCCATGAGCCACGGGAGATAGCATTTTTGTGTCCCTTCTTGGAGCTCAGATCACTCCAAACTTTCTGGTGAATATTCTGGGTATATTGTCAGATATAAAACTAGTTTCCTGCCTACCTGGATTTTTTTGCTCATGAAATCGGAAACAGCCATGTTTTTTTTTGGCCTTGCTGCCATGAATTTTCAATGAATCTACTTAAGAGGTCAGTGTTTGGGCAATATTGTACATACTAGTAGATGAGTAGCTAACATAAATTTCTACATATTAAACTAGCATTCAGATTCATGTGCACAATTACAATTCCTCTGCGTGCACGACCTGGCTGTCCGGTAATATAATTTATAACTTAAAGAACATTTGGTCAATTATTAGGTCAATAAATATGTAATTTTAAATACACGGTTAATGGGAAAAGTAAAATATAACTGTTCTTGGAACGCTATGGATGCATGCATTAATATACATTTCTAACATACTGTTAGATATCAATTAACGGAGACATGCAATATTTACCAAAGTCGTGAATACTGCCCCATGTGAACCTAAATACGTGCTCAAATGTTTAAATAATTTATTATTCTTACCTGTTATCCTTCTGTAGACTTTCAGTGCTGATATCACTATGAGAGTCTTCATTTTCCACTTCGCACGACATGGGCGATCCACTCGATTCAAAATTGTCGTCATCAGGTGATAACTCATCATCGCCATGTATACCATTACTGCAACCCGACGATTCTGAATCCGATGAAGTTGGCTCCGGGGAGTTATGGTTACCGTATCGTTGCTCGTGGTTACGAATTATGCGGGTATCGATGGGCTGGCATTCCCATTTACATAATGCACAGCCACAGCGTGAACGTGAACTTTTCCGTTTTGCAGGTAACATGTCGATCAACTACATATCAACATATATCATTCAATGCACAGCTTGTCTTCCCAATGAGGCGATATTTTGAAGGTGACGTCGCACGTCATGCCTCACCAACACCAATATAGTAAATAACTTATGCGAGCATGAATCTATAGCATAGGCGGTCGTGTAATAGCTATATGCGCAGTGTATACGTCTGGGAACCACGTGGGAACCACATGGCCATTAACTCGTACTAAATTCCACAACACTCTGTGATTTCTGAGCCTGTTTGACTCGTGGCAGAGGATTTTTTCCAAAAGCCTGTTGGTATCCAAAGATTCCGGATAACGGTTTACTAGTTTCAGGTGTTAATCGAGTTAGAAAGATGGACTGGTTGCCGGTGCATATACCCTCATGTGACATATCGCCTAGTGTTGGCACACTCATGATCTATGAATGAGATACTTAGGCCACATGATAATGAAATGGCATACATGTAGCTGTCAGAGCAAAGCAAATGTACACCAGTGATTTTCAAATTTAATTGAGATCTGACACCCGATGTTTGAGGTAGCCCCGACGGGCGTCTAGACTGACGATACCACTGGTAGACGTTGGTTCAATGGGTCGGACGTGTGTAAACACAGTGCATTCACCATGTTCTAGGCCATGTGGGTATAAACATGTATATACATATCAATCGTGTATCTAGAATATTATATAGGGAACTGTGCAAGCTAAAACAAAACGATAATCTGGAGAGGGATGTATGTATATATAGTATATATTTATTACGTTTCGTACGCTCTCTCGTCTTATTGAGAATAAGATACTAGTTCGCGCTGCGAAATTAGATGATTTCTGATATTTACTCTTTGTCACTACTCGACACATCATTTTTGCCGGCGACAGGATTTGGGTTCTGTTTAATGGCATGCATGTTTTAAAAATTGAGTTGAATCGTTTGGGATTCTAGTATCCTGAGATGCCCAATGGCATTACAGGAAGAAATACCTCAAATATCCAAACCTGGATTATACACGATCTCTGGTTCTGCTAATTGTGCCATCAATTCGCGTTATTCGACGTACCCACTCCACGGCAACCCACGTTCAAGCGATCAGGTGCTACTAAAACCGAACATGGGGTATACACTCTCTGGTTCTGCTGATTTGGTCATTTTATGTTATTCAACGCACCCCTCCCTCACCACAATCCATGTTCAATCGATCAAGTGCTAAGATGTCCGAACGCGAGTTATACACGTCTCTGTTTTTTGCTATTAAAAGCACCCCCACCCTAACCATCACCCATCATGTTCAAGCGACCAATTGCTGAGCTATCCGAACCTGGATTATACACGATCTCTGGTTCTGCTGAGTGAGCCATCAATTCGCGTTATTCGACATACCCACCCCACGGCAACCCACGTTCAAGCGACCAGGTGCTACTATAACCGAACATGGGGTATACACTCTCTGGTTCTGCTGATTTTGTCATTTTATGTTATTCAACGCACCCCTCCCTCACCACAATCCATGTTCAATCGACCAAGTGCTAAGATATCCGAACGCGAGTTATACACGTCTCTGTTTTTTGCTATTCAAAGCACCCCCACCCTAACCATCACCCATCATGTTCAAGCGACCAATTGCTGAGCTATCCGAACCTGGATTATACACGATATCTGGTTCTGCTGATTGTGCCATCAATTCGCGTTATTCGACATACCCACCCCACGGCAACCCACGTTCAAGCGACCAGGTGCTACTATAACCGAACATGGGGTGTACACTCTCTGGTTCTGCTGATTTTGTCATTTTATGTTATTCAACGCACCCCTCCATCACCACAATCCATGTTCAATCGACCAAGTGCTAAGATATCCGAACGCGAGTTATACACGTCTCTGTTTTTTGTTATTCAAAGCACCCCCTCCCTAACCATCACCCATCATGTTCAAGCGACCAATTGCTGAGCTATCCGAACCTGGATTATACACGATCTCTGGTTCTGCTGATTGTGCCATCAATTCGCGTTATTCGACATACCCACCCCATGGCAACCCACGTTCAAGCGACCAGGTGCTACTTTAACCGAACATGGGGTATACACTCTCTGGTTCTGCTCATTTTGTCATTTTATGTTATTCAACGCACCCCTCCCTCACCACAATCCATGTTCAATCGATCAAGTGCTAAGATATCCGAACGCGAGTTATACACGTCTCTGTTTTTTGTTATTCAAAGCACCCCCTCCCTAACCATCACCCATCATGTTCAAGCGACCAATTGCTGAGCTATCCGAACCTGGATTATACACGATCTCCGGTTCTGCTGATTGTGCCATCAATTCGCGTTATTCGACATACCCACCCCACGGCAACCCACGTTCAAGCGACCAGGTGCTACTATAACCGAACATGGGGTATACACTCTCTGGTTCTGCTGATTTTGTCATTTTATGTTATTCAACGCACCCCTCCCTCACCACAATCCATGTTCAATCGATCAAGTGCTAAGATATCCGAACGCGAGTTATACACGTCTCTGTTTTTTGTTATTCAAAGCACCCCCTCCCTAGCCATCACCCATCATGTTCAAGCGACCAATTGCTGAGCTATCCGAACCTGGGTTATATACGATCATTGATTCTGCTCGGTTTGACTATTTCCTGCCCGTGCAAGCCCGGGCAGGCCCGGACAGGACACTGGGCACGTAGACGGTATAATATGATCCCGTATGGTAGTAGGATACATATTAACCATAGATTGTAAAACATTTACATCCACCGCCGGTTTTATTAACCCTATAAGTGCCGATATTAGCACATGAGAGCCACGACAAGCCCTTGCGGCTCCATTGGCCAGTGGACGGTATAATGTGATGCCTTTTGGTGACATACATGTAATACATATTATCCTAATATCGTAAGATATTTACTGGCTGTGTCATCCACCGCCGCTAGTGTTAACCATTAATTGCGGATAATAGCACATGTATGAGAGCCACGGCAAGCACGGGTGGCCCCATGGGCCCGTGGGCGGTATAACATGATGCCTTTTGGTGACATAATACATATTATCCTAAGATAGTAAAACATTTACTTGCTGTGTCATCAACCGCCGGTTTTATCAAACCTTTACGACGATAACAGCACATGAGTGCCATGGCAAGCCCGGGCACGTCTTTTTGGTAGAATACATATTAACCACATAGACGTGTTCTGATCACATTTGGCAAACTGGAGAAAATTATTCAGGTTTGTCCCACTCCTCTACTTCCACTGGTAGTCTATGGTTTCTGGTTCTAAGTTTCATGATATATATATATAGTCGCAATCTTGCTGGTAACTACAGGAGATACTTTTCAAGAGAGAGTGATGTCTTATAAATTATGTATAGTTTAGTTATAGGGTTCGGCTAATACCTGATCCCATTTCAACGATACATAATAAGCATAGGTTACGAACGTTGTGTGAACCACGGCCGGCTACATTAACCCGTAAAATGTTGGCATTCATATTGGCATTTAAAGGGTTAATAAAACCGGCGATGGGTGTAAATGTGTTTGCAGTCTGCGGTTAATATATATGTATCCTACTACCATACATGTAAATCAATATATTGGGGCCTGCCCGGACTTGCCATGGCTCTCGTGTGCTTATATCGCTATTTAAAGGGTTAATAAGACCGGCTGTGGATGACATAGCAAGTAAGTTGTTTACAATATATGGTTAATGTGTATCCTACTACAATAATGCATCGTATTATACCGTCCATGGGCTAATATAGGCATTTGAAAGGCTAATAAAACCTACGTTGGATGACACATCAAGTAAATGGTTTACAATCTATGGTTAATGTGTATCCTACTACAATAAGGCATCATATTATACCGTCCATGGGCCCATCGAACTGCCCGGGCGTGTCCGGGCTTGCCATGATTTTCGTGTGCTAATATAAGCATTTGAAGGGTTAATAAAACATGCGGTGGATGATACATCAAGTAAATGGTT
The DNA here is from genome assembly GCA_032622095.1 of Siphonodentalium dalli. Lineage (NCBI taxonomy): Eukaryota > Metazoa > Mollusca > Scaphopoda > Gadilida > Siphonodentaliidae > Siphonodentalium > Siphonodentalium dalli. Next base: position 10,683,541 of record CP136068.1, read on the forward strand.
TAACTCAGCAACTCAGGACAAATCATTAAAATATCATACTCAACATTTAAAAATCCAGTCAATCCTGTATGTATTTTTCTATTTTGTCTTCCAACATGAGGAGGAATTCTTCTGTGCCAACATGGATGTAAATCTGTTTCCTGTTCTTAGACTCCATGCATACGGTATTGGGCACTCTCCATATCATATATTGCTCGTCAGGGTTTCTCTGTACATCACCGCTGTTCAGTTGGAGAGCTTTGCCGTTTTTTATATAATTCTTGTTAAGCACAATATTCTTATCACCATTCTGTATCCTGGCGATGGGAGCCTGGAATAATTCAATTAGCTATAGTAAAAGTCAATCTTATTGCGAATGACTGTTTGTGAGAAAGCTATATGTTGATATCTCACTTCCACTGAACATTTGAACGGTATGGTTGCTTCAATGCATGCGAAGCGACCCTGATCTACTGAATATGTTCTTAATGCACAACGTCGTGCATGTGGACACCATTGTCACTCTCGAACTTTAACAAACGATGGACTTTAACTTAGCATACGGTGAATCCCCCCTCCACGTGGCATAACACATAAAGAGGGCATACATATGATATATATGAATGAGATACAGGTGAACCACAAAAATGTGCATTTCCAGAATAAACAAGAGCCCGCCGTCGGGCGTTGTTTGCCCATAATTGTTAGGAGCGTATAAAAAGTGTTTGCCCATAATTACTACATGCGATAAACACAAAATGCCTCTGCAGATGTTAATCTCAATAATAAACACTTAATGGACACAATTGAAAAAATGGGCAGAGCCTCCGGCCACTACTTAACACTTTTTGAAAAAATTCTAAGTCGAAAAATGGGTATAACTCACCAGCCGACTAAGGTTATTACTCGGACACGAAAAAAAGTTAACAGAGAATTAAACAATATCGAAGTAATTATCAGAATTCATGCAAAATTGTCGGACCGTACTCAAATTCTAACTTGACCTGTATTTTGATATGCTGGAGCCACATGCCAAGTTTGGTTGTGGTAAAATTATTCTTACTCAGGTTATCAAGTTCACGGACAGACGCATGGATAGAGGTCCCTACTCGCGAGAGCATATTTGTGGGGTGATTTCATTTGTTTATCCGACAATATATCTGTATAGAATGTCCAGAGAGGGACGATCAATTTCACCAGAATCATACATTTACGGACCAGTTCAATCCAAGTCTCGGATATTCCAAATTCATTAAATTATGCAGAATCGTGTTCCATAATTTTATACCTCCCCTTTTCAAGTGTGAGTGCAGCAGTTCGAAAATAAGCGCCCCAACTCACCACGCTGGACGGCCCTAACTTACAAATAAAGCCTTTAAAAATTCTACATGGATGGCCAATGACACCCAAAGATTTACCAGTCTCCTTTGCCCATCACATGTGCCATGTTACTCCAACCCATGTGCACTGACAGTCCCACCCACATCCACGAATAAGAATGTATTGTATTCAGCCCAAGATATCCGGCAATGTAGTACATGTACCAGAAGAGAGATCAGAGGAATTGATAATTTTATTGAAAATTTGATACTCATTCAAATACAATAATGATGGCATTAATGCACCGGAAATAGACATGTAGATAATTACAGTTATCGAACAAGCAACTAGTGAGAATGTGTTTCCAATGCATGTATGACCTCTGGGCCATCACCAAATTAACTACTTTATGAGAAGTGGACATCCCCTCCCATGTCTGCCCCTAGCTTAAGCCTTCGTCCTTCATAATATAATATAATGATGGGTGCACCCCTTGCGTAACCCCCACACACAAATACAATATACATAGCAATACCCACCCATTTGAAATATAATTAGCTGAGGTGGTGTTCCCCATGACACTTTACATTGTAGAAAATCAATGGGTATATATGTTAGCTCGAATTGAGCTTAAATTATTTAACGTTTTAAAAATGAATATCTCCACATATCCCTCTGATTCAATGTCTCGAATTGAAATTCTACATGTATCATCACATTTCTAAACCCCACATGTGGAATTCCCTATACCCCAATAGGAAAACAATTTGCAGGCACAGGGTCCAAAACAAAATCCGACTATCTTGTGTATGGGTTCTTCAAATTCGTCGTAAGAATGAAGCAAGATAAAGTAACAAGGGGTGCGCATCAAAGATGGCTTTTGTCGAGTTTTTTGGCAGTCGATCCAAGCCTCTGCTAATATGGCCCACAACTCTGTGAACAAAATTAGGACAAAACTGGTTTTCGAACTCGTCCGAGATATTCGTCCAAGAGAATCATATACCAAATTGCTTGAGTTATCATGCTAACGGTGATAAAATTGCTAAAAGATAGAATTTTACTGCCAAAAATCTGTAAACGCATGAGTCTAATTAATTACCGCACGGTTGTCCACAGTTGTGTGAAAGGGATAGCCGCGCAGCTATCATAAACCGCATGCGTTGGCCGCAGTTATGTGAAACCAGCTTTAGAGAGCCATCAGTTTGAGATGTACATATTTTTATATTTTGTTATCATATAAATCAAATGTTATTTAAACTGCAAATTAAATAGCATGTATCTTGGCATATTGTGGCAGTCGTGTTACAAAAGAACTATTTTCGTGGTTGCAGTGTTTTACATGTGAGAACCGCTAATTGCTGGAGAAACCCATGAAAATGACATATCAGGCAGATCACCCCATGGGAGCGTTGCGGTAAAAGCACCATATTTCAATATATTTTGAAATCGATTGCAGCTATGTGATGGATATATTGTTTGGATTGTAGGACAAAACGCCCTACGGACATTACGCCCTTGGACATAACACCCTTGGACAAAACGCCATATGGTGGTATAGTCAATACAAACTAAATAATGTATCTGATAATAAATAACAGATAACATTACACAGCTACATGTATCCCAACCGAAACAAAATTATATCATTTGTTTTCTCGTTCATTGGAACCAAAATGACAATTTTATGAAAATATATCGCTATTGAACATATTTTTAAATGAACGAATGGTTTCGTTCAAATATGGTTTACTTGTAATAATGTTATTTAATTTACACAAGAAAAATTACATGTATCGAGAGGTGTTACGTTTATATCACACATGTATGCATAGGGCGTTATGTCCGAGGGCGTTTTTTCCGTATATGGCGTTTTGTCCGGATACAATTGTTTGAAACGATTCGCATCTATTGTGTGTTCCGCATGCGGTAAACGCATGCGTTAGCAGAAAACGTGCTTTATTGGGAGAAAGTCGGGGTATTATACGGTAAAGCTTGCTTCGTGGAGTAAGCTTCGTGAAGCAAGATGTACATGCAGTGTAATGTTATAGCTTTAAGAGCTATCGAACAAGTGAATGCGAATGAGACTGTTCGTTCATGGGCGACTGCAGGTGGACTCAGAGTAAGGTTACTAATTGGTTAAATATGTAATGCGAATGCATGGCCTCACCTGACAATTAGTTATATCCGTTCCATTAAATACACCGAGATAAATGTTTCCACCTGCCCATTCCATCAATTGGATTTTTGTTTGACGAATGTTGATGACTGGCTGATTTCTCGTTGATTGCTGGTTGATAGGTGAATGGTTCGTATGTGATTGCTTACTGCTTGTTGACTTGTTGCTGATATGTTGCTGGCTGTTCGCTGACTTACTAGCCACTGCAGATTGACTGATACCGGGTTGCTCATGTATACTGACAGTAGTTAATACGGTGCATGTTGCCTGTTTCTCTGGGGTAACACTTACGATGAAAGTTTTTGGATCTGTTGACCGACCCGATTGTTTCATTTCTTGTAATGTAGTCTTCTTGTGGACTGTCTTACTTGGATTGTGGGCTGGTTTACCTGGAGACGAAGTGCTCTTGAGAATTTTGGTAAATGCTGATGTTAATCTTTCCGTTTTCCAGAGTATCAACTGCTTCTCCCCCAGATTTCTGAAATGGGATACTCCGGCACTTGCCCTTGGAAGTTCGTCACATTCCATGACGTTGTTGAGGAAGATTTTTTTCGTGACCACTTCGGAATATACATCCGAATGTCGTGCGATGAATATGGCTTTTGCTATCGTTTTTCCGCTTGAACTTTTAACGTTTAAATTTTCTCCTGGATCGAACAACGGGCCAGCTTTGGTTTCTTGATTATGCGATGAGTGTCGTTGTTTTGTCTTTCGTTTCCCCGATACCTTGTCACGTTTGTACTTGCGCCTGTTGGCTAGCCTTTTTCTAAGGTGTTCCCAAACTGTCACCTGGTGAGTTTCGAGTTGCGGACATACTTTGATAATATTATCTTTGAACATCTCCTTTTTAGTTTCTGGAATGTCGTTAATTATTGGGGCGTTTTTCCAAATTCGAGCTGCTTTGGCACAATCTCTTATCAGACTAGCAAAATATGTTTGCGCTTCCGTAGGCCTCCCTCTGATGCTTTTCTTCGTAAGCATATCGTCTGCCGTGTGATATTTTGTTGTGCCTACTAGTATGCGATTGGGCGAAACAGCATGGTCACGCTCATCCTGAGAATGGAGGTTCGACGAAATTGAACCGATTGTGGGTTTCGAATTTTGTGGATGTCCCAAGCAAGACAAACGTTTTGATGATTTCATCTGCCTCATTTTATAACGGTCATCGAATGATGTACAAAATAGATCTGAGATGTCTTCATCCGTGAACGAAACCAGCATTTGAACGCTCACATTGTTGTCTACAAAAGAGAAAACACACATCAATATAATTTATAAAGGACGCTTCGATCGATAAACTCAACATATTATGGGAGAGCTACCGTAATGCGTCATATTCAACTAACTCAATACATTTGACTCACCACACAACACACATCTAAACGGTTTTGGGTGAAAAGTAGCTTGCGCTGTTTTTATTCTCTTCATCTCTTGATAAAATTTATTCATGACTACTAATTGATATCCATGGGATCGCCGTTGGGTCTTGATGTTTGTGTCAGAAGCAGAAATCATTGTTCTCGTTGTATCTCGTACATCCTTAGGAGGGTAGACATTAGCAAGGTGCAAATCATCCCTTCCGTATGGGGTAGCATTTCTGTCCGCTTACTGCATGTGGAAAAACTATCTATATGAGGTTTATATTTTAACACTTTTGATCGATAAAATAAATGCGAATAGTAAGTTCATAATATGCATGCATAAATCGAACATCGAAGTTTCATCCCTTCTCTGTTTTTATGAGTTTTGAGGCTTCTGTGTGTATACGCCACTATATAATGTGCTTGCGGTATGTTTGCCCATAATTACTACATGTGATAAACACATAATGTTTATATAAGTAGATTTATTACCTCAATAATTAACACTTAATGGAGACAATTAAAAAAGTGGACAGAGCCTCCCGCAACAACTAAAGTCGAAAAATGGGTATAACTCATCAGACATAACCCATGTTTGAACTTGACCTGCGTTTGAAACACGCAGATACCATATTATGTTCTGATAAAATAACAGAAACTGCAGGCGGTTAAATTAACATCCGAAATCAAACAGTTCAACGGAGAATTAGAATCTAATTCGAAACAATGCTCAGAATTCATACAAAAATCATCTGACCGTACTCAAATTCGAACTTGAATTGTATTTTGATATGATTGAGCCGCATACTAGTACCAGGTTTGGTTTTGATAAAATTAGTCTTACTCAAGTTATCGATGGGAAACCAAAATGTTAACGGACAGACGGACGGCGAGACAGACAGATAACATAATACGTCCCTTTTTTAAAACGGGCATATAAAATGATTTGCGTTTATATACGGCGAGCCAGCCCTGTCATCTGAGCTTTGATGGGTGACTTCCTCGACTCGAATCAAATATTTTTGACCCCGAAGCCATTGAAATAGTAATTGAGAGGAGTTTTATCGGATTGAGTACCATTAAATAGAGGTTATCACCAAGTGCTATACATGTGTGGATATGCACGCTTGTATTAAGCCAAGGCGGTGTTCCTGAAATTATTGTGACGAGCCTGAAGGCAAGTCACGATGTGTGTCGGAAACTCCACCGTGGCTTGATACAAGCGCTCAGTTCCACACATAGTGGTGAAGATATTTATCATATAATTTTTCTTCTAAAAAAACTCTTCATTTCCTCCAATTTAATCTTCTATGTTGGTCGCTCGTTATCATTTTAATGTAAGCATAAATTTTTGTCTCAATTTGAAACAATTATCGACTGGTCAGATATTGAATGTATATTCAATGCATACTAGTATTTTGTGATCAATAATGTTCTTTCAAGATATAACATTGTTTACATTGTTTAATTGATTCAATAGTTAATAAAATTTATTTTGATACCTGTAAGTCATTATTTTCAGTTATTTTAATCTGCAGTTGCAATGTTCAGCTGGGGTTGCAGGGCTATGATACCCCCAACAATTAGGTCCAAAAAACTTAGTCATAAGTAACTAGGTTACCTTAGTCAGAACCCCCGTCTCAAAACTAACTAGCTCAGCTTAGTCAGAAATGACTAAGGTTGCACTTAGTCATTTCTGACTAAGGCCTTAGTCATTTCTTACGAAGGCCTTAGTCATTTCTGACTAAGGCCTTAGTTATTTCTGACTAAGACCTTAGTCATTTCTGACTAAGGGCAACCTTAGTCATTTCTGACTAAGCTAAGCTAGTTAGTTTTGAGACGGGCGTTCTGACTAAGGTAACTTAGTTACTTTTGACTAAGTTTTTTTCTCAGTGTGACCATGCTGGTCGTCCTAAAGGTCGTAACTCAGAACTTAGGTTCAGAGTCGACGGACACCCAAAGCATTCCAGATTTCCCTTAGTCTAGGATTCAATAAACGCGAGCTATCGGAATGGTTATCGCAAAAATGCCTGGGACCATTGAGAGTCATCAGGGTTATTAACAATTCCTGCAGACGGAATTGCAAGGCGGAGCTGCAGTGACGAAATACCGTGCACGCATTGAGTCTGTTTATTATGACGGCGAAATAACGCGTGCATGTATTGATTGACACCCTCAGTAAATGAGTGCACGGATTTCACAATGCAGTTTAGCTCCAACTTGCAAGAAATCTGGAAGGCTTTGGGTGTCCGTCGACTCTGAACCTAAGTTCTGAGTTACGACATTTAGGACGACTGTTCGCTGATACAATATCAAAATTTCTAACTGCAAAACATTTGGAAATGCTTTCTGGGAATGTGAGTTGCAAAACAATTTTTTTCCAGCCGCAGAAAACCCACCACCCCTCTTTATGTATCGACTTTATAATATGTAATTGGGATCAACCGCAACAAATCAACCAAAAACTATAATAGGCCATGCGTGAATTGAGGTGACGTGTCGTGTGACGTGTCAACATCCAGAATTTATAGGACCGACCTGGACCGGCGCCATTTTATGGCCAAATTATCGTCGATTGTGAATCCGAATGTAACACAGTCATATCTGGACGTAAATTATTGATATCAAGGTCACCCGTCGTGTTTTTATAATTTAAACATGACTGGTAAGCGTTTACTGGCACTATATATACGTATTTAGTCGGTCTAAACCAGATTGACATTAATTGTGTTCATGCACAATACCATCGCATGACGACACGCAGATAGTGTTTTCCAATTTGGTTACCTATATTACGCCACGGCGATGGCAATTGCAACCATTCGAGTAAACTAGAGTCTCCAGGACGGCTGGGACTCTCACTTGTTCAACGGATCATTATACGTGTTGAAAAAATACTTAAGACGACTAGATTAAAGCCTATTAAAAGTATATAACCATCATAATTCAAAAAAATTACAAGGCACTTCCATATAAGTGAGCACTGGGACCAGCATAGGATTTTTATCATTCAGAAACGCATATGGTTTTATATATAGTACTAATGGTCTGTACACGATTCAGCCCCTAAATGTTATCTGTGCATGATGCCATGGGCAAATTTTATACTAGGACTCATATCAATGCTCCATACCAAATTTGAATGAAATACTTTCACTGGAATTGGATAAAAAGTGGTTTTACCATATTTTTCAAATAGTATTACTGGTCCATAATCCGGCACCTTAATAACAGTAATCTTTCCATTACAGCCCGTAATCCCTAACGTAGGGCTCAGTAGATCTCAGTTAAGAAGTTAAGATGCAATTTCACATAAGAATTCATTGGTACTAGCATAATAAGAGCTATTAAAAGCAAAACACCCATAATGCTCAGGCCGAATCTTAAAAACCACGTGCAGCCCCTAAATATGAAATTAGCATGGTGCTATGAACAACTCTAAACTAGTAGGGGTCATGGTAATGATTTATGCCAATTGTAAATTAAACCCGTCTGATGGAACTTGAGAAGGTTTTAAAATAATTGATGAAAATAGAGCTAACATTATAGGTATTGACCCACCCCCGCGCCTCCCCATGAGCTGGGCCCCTAATTAACCAGGTTAATGGTCCTGAACTCCAGTGGTACTATAGACCTTCAAACCAAAAAAATTACCAATCTGCCCAGTGGTTTTGCATTGGGACCAGTATACCAAAGTTCTGAACCATGTGCAGCACCTAAACATCAATTGAGCATGACGCCATGGAAATAACAAGAGTACGCCGTCGGGCGTGGCAAGATACGCCCGTTATCTGGTCGAAAAGTTATTTGATGGTAAAAGGGGCAAATTCTGGTAAAAATAATCGGACCGAACCCATATTCGAACTCAGCCTTTCATAAACCCACACGCAAAATTTCATCGAAATCCGTCGATCGAAACTAAATTAAGTTATCCTCCGGAAACCTAAAACCTGCACAATTCTAAGTCGAAAAGGAACCATAACTCTGGTACAAATAATAGGACCGAACCCATATTCGAACTCAGCCTCCGGGCCCTGGTCATAAACCCACACGCATAATTTATTCGAAATCCGTCGATCGAAACTAAAGTTATCAATTCTAAGTCGAAAAGGAACCATAACTCTGGTAAAAGTAATCGGACCGAACCCATATTCGAACTCAGCCTGTGGGTCCTGGCCATAACCCCCACACACAAAATTTCATCGAAACCCATCTCTCCAAACTAAAGTTATCATCCAGAAACCAAGTGACAGACGGACGCCCAGACGGACAGACGGACGGACGAACCATTTATATAACACTTCCGTTTTTTTCTCAAAACGGGCGTATAGCTAGGGGTCATAGCTATGCTCTATACCAAATATAAATGAAAACTGGAACTTGAAAAGAAAATTTAAAAAGAATTCATGACAATAGAGCTAAAAATAGAGCCGGCCCCTAACTAACCAGTTCCAGTGGCCCTATAAACATTTGATCCAACATTTTAGCCCAATATGCCTGGTGGTTTTGAATTGGGACCATTATATCAAGATCAAAACATTGTTAAAATATTACCAAAATATGCTATTTTTGCATTTTGGCAGACATTTTGACAGGCATTTGGACGTTTATCACCACTTTTAGGTCAATATTCTGCTAGTATTGCCTCTTGTGAACCCAAAACGGTCACAACACACTAGATAGGATTTCCAATGCTTTGAATACTAAGAGGCTGGAAGTGTTACCATATTGATTGATTGATGATGACTCCGACGAAATTGAGGATATCGATGACTCATCACCTGATGAAGTTGACCAGGGCGGCCAATGTTGACTTTCGAAACAACTCTATTTAATTTATCTTCATCCTTTCATCTATTTGGGAATCGATTGAGTTGGAAGAAACACATTTACACGCATTTATAGTAAGTACAACATGATATATACAATGCCGAGAATTAGGGGGTTGATCTGTTGTGCGGCAGGTAATTATTAATTTGGGACGATTTGTGTGTGTGGGATGGGTTAGAGTTTTAGTTTGTGGTAAAATATTTAATATATCACCAATAGATGTATAGGAACATAATGCATACTCATATATAGCAAGTATGCATCAATTGATTGTATTTACCTCCGACTATGTATCGACATTGTGTTCTCTCGAACTACGACTCTTTGGGGGAGGGTTAATAATTTTGCCCGTGTTCGAAATATCCTATCTTGCTCTTTTCAATGATATACAACACGCGATTGTTATACAAGCATATTTCGATCTGGTCGAAATAAAATAAGCAACTTTGTGTGAATCGTCATGACATTTTGGGTTGAAGAGAGGCGTTCTACATCTTAAAGTCAATTTTTTTCTCGCAAATTTGAAATTGGGGTACCAATTTTCTAATTATGGTTAAAGACAGCTCGGAAATGATATAACATTAGATGTATTTGATGTAGTGTTTTCGATTCTGGAAACATAAACAGTTGTCAGTGTTATCGAAATATCAACGAAAATGTGCACGGGTGACGTTGAAAATGAACAGAAATTATATATTTTGCATCCAAATAGGTCTGTGCAACATACAGATTCAGAAACTACGATAATTTGTCCATAAGAATATACCTGTCGCGTAAATTCTATACGCCTAGCCTATCTATAACACTATCGGCGATGGAACCACTTCCGATCACAGGCCCCGGGGGCAAATATTTGAACCACACCCTCTGTAACCTGGATAGGTTACAAAGGGTGTGGTTCAAATATTTGCCACCTGGGCCTGTGCTTCGATGTAACAGTCCGTACACAGTGGATGTCATACAACATGTATTCATAAACTTTTCGGATGTTTGCGAGATATAAAAATTACGAGGTGGGAAACATTCCCAGGCGGTCCCCTTTGATCATGATCGTATCCGGAGAGATGGATACGAAAGGATTTGTGTACTAACCTGTAACAGCTGTCAACCCTTCGTCGCTAATTCCTTCTCTCTTGAGAATCTCGATATGTGAAATGTCCGACATCATGTGTTCGGAGATAATATAGAACAGCAAGTAACAGCACAGATCGTGTATAACTCAGGTTCGGATATTTCGCTCAGCACAGATCGTGTATAACTCAGGTTCGGATATTTCGCTTATCGTGTGGAGCGAATATATATAGGAGGCCCACCACATTTAATGGTGCAAAATTGATGAATAGGTGTGTTTTAAGATCGTTAATTTTTTACAACCAATGACTTCGCTCAGCAGCTGTACCTTGAATATGATATCCAACTGAGAGGGCGTTACTCGTCAATCGTATTCTTCAATGTCCGTTATGAAGTACTCGATAGCAGCAACTATCAGATCTAGAAGACTGAAGAACTTTGACGGAAGTCACGGAATGTCAATTAAAAGGCTCATTCACACGATGCGATTTTATCCCTGGAAATGTATATAAAACGTGTCACGTCTCCCTGTTAATGTCATAGGAGAATATACCTCTCTCTCATACGCGAATATATATACACATTTCAAAACAACCCAACAATCCGCTTTATAAACACCTCAAAATAAGTAAGTCCCCCAAATTTGATCGGTAATATCTCCGGATCTATTCTTGTGATTGCGATGAAATTTGGCAGGGATCTCCAGTATGATAGTAGCAACAATCATTAACCCATAGGTTTGTGTTATGACTGGAATAGTGTGAGTCCAATGACAAAAATGCAGGTTTAAGAAATTGCAAAGTGAACTTCAGGTGAAAATATTTATTGGATAAATGACATTTAATAACGGTATTTTACACCACCAGATGTCCACACCTCCCTGCTCTCACCTGTTAAAGTTTTAACCCATGAGTGCTACGATGCTTGCTTGGGCGTGAGTTTAATGAAAACAATGCAGGTTTCAAAACGGTAAAACTTGATTTCAAGCAGGAAATTCTGATGGAGTGATCAATTTTATGGACGAATATTGTTCAATACAGGGTTTGGCATTCCTTTTGGACAAAATCCTGAAAACATTGAGTCAATAGGGTGCAAATTGGCCGAGCATTCTTGGCTGCTGTGTGGCAGCCCCCTCTCAAATTGGGACTAATACCTTTTTCGTTTCAAAACATGCTCGTTCAGTCTTTTCGAAAGTGTGAAATCCAATGTTCCTAGATGTTCTCGGATAGATACAAATACGAGAAAATCACCGTTTAGACAGGAGTAACGCAAGCAACTTTGTTTTGGGGGCATGCAAAATATCGTACTTCGGGGTTGGGTCTTTACACTACAACGACGAACGGCCGGTTTACTGAATTCAACGCGAGCTCACATTTGTCCTGTTTTGTGGCGAAGGACTGGCACCACATCCTACTGAACAATATTCAACCAAAATGTTTGATTTTTCATTACAATTTCTTCTTTGCAACCTGTTTTCAACATTTTGAAACTGACATTTATTGATTACACCCATGCTCAACCAAGCATTACAGCGCCGGTGGGTTAACAACTTTCAGGAATGAGAGCAAAGAGTTGTGGGCACCTGGGAGTGTGAAATTGTTGGTCTTAAATTTCAATTAACCGATACAAATTTCAGGCTGAAATCCACTTTCAATTTTTGAAACCAAATTTTTTCCATTAAATTCACGCTCATCCAGCCATAACACAACAGATGGGTTAATGATTGTTAGCCATCGTTGCTACTATCATACTGAAAATCCCTGCCAAATTTCATCGCAATCGCACGAATAGATCCGGAGCTATTACCGATCAGATTTGGGGGGACTTACTTATTTTGAGGTGTTTAGTACAGCGACATGACAATGTGTTTCCCTAGAACAGGATAATATTCGGAAACTATTGTTATTAACGACGTTTCACATGATTTCCTTGGTTCATGTCGTTTTGCTAATTTGGATGATCGGGTTAGGGATGCAGCCTGCACGGCGTGATGAAGGATTTAGTGATACAAGGAACAAAATTCAAGATGGCTGCTGTCGGCCATCTTTTTTTTAATCGAAATTCAGAAAATTTTGATACCTTCCATCTATAGTTCACCTTGAAGCTACATATGAAGTTTGGTGATGATCAGATGAGGGATGCGGTCTGCACGGCGTGATCAAGGATTTAGTGATACAAAAAACTAAATTCAAGATGGCAGCCGGCAGCCATGTTTTTTAGCAAAAATTTAGTTAAATCGTTAATCGATAGCTCCCATCCCCCATTGATTTCGATCGGATGAAAGATGCAGGCTGTGGAGGGTGTCAACGGATTTAGTGATGCAAAGAATAGAAATCCAAGATGGCCGCCGGCAGCCATGTTTTTCAACGAAAAATTTTCAAATTCAATAGCTCCCATCTAAAGGTGATCCCAAACGTGCCTGAAAAATTTCAAAATGATCCGGCCATATATAAGGGCTGTACGGCGTGCCGATGGATCCACAATTGAAATACAAGATGGCCGTTGGCGGCCATGTTATCTATCGAAATTCAGAGAAATTCGATAGCTCCCATTTATAGGTCACCCCGAAGCTACATATGAAGTTTCATGATGATCGGATGAGGCCTGCATGTAGGGCGTGCCGAAGCAAATTGTTGACGGACGGACGGATGGACGCCCCGACGGACGGACGGACGGACGGACGCCGGACACCAAGTCCGGCGTAAATAGCTCAACTAAGTTGAGCTAAAACGGCTCTGTGGTATGGTTAACTTTGCGACGGACATCTGTGTAAAATTCGTCAAAATCGGAGTTGTTGACCGCCCCAACTGCAACCATTCCTATGCGCCTAGATATTCACCTGGTGCATATCTGAAAGTGTTTTCAACATCGTAAACCCCTAACGTTGCGACCAAACGTGAACTCCATGTTTAACTGTTTGTATAATTCAATATAGATACAACGAGTTTCGATATCCCACTGTTGATTGTACATGTCAAGCAAATTACTGTGTTGAAGGGATTTCGTTCGTTTGCTTCGTGCTTACTGTTGCTGTAATAGTTGAGACCAGGGGCGTAGGAACCGGGGGGCAAGGGGGTATTTACCCCCCCCCCAATATTTTCCAAATGTTAGTAAAAATATTTGGCAAACTAATGAAGTATCGCCGACGATCGCGGCAATGCACAGCCCACGATACATACCCACACCATACATACCTCCATGATACATACCCAAACTATACATACCCAAACGATACATACCCACACCATACATACCAACACTATACATAGCCACACTATACATGCCCACACTATAGATACCGACACGATACATACCCACACAATATATACCACCACTGTACATACCCACGCTATACATACCTACACTATACATACACACATTATACATACCCACACTATACATACCCACGCTATACATGCCCACACTATACATACTCACACGATACATACCACCACTATACATAACCACGCTATACATACCCCCACTATACATGCCCAGGATACATACCCCCACGATACCTACCCACTATACATACCCACTATACATACCCACGATGCATACCCACACTATTCATACCCACACGATAAATACCCCACGATACATGGTGATGTGTGTATCCATGTAGTCTACTTTCTCATGGTTGTTTGTGACATATTTACTTTCTGAATATCTGATCCCAGTTATGGGAGTAATTTCACATCATTAATGACTAGATAATAACACAACATGAATTCCCATATACCTATTTGTTCATTACACTTTCAATCGGCCTACCATTTTATGAAATTAAATTACAATTGATAAATGATAAAAATGTTGATCTAATCTATGATAATGTAGTGGGTGGGAAAACAATGTCAGATGGGTCAGAAGCCACCAGAGAGCCACTTTAAGCTTCAAATGTCAGAAAAATTTCCCGGGGGAGGACCCCCCCCCCCCATCGAGAGGGGGGCGACCCCCTCTCGTGCTCTCCCCCACCGACGCCTTCGGCGTCGGGTCATCGCTTCGTGATGAATGGTTATACCCCCAATAAAATTTGCTTGCTACGCCCCTGGTTGAGACCGTAACACATGCGTTAATTTTAGTGGTGAAGAACATACCACATGTTGATGTTCCACGTAAGATATTTGAAGGCTTGCATTCATTTTGCTTATCATGTTTCTATTAACGAAACAGTGCGTGGGCCACAAATCCGATACGATTTAAACAAACCGGGATAAGGTGTCTCGTACATGTGGGATTAATTACATCCGTATACAGGGTGAAATTTGTGTGTCAAAATCATATCAGCTTGATGGTAGATCTGATTCAGACTTTGATATGTACCCACATCTGAGCGGTTGAGTCGTAGTATGTATATGCGTCCCTCCGTCCGAATGATTGGTTGAGCATAACTCGCGAATGTTTTGAGATCTCAACTCAAATATAAGCTATTGTCGTGGCTCTTCGTTCGGCGTCTGTGAGTCTGTCCACACACAATTCCACAATGTTAGTTTAAACAATATTTATTCTAAATCTAACACATGAAGAAAACATGAATACAGGTAATCGATAATATAGGATATATGAACATGTGTGATTAGAAGAGGGTCTGACAACAAGCAAATTGCTTATATAAAGTCATATACTCGGAGTTCATGTAAGAGTCATATTAGACCGACAATTTCATGGATGATGACATTGGGTGATTTTCAGGTCGGTCGACCAAAAGAAAGGGTCGTCAGCAGCCAACTTGGATTTGATGATAAAATCTTTCAGTACTGACCACAGCTCGCATCAATATTCTGATCATGGAAAATGGACGCCGGCAGCCATCTTGGAGTTCACCATTATTCATCAGTAAATCATTTCGCACGGGCTACAGCCTGTAGCATTCATCTGATTATCATGAAATTGTTCACGTATTTTGACATTAACATGTGGACGAGAAAGAGTGTTTTTAATGTCGCCCGGTCGTTCTCGTATTTCGCAATTATTCATATTTTAAGATGCGAAAGCCCGGAGACATTTTTAACATATCATTATTCAGAATTTCAGACATAGAGTTCTTGCAGGTGGCCAGTAGTTTCATTTGTGAATTGGTGGTAAAAATGTGCTAACCCTGGATGTGAAATTTTCAAAAATGTGAATTTTGGAGCCTATTTTATGTAAAATCTTTTGGTACAGTTTTTTATCAAATTTCATAGGCTAAAAATTCAAAAACTACATCAGGGTGTTCTACAAGATATGTATTTTATGGGCTGAGACTCTGAATCTAAAAATGTTCAGTTTTGATTACTTTTAGAAGTAAGATTGTAACCCAGTTGTTTGTTTGATAAGTACACAATAATTGCAAGGCCCAATCCTCTGCCACCACCAGAGACCACTGTCCCATGCGTTTGACCTGGTCAATATATGCCATCTCCAACACTGGAGAGTCCCCCAGCTCACCGAGAAGATTATAAACTCTTGACTGCACACATCATTATAGAACAGATACACTAGTGAATGAGCCCAACTTATTTACTGTTGTGGAGTCCAATAAATGACCAATATAATTTATACACTTCATTAATTTTACCAACAGTAATAAAATAGAACATATTTTTTTAATTCCAAGTCTCAGCTCATAGTATACATATATTGCAGAACACCATGATGTACATTTAGTATTTTTGCCATTTGAAGTTTCACTAAAAACTGTACCGACAACTTTTTACATAAAATATGCTGCAACGGTCATATTTTTGAAAAATTCACATCCATAATAGCAAATGTTTGCAATAATTGCAAGGCCCAATCCTCTGTCACCCCCAGAGACCACTGTCCCATGCTTTTGACCTGGTCAATATATGTATCGGGGCAAGTTCAACGTGTGGTACTCGTATGTATAATATATCGGTAGTACTGTTTATTATATCGGTAGAACGTCAGATGCAGTACATACGTCTTTCAGTAATCACTTAAATTAATGCTACACAAAATAAGGCAATTAATATTAATGATGCCCTTAACTTCAGAGTTTGATGTTCTCTAATTCATATGAAAGACTACGTTTTTAAAATTATTTTAATGGAATTAAATGTTAATGTGTTAATAAAACCATTAAACTCTAGAATTAATTAATATAGATTTGCCGTCATGTGGTATCATCATGCATGCTGAGTGAATGAACCTTCGCGAATACCGAATCATGACCTCGAATCGAATTCAACCGTTGATATCCTGAGTCCGATAGAGGGATCTGCCGACGATAATTGGGTATCTTTCTCCTGATCTGAACTGATATTGTGTACAATGAAAAATAATAACAAGTAATGTATATAATAAGCAGTGCTTTATTCTAAGTCAATATAGATGTGGAGCATGGGAATAAAAAATATATATATACATTATTTTCAGTTGAGAACAGTCGGGTGCAGTCAAATATTAAACTATATATATATATATATTGTTCAGATATAGACGAGATGGTATATTAACGATATGTCTATCGCGATCGGCATATTTAACCCATGCCTTGGCGATAATGAATATAGCTATTTTCAGCCCAAAGATTAAATATATGATGGGGTTTCCATCACTTTCGTGAAATTCGTGTGTATGTATAAATGTGAGACTGGTATGATAAAGTATGCTATGGATATAATGTTTTATGCTATGGTTATAGATAGGGTTATAACCGATAAATCAAAACCAGTGAAGAGTGTCATGATTAATCAGTTTTTTTTAATTCCGGTAGTGATCGGGAGCAAAATATTTCACTTATCACATTTTTCCAAATGTCACCAACTGTACATGACATGGGTGTGTTAGTATACATTTGCCAGGAAACAATTGATGGCAAATTAAATATTTTTAGTTCAAATCCAGTATCAAGTGTACATCTGCTGTAAGAAGTTTAATATTTTATGTCTCAACAAGAGCACGCAGTCGGGATCTATTTGCGCGATCTCGATTAAATTTGGTATAGGTATCTTCAGGATGGTAGTAGCAATGATGTCTAACATCAATTAACCCATCTGTTTTGTTTTGGCTGGATGAGTGTGAATTTGTTTGGATAAGTGAAATTTAACAACGGGAATTTAACACTATCAGGTGCCCACAACTACCGTTAAAGTTTTAACCCACGATTGCTGTGATCCTTTATTGGGCATGAATTTAATGAAAACAGTGCATATTTAAAAATGGTAAAAATTGATTTCAAGCAGGAAAGTTTGATGGAGTGTTCAATTTTATGAAGGAATATCGTTCAATATCGGGTGTAGCATTCCTCTTTGACAAAAAGCATGAAAACATTCAGTCCAAAGAGAGTTCATTAAGTGAGTTTTCGCCGTTACTGTGTGACACCCCTATCAAATTGGGACTTATTCATGTTTCGTTTCAAAACATTTCCGTTTAGTCTTTTCTGAAGTGAGAAATCCAGTTGTTCCAAGGGGTACTCTGTGGGATAAAAATCCGAGACCCGCTCAGTTTGGCCAGGCATGACTTAAGTAACTTTGTTTGGGTGCATTCAAAATATCAGGGATGAGAGCAGAGCGTTGTGGGCACATGTGAGTATGAAATTCTTTGTCTTAAATTTGAATTCACCAATAAAACATTCAGGCTGAAATCCACTTTGCAATTTTTGAAACCTGCAATTTTTCCATTCAAATCACACTAATCCAGTCATAACAAAATAGATGGGTTAATGGTAGTTAGACATCATTGCTACTACCATACTGAAGATACCTGATAAATTTCATCGAAATCGCGCAAATATATCCCGAGATATTACTGATAAAATTGGGGGGAGGACTTACTTTATTTGAAGTGTTTATTATGTCACCTTGTTACAGATAGATTAATTTGTGGTCATTATAACAAGATCAAATTATAAAGTGATTATTGATGATTGGTAGAAACTAAAAATAATGTGATAATGCCATTACCCTTCTAGCCAAGTGAACATCGAGTCCTAGATGCTAGCATTAGTATGTGTAATGAATTTTAAGGCTATATATGAACGGAAATGGTATGAGCCAATGCATCGATGTTACCAATTGGTTAGAAGACTAATGAGCCTACTTGGCCAGAAAAACACACATATATATATATATATATATATATATATATATATATATATCAATTTTACAAAAGTCTTGTGGTTGTTGACTAAATTAAAATGTAGTTACTCGTGTGTAACGTAATGTATATAGCAGTACATGAATCACCAATCTTTTCGGATTTCTATTCATTTGTTTTAATCGAACAGTAAACTACCCCACAAGACATTTGTAATTATCATGCAACACAAGATAACAAAAGGGTTATAAGAAAACTTAAAATGTCATTTATAACACACATATATATAGGTCATTTTCAATTATCTAATGTGGAATTAGCAAGCTTAGGTACAGTGAGCATAGCGCCCAGGCATGTGGCGACATGGTGTGTAGGGGGCTGTCTCACCCCGACAGAGAGCTATATTCAATAGTTGGAAATTCCTAATTTCCAAGTAAAACAAAATTTGAACAGTTGAAAATTAAAATTCCAACTAAAGAAAACGAATTTTTATTTTTAATTTCCAACTGGGAAAAATTTCTAACTGTGAGTTGGAAATTCCTAATTTACAGGTAAAACACAAAATTTGAACAGTTGAAAATTAAAATTCCAACTAAAGAAAACAAATTTTAATCTTTAGGTATGTGGAATTAGAAGCCAATTTGCGCTTACCTAATCTAATAAGTAAATGGTAACAGCATGGAAACAATTTGATGGGACAGTTTTTAGCCCAAAATTGATAATTATTTTAGAAACAAATATGTACATTTCTTGTTCTGGCTGCGCATTGTGTTCAACGTGATGCAAACAGTCCAATATTATGGGGTTATATTGTCATATTTAATATGAAATTTATGTTATTGTGGTATTTAAGGACAAGCAAACTTTGCCTTTTCACCATACTACGAGTCCCAAAATCACTGGGACCAAATCGCTCCGGGGATCCGTCGTGTTTTCAGAAAAAGTTGAAAGTTGAAAGAGAGAGTTATTCGCCCTTGAACCCTAGGACCGAATTGACAGTTTTGAATCATGGTCAATTATGCTACCTCGTCACTAAATTGAATCAATCAAAAGTCATTTTGATGTTTTCAGGAATCATCTGACCTTTACATGTACACTGGACCCATATTTGACAGAAACAGTCGTGCCAAATTTGAACTAAGTCAGTCCAGTTATTATGTTAACGGTGTTTTTCACGAAATATTAACTGAGTACAGTTATCTAAAATATCTGATATACATAGTTGATTGGACGCTATAAAAATGATCCAACGAAGCCATGGTCTATACACGAGACTAGAACAGTACAGTGTGTACATGAATAAGATGTGTGCATCTACAACTCTGTGATATGGTTTACTATTCCAGCACCAACAGCGTCGCCCCAAACGTTAATCGCCGTCCGGAATCTGTCCCTGAATAAGATATATATGTACATGCTAAATGTATGCCATTATATATATGGTTACCTGTAGGGTCAAGATCTGCAATAATTAGTGTATCGAACTTCGCGGTCTTTAATCGTCCACTGATAATCAAAAGTTGCACAAACGTTAAAGGAATTGTTCTGTAAAAATATGTTTCTCTTCATAATACTGACTATATCTGGTTAAATGACCCATTTCACCAAGAAAATTCAAAATCGCACAAATGTTCTTATTTTTTATCACGAAAGATTCCGAGGTTAATACTCAGGAAAGTCACGTGACTGATTGGCGCGATTACATGGCTACTAAGCGGACACATCCATGTCGTTTAGTTCGCGAAGTCGCTTGTTCTGGTAATGGTGACCGCGATTAGCGGAGCTTATAGTGATTCCGCCAACTAATAATTACATAATTAGGAGATATCGAGTACTATAAAACGAATAACGAAGACTAAAGTGTATTTTGGAACGATACATGTCGAGTAGATAAGTAAGTAAGTTTATTTGACAATCTTATGACACTTTACATAGAAACACACAATATACATAAATACACACATGGTTCAAGGGGGGGGGGGTCATTCATTTTTTTTCGAGACAGTATAGGCCGGGGCGGGTGGGTGGTTCAGCCGCGAAAAAAGTAACTTTTTTCCAAGTGGTCAAAAAAATTTCCTCTTACAAACTTTCTGGAATATAATTTTTTCTCAAAGTGTTCAGCATCATTATTAAGGTGCATGTGACACATAGTGGGGTAGTTGGTGCGGGTATAGGCATCATGCTTCTAAGAAAACCAGGTTACGAGCTAACACGCATGAGTTCGCCTTTTACATCAGATCTCATTGTCATGACTGTGCCAATGCTACTGGTTCCAGATACAAATGAACAGTTAAGTCAACCATGATTAACGTAAATAAAAATGAATAAAGCTATTCATTTATAACATTAATATTTGCTCATAATTAGACAGCATTAGAGGCCAGAACATCGAAACTCATCATGTTAGAAAGTATTGAATCCTATTTAAAGCAACATCCTGTGTTAAGTTTTGTTTGTTTTTGATACTAAATTCAATTTCTCACCAAAGCCATATGAATGCTGATAAGTCTTTTAAAAGCCAGTGTGTCATATGGTATAAGGTATTGTGGATACATTGTTATAGTCATAAATGTATTGCCTAACTTTATATTTTATCTTTTTGATACAGTGTTGTCAAGTGATTACTGAAAATCAGTGCAAAGTTGGTCAAATGTTCATATATAAACTTGTTTACAAGGCATGCATAAATTGGCCAACAAAATCCAAATAGACAACAATGGGTGCAACTTTATTCAATTCTTATCTGTTCTCAGACTTTATAAGTGAAATAAATGTTTGAATCATGTTTCATCATGCGCTTCTCTCCAATGCCTGATACTCGGTATGGACAAGCTTGGCCCGAGTGCTTTAGTATGTAATGACTGTCCCAATGTTACGCCCAGCAGACAACGTCACCCACTGGACATCTCTATGGTCTATTTGTGCACAGAGATATCAGGGTAGATGTTTCCACTGGTTTCATGCTGAACTTCGTAAAAAAATTCAATCTTAAATGATGTGAGACTACTGATTTGGAGGTCAAAAGGGGTGGGTAACCCTCGTGAAATGGAAAAAAATATTGTTTCCTCCAAAAATAGGGGTGGTGGGTACCCAAGATCCGGAAAAAACTTTTTTCAGCCTACTGTCTGCTCACATTTTTCCGACCCCCCCCCCTGCATGGTTGAATAATTTGTCAATTTGTTGATTGCCGGGTGGTGGAATGGCCAGATTAGCGGTTTTTCTGTCACCGCCCTATTCTGCTTTAATAAGATTCGTGATTTTAAGATCAATGTTCATAGATGGCGAAATCGCATATATAAATATTTGATTTTATGCCTCACATGGACAGACAATTACATGCGGAAATGCAATGAACCGAATATAATCATAAACGAAACTGAACTGATTCTGTAAACAATTTGAGCCTTCTCTCGATGTATTCTACAAATTTTAGAAACTAATCTTTACCATTGAAATATTGTTATATAACTAAAATCCAATCGCGCGTGATTAGAAACGTACAACGAGGATAAATCATCGTGATATTTTCCATCCTAGCTTCTTCATATTATTTCAAAATTTCGAATTTAATCCTCGACTTAATGAAGTTATAGTTTCGACTTGTAAACTCAAATATTGTTAATTTTTTTGTTACATTGTCTTTGTTTTAGTGTTCCAATGGCAATTATCAACTTTCCAGAGTGGAAATTTGTAATTGTTATCAGCTAGCTAGAAAACGATCCAACAATCGCCTTTATAAAGATTGTTCATGTGCTTATGTTGCCCGAACGCGGTAGAAAATACAGAACGTTCTTAATCATGTAAGTTTTTTGAAGTATCATAGGTGATCTTGTACATGTATTTGGTATTGTGTCATTTGTATATAAAGAACATGCATGCGTCTGTTCTCGGCTAGTTAATAGTACTGTGGATGGATGTTGTGTATATGTATATAAGATGATCTACAACTTACAGCAACCAGTCAACAGAGAGTAGCATTGCGATATCATCCATGGGAAAGCCAACGGCAGACAGTACTATCGCCATCGTTACCAGGCCCCCTTGTGGAATTCCCGCTGCTCCAATAGATGCAGTCGTTGCTGTAAGGCTGAAACATAGCAGAATCATCCAAATGTATATGAAGCCTTAATTTGATTTCATCATTAAACTCTTTGCAGTGATGTTCGATTTCGGGCAATACGATGGGCATATGCGATGTGACTATACAATACTTGCCGCTTGACAAAGATATATGTTTATCAGTCGACGTAAACATCTCCGTAATAATTATAATATTACGTCGACACGAATTCATGTAAAAACCCATTTCCAGAACAATAGGCTTCCCCCAATATCGTGACGTCATACTGATGTCGCAGACATTCCAAATAAGGAATAATTTATGCGCGACCTGTTTACGAATATTGCCGACAACACTTGAAATTGTTCAGATTTCAACTCTGAAATAACTGTCTCTTTCAAGATAGAGGAAACACACGCAATAACACATCGTTTCGGTCTTTGTCCACTGTACATAACACTCATTTTCCTATTGTGGTGAGATTATTAAAAGCGTCGAAAACGAGTTTTACCGATGAATAAATGTCTTTCTTTAAAAAAAATATTTTAAACAGGAAGCTTATTTGTCAATGTGTGCGCATGCTCAAATTAAAATATCGCGTCTCTTTGTTCCGCCCAGTATTTAAATTTAGATCAATATATCGGTTAGCCAATCGGGGTTAGCGGTTTCTGGTACCGCTTCCAATCAAAACAAGGAATTTCCTGGTATATCCCCAAGTCTGGAAATAGCTTTCCGGCCAGTCCTGTTCGACTCAGATGAATTTATATGATGTACTGAGTCGAAATTTATGTCGACTGTATGTTTATATGCTGTTAATGTTTCCATTTGCCCTGTTCTCAGTTGACAACATATTTATAACAGTTATTATAGTTTTAAGTGTTTTTTGAAGAAGGATGAAACTATACGTACAACGTATTGAACGAAAAAATATTACTCACAGAGAAGTGCCCTTGTGTGTTACCGTATAACCACCGATTCAGTAATATAAGCCAGCGTTAAATATATATAGCAGGTGTTGCATAAAATAACAAAGTGGCATATATATAACACTAACAAGAAATTTATTACATGTATCATGTACGACTGTATGTCCACCTGTTTGAATTGAATGCACAGACCTGTTTAATCTATAAGATGTCACAATTATAATACAATACAAAAGAAGGCCAATGGTTTGATGTGACTATGCATAACATGGATTGAACACCAGTGGCGTACACATGTACATTCTCCAGAAACAATGAAATAGAACAATGTTACGGAAGATAGAATTGTCATTAGATTCAACGCCTATATATATATATATATATATATATCGAAACCACTAATATTTCACGATGAGACACTTACACGAATACCACCGACAATTTACTTTTTAATTATATATAGCACTCGCGGTGTGTATTCGGTGTTGCACGGGATACAATGTGGGCTTTTTGTGGGAATTTGTGGGACTTTGGGATTTTTTGGGCCTTATAGGATTTAGTGTCCCTTTAAGAATAGACAACTTACTGCCAATACAACACCCCTAACATCATCATCGTCAAAACGCAAATGTCGAGCGTTACCGGGACTCATTCCGTGTTACCCGGGCGGTCAAAGCTTATGCCATCCGCTCAGATTAATTATAAACATATCTTGCTGCTAATAAATTCTATTCTATCATGGGTCCCCAGTCCCCCAGAAAGAACATACTTTAAATATACAATCAATGTACTGAGACATGGAGCAATATAGCCAGGCAACACAGAGTGCTCTGTCACAATTGTGGGGTACCGTCCCTGTTGTAAATACCATAGTACAAGTATGTTTGCTATTAGAGTTGAAACAAATGCACTTATACTCCCCAGTCCCCCAGAAACAGCGTAATTTATATAATAAATACACCGAGTCACAGGGAGTCTGTTTAATCACCTACAGCACAGAGACAGGGATGTAATCTAACCCCCTGCAGTCGTTGAGGACACAGTGGAGTCTATATTTAAAAAGCAATATTATAAATAGGGCATGACAGAGGCTAGTAGCCGGTCATAGACCATTTTACAGATAGCGAGAATGATGCATTGTGGGCCAGAAAGTATCCAAACAAAGCCACGTGCTTTACGGCCGCATGCATTTGCTATGGGGGATTTAGGGTGGGTCTATAAAACTAACTATAACTTTGGTATCTGCCATAGTTTACGCGAGAAATTTTAAACATATATCAGGGACATGTACCCATTCTAGAATGTTCAAAAACATTTCCAGTTGGTTGTCGTATTTTAATTGATTTTATGCGATGAAATAATGCAAAAATTCAGAAAATTGCACTAATTTCGATAAAAGTCGTTCTATTGGGAATTTTTACACCAAATTTTCAGAGAATATAGAGTAAACACAGTACTATCGGAATATCGTAAAGGAGTTCCGTGCATTTGGTATTAATTAACCCTCAGACTGCCGAAGCTGTACTTCTTCATAGCATTATTTTGAACAAATGTGAACCTGATAATATTAAATTGCCCATGGCATTCACACTCTCGTTATTGTGTGGCCAATTCAACACTATGTGTACGTTCAGACGACCACGATTCAATCGTAAGTGGAGGAATCGGGGCCCGACGAGATCGTGGATAGTTTCTTCCCACAATTACGATGTCGTCCTACATGTACATGATTCGACAGTAGGTTGAACATCCTAAAGCATGTGATTGACTACACCGGTCATTTCCATCTACAATTTTTACGCACACAGGACTGCGAATCTTGCGTCGCAAGTGGAGGTATCAAACCAAGGATACGCCACAACTTCGCATCTAAAATCAAACAGTGCTTGATATTATTTTTAACCTACGAATTTTATGTCAGCATGCGCAGTCCAATTACCGGTTACTTCCTATGACGGAAAAGTTTCCACTTACGATTGAATCGTGGTCGTCTGAACGTTCACCAAGTGAATGTTCTGATGATCACGATTCAATCGTAAGTGGAAAGATTTCGTTGTGGGTAGTAACCGGTAGTTGTACTGCGCATGCTCACGACATGATCGCGAGTGATAAAAAGTAAAATCAAGCACTGTTTGATTTTAGATGCGAAATTGTGGCGTATCCTTGGTTACCTCCACTTGTGACTAAATCAGAATTGGGTGTGTACTTAAAATTCGTACAAAGTAAATGGAAAAAACATAGGGTAGTTAATCACAGGATTAACCGCCTATATAAATATACTCATCTGCGATGACATCGTAATCGTGTCAACAAACTATCCATGATTTTGCCAGGTGAATCATGGTCATCTGAATTTCCGAGGACGCTCACATTGTTGGAAGAATGAACTTTACACTTTGTTTATAAATATGTTTGCAAATTATGAAAATACATGTATCCATATATCACATACATGTATATGCAGCATATTTTTCTTCCAATTGCAGAAATGCCAGATTCATTAGCCACGGTCACTGTTTTTGAGCTACAGTACCGTGTACTAGTAGTTATGATACACCAAAAGAAAATTAATACAACCACAAGGATCTCGTTAAATGAACATATATATGCATGTATAAGATGAATCACTATATTGTGTTTCCATGCCTGTTTGTGTAATGCCAATCAATGCGGCCTGACAACAGGCGATGGGTGGAGTTTATAAATTGATACCAGAAACAATGTCGGCAACTTCAAAGTTCATGGTGTGCTACATTTAACCCCCTACTTGTATATACAATACAAATTTTCTATCAAGCGTTCCCATGTCCTATAGAAAGTATAGTTGGAAAAATAGACGAAAAATGGCCATATGATCAGGGGGAGGGGGGTCGATAAATATGTTCAGGCATGTATGCTGATTTTTTCCGTTCGACCCTTGTTGGGACCCACCCCCGCGTCCAAACATCCACCCCACCATTTTAACAATAAAACAGATTTGCGGGGGGAGGGTGGGAGAATGGAGATTCACTGTAAACATCTGTACATGTATATGAATTTCTGTGAATAATATTTGTCATGGATGTTAACATTGACATGTAAATAGGAACGATAACATTGACATGTAAACAGGAACGACTCATTTTGGGGTCATTCAGCAAAAAAACATGGCTGCCGGTCACCAGCCGGTGGCCATCTTGGAAAATCAAATGTTGTATTGACATTTGGGGTGCCACATTGCCCCCCCCCCCCCAGGGGGGGGGGGGGGTTGGAAACAAATTTCAGGCACGTATGGCATTTTTTTTCCCTTTCGATCATTTTTTGTACCCACCCACCCCCACCGCCAAATTTTTTTCCGTTTTCGGCAGTTTTTTCCGACCATTTTTTTTACACCCACCCCCCTTTTAACACTAAAACAGAGATTTGCGGGGGGAAATTCACTGTAAACAGCTGTATATGAATTTCTGTGCATACTATTTATCATGGATGTTAACATGGACATGTAAATAGGAATGAGTCATTTTGAGGTCATTCGGCCAAAAAAACATGGCTGCCAGTGGCCATCTTGGATTTCAAGATTTGCAACAAAATACAACACGATAACTGCCTGCAGTCAGTTTATCAGTTAGAATTACATTATTTCTCTCATTCAAAGTGGTTTTGAAGCCCAACTCATTGCCAAAACACTAACAAAACAAGCAGGAAATTTTTGTTTTAGTTGCGGAAAAATTTGCTTGTTTGTGGCTTTGACCACCCACCCACCCCGGCATACGTGCCGGATTTTTTTTTTCACTGCCCCCCCCCCCCCAAAGCTGTTTAAATTGCCTTAAAACATTTACAAATATATGATATTTACAAGACCAATATGATATCATACCGGTACCTATATACATGTATCTGGAATGTTTTTGGGAGTATTTGGTTCAGGTACCGGTGTAACACGTCACCTCCTCCTGTCTGGATATCTTCCTCCATGGGGGCGCACAATGACGTAATGAACAGCACACCCTAGAGTTCTATCTTTTCTCAATGGCACAAGTGCCGTATCAACAAATCCATTAATACAAGTGTCTTTCTGTGTTTATTACACATCACTCGTCCTAGAATATGTGCATTTAAAAATACAGGGTTACGATGTTTATTAAGGCACATACAGTGCTTGTTTTGTCATGTGTGATGATTTTTTTTCCTATCGTTTGAACTGGATACTCAAATAACAGAAATTGTTATATATTTTTTTTGCAACCGACAGATTTGAGGTAACTCTCTCTATAAATATATTGAAAATCATGTGTCGGGATGTAATTATTAGCAATCAATATATTTTAAGAGGCAGAACAAGATACAGGTACTTTGTATAGTTTCATTTCGCGAATGTACACAGTATCTTGTTTGGCCACTTGCAATTTTAGAAACCCATAACTGTAACGAGAAATTGTTGATTGTATATTTAAAGTTTAAAGGTACGGGAGGCCTTGGCGGTGGGTATGCTGTGAAAATATTTCCACCGGTCAAAAACCGCCACAAACAGAAAGAATAATAAATACATAATACTAACCTTATGATAACAATCTTCCCAAAATTTAGGGGAAACCCTCGACATTGCCCGATGAATATCACTGCCACTGCTTCATACAATGCCGTTCCGTCCATATTAATAGTGGCTCCGATGGGTGCCATGAATCCCGCCACCCTGTGATCAACCCCACTGTTCTGCAGACATCTCATAGTTACTGGTAGTGACGCCGAACTGGTAAAATATAAAAAAGTTGTGTATGTAGTTTGTTTGTTTGGTTGGTGCTTATCGTCGCTTTCGCGATCTGATCTGAGGAAATTTCAAATTGGGGTTAGGTCCGATGTTTTTGTGTAAATTGTGCCCCTTTTTCGACTTCGTAAATTCAATTGTATTGTTGTCCGGATGATCACGGTAAACAGAGTGCGGGGATTTAGTACCTTCCCTAGATTCCAGCCTGTGGGGATTGGAAAATTCATCTCAAATTTGGCATGGGCTAATCATATGAAAATACAGTTCAAGTAGATGTAGAGAAAAGAATATGTCTATTTTGTAAACGTGGCTCTATAGAAGATGAATTTCATTTTCTGATGGACTGCTCGTTTTATATTATGCGGGCCTTAGAAATGATTTATTATCGATGATTAGTTATGTGCACCACCATTTTGATAAACTTTGCCCACTAGAGAAATTTAAAGTGATTATGACCAACGATTGTCCTGAAATTTGTGCAGGTGTATGTAATCTGATCCGGAGGTTCTTTGAATTGAGATCTGATTATTGCATTAACACCTAATTGGCTGACGGTTATTGGATACCAGTGGCCTCTGATAATAACTGTGATATTGTATTTACAGTCGTAGCACAACTGTAAGTAATCAAACAAGCATTCCGTGGTAGATTGCCGCGGCGTGAATAATCATTATCATTTGTATTATTATTTGAATGCTTTAGTACTTCTTTTCGTCATGATTTCTATTTTGATTGTTTATTCATTATGTATTCTCAGCATCCTGTCCTTATATATGGATGTTCTTGCTAATAAATTCTATTCTATTCTAAAAAAAAAAAAGTTTGAATTTTAAGTCTGGTCTGCCCATTTTTACTACAGTTATTCTACAAAACCCCAGCTCCAAATGAAGCCACCGTTTCGGGGGACACTGTGGCCGGGCGGCCTTTTATTCGTGTATTAACTATACTTATACTAATAACGAATAATACTTGTATCGACAATTGCAGTTCACACTCTAAACGTTATACCATGAACTGTATTTGCGCCAGATATGAGCATGTCCCGAAATGAGAAATGATCAGTACAAATATTTACCTTGATGCTGTCCCAAGAGCCGCAATGAGTGCTTGTGATAGACCATACATGAATAAGTACGGATTTTTCCTTGTCACCATGCCATATATGATTGGCAATGTAATACCGCCATGGACAAGAAGTGCCACCATGACCGTGAGGACATAATACAACAGTTGTTGGAATGTCTTTTCGGGATCTTCCATTTCGATTACTGCAGATGCGATTAGGAATACGATGCCGACAGGAGAGTACCTGAAATAATTATGTCCACAACGATAAATTCCATAGAATATTTTGGCAATTGTAATAATGGTGCATAATATATGCATTCAAATACGAACTATCCATGCATCGCAAAATGAATATGAAGGAATTCGTTTAGCATCACTTGCGCTTCAATCCATACACAAATGAAAGTGTCAATGACACTGCAGCTCAACTTATGAAATCACGTTTACTTTGGGTGAAGGCATTGGCCCGGGCCTGTGTATAGTACAGGAATTGGAATCACAATTAGTGGCCTTGCCGCTCAGTGGCCAGGACACTCTAGAATGCCGATCTTGACTGATCTTGATGGAAAATTCTACTCTCCATTGATTTTTTTGATCAGTTAACAAACACGCTCGATCAGCATTCTGTAGTGTCCTGGCCACTGAGCGGCAATGGTGGCATACACCGAAACTTCCTTCCTTTACACTTTTATAGAAATGAGAAGTTTTCCACTAATTATTATTCCAATTCCTGTGGAGTAGAGCATGCAAAACAATATAGTGATGCAAGGAATAAAATCCAAGATGGCAACTGGCGGCCACCAAATTCAAACAAATTTGATAGCTCTTATCTATAGGTCATTCCGAAGCCACATTTGAAGTGTGGTGATGATCGGATGAGGGATTCGCAGTCTGTAGAACAAAATTAAAGACCGCTGTTGGCTGCCATCTTTTTTGATGACATATCTCCCATCTATACATGTAGGTCACCTCAAAGCTACATATGAAGTTTGGTGATGAACAGAAGAGGCATTGCGGCCTGTAGAGCATACTGAACGATTTAGTGAAACAAAGAACAAAATTCAAGATGGCTGCTAGCGGCCATCTTTTTGAATCGAAATTCAGAAAAGTTTGATAACTTCCAACTATAGTTTATCCCGAAGGTAAATATGAAGTTTTGGCGATGATCGGGTGCGGGATGCGGCCTGCACATCTTGACGAAGGATTTAGTGATACAAAGAACAAAATTCAAGATGGCTGCTGGTGGCCATCTTTTTTTATCAAAATTCTGAAAAGTTTGATGCCTGTCATCTATAGTTCACCCGAAGCTAAATACGAAGTTCGGTGATGATCGGGTAAGGGGTGCGGCCTGCACGGCTTGATGGAGGGTTTAGTGATACAAAGAACAAAATTCAAGATGGCTGCTGGCGGCCATCTTTTTTAATCAAAATTCTGAAAAATTTGATACCTTCCATCTATAGTTCACCACGAAGCTACGTATGCCGTTTGGTGATGATCGGATGAGGTATGCGGTCTGCACGGCATGACTAAGGATTTAGTGATACAAAGAACAAAATTCAAGATGGCTCCTGGCGGCCATATTTCAGTGAATAATTGATAGATCCCATCTATGGGTCACTACACAGCTACATGTGAAATTTGGTGATGATCTGAATAGAGATGCGGCCTGTATGCCATGGCTAAGGATTTAGTGATGCAAAGAACAAATTCAAGATGGCAGCCGGCAGCCATGTTTTCCAGCGAAAATCGTTCAAATTCGATAGCTGCCATCTAGAGATGATCTCGATCATCCACATTTTGTGATGCAAAGAACAGAATAATCCAAGATGGCTGCCAGTGGCCATGTTTTTTAACGAATTTTTTTCAAATTCGATAGCTCCCATATGGAGGTGATCCCAATTGTGCCTACACAATTTCAAAATGATCCGGCCATATTTAAGGGCTGCATGGTGTGCCGATGGATTCAAAATTGAAATCCAAGATGGCTGCTGGTGGCCATGTTTTTAACGAAATTTAGAGAAATTCGATAGCTCCCATCTACAGATGATGGGATGAGGGATGCGGCCTGTAGGGCGTGCCAAAGGAAATTGTTGACGGACGGACGGAATGACGGACGCCGGACACCAAGTGATGACAATAGCTCAACTAAGTTAAGCTAAAAAATGATGTTATGAGTCGGAAGACGAGCATCACTCTGTAAAATTAATTGGACCTTGACCAAAGTCGACTTCGACTTGAGTCTCTGATAACGTTCAACCTCATACCATATGTAGAGACATTCCGCCCAACAATACGGAAAACACAGAAACTACGCGCACATGTCATTACTGATATCAAATATAAAAACATGGATTTTGCCAGGATTTCATATATAGAGGTACATGCCATTATTGTTGCGCTACTCTTGACATGAATTTTGCTTTCATTTCTCGATCAACGATGATACTAAACAGTTATTCCTTAAATAATGTTATACATGTAGTATAGATTATATCTGGAAAGCTTTAATTAATTCCAATGGCATATACGCAATCATACAGTTATACCAAGGTAAAGCCAAGACCTACCATATCACCAGAGTGACGAGCTCAGTTGTCAGAAGATATAGAGCTTTAAATAAGTCTCTCAGTGGACTACCCTTATCTCCCATGCGACATATAATGATGCCTGTGAAAACACAGAAAACGACCAGGCCAATGATGTTCGTCCCTTCGACAGTTTGGATATTAACTTCTGTCTCCATAGTTGTTTGGTCTGCAAAAAAATGTGCAAATAAGTATTTAACAATATCGTAGTTGAATGGATTCATTCGTCCTGGATGTGCCAGAGTGGTGAGCCATATATCGGACGGTATATATATATATCTACACTGCACTTAAGAAATGAAAGGCAGACCCATTGCGGTCATTGCGTTTTGACCGACAGAGAAATTCGACAAAGTGTGTGAATCCCCGACTTGGTCGAATTTCTCTGTCAAAACGAATGACCGCGATGGGTCTGCCTTTTATTACTTATATTTATACTCCTCAAATGTGCATGACCAGGGACGTTTCTACAGGAGTGGCCGGGGGGTCACACCCCCACCAATTTTGCCAAAATGCTCAACTTTTGGAAATCAAAAATCAAAATGTTTAAATTTTAGAGGTAGAAAAACTAGAAATTGGTAGCAATTCTTAAGTTTCTACCTGTAATTTATTTTAATTTTAATGTTTCAGTTGGCTAATTGGACTGCTTGGTGGGTGACTAGTTGAAAAGTATAGGAAATTTAACAACAGAATTTCCGAACATTTAGAAATTTTAGAACAGTACATGCAGATCAGGGGGGGGGGGGGGGGTGTCGGCAAAAAGTTCCAGGAGACAAGGTCCGGGTGGGTGGGTGTTTCCGAGCCCCGAAATACTGGTTTTTCCGGTTTCATGTTTTGTGTGTGCAAAATGTCATCTCCGAGACACATTATTGCAGCCAAAGTGAATTTTAAGGGTTATATTCTTAACTAAGAACAAAATAGAGCTTTAATAATGTCAGAACATTTTCCCCATTTTCGACACTTCTTTAGTCTGAACCAGGGGGTGGGTCCGCTTTTTAGTTTGGCAAAATTGCGAAACAAAAAAGTGCATCTCAGCTATTTGGTCAGACTTGGTCGTAATTTTTACGAATAAAAACCTTGATTGTGGAAAACATGTATATAATTTCAGTGTAAAGATAACAAAAACATAAAAGTAGAGGTAAATCATCTCAGGGAAACCATCCTGGTCGAGGGCGAAGAACCTCAATGGTGATATGATATGATTAAGTAATATACAAGACAGTGTTAGGGGTGGGTACCCGATTGTCGAGAGGAAAAATTGGGTGGGAGGGGTGGCTGTCCGAGAAGTGAGTGCATGGCTAAAACTTGCCTTCCGGGGGTGGTGTGTCCCAAAAATTTAACATGTCAAAATTATGGTTCTTGTTCGAATTTTGTCGTTTTGGGGTTTCCGGATGACTATCAAATTTGGTGCGAGTTTACTATTTATCAGCGTACGTACTATTAAAATACAAATCAAGCTCGTATACGAGTCTGGTATGACGTTATTGCTTTTCAGAGAAGCCCACTTGTTCGAAAAGCAATGACGACACAGATGACGATGTTTTTGGTTGTTTATGTAAAACGCCAGTTGTATAAAGAGCGGTTGTAGCTTCATAGCAGTGGTAGGCGGGCAACTCGAATATATTTTAATCTGTGGAATTTAAGAGATTTCATGGGTGGTTACGTTCCTTTGGAAGGCGTGCGAGTTGACGCAGAGAGAGATGATCGGATTTATTTGTTGAGTATGATGTAATGATATTCAGTGCAACGATTCAGGATACGGAATGGATCCAATCTATTAAGAAAGGTTATAAAGGGCTACCTGGATTAAATAGGGGCGGATTCTATACGATTGGTCCCATCGCCGCTTTTTTCTTACTAGTAACAACTACATGGGCTCGACCATAATCGGTTGTATAGAAAAAAAGCTGTATAAAGTATCGTAACGGATATATGTGTCCGTTTGATAGAAGAAAGACGCGTCTGAATGTTTGCATGAAATAGCATAATAATATGCAGATGTGTAAAATTAAATCGCATTATAATTCAATTGCCATGTTCTATTCTAAAAAAAAATATGGAATGAATTACAATGGAGATAAACACACTCCGTTTCGTTGAATATTGGCCAAATATACCGCGAAAAACTATTGGAGAACTCGCCTTTCAGGCTCGTTCTCCAATATATTTTCGCGGTCTATTTGACCAATATTCAACTCAACAAGTACGTTTATCTCCTTATGAGAACGTACGTTTTAGTAATACATTGAAGAGTATATTTTATCATTATGTTGGTACTTGGTCTCATCAGGTCGTAATAAACCAGATTATAATCAAACACCACACAAAGAATATATAATTTATCATGTTTCCGTTGATATGCTGCTTATGATCGGTGACGCTTGGATGCATATAAGAAAAACATCAGTTGTTTTAAGTTCATCGACTGACGTGACACAGTCATGCACGAGATTGTCGAATTTGCACCGCTGACGCTAAGCGCACCGTTTATCCCATTTTTGTCAAAAACACAAACATATATTTTTTAAATAGTTGATTTTCAATTACTGGTGTCTTATTATAGTGCTTGTTATTGAATAACACATATATTAGCTTTCCGAATAAAATAATAATTTTAAAAAATAGACAAAAGAACTATTTTAGAAATTATCATGACGTCAAAGATTTCAGTCAAGATGGATTGCAATATGGCGCACCAACTATTTCAGTGTCTATATACGTATGATAGAGTCCCTGGTGTTCAGATTGCACCGCACGCGCGGCAGGCAGAAACCAGAAGCGTTCATAGGCAAAATCCGCAATGGGGTGATTTTCATATATATAGATTTAGAAAGAACATGTGTGCAGTTAGATATAGAGTTCAATGAAATAAACATGGTCAGCAGTTTGTAGATGAACAGAACTTTATTCTGTCTAAAGAAGTAACGGTTCGAAGCTCGTTGCGAAGAATACATCTTACTTGAGATTGGATCTGTGATGTTCACTTCACCAGTAATCTTGCTGACTCTCTGTAATAATATTAAACCCATCAGATGAAATCAAAACACGTAGACACATAACATAATAGTTCAAACAATAACAATATTATACACAGGGGTCTTCTAGCGTAAAAATATACTATGATACAATATGATATACATAAAAATTATATAGTATAGGGAACTAAGGGATTTTGTCACCACGTCCCGGTAAATGATCGCGTAATTATTCCTTGGGAAAATATTGACAATCTAATTAGAATTCACACGCAGGAATTGATTTATCTTCAATTTGATACCAAATTTATTTAAATCGGACAATCGGTCGCGGAGTTACACATCCATGAACCAGGAGTACCCCCCTGTTTCTAAATTGGCATCAGACCTACGCGGCAGCGCTAAAGACGTAGCACTCACTGACAGGCGTCCAGTCGCGTTTTTTATCATGGTTTATGTACAATCGATGGCTAATAACTTTGGAATTTGTGTGTCGATTTTCTTGATGTAGATGTACATATCAAAATGAAGGTGACATATTGTACATGTATGTTGGGTGCATGTAATCAGCTTATTGGTAGAATTGATTTACTGTATTATGTGTGGTGACTTTAGCGCTGCCGCGTAGGTATGATACCACTTTATAAATAGGGGTATGTGTCGTTCACGGACGTGTAACTCCGTGACCGATTGTCCGATTTCAATAAATTTGGTATCAAATTGAAGATAAATCAATTCCTGCGTGTGCATTCTAATCAGATTTTCAATATTTTCCGAAGTAATAATTACGCGATCAATTCCCGCGACGTGGTGAGAAAATCCGTTAGTTCCCTATACTCTATATGCATATCACAGTATATTGTGTACGCTAGGTGACCCCTGTGATATTATACAACTATCGACGGTCATATATTATATTGTTTTTTTTTTCACCTGGAATATAATTCCAAAGGTTTTCCATGTTCATTCGACTATAGAGCCAGTGCGTACATGATTATTTCCCACAGGGGTCACCTAGCGTAAAAATATACTATGATATACATATAAAGTATAAGTATATCATAGTATATTTTTACGCTAGGTGACCCTGTGCTATTTCCCGAGGGACAATTTATGTGCTCAGTAATTACCAATACAAAGTAACTATCAGCAAATTTTAACCATTGAAGTCGATGGGTCTGGAACAAATTTGCAGACACAGGGTAAAAAACAAATTTGTTCCGACCTTGAGGTACCCACCACCACTCCAAATTTGCAAAACAAATATGTTTACCTCCGAAAAAAATTGGGACGCACCCCCTTATCCCACATTTCACACTTTTAAAAGCTATTTGACTTTTTTTCCACCTGGATTATCATTCCAAAGGTATTCCATGTTCATTCGAATATCCAATCCACCTCCAGGAGATAAATATCTATTTTACAAGTCCAAATATATTTGCCATCTTTCCACCCATTCATTCAGTCTCTATCATAAGCTTATTGACTATTGATTAAAATATATAATTGGATGGTATGAAGCAATATGCTGCAATTATATTAATATAATATTAAGGTAGCCTATATATTATAATTAGCAATATATATTCATAGATGAGCGTACGATAAACACCAGTCCCAACCCATTGAACCCAACACAATGTTATCCGGTGTTAAAGCATGGCAGGCCTAAATTGCAGGTCTAACAAACACTGTTCTACCCATGCCCCTTTCTGGGTGTTGGTTTGAAATGCCATGGGCAGTATTCCATGTGGGTGTTTGTAGCAATTTGGTGAATATCGAGCCAGTCAGTATACTAAAGACCATAGTTTCATATTTGGAAGGATGAAAATTATAACTGTCAGTACCATGCCTCTATGACTTATGAATTGACAAATCAAAACCTGTATGTCTGATTAAATGTGGTACTAGTATAGTTGTGATCATTTCGACCACATCTTACTCTGCTTAATATTTCTCATACCACATATAGACCAACTAAATACCACTGCTCTTCTCTCACCCCCACCCCAAACATAAAAAATATTTATATACACATAAACATTTTAACAAATTTGTGTAGCAAAATTGTGTATTTTCTTTACACATTGTTGTGTGTAAGTGGGCAGTTACAACACAAATATTGTGTTGCATATAATACACAATTTGTGTAGTTTACGAAAACTACACATTTACTACACGATATTTGACGGGATAAAAAGTGACAAATAATTGTGTACTGTGTAGTATGGCTACACATCTGTGTAGAAATCCTACACATTACTATTAAAGGCACGTGAGGCCTTAATTGTCGAAAATATTCATATTTGTTCCAAACACCGTAAACAGAAAAACATTAAAACGCATAGAGTTTAGTTCATATATATCATGACCATCGCGTAAACAGCATGTTATCATAAAGACCTACTATATTTTACCTAAGCAAGAGCCTGGTTGTGTTACAGAAGACAGCACAATGCTACTGGCTAATCACACAC
The DNA here is from genome assembly GCA_032622095.1 of Siphonodentalium dalli. NCBI lineage: Eukaryota > Metazoa > Mollusca > Scaphopoda > Gadilida > Siphonodentaliidae > Siphonodentalium > Siphonodentalium dalli. Next base: position 10,721,156 of record CP136068.1, read on the forward strand.
AAATGGCATAAACGCTCTTTATTAGTTCCATATCAGGAATTCACCCACAGCGAACGCTCTTTATGTTTACCATCATAATATAAACAAACACCAGAAAAGTAACTTTTTATGCTTTTGTTTACATAACAATAGTCAAATATTTGACAATAACATACTGTTTATGCGATATTTCTTATTTGTATACGGACAAAGTCTGTCTACATTTTGATGTTCTTTCTGTTTATGGAGGTTTTTGACGGGTGGAAATATTTTTACAGGATACCTACCGCCAAGGCCAACCGTTCCTTTAATAATGCAGTGTTAGCATTCCTGATTACAAATGACTGGTGCCACAGCTGGCGTTCGACAACAACTACGAATTCCCATGTTTGATATATAATGTGAGAATGGCCTTGATGAACTTAACCAATCAGATTTTAACTAAACTAGACTTAGACTTATAACCAGTTTCACTATCACTGCTTATAACTATAAACTCGTCCGTTTTGCATGCTACCTTTGAAATGGCATACATAACGAATATGTGACAACGATGATACGGGCGATGAACGTGTACCTGGTTGTGCTGATGACTCAGACACTGATTACGAAATTGACCCATAGATATACATTCATCAATAGAAGCTTTCCGTGTTTATGTTCTATGATCTTGACAATTAATACCAAACGTAATTGTTCCAAGAAGCTATAGTGTTCAAAGTGTTTAATGTTTTTTTGTTAATTTTAAACAGGAATATGTTTCACTTCTGTATGCCATGTTTAAGCTTGAGTTACTAAATGCTTATATATATATCCTTTTATTGCCTCCATTATCGGAGAGTTACATTTAAATAACATAGTTACAAACAATTCTAATACAAAAATGACAGTGGAATATATGCACATTTAGGGATTTTTTTGTACCACATATGGACCTCTACTTATTTGACAACGCCAGGAAATTTTCGTTCTTAAGTTGTGTGTTTTTATGATCAGTGAATACAGTAGACTATTCCAGGAAAAATGGTGGACTTGCGCCATTGTGTAATTAAAAGTGAAATTTTGATATTTTTGGGTCCCCCTAGAAGACCCCTTCTTATTTGAAAACGCCAGGAAATTTTCGTTCTTAAGTTGTGTGTTTTTATGATCAGTGAATACAGTAGACTATTCCAGGAAAAATGGTGGACTTGCGCCATTGTGTAATTAAAAGTGAAATTTTGAATTTTTTGGGTCCCCCCAGAAGACCCATTCTTATTTGAAAACGCCAGGACATTTCCGTTCTTAAGTCGTGTGTTTATGATCAGTGAACATAATATAGTATTCGATGAAAAGATGGTGGACTTGCGCGATAGTGTAATTAAAATTCATTTTTGGGGTTTTTGGGGGCCATTTGGCCCCTAAACGCCAGGAATGCGCAACTTAAGAAATTGGTTTTCCGTAATGGTCTATCACCGCCAACAAATTGAGAGCATCAAACCTTCCTTGCGCGATAGTGTAATTAAAACCCTCTTGGCTCCCGAACTAATATATCTACTCTTTGTTGATAGCTAACAGGCCCGCCACAGTAAATTCTTATGGATAAGATAAGATAAGTTAGATAAGATAATTTTAATGAATGCAACACCAGTAACATAGGCAGTATGCGTACAATGATTATATGATATATAACAAAAAGAGTATAAAACCTGAAATGTATATATGAATTATCACGAACTTTTATTTTGTAAAAATATTGTTCGCTTGTCGAAGTATTGACGTTGCAGATCTTTCCACAGTTTCCGTTCTCGTTTGTCATAATTTTAATGAATTTACCGTTTTCATCCAATGAATCGAAGTTGTCACAATATTGTTTCATTAGCAAAAATAGTTGATCCCTTAAATCTGAGTATAATGGACATTCCATAATTACATGTAGTTCATGTTCAACCTTTATTGGGAGTGGAGGGCAATATATGCATTTCCTATCATTTACATCTATTTTTGGTTGATGGTGGCGGCCGTTCTCAATGGACAGTTGGTGGTCACTAATTCTAAGTTTTGTGAAACGCATTCTGTCTTCCGCGTTATGAGTACCATAAAGGTATGGTTCTATGACATATTCAGATTTAAATAGTCGATATGTTCTTAGTTTATTATCACCGTTTTTCCGAGCATCGTCGAATTCTTTCTCATGTTTACATTTCAAGGAAGCTTTAAGTTTGTCTACAATATTTGAGTGATAAAGCTTCCCACCTGTTTGAATGTTTAGTCCGATATTTTGTCGGATATTTTGGAGAGATTTAAAGATGGAAAGTGATTTGACCTTGCGCATTTGTTGTTCATAAACCGCTTTAGTCAGAAGAATTTTTGTTGACTCAGTCGATGCTTTAATCGCATAATTAGCCATTCTGTAAATCACATCTATGTAACATGCATGGGAAGCGACCGAGTTCCGCTCTGACAGCCTGATTTGTTGTAAATTTTCCGACATTCTAACTTCGTTTGCAATATTTTGTATGAACTAGTTCACATTGTATTTGGTATATTCTGCTCGGCGTTATTTCTGTGTCCCATATTTCACAGCTGTATGTTGTGATTTTAATCTATCAACTGCCAGACTGAAGCTCCGCGAATATACACCAGGCAATTATGCTGAATGGCCAGAAAGTAAAGCACTCCAGGGATGTGGTGTTCCCACGTTATAATTTTAACTCATGCGGGTTTAGATAATTCTAATTTGTTAACCCTTTAACACTCTCAAGACGGACCCTCTGTTGTCACCACATTGAAGACCTCCTACAGCAAATAGCCATCCCCCGTTACCTATACGTGTCGAAGTGGTACAGTGGCCAACCCGTTACCCTACACATTGTCACCAAGATATACTCACCCTAGAGAACATCGCAGCAATAATGTTATTCGGGAAAGCTTGTCTGGTGATATGAAATTAAGAAAATACATATATTAGAACGGAAAGAAGGGTTTGGCTAGAATAAATAGAATGTATTATACAAGAACACCCACCATTGGGACAGATTGAAAGGTATATAAACACCTCACATAAAGTAAGTCCTATTCGCGCGATTTCGATGAAATTTGGCAGCTATCTTCATTATGATAGTAGCACCGATGTCTAACAATCATTGACCCAAAGTTGTGTTATGGCTGGATTAGTGTGAGTTTAATGAACAAAATGCAGGTTTCAAAAATTGCAAATTGAACTTCAGGTGAAAACATTTATTGGATAAATGACATTTAATAACGGGAATTTTACACCGCCAGGTGAACATACCTCCCTGCTCATATCCGTTACAGTTTTAACCCTTAAGTGCTTGGGCGTGAGTTTAATGAAAACGATGCAGGTTTAAAAATGGTAAAAATTGATTTCAAGCAAGGGATTCTGATGGAGTGTTCAATTTTATGGCCGAATATTGTTCAATACAAGGTGTGGCATTCCTTTTGGACAAAATCCTGAGAACAGTGGGTCCAAATAGTGCTAATTGGCCGAACATTCTTGGTTTTGTTTGCTGTGTAATAGCCCAATCTCAAATTGGGGCTAATACCTTTTTCGTTTCAAAACATGCTCGTTTATAGACTTTTCGAAAGTGTGAAATCCAATTGTTCCCAGAGGTGCTGTGAGGGATACAAATACGAGAATATCTGTGTTTAGACAGGAGTAAGGTAAGCAACTTTGTTTGGGGCATGCATATTATCGTACTTCAGGGTTGTGTTTTTACACTACAACGACGAACGACCGGTTTAATGAATTCAACGCGAGCTCACAGTCGTCCTGTTTTGTGACGAAAGTGTGGCAACACCTGCTACGGAACAATATTCAGCTAAAAGGTTTGATTTTTTATTACAATTTCTTCTTTGCAACCTGTTTTCAACATTTTGAAACTGACATTCATTCATTAAACCCATGCTCAACCAAGCATTACAGAGCGCACGGGTTAAGAACTTTCAGGAATGAGAGCAGAGAGTTGTGGGCACCTGGGAGTGTGAAATTCTTGGTCTTAAAGTTCAATTAACCGATACAAATTTCAGGCTGAAAACCACTCTGCAATTTGGGAAACCTGAATTTTTTCCATTAAATTCACACTCATCCCGCCATATTAAACAAAAGAAATGGGTTAATGATTGTTAGACATTGTTGCTACTACCATACTGCAAATCCTTGCCAAATTTCATCGCAATCGCACAAATAGATCCGGAGATATTACCGATCAAATTTGCGGAGACTTACTTTATTTGAGGTGTTTATAATGAATAAACAATCAGATAAAGTTGATAAACACACATGCATAACTCAGCGCAGTACAAATAACTCGTGATTACCAATTTGCAGCCATTCTAATTTTATTTCCACCGTTAAAATATACGGGAGGCCTTCGCGGTGGGTATGCTGTTAAAATATTCCACTCCGTCAAAATCCGCCATAACCAGAAAGTGCAGAAACAGTACTCAAATACGACAAATAGACATACTTCTTACACCAATATACATGTATCGCCAATAATTGTTGAGGGAGACATTATAAGTAGTCTCAGTTCAGTGACGGCGACATGGTCTCACGTCGCGTGCGAGGGTTTCATATCCGACCGAGGACCATGTCGCCCGCACTAGACTGAGACAACGATTGTGTCCAATGACTGTATTATTTATATTTTGATGACCATTTCACTGTACGGATTGCCGATCCCAAGTAGCTTTGAACGTATTCCCGACGTTCTAAAACTGTTATTACTCTTCGCATTTTGTTAACTTTTTTACAAAACACATCACAAAAAGAAAGTCCCCCCTAATATAATGTGTAATATTTTCTGAGATATTGGATGGATACTAGTGAAACTTTCCACAAATGATTGGAGGAGCTAGAAACACAATACATGCGAAGGCATTTATACATGCATTGTTTATACGGTTATTTATTTTGGTTTATGTAGAGCATCAGCTAGCATATAGCTTTAAACTTTATCTGATCCCTTGCAGGAGTAAGATGATTGATTTTCTTGAGATATACAAGCAATGAAGTATAACTATAACCAACAAATTGGAGTTATGCAGGTGTCACATGACATTCGGAATTTTGGCAAATTCTGGTTATTTCTGTATTAATTTTATGTTGTTTCTGAACAGCATAACATATAAAAAGAACTGTCAGCTTTAAATTCGCGCACCAAGGTGCGCGAATTCAAAGTGCGCGAATTTAAAACTGAGCGAAAATAGTGAATTTAAATACTAGTAAGGTATCTTGGTTCAGTGGATCTGAGAAAGTTTTTAATGTTATAGTTACATTGTTCTACAATAACCTATAGTTAATAATGATATAGATAATATACGTAAATCGATAAATAAAGGATCAAAACTGTAACTCAACGTGTTGGGTTTCAGGACATAGCAAAGGAAAGTACAGTATACAGGCATGAGACTTTTGATGAGTATCGAACCACCTTGCAGTAATTCAGTGCAAACTTCTTCAAGCGAACAATTTCAATGAAATGTGCATTCTAACCAGTGGTGTCTTGTGTAACGGGAAAACACAATTTGGGTCATCTAATTTATTTCCAAATGTTAACCCTTCGTCAATGTTCGAACCGGATGATTTCATCAGTAACGCACAATTTTACCAGTATCGAACCAGTGTAGAATTTGTGCAATAAACACCTCAAACAATAAAATTTAGTATAAACATTACGAATAGTTTAATTTATAGTATGTCCATGCCCGATTGAAACAAAGACAGTGTTAATAAAGGTGATATGTGTCAATTTATTCAGTATTTAGACTATAGCACGAATTTGGGCCGGAAATTGGAAATGATAGATTATGTGGCAATCGGCGTCTGGAATATACAGGAATAACACTGGTTCGATACTGATCAAATTGGCCACATTTTAAAACCCAAAATTTCATATATAAATATAAAACTCACAGTTTTAAAACCTCTCACAGTTATAGTACTATGTTATGACAATACAAATGTTCATTGTCTGTTTTGTAATCTTACCGACATATTTGGTAAGAACTCCACAAACTTTCTTTTAATTTTTTCATTTGCGACGAAATTAAGACACGAAAAACGGACATATTGTAATCACCAACGATTCGCAAACAAATGAACTCGAGCAATTATATGATATATAGACAGAACACAATGCGCATCTTAATCGAGAATCTTTTATCGAATGAGTTGCGGATGGCGCAAGGATATATTTCGCGACACTACGCTCGAGCGAAATATAACTTTGCGCCGTCCGCAACGAGTTCGATAAAAGATTCGAGATTATGATGCAAGTTGTGTTCTGTATTTATTCTACACCGTTCAGTCAGATAAGTTCAATCTATGAATGTCACATTCATTGTTACTATAGCCACCTTTATTGTGATTTCCATCTGACAAAAAGCCAGTAATTATGGGGGGATCACCGGAAGCGGATGGTCGACGTAATGTACGGCATCTTTCTTGGCGACAACGTCAACAAGAATAGTTCTGGCTTATATTCCAAAAGAGGTATACACTATACTGTGTATTCAATGGCTGGGATTCCATTGAATACATGTGCCTCACGTCAATGGGTGTGGAATAAATCTTATTTTGACACCAAAACACGACCTTACAGATATTTGGTGTCAATTGTTTTCATAGCGTCTTATTATTTTATATAACTTGATTATAATAACGGAATTTGCATTAGTGCCCAAAATCATTTACTGATAAAACGACTGTATATATATAATGGAACTCACTTGGAGTCATAGTATAAATATAACCAATTCCTACTTCAAGTTTGAAATAGGTAGCTGTGAACATAGAACCCATACATTTATTACCAATTATAAACATTCCACCACCATTTCTGATAGTATTAAATTCTCCGATGCGACTTTAATTTAGTCAGATTAGTGCTTTCAGACAATTGGAATCCAGAATAATAGCATACACATAGTACGCTCCCACCTCAGAATCTAAGAAAATTTAACTCGAAATTATCAGTCAACTATTGTATCGTACTATTTTTCGCTCAGTTTTAATTTGCGCGAAAAATAGTAGTGCGCGAATTTAAATACGAGTAAGGTATTATAATACAGGTCAAGCTCGTATATGAGTCTGGTATGACGTCATTGCTTTTCGGAGAAACCCACTTGTTCGAAAAGCAATGACGTCTCGGATGAAGATGTTTTTGGTGGTTTATGTAAATCGCCAGGTGTATAAAGAGCGTTTGGAGCTTCATAGCAATGGTAGGCGGGCAACTCAATTAGAAATTAATTTATAATCTGTGGAATTTAAGAGATTTCATGCCGGTATGGATGGCTGAGTCCGTCGGAAGGCATGCGAGTTGGAGCACGGATAGACGATCGGATTGATTGGTTGAGTATGATGTAATGATTTTCAGAGAATTGCATTAGAACGTAAGTTTTAGTAATACATTGAAGCGTATATTTTATGTTCGTATTAGGTCTGATTAGGTCGTAATAAACCATATTATAGTCAAACACCACAAAAAGAATATATAATTTATCATGTTTACGTTGGCATGTTGCTTATGATCGGTAAAATTTGGATGCATATAAGAAAAAAATCCGTTTTCATTGTCTAACGTGACACGCGCATGAGGTTGCGGAATTTGCACCGCTGACACTAAGCGCACCTCTTCAGCCATATCCCATTTTCGTCAAAACACAAATAATGTTTTTCAAATAGTTATTTTTATTTTCAATTACTTGTATCTTGTTATAGTGTTTGTTATTGAATAACACCTATATTAGCTTTCCGAATAAAATAATAATTAAAAAAAATGAACAAAGAACTATTTAAAAAATTATCATGACGTCAAAGATTTCAGCCAAGATTGATTCCAATATGGCGAACCAACTATTTCAGCGTCTATATACGTATGATAGAGACGTTGGTATTCGAGCTTGACGTTATACGCTACAATTTGCGGTGTTTGTTCGGTTGGTATTCGCCTACACGTTGATGGGCTTATAGAGGCCCATCGATGCAAATGTAACCATAAATAGTGCGCGTTCGTGAAAATATTTATTTTCGGGCTGAGGGTACATGTTTTGTGGTCAAGATAGCGCGATTGTGTGAGCTCTGGAGACGCTGTATATGTTTGTAGAAAAGGTCCACCCAATGGGCAAACAATGAATTATTTAAATAGTATCTGCCCATCTTTGCAGGGGGGGGGGTCGGCAAAAACTTCCAGGGTACAAGGACGGGGTGGGTGGGTGACTCCGAGCCTCGAAACACCACTTTTTCCGGCTTCATGCATTTTTTTGCCAAATGTCATCTTAGAGACACATTATGTAGCCAAAGTGAATTCAAAGGCTTATATTCTTAACTTAGAACAAAATAGAGCATTAATAATGTAAGTGGGGGCTCAATGTGAGGACATTTTCCCCCTTTTCAACACTTCTTTACTATAAACCAGGGGGTGGGTCCGCTTTTTGGTTTGGCAAAAAGTGCGTAACAAAAAAGTGCTTTTCAGCTATTTGGCCAGATTTTGGTCGTGATTTTTACGAACAAAAGCCTTGATTTCTGTTGATTGTGGAAAACATAACTAACCAAACAAACAAAAGCATTTCGCCCAGTGGATAAGTAACTTTCATTTCTGTATGATTTCAAAATATTCCTTAAGTAAAATGTGTCCCTCTGTAGATTATGGTGTTGCCATGCACGATGAAGCACTATAATGGTATACTCTTTGTTTTTTAGTATTGTTGTTAAATTTTATTAGTATGAACGCATTATATACGTATACTTCAAATGTTTGATTTCGGTAAATTGTACAATTGTAGGGAGAATAGGAAATCTTACCAGCTCCATGGCTAGTACACTGAAATAATTTCTGACACTAGTTCAACAGATCACAGTAATACAATCCGATATACAAGCTGGAATGTGCAAGGGATCCGTAAAAAATAAGAGATCCAGATTTTAGAAACCAAATAGAGAGATATGAGTTTATTACTCTGGTAGAAACGTGGCATCAAGATTCACCAGATATTCATTTAGAAGGGTATGAAAATCTAAATTTAAGTCGTTCCCAGGCCAAGAAAAAGGGTGGTATAGCCTTTTATTTTCTCTCAAAATTCAAAAAGTACATGCGAAAAGTCTACACTGTAAACGAGGTAGCACTATGTGTCGAGTTCGATGGTCAAATGCTTAACCAATCCACAAAAGTAATATTTGTGTCATTGTATATTCCGCCCAGCAATTCTAGTTTTTGGAAGACGAAAGATAAAGACGATGATATATTTGAATGTGTCTAGAAGGCTTAAGCTCGATACAAGAGCGGTGAACTATTAATTCTCGGCGGGGATTTCAATGCACGCACAGGTGAATTGCCAGACCACGCGGTATCTGACAGTGATAAGCACACGCCACTCCCAGCTGATTACATAATTGACACGTGCCCCAATAGAGCCAGTACGGATAGTCGTATAAACTCTTTTGGTCGCCAGCTCATAAATCTCAGCCGAAGTCGTGGTATTCGTGTAATTAATGGACGATCTACAGGCGATAGACTTGGTCATTTCTCAAGCTATCAATATAATGGGGCGAGCGTCGTTGATTATATCCTTATAACAGAGAGTTTTCTTTGCGCGGTTGATTACTTTTGTGTTAAACTTCCAATTGAATTCTCTGACCATTGTCAATTAGTTCTTCACTTAAAATATGACAATGAACGATGCCAATCACAAAACAAATATAAATATACCCAACTTAGAACACATCTTAAATGGGCAGAGCATAGTGAGGAGAAATTACGCAACGCCATGCATAATACGTCCATTCGCGGACGCTTAGCTGATTATAAAACGTATCACTATCAGCATGATGTTTATGGTGCCAAAAATGCGATCAAAGACCTTATGCAAATAGTAAAAGACGTAAACATGTACGCATGTGTACGAAGGGTAGTTAATAGGAAGAAAACTCCGCGTAAAAGAAAATGGTTTGACGGTCAATGTAGGGAATTCAAGCGCGATCTCGGAAAAATCATTAACGATATGAGGAATAACCCATTTGACCCAAACATAAGAACGCGATACCATGTGAAACGAAAAGCGTACAAAAAGGCGCTGAAGGCTAAACGACGAGCATTCTACGCAGATATATATTGTAAACTAGATACTTTAGAGACAACCAACCCAAAACAATATTGGGAAATCATAAAAAAAATGCGGCAGAGACCGGTCTCACAAAATGAACTTGATGCTGATCGATCAGTTGATTTTTTCACTGAGCTTTATTGTCCGAAACCTGATAATCAAGATTGTGGATTATCTTCGGACACATATCAAACTTGTAATCAAGCTATCAATAATGATGATATCACGACAGAGGAAGTTCTCGGCGCTACAAGAGAACTAAAAAACGCAAAGGCGATTGGACCCGACCAAATTTCGAACGAATTGCTGAAGTCACTCGTTCCATTGATAATTGATGAAATTGTAAAATTGTTTAACTTAATTCTGGAGACAGGACATTATCCGAGTGATTGGAGCGAATCTACCCTCACTTTAATTCACAAAATAGCAGGGCAATAGCAGTATCATCGGCGGTCGGTAAATTGTTTAACAAAATAATTAATCGTCGGTTAATCGATTTCTTACATGTAAACCATGTTATCAGCGAAAACCAATTTGGTTTTTCGAAAGGGAAGAGCACTATTGATGGAGCATTTGTTCTGCACGCGGCCATTCAAAAATTCAAACGATTGGGAAAGCCCCTATATGCTGCATTCATAGATTTCAGAAAAGCGTTCGATACAGTAAACAGACAATTACTTTAAAAAAAATTAAAATGCGCGGGCATTAAGGGACTCATACTACGGATAATACAGTCACTATATGACAATAGCTACTATATCACCAAAACAAACAAAGGGTTGGGGCCTCCATGCTTATCCACGATAGGTGTTAGGCAAGGATTCATATTGTTGACATTAAAAAAGAGTTTGACAGTCCTTGCGATGCTGTCCATTTAGGCAATGATACACTTAATCACATTTTATTCGCTGACGACCTGGTTTTACTTTCGGATACTCCAAGTGGGCTACAGTGCTGTCTAAACAGACTAAATAGATACACTGAGACCAATAAACTCACCGTGAACACCGATAAAACTAAATGTGTGGTGTTTAGAAGTAGGAAAACTAAAACTTCACCAGACTTTCACATTGGAAATCAAAAGTGGGAAATTGTTAATGAATACAATTATCTTGGAATTAAATTTAGTAATACGGGTAGATTCTCACATGCAATGGAAGAATTGAGTGCTAAAGGACTCAAAGCAATGCATTCTTTATTTAACGCATGTACAAACGACGCACCGATTCCACTAGTGACGTCTTTAAAACTCTTCGATAGATTAATTAAGCCGATATTGTTATATGGTAGCGAAATATGGGGTGTGGAAATAACCACTAAAAATCACGACCGCCTTCCATGTGAGAAGGTACACATAAAATATTGTAAGCGGTTACTCGGAGTCGGCAGATTTTCTTCGAACAACGCGGTTCGCGCCGAGTTAGGGAGCCACCAATTATTTATTGACGTGGCATGCAGACTTTCATCTTATGTAATTAAGATAATTTCACGGTCGGACTGTAATCTGCTCCGTAATGCTGCATTGGAACAAAAAGTGGCATCGGTTAAGAAATCAATCTTCAAAACGGCAGAATCACTGGGGTGGAATATTGCAGACCCAACAATCCGGGTCCAGTTCTGAGTCAATTCAAAAGAAATCTTATTGAAGATTATTATATATATTTCAGACAGAGTCTCACTGATGAATGCTCAAAAACGGGAAGTAATAAATTACGAACATACCGACTTTTCAAACTTAAGTACGAAATAGAACCTTATCTTCTTCACACACCATCAATAGAAAATAGAATCGTTTTTACTAGACTGCGTATAAGTAATCATAAACTGGCTATTGAAAAGGGACGCCACACCCAACCACCGACGGCATTGGAACAAAGACTATGCATATTTTGTTCCGATGATGCTATTGAAGATGAAAAACACTTTCTTTTGGAATGTAGTGCTTACCGCACACAGCGGATCGAACTAATAACTCTTATGAAGACACAGTTCCCAGACATTGAAAACATGACACAAACTGAACAGCTTGTCAAAATCCTATCCAACAATATTTCAAATTCATGCACTTCAATATGTCATATAATCCGAAAATGATTTTATGCACGCGATGAGCATCGCCTCATAAGCAATGAATAAATGAAGACGAGACGACCCTATGCACATTCAGCTTTACTTAAATGGTTATATATTAACATCTATTATTATATCATTTATTAATATATTGTTCAATGTACAACTATATATTAATATGTTTGCATACTGTCCTTATAAGGATGTTTTGCCTATTAAACTTATCTGTATATAATTTCAATGTAAAGATAACACAAACATAAAATTAGAGGTAAATCATCTGAGGGAAGCCATCCTGGCTGATGGCGAAGATCCTCAATGGTGGTATTATATGATTAAGTAATATACATGACTGTTTTAGGGGTGGGTCCCTGATTTACGAGAGGAAAACTTGGGCGGGAGGGGTGGGTGTCCGAGAAATTAGAGGCAAAAACTTGCCTTCCGGGGGTGGTGGGTACCAAAAATTGAAAATCTCAAAATTTCCACCTTGTACCGTTGACGTTTTTGACGACACCCCCCCCCTTCTGATCTTTGCTGATTTAGTAAAAATTGACAATTATTGGAAATTGGGTGTCGAAAATTGTGCCCAAAAGGGTTGAAATCCGTTCGTCCTCTGATCGATTACACCGTGTGAAAATAGTCTTACCGTAGAAGATCCATCATTGTGTCTGCCGCAGATATTTTAGTGGAACTACCGTAATGGCCGACTTCAACTCCACCAATGGTTCCAGGTTTAATGACGAGGACAAGTGATATCCCCGTCACCACGGCGATTAGTGTTGTCGTTAGGTAATATACCAAAGCGCGTAGTCCGATTCTTCCCGAAGAACGTGCGTCCAACGATGCCAGTCCAGATACTATACTGGACGTTACTAACGGTAGTATCAGAAGGTTAAGCATATTCATAAGAAGTTCTCCTGGATATCGAAACAAACGAATTTGTGTTTTTGTGAATGGCGGGTCCATTTTCCGCATGGCGGCTCCGAGCCCAACACCAAGGGCCATTGACAACAGCAAGAGAAATAGAAGACAGTTTGTTTTAAAGAACTTTAATACATCCATGATTCGGACCGTGAACCAAATTTATGTGAAATATTTTAGGGCGATGTCACTGAAATAGTTATTTTTCTAAGGACCGCAAATCGGTTGGCCAATGACATTTAATATAGAAATTTCCCACCACCTGTGTGGTGGTCTGTCATATATAATTAGAGAATATTCGTGTCATTGCGTCCCGTATCACAGGCTTGTCAAAATATACAAATCGCACTGACCGCGTGGGTGTTGGGTTTAATGCGCTGGGTATATTGTTAAACTGAAGATATGTTTTCTAAGCAGAATTGTCTCCTGTTTCCAATAAATGATCTCAATTGTCATTTTGTGTTCACCGGCAAATATATATAACTAAGATTTATTGCCCTTTTAAACTTGAAACCATATATAGGCCTAACATAGTAAATGGGGTAGTTGTGGAAATGCAAGATTATCGTTTGAAAAAATTGCTTGTGATCTTTTAGAATTAACGTATTGTTATGGCTTTAAGACAATTACCTCATGTTTTAATATTCGAACATACTTACTGGGTTAGATGTTTTGAATTTAGTTTTAAATGTGAAGTCTGGGTTGCAATTTTGCTTTAACGTTTTTGCTGGAGAAATATCAGAAAGTTTTGAATTTTTGTTGTCATTATAAATTTATTTTTCCAAAGAATAAATAAAGTTATTGCTATCGAATTTTACTTCCATTACCATCCAATATCAGAACACAAGCGTTCTGATTTCAGAACAGGTGTGTTCTGAAAAAGCTTAGGTGTTCTCTAGGTGTTACATGTGTTGATGTGTAAAATGTGTTCTCACGTAGAACACATGAGAACACTTAATACATGTTCTGATTGAGAACACATAGGTGTTCCGACTGAGAACATATGTGTTCTATTTGAGAACACATCAGAACAATAGTGATTAACCAGAACGGTGGTGTTCCTATATCAGAACGGTGGTGTTCTGATATCAGAACACCTATTAGTTGTTCTCTAAGTGTTACAGTTTAGTGTTCTGAGTATGTGTTCTGGCGCTATGAGAGTGTACAGACATTGCAATCATTTTTGTTTTATAATACCCATAATATATGAGCAGGGGGATGCTCGTATCCAGGGCCTACAGTAAAGGTACCCCTGTCTTGGACGTCGGTAGTGGTGATTTTCACTAACGATGTCCAGAGCAGTCTACATTGCGGCAGTTTTCAAATTGTCATTATAGTAATGAATAAAGTATGAGTATAATCCTAGTATCTTAGATAGTATACAAATTATTTGAGTCATGTAATCAAATAGATTTAAAGTTAATTTTTATTTTGTTTCCATTTAAAAAAAAAAAATATATATAATTTTTATTTTATTTTTATTTTTTATTTAAAAAAAAAAAATTATTTAAAAAAAAAAATTATTTAAAAAAATATATTTATTTTTTTAAAAGAATTTTTTTTTTTTTTTTTTTTAATTTTATTTTTTTTTGGTTTGTTTTCAAATATTTTCCAAATTATTTTTAATTTTAATTTTTCATTTTATTTTGGAAATTATTTTGTTTAAGGTGCATTTCATCTAATATGTTTCCCTATGTTCACGTAACTCCACCTAATAGCTCATCCTAAGCGTTATCCCCCTTCATTGTTACCATGTTCCTGTATTACGCTTGATCAATCCGATGCCCTGACCTAAGCTACCCCATCCCACCTTTTAAGTATATCCCTCATTCATATGATTGCCAAAAGGCCTGATCAAACACTTCTCATATCTGTATCTGTCATATGTCTTCGTATTCATGTAATCCATATGATGGTAAAACTACAAATATCCTTGTAATACTTAGAATGATCCGTTGAACCCGCTGCTATCACACCCCCCTTTTTATAGTATTCCTGTATCCCCATTATCTATCTAATGGTCTGATCTAAGCATTGTACGCCCTCCCCTGTCCACGCCCCCCTGTGTATGTATTTTCTTCGGAATAAATTTAAGGTTGTACTGTTGTATATAGTGTTTTTGTTCCATCAATCAATGTTATTTTCATTATAGCTCTGACACTAGCATAAAACTGTTAATCCCTTTAAATTTTATAGAGTGTGTCCCTTTAAATTATCATAGTTATTTATCTATAAACCTCTAGATGTACATTTAAATTAATATTTTACCCTGGATAACCCTGATCTATCTCATTAGTTGACAGAAGGGTTTGTCTACCTACCCATTGATTAATCCATAACAAGAGGTCCGCTGTTGTGTGGCATTGCAATCGACAGTAGCAAAACGGATCAATCATGGACGGTATCACCATAATAATTATCAGTTAAATCTGCCCAGCGGTTACTGAACAATAATGCAAAATGTTTGTACAGACGGACAGGATTGTAATTACTAAGTAAAAAGTGGGGGGGGGGGCATAACTCTGGTGAAAATGGGTGGACGAAAACCGCGCTATGCAGTAGCTGTTTTCCCATGTTATCTATCACCATACCACATATAAGCTAAAACTGCCCAGCGGTTGCTGAACAATAATGTAAAATGTTTGTACGGATGGACAAAAATTTAAATTCCTAAGTAAAAAAGGGGGCATTACTCTGGTGAAAATGGGTGGACGAAACCCGCGCTTTGTATGTATCTGTTCCTCCATGTTACTCCATCACCATACGAAACACAGCTAAATCTGCCAAGTGGTTGCTGAAATAATGCAAAACGAACGGATTTCTAAGTTGAAAAAAGGGGTGCCCATAACTCTGGCAAAATTTATCAGATCATAACCAAATTCGTACTTGACATGTATTTCCATATAACTGATCCATAACAATACGGGATTTACAATTGTACCACCAAAGCTCACGCTATCATCTGGAAACCAAAAAACAATAGAAAAATTTAATTTTATAAATATAAAAAAGGTCCATAACTCTGGTGAAAATGGGTGGACCGAAACTGTGTTATGCTTGTAGTGGTCCCCCCCCCCCCCCATGCTGTTCTATCGCCATACCAATCTCAGTCAAAACTGCCCAGCGGTTGCTGAACAATAATGCAAAAAGTTTGTATGGACGAACGGACGGACGTACGTATGTACGGACATAGACGGACATAGACGTCGATTATATACCCGCCGACTTCAAGTCGGGGGCATACTAACTCTATATGAATTCTATATTAATTCATATATACCGTTATAAAAGTATACTCAATAAGTAATATATACATGTAAATAAAATATAACATATAAAATCACTATCGTGGCAAGGTTAATTTGTTCACGTAGTCTTCGAAGGTACCGTTGTTAGCAATACATGATTTTATGGCTGACTAATTGTCCATGATGTATATTCCCATGTATAATGAAGGTGGTAATAAATGTATGGATGTTATAAGAAAGGAGAGGATGTCTGCTGGGCATGTTAAAGAGGAGGGTAATTTTCATGGTGGCCAGGTCCCAATTTCTTGCAGACAAATTGTTCTCCGTTCTCATTACATCAGTTTTTGAAGTGGAAGCTGGGTCCTGGAGCGGTTTAATGAAATTTTGAAAAGAGTTTTAGAACGTACCCCTTAAATGATTAATTTAATTTATGCCAAAATTTAGAAATTAGAAATTTTGGAAAATTACTCCCAATGAGTTAACAAAGATGCCAACTGTTTTGATAGCACCATCGTCAGTTGCAGATTGCTGACTTTGTGCCACACTAAGCGTATGGTTTTTTTTGTCGTTAGGATTTCCGTCTATGTATGGCGTTGATAATGTCCCAACTGGTTTTACTGGGTTTACTGTCCGGGGTGCAGGTTAGGTTCGAGGTTGGGGTCCGCCCGAGGGTTTTACATGCAAGTGTTATCACATCGGGATATTTATTCTGAGTCAATATATCACGCCCATATAAAGAGCGTTTAATTTATTAGTTTTTACTCGGGAATATGATAAGCCGGTTAATCCAAGGGAGTCTAGACGTATATTCTATGTTTTTGTTACTCATATCCTGACATTTTGTAAACTGCCGCAAGGTAGACTGGACATCACTAGCGAAGTTTCCACTATCGAAGTTCAAGACAGGGGTGCCTCTATATGTGGGACCGGGGTGCGTGCATCCACCTGCTCATATATTATGGGTATCACAAAACAAACCTATTAGGTGTTCTCTAAGTGTTACCGAACGTTTAGTGTTCTGATTATGTGTTCTGGCGTTATGAGAGTGTGCAGACATTGCATTCATTTTTGGATGAGCAGCATATCATATGCAAATTAACAACAATCCGCGTGGTTATATTGATCACGCCCACCACTCGCCGCGACGTTAATTGCCAAAATTCCGCACCAGTGAACTCCGGTTTAATTGGTTGTCGGCGTGAGTGGTGTCTCGTGGAGCTGCTGATTGACCAGTATCGCTGACCAGACTCATCCGAGTATGATTGCCGGACACGTGCCATCGCGATTATTTCATTTGAATATTTCTTATTGTGTGTATTACGGATCGACGCACTTTACATGATATATGATATATTTTGTGGCGAAATAAGTGTAAATACAAACGGTTGAGATGGAATAATAAGTAATAACTGTTTAAGTGTGTGAGTACTTAGTTGACAGTCTACTGGTAAATATATATACCAGTAGACATTTGGCATATACCTCACTGGGGAGTTTTTTTTCAAGTCCGGAATTCAGAATATGACAAATGCTACGACCAAACCCATAATTTATCTGGATACTATAGGTAATTTTATTAATACTTATCAAAAGAAGAAAATATTTAATGAACTGTATAACAATATTGTATTGAGTGTTCATCGTTTTTACATAGTGTAAATATGTTAGCATGTTTCGTCCTAATCGGCGACTTTTTGCAATAAAATATAGTCTCCACTGTTCCGAATTTGGTTCCTATCCAATCACCCTAACTAAAGTTGTCATTCATAAACAAAACGGACGGACGGCTAGACATACAACCATGAGTATAATTATAAAACACACTAAAATGTGTACTCAACTATTAATATTCGGAAGTTCAAAAGTAATGTCGATAGCTCAAATGAGATTCTAATTACTTTACTCGAAACACAATAAAACCGTATAAAAAGTCGAACAACCAGAGCATCTTTAAATTAATTATATAAGTTAAAAATGTTGGTGCGGTATTCTTAATTGACAAGCGACAAAATTCTACCCCGCGATGATTCAGATTCAGATTCTTTATTAACATAAACACTCTCTAGGAGCAGTATGCAAGATGGATTACATAAAAAATATATATATACGTATAGATTGTGAATTTTCATTGGATAGTTATGTATTTCAATGTATACATAAACAATAAAGAAATGTTTACCTAGGCAAACATGTATTGAAAAGATGTAATTTACTGTTATGAATGTTTATAAAGTATTTGGCAATGTATGTAGTTCTTCAGTTTTAGAAGAAATAAACCTCTGTCTATCTATATTTGTATCAGTCTGCACGTATCTAAATATCTCTCATTCTCAACTTTTGTTCCGAATTGAGAAGAACTCGGCAATGGTATCGCTGATCAAGTTGCACTCGGTTGAATTGTCATTCCGCATTATGTACAGAAAGCGACCCTTTTCGTCGGCTTTCCGAAATTGTCAGTTTGTATTTTCTAGTTTTTTGAATAATGGTTCCCTTACATCGGTATATTTCATACATTTCATTACAAAATGCCATTCGTCTTCTACTTCGTCCGAAGTATAAAACTGGCATTTTCGTTCGTCAGCTGGAATGAGAGGTCGTTGATGCCGCCCCTTTTCAATCCTAAGTGAATGCGCACTTATCCGTAGGCGACAGAACATTTCTCTCTTCTCCCTCGTATTTAAGTCTAGTATGTACTGTTCAATTCCCATAGTTTCCTTAATATTGTTGTACGTTCGTAATTTACTATGTTCATTTTGTGTGTTATCAATGTACGTGTTGATATATTCGTTTTTCAGACCTTGCTCTATGTTTGCGATGATCGTATCGTTTAAGTTTGATTCAGTACTAGGCGATGATGTGTCCATAGATGCCATGAAACTAGATGACAATTGATTAAGAGAGCGTTTCATTGAGTTATTATAATTTGTTCTATATGCGGCATGCACCAGTGTGTTTTTGTTCTCATTTTCTATTTTTGAAAGGAATTTCATAGCTTGTGTTATGCAGTCCACATATAATGGATATTCTCCGAGTTCTAGTCTTACAGCATGGTTCACAGCTTTTGAACCCACACCTAATACTTGCATAATAATTTTGCAAAAGTTTAGATGTATCTTTTCACTTGGACTGTCGTCTCTCCATGACATCTCCGGTGTCCATATTTCACTACCGTATATAGTAAAACAGATTTGACGAGAACTCGGAATAGTTTTAGTAGTAATTTTACTGGCAGGTGATATTGATTGTTTATCGCTTTCCTAAGTTTGTGAACCACTTTAAGTGCGCGGTTTGCCAAGTTTTCCTGTGCGAGCTTAAATTTTCCATTTGACGTGAACAACCGCCCAAGGTATGCAAATTGTTCACAACTCTTTAATATTTTATCATTTAGTTTGAATACCGATAGCGTTTCCTTCTTCTTTCCGTAATTACCATAACTTCTGTCTTATCAATATTGATAGGTAAACTATTGTCATTTGAGAATTGAGAAACCTTATTTAAACATTTTTGTAATCCATCCGGTGTTTCCGATATCGGCAAAAGATCGTCTGCGAAAAGTAGGTGATTAACGCGATGTGACATTCGTGCCAAAGTGCTCCCTCAGGCGATACCAACTTGAAATGTACCTCCCACCGAGAGCAGCCACTTATGAGTTATGACACCACTAATGATGTACATACTATACACATTATGGCAGCATAATATAAAAAACGTGCGCGACTGAGGTTATGGGTCATAACATTGAACAAACACAATTACGGGCAGAACAGGGAACATTTTAAAAATGGCCATGACCTGAATTAATGCGCGGGGGAATCTTGCTAACCTATATCATTTAATTAGGCTTGGTGCAGCCGCTGAGTTAAAGGGACACCAAATGAAATGTTTATCATATCGCTATAAATTATATAAACATAAAGTGAACCAGAAAATAACACCATCGCGACACATCAGATGTGATCATCGCGCTATTTTCAACGAGAAAACAGTTAAGTTTATACCGATTTGATTAAATCGCGGTACGCGACTTATTCATATTGAAGTATTACCAAACTATCGTTATAGCGGTTAAAACTTTACACCTGTGGGGAGTTAATGTTACATAATGTAGAAATAGCAGATGGGAATGTTTTGACAAAAACAAAATTACTGAAATACTAAGAGGAAGTCAAATTTTCGTTATTTAAAAAATTGGTGAAGAGCGTTTATAGATTTTGTACGCATTATTATCCACCTTGAAAGCTGATTGTGTTGGTTTTAATGCATCGTGTGGTTGAACTGAATATATTTTTCTGAGCAGAATTGACTCCTCTTCAAAACAATTTATAGATATCAAAGATGATCTGACTTTGTCGTTTTGAAATCAGCAAAAGTGCTAAACATTTAGTGTCCCCTTAACTAGTTAGATTTAGTCACACCAAGCAATCAATCATCGGATCGGAGTATAGGCCCCTTTCGGAGTCGCGTCCCCTTCCCGGGGTTATATTTAAAGGCAACGTTCTATGTCTACATGTTAGACGAAAAGTGTTACTGTGTGATGTTCAGAAGGGGATTTGTAATATAACACTAATTGAATTCAGGAGACATAAGAGTTATATGCATTGGCACTATCCCGGGAATTATATGAATCTGAGTATTAGTTATGTAATCTGATGTAATATGAATTATATGTCTGAATAGAATAATGATGTCAACACAATTAATGTGTCGACTCTTGCCGCATGATTATATGCAAGTGGGGGTATTAAGTAGTGGAGTGCTTTGGAATGTGTATGTACCGGTACGATATATGAAATCGCTGCTGCATGATCCACCACTTTTCGCCAGTGCTATACATACTTTCGCGCCTTGGGTGGACCATGAACGGTCACTGCTTGCGCATGGAAACTACTCCCAAATGCAACGATCTTGATTCAATACATTTGGAATTGCAGTGGTGAAGCGGTGCACTATTATTCCTCTTCAGTTATATTTTATTCTCATTTTATTCCTACATATCGAACATACTTGACAGCCAAAATGATGCCCGCATCATAGTTTTCGTGTTTATGCTGGTGGTATAGCTTAGGAATGCCATGGGAAATCACTTTACTAATTGGCAATGGATGGCGTGTTCATGTTTCGGTGTATCAATGCAATGGTCAATGTACGTTTTTGGCGATGAACATGTCAACCAATTGGAACGTATGCACACTATTTCACATAGCATACGTGATTATGATGTGTACATATTCTAATTAAACTTTATTTTGGCACGTCCGATTTTAAAGATGTTTCCACATCCTTTCTCACCAAACCAATATAGTATACACACATCCACAACTATCGTATATATTCAACAAAATACACGTTACCTATATACATGTTTTCATGACATCAATGTATTGCAAAATGTGTATATAGTTAAAACTGCAATATGTTTTTATATATGCCAAATAATACGACATCGATGGCGTTGTCATTTCTCACTATTTGATTCTTGTTTCACGCCATAACGTGTAGTTTGCTTCGTTGTTTTCCGCTGATCCCTGGGGGCCAATAAAACGTATGTGAATTCTATGTTTAGTATATGATACGAAGTGTACTTGTGTATTTGCATGCGTTCCAAGAAACGTCCTTGACTATTTGGGTTCACAGAGGCCAATTCCAATCAACAGATGTACACGGTCCTACTAAACCCCAACATAAACGAACATGCGTAACTATGGGGTATGGTGTTCAACTCTTGTGACTTATTTTTTTAGTCATTAGCAATATTGTCTAGAAAGATATAAACATATATTATATAACATATATAATCGCCGTATAAATGTGTGGCGGAAGGGGTCAGAATGAGGCCAGATAACCCATTTTATCGAAATTAGTCTAATATATCTATATTTTTTAGACCTACCTTCCTTCGAATATGTGTTGACACGGGTCGTATACGTGGCCTATTTTGTTACACCAAATGTAACCATCACAAATCCGAAAGCTATCAGGAAGAGGCGCCCTAATCAGCCTGTATTAATCGACAACAGGTGCATTTAACAGGTGCTGTCATATACTTTGGCCATATTAGTGTCCCTCTTTCCCCAACAAATCATCCCTTGGAGATTATAACAATATGTGGTTCATTATCTCAAACTTAGTCAACTTACATGAAACCAATACTCTTTTATACAAAACAATATCAAAGCGAAATCGAGCAAGGGTGGATACACACATGCATGTAATTTCTGTATGTAAAATCCATGTATTTTACATGGTCACACCAATCATTGATAGCATTAATCGCCTGCGCACGAACGTTCCATTTCAACAGGTGAGACCAGTGAGTAGTTATAAGCCAAAATCAAACTAACTGTTATCAAGAGATTTCAGGCCAGTCATAAACATGTGTTTTTTCATGGGTGCCGAAATGAATAAATCCTGTCTGATATCTGTTGCTGTTTTTCACGAGTTTTAGTTCATTTCGAAAAGTGGATTTGAGTCCGTCGATTTTATACTTGTTTTGTTTCTCGTCATTTCTTGGAAACAGGGTCATCCAAAATAAAAATAAAATGTGCAGACTTTTGAAGCTCTTTTATGACGATTGTGATACATGAGTGTTTAATGTCCCACACACTGACTCCCAATTTGATCTCGTCCAGCAAAACCCGAACGGCTCTTTGGCTCCACATTTTGGAAGTGCTATATATAGTAATACACATGGCAATCAACTAACTCATACATGGTGAATTCCATGTTAAGTGATTTAGCCTAATCGGACAACGCCGAGTCGTAAGGATAAGGATATTTGTTTCTCGACTATGCATGGCCTGAGCTCAAATTTTAACAGTCCGATATGGTGCTCTCATGCCTTGAATAACAGGCATTGGAAAATTAAGACAGACAATACCAGTTTGTTGAGATTGCTCGGATAATTTGAGTGCGAGCTCATGTGATAACATTCAATTGGGATTTCCATGCATATATCCCATTACAGCGCCAAAAATATTAATGCAGGTACAGCGTTGAAAGAAAAAAGAGTCACCTCCCCCCCCCATTTTTAACCCATAATTTACAGAACAGTATATGTTTCTCAGGCCACAGGATGAACAAGTTCCTAACTGTCACAAGTTTAGCCTGTACAGGCTTGAACTATCACATTTTGGACTATAATCCATGATTGGGGGAGGGGCTGGTTCTCGAAAGTTTCGAATAACTAAGGGGTTTAGTTGAATGTATTGGCCGGGGTTATCTGGGCAAGAATGTACAACATAATGGTTTACTTAAATAGTCCATAGACGTAAATTGTGCGTATATAACACAATAGAGGAAATGTGACGTAGTTGTGAACTCGTAGCTAGACAACCCTTTTCCCGAATGAAGACACATATGCACAGCAACACCACCTTCTGTACCTTCAAATTTAAAGCTGTAATAATATGTTCATAATTATATGAATAGCATAAATAGCTGCATATGAGATTAATCACTCGTAGCAAACAGGCACGACATATATGACTGTCAACTACAATATTTACAAATCAGGAGTGCCTTCGTGGCTTCAGGGGGGTAGGACTCATGTGCTGCATGCACCCCCCCCCCCCCGGTCGAGGAAATATGTAGTGGTCAGTCCGGTAGCTTCCTGGATAATATAGCATCCACGTTGGGGACCATAGCCCCTGCATTGGGAAATCCTGGGACCATCGCTGGTATACAGTCAAGAGAAGACTGACAATGATTTAAACAGAACGTCCAACATTTGGGTTATCGCGCGAACAATTATTTTAAGCGGCCTGACGACTTCGTCCAGTCAACGGCTCACTGCACGCGCAGAGCTTGACTCACTGTGGTCAAACATAGCCGAAACGATTGGGTTGTCAGCAGACACATATTACATGGTCTGTATGATCCATGTAAAACGCAAAATACATGATATTTACAGAGATTACATGCATGTGTGTATCCACCCTAAGCCGGTAAATGAGTCTTTTTGTCCAACCTCCTCTTCGCAGAAGCGATCGCTGCCCCAGGCTGTATAATGCATTTATCTAATTGGCTCACACAGCTAATTGCGGTAGGGTCAATTGACAACTCACTAGGAGTCGTTTCAGTTTAGGCCAGACATAAAAATGGATCAACTACCAACAGACAACAGCTGGGTTGTAGGAGAGGGCTTACAGCCCTTTCAAATCTTCCCGGGGATCTTCCCAAACCCAAACTCCAAACTCTGCAGACAACAGCGATTTGG
Organism: Siphonodentalium dalli; assembly: GCA_032622095.1. Classification (NCBI taxonomy): domain Eukaryota; kingdom Metazoa; phylum Mollusca; class Scaphopoda; order Gadilida; family Siphonodentaliidae; genus Siphonodentalium; species Siphonodentalium dalli. The sequence goes on from CP136068.1 coordinate 10,745,690, forward strand.
TATGTGCCGTGTCAGCATATATATCTCCTGTTTGACACCATCCGGGAGGTGGTCATTTTGGATTTGTATGGAGTGGGTATCCATGGTACAACACCCTGTATTTGACCAAATGTATCAAAATTTCCAACTGATGATAATTCTAATGACAATGTTGACCAAATGTAGGACAATATTGTTTTTATTAAATTAACTAGCAGTTTTGACTGGCCACGGGGAGTGACCAGGGCACAATCTTTCCATATAAGGTAGGAAATTATGCAAATATTGGTCAGAAAACAATACTACAAAATGTTTGAAAATCAAACTACAATATCATTTTCAACCTATTGTTGGTTTGGAAATTACAACTAATGTTTTGTCAGGTATGAAATTTCCAACTGTTGAACATTTTGACCAAAGTTGTGGTGATACACCCTATGTCGAGCTCACCCCCGGTTGACATGTCCCTGTCCATCTTGAAGATACGAAATACATGGGTTGAAATGACAACGAAAATTGTAACACATTATTCGCCAAGCCTGAGTAACAATTAATCAAAACAGATTTGCCTGTCGCAATGCTTCGGCGTTGACCCTGACGTATAGCGGACACGATTTTTACTCACAGGGACGAATACCGTTTTCTTTCTGTGTGCATTTCTATATCAACCCGTTGGCACTGGTCTGCGTGTAGATCTGTGTACAGTTCTGTAGCAGTGTAAATGCACCCTAAACTTAGTTAAGCTATTTTATCGAAATTAATCTGAAAGATCTATATTGTGGGGACATACACGCACCTTCAAATATGTTGTCACCCGCGTCGTATAATTATGTGCCCTACTTTGTGCATATTGGAGGGCCCGATACCGGTGGAATATCTGTTAAACATATAATCGCCGTATAAATAAATGTGTGGCAGAAGAGGTTAAAATGAGACCAGAAAAGCCATTTCATAGAAATTAGTCGCAGAGATCTATAATGTGGCGACTTACCTAGTACATACCTTCAAATATGTGTTCACACGGGTCATATATATATGGCCCAAAATTCCTTATAGCGCAAAAATGGCAAATACGTGTCCGAGGGGTGTATCTCATGCATGTCCCGATCGCTTAATGGCAACATATCATTAAACAGGGGTCTTATGGCAGATATATATCACATAGAAAAATCCGGTTGGCTTCCTTATATTTCACAAATGGGAGGTTTGAGTGACAAAATTGGCTGTTTTGGGGATGTCCGTTATTTGGTATCCGATTTCATGAGCTCAGAAACTTGAGTAATCCGTTACTATATTATACAAGTGCTATGTAATTATCTCACTTGTATGACCAAGGTTAATGTCGCATTTATTCACTTCAACGAAAGCGCCCTGTAATTGGTTTTCCCGATGTCCTACCCGTTCCTAGAACACTCAAGGTACACACGGTTATTCCTTTACCAAACACGCAAACGGCACCGCTACCAGAGAAACGTCATGTTTCTGCGCCAATTGTTTAAAGTTTCTAGCTTCAAATGGTGAATCCGAACTGAAATGCAATTGGAAGTTTACAACGATGTCTGCACCACATGTTCGCGAGTCTATAATGGTCCACGGTCATCAAAGGCAAGCGAGCTTTAAAAAAGACTGCGGAAAATAACTGTCAAGATGCGTACCCTTGTGGGAAGTGAGGATGGGTTTATGATGATCCACTCGACCCCAGTAAACGCGACGAATGGGTGTTGTGCTCAGATTGTGGCAAGTGGTTTCATGAATGTTGCGGAGAGGATTACGGTGTCTTTGACAACGGTGATAATTTCACGTGTTTGTCATGTTTAGACATATAGACTCAATGTGATGACACTAGTAACGATGACATTTATTATATTGATTTATATAGGCAGGAATTAATTGAAGGCTACTAGCTAATTTCAAATTGTCGGTTGTGAAATTCCAACCTAAGACTTGGGAGTCTGAAGCCCAGTCGGGAGGGGACTTGTTGAGCTGGAGGAGGGGGTGATCAGTAGTGTACCGTTGGTAATTTCAAGGTGGATTTTCACCAATATACATACGTGAAGTCTCTCTTGCCACATATACTGTTTAGATCTACTTCTTTTAAAGTGATTATGAAAAGTTCTGACTGTTGTGATCTCCAGAGTCCCAGTCTTATCATTCTTTGCAGTCTGGTGAGCGACAACACAGTCATTGACTGTCTTGTTTTGGAAGCTTGTCCAAAACCGGTTTGAGTATAGCAAAATATTCCTCATTCATAAACTTGCATACATGTCGTATATAACTATATATAGGTTTGTTCTCCGTTACCATCATGCCCATGCTAATATTACATCGGGCGTTTGAATTGCCAGGTATTCCTTGTTCGACATATATTAACACATTCTTATATTTATGTAATTAAATAAAATTGAATGCCATGATTATGCAGGTCTTATTTTTAGATGCACAGAATTGTGTGCACCAGCATAGATCAATGATATGGGTTTACTGGAAACACATTCAAAGTACATGGGACTGCATGCATGTAGTTTCAAATAATGTAATTAAATACAATTGAATGCCATGATTATACAGGTCTTATTTTTAGATGCACATAATTGTGTGCACCAGCATAGATCAATGATATGGGTTTACTGGAAACACATACACATTCAAAGTACATGGGACTGCATGCATGTAGTTTCAAATAATAGTTAATATGTTTCCAGCGAAGTTAGAAATTCAACCGAACACGTTTGTGTCACATATTATTCAAAATTTAGTGTGTATCAACGATTCGCAATATTTAGGAACATAAAGACCCAAAATGTGTTTTCTCCGTTACCACGCCCACTGTAATATATGTGTGTCGCATATCACAAACGCCACATCAATATTTTGCACATGTTTTGTTTTCGAAAACGTATATATCCACACATAAGAAATTGGCCAATTTTGTCTGTTTATAAACCATATAGAGTGATAGAGAGTGTTCGATTCGGAATGAATTTTTAATTGCACGGTCATCCTAAGATATACGGGTAGCCATTGACCCTAAATATATGGCTAGTGACAGCTAGAATCATGAGTATTTTATCAAATTGCATGCATGTGACAATAGCCACCATTGTGTATTGATTCTGACAATATAAAACTGTTGCCACATGTTTAAATGGACTGCACGTAACCATATGCTACCTTTTCGGGTTGGTAACGGAGAAAACATGCATAAAAATGCCTACCGTTTTCATGGCATCTGAAAAATAGGAACATGATACTCCGGTGCTCATTTTAACGTGACACATTCCACACATACTATATTTTCATATTATGATGATGATAACCGGCATATCGCAACTTTATTTTTTCGATTTGAATGCAAACTACATGTCGATTTAAGGAATTTTAGGCCGTCATATGTACCCTAATTTGTGCACATGCACATGAGGGTCAAGAAACGGCTTATAGGTTGCACTACACAAAATATTTTACCGTGCATTTCCAATGCCTCCTCCCACATTCGTTGTCCACCCAATTTCTACATTATGGACCTGAATTGTCAGATTGGCCCTTCAGACACCAACCGAAGTGGGTTAAACCTCAAGTCACCATTACTTTTCACTCTTTAAACACGGCAAACGGTACGCTACCCCCAAACATGAGGCAATTTCGAAGCAAAAATTCGACAGACAGATTGATGATAAATCTTACGAATTTTACGAATTGCGTTTACACAGTCAGTTTTCATTTAGGATGAAGTGGTCTGTCAAATCCGCGTAAAGTCATCTTAATATAAATGCTGATAAAGACGAACTCTCTGTAATTGCATAGTCGCTATGGGGGAGTGGGAGTGAATGAACTTAGCCGCCAACATGGAGATTGGCTGCTCAATCCTAGTCTGCAGGGCGGAACCGACAACTCGAGAGGCGGGGCGAAAAGCACAACTATCCAGTCTGTCTTATGATTGAGAAAAGGGACGAGAGAGGACTATTTCGTTTCGCGTAGTTCGCTGTAAATAGTGCCATATGCGACTTTGCTTCCTCACCCCATTCCATGCCGGTAACCATCGAAATATCAGCTTGTTATTGTGTAGCGTAATATAATGTCCGCCTGTATTTTGCAAGGTTGTTTCTTCAAAGGGGAATGTATCAGAATGTAGGTCCGGTTATTTACTTTAGTCTGAATTTAACGTGGGAATTTGTGTTATGGAATACTTTCCGAATTCGCTATTATTGTCGGATTTGAACCGATATCTTAAGTTGATGTTTTAGCATTATGATTGTGAAGCGAGCAGCACTAAATCATATTTATCAAGAAATTGATATTGAATTATAAAATTGTGATATACAACACTAGCTTGTCTGTGAACGAATTACAAAAGCTCACTTAATTTAATAGCATGAAATGAGTGGGGAATATATATATATTATATCGCATTAAATTTTTGCAAGTTTGATCATGAATAGGTGTTAATGTGCTTATTTTTACCAAAACAAAACAATTTAATGCAAAAATATCTTAATGTCCTTACAATTATACCTATACGGTAATTAAGGCTCTCAAAAATAATTTAATCCTTAAAGAAAATAAATTAATGCTCTCACTTGTTGTTGGGTACATAATTTAATTGGATATTAAGAACACTTAAATAAAAATTAATGCAAACATATCTTAATGCCCTTACAATTTTGCGTATGCGTAAATTAAGGCTATCAAAAATAATTTAATCCTTAAAGAAAATAAATTAATGTCCTCAATTGTTGTTCAATACATAATTTAATTGGATATCAAGAACACTTAAAAAATTCAATGTTCGTCGCAGGGTTTTTAATGATTGCAGTCATTAATCTAGCATTAAAAGAAAAGAGTTAAGTCCATTTTAATGATGTTATTAAATGTATGAATAACAAGTATTAATGACCTATTTTAATGAATTTTAATGAATTAATAACAAATTAACGCTATTTTGAAAACAATTTAATGAGATGTGCTTCCAGTAGTGACATGTCGGGCCGCATAATTGCCCTATCGCCCGCGATCGTAACGTTTCAATAATTGTTATCATCCACTGTGGATAAATGGAATATATTATTTGTACGTGTTTTCATATTACTGTAAATAATATATGTAAATGTAATTCTAGGTGGAGAACCGTCATAATGTCGAGTAACAACGAACATGTTGGTTATTAATTAATTTGACATCGACTCGCATCACCATGGTACAATAAGAGCTATATATATAACTCTAACATATCAACACATACATATACATTGAGAGATGATATGCCTAAATCACCACGTGGTGAATTCTACAGTCAGATACCAATAACGCCAACGTAAGACAACTACATGTCAGAAAGTTTAATTCGACCTTGAGATGTACTTACCTAAATTCCATTCGTCTTTCAGATGTACTTTCCTAAATTCCATTCGGCTTTCAGATATACTTACCTAAATTCCATTCGGCCTTGCGATGTACTTACCTAAATTGCGAACATGTAATCATAACATCGCTGTATTACATGATCCTACCCTTATTCCATTCAATAAACCCATTCTATAAATTGTGATAATAAACGTTCGTTTAATAACAGGAAATAGTGCCAGGTGACCTTTGACTTCCGGTTTGTCGTCTTTTTAGATTCCGTACACTACCTAATTTACTGGACTCGTTTTGTAAATTCCGCTATAAACTGGGGACGAATTATAGATGCTCTATATACATAGAGGGGCGCTGGAGAAGCGAGCAATTAAGTGCTCGAACATGTTGGTTATTAAGTTACGTGGAATCGTGAGGATAACTAACTGTTTCCCGGAGAAATAATACAGAGCGAGTGCTAGTACATTAACACATACGGACATTGCAAGATGTAAATTATGTCTAAATCATCACGTGGTGAATTATAAAATCAGTTTCACTTATGAATAAGTTATTAAATCTCATTAGTGGAGAGTTATTAAATGTCATCATTGGAGAGTTATTAAATCTCATTATTAGAGAGTTATTAAATGTAATTATTGGAGAGTTATTAAATCTCATTATTGGAGAGTAATTCAATCTCATTATTGGAGAGTTATTAAATGTCATCATTGGAGAGTTATTAAATCTCATTATTAGAGAGTTATTAAATGTAATTATTGGAGAGTTATTAAATCTCATTATTGGAGAGTAATTAAATCTCATTATTGGAGAGTTATTAAATGTCATCATTGGAGAGTTATTAAATCTCATTATTAGAGAGTTATTAAATGTAATTATTGGAGAGTTATTAAATCTCATTATTGGAGAGTAATTAAATCTCATTATTGGAGAGTAATTAAATGTCATCATTTGACACCTGCATGTCAGCAAGTCCGTTCGGCCTTGTGATGCTCTTACTTAATTAGCGAACAAGTAACCATAACATAGCTATATAGAGAAAGGGGTCTGGAAGCAAATAGCAATGAGTTGATCGAGGTCGGACTATATGAGATGATAGATGTCGGACTATATGAGATGATCGATGTCAAATTATATGAAATGATCGAAGTCGGACTATATGAGATGATAGAGGTCGGACTATATGGGATGATCGAGGTCGAACTATATGGGATGATCGAGGTCGAACTATATGGGATGATCGAGGTCGGACTATATGAGATGATCGAGGTCGAACTATATGAGATGATCGAGGTCGGACTGTATTGGATGATCGAGGTCGAACTATATGGGATGATCGAGGTCGGACTATATGAGATGATCGAGGTCGAACTATATGAGATGATCGAGGTCGGACTGTATGGGATGATCGAGGTCGAACTATATGGGATGATCGAGGTCGAACTATATGGGATGATCGAGGTCGGACTATATGAGATGATAAAGGTCGGACTATATGAGATGATCGAGGTCGAACTATATGAGATGATCGAGGTCGGACTGTATGGGATGATCGAGGTCGAACTATATGAAATGATCGAGGTCGGACTATATGGGATGATCGAGGTCGAACTATATGGGATGATCGAGGTCGAACTATATGAGATGATCGAGGTCGAACTATATGAGATGATCGAGGTCGGACTGTATGGGATGATCGAGGTCGAACTATATGGGATGATCGAGGTCGAACTATATGGGATGATCGGGGTCGGACTATATGAGATGATAGAGGTCGGACTATATGAGATGATCGAGGTCGAACTATATGAGATGATCGAGGTCGGACTGTATGGGATGATAGAGGTCGAACTATATGAAATGATCGAGGTCGGACTATATGGGATGATCGAGGTCGGACTGTATGGGATGATCGAGGTCGAACTATATGGGATGATCGAGGTCGGACTGTATGGGATGATCGAGGTCGGACTATATGGGATGATCGAGGTCGAACTATATGGGATGATCGAGGTCGAACTATATGGGATGATCGAGGTCGAACTATATGGGATGATCGAGGTCGGACTATATGGGATGATCGAAGTCGGACTATATGAGATGATCGAGGTCGGACTGTATGGGATGATCGAGGTCGAACTATATGGGATGATCGAGGTCGGACTATATGGGATGATCGAAGTCGGACTATATGAGATGATCGAGGTCGGACTGTATGGGATGATCGAGGTCGAACTATATGGGATGATCGAGGTCGGACTATATGAGATGATCGAGGTCGAACTATATGGGATGATCGAGGTCGAACTATATGGGATGATCGAGGTCGAACTATATGGGATGATCGAGGTCGGACTGTATGGGATGATCGAGGTCGAACTATATGGGATGATCGAGGTCGGACTGTATGGGATGATCGAGGTCGAACTATATGGGATGGTCGAGGTCGGACTATATGGGATGATCGAGGTCGGACTGTATGGGATGATCGAGGTCGGACTATATGAGATGATAGATGTCGGACTATATGAGATGATAGAGGTCGAACTATATGGGATGATCGAGGTCGAACTATATGAGATGATCGAGGTCGGACTATATGAGATGATAGAGGTCGGACTGTATGGGATGATCGAGGTCGAACTATATGGGATGATCGAGGTCGGACTGTATGGGATGATCGAGGTCGAACTATATGGGATGATCGAGGTCGGACTGTATGGGATGATCGAGGTCGAACTATATGGGATGATCGAGGTCGGACTATATGGGATGATCGAGGTCGGACTGTATGGGGTGATCGAGGTCGGACTATATGAGATGATAGATGTCGGACTATATGAGATGATAGAGGTCGGACTGTATGGGATGATCGAGGTCGAACTATATGGGATGATCGAGGTCGGACTATATGGGATGATCGAGGTCGGACTGTATGGGATGATCGAGGTCGGACTATATGAGATGATAGATGTCGGACTATATGAGATGATAGAGGTCGGACTGTATGGGATGATCGAGGTCGAACTATATGGGATGATCGAGGTCGAACTATATGAGATGATCGAGGTCGGACTATATGAGATGATAGAGGTCGAACTATATGGGATGATCGAGGTCGAACTATATGGGATGATCGAGGTCGAACTATATGGGATGATCGAAGTCGGACTATATGAGATGATCGAGGTCGGACTGTATGGGATGATCGAGGTCGAACTATATGGGATGATCGAGGTCGGACTGTATGGGATGATCGAGGTCGGACTATATGAGATGATCGAAGTCGGACTATATGAGATGATCGAGGTCGGACTGTATGAGATGATAGAGGTCGGACTATATGAGATGATCGAGGTCGGACTGTATGGGATGATCGAGGTCGGACTATATGAGATGATCGAAGTCGGACTATATGAGATGATCGAGGTCGGACTGTATGAGATGATAGAGGTCGGACTATATGAGATGATCGAGGTCGAACTATATGAGATGATCGAGGTCGAACTATATGAAATGATCGAAGTCGGACTATATGGGATGATCGAGGTCGTACTATTTTCTTTAGAATGATGACAATTCAAAGTATCCAAGTCTTGCGATGCGCCTGTTTATTTTTATAAAGCTAGCGGTACCGTATTAAATTGATGACCAAGTGTGACTTAATTGATAATTCTGAGTGAATGGCAAAGATTGTAGACAACGAAAAGGTAGTTAAATTCGAACGGGATGGAAATATGACATAATTATAGCAGTTGTAAATCCACCGGCCCAGTGGGTAAAGGGTGCAGCTGCATATATATGGCAGTGTGTAAGGGGTACAGCCGTGTGTATATGGCTTTCGTCACACTTTCTGTCAGTTACGCAAATGACGAAACCCAGTATGATGTCGTTGTGGTCGCATCATTGGTGCTAACACGCACTGTGTTGACAATGATGCATTACTTTTGTCTTTACAGGTAACGTTTATGTCAATGTCGAAATGGATGCGCGATGATTTGACAGCTGTTGGAATGGGCTTGATGCAATGAAACACCACGTTCGACAACAAACTGCTGCAAAATTGATTGACATTGAATTGGTCACCGCGGGTTGGGGGGTGTCGAACCCCACCAACTCCCCAAAATTATGACAACAATGTCATGTCTCACAATATGATTTAGAAATTTCAACCAAAATTATACATAAATTGTTTTGATAGTTTGAATAGAGGCTTCACTACCCGGCCCAATGACCAGCGGACCGGGGAGTATTTTGGGGTTGTTCAACCCAATTTTCATACTCTCGTGTTTTGCGTAAATAGGTATTGTTGTGTTTGCCATTACATGTATGTTTCTTGAGATTTCCTTCGAAATGCAAGATCCCTATTAAAAAACACCAATTAGTTACTCGATGGCTACATATATCGTCGTCGTTGCAAATTGCGCTTAGTACAGTATAGTTATCAGGCGATGATACATGTATGTACAGAGTACATACGACACATAGCAATTTGTGGAGATACGGCGTTATAGCACAGACGCCATAACGAATGCTATAATAATCCAATATGGCGTACATGTGATTAATTTACATGATATCATATCATTATAAATTAATTATGCGATCAAATTGTAATTCGAAAAGTTATCATCCGGACAACAAAGGTTTCGAACGGCGCTCATGTCTAGAGTCACCCGAGTTGTTTATCGGGGACAAATGGAGTATAATTTGTAGATGGAAAATGCCTGTTGTTTACAGGGCTACAGCAATATTTGATAACATTCATTACATCCAAGCGATCAGATGATCGTCAACGGGTTAGACAAGCGAGTCACTAGTTACAAGCGACTCTGACAGGTGTCACAAGTATAGCCGAAACGTTTAGGCCAGTCGATGTCCTCTCTTACCGACAAGCAAATCAGTACAGTATGTTTGGCATCTGACATTCTTTAAATTTAAGAACATCATAAGTGCCATTGGGTATGAGGTCGTGGGCGAGGTCATTGGATGATTGTGTTGTCAGGGGTAAACACATGCACAGTCTGTAAATATCTTGTAAATCGCCAACTACACGATACGTATACAGATGTCCTGCATTTCCTATTTGTACACAACACACGTGATCCTAAATTTGCGACAAGTAGACATACCTTCTGATTATAATGATAGGTGTGTCGTTTCATTATGCAAATAGACGTCTTCATTCATAGGATAATTATTATATGTTATACAACTTGTTAAATTGACTCCATAATTTCCACAAGATGTGATGTATCCGTAAGGTCTCTGTAATAAGTGATTAGTTACTCATTACTTACCTATTTTTATTTTCGAATAAATTATAATTAATTTGATTTGAATCGTTTACATGATGTCAATGTGTTTTTTCATCAATTGTTGATTTTGTTTTGATATTATGACTACATAATTTGTATTTACCTTTTGTCTAACTCGTGTGGGTGTTATTAGTCGCTAATCGTAATTAATATAGTGAGTGTGTGTTTATTATTCGCGGGGTCTGCAGCGTAATTAATATAGTGAGTGTGTGTTTATTATTCGCGGGGTCTGCAGCGTAAATAATATAGTGAGTGTGTGTTTATTAGTCGTTACTCGTGTAATTAATATAGTGAGTGTGTGTTTATTAGTCGTTACTCGTGTAATTAATATAGTGAGTGTGTGTTTATTAGTCGCTAATCGTAATTAATATAGTGAGTGTGTGTTTTTATAATTTACATAATTTATGATTCGCGGGGCTGCAGCGAAATGGTTCTATTTATATACAACACACATAATCCTAAATTTGCGACAAGTAGACATACCTTCTGGATTACAAAGTATGTGATTGCGCTCAGTGACTTCAAATGACTGTTTAAACTTATATATCCTTCGTCGCGACATTATTGGTAGATATTATGTCCGCATCATCACAGATCAAGTGGTGTTAATGCATGTGAGTAATAGTTAATATTTTAGCGTCTGTTCGATTTCGCGGTAATTATATTGTCAGTACACCTTGAACGACCTGGGAATTGATTTAGTAGTGCATACAGTAATGCTCTAATTAATCGACTCCTTAAACACAGCAGAATTATGGGTAACTTTTCAGGATTTAGTCGGAAATATGGCTTGTTGCCATTCATCGGAAAGTTCTCTGTGAGAGCTTTCCGATGAATGGCAACAAGCCATATTTCCGACTAAATCCTGAAAAGTTACCCATAATTCTGCTGTGTTTAAGGAGTCGATTAATTAGAGCATTACTGTAGCTTTATAATAGAAAGATGCCCCCACCAACCCAACCCTGGTTTAGTGTTCAATGTTATATTAATTCAATACTTCCTGACAACACACTGACATCATATCAATTAAAGGCAGCCTAAATTAGTTTCCTAATTTCCGACAACATAATATCATCATATATAGTACCCTTAATCATGAAGTTAATGACATTGTATTTAGGTATTTAATTACCCGTTACCCTTTAATTTGATTTTCTAATGAAGTATAACTGATATATTATGATTTGAATTGTTTGCATGCTGTCAATATGTGTTTCTCATCAATTGTATATTTTGTTTTGTTATTGTGCTCAAATAGTTTGCATTTATGTGTATCTAACTACTGTGGGTATTATCGCTTGCTATGCATATACCCCGTGTGTGATTAGTAATGTCCACGTTTGCGCTCAATAATTAGCAAACACTGTGTATGGTGATATGTTAACAAGGTTCAAAATCATGCTCAATATAATTAGCAACGACTGCTTCATGTTGATTAAAACATAGCCGCAATACATTGGTGTTAATTCATGTGAGTATAATAGTTAATCATATTGACTCGGTTCGATTTTGCGGGAATAGTTTAGTCGTTAATTGAGTTGTCTCCATTAATGACAGCCTAAATTACTTCTTTAATTTTCGACAAGATAATAACATCATATCAGTTCCTTAATGTCACGTACTGCATTTATACATGTTTTAATCATTACTCATTTATATATTTTTTTAAAACTTAGACTTCATTTAATTTGAATCATTTGCATCATACCACTGTGTCCTGTCTCGTCAGTTGTACATAGTTGTTGTTACTATATTCATACATGTTATGTTTACGTCTATCAAGCTCTTTGTCTCATCAGCCGTTAATAAATGATAATTAATTTATTTTGTCTCACATTGTTCATATTTGAATACGATTATCCGGGCCATTATGGTAATCGACGCAGTGTGTGGACTGTCCGCTACAACGGCAATGCATACGTGCGGTATAGTTAAACCAACCCCAGGTTTATACTAAACTAAATTATAGCTCAAATATACAGTTAAAACCGCGCGTATATTATCCGTATTCACACATTTCTTTGAAGCGTTGATATGTGCTTGTAAATGTGTGATATAATTGATAACTTATAATTGACCGGTTAACCATTGCTCACACGTATCCGATGATTCGCTGGTCAAGTATAACTGCTCAATTAAAACAATTTCATACATACACACATATTTGCCCTCCTAAGAACGGTGTGAATATGGAAATTGTATTAGGGTCATTAGGTAGCAAAACAGATAAGAGACAACTGATGTAAATACGAGTGCACAGGCAGATGATTCGAATTTCGAATATTCAAAGAGCAGCCATGTGTCAATATATATATGTATATAGCCGGGTCCGGAGCGAATTAAACATGTCACGCTCGAAACTACTATCACAAATCAATGCCACCGATTTCAAGGAAACATATTACGTGAGCACGAATGAATACAAAATTTGTCAAATATCAAACTCAACGTCACCATTTTAATAAAACTTGTCACCATTATGTCCTGGTACTAGAAATTAATATGATTGCACTCTGTGCTTATGATACATTTCATTGCGGCGATGATAGTGTTAATTGAGATATGACATATATACAATTTCTATCCATATACTGACCACCGTATTGGCAGCCATATTAGGGTTAGTAGGTCATGTTGTAACCCCAACACATGACAATGTCGTACATACTACTATAAATATACACTCACGCTAAATTATATCTGTATGACTTCCGGTGTGGAATATCGTGTTATGTGACACGGAATAAATGTAACACTGGAGCTTGGGCATTGGTAGTTGTATTCTCTGTTACGACAATCCCGCTCTGTGCCATTTTGTAACTTTGGGGAGGGTTGAGTTTGTTTGTTTGAGTATTCATGACATAACTGCAATATCAATAGCAAATGTTGTCTCATGTAGTCAATGACATGTTATAATATATACAACTGGAGTCGGTAGTTATCGTGTTGTCTCGTAATTGTGTTCTTAATTATTTATATTAAAATTGGATGCAATCAATGGACACTAACAGAGATATATTCATCCTGCCACGTCGCGCCAATATGATCTATATTATAAGATCGTCCATTTGGAAATGCTTCATCTGCAAAATATGTTGTTTTGCATTTAGCCACCGTTTTGGTCTCCATCATCACACAAACAAACCGCCATTTTATACTGGAAGCACACAATATATCAATTACAGCCCGATACATCTCTATAAAATGTATACTATATATAAACCAGTATTTGTCCTTTCGGTCTCGTTATTGTCAGAGTGTTGACAATACAATTAACAGTCATATTGGCTTCCAACTTTATTTTTGTTTCTTCTAAGATAACATTTGACTGTAATTTGATTCTTATTGTTTCCTCGTTGTGTTCAGCATAAACTAATTACAAAGCGTTTTACTCTGGACTGCAGTCCCTACTGACGTCTTTCTGTGGAATAGTTGGACCTTGGGGCGGTTAATTATTTGACAACTATCTCACTATAGATAAGATAGAGTTATGATACGCTATTATTTGGTATGGAATGTCCTTCTGTATAGTCAATACAATGATATACATTGTAATTGAAGTCGCACAATTGCCGCCGAAAAAGGCATTGTGATTGGCCGTGATCTACAAACTTTAGTTTTAGATTCACCATCATCAGTCACTGGAGCATGCACCAAATTTGAATGCTGCACTGTCTCATTGAAAACGCGCGTACAATACGTCACCGCAGTTAACAGTAAATTGGTCCGGTGACGTTGACGGGTAACATACATGGACCGTATCCATAAATTTGATCACCGGAAACAGATATCTCACTTCAAAGCATTCAATATCGATAAAAATGTTGTTCGTGCAGTTTTAGCTCAACATTAATATGATCATACGCAAGCGTAATTAACGAACCAACGCGATAACAATTCTTGTCAAAATTACTTTATAAATTGCCACCAAATAATATTCACATGCATAAGGCTAATGTTTGGTGGGGTGATTATAAATAGTTATACATGTTGTCGAGAGTTCATGGAACTGAAACCAACCATTATGCCTATATTACTTGGCGTGCTGTGGGAGGATGTTCATTTCAGTCATAACATATCATGTCAATTTCAACGACAGTGGAAAAACAACGTCATCGTGTAACTTTCACCATTTACCGAATTCGCGTGGAACTTAATGTATCTTCTGCTTTGTTCATAAGTATGTGTTTACATTCTATTCAAGAAAATACGAGATATATATGGATTATCAGATGCATGTAAGTGTGCAGACTTATGATAACAATCAAACCAACATTAAATATTATCTTATTTCCTGTCGCACGGTATAGTATCTACAGAACCATGAAGTATTGATCAACTGCTGTGCATCAGTTGGAAAATAAAGCTTTGATAAACACGTACATGTAGGTCGTGTTGAGTTGTGGTGATTTTAGTTTGTTTATGATTTGACTCAGTAGAGTGCCGGAATAGACCCGTTAGAAATTCATTATGGACCTACTTTCCCTTATAAATAAAAGCAAATAAATGATTTTATGACGTTTATATGAATAGGGGAATGTTGCAAATCGACTGGTTTGTGTTGGCCTCTTGGCAACCGATTACGACAATAAGGCTTTAGGCCCACCGATCTACTGTGCGATATTCGCGCTCCAAAAATTCAAAAATTGGAGCGTCGTATTAGTTAATAATTGGTGACGTCACGAAATCAGATATAGCCCATATACGACCCAAAGCGGCCGGCTTTGGTTCGTTATAACCGTTAACTGTAATTTTGGTTTTGCGGAACATATTCAGTGGTCAGTGTCGCACATACATTTATCACATTATTCTCTCTGAATCGAATATAAATGTAAAGCTAAACCAAAGATTTACATAGAGCGCTGATCCAGACCATGACCAACTAACGTATATGTGTATAGTTTTTGTGTGCAGGTATAGCGGAAACACTGCCTCAGAACTATACAGGGGCGTTCAATAGATCAGCATTGATAACTGTTGAATGGAGCGCTCTAATGTGCCATCCAGGAAGTACTTTGGTTACGCTTTGTGCATGCAAATTTATCAATGTATACAATTTGGTACAACTATCTAAGCAAACCACGTCACAAATGTGCAACCATGTTATAACTGCACATATTAGCTACACATATTAACTACACATGCTGTCATAGTTTGTCGAAATACTGTTTGTTTCGCTGTGGTCGTTCTTGTGAATGGCGAGCGTACACCTGTACGTGTATATTATACACACGGATTTCCCGCTGTGGTCGTTTTCTTCGCTGTGGTCGTTCTTGTGTATGGTGAGCGTACACCTGTACGTGTATATTATACACACGGATGTTCTCCGCTGTGGTCGTTCTTGTGTATGGTGAGCGTACACCCGTACGTGTATATTATACACACGGATGTTCTCCGCTGTGGTCGTTCTTGTGTATGGTGAGCGTACACCTGTACGTGTATATTATACACACGGATGTTCTCGTTCTTGTGAATGGTGAGCGTACACCTGTACGTGTATATTATACACACGGATGTTCTCGTTCTTGTGAATGGTGAGCGTACACCTGTACGTGTATATTATACACACGGATGTTCTCGTTCTTGTGAATGGTGAGCGTACACCTGTACGTGTATATTATACACACGGATGTTCTCCGCTGTGGTCGTTCTTGTGTATGGTGAGCGTACACCCGTACGTGTATATTATACACACGGATGTTCTCCGCTGTGGTCGTTCTTGTGTATGGTGAGCGTACACCTGTACGTGTATATTATACACACGGATGTTCTCGTTCTTGTGAATGGTGAGCGTACACCTGTACGTGTATATTATACACACGGATGTTCTCGTTCTTGTGAATGGTGAGCGTACACCTGTACGTGTATATTATACACACGGATGTTCTCGTTCTTGTGAATGGTGAGCGTACACCTGTACGTGTATATTATACACACGGATGTTCTCCGCTGTGGTCGTTCTTGTGTATGGTGAGCGTACACCCGTACGTGTATATTATACACACGGATGTTCTCCGCTGTGGTCGTTCTTGTGTATGGTGAGCGTACACCTGTACGTGTATATTATACACACGGATGTTCTCGTTCTTGTGAATGGTGAGCGTACACCTGTACGTGTATATTATACACACGGATGTTCTCGTTCTTGTGAATGGTGAGCGTACACCTGTACGTGTATATTATACACACGGATGTTCTCGTTCTTGTGAATGGTGAGCGTACACCTGTACGTGTATATTATACACACGGATTTTCTCGTTCACGTCAGAGTATGTACGATATATGTTATAACTACACGTATTGAATTAATATAATTATGGATTATAATTCTAGAGTAATCGTTTGGTCCGCAGTGATCTTTCTTGTGAACGGTGAGTGTATACACGTATACGTGTGTATTAGAAAAGTATTATGCACATGTATATTCTCTTTCAATAATGCTCATTGATTGTGATGATGCACGACGTACCTCCGTTGCTCAGTGAATTTCGAACTGCACCCCTTCAATGGACCTGGCTTATTCGAACTATGTGTAATTATATAATTAGGTAAGAGGTATCTCAAAATCTATAGTGTTGATATATCGCTGAAAATACATGTACGTTATTTCACTCGTATATCGTTTCAATAAATTTGAGAATACGTAACTCCATTATTTTGTGCCGGGTCAATTTCGTTAGTCAGCGTTCGCGTCAAAAATTTCATCAGTTTACCACAGAGTTGAGGATCTTGAATTGTCGCTCTGACACGTTTCTGGTACAGCATAATTTAGATGATTAATCTAAGATAAATGGCATGTAGTGCGTGAAGTTTGTTATAGTTTCATGTTAATATGACTCAATATACCGTCTCCGATTCCATAATTCCGATGAATACAAATATAATAGTTTTTGTACGGGACCTGTTAATTGTGTTCGAAGTGGTATTTTGATATTACTTCAATGTATCTGCGACATCTTATACTCATCTAATACTCGTAGCAAGGTCATACAGGTATTCATCGACCAATTGCGATACGGGGATAACATTGAAAAGTGAACACTAGTAGGTGTAAGTTGAACCGAACACCACAATGTGGCTCTATAAGCTTGTAAAATTTCCAAGTCCGAAAGCTTGCATATGTACCTACCAGTTGAGTTGGAATTTACCAACCGGTACTCACGTTTATGGTCTTAATTGTCCATACAATGTAAGTCGTGTCTGAGAAATTGAGGCCATGCTTAATGGGTGAGACACCCCTACCTCCCTGACCTTAGCTGTTAGTACTAATGTCCTACTTGAAACCTAATTGTAAACTTTATATGAACGAAGATAAACATGGCTCGTTTGACCTTCTGATTATTTAGAGATTTAACCTGTTCTATACTGCATATTTACTAAATACACATGGACGAGTAGTTAACCGTCAGGAAATGTTCAGATAATGAACAAACAACCCTAAGTCGTTTGTTGAATTAATTAGCTGAACATTTGCCAACAGCAGATATGATGAATTATGTACTTATTATCTGAACATTTCCTGATGGATAACTATTCGTCAATGTGTCTTTAGTAAATAAAGGGTTTATTTTTTCTTTGATCAACATCTACGTTTTTTTTTGTAATGTAACATTAAAGGGAGACTTAGGACAATGTCCGTAAATTCCTGAGTCTGTTCTCGTGAACATGCAAAACAATACAGATTTATTTTTATTATATATCGCGTTTTAGACCCATATAGAATAATTAATTTCGAAGTTGTTTTCTGTAAATGTTCAGTCTAACAGCTATCATAAACCCAATGTTAATATAAATAACAGTTTATGACTTAAAGGGGAGACGCACGTTTTGCACAAATCCAGCCAAAAATGGCTAGCAATTTACAATTAAAGAATTTCTCTGGATATATCTGGCAAAGCATGTTGAATTTCACATATCATCATCTTCATTGTTTGTAGAATTATTAGGAGACAACAAAATCAATGGATTTTAATACATTTGAGAGGTTGAACATTTTATTTAACCACACCCCCCCCCCCATTTCTGTACCAAGAACTGCTAGAATAATTTCTCACCAAACTCGAATCACCAAATAGCTTGTTGTCTTGGCTCTATGCGAGGAGGCTTCATTTGTATCATAATTTTGAGTTAGATTTGTAATTGCCCAATGCAAACAAATGTTGATATGCAGTGTGGTCCACTTAAGCAAGGAGCAATCAACAGGAATTAGGCCA
Organism: Siphonodentalium dalli; assembly: GCA_032622095.1. Lineage (NCBI taxonomy): Eukaryota > Metazoa > Mollusca > Scaphopoda > Gadilida > Siphonodentaliidae > Siphonodentalium > Siphonodentalium dalli. Next base: position 10,764,555 of record CP136068.1, read on the forward strand.
CAGTGTTAAGATATATGGTGGTCAGCATTAATTTGGTTATGTAAACATGGCCCACAACTGATCTCCGAGTCAGTCCAATTGTTCATTGATCGATAGGCATGATATGTAAGGCCTCCAATATATAAAATTATTTATGGGTAGTTGCCTTTCTTAATGAAAATAATCATTACATTTCATAAATAAAGAATAATTAGGTCTCCTCTGATGATCTTGAGATATTATATCTTTGATATATTTACTGCACTTTTGAAAATAATACATTTTACAGAAGTTCTTGGTACATGAAATCAGTGAAATTTTAAAGTAAATGAGGTTATAATATGCAATTGGTTGATGGTTCTTAAGCTAGACGGGTCCCAATTAATTCAGTATTAGCAATATCTGAGGCAGGCAAATGATGAGGTGGGTAAAATAACATCATACAATGTAGATACATTAATGGCCAACATATTTCGCGCAAATCGGTTCATAATCGACTTGTAATATTCATATCGGTTCATATTGGATAATATATTATGAATAGCCGATAGTGAGCTTATATCGGAATATATCCGTTATTTAGTTTTATGGCGCGGGCCAAATTGAAAACAAATTTTAAAGAGCAAACATCTCGTAAGTTCAACTTAATTAGTATGAGTTGATAGTGGCACTAAAACACGTTCGTTTTCAGTTAGTTGTGGACTCAAAATAAGGCGATGCTACGCCGTTTATGAACCTATAACACATCATATAGAATAACCGATAACGTTCTAGAGAACAGACAAATAATATTTTTATTTGGCAAATTATTTTTTTGTGCTGTGTGAACATGAAACTATGAACACTTCACGGACTATTTCCCCGGATGTAACTGCTCGTCGTTTATTCGTTAAACTTACGTCGTACCATCAACGTTTGAGGGCGAATTATAATTTGCCAAATGTTATCCCTGATAGTATCAGTTTCTGCAACCTTGATTGAGTTTTGTTTTGAACGACGTTTCACATCGACAGGATAGCAGTTAGTTAGTAATTATACTCGAATATACATTGTGTTTTATCATCACCGAACAATAAATTGGTAGAAGTGTTGCTTCATCTGAAGGGAACAACACAAGAGGATTAGCTGTGTAAACACTACCATCACACTACATATTGGTTTTCCCTCCACCCATCGATAATAATGTTACCAGATTAACTGCATCTTAATATAGGTGTTAATATTTTCGAAACCATATAAACTCCACTAATATAGTTTCCTAAAATTAATGGTATTGATTGACCGATATATTTCAACTTTATAGAGGAATTAAAAAGTGACTTGCCAAAACTTTTGCCAAATGAAAATATTTTTTTGCCAAATGTGAATTATATTTCCCATTGGCAAATTTGGCAAGTGGCAGAGCTAACCCTGATGGGATGAAAATATAGAGCTGTCGTCGCTCCCAAACGTTGATGGTACGACGTAAGTTTAACGAATAAACGACGAGCAGTTACATCCGGGAAATAGTCCGTGAAGTTTTCATAGTTTCATGTTAATAAAACGCAATATAACATATCCGGGCATTCCGAAGTTGTATTACTTCAGTCCATACATATTGTGCTCGTAGAAAGGTAGTCCAGCTACTTATCGACCTATTTCGATACCGGAAAATATTTAAATGCTAATATTAGTAGGTATAACTGGACTGAAGACCACCATTTGGCTCTATAAGCTTGTAGCAGATCGAAATTTCCAAATCCGAAAAATTCCATTTGCATCTCTCTGTTGAGTTGGAATTTTCCAACAGGTTATTCAAATTTTTAATTTGTTTGGAATTGTCCAACCTACCTCTTTATATATTATGTTTCGACATTCGCAACTGATTTCCAATTCTGTAAACAAATATCCACACTAGGAAAATATTCGCCAAATACATTTCACACTTGACTATGGTGGGGATATCAAACTATCAGAATATATTGGAACAGAATATTCTTCATTCTGGACGGAGTTTAAGCAAATATTTATATACCGCAGATAAGTGTAGAATGAGTCATGTTTATTGGTGGCAAATTGCAGATAATAAGTTCACCAAACGATATATCATAAGTATAACAACGACGAATATTGTGAATTATGTCCCGGTTGTGAGGTCGTGAGTTTTACCAACAATTTGTTCACACAGCACAAGAGATGAACATTTCTGTATTTCTGTTTTTCTGTTGATCAAATGTCAATATCAGGAAATTCCACATATTTAAACGATTATCTGAATAAAACCAACAACCGACATTGCACACATGCATACTGTGATTCATTTCTTTTATTTTATGCATTCCATGTTTAGAAAGGAGAAAGCAATTTCTGACATAATCATGAAATGTTGATATGATTATTCAGAACACGGAAGCGTTATCGGAATAACAAGAACACGGCAATTGTATCTGGGAACGTTGTAACAATATTTTAATTTCGTTCCGATATCTAAATGAGTGTGAAGCGATTGTGTAGTGGCCTGCGATTTTCTCGTACTCTGGCATTCTGGCTATGTTGACTGGTCAGACATCTAAAATGTTAATAAATAGTAGGTCATTCACGAAAGGCGCCCATCAACCGAGCAATGCTCAATTTGCCACGCCACAGTGTTCATGTGTGCAATAATTGGTCGATATGTGTACACACACTGTTGCATTCATGTTTGTAATTTGTTCAAACTCAGTTTCTATTGAATTTATATAAGACAATCCATAAAAATCGATAGGACTAGACTACATAATTAGATAATACTTGGTTAGTTATCCGGCTACAAATCAAACTCCAGGCAGAGTTATCGCTCATCGCTCCGCTGAGATACCACTGCCACAGGGACATTTGGTAAGGATTTCTGACATGATCTTAGTTCGTATGTTTTGAGATTAAATGATCTATGTCCTACTCAGTTCACATTGTTATTATCAACACCGAATGACACTTTTGGTGTTCAAAATAAGATAATATGTGACTAAGTATAGTTCCGACAGTACTTAACATGGATGTATAATGTTGAATATCGAAATCACAAACATTCCGTCATGTGATGTCAAATAATGTCTAGGGTGAGAAGAATGTGACGATCCACGCAAAGCGTTGCCTGGTATTCTTATAGAACCGAAAGTAAGACGGCTATTGCAAACTATTTTGTACCAGTTATCGCTGTTGGTTGCATTATTTTTTACCAAAGGCATAACAATAAAACCTACACAGAAGGTGTACGCACACTAAACGTAAAACATATTACAGGATGTACCTACTGACTCAATTTTTTATATATTTTAGAGTTTTCCCTCAAAAACATAATCTAAACGTATTGTGTCATCTTCCCTGAAGGCAAATATACAAAAATGCAGGGTGGAGGTAATTGGTGTACATCGCAATTGCATTTCAACGTGGATTAAAATATAGCATGCTAACCCCAAGATGGATGCAAATAACTAACACAACGGCCGTTGTATTGATAAACAACTGGTATATGATTTAATATATGATCCCGATCCACAAACCGGATTCGCAACACCTCAGGAGACATTCCGTGCTCGTGTGGGTAAAAACTTCAATATTGTACTGATTGCTTCCTATTTGATAAATAGCTACAAAACCGATTCAGTGGAACCCCTCAACATCCTAATGTTCAAGTTTGCTAAGCACTATTTTATGATTTATTGTATCAAAATCTTTTGATCGGTCTTGAAAGACACCAATTGTACATGTATGTACATGTAGTTTCATTTTTATCAAGTGCCCCTGTCATTTTTTCCAATATAGTGCAAGCACAGTGGATTGGTTCTTTCTAAATCTATATTGACTGCTGTATTTTTCTATGTAGTTACTTAAACTATCATACATTAGTTTTTCAATAATCTTAGAGAAGACTGGTAATATAGATACTGGTCTATTGTTTCTCATAGTTGTTGGGTCTTTAGCTTTATAAATAGGTATAACTTTAGCTATTTTCAAAAGATCTGGGAAATCAACCTTGGCAAGGTTAAGATTGCATAAATGTGTGAGAGGTTTAATGAAGAGTTCACAACAAGATCATGTATGTGCAGCCTTTTTTGAGCTGATATTATTCAGAATCCATATCAGTTCAAGTTCATTTATTGGGTGAATGAAAAATGATGAAGTATTTGATTGATTCAGGTATAAATCCATTGCTTTTTGTTGAGATTTGATTTTTTCAGCAAGAGTAGGTCCTATTTTTGTAAAATATCCATTGACACTTGATGCAATAATCTTTCTATCAGTTATGTATTTATTCTCGTGTAGGAATTCTGTTGTGGTGTTGTTATCATTTTTCTTATTGAGAATATTTTTTAGGAGTTTCCAGGTGGCATTTATATTTCCTTAATATTTTTGGAATTTGTCATGATAATATTTTTGTTTTGTCATGCTAATTACTGAGTTTTTAGCCTATTCCTATAAGTCTTATATTTATCATTATTATGTTCTGTTCGACATCCTACTCCTAGGAATGGTTTGTACAGTTTATTTTTTTCTTTTTATGGAGTTTTTTCTTTTGTCATCCATGGTGTAAGATAATTTGTGACTTTAATACTTTTTTTTGTGCATTTTGGGAAGCTACTCTTATAACTATTCATTATATTCTCATGGAATATTATATAGGCATCAATGTCGGTATGTCCGTATGTCCGTCTGTCCGTAGACACTTGCTATCCGATTCATTTACTTGAATATTTTTGATCGGATCTTGTTAAAATTTTATGTGCATGTTTATGATGACACACTCCTCACCTGTATAGTTTTTCGTATCGATCGGTTGATCGGTTTAGAAATTATTAACACTTTGCATCCGCACATAAGCATGAGCTATCCGATGCTGTAACCAAAGTATTTTTTGTCCGATTGTTTTCATATTTGATATGTAGGTTTATAATGACACACCCCTCACCTGTATAGTTTTTGCTATCGATTGGTTGATCGGTTTAGAAAATATATAACCCTGCACACAAATGCTATCTGATGCATCTAAGTCAAACTGTGTTCTTCTGATATGCCTCATATTTCTTACCTAGGTTTTTCTTAGCACGTTTTTCATCTTTATGGTTTTTGGTATCGTTTAGTTAACCCTTTCTGCTCTTGTTTTTAAATAAAATTCATCCAAGCTGTGTTGACTTAAATATTTTTCATCTGATCAGCACCAAATTTGGTACATATGGTCCTCACCCCGAATTACAGATCAGGTTCAAATTTGAGTTTGATCTGGTATATTTTAACAGAGTTATGGCCATTTAAAATTCAAGTAGCTGATAATCTAATTAATGCCTGCAGGCACTGTTAGCTTAGAAGAGGGGATCTTATTACACAGCCAGTGTCTTATTGGAAATGAGTGTTGTTTAGCTTGACATTAGGTAAATACCATGGCTCACAGAGTAAAATCTCTTTAGACACATATCACAGTGATAGTGCATGGTTCTCTCCTGTATGGACCAGAACACCTGATCAAACAAATCTCTCAACACTAATAAAATTTATCTCCTGACTCTCAGACTCTATCACACACAGTGTGCTAGCATCTCTAAAAAATTGACAAGACCATGATTGGTGACTCTCTGGTCCATTCTGTGTTCTGTACGAAATTAATTTAACCCCTTTGTTGAAACAGGTTTATGACATTAGAGACTAACTTATTATATGGGTTTCTAAATCCAATGACATGCTTTTTATAGACTTTTTGTGTTTATCAGTTCATTATTTTGGGTAAGATTAACCCCATTCTATCCGATTTTATGACTCAAATATTTCCATTGATTATGTTTATAGTTCTTGGCATAGTTTATGATAACATACCCCTAACATGCACAGTGAGGGTCATTTAGTTTATTTGCTCAAAAATATAAACATCCTCCACCAATCCTGTTGACACAATGTGATAACTAAATATTTTTCACTTGATCACTATATAAATAATTGCATCCATGTTAATGATGAAACATGCATTCTTCACCTGTATAAATTTTGGTATCGATTGAATGATTTTGATAATATATTAACAGTAACTTCAATTATATTTCCGCTGTTAGGTACATTATATCTTTCCAATGATCAGCTTAGAAGAAAATTAACCCACCCCATTCCATAGTCATACACTATGCTATTCAATGTAATGAATCTAATATTTTCAATCTGACCAATCTCATATCCTACTTCTAGCTATCTGAAAATTCTGCATAAAATCATTTTATATCCAATCATTATCAATCATTTTATATCCAGGTCTATACATCCCTCACTTGTATAGTTGGTCAGGTATTGATTATTTTTTTAATCGGGAACTATTAACTCTTTTGTCCCATCTAAATGATCCCAAGAATTTTTAATATGCAGCTAACACAAAACATAATAAAAACAAATAACAATATTAAAAAAATCATATGTTATGTCTCACATTCCAGTGTAATAAGCAAATAACTAACTATTTTGTCTTTAACTGCTATGGTGCTTCTCTCTGACTATGGATTGAGCTTAATTAGCTTTATCACTCTATAAGACATATCTGTGTTGAAGTGACTTGATATGTTAATGAAATGGAATGCCACATCCGTGTTCCTATTCTGTTTATGTGAGCAAGGTGCCCAATAAGTCTGATTCCACTTGTGTCCTTAATAGTAAGGTGTCAATTATTGAAACTTTTGCACTCGTGAAAAGGTTGGTGTAAGGATTTATTAAAATAGCTAAACGGTATCGCCAAGGTATGGGTTAAACATCTGCCAATCGTGATCGGCCTCTCGTTATCTGATCAGAACCAAATTTGGTATGCGACTTTCAGAGCCCAAAATACAGATCGAGTTCGAATATGGGTTTGATCCTATTTATTTTAAAGGAGTTATGACCCTTTTTTCGAAAATATAATTAAAAAAAACAAAAATCCGATGCTATAACCGAAGTATATTTTGTCTGATTGTGTTCATATTTGATATGTAGGTTTATGATGACACGCCCCTCATCTGTATAGTTTTTGGTATTGATTGGTTGATCGGTTTAGAAAATAATTAACCCTTTACACACATGCTATCCAATGCAATAAGTTGAACATATTTCTTCTGATCTGCCTCATATTTCTTACCTAGGTTTTTCTTAGCACGTTCTTCGTCTGTATGGTTTTTGGTATTGTTTAATTAACCCTTTTCACTCTTATGTTTACTTAGAATTCACCCAAGCTGCTATGAGTCAAAACATTTTTCATCTGATCACCACCAAATTTGGTATATGAATTTATCACCCCTAAATACAGATCGAGTTCGAATATGGGTTTGATCCGATATATTTTAACAGAGTAATGACCCTTTATAATTCAAGTAATTACTGCTGGGAATTTTAAGAGAACATATCTAGCAAGCCATGTGTGTTATTGAAATGAGTTAAATCTCACTATGGACATAATATATGACATGCTACAAAGCCTGATACTGGTAGTGGTACTGCTGGCTGGTTTATTTTAGCTGTAGTTAGATTGAGTTAGATAGCCTTGGTGGCTTGCAGGTGGCTGTCAAGAATATAATTAATGGATGGGTCTCTATTCTGTTCTGTGCAATATTAAGTTAACCCATTTGTTGAAACTTGTTCATTATTAGTTAATTTACACCTATTCCAAAATTACAAATTGGAATAGTCCATTGTTTATTTGTTGGGATGTTTATAGACATTGTTGTTTACACTCACACTGTAACTTAGAAATAAATTAACCCACCCATTCCATAGTTCCATCATATGATATCATTGAACATTATTAACCCTCTCTGCACATCATATGGTCTTCTGATGTTTTTCATCTGATAATTCTCTTATTCTATGTCCAGGTTGATGGTGATCCACTTTTCCCTTGCATATTTAATGATATTCTGCTGTTTACAGACATTGTATCTTTCAAATGATCAGCTTAGAATAAAATTAACCATAGATATACTGTATGCAATCCAATGTTATGACTCTAATATTTTCAATCTGACCATTCTCATATCTCACATTTATTTATCTGATAATTCTGCTTAAAAATATTTTATATCCAACCATTATCAATCACATTTAATATCCAGGTCTATACACCACTCACTTGTATAGATGTTCAAGTATCGATTGGTCTCTAATTCAATGATCTCATAACTTTTTGCTATGTAGCTAACACAACACTATTATGACTCCGGTTCTAATGTAAGAAGTAGATAAATAGAGTTATTATGATGTTATGTGCTTAATTTTGTAACTATTATATCTTGGACAGTTATGGTGCATCTGTCTGACTGTGGTTGGGTTATTTAGCTTTATCACTCTATAACACATGCATGTATCTGTGTTGGAGTTACCCACTTTTCACTTGCATGGATTTTGCGATTAAAATTAACCCATTCCATATACACATGATATCCGATAGGCAGATATTAAATTATCTCTTTCACCTTGAACCAGGTTCAGTAAGGATTTCTATAAGCCACCAATTGAATATTCATCATCAGATGAAATATCTTATTTTTAAATTCACTCAATTGCATTTGGGCTGCATAATAATAATGGTGCTGGTATTCTTGAGACTACTTATTGGTCAAATATTTCTCACCGATAACTTTTATAATCTCATCCAGGTTAATCATGACACATAAATTTCTTCACCTGTATTTTGGTATTGATTGAATGATATGAATATGATCCAAGTTTTGTTCATGGCGTTATGGCTCTTTTTCGACCATGGATAACTTTATGACCAAAACAAAACCGGTGGGAGTGACCAATTCAGCATTAGTGACATGAAGTAACTACTTTCTCCTTTGAGTTATATTTGTTGACTTTGACTTGTCTTGTTTTTCAGTCTGCACTGCTGGGTCTCATATGTACTGTAGTAGGACAGAAACTTGTCTCATCACAATCGACACACAACCCTACCAGGACACAACTGTGTACGTGGCGGTGAGACATATTGGTGTTACTGATGATCCGACTGTTATATTTCAACTGAATGTTGTCTCATGTGAACCAGATCAGATAAGAAAGTATGCAGATACAGGATACACCAATCGTATCGATTATGTGGGTCAGGCACAACAAGGTACCATCTCCTTCTATCTTAGTTATGTGCAGCTGTCTGATGCCAGAAGTTACGGTGCGTATGGTGGTAATGATGCTGTGACAGTGTTTGACGATGTTCAAAGGACTCTTGTTGTATTAGGTATGTTATCTCGTTTACTAGCACCATTCATTCTTTCCAGTTGTAACAATTTTGCAGTAAATACTTGCAGATTCCGAAAATACTTTTGATCGAGGCAGCTTTTTGATTGTGCTGTTGAGAAGAATGTTAATCTACATATGTACTTGCAATAAGATATTCATGTATGTCATTGTTCATGGAAAAAAAAGAGAAAATAATAGGAGAGCAATTCCAATGTAACCCTAGGCCAAAACAGGCTTTTGTGGCATAAAATTAGTTATAAAACTAAGAATAATGGGAATTCTTTCTCGGTATAATGGTCATCATGATTGTGAGATTGTGAATTTTGATATGATGTTAGGACTACGGTAATAGGGGTCAAGTAAAAATATTTTTATTTTGCAAATTTTTTGGCAGTGGGTTTTCAATTATGGGATGAACTATCATAGTCATAACATATTTTCAAAGATGGTTTATTCGTTACGTGTGCCAACTTCCAGGCAAGATCAGACAATATAAACGGAAACCCGATCAACAAGTCTCAACCTAGCACTGTCAGCAGCAGGCTTGTCAACCGGTACCAATACCGGTACCGGTACCGGCGGTACTTGGCCGTTTCAACGGTACCGGTTCTGATACTCAGTACCGACGGTTCTCGGTACTCGCCAAAAACAGTAAAAAGATCAGTTTTGATCGATTAAAATTGAAGGAACTTTGCTTATTGAAGTGTGCCGCAACTGCCGCTTGCATTATGGTATTCTACTATGTGTCAACGGATCAAGCACGCGCGGCGGATGCCGAGTCTTGAAGCTGTTATCGTTTTATTCAACAATGTATATATGCGTCATTGACTCAATGTGTGTTACATTATAACTTACATATGAGGATTGCAGCCTTGCAGGTAAATACAATTTATTTCAGTTTAAATTGTCATTCACCATATATATATACCCATCTTTCCGATGTATGTATTTGAGCGCCTGAAGCCCTAAACGTAACAGTTCTAACACTTATCAGGCTGCCTAAATTATGGCACATTTTAGGTGATTGTTGTTGGTGATAAATCCAACTATTTCAGACTATACTAATGCATGTATGTCACACATGTATGTGTGGCTGCTGTGGCATACGTGCATTAGGATAGCCTGACATGGTTGTATTTGTCATCCACAACAATCACCAAAAAAACTGGCACAAAGTGCCATACATTACCAGTACTTACCACATTAGAATATACTCTTTTAAATGAGTGATATGTAGTACAACACAAGTACCGGTACCGGTGTTCTGCTTAATAAGTACGTCCTGCCAGATAAGTCAATATTTCTAATAATAGTAACGTGGATGTATAGCCCCGCCCTCGGAGAAATATCGCTGCAATTACGACATGGTCGTTTGGCGTTGCCTAGTCAATAAATGTGTAGTGTATGACGTATTACGCACACGATATCGAAAAAATGCTTCCGTGATCTGATTTTTTAAACGTTTTTACGCGAATAAAGGTTTAAAATCAACTCCCCGGGCAAATTTCTTCGTATTGGGGACAGGGAATGTGTTTATACATATGGCATCGCTGTTGATAAGAATAAATTCACATTTATGCAGTGACTAGACCTACCCTAACTTATGATGTCGATTAATAAATATGGCCCATCGATTGCTAATTATGGCAAAATAATAAAATGCTTCTGAGAATTTAGCATTGAATGAGAAAACAAAGGTTATTACCCCCGCCCCACACACACCATTGTTGATAACTACTGTATTTTTGGCTATATTACTTTCTTTGAATGGTCGTATTATCGTATAGGCTATAGGCTATATTATCACGATAACCCCTTCGGTGGCTACATGCATCACAATGAATGTGCATTGATACACGGGAAGAATCACACCAAGTTTTGAATACGTTACTAAAATGCTTTAACAAATTCGTAACAATGGATTGGTCAAGTACGCTTGTATTAAAGATCATCCAGGGTTTGATACCGCGCGCTCTGTAGTCTATTATACTACAATCCACGGTCAGACCACGGAAACATGCGAATTTAACTAAATCAACCACAACATAATCACAAACTTTGGGTTGGTGGTTATATATACTGATGCTGCTCGTAGTTCTAGATGAGAGCACACATTATATCAATATATAGTGTACTATATTTGCATTCTTGGCAGCTATAGTGTAAACCATCGATCGAATCTCCAATAAAGAGCAACCGGGGCGACATCGTGCGAAAAAAAAGTCACTCAAACCATGTTCGGTAGCATGCCTACACCTATATATGTATGGATCCCATTCAAAATATCCCCTATACATTTCGTTAACTCCGTGTTTGTGTGACTGTCGGCTGTGGCAGGTGGTTAAGCGTGCCTGTATATAGGCCTTCGCATCCACAAATCCCAGTCTATATTATAGGCTGTATATATATATATATACTGTATCGGAGAAATAGTGGCACGGACTCATTATAGGAATTGATAAGTTATAGGCCTATACATCGTTGGGTGGATAAACTATATACGTATATGTCTGAGCTAGGGATGAACCATTTATATCAGAATCGCGATAAAGGTTATACGGTGAGCAAACTTATATTTAAAACATATTTAGGCCCTACATGAACGTGTCTAGAATGTTTCCGTTTTGGTGCAAAACTTGGAATTTCTAAATGCACCACCTTTGATCGAACCAAAATAATTCTCAAAATTGAAGAAAGTCAGATCTATATAATTGCACCATGCTATGGCCACATATTGGAAATTTATAATCGCTAACTGCACACAAACCTATTAGTGTATTGGACTTCAAAGTTCAAACTGTTGATTTTTTTTTACCAAAGTGGGAAGGGGAGACACCACGACCCCATCCCGTGTCAACGCGTCCGTGCATATATATAACTGATATCTTCAATGTTACTGCATTTTCTCCCCCGCCGCATGCAGCACAAGTTACATGGGGAGGGGGGGGGCTCTGTGCAGAACATTCTGCAAATAAAATATTGTTTGTATGAATTTATGCGTGGGAAAATGAAATACCATTTACGAAAGTAAGTTCTATATGCATTTCTACCCCCCCCCACATTTCCATAGAAGAATGCCCATTGCATTAATTTCGAGTAGTGGTTTGGACGACCCAAGTTCGTCAATTTTATGTTCTTGTTGTTTTACCAAGAACTCAACGAACCAACAATCGAGTATTCAATAAAAGAGAATTAAGTGCGAGTTTACACACTGTCGAATTATATGTATCGATTGATCGATAATAAATTACTAACGCAAGCGCGATTGGCTTAACATATACTCAAATTAAACAGCAGGAGGTAATACCATGCCTCTTGGAAACTAGTGACACAAGATTATTTACTGCAGATGTCACTTCCTAAAGAAATGAACTGGAAAATATTTCATTTGACTATACTAAGTTAATATAAGTGAGCAATTACTGGTAGCGTGATAAAAAAAAATCCCAGACAAAAGAATTTTGCTAATATAAAATATTATCACCTGAGCGCATGTTTAGGCCTATGTCAGAGATAAGCACCTTGAAATTGGAGACTGCTACTTTGGGTACAAAGTTTCAGTTTTCTTTAGTAAAATTATCTAACACAATTTAGAACTCTGACATATATTAACAAGAGGTGGCATCAGAGATGATGTGTCTCGTTTTCGGTGGCTTACCGCCGGTGGCTCAAATTTTATCGGGCCAGGCTGGTTTTCGAACTCGTCCTATACCGAGCAAAAAATTCCTGAAAATTTACTAATTAAGGGCCATAACTGTATAAAAATTTATTGGGCCAGGCTGGTTTTCGAACTCGTCCAGGATATTATTGGAAGACACCTATATAACAAATTTTAGTTGAATCGGATGACGTTTGTTGAAGTTATCGCACTATAACGAGCTAAAAAATAACGAAAAATGACTAATTAAGGGCCATAATTCTATCAAATTTTATCGGGCCAGGCTGGTTTTCGAACTCGTCCGAAATATTCTTGACAAGTATGTCTATTCCAAATTTTAAACAAATCGGAGTACGTTTGTTGAAGTTATCGCGCTAACGAGCTAAAAATTCACGAAAAATGACTAATTAAGGGCCATAACTCTATCAAATTTTATCGGACCGGGCCGGTTTTCTAACTCGTCCGAGGTATTCTTGGGAGACACCTATATATCAAAATTTCAATCAAATAGGATGATGTTTGTTAAATTATCGCGCTAACGAGCTCAAAATTCGTTCAAAATGACTATTTAAGGACCATAACTCTATCAAATTTTATCGGACCGGGCCGGTTTTCTAACTCGTCCGAGGTATTCTTGGGAGACACCTATATATCAAAATTTCAATCAAATAGGATGATGTTTGTTAAATTATCGCGCTAACGAGCTGAAAATTTGTGAAAAAATGACTAATTAAGGGCCATAACTCTATAAAATTTTATCGGACCTGGCCGGTTTTCGAACTCGACCGAATATTCTTGGGAGACACCTATATACCAAATTTCAATCAAATCGGATAACGTTTGTTGAAGTTATCGCGCTAACGAGCTGAAAATTCGTGAAAAATGACTAATTAAGGGCCATAACTCTATCAAATTTTATCGGACCAGGCCGGTTTTCGAACTCGTCCGAGATATTCTTGGGAGATACCTATATCCCAAATTTCAATCGAATCAGATAACGTTTGTTGAAGTTGTTGCGCTAACGAGCCTAAAATCAGTGAAAAATGGCAAAGGGCCATAACTCTGTAATAAATGTGCGGACGAACCCGATTTTTTGTCTGCAGCTTACGTGCATGGATATGTACTCACACATTTTTTTTTAATCCGTCAATAAACGGTTGAGTTATAAGCAAAACACGCCGCCCACCGTCCCTCATCAAACTGGAAGTCGAGTTTTGGAAAAAAACTCGACTAATAAAAACTGTTTGGCTGGACCATTGGTGCTAAAAAATGTACACATGGGTCAATTGACCCGGGGAGTGTCATGGGATTGGTGCCATTGACATCAGATGTCTTAAAAGGACAATAATAATTAATTATACACACAAAATGGTCGGAATTTTGTAATAAAGATTGCTTCGCATGGGTCAATTGACACGAATATTGTCACGAGATAGGTGTTGTTAACATCTGATTCAGACGACTTAAAGGGGCATAAACAATTCTAATTTAAAAAATGAATCATATACACAAAATAGTTAGACTCTGGTCGCTGGAAATTGGTATACAGGGGTAAATTGACCCGGGCAAACTTAAAGGGGAACTTATAGATTATATTATAGAGATGAGCAATTCTTATCAGCTTAAACGATATGTAGTAAAATTGGTACACATGGGATCCCATGACTAGGGGAATGTCATGGGATTGGCGCCTTGGACATCAGATGACATAAAGGGGGGTTTGTAAAATATGTTAACATAGCTTATCAATTAAAAGCATTTATCATCTTAGAAGATATATGGGAAAATTGGTACACAGAGATAATATGAAATTGGGCGTGTCATGGGATTGGTGCCGTTGACATCAGATGACTTAAAGAAGTACTAGTAATTAGCAATAAAGAGCGTTTATTATCAACTTAAAAGTAGAGGTAACTTTATCCAGAGTTTCATGCAATATATATGTGATGCTTATCTCAGGTGACTAATACATAGTTTAAATGACTGGAGGGGGCACTAATAATGTGTTCATTCTTTACCTGAGCAATGCCAGGTACCCTATCTAGTAATTGATACAGATATGATGGACTTATTTTTTGTATGGTGGAATGATTAGGTCCCGCGCTGACAGCACCCCTCCTCTCGTGCAAGTTTCCTCACCAAGCAGGTACTCACATATCTAAATTATTGTTCCTTCAATACATTGAAACTCCACAAGTACTACAGGGCATCAGATGAATATTTAAACTAAACTGTTTAAAAAATGGAAAGATTCTTTGCAAACTTCAAGCTTCTGTTGGCCCATCAGAGGAGATACTGTAGGGAATCTTTTTGAACAAACCACTTTGATTTTAAATGGAAGTGCGCGACTAAAATATTGTAATCTGTGGGTAACATCAAGTGTGGTTTCTTCACTGCTTCAAGATTGCTGACTAATATTGATTTGAATTTATAGATATTGGGATGAAATATCTCCAAATATTGACAGTAGAATTCTTGTCTATAGGCTCTATAAAAGCTGGTAATTTAGTGACACAGCTGGGGGATAATACAAATGGAAACACTTTAGAAATGACTTATTGAAAGATGCAATTGCCCACATGCCTGTAAATATATTCATTATTGACTGAATGTAATGCAGAACCGCATGCACTGTATCTGTAATTGATAAACATCTTGCAATAGTTATTTCATTTATAACACTGGTTATACATGTTGGTATATCTTAAAAGGATAAGATATAAAAATGTCGTTTCATCTCATTGATAGAGGCAATATTATTTTCATCTCATGCATCCATGAAATGTTGGAAGGTCTTCTCCCCAACTTGTTTTCAGAGGCCATATATCCAGGACAATGGAGAGAGAGAGAAAGAGAAATACTGTCAAAACTATTTATTCAAATTCGGGAAAAGTCCATAACAACAATATCTAATATGTGCTCTATAGTAGTACATACATGTATATATTAAAGTATGGAGCTTCAAAGATAAAATGAGAGTTGCACAAAATATTGTATTTAAGAAATGAATGTAGTGGGTGTGCATGTGTTATTGGGGGACATGGCGCTGTGGTCGTTTGGGGACATTGTGCAAAGCGGTTGACACTAAATGTGCCCCAACAACCTATGTGCAGTATCTCTCAATAACACACATGCATAAACCCACTGCATTCATTTCTTTATTTATATAGCTTTTTAATTGTTTATTCCCATAAACAAGACAGTCAATGACTGTGGGTCGCTCACCAGACTTTAAAGACTGAGAAGACTGAGACTCTGAAGACTACAAGGGTCAGCAATTGACAATATCACTTAAGACAAGTAGTTCTAAACAGGGACATAGCTGGAGGTTCTCAGATGAGCAAGGCTCGTCAACTGAAATTTCCAATTGCACACCACTGACAAATCTCCAATCTCTTACCTTTTAAAGAAAACAACCATACCACAGTACTAAGTTCACAAAAATCCTTTTGCACATCCCTCTTAGATTGAATTTTACAACTGGTACCAGTACTTCAAGCTCTCAAACGTTTGAAAATTACAAACCAAATAAAGTTAAAATTTGTGGCCAATTTGGTCCAACAGTTTAACCTGAAGTAGGAACATATGGACTGTTGGTTTAAAAACATGCATGAGGGAAAAACAAACCAAACTATGAGAACAATTCTAACCTATTTTTTATGTGAACATCTAATCTACAACTAATGTTATACCAGGCATGGAATTTTCAACTGTTTAAATTTTGATCAAATAGGGGGTAAAAACTCCACCGCTCTACATTCCTTCCCCGTTGCCTCCAACATTGCCCCCACCCAGGCTTCCTAGAAATCAATATTATTATACCAGTACCAAACAGGATAGAGGAGAGTTAAATCTCTTATCTCTGCCCCTATTAGAACAAATGTGAATCCCCATCTATGAGATCCATTCATCTAGTAATATCAATATACCCCCACTATCCAATAGGGTATGATTTCACCTGGATGAGTGGTGGTTAACAAAATAATATTGGGACAGCCAAGTCTGTATTTAGAGTGTCTGACCTCTGCAGAATGAGGTCCACAAAAGGTGAATTTAATGACACTATTCCCCAAGGTGGAATAGCACAACGTATTCACTCTCTGGGGACCTCATTTCCTAACGAGAGGCCAATCACGATCGACAGATGTTTAACCCATACCTTGGCGATAGCGATTAGCTATAACTGATAATTGGTCAAAGATATGATCACAGTAATACATATATCAGTACTTAAACTTAAAATCAAAAGCTCAAATAATTTGTCTTAAAGTATTTGGGGTGGGGGAGGAGTCGATTTAAATCTCATAACTCGGTCCCTATTCACACAATGACCTCTCACTGTGAGATCCAATGGTTTAGCCATTAATAAATTTGACAGATAGGATAAACAATTATCCAGCCAGCAGGTTGTTTGTCTTTACCTTCATACAACCACCCCCTAGAGCTTTGTAACATAATGTCACCACTCAATTAATAACAGATTTCGCTTGGAATGACATCTATTAAAGGTACTCTCATATACTCTGGATATTGGATGTTCACATGGCAATTTATTGCTATCATTATATTACATGCAACTATTGCAAATAAAATCTTCATATCTTCAAAAAAGGACATCACACCTAATTAATGGTATACAACTAAAACAAATTGGTGTCAATGAATTTTTTTTTTTAATTAAATATTTTTTTTATTTAATATAAAAGTTTTTTAATATTTTTTGCGTGTTAAATTGAGTGAGGAAATTCAATCTAAAAAAAAAATTTAAATTAAAAAAAAGAAGAAAAAAAAGGGGTCATAACTCCTTTAAAATAAATCGGATCAAACCCAAATTCGAACTTGATCTGTATTTTGGGCTGATAATCTCACATACCAAATTTGGTCAATCAGATGAAATTGTTTTTGAGTTATGGCAGCATGTGTAAATTATAAGTAAAAAAGGGCCATAACCAGCCAAAACTGTAAAAAAAAAAAAAACTCGATTCAAACCCATATTCGAACTCGAACTGTATTTTGGGCTGAGAAACCTGTATACAAAATTTGGTTCCGATCAAATAGAAAATGTTAGAGTTATCGCATTATGCCTAAAGTGTCTACGGACGGACAGACAGACAGATGGATGAACGACGAGTGGTCAATCCGGACATTGACACTATGTGTACCATACTATGGTATAGGTACACATAAAAAGTTTTGTCTCATGCAGAGTACATGTACAAGAAAAATGTATCAAAGTTCAAACCTGTTGTGCCTCTTTAATATTTCTATTCACATTTGTAATCAATTGAAATCAATGTCGAAAAAGCTTTCCATTAATATATAAATAAAACAAACTAGACCTACAGTTCTAAAAGTGTTTTGAATAATTATTTTGTTCTCATAGACTGATACAGAGCTCTCAAGTTGTCTTCCCATGCAACCAACAAATCTACTAAACACAATCACATTATTAACCTCAAATAGTAATGCAATTAAACAATAAAACCAGATTATGCCTTTAAGATGAAATTTAAATAACCATGCATATAAAATATAAAAGCATAAACATTCCATCTATGATATCTCATCATACGGCCAACACATCTGCTAGCAGTTAATGGACCTATCCGTACGTCCCGCCCACCTGTAGACTGCATGGTTACTGTTACTACGCACCACAAGCCATCTCAATTCCGCTATCTCTTCAGTGCTAAAATAGCTTCCGATGAGAAAGGACTGTGTTGTTAAACGCCATGTAACACGATAATATAGGTCCCTTCTGAATATCACGATTTTCAAGATACCTTTGTGTGTATATATGCAACATGTAAAAGTGACTGTCATTAGATATAAACAAAAATAGAACCAGTTTTTAAACAAACAAGAGCTACGCTGGGCGTGCAATATACGCCCTCTCTTGGGTCGGCGGAAACTGGTAAAAAAGGGGCATAACTCTGGTAAAAATTGGCGGACGGAACTCAAATTTGAACTTGACCTGTGTTTTGGTGGGAGAAAGTAATATACCAAATTATCATTGAATCCGATAAGCTCTAGTAAAGTTATCATCCGGACAACAAATTTCAGGGATTTTCTAAGTCAAATTACGTCAAATAAGGGGCATAACTCCGGTGAAAATTGGCGGACGGAACCCAAATTCGAACTTGAGCTGTCTTTTCTCCTAATAAACCCATTGATTGAAATCGGTTCACTCTAACTAAAGTTATCATTCGGACAACAAATTTCAGGGATTTTCTAAGTCAAATTACGTAAAAAAATGGGCGATAACTCTCGCAAAAATTATCGGATTAAAACGAAATTCGGACTTGAGCTGTATTTCGATATATGTAATCCACAAAAAAACGGGTTTTGCGTATAAACATTCCAAAATCGAGTTATCATCCGGAAACCAAAAAACATAAGAAAAACTGAATTTTCTGAGTCGAAAAAGGGGCATAACTCTGCCAAAAATGGTCGGACAGAACCCAAGTTCGAACTTGACCTGTGTTTTGGTGGGAGAAAGTAATATACCAAATTTGGATTCATTCCGATAAACTATACTAAAGTTATCATCCGGACAACAAATTTCAAGGATTTTCTAAGTCAAAAAAGTCAAATAAGGGGCATAACTCCGGTGAAAATTGACGGGCGGAACCCAAATTCGAACTTGAACTTACTTTTCGGCTAATAAACCCACATACCAAATTTTACTAATTTTGGTTCACTCTAACTAAAGTTATCATCCGGACAACAGGTTAACGGACGGACGGACGGACGAACAAATGGGTAGATATGTGGCTCCGACCTATGTGGCTAGAAATGGTAATGTGGCTTTAGTTTTTATGTGGCTTCTCAAGTAGCCATAAAATTTTATGTGGCTATCAAGTAGTAGATAGTGATAAAACTCCAGATTATGGATTCATAAGATGTTGGAATTATAGCAGAAGAAGCTGATTAAAACTCAAAAACTTGCACACAGCAACTGGAACAGTGGAATAGGAGAAACTGACAGGTCAGTGATTGGGTGGCTAGCCACATAAATGTCAGTCAGTGTCCGACATCTCCTATTGACAGGTCATGGATGTCTAAATCGATGGACTTTTTGTTTCCAAATTTTGAGTGACTACAAAATTAAATAAGCTGATTAGGCCAAATAGATCATTTTTGAACGTCCATCTGAAAGCTGTTACGTGGCTAGCCACGCAACGGAAGTTATGCACATAAATATCCATTTTACACAATCTTAGCCACATAAGTAGTCATTAGTAAACACGGACGCCCGGACGGACAGACCAATACTATAATACGGCCTTTTTTTCAAAAGGGCGTATAAAAAAAGGTGTGATTGTTAGGCCACTTCCGATAAACAACAAAGATAGATGTTTAGGCATACGTTGAATCAAACGGTGTAAATGAAGCCATTATGAAACTTCAATATCAAATAGCAAATTTACTATTGAAGCTATGCTAATGGTTCACACCTTGATGCAATAAACCAAACGTAGGTGTACATGTGGTAATTAATCTATAATCCCTCTTTTGTCGAAATAAATATAACGATATCAGATTACCATACACGAGCGTCCTGAATGAACCCTGGTGCCATCAGGCCGGATGCAAAGGATTATCAAATAATGGCCTTTTAAAATTGCACATCCTATTTTCCCGTAAATAATGTACATTAAAGAAAATGCCGACTATCATGGAGTCAGTTGCATGTTGCCATGTCGAGGCAACAAATGGCACAAAGTGAACTTGTTCGGTGAAGGTTGCGTGTATACACCGTGAAGCACGTGCAATGTGTGAAATTTCGTGTAATTCTCTTGGTAAACATCTGTTGATTCTCATTTACACGTACATTGTCGGAGGAAGCTTTAGATTCTCAAATGGATTCAGTAAGATCGACGTTCGCACGAGCTCCTACAGGTTAGTGCGAATAGCAGACAGTCGAACTCAATATTACCACGATGTTATAACAGCAACAAATGTATACATTTATAACGAAAAACACTTCACATAAAACACATACTCGCGGCACAATTAATATTCATAACGCATCACCGATCGGGACTACTATTTCCACGTTTTAGTCTGAAATCTGTTATATATAAATATTGAAATTTAAATAACACTAGGATCCGAGTGTGGTCGGTGGCATTATTTAATCCAGCCTAAAGAGATGTCATAGTTACTTTTTTTTATTTAGGAAACCGAACTAAAACATGTATAAATATCGTTCGTCAATCGGACATGTTCCACATGCACATATCAACACCATTGTAGCTTTTTAAGACATATTTTGCTCCTATGTTCGTAAATTCCCTATTGCTTACAACTGTAGTTAGGGACTGGCTTGTGGTGCGATTCATATCACTAGGCAGTCCTATGTCGCTTCCGGGTTTAAGCTATCGGCTATAATTGAAATTGGGGCGGTACCTACGGATAGGTCCATTAACCCTTTGAACCCCAGCGGCCGGAATACTGGCCGCTGCGTGAACCTCCATATACCCTAGCGGCCGGTATACGTGTTTATAGTTTATAGCTGTGCGATTCAATAACAAATCGACGTCTAAACTCTAGTTATCATAATTGCAGTTTCTTGCTAATGCCGGGTAGTTGTCTGGTAGCCGTTACTAAGGAAAGATTGGGTGGCAAAGTGTCCTTATATTTAATGATCATAGAATGGTCCATGCATAACATACATATGTATGCACAGTTTCAAACAGGTGCCACCATTGAACATATACAGCATTATGTGACTAGATATTGTATAAATTAAGGGAACACTACCACTTAATGGTTAGTGCAGTGGTGTCATCCGTTCATTTGTGGTACTTGATTAGCAACCGTTGCTACCTTAAATAATTAGTTTCATTCAATCTCTCTTAAATTCTTGTCGGATATATCTCAAATTTCACATTAGGGTATTATCGTCATCAAAAACGCAATCACTGGCATTGAGTTATGACATACCATGCTATAATTGCCTTTTCCAGTCAATTCGGGGTAGTTGCCTAGCAACCGTTACCAAGACGCTGCAGCGTGGCAAAGTCTTCCGATTTTATAATGATCAGTGATCAATGGGGGGGGGGGACCTGTAAAGTTTCATAACTGTGTCACAAATTAAACATAACCAACATCATCCAACAAGACACTATAACATTTAAAGGAAAATCCCACAAGGAGCCCAGGGTCAGGGTGTCGGTCGTGGTAGGGCGACAGTGTTCAAAGGGTTAACTCAATGCAAGAGAGAGTCATTGTCACTTGATACTATCTCTGTTGCTCAATGTGAGAAGACAACTTCATGGCATTGTAAACCTGATTTATTAGATTCTACTTGGACAGTGCAAACTGTGTATCTTTGATATATTTTAGAGATGAATAAAATAATCAAAGGGTCATAACGCCCGCCATTAAATAATATCGGATCAAACCCATATTCGAACTTGATCTGTATTTTGAGTTGAGAAACTCACATACAAAATTTGGTTTCTATCAGTTGAAAAATGGTTGATTTATCGAAGCATGCATGAATTCTATGTCAAAGGGCCATAACTCCATTAAATCGGATCAAACCCATATTCAAACTTGATATGTATTTTGGGCTAAGAAACTCGCATACCAGATTTGGTGACGGTCAGATAATATTTTTTTGAGTTGTGGCAGCATGCATGAATTCTAAGTCGAAAAAGGGCTAAAATTCCATAAAAAAAATCGGATCAAACCCATATTCGAACTTGATCTGTATTTGGTGCTGAGAAATTCATATACAAAATTTGGTTCTGATCAGATAGAAAATATTTCAGTTATCGCACCATGCGTAAAGTGTCTACAGACAGACGACGGACTAACGACGAGTGGTCAATCCGGACAACGACACTATGTTTACCATACTATGGTATGGGTAAACATAATATAAGTGTCAGTGACACTGTAGCTCAACTTAGGTAGGGGAATATTTTAATGGTTGACAGTAAATGGAGGAATAGGAAAGGTGCTAATTGAAATGTCTAACCTAGCTGTGCCAAAGGATTTAGTCATGCAAAGAGTAAAATCCAAGATGGCCACCAGCGGCCATGTTTTTTGGCCAAATGGCCCCAAAATAACTCGTTCCCGTCTACATGTCATTGTTGACATCTACGACAAATTTCATGAAGATCCGACTAAAGCTACGATCTGCAGCCCGCGCCAAAGGATTCAGTCATGCGAAGAGTAAAATCCAAAATGGCTGCTGGCGGCCATGTTGTTTGACAGAACGACCCCAAAATGACTCGTTCCCATCTACATGTCAATATTAACCTCCATGACAAATTTCATGATGATCAGACGAACAGGACTACCTGTAGACCGCGCCAATGGATTTAATTTTGAAATTCAAGATGGCCACCAGCGGCCATGTTTTTTGGCCTATTGACCCCAAAATGACTCGTTCCCATCTACATGTCAATGTCAACATTCATGACAAATTTCATAAAGATCAGACCAAAGGTACGACCTGTGGCCCGCGCCAAATGAAATTGTTGACAGACACACGGACGACGGATGCCAACTCATGGCAATAGCTCAAACTTACAAAGTAAGTTGAGCTAAAAATGACCCTTTTTGAACAAATATGAACCCGGTCACCCAAGGCCCATCCATACTGAATATAATTTAATTTCATTAAAGATTAAAGTTTCATAACTCTGCAGATGTTATAATGGAGATATAAGGAATGCGGAAAGTTGTTATTTTTAAGTAGCGTTCACCAGAGGTCAACCCGAAGCACCTTATGAAGTTTGGGATCAATGAGAAAAAAAATAATGTTGTCAGTCAAGGGCATGAAAAGGTATTTAGTGATGCAAAGAGTAAAATCCAAGATGGCTGCCAGCAGTTCTTTGAATATTGTTCAAATTCAAGAGCTGCCATCCAGAAGTGATTGTGAAATGCCTGTAAATTGTTTGAACATTTCTCCAATAAACGTCCGCTGCAGGGTGTGCCGATGTATTAATTTGTGAAATACAAGATGGCCGTATGTTTGTTTTTAACAAAATTTAGAAAATATTCGATGGCTCCCATCTAGTGACAATGAGGGATGTGGCCTGTAGGAAATGGCGAAGGATTTAGTTATGCAAAGAATAAAATCCAAAATGGCCACTGGTGGCCATGTTTTTCAACTAAATTTAATGACTCTTTATCTAGTGGTTCATATGAATTTTGGTGACGAATGGATTATGGATGTGATCTCTAGCCTACTGTAGGGCGCCAAAGAATTTAGTCATGCAAAGAGTAAAATCTAAGATGGCTGCCAGCAGCTATGTTTTTCATAAAAATTCATTCAATTTTGATAGCCACCACCCAGAGGTGGCCCTAAACATGGCTGTAAATTTTCAAAACATTTTTCCAATAAATACCGACTAAAAGGTGTGCCGATGAATTCAAATTTGAAATCCAAGATGGCTGTTTTAAACGAATTTCGGGAAACATTCATGGCTCCCATGTAGAGGTCACTCCAAAGATCCTTATGAAGTTGGTGATGATCGGATGAGAGCTGTGACCTGTAGGGAAATTGTTGACAGATGGACGGATACACGCTCAGACAAACGCCATCCCATGGCAATAGCTTACATTTTACTTTGGCAAGTTGAGCTAAAAATTGCATCTAAACAAAATAGAGCAAAATATTTCCTAACAGACATATGCACAAGACCGACAGAACTAATTTCTATATCTCGCACCAAACTTTGAAAATCCTTTGCATTGCAAATCCTTTGCATTGAAGTGGGGTATAGGAGAAGGATGAATCATAACTTTGTCTTTTACACAGCCTTAGGTGGTGTCTTCTCTTGTCTTCTCTTGAGAAAGTTTTGTTCTCATTGTTTTCTTTAACTGTGTCTTTGCAACCATTTTTCTGTCTTTCTTGACCAATGTCACAGTCTTATATAGAAACTGAGAAAAATCTTCATTGGAGCTGGTGAAGCTGGTGTTGGCTGATTTTCATTTTGTTATTTTAGAAGTTATGCCACACATCCCCTCCTGCCTCTGAAATGGGCCTCAATCCTTACCACGTGAAATGTCAGAACCTGAAATATAAATTTGCATCATTTTATCACAACTAACAATTAATAGTAATAGTTTACCCCCCCCCCCCATCAACTTCAGCTAGTCCAGAGGATAAACCCAGTTCAGAGAAGAAAAAGTGTCAATATTGCATTCAACCACCTGAGTGTAATCGCTATTTTTGTCATATCAAAAGTTGCTGCCACACAAAAGACACTTGCACTGTCGATCAGGCATGGATTCGAAGACACCATTGCTATTCTACTTCTAATTATTATTTATGCTTTCTTTTATTTTAAATATTTTTATTATCATGACGTCAGCGTGTTTTGTCAAAATATTAAATCAAAGTTGCGTTGAATTTGGCATGATTCAGTGCAATTTGTTGTTTTAGGCCAAAAGTTGAACATTTTCCTACTTTTACTGACTTTTGGTTATCAGTTTGAAAATTTCCAAACGTAGGGATTATATCAGTTTGTAAATTTACAACAGCGGTAAAGCTTGAGATAGTTGGAAATTTCCAACCCAAGTGCGATGGGGTGCAAAGGAATTTCATAGACTTGGATATTTGGCATGGTTCAAGGTGTGCAGTTGCACATTCAATGTGGACATCTCTGTCAAATCCCATTTTCTAATTTAATTGTCTTTATATTATAGCCCTACTATGCAAATTATGTTAATTCAAATGATTTTAGCAGTATGCTAATAAAACAATACATCAATATATAATATATATATATATAAAAAGAGTAGGATCTCTGGCTGTTAATGACTTTTCTCCCAGACCCCTATGATCGATTCAACCAGATTTGTTGTGGTAACCCGGGGGTACCCCATCGGATGTTGTAATGCCGTTATTTTATCGAAATTTTGATTTAAAAAAATAAATAAACTTAATTTAAAAAAAAAAATTCAATATTTTTTTCAACTTTTAAATAAATTTTTTTTAAATCAAAATGATTAAACGAACAAATTGTGCTAAAAGTGCACAAAGAGGCTGCGGTTGAATAAAGGCTCCCAGAGAAAGAGTGTGTCTAAGATCAAAATTTATCACACAGTAGCCCCTAAATCCAATCTCATATTTTTTAGTAAGACACACATGTATAATTCCCATGCGCAGTGACGTAAGAGCTCCGTTCAATGATGTCGATATCAATGCCAGAACTTTATTATTATGTTAATTAGAATATAATTATGATATTCAATTTGTGTTGTGTTATTTAGTGTTGACTGTGAGATAAACATTGGTGATAATGGTGGTTGAACAATTTTGTCAGCAAGAAAAGACGCATTCAAAATGGAACTATATTTTTTCTTGAAGGCTTCTTTGGTTGTGGTAAAGAAATAAAAAAACAAATTTAACCCCAGGCATTTCGAGATCGTTTTCCTTGCTAAAATGCGATTATGTGATAGAATGGATCTCGAATTCATCCAATTTATTTACAAAATTTATGAACCTTGTCCACAAATTTTTTATTTGAGTCGAGCTTTATCTCGGTTAATAAATTTCATATAAAATTGCGACTCATTAGAGATCCTCTATGTATGCACTTAGTGCACAAATGGGCTGCAGGCCGATCTGACACTAAATATGGAGCCAGTTTCAGCCACATAATAAAATAACATGAATTTTTATTGTGTAATGGCATGCATACATATTTATTCAGAACACTTATCAAATAAGTGCCTGACAACATTGCCCAATTTACAATTCAATATGAAAACTGAGAAGACTGGCACTATGAAGACTACAACAGTCAGTACTTGTCAAATTTACTTCAAAATAAATAGTTAGAATCATACACTCAGCTTAGAAATTAAAGTGTTCACAGTGACATACATATATATTCTTGATTCAATTAATTTGAAGGCAGAGTATTAAATCTGCAAGGAACAACCAACCCAATTTGAGCAAACCTGATATGAGATTCATGTGTTGACATTTAATATGTGCACCACATGTGTACATGTGTTGGAAGACATAAAATGTATAACACTGACATTCATCAGAAGATTTATTTGAATTAAGTGAATGTTATCAGGAACTAAATTCTACAGGTAGTTCATACTCAAATTTAAATGTTAAAATAGTAGGATAAAACATAAAAAGGGTACAAAAGGTTTTAGATACCAGTCAGGTAAGCTTAATGAAACTGTCCAATTTTGTCCTTATCAGAAGCAGAACCCACCCCATGATATCGTGTTATAAAATAATAAATAGTGGGTAAAATATTACAACTGGGAGCCCCTTCTCTTGATTTATATTGGTCTATAATTATATATTCATTTTGGTATTTATAATTGGTTTTGGAAATGTCATTGAAAAAATATGCAACCAACCCGCCATCCCCCTCCCCTCCTCTTGTCATATCCCTGCGAGAATAGGACATGTGGGATGATTTATTTGGATGCCTGACTACTAACTCTGACATGCATTTCAACACCCACCTCCATGTTCTATTTGAGTAAGTACATGTGTGCCCCACTATTATGAGTACACATGGACATATAAATAAAGACTTTGAAAATAAAAAATATTCTAGTATGTCAGTGAGTATGTGGGTTAATACTACACATGTAACCTCTGTCAAACAAGTATTTCATTTAGAGTAAATAGTGGGTTCAACTTTACTCCTGCCACCAATAGACCAGGCATTGTTTCTGCTGGATCTGCCAAAGTCACCCAAGGACCAAATATATACTAAATATGTCAGATGGTTCTTGAGAAGAAATCGTTTTTAGAATTACTATGGAGGGAAAGAGTTTTGGCCCTGGCTTCGCAGCTATTTGACCCAGTGAGCTCATTTGAACAAATCTGAAAGAGAATCACCTAGGGAACATCCACACCAAATATGAACCCATTCGGTCCTATGGATCTGGAGAAGATGTTCAAAGAATTGTTGAAGGACGGATGGACAGATGGACGGACGGATGACTATAGCTCCACCAGAGACTTCACATTAAGTGAGCTCAAATCCACATCACTTTATCATATACTATCCTTAACAACCTAATTGACAATACATTTTTTGTATAATTGCAACCACTTTTTTGCTTTTTGTGATAACTGATTTTTTTGCCAATGTCACTAGAGTATAATAGTAAATGCAGCTTTAAATCATTACCTTTGTTAAGATTCATATCCTTTTGTTCTCGTCCAATAGCTCATTTGATAAGTTATGGTCCAATTTCTGTTCACATTGGGATATAGCTACGATATCTAAAAATAAAATATACAGGTAATTTATAATCACCCAGAATAAATTAGTATGTACCACAATATGGTGGTAGACTGTTTGTCTATATGACATTGGATTATCAACTTGAAAGTGTACTGCTGCAATCTTTTTAAACTGATTTTGTCCATACTTTGCTTAAATAAGGTTCTGCAAATATCAAATTTCGGATTGAATATTTAAAACAACTTGAGTTAAACCAAATTGCCATTCATGGAGATTAACGAGAGTATGAGAAATGATATAAGATTAACATGAGTGAATTATAGATCACCACAAAGTCTTGGGTCATTAAAGAAGCATGTTTATATTGTGGACACTCTTTGATTCAGAAATTCAATCCAGTCCAGTAAATTAACTGATGCAAATAACTTATGAAGCGGACCATTACGAGTATAAAAATGAGATATCCTATAGAGTATAGTGCTTGTGTAGAGAGTTAGGAAATCAAATAGATGTACAACACAATTTCAAAGATCCATCATGTTACCTTCATGCATGTGCCTTCACATTAATCTCTATTTAAATAATTACTGTTGAACAAATAAATAAAAACAAAAACAATTGATTAAACTTTACTGTTTTTGATACCAAACATTTTCACTCAGGAAAATAAACATTTGTCTACTTTCCTCAATGAGATAATTGTTTTTGTGCACTCAAATCACGAGATATCCTCTTAAATTCTTAATATACATGTGGTTGATGTCAGCGTCAATAAATTTGTTACCAATTGTTGTGCTCTTCGACAACTCTAGTCCACAGCATTAGATTCCTTGTGTCAAAGAAATGCCTATATATATAAGTGGTATATTTCTGCACCAACCCAAAAAATGTTTCTGTATCTATTACATTGAGAAGAAAAATTCACTGAGTTCATGTTTATGTGTGAAAAGATACAAGATCTAATATATATTTTGGGACTTCTGTTTGTTTGTTTGTTAGCTATGGCCGGGAAAACTGCCTGACGGATTTTGACGAAATTTGATACCTAGGATTACTTTTGTCTGGGGAATATTTTGGACGGGTCCCTGACCTGACCTTGACCTTCAAAAATGTCAATTCAAGGTCAAATCGGGACGGATTTAGACGAAATTTGATACCTATAGGTACCTTTGTCCGGGGAGTCTTTTGAACGGGTCAAATCGTGACCCCGACCTGATCTTGACCTTCAAAGTTCAATTCAAGGTCAAATTGGGTAAAACGGACAAATTTTGATGAATTTGAGACCTAGGGGTACTTTTGTTAGAGGAGTGTTTTGGACGGGTCAAATCGTGACCCCGACCTTCAAAATGCTCAATTCAAGATCAAATCGCGAATTTTGATGGTATTTTGAAGAAATTTGGTACCTACGGTTACTTTTGTCCGAGGAGTGTTTTGGATGGGTCGAATCGTAACTCCGACCTGACCTTGACCTTCAAAATGATCAATTCAAGGTCAAATCGCGCATTTCGCCAGAAAGCAGAGGGGAAACAGCCCGGACGAAGTCGGGTCCACCAGCTAGTATGATATAATTCCCAGTTAGGCAGGATGATGTGTGATGAAGATATCCAGGCAGCCGTGATAAAACAGTAATTTGTTTATTTTTGCAACTTTTCAACTAACAACTCTGAGAAAAAGTTTTTCAACCTGTGATAATAACAAACAAAATCAGCGAGATTCCAGTCATACCATTAAGTACAGTTAAACTTCGTTAAGTCGAACGTCGGTAACGCGAATACCCCACTTAAGTCGAAGCCATCGCCTGGTCCCGGCTGAGCTTGTGAGCAAAGCCATTAGAATAATTAAGGTTAAGTCGAAGGTGGATAAGTCGAAATTCCGCTTAAGTCTAAACGAAATTTAGTTCCACCAGCCAGATTATAACACTAATTACTATGGTTAAGTCGAAGCGCCATCGGCGATGCATCGCCATGTGATTATAACTCAGTGTGCTTCTATTCATTACCCTAAAAAGCTGTGAAGTTTCCTGGAGTCTTTATTTATCCTAATGCATTGTTTATTTAACATATTAACGAGGTGTGGGGGTCAATTTCCCCTGCGAGGATTAGTAGTGTTGACAGGCGAAATGAAAACCATATTTAAACGGCCTGATACAGAGAATAATTTCATTCAGTCATGTCTTCCCAAAACGAAAACAATGTTCCAAACGAAGAAATGCTATTGACAAGAAGGCTCAATTTGAATGTTCTCGATGCCATGACACTGATGCAGCAATCGTGGGCCATATCGGATCGATATGAATTCAACTGGTTGGAATTTGTGGTCACCAAATGGTCAAAACAGTTAAGTCGAACACTCGGATAACTCGAAGTAATCAAACGGTCCCTTGCAATTCGACTTAACGAAGTTTAACTGTATAAATACTCCCACCCAAGGATGACAAAACTAGGGTTGCTCATCAAAGATGGCTCTAATCGCGGCGATGAAATGGCTGTCAAAATGGCCGCAACTACAATCCATGCTACTATGAAAGCAACATATTGGATAACCCCCTATAAGCGAAAATACACATTTGTAATTTACAAGAATGTTGTTATATATCTTTAAAGGTACACATATAATGAAAACTGATCTATCTGAATGATTTATCGATCACTGCTACGCACGTTAACCCAATGATTTACGTTCAGGTTTTCTTATTAGAATACATCCAACAGTCGGACCAAAAACAGTTATTTTGGGCATGCAACACACGAAGTAATATTTCATCACACAGTGCGTGGTAGTTTCCTTTTGGAATGATGATTAATTATTGAATGTAAAGCAGAAACTGAAGTGCCCACCCTATCTGTGTAAATACTAGTTATATTTCCAGAATTTTCAACACTCTCCGTGACAATAAACCATACACGTATGTCGTAATGCTGATTATACTGTCAAGAAACACTTATCTCTTCCACAGAATAGTACCCTATCTTACTAGATTGAAGAGACTGTACGTTGTACATTTTATTTAGTACTAATTTTCATGGTGCTCCCAAAGCGGTTTCTTAGCAGACAATTATGTTCAAATTACTTCAATCGGCACTTTACAACATGAATATGTACCACGCAATACACACTATTAGTTGTCAGTATCTTGTTTGAAATTATGTTACCATTGCCACCCACATACTTGCGCTAAATATCAGGTCATCAGCGTTTACAGTTATTAATTCTGCGTTTACCATTCACTCAATGCTGCTATTTATGGTTTTGTATGCAGCAGATATGTGTAACATTAGGGAGAATGGGTAAACGCTGCGATGCGGTGGCAGAAAAGGTCGTATGTTTCGCGTATATGTGGCCTTAGTGCATTTAAGTGCACATAATTTCCAGGTATAAAGACAGTCTCTGTCATAGAGTATGTAGGCAAATTGGGTTATGTTGAGAATTTATTAAAGATAGTCTATTGTAATCCTTTGTATTTTGATAAATTGCGTTCATGGTATACCACCATGTATTTGTGTGATAAAAATGAAATATTCGTGTTTAATCACTTGACCGGAGGCAACTATGACTACTATTTTAAGACACGGACAATAGGATCTACACATTTTACCTAGTACCATATGAATAGCTCTCATACTGTTCTATAGTAGTGAATTTTGACAGACTGTGTGTTGTAGATTCAAAAATAAATGATTATCGGTCACATTCGTGAGACTGTTTTCATTACATATATTTCTGCTTCTAGAAAAGGTCACACAATGAGTACACCCATATTAGATCACATTTAACTGTTTTAATACACATATATTACACGATTCAAGATAAACAGTACAGATAAAACTGCGTTATTCTTCTATTTCTTGGTGCCCAAAAAGTCCACATTCAATCGTTGTATGAGACCTGGCTTTCGGTTGCTCTCTCGCGAGATACATTAGAGAGAATTCTTACATACATTATTAATAGCTCCCCTTATACTCTGAAATCATTCTTCCTCGTATAATTCGACGGTCTGTTCGTTCTTGTATAACCAGCTATTCAATTTTCCGCAAATTGTAAATTTCATTCGATTTTGTTCATTTTAGCGGCCATTTTGGAGACATTCTACCGATATGGTTTATGACTAAGGATTGTTTGTGTGGATTTTATTTTATTACCAATTTGGTATTTGTTGGCGCACCTACCACTGAAATTCAGGATTTTTCTATACCAACTGCCATCATGGACGCCATCTTGTATTACAGAAAATGCTCAAAGCGGATTTTAGCGGATTTTGGATATGTTATAGAGGATATATATATTCCTCTTCAAAATGGAATAGAAACCAACTTAGTCCAAATTTTTTCTAGGTTGACCCTAAAATTTTAGTTTATCGACCAGACTAAAACCCGGTTTTTGAACTCAACCGAGATATTGATTATAGTTGTGAAAGGTCCATATACCCAATATGAATGGAATCAGTTGAAAGTTTCTTCAAGTTATCACGCAAATGGTCATAAACTTGCTGACAATAAACAAACTAGGGCCGTAAAAATAATCGGACAAACCTGGTTTTCGAACTCAATCATGATATTGCTGTGAATGATCCATACACTCAATATGAATGGATACAGTTGAAATTTCCGAGCTAACAGTCATAAAAATAGACAATCTAGGGGCCATAACGCAGGTAAAAAATGTCGGACAAATTTGGTTTTCGAACTCGTTCAGGATATTGTTGTAAAAGATCCACACACCCAATACGAATGGAATCAGTTGAAGTTTGTTCAAGTTATCGTGCATCAGACATAAATTTCCCCAAAATTGCTCAAAAGAGATAAACTAAGGGCTGTAACTCAGGTAAAACAAATTGGACAAAACTGGTTGTTTAACTCAATCAAGACATTGTTGTGAAAGATCGATAAACCAAATATGAATTTAATTAGCTGACATTTGTTATAAAGTTACCACACTAATGGACATATAAATAAGTGGGATAACTCTGTTTAAAAGACGGGGCTGGCCTGACTTTCTGTCAAATGTGAGAATAAAGTTATGTACCAAAAATTGTCACAATTCATCAATAAATGGCTGTGTTACATAGGTTTGTAACAAACTTAAACTTGTTTTTCTTATGCTCATTCATGGTGGAGAGGGGATACTCAGGTCTAAATATCTCAACCCACTTCCACCTCCCATCATGGAAAGAGTTGGCAAAAAAATATAGATTATTTTTCTTATCCAAGTCATCTTGGTGGACATCACTTGGAATTATACAGAAAACATATTCCACAACTACCCCTCTGAAAGCTTTAACATCTTCTTCCCAATCCAACAGACCTCAATTTTTATTCTGATCTTGGTTGTTATCATTTGGAATCATGTAAACAAAATTCATCATTGGGCCATCATGATTATTCTAAAGGCATGTGAGAGCAATGTTATCAGATGGAGCATTTTTTCCCAATTGGTTAGAATTGTCAACATGGTAAAAATGTTACAGTGTCTTGGGTTGTGTGTTATAGCATGATACAAGACTCAACAGGACCAATACCACCCATCGGTTCGTGTTGGTATTGGTCCCAAATCACCTTGTATCATGCTATACCACACAACTCTTTCAAGTTAAGTTGCTTGGACAAGCAGTCATAACAATTTTAGTGGTGCCACGATTAATCGTATAATCGATGAACCGTTGATAAAGCCGATAATCGATTACCATTTCCATAGTCGATTAATCTGCGTTATTTATTTCAGACGTCGGAAAATGCCGGGTATTATTGAATACGGTGTTTCTTTTACACAGTTTAATCTACAACCGAAGGGTTAACAACATCAATTTAATCAAAGAGATTCTGACAACATGAGTACTACTAACTTATGTTGCAAACACTCTGCAGTTCATTTGATGATGCGACATGGTTACACTTCGGCCCATTGTATATTCTACAAATCGGTGGCACTGCAGCTTTGAACTTATGGCGACGTCGTTGTATATAAATTTAAACTTGACAGGTGGCACTATGGCTTTGAAATGTGCCGACTGTCACCTTAGATGTTACTAATACAGGTTATCGTGTATCATACTTAACTTGTTCTAAGTCCTGTAATTTGCGGGTGGGGGCACACGTTTGTGATTGTTAACCACGCACTGGATGTTTGATGAAACTTATAGTTTCTAACTTTCCTACTTTTATATTGTTTGTATGTTTGGCTATTCGTAACTGAAATCAATCGCAACGTTCGTTCAAATGAACTCACAAATATTATAATCATAACATCGCAGAGAACTGTGGTGGTATTCAATACATTGTGTTCATTGGTCATTAACAGTGGTTTATGATGCACTTTATTAATGTAAAAAATTACATCAGCCGATGCCACAATCAGCGACAGTGCATTTAACCAGCCCCCAGCCAATAGGCCATATTACGGAAATCTTCCACTGAAGTTATTAGGTACGATTAATCGATTATAGTCGATTATTGACAACCGATTTCTCAGTTGAACTAAAATAAGTCTAAAATTAATGCAGCTAAAAATTCAAGTTACCTGTGGTAGATCCATAACCTTAATAGTTAGTTTCATCTATCCTAATTCTTCTTAAGAGTTACCAGTAGCCTGGCTGCCTGAGTAGGATCGAAATTCTGTTCACTGTTGGATAGCTTGTAGGATATCTTCAAAAAAACAGGATGAGATACATGTAATCTTTAGAAATAGAGAAAGAATGCTTATAAACCATATTAGTAGACATTGAATTCGAACAAGACATTATTAAGCGAGTCTCATATACCGAATATAACAAAATCAGTTGATTAATTTTTTTTCAAGTTATGGCACTATTAAAAATTAACTAATTAAGGGCTGTGCTTCACATACCTGACCGGTTTTCAAACTCGATCAAGACATTGTTGAGCATTAATGAGCAAGTTTCATATACCTGTATCAAATATAGGGTTGCCACGACTATGAGTTTTCATAATCGACTAATCGTCAGCTATAATCGACGGTTAGTCGATTAATCGGTAATATATGCGCCCTGTATTACATCCAGGTAAACAAGTGGTAAATGCGAAATTACGATGACTTCTTTACATTTATTTTGAAGACAGTTATAAACTGTTGATGTTCCGTGTTTACACTGTTTTATTGCAAATACAACAAGGAATACTCATGCCCTCATAGTCTCATTCGTCCCGATGTAGTTTTTAACAGGCTCTTACTATTAAATACTGCCAAGTGCCCATATTGCCGATGTTTCTGGCAAAGATAGAGCAAACTGCATACGAGTACGATGTGACAGTAACTGTGCAAAATTGCACAAAGTAAAGCTAATCTTGATCGCGACTCCCAAGCCGCCGCTACGTATTTCGGCAGGTCACGTGCTTCACATTAATCGGTGAAATTGCGGCGAAAGGCGTGCACTTACAATGAAGTTAACGAGGACATAGGTAGACAGTGGGAGGTATTTGAGCTTTTGTGGGGACCTTGGGGTGGCGGGGATGCAGTCACAATTACTGCCGTGTATAACCTGGACATTTTCAATAAAGAATTGCAAGAAATAATGAAACAAATTAATAGTTTATATTATATACGTAACCCCTTGTCAAAGAACTCCCAAACATCGGATTGTTTTCTTGAAGACATTTTTTTACAATGGCACCAAACGAGAATACATGTAATAGTAATTATTTGCAACCTTCCCAGGTCCGCCCACGGCCTAACACGCTGACAGATGTTCCAACCAATAGCTGATCCGATTCACCCACACATCGGCGATGACTCTGTGAAAAGTCAGCGCAAACATCAAAGACAAACTGAAGGATGCTGCCAGCCAGACACGTACTGTGTGAACATGTCGCACACATAATTCTTTGAAGACGACAACGGAATTGTGCTGCATACGCTGTTAACAGTTACTTCCAGGCATGAAATCGATACACAAGTTACACAACCATACCCACCCCCCCCCTCGGGCGATTAGTCGACGAAAGTAAATAACCGTCGACTACCGCACCTGCCGAAGGTTAGTTGATTAATCGAATAATCGTGGCAAGCCTAATCAAATATCAACAAATCAGTTGATATTTGTTCAAGTTATGATGTTAAATCACTAATCTGAAAATGACCACCCACCACCTGCCCATTACCAAAAATCTGTGAGATAAAAATCGCCCTTGCTATAGTTAGGAGCTAGATAGTAGATACATGGGCCAAGTACTTGCATGGCCAATTTTTCTATTTTATTTTACTTAGGAAAGAGCTTGGTATAATATATATATAATATATATATAATATATACATGTAATACCCCCACCAAGGTATCTTTCTAATGAGGTTTATTAATTTTCTTATCTGGCTTATTTTGAAAGATGTCTTAATCCGACCCGTGATGACTGAATAACACCTGCACGAGTGAATACCAAAACTTTGTTTGTTGAAATTGGTTAAAAGCCTGACAGACAAAAAATCGAGAAAATTTTATGAAGGTCGATTAATCAGACAAAATAAAAACACAAATAACGCAATTGGGCACTCTTTTGAAAGTATTTGTGATGGCAAACCTCCATACCAAATTACATTCAGATCGGATAACCATGGCTAGAATAGATTTTGTACCTGTCAATCATAAAACAAGTGGCTCTGTATCCCCTGGATGTCAGTATGTTCGTTTATGTTCCCAAACTGGATTTTAGCGACTAGTATCATATCGACTTCGTCTGAAACCAAACAGAAGAATTGCTCAAAATTTTTGATGCAGCAAGTTTTATCACATACATGTAACAGTAAACTATAATGTACGAAATTTTTTTATAAAATATATTTATTACATGGTCCTACCCTTATTCCATTTTCATATCCGTGATTTAGAGAGAAACAGTGTTCGCGCTGTCGGTAGCCAAATTAGCCAATGGCTAATATTATTCGCATTTGGCTAATAAAAATTTCATTTGGCTAAACTTTTTTTTACATAGAGTCGTAAAGCTAATTAATAAAAGCGCTGAATAGATCGAAGTTATGTGACGAAAGTATTTCGTACTTATGTTAATACGCCGTCGATGATATTTAACCAGCCTAATCGTCAAAACGCTTAAGCTGTATACTGGTTATGTAACTGATTAAGCCGTCTGTAAGATAAAATACCTAAATGCTTTGTTCAGAAGAGCAGTTCTTAATCAATGGTTGCGTATAAATCTGAATCCCGTTTAATAAACTGGCTTCTCATCATAAAAGTGTCAACGACATAGAGTTATTACAATTAATTAGCTTAGCGAATTTATGCGGGCTTTTGCGATGTGAAATCCCGCCGTATTCTATAGTAATGTTTTATGAATTGATCTGCTTGTGTGATATAATACATACATATGTTTGTATAATATTGTTTTTAAAGTTGTTTTTGTGTTGTTTTAATTATGTTTTTATACTGAATAACAAATAAAGTTTAAAGCGAATATTTTAGTCATTAATTGTGAACCGCCCAGGAAATGAGGATTTAATTTGGCAAAAAAACATTTGGCTAAAGTTTTTTTCATTTGGCTAATAAAATTTTCATTTTTGCTAAAATATTTTTCGGTCCAGTGCGAACACTGGAGAGAAATATCTAGCTGCCTCTACAAATACTCACCCATCACTTGAAAATGTCCCTCATGCTTTCAATAGGTTGCCTCTGTATCCCCTGGATGTCAGTATGTTCGTTCGTGTTCCCAAACTGGATTGTAGCAACTAGTATCATATTGACTTGGTCTGAAACCAAACAGAAGGATTGCTCAGAATTTTTTATGCAGCAAGTTTTGTCAAATACATGTAACAGTAAACAAAAATGTACGAAAAAATGTTATAAAATAAATTTATTACATAGTCCTACCCTTATTCCATTCAATAAACCCATTCTATAAATTGTGATATTAAACGTTCGTTTAATAATAGGAAATAGTGCCAGCTGGGTCACTCTTGAAATCGGTCTGTCGTCTGTTTATATTCCGTACACTACGTCTCAAAATACTTTGGCTTCCAATATTTTTCCCACAAGCTATAATGAATGAAGAGTTTGAAAAATTATGTCATTAAATATACGCAATTAAATACGACAAAGAGTGTTTATTTATCTTGGAATATTTCTTTATGAGGGCAGTTATGTGAAACGTTATTGCATGTCTTATAGGAGCCGATGTAGATCCTCTATATATACATGTATATCAACAATGTTAAAAAATTAGTATGTTGTGAAATAGTTTCTCTTTGATCAGACTCGCCTATCAGTAAAAGTAATGTTTTATACAAATTTATTGATAAAGAAGCCAATTAATAATTTTCATCCGGTTCGAATGATTCTTCTTCTCTGGATGGTATTCACATCCCTCATTATGAAATGAAAAGCCATAAAACTCATTTCAGCATTTTTTTTTGGGGGAATTCTTTGCCTGACCCGTAGATAATAGCCAGTTGTGATTTCAAGCTGGGCGACAGGGCGGGTTTGCTCACAACAAACTTTGACAGGTCGGATTTTGCAAATCGACTGGTAATGTACTACTGGGTACCCAAAACACATATTCCCAACACATGTGTTACAGAATTGGAGACCGTGCGGAGAAAACCTAAGTCAGTCAATACGAGTCATGAACAGATACAGAAGGGTCCACGTAATTACCAATATCAATATTATATGCCCAGAATTCAAAGGAATTGGCCCATACAAATTTCCTATTGCAAGAAACATGAACTTTCAAAACAGTACCATTTATGTTGTTGTTGTGTGTTGGCTTATATTATTATATATGTAATGGGAGAAGGGTGGAATGCGGGAGTCGCACCGAAAGTTGGCAACACCCGAAATCTCAGGCCACCGGTCACCCATCCAAGTGCTAACCAGACTCGACGTTGCTTAACTTCGGTGACGAGACAAGGCGTCTTAACCACTGGACCAAAGAAGCATGCTCTGTTGGAGCTGTTGATTAATCGGCCTTCTATATTTACAACGCGACCGCTACATATAATTAATACTCAGAAAGTATTTTGAAATAAAAACAAATATGGTTACATATACATGTAGTTGAAGTTCTTAAATATCAGTAATGATCAAATTATTTAGATGACATTTGATTTCTAACAAGTTCTAACACATTCAGTAACATAATTGAACAATTTGAGCTTGTTTTGGACAATTAAAAAAAAAAGCCTATGAGAATTCTGTTTTTGCCTAGGAGAAATATTTCTCCTAGGCATTTTTTTTGCATATTTAATAAAGGACATTTTTCCTAATTATCAGGGTTGATGTCTTTAAATTAACAGAACTTGATTTCCGACAGATATCCGTTTTCTTGGCGCCAAAATACACCGAAAATATACCCGAGGTGGCAGAGTTCCATGAAAAACAAAATGGCGGACATCGACCCCATATGGGAACCCTGAGCCGAGGGGGGATATGGATTCCATATGGGACGGGATACAAAGATGACGACCCGATGTCTCCTGATATGCTCTACCAACTTGTATAGGCTCCATTTCAGTATACATGTAGCCCTAGGCATATCTACCCTGCATGGTTGAGTGATTTTTTTTGCATGGTATCACTCTTTATCTACCATTTCCTATGAAATTCCCTGATAAAATTAGCGATAACGAATTGGCGATAACAAATATATGCACCGTTACGGTACGGTAGTTACGATACAAGGCACCAGTGACGCCGTTGACACAGATACCTTTGCAGGCTGGGAGACCTCGTCGCTATAGTATATGGCCACGAGTAGATCTGGGAGTGGGACGAGCTGGCCCGTTTCCAACCAGCCAACAAACCAAAATGTGGCAACAATATCAATGACCCCTGAATCTGAATAATTTCAACGCATGGCCTTTTAGTTTTATGCATTTCAGCGTTTAATCATAATGATTGTATCGAGGAGGTCAGTTGTACTAAGTAACCTAATTTCGCGTCAATGAATTATAATTTATATTGAATAGAATTAATTGAATGTTTTTACGTGGAAAACACTTATATTATACTATTATAATACAGTAAATACTCACTTTATGATTATCTTGTTTCAAGTTCGATCTGCATCTGTATGTTTGTCGGTGTAGGGGCCTTGATTTGGCTGTAGGTTCACCGTTGGATGACTTACGCTGTTAATGTTGTTGTTGATGTTAAATCATATGCGCTGGCCGTGTCCTCCACAGGCTCCAGGTGGTTCCATTCAATTTCAATGATTGTTTTGACAAACTCAAAGAATGAGTTTTTATACTGTTTGTCCTTATTGTTTCATAGGAAAGCTTCAACTAGTTATAAGAGGACGAAAGTCTTGTAAATCTTCTTAGATCTATCTTCTATTCAGGTTGAAATGAAACTCAGTGAAATTTGCCCGCGTCAATTAGAGCTTGGTATCGGCAGGACACCTGATTCTCAAAGAACACAGAATCTTGAGTGACAGCAAATAACAATTTTGGCAAAATGTATTATCCCGACACGAAGTATGACCTTTACCTTTATGTGCAGAGCCAATCAGAGCTCGTCCATAGCACCGGGGCCTATGCTTAAGCCATTCTATTTTTAGATACTGACTTATCTGGCAACGTACTTATTAAGCAGAACACCGGTACCGCGGTTCCAACGCAGTACCGGTACCGACTACCTTGGTACCGGCGGTACTTTGACAAGCCTGGTCAGCAGTGATATGTTGAAAGTTATATGTAATCTTCTTTTGTTTTCACAAAATGGTAATACTTTCTTTCTGTCATAATCAAACTTTCATCAAACAGTGGTTGAAACATGATAGTCAGAAACATTGATGTTCTGTATAGTTTTCATTGAGGCTGGTGTAAGTATTTTGTAACAGGCTCTCAATGTTGATATCGTCAATTTGCACGAAACAGAAAAAAGTAATTATTAAATTGTTGTGACAGTTAATCCCCCCTTTATCCCACAGGCCTAGGGTTAGAGTGAAAGACAACAACTGGAATGCGTTTTTAGCTACCTGTTTAGATATAACATAATTACAGTAAGCCGATACAATAAATATGGTAGTAACAAATATATACAAACATGTGAGTGACAATTTTTTGAGGCGCAATAAATGCATGTAGGCCAAAAGGGGCAAATACATCAATCGAGTGTTTATTCCAAACAAACAAACAAAATAAGGGGAGGGAGGGAGGTTTTTAAAAATTATTGACCGTCTTCGCATGTCTATTTATTGGAAAGAAAGTTAACACAACCGCTTCGCGCATCAATTCCGGCAAAATTATAGTTCCCACGATTCTTGCTTGGGGAATTATTCCAATTAATTCGCAAACTAAATAACATTACTGCTAAAATTCCTGTACTTTATAATAATGTTTTTATTTTGTCTAAGTACTTTGCAACAATAGTGTATAGCTTACTTATCTGAAATGTCATGCGTTATGGTGTAGTGATCTATATCAGTGAAAGATCTCACTACCAAACATGTTTGCGTTTGTACACAATTTTGGTTTAAATTCACGCATTTGTTAACCCTTTATAGGTCTACAGGTCGTACCTTTGATCGGATCATTATGACATTTGTCATAGCTGTTGACATCAACATTTAGACTAGAATGATTCATTCTGTGGTCATTCGGTAAAAAAACATGGCCGCCAGTGGCCATCTTGCATTTCAAAATTCAATCCATTAGCACGGGCTACAGGGCGTACTGTTTGTCTGATCGTCATGAAATTTGTCATGGATGTTAATATTGACATGTAGATGGGAACAAGTAATTTTGGGGTCATTTGGCCCAAAAACATGGCCGCCAGCAGCCATCTTGGATTTTACTCTTTGTATGACTAAATTCTTTAGCACGGGCTACAGGTCGTACTTTTAGTCTGATGATACTCTGATCATCATAAAATTTGTCATGGCTGTTGAAATTGGAATGTAGATGGGAACGAGTCATTTTGGGGTCATTCGGACAAAAAACAATGGCCGCCAGTGGCCATCTTGGATTTCAAAATTCAATCCATTAGCACGGGCCACAGGTCGTACTGTTCGTCTGATCATCATGAAATTTGTCAAGGATGTTAATATTGATATGTAGATGGGAACGAGTAATTTTGGGGTCATTCGGCCAAAAAACATGGCCGCCAGCAGCCATCTTGGATTTTACTCTTTGTATGACTAAATCCTTTAGCACGGGATACAGGTCGTACATTTAGTCTGAACATCATAAAATTTGTCATGGCTGTTGAAATTGGAATGTAGATGGGAACGAATTATTTTGGGGTCATTTGGACAAAAAACATGGCCGCCAGCAGCCATCTTGGATTTTACTCTTTGTATGACTAAATCCTTTAGCACGGGTTACAGGTCGTACCTTTAGTCTGATCATCGTAAAATTTGTCATGAATGTTGACAATAACATGTAGATGGAAACGAGTCATTTTGGGGTCGTTCAGTCAAAAAACATGGCCGCCAGCAGGCATCTTTGATTTTACTCTTTGTATGACTAAATCCTTTAGCACAGGCTACAGGTCGTACCTTTAGTCCGATCATCATAAAATTTGTCATGGCTGTTAAAATTGGAATGTAGATGGGAACGAGTCATTTTGGGGTCATTCGGACAAAAAACAATGGCCGCCAGTGGCCATCTTGGATTTCAAAATTCAATCCATTAGCACGGGCCACAGGTCGTACTGTTCGTCTGATCATCATGAAATTTGTCATGGATGTTAATATTGACATGTAGATGGGAACGAGTAATTTTGGGGTCATTCGGCCTAAAAACATGCGGCCAGCAGCCATCTTGGATTTTACTCTTTGTATGACTAAATTATTTAGCACGGGCTGCAGGTCGTACCTTTAGTCTGATCATCATAAAATTAGTCACGGATATTAATAATGTCATGTAGGTGGGAACGAGTAATTTTTGGATCATTCGGCCAAAAAACATGGTCGCCAACAGCCATCTTGGATTTTACTCTTTGTATGACTAAATCCTTTAGCACGGGCTACATGTCCTACTTTTTGTCTGATCATCATAACTTTTGTCAAGAATGTTAATAATGACATGTAGATGGGAACGAGTCATTTTGGGGTCATTCAGCCAAAACACATGGCCGCCAGTGGCCATCTTGGATTTTACTCTTTGTATGACTAAATCCTTTAGCACGAGCTACAGGTCGTACCTTTAGTATGATCATCATAATCATTTGTCATGGCTGTTGAAATTGAACTTTAGATGGGAACGAGTTATTTTGGGGTCATTTGGACAAAAAACATGGCCGCCAGCGGCCATCTTGGATTTCAAAATTTAATCCATTAGCACGGGCCACAGGTCGTACTGTTCGTCTGATCATCATGAAATTTGTCATGGATGATAATATTGACATGTAGATGGGAACGAGTAATTTTGGGGTCATTCGGCCCAAAAACATGGCCGCCAGCAGCCATCTTGGATTTTACTCTTTGTATGACTAAATTCTTCAGCACGGGCTGCAGGTCGTACCTTTAGTCTGATCATCATAAAAATTGTCATGCCTGTTGAAATTGGAATTTAGATGGGAACGAGTTATCTTGGGGTCATTCGGACAAAAAACAATGGCCGCCAGTGGCCATCTTGGATTTCAAAATTCAACCCATTAGCACGGGCCACAGGTCGTACTGTTCGTCTGATCATCATGAAATTTGTCATGGATGTTAATATTGACATGTAGATGGGAACGAGTAATTTTGGGGTCATTCGGCCAAAAAACATGGCCGCCAGCAGCCATCTTGGATTTTACTCTATGTATGACTAAATCCTTTAGCACGGGATACAGGTCGTACCTTTAGTCTGAACATCATAAAATTTGTCATGGCTGTTGAAATTGGAATGTAGATGGGAACGAGTTATTTTGGGGTCATTTGGACAAAAAACATCTTGGATTTCAAAATTTAATCCATTAGCACGGGCCACAGGTCGTACTGTTCGTCTGTTCATCATGAAATTTATCATGGATGATGTCGCCAGCAGCCATCTTGGATTTTACTCTTAGTATGACTAAATCCTTTAGCACGGGCTACAGGTCCTACTTTTTGTCTGATCATCATAAAATTTGTCAAGAATGTTAATAATGACATGTAGATGGGAACGAGTCATTTTGGGGTAATTCGGCCACAAAACATGGCCGCCAGCAGCCATCTTGGATTTTACTCTTTGTATGACTAAATTCTTTAGCACGGGCTACAGGTCGTATCTTTAGTCTGATCATCATCAAATTTGTCATGGATGTTAATATTGACATGTAGATGGGAACGAGTAATTTTGGGGTCATTTGGCCGAAAAACATGGCCGCCAGCAGCCATCTTGGATTTTACTCTTTGTATGACTAAATCCTTTAGCACGGGTTACAGGTCGTACCTTTAGTCTGATC
The DNA here is from genome assembly GCA_032622095.1 of Siphonodentalium dalli. Lineage (NCBI taxonomy): Eukaryota > Metazoa > Mollusca > Scaphopoda > Gadilida > Siphonodentaliidae > Siphonodentalium > Siphonodentalium dalli. The sequence continues at coordinate 10,808,914 of CP136068.1, forward strand.
ATCATAAAATTTGTCATGAATGTTGACAATAACATGTAGATGGGAACGAGTCATTTTGGGGACGTTCAGTCAAAAAACATGGCCGCCAGCAGGCATCTTTGATTTTACTCTTTGTATGACTAAATCCTTTAGCACGGGCTACTGGTCGTACCTTTAGTATGATCATCATAAAATTTGTCGTGGCTGTTGAAATTGGAATGTAGATGTGAACGAGTGATTTTGGGGTCATTTTGATAAAAAACATGGCCGCAAGCGGCCATCTTGGATTTCAAAATGTAATCCATTGTGCCAAGACAACCCCAGGGACATAACTTTCAACCCGGGAAGAAGACAGGCAATTTCTTAGTCGCGGGAGCCGCTAGTTTACCACACATAATAGCGCCCCTGCTGACCACATCAACATTGCGAAATACTGGACATCAAAACGAATATGCAGTAACCAGGCCGATACATACATAGTAAGACAGCTGTGAAGTAAACAGAACGTTTACGGGATTAGCGAGACGAGATACTTCACCCACAGCGGTCATTGAAACCTAACGCAGCACGAAGACAGGGATAAGATACCTAAAGAACACATAGGAAAAATCACCTCGCATGAGTAGCCCGGGAACGCCCCATCCAATGGATCATGAAATGCGGTTCCAGGCGGAATAACACCATGTTCCTATTTAGAGGCAGACGAGTTCGAGTCCAGACACCAGTTCTATCCAACTACCTGATCGACCACTAGGAATCCTCGGACGCATAGGAGAGCAGCTTGGAGCGATGGACGAAGTTACAAGGTAAACATTATGAGCTTGTATTTCTAACAACGCCCCACTGATGCGCCGACGTAAGAAGAAGAGCAGACGACAGGAAGACTAACTCAACCGGAACTCAACCGAGTAGAAGACAAGAGACACGCCCAATCTAAGAAGACGGAAGAAGACCCTAAACCTAGCAGACGACAGGAAGATAAACTCAACCAGGAGAAACCCAGATGCCGATGATTGAACATTATTGACTTTGTTGTAAATAAATAATCAAACCGTTCTGATAGCCTTAAGAGTTATATGTACCCGTATTGGCACATATCTCTTAACTGGTGCCTTCGAGCCAGGATCTGAACGGTAATCGCAGACACAACGTGAATCCAGAAGAGGAACAGTGTGAACAGATACAGTGTGGGAAAATTCGCAAAACGTGAGTCTAATTGTTTGTTATCATAATGGCTACCCAACAACAATCAGCTGGTGTTCTCGCCCCATTGCCAGAATCTATCAATTCTCAAATTGCTGCAATGGCCATGACTACGGTGACACAAGTAGTGACGTCATTTGACGGGGACCCCACGAAATACCACGGGTGGGTCAAGTCGATAGAAAAATGCGCAATCCTAACCGGCGCTAACGAAGCAAAGAAGCCCTATATGGCATTCCAGATTTTTTACAAAGATATTTGGCCACGAATCCTAACGCCACGTGGCAAGACACAAAAACCGAATTATCTAGTCGATTTGCCGAGATAAATGACAATCAATTCGCCTTTTCGATGCTAAGAAAAATCAAGCAAAAACAAAACGAAAATTTACACGTGCTAGCCGAACGAATTTTGGAAATCGCGACGGTGGCATACCGAGATCAACCCGGCGGGATCAACGCGGTTGAAGGCCAACTCGTAGGGTTTTATATTGACGCTTTAAGAAGCGACAGTTTGAAAATGAAGTTGATCAGGGATGCGCCAAAGACACTAAAATTGGCAGCCGAAATCGCCATGCGGGAAATGGGGATCCGACGGGTATTCAACCTACGAACGGGCCGCGAAAATTACAACGAAAACGAACCGGAAGCAATGGAAATCGATAGTTTCAGAAACAAACGCGCGAGGGCAACCTGCGATATATGCGAACGCGACAACCACACGACCCGAGAACACCGATCACGCCCGAGACAGGTGCATGCCGAAGCGGTGGTTAAACCACGAACAGTCGAATGTTGGACGTGTCAAGGTGACCATTTCGCTCGCGAGTGCCCCTTTAAGACCGAAAACCGAAGGCACGTATCTTGCTGGGTTTGCGAAGGTAATCACTTGGCTAGAAATTGCCCCTCTAAATCCGGAGATTCGAAGCAAAAGCAATGGAACGCGCCAGTAACGCCACCTAGGGGAATCCGCCGAGATCAGCCGAATCGATCACGTGACCTATCCCATGATACACCGCATCACAGCCGGAGATATCCGACATTAAACGAACCACCACGACTAATGACCCCGCCCACATACGCAAAAAACTAAGGAATCCTCCCATTGAGGCCACATATGAGAGGAAGTTTAGTATCAATATTGTGGGAAACCCCAGCTCATGTTTAGTTAGAATAGGTAAAGATAAATATCGCTCGTTGGTGGATAGTGGCGCGGAAGTGTCATTGATTCACAAACGCGTCTATGACGCATTACAGTTCCGACAAAAACTAACTAGGGAACACATCAACCTTAGCTCCGTGAATGGGAAGTCACTGGGCGTACTTGGTAGCGTGGAACTAACGTTCAGGATTGCGAAACTAAAATTAACCCATAAATTTTATGTGGTGAATGATATGACCCGGAATATGATCTTAGGGAGGGACTGGTTGACCTCTCGGGGGGTCAGACTATACTATGACCTGGGATGTCCCAAGGTCAGTGACGTGTACGCCCCCTTGGAATCGGACGCGCACATAGCTTCCCTGCTGAGATTGACCAGCAAGGTTAGCTTAAAGCCCCAAACATCAACTTTATGTATGGGAAAATCAAAAAACTTAGCTTCTCTTCACAAGTCGACATTAGTAGAGGTGGCCCAAATCGAGAAAGGCTACCTAGCATCAGAACCCGGTCTGGAAATTGGCAACTCCGTTTCTGGGGTGGGCAAGAGGAATAAGGTCCCGGTATTACTCGTCAATAACACCAACAAAACGTTTCGCCTACGGCGGGGCAGTGTGATCGGAAAGACGGTAGTGTGTGACCCCGAAACCAATCTTGAAATCAACTCCTTGTCGCAAAGCTCCAAGTTCCCGACAACCCGTAATTACCGCGACAATGGCTATGCCCTTAGGCGCGCCGACCGTAACAGGGTAGACAACTCTAGGTCAGCGCGCGCTACCGTCGAGAAAAGATTAAATTTAGCCGAAGTTTCATGCCCAGAGCAATACCGAGAGACACTGATAAAATTGTTGAAGTCCAACTCGGACATTTTTGCCGACAAGGATACTGAGCTAACACAGACGAGCACAGTCAAGATGCGTATTGACACGGGAAACCACCCTCCGATAAAACTTCACCCGTATCGCACCCCTTTGAATAAACGACCGTTGGTTGACACTGCCATAAATGATATGCTCGAAGCAGACATTATCAGGCCGAGTTCGAGTCCGTATTCGGCGCCAATCGTCATGGTCGACAAGCGCGACGGCACAAAACGATTTTGCGTCGACTTCAGACAATTAAATGCCATAACCAAACCTATGGCATACCCACTTCCGGTTATCGACGATATTTTGGCACTTCTTGGAAAGTCTAAATTCTTCACCGCTATCGATCTTAAAAGTGGCTACTGGCAGTGCCAGGTCGCAGAGGAGGACAAGCAAAAGACGGCATTCGCTTGCCACCGAGGTCTCTTTGAATTCAACTCCATGCCTTTTGGGCTCCGGAACGCTGGAGGGGTTTTCTCCCAGCTGATGGCCCAGGTGTTATGTGGGATGGGTGATTTCGCCATTGCCTACTTAGACGACGTCCTCATCTACAGCGAGTCCCTAGAATTACACTTGGAACATATCCAGAAAGTCTTTGACAAGTTGCGCCAACATACACTGAAATTGAAATTAAAAAAGTGCCAATTCCTGAAGCAAGAAACACAGTATTTGGGTTTTATAATTGATACCGACGGCGTCCGACCTGACCCCGACAAGGTCAAGGCCATCCGGTCGCTCGTACCCCCAACATCAGTCAAAGAAGTACGCTCCTTCACTGGCATGAGCAACTACTACCGCAGATTTGTCCCCTCATTTTCGCAAATCGCTGAACCTTTGGTACAGCTTACAAAAAAATATGCCAAATTCAAATGGGACCAAGCCTGCCAAATTTCGTTTGACAAACTAAAGGAAAATCTGACGGCAGTGCCTCTCCTGGCCTACCCAAATACAGCCACGCCCTATACATTGTATACTGATGCAAGCGACCTTTGCATCGGTGCCTGTCTGACCCAGTTGGGCTCAGATGGCGTTGAAGAACCAATTTATTATCTCTCACACAAACTTAGTGATACTCAAACCCGATGGCCAACTGTGGAGAAAGAGGCATATGCAATTCACTTCGCATTACAAAGGTTGGACCATTACCTTCATAACGCCACTTTCACGATAAAAACAGATCATAAACCATTGAAGTATATCTTGGAATCCCCCATGCAGAACAAGAAAATTCAACAGTGGGCTTTGGGCATAACTGGATATAACTGTAACATTGAGTACATAGCTGGCCCAGATAATCACTGCGCAGACATGCTCAGTCGAACGCCACCTAATGCTTATACGGAACGAGAGAAGGCAGAAGTAGAGGTAGATATAAACGACAATAACCTTACTGTCGCCGAGACCCAAGCGGAAATCGCCGCCTTGAATTCGTCTCGATTTAAACCCAAAGACTTCGCAAGCTGCGAGGTGACCCCAAAAGAACTGCCGAATAAAACTCAAATTGGGCAGGCCTACCAACCTACCAATCTACTGTTCAACAAGCCAGGCTTCAACATGCTTGAGGAACAAAAGAAAGACCCGGAAATTGCGTCAGTTCTGGAGGCCCTCGACAAAGGCGAGGGCACCCGGAATGACAAACACTTGATGATTGACGGGGTACTCTATTACCTCTCGAGTGCTGACGCAGAACCGACCCCGCGCCTTTGGGTGCCCGCACATCTTCAAACCAACATAATCAAACAATACCATGATGATAACGGCCACGTGGGAGTAGACAAAACGCATGATGCGATTAGGTCGAAATATTTTTGGCCCAGACTGTACAAGGAACTGAACCGCTACGTTGGAAAGTGCGTGACCTGCCAAGTCAGGTCTCTGCAAAAACAGTGCCCTAAAATGCAAATAATGGACACGCCCCCTACCCTTTTGCCAAAATTGGTTTGGACCTATCAGGCCCCTACCCCACGTCGCTATCGGGTAACCGCTACATTATCAGCTTCGTAGACTTATATAGCGGGTGGGCAGAAGCGTTTCCGGTCAAGGACAAGTCAGCCGAGAACGTTGTTCATCTCTTGATCGACGAGATATTCCCGCGACACGGATGCCCTCTAGAAATAATTACCGATAACGGCAGTGAGAACATTAATTACAAGGTCAGGGACACTCTGAAGGCTTTGAACATTCACCACGTGACTACGTCTTATTATCACCCCCAGAGCAATAGCAGAGTGGAGAGATTTCACAGAACTTTTAAAGACATTGTCTCAAAGAAAGTGGCAGACCAAATAAACACGTGGGACGTCCATTTAAATCAAGCACTAGCTGCGATTCGATTTAACAAAAATGAAACTTCAAAATTCTCCCCCTTTTTCTTGTTGTACAACCGAGACGTCGTGTTCCCAATAGACAATCTCCTAAAACCCAGGCGTAAATACGCGGGAGAAGATTACCATCAGATAGCTCTGCAACAACAGCACAAATCCTTTATGATGGTACACAAACACGTGAAACAGGCGAAACGCCAACAAGCAGCGAAATTTAACAAAAAGGCCACAGACACCAAATTCGAGATTGGCGAGGCCGTCTATGTGAAGAATCATTTACGAAAAAGCAAACTTGAAAGCAAATGGAAACCCTACTTCCGCATAACCAAGCAAATAACGCCCGTTACTTTCGAGTTAAGGAATCAATTAACTGGGAAAGTCACACAATCCCACGCTGAACAAATGCGCAAAGTCAACCTTGAATGGGAAATCCCCAAAACTGACAACAACAAGCGTGCTCAAACGTATGTTGTTCCCCCCGAAGACGAAGATAGCGACGTTCCTGCCCCTAACCCTGTGGGTGGGTCTTCTGGCGATGAAACCGAACCATTACCAGATGATGTAATCGCTCGATATCGGAGACAATGTTCGGACTCCTTTGACGAAGATGTCCCTTTAAGCGAGCTTAAGATGCGCTTACAGCGTAGAAGAACAAGACTCGCACGCTCAGGGCCGCTACAAAACCCCGACTCGTCCACGGACGAGAGATCAGAGCCGAGTGCCAAGGCACGACGCGCTCCAGCGCCTCGTCGACACGGGCGCAAAGTAACAAAGATGTTTACGAGTGATGACAGCTCAGAGGATGAGTTAATGGAAGTGGCCGCCATTGAACAAACCCCTCGTGAATGTAAGCCCGTACCGGCCCCTCGCAAGTGTAAGCAGCTCATGAATGGAGCGAGCAGCGACTTAATAGGTAAAACGTCACTGCAAACTATACTATCCTCAGTGTCCTCGATAGTAGCAGCAATGTAGATGAGAAAGCGCCCGAACTTTCGACCTGGAATTCATTATAGAATGAATGGGACCCCGCTTTTAATTGTCTTATTGACGAGTCTAACCTGGCTTATTAAATGTTGAAAATAATGAGCCCGATGCCCCAAACCGAACCGCGAATAGTGAGTCATTTCCGGATCAATTACATATCGCACGTCCCCATAAAGCCCAGCACGTGCGCGTAGCAATTTAATAAACAAACCTTTAAACTTTACAACCACGCGCGAAGAGATGACGAGTACCATGCCGGCGCGAATATCGCCATCATTAGGGTTACTACGTTTAAGCGAACTCCGCGCAAATTAAGTGCGATCGACAATATGCTCACGACTGACTTAGTGAACGAAAAAGTATTACCCCAATGAATGGTAGAGATTTGTTAAACAACAATTGCCGAGGTTAGCCATTATGTATAATAAGCAATTAGACCAGCGACCTGAGGATATCCCGAATGCCGCGTTCAAAGAGCCCATAGACGAAACAATGGAGACGGATGAACCAAAGCCGTCTGCGCTATTCCGGGACAACACTCAGGAACGCCTACATGTATATCCAATTATAGCCGTCAGAGGCTGACCACATCTGTGGCGGATTTGGATTAGTATTAATTATGTATCGTATATTAATGTATTCCGAATTTCCTCCGTAATTATTGTTGCGCGGATATCAGAATCATTTGCATGTATATAGACATTTATGCATTTCATATATTTCAAATATTAATTGTTGCATAACGATGTCCAGGGTATTATAGTTGTATAATCATCAGAATGATTATAGCAAGCGTTGAATATGGACTATAAATCCCGACATTCAGTCATACGTTTTGATGATTGAAATCAATCACCCCGACTTATCTTGTGTTTAACTGTTCATCAACCGATCCATCTATATAATTAGTTGTAAATTCCATTTTCGTATTGGGCCGATCTGACGACCCTCAAGCGATACCGATAAATTGGAAAAGTAACCATTGTGTATACTGACTGTGTCATTTGTTCTCAAACCTCACACAAATATCCGTTTGAGTATTACAGGCTGACCATGGCGGTGGAACAAGGGTCGACCAGTTGTCAGAACGTACCCCCATACTCGGACATTGAGGACGAAAATACCTCGACATCCGATGATGACGATATGACACCCAATTCAGATGCACGACCATCCACCAGCAGGCGGCCGCATGAAAGCTACCTCGACATGATGCCGCGCATGCAGTCACCCACATCCTACAACCAGCCATGGGTACAGCCTTACAACGAGCATAGACGATATTACGTAATGCAGTCACCTCCCCCGCCTTACAGCCCGCCCAGAGAAACTGAAGATGCACTCATCGACATCGACCCCGATTGGTACTACTTCACGGACGAACACCGACAGCCGATCCAGACTCGCCAGCGAACCTACGCTAGAGCACGACAGCAGCCGTACCAACGACACCGACGGAAAATAAATGAAACAGTACACGCCATTAGAGTAGCTAAACATTCGTATATTGATAAAATACAAACTATTCTTGGTAACAAAGATACAAAGACTTCGGTATGATAGAAGACATTAAATAAATTTCTGAAACCACGATCTAAACCGATAGCACCCCTTAATGATGGTACAGAATTTTCTTCCAATCCCTACCAAAAAGCTGAAATACTCAACGATTTCTTTTGCAAAATCTCATCTTTGCCAGATTCGTCAAATGCAGAGTTACCAAATATGACATACAGAACGGAATCCAGATTTGAAAATATGATAATCACGAGCGAACAAGTATACTCCGCACTAAAAGAATTAAAGATAGCAAAAGCCAGTGGCCCCGATGATATTAGCCCAAGGATCTTAAAAGAATGTGCTAGCTCCATAGCAAATCCCTTGGCATATTTATTAAATAAATATATTGAAGAATCACATTTCCCAGTTGAATGGAAACGCGCGAATATAACGCCCATTTTCAAAAAAGGTGATCCCTCTGAACCGAGTAACTATCGTCCAGTCGCACTTCTCAGTTGTATTTCTAAAGTCTTTGAGAAATGTATCTATAAAAGTCTCTCCACATACCTAAGGGATAATAATCTCCTCACTAATTTGCAATCCGGATTCACTCCAAAAGATTCCACCGTATACCAATTAACTGAGATATACCAGTATATAATTTCAAATCTAGAAGAAGGAAAGGAAATCAGATGCCTATTTTGTGATATTAGCAAAGCTTTCGACAAGGTTTGGCATAAAGGACTAATTTTCAAATTACAAAAATGTGGTATAGAAGGGAATATTTTGACATTATTGTCTAGCTACTTTTGTGAGAGGAGGCAAAGGGTATGCATTGAAGGGGTGCAATCATCATGAAAACCCGTCCTGGCAGGTGTCCCTCAAGGGTCAATACTAAGCCCTCTTTTATTCCTAGTTTACATAAATGATATTGTGAATGACCTCACATGTAATATAAAGCTCTTCGCCGACGACACATCAATTTATCTACAATAGAAGATCCAGATTTAGCGGCTGATGTCATGAATTCTGACTTAGAAAAAATTATGAGGTGGTGCAAACAGTGGAACGTCAAATTTAGTGCCCCTAAGACAAAATCAATGATAATATCGCGAAAAGATAACAAACATATACACAAGCCTTTAATAATGGGCGATGAAGTAATATAAACTGTGTCTAATTATAAACATCTAGGACTGACATTCAACAACAATGGTAACTGGAGCCATCATGTAACTGAAATTCAAAAGAGAGCAGCCAAAAAAGTGGCTTTGCTTGCAAAGAACAAATTTGTCCTAGACAGGAGAACCCTGGAAAGAATTTAATTTGTTTATATACGTCCTATTTTAGAATATGCTTCTCCTGTTTAGGACAATTGTACTAATGGCGAAAGCGACTTGCTCGAAAAAGTGCAATATGAGGCAGCGAGAATAGTAACTGGAGCAACAAAAAGCTGCAGTATTGAAAACCTCATAAAGGAAACTGGATGGGAAAAATTGTCAGAACGTCGGAAAATCTCCAAATTATGCCAATTCTACAAAATGTTGTATAAAATGACACCCCAATATCTATATACCTTAGTTCCGAGATCAACAGAGAATATGCACCGATATCCACTGAGAAAGCATCACCTAACTAACCCTTCTCGTGATACTGCGTCATACGAAAAGTCATTTCTTCCCTCAGCCATTGAGATGTGGAACACACTCCCAGACAATGTGCGAAGTGTGAAACATTGTGTGACTTTAAGTCGGCAATAGGAAGCACGTATAATAACCGCAGAGAACCTTATATTTACCAGTATTACTATTACTCACGCCCAGCGCAAATACATCACTGCAGATTGCGAATTGGTTGTAGTTTTCTTAATAAAGATCTGTGTGGAAATTTTCTCCGATCAAGTCCTCATTGTGTGTGTGGAAGTGATGAAACGGCGAATCATTTCTTATTCCACTGCCCATTATACAGTAGACAAAGAAACAAATGTCTTTCTGGTAGTTTGGAGAGAACAACCATTGAGAGCGCACTGAACGGCACGATTTCAAATAGTCTGAGCGAAAATATTTCTACATTTAAAACAGTCCAGAAATTCATAATCATGACAGAACGCTTTTCGAGCTAACATATATACAGATTATATGGCACTGTCCAATAATAATTACATTAAGTAAATATCTAATATATGGAAATATTGAAATAGCTGATGACCGACACGACAGGTGACACACACATGTTGTATATATGCTTGTGTCTGTATTGCTCTTACGAACCCATTCTATGAAACCCATACTATAATATATTAGACATGGTGTAAACATTTAGTACATGAATATACCAATTCATTACCTGTCTCCGACAACTCCACGACGGGACGCGACTCGAGTAATGCAAGCATAATATTGCTTGCTTTGTCGCACCATTTTATATTTTGTCCACCGATGATAAGGTCACTTGTGGAGTCGGCATATACAAGCCATATAGGCTTACAGCCGAATCCACTCCCACACACAAGGAACATGGTAACATGAATTACCAATATATCATATTGTAACAATTATTATTGGGAATACATATTATTAAACCAAGCCAAATATCGGCGGTCCACGACCTGCCATTGTAAGTATATGTTGACATGTGCATTATAAATTAGGGACGTTCGATATAACTTCATTGATAAAGGTTGAATGAGGCGTTCTCGATTGTCATCCAGGAAGTATTTTGGCTGCGCTTTGTGCACGAAACGGTATAAACTATTTACTACTTGGTACACATCGATGGGTATATATTCTTTATATATGGTCCGTATATAAGGTAGCAGTGATACAACTTGATAAAAAAGCCACGTCGTATGTGGAATAATTTATATAATTACAAAATTAATAGGTCTTATAATTCCGGAATATTTGTTTGCTTCGCGATGTTCTTTCTTAAGAACGGTGAGTGTATAAATATAATGTAAATGTACTCAATAACTGATGTATACATAATTTGGTAAGAGGTATCTCAAAACAGATCCGTCATGGAAGATTCTGAAATAATATTGTCGATATATCGCTGAAAGCACGTGATTTTAGTCTTATATCGTTTCGGTAAATTTGAGATCGCTTATTTTGTGTCAGTTATATTGTTTTTAGATCAAAGGTCGCGTCCAATAGTGCATCTGTGTTTTATGGTGCCCACGTCATAATGAGCAATGGGTGATGCCTGAGTGTCCTGGGCCCGCATACAAGGTACATTGATTTGCTCACCGAAAGCTTATATTCTGCAATTGATGAACAGACAGTCTGCCGTCTGTTTTAGCCAGTCAAAGATAAAAATAGTATAAATAAAATTGTAGAAAATCCTGAATCGCATGAATTGCTTACACCATGCAGTCCATTTACAGAGCACAACATGTGCAACTTTAAATCCCACACACAGTCGTGGCCAGGTTATTTTGTTTATATAATCAACGAAGGAGTCGATGTTGTCAGTGAGAGGTACCTGATTCCTCCGACATCGCGACGGGCGCACGAATTACTATAATTTACATATTCCCGCGTTTATAACTCCGTGGCTGATATTTTAGCATTATATGTATATCACAAAATTCCCCGGACTATGTTTATAAATTTCAACATGTAATAACTGAAAATCAAGTCAAGTATACGTAATTCCTGTGTTTTCGGTGCCAGATCGAGTGTGAAACGCATTCTGAAGATGAACACAGAGTAAATCCCGATATGGGTAAATAATTTTGGAGCATTGGCCTCATAATCACAACTTATGAGTGTTACGGTTATATTTCAAGGCAATCACGGCTGTTACAGTTCTTTACATAATATTTATTTGAACGATTTCTGACCTTTGGTCCGAATATAGTTTTGTGTATCAAACATTTTAAACCAGATAATGACTGCAGCATATTTTATCTACATAATCCAACCGGTAAGAAATAAGAGTATAGCATGAGAATTTGTTCCCGCTCACTGGGTTAAGCACATAATATGAATCAATGGACACGATACTGAATCCATGCCTCCATAACTCTGGTATATCTATACGCCAGTACCAATAATCGTATTTCGGAGGAAGTGTGTTGTGCTGCTCTAGAATTTTAAAGGAAGTGGGTTCGAACCCATGTTCAGACTTATAGACTTCCCAACGCTCTGTGAAAGGGATTCCTTTTAAGGATATTCTCGTAGTCGATGTGGTTGGGTCGTGGATGGTGAATATTTAGGGTGTCTTGATAGAAGGGCAACTTACAACCCCTTTGTTTGACCTAAATGTATAAAGGAACTGAGAAATGACATGGGTCACATATATTTACATTAATTATTGTGCATGTTTGCCACAACACTTTGAATTTGAATACACACCTCAATTATTGAATGTGTACGCAGTACGCACTGGAGTCTGTACATTCATTGCACATGTACACACATCCCATAGGAAGCCTCGCACACATAAGACAATGCACTGGATTGGGCATACAAGGTGAAGGTAAATATTTGTATGTCAATGTGTTATATCATATATGCAAGGCTCCCTGTGGGGAACTCACATATATAAGAGAATGCATTTGCACAGCGTCTTCGCAAAATTTCAGGATGCTCCAGTCATGAATATAGGGTATACGCTTATATATACCTCTTGCGGTACATTTAAGGTAATGAAATATATATTCTATTCTAGTTTATGGCTGCGTTGAACCTAAATATTTACCTCCTGCTAGTGTTAACATTATTGAACACTGGTGTGTTGATCACTAGTGTCATAAGTTGAACACTCGCGTTAAGATCTGAACACCAGTGTTGCAGACAATTTGAACGCTAGTGTTAACATATTTGAACACAAGTGTTTAATATTGAATACACGAACGCGTTCAATAGTTGTTGCAATTTTTAACGAACGAAGTTTGTATCACTTACTTCTAAAATTAAAAGCTAATAATTTTTTTCACCAATTTAAAGGTACTATTTCTTTGGCTTCGGGGGTAAACAATATTTGATTCGAGTCAATGAACCCACCAATCAAAGCTCAGAGTGATTAGATATCGATGTTTGAAGTTTACTATTTCTATTGTTTGTAGACCAGAAGCACGTGGTCAAACGGACGAAGGTGTGGATGAGATGGATAACTCTTGGATATCCACCTTCATCCACACCTTCGTCCGTTTGACCACGTCTAACTGAAGTGCAATTGTGTGGTACTAAAATTAGATCAGAAATATACATTACCCATACTATTAGTTTTATTTTTGGCTTATTGTTTGAACCACTATATGGTATATCGTAGTGTCACAACACATTCAATTTCGATGGCACGTGGGGATCACCAAAAGGTTATCTTCATTATGACATAACGCGTGGGGAGGCGCCGAATTTCCCGACTCATGGGTTACCAGCCCCTTCAAGAGAGGCTCGGGGGGAGCTATACAGGATTGGCCATTGCAGATTGCAACCCTCCCCGACGGGGGGCTTTAACTACATCCAACACCGATACCACAAAACCCATCTGGTGCCACCCTTGACATATGACGAATTGAATTGTGTTCTGATAGTTCGATTTTCACAACTATAATTAATGGGGAATTTGTTTTTGTCACACCATAAGTCGCACATATGCCTACTTTTTTATCAAAATATTGCACTGAAATGACCATCAGTTGGATATCAGGGAGTCTTAGCTTGGAAATTTCCATCAGGTGGAAAGGTTTAGATTACTAGAATTTTGCTATTTTCAAGTTCAGATTAAATTCATTTATTCATCCGCTTCGACCAAACATTAGTCCTGATCCCCTGATGAGGGGGGTGTTGGACATTTCAATATGGACACGACCCCCCCCCCCCCCAACACCGGTGACACTCTAGCCACACCCATACACATTCCCTCATGGTGGTTAAGATGTCCGATCGTTGGCACCACATTTGTTCCTATAATGTTGGACCCATTTCGACTGGACGGCAATACTTACATTCAATATACTACATATAAGTTTTGAAAATTGCTCACTTGCAATTGTTTCTGGCTGGTCGTCGTCGCACTCATTGGTCATCTCCAGAAACTCTTCAGGCAAAATATCCAGAATTCTAGCGGTGTCGTCGCTAATACCGCCTATTTGGAGGTCAACCTCCTGTTCCACCTGGTCCGTGTTTACCTCTCTGAGTCTGTTTTTCTTTCTTGCCTTCATCTTCATCCGCTTCCACAGTGCTTTCAAATCTTTTTTTGTCTTTTGGTTCTATTTGAAAATTTCCCTGCCATTTCCAAAGAAATTTCTTTCCAGGCACATTTTTTCCGGCGCTGGTGGATGGTGCCGGTATCTTTATTCTTTAGGATTTTGATGCTTCTCTGCACAATGCCCAAACAGTGTTTCGCTCGTCGGCTGTGTATTTAGCACCCCTTCCTTTCCCTCGGTTACTCGTGATTGAAAGGAACCAACGTGTACTGTCACGCGCATCATGTTTTATGTGACCGGTGGTCAATCTATATGATTGCCGCCAATCACCTTGATTGGATAATCCTATACCGCGCGGTCTTCCCATCGATGTCCACCGATAGTTTCGCGTTGAGCGTCGCCTCGTAAAACTATCTGGACTATATTATAAACCCAGCCGGTGAATACGACCCCAGGAGAGCGGACAAAAAACACAAAAAATGGCCTATGAATTCACAGTAAGATCCACCCTTGAATATGCAGCAGACGTTTGGGATCCATACCAACAAAAAGACATCAACGCCATAGAAAGAATCAACAAAAGAGGGGTGCGATTCATCGAAAACAACTACCACGCAAGAACAAAAGGGGCCGTAACTGAAATGCTAATGGAACAACTTATGGAGCCACTACACCAAAGAAGAAACACGATGAGAATGAAGCTGTTCGGCAGAGTAGTGGATGAGCTGGTGCCGGCTATTCTATCAAAAGACATACTAATACCAAAAAAAGAAAGGAAGGAAAATAAAGGCGAAAAAGTACCCAGGCTATATAACATCAAACCCTGTCGAAAAGGAGTGTATCAACTCTAACTACATCGAAAGGATACAAGCTAACACGGCACAATTCAGACACTAGTTCTTTGTTCGAGCTATCGAGGAGTGGAACAGCCTGGAGGATAGCACATGCGAGGAAACAATGCATAAAACAGCATAGTCCTCCCACAGCGCAAACACAGTCGAGAGGCTCCAGCGCTGAAACACATACAGATACAGAACTCCTTTTACTCCATATAACCAACCCAACATCTAATCCCGGCCCAAATTATTATTTTTCTTTTCATCGGTATAGTTGTGTTAGATTCATATTTTATAATTTGCATTGTATCACTATAGAAGTCGATAAATAACTATTCTGGCACTATATAGAGATAACTACTAGTAAGTTTCTGACACCCCCTCTATTTTATAGCCTTGTCGCAACAATAGAGTTGAGATGCATAATATATCAACATTGGTCATTATCGCTCTTCAAATCTATATCGGTATTAACCCATATTTCCCCGTATCGTCCACCCATCCCCAACTTTTTCATTTGTATTATAGACTCGTTACATAGACATTTTATCATTTGATACTGATTTGTATTCTGTATTTCTCTTCTGTTCCACAATGCCAAAATCATAACGGTGCAATGCCTTGTAACTTTTGCTTCAACATGCCGAGTTCCGCTGCAGACGATACAAAACTGACAACATTTCGAAATGTAAACAGGCTTCAAACTCACCAAAACCAAAGGTCCCACGTCAAGGTCCCCAACACACTAATGTGAGGTATAATGATAACTCCATCTAAATAACCAATATAAGAATGTGAGGTATAATGATAACTCCATCTAAATAACCAATGTAATGATGTGAGGTTTAATTATAACTCCATCTACATAACCTGCAATATAAGGATGTGCGGTTTAATGATAACCCCATCCACATAACCAATATAAGGATGTGATGTTTAATGATAACCCCATCCGCATAACCAATATAAGGATATGAGGTTAATGATAACACCATCCACATAACTAATAAATATGTCTGAAAATTAAACAAAAAAATTAAATTTCGTGATGGCGTCCAATATGGACTACTCGGTACCTAATTCTGCTCCAAATTGGGGATGGAAATGGATCACAAAAATGCGGAGGCTTTATGTGGATAATAAGGCCAAATTTCACCGAACAACATGTCGTTAAATAACAAGTTTCGGGCAATTGTGTACTATACTCCGGAGAGTAGTTAGGAATATTTTAGGGAAATTAATTGGTAACTGAAGTGGCATTTCTAAAAATGTTTTTTGAATCTGATTATTTGAGGACCATCGAATCAGATTGATTACCTTTAACCTTTTCGCATCGGTGTTGCAGCTATAAAATGATTGTGGCTGTGTGGCATCTTTGTTTTATGTATGCGAGTATCCCATAGGGTAATTCGTACAAACGAGTGAACGACGGAGATATATTGGTAAATAAGGGCAATGTTGTTTCTTGTATTATGGGATTATCAAAACGGGATATGCACAGATGGTAAGAAAACAAATTGGCTTTTTGGTTTCACTAACTTTGGGAAGTTTCCCGTGAGGAGCGTTGGGGCACAGGTGGTCTAATATGAGAACCTCCCCCTCGTATGACTGGTGGATATTATGAGACTCTCCCCCGCATATGACCGACGGATACTATGAGAACCTCCCCGCGTATGAACGGTGGATAATATGAGAACCTCCACATCATATGACCGGCGGATAATATGTTCATATGAGAACATCCAACACACATGACCGGTGGGTAATATGAGAACCTCCCTTACATATGAGAATCTCCCTCGTTTATGCCCGGTGAATAATATGAACCTCCGCCGCGTATGGCTGGTGGATAATATGCTCATATGAAAACCTCCGCATGACCGGTGGATAATATGAGAACCTCCCCCGCAGATGACCGGGGATAATATGAGAATCTCCACCGCGTATGACTAGTGGATAATATGTTCATATGAGAACCCCCTCCCCCGCATATGACCAGCAGATAATATTAGAACCTCCCCGTGTATAACCAGCGGATAATATGAAAACCTCCCTTGCGTATGACTGGCGGATAATATGAACCCCCACCGCGTATGACCGGCGGATAATATGTTCATATGAGAACCTCCTACACGTATGACCGGCTAATAATATGAGAACCTCCACTTCGTATGACCATCGGACATGTAAGTTTTTCAGTCTATGAACACTATTTGATTTGAATATTCTTTTGAACAGTCTGACCATTGACATATTCATGCGTTCAAACCAGTTAATCTATTTTGTAACTTGGCTTGTAATCGCCGGACACCGGCTTCCGGCATCTGCGCTTTTAATCACATCTGAAATAAAAAAAATAATGAAAAGCGCAAAACCTTTAAAAAATCACACTAAGTTTGATACGTCTATTGATACATGGTATAATCGTATTTTGTGGATGAAGTGCTGCTAACACAGGCTTAGTTGGACCGATAACACGCTTCTGTCAGACATTATATTTGTTACGAGAAAAAGTAGCGCTCTCTCTTATGCAACAGTTTCACTGGGTGGTTGAGCCATTCGGACAGCATTACATTCCATGTGTCAAATCCTATATTTTGATATAATACATAATAATTGTTTGCTAGCGTATTTATCGAGAAAACTGCCGGACACCGGCTTCCGGCATCTGCGCTTTTAGTCACAACTGAAACAAAAAAATAAGTGCGATTTATAACAAATGAAAAGCGCAAAACCTTTAAAAAATCACACTAAGTTTGATACGTCTACTGATACATCGTATAATCGTATTTTGTGGATGAAGTGCTGCTAAACGCAGGCTTAGTTGGACCGATGAAACGATTCTGTCAGCCATTCTATTTTTTACGAGAACAAGTAGCGCTCTCGCTCTTTGAGCGAATTTATGCAACAATTTCACTGGGTGGTGGAGCTATTCGGACAGCGGACAGCATTACATGCCATGTGTCAAATCCTACATTTTGATATACTACCCACCCCATCATAGGGAATATATCAGCTGAAATCAATCATGTTATTGTAAACATCGAGTCTATTTTTAGCTGTTTCCATAGGCGCGTTTTTTTCGTGTTCGCTGTTACAGTATTCGTACTAAAACAGCCATATTGTAGCTAAAACGAATGCGCAGTATTCCACTGTGCCAATTTATACATAATAATTGTTTGCTAGCGTATTTATCGAGAAAACTAAATTCTAAACATTGATGTCGAACACAGTCTTTCGTGTTTCGTGGGTGGGTTAATCGGTCTCTATGTTGCATTAATTGCAGCTTCGCTCGAATTAATATATTTGTGTTGTGCAATAGATGATAAACTTCATTTAAAATACCAAACTTTCTTGTGGGCATTGCGTTATCGCTGTAAAAATTCATTTTATGCAGCTGTTCCACGGCCTTGATTTCGAATTAATGTTCGGCTTTTATAAGGACCGCTTTTATATTGATCGGTATATAGGCAGACCCTTAGCACCCGTCAATATATGTGGGCTGAATTCATCTGATGCGGTATGATTCCACGAAATTAAACAAAACAAGACAAAATCATCGTTACTTCGAAACATTGACACAAATCCTCCACATGTTCTAGGCTGGCACACACAGCAGTCGTTTTTCCGTAGTTAATTAAATACCCTTTGGGTAAAATAAAATTTGAGCATGTTAAATATATATGTGTGTGTGTCCGTATATGCTATGAACACAAACAACTAGCCACGAATTCGTACCAGTGTGTGTCCGTATATGCTATGCACACAAACAACTAGCCACGAATCCGTACCAGTGTGTGTCCGTATATGCTATTAACACAAACAACTAGCCACGAATCCGTACCAGTGTATATCCGGATCGTTCGCCCCCACCCGCATGATAATACACAAAGTTTATTTTTAAGCACTGACTTCTTGATATCACTACCGCGACACGGTTTGACTGATCAACGCCGAAATTCCGGGACGTTAATTGACTTACGTATTTCTGTCTGACGTCATTACCTACAGCCACGAGAAAGAAAAACATATAAATATATATCTTTAAGAATTTACTTTTGTTTATGGCTTTTATAAACCCACTTAATTTTCGAATGACCAGAATACATTATACACAACATATCCCATGTTATATACCATTTGGAAGAGGAACCAAAATACATATGTTCCACCAGAATACGGAACAGCTGTGGCCTTGGAGTGTCCACCAAGTGATAGAGATTCTCAGATTCATTCCAAGACTTAAATTCACCCTTGTCAACCCAGAATGCATCAGAATGCAAACTAAGAGATAGAGTTATTCCCCTTCCATTGACAATAAGAGACATTATAGTACAGTCTCGATCAAAATTAATCACAGAACACATCTCAGTACCTCGACAAAAAGAATGTCCCAAGTTTATTCGACCGGATCAGTTAATAATACAATGTTTTGGAGCTTCCTCTTTCAAATGGTATATAACATGGAATATGTTGTATATAATGTGATCTGGTGATTTGAAAATTACGTGGGCCTTTATAAGAAGAAAACATAATATGGAATTCGTGTTTCTCTTGTAAATATTAATGAAGCACGAGTATTCTGTTTTGCCGAGCCTCAGGCAATTTCTTATACTCGTTTCATAAATATAATATGAGAGAAACACTTATTTCATGTCATCTATTATTATTTCAGATTAGAAATTCATATAATGCAAACACATTTATTACAAAACATGATAAGTTTGATAAGTATGTGTCGTAATGTTGTACTGTTATAGATTATTTATAAACGAAAAGCATATATTTCTTATATTATTCCGATAAAGTAACCCAAACTGTAATCATCTGGACAAAAATATGATGACTATTCATTATTTATTTACTAAGTGAGATTTATTTAGGGTTTTTAACCTGAATTATAACTGATCCGATTAAATCGTTTCACTGTAATATGTATGGGTTTGTGAATAAAGGTTTTGTGGTGGAGCTTTTGATATTGTGTTGAAATTTTAATCCTTCTGAAAGTGCATTATATATAGAACCTTTGTAATCTCGCTAGAGAGGCCATATACGCAATATTGATGCATTAGACATAACTGAAAACATTATACTAACCGGGGATTACAATTCAAATCTCCTTGATCCGGCCTCAAAATTAAATGATATAAACAACTTTTACACCCTAAAAAACGTAGTCACGTCCCCAACAAGAGTTACTCAAAGTTCTCAAACACTATTGGACCCTATAATTATTAACGGCGATTTTAATCTGCAAGATGCTGATACCATAGATTTGGAAATTTCTGACCATTACGGTGTCTATGCGACCCTCTGTTATGATAATACTCGCATATCCTCTTTTAAAAGACAAATCTGGGACTATAAACACGCTGACTTCGAAAGGGCGGGTAATCTGATAAACGACCTGAAATGGAATAATCTTCTTCTCCCCCTTGAATTAAATGAAGCTGCAGAACTGTTCACTAAAACATTTCTCGATATTATGTACAAATGTATCCCATTTAAACATGTCACCATCCGAACAAATGATAAACCATGGTTCAATTCAGAAATACGCAGACAGATAAGACGTAGAGACAGGTTGAGATCGATTGCTATTAAAAAAAATACCACAGAAACATGGAAAAAATTTAAACAATGTCGAAATCATATCAATAACATGAAGAAATATGCTAAGGCACAATTTAATGACAATTTAGAAGAACGCATTAGTACATCTGATTCAAAAGACTACTGGCAATTAATTAATTACCTCCTCAACAAGAAAAAGACAACATTAATTCCCCCGCTGTATAGCCTAGAAGGTGGGGTAAAAATGGATTCTAAATCATATGAAATTAACGATTTTGAAAATGCACAAATTCTAAACAAAAGATTCATTTTAAATTCCTCACTTGATGATTCAAGAAAATCATTACCCCCGTTGACCTCTAAAACACAGAATATACTGACTGAAATTCCTTTCGAAATGCAAGAGGTAATTGATGTTATACTAGCTTTGAAAACAAATAAGGCACATGGACATGATGACATAAGTGCTAAAATGTTACGCTGTACTGCACAGCAGATTGCTTTACCGTTGTCATTACTATTTAAAAAATCTCTGGAGGTTGGAATATTCCCGTCTTCTTGGAAAAATGCAAATGTTATACCAATCTTTAAAAAAGGGGACCCCGCTGATAGTGCCAATTACAGGCCGATTTCATTGTTACCTTGTCTGGCCAAAGTATTTGAAAGATTGGTCCTAAAATATGTTTCCACTTTTTTTAATGAAAATAATCTTATTTACGAGCATCAATCCGGCTTCATGGCCGGTCACAGTACAGTTTATCAACTAATTGATATATATCACCACCTTTGCCAGAACCTAGATAAAGGTATGTACACGTGTTCCATATTTTTTGATATTTCGAAAGCATTCGAAAGGGTCTGGCATAGGGGGCTAATATATAAATTGCAGCAATATGGGATTGCAGGAAAACGTTTGAACTGGTTCCAAGATTACTTAGTAAATAGGCGACAAAGAGTCCCGGTAAACAATACTTACTCTAAATTTGAAATTATACCATCCGGAGTGCCCCAAGGGTCAATAATGGGGCCTTTTCTCTTCTTAATTTATATAAACGATCTGCCCAACAATCTCTGCTCTAAAGCTCGAATGTACGCCGACGACACATGCATCACTCCTTCTCACTATGACCTACAATCCCTAGCTAGACAACTCAACAATGATCTCGAAATCGTATCACAATGGGCCAACAACTGGCTTGTAAACTTTAACCCAGAAAAGACCAAAGCTATGTCATTTTCCCTAACTAACAAAGACCAGGCCCCAAAACTATTTTTCGAAAACCAAGAAATAACCTTCATTAAATCGCATAGACACCTCGGTCTCGATATCCAAGCAAATTTAAATTGGAATGATCACATTGAAAATATCTGTCGACGAGTATCAGGGAGACTATCCCAACTCAGAAAATTTAAATACAGTATCGACAGAAAGACGCTTGAAAAAATCTACAATACTTATATTTTGCCTATAATGGACTATTCTGATATTGTCTGGGCGAACGCACCAAAATACTTGACTGATAAACTTGAAAGACTTCATAATGAAGCTGCCAGAATTGTAACGGGACTAAACCGATCGGTATCCGATAAAGACCTACTCCTAGAAATCGGCTGGCCCACGCTCAGTAATAGACGCGAACATCATCAGTTACATTACATATATAAAATTACTAAAAACCTTGCACCCAACTACTTATCAACTATCTTACCTCCTCGTGCTGGCAATGTCTCGAGATACTCAAAGCGGAACCCTGGAAACTTTTATTGTTACTTCTGTCACACAGAACATTTAAAAAAATCCTTCCTACCCTTTATGACACAATCATGGAATAAGCTTCCAATTATCGTAACTGATACGTTTAACCTGAAAGAATTTAAGGTCAATCTTAGTTTTATAGATTTGACCCTAAAACCACCTCCTTATTTTCAAACTGGGAGTCGGAAAGAAAATATAATTCATTCTAAAATTCGCAACGGTTGCAGTGAACTTCGCTTAGATATGTATGATAACTTTATAGCCGAAAGCCCGGTGTGTAATTGCGGCACAGAGATCGAGGATGCCTTTCACTTCTTTTTCGAATGTCCATTGTTCCGACCGCAAAGAACTAAATTATATGATAGACTAGATGAGTATGCTTTCACAATAGTAGACGTAAACCACTTCCTCCGAGGCGCCCCAAGCATTCCACAGCATCGAAACCAGCTACTCTTTTACATTGTACAAAAATATATATCAGAAAGTAAACGTTTCACTTAACGAATAAACATCTTAAACAACTTACGGCACGGCATTGCATGATATCTACAGGAGAGGACCCCAGGACCGGTATAACATCAATCACCAGACATCATCATCAACATTCTTATTATTACATGTACATTATATCTGTTAATCATCTTGTTTAAACATTTGTATAAATATTGTCGGGAGAGGGGCCACCTTAAGTTGTTATAACTTGTCCCCCAATCCCTTGTAAACTGAGTTACAATAAATATGTTTAAACCAACGCAATATTGATACATTATTGTACCTATAATCTATCGACAATCACTTTGTAAACTGTACCTGAAACGGGTGTAGACTGGATCATCGTGTTGAGATGGTCAGATGTAAGTTGTACCCTACCTATTTCTCCGCGCACGTAAAACATATAATACGTGCAGCACGAGAGTTGATTCGGTGGTTGTTCAATTCAATGAACAGAGTCGTCGATGATAACGTATGGCTGTACAGTCAACCATATATGCAAAATAACGATGTTTGAAGGAATGTTTGTACGATGCGTATTTTCTATACTATATGGTGGATTTCTGGAGATATTTTACACCAATCTTGAAATAATTGACATATATCTATCTTGTATTTGCAAGGTGTCAGATAAGGGTGCATAGGGGTACCACTGGTAACTCTTAAGTCTTCTATCGTGAAAAGTGCGACTGTATCCTAGAATAATTAATTCTGTCGCGTATCGGACTGTCAGATGTAATCGATTTGGCAGGATCCAAACAGATGAAAGCGTTTCCAGCAGGACCGGTTCCCAGGGGGTGATTACCCCCCGGGCCCAACCTGTCACAATATAAATATGGTAGCAGGTTGTTTACCAACGAGTTTACGCGAAACGAGAATAGTTATATATACGTCATAGAGGAGACGTAGCAACCGTGCTTTTACTTTTCTCTCCGATTTTGTGTATAAAATGCCTCTTTTTGGGGAATATTGAGATAGACAAGTGAATTGGATGCTACGATTATGTGCCCTATACACACAACTGTTGAAGACTATGAATGTTTTATGCTGTTCTGTACTTGTGGACATTGATTCTGGAGGATTGTACTTGGGAGTGATGCCGAAGATGAAAGGTGGTATGATTATTGTCAACGAACTACTTTGTTATGTGACAAACATGATTGGTGACTCATGTGATGGACTTATAGTGAAGCTATGCACGGAAAAGTTTAGTGAAAATGCATTTGAAGATGCTTTGATGACTCTGCTCGATTGCATGTCTGATAATGATGAGGTTCTCAGACATCGCGCCGATAGAGGAAATGATAGTGTCGCGAACATGCAATGTATTATCGAGATGCTCCAGCAGATACCTAGTGTTGATTTGCCGATATTCGTTGCAAGGGATCTGTCAAAATTGCCGCCAATTAACATGATTGATCGTGGTGTTTGTCGCTTATCAACAAAGATAAATAGAATGAAAACACAAATATATTCACTGGAGAGACTCCTCAATAAGACTATTCCAGGTGCGAATGATGTACTTTCGAATATGATTAATATGAGTAGTGGTGGTGTTGTACGAGAAGAGAGATACACGCCAGTCGACGTACCAACAAAGATCAACAAAGGAACTAGAATCAAACCGCAATAATGTTTCAAATATGCCAATGAATAATCACAACAATCAATCTAATAATGCAGAGGGAATGCAAATGCCAGTGACTGTCTCTAATAACGAGAGTAAATGGAAAACCAAATTGATCGCTCCTGGTTGGATTTCAGCAGATCATTGTAGGCCTACACGCCGTGAAAATGTGAGTTCCCTATCATATGTGGAGACGCGACAGAAAGGATTATGTACATAGCACAGCGAATGAGTGGTCAGCTACGAAGAGTAGAAGTAAGACAACGTATGCTGAGGTCTTGAAAACACCTGTTATGACTGAACGAAATTCTCTGCCAGACAACAGAAACTCACGGTCATCAAGGACAAGACGAAGCCTTGTTATTGGATCATCGCGAAGACAGTCAGCCAATTTGAAGACGGTGAAATCACACTCAACCTTCTCAATATTTCTTTCCCGATTAACGCCAGATACCACTGTGAAAAATGTTGTTGACTATGTCCTGGATGAATTTAATACAGTTGTTGTGAACTGCCATAAATTAGTGACGAAACATGACAGCTATTCTTCATTTAGAGTAGATGTATCAAGTTCAGTTGGACTGCTGGACACTTTTCTGGAATCAACTAGATGGCCTACGAATGCATTAGTGCGTAAATTTTATGTTGCAAGATGTGATCGTGTTTGTGGAACTGCATGCATCTTACGTGCTTAATTTTGTTTTAAATTGTTTATTTATTATTTATAACTTGTATATGGACCTCGTGTCTGAAATAAAGTACATACATATATATGGTAGCAGGACGTTTACGAACGAGTCTGCACGAATTGAGAATACATGTGACATCATCCAGAATAAAGTCATGCAGGCAATACAATAAACTCTCGGTTAGTGTTTTGAAGTGAGCTGCCTATATATATGTTACAATACACCAAATACAAATTAGTAGAGTGATTTCCACTAGGATCAGCATAAAACAATTCTGGCAGCTGGATGGTCAATGATACATGGATGAAATGTGCACGACAAAATGCCCAAATGTGTTTCCCGTCGAGAAACATCAAATATAATCACATGGTAAACGGTTATGGCTGTGCAAATGGCAAATAATTTATGGGAGGTGTTTTTTTCGATGTCATATTTTTCTCAATTTTAAGGGTAGTCTGACGTTTGTCAAGCTGCAGTGTGATTTACCACGTTCACAAGCACTTTTGGGCACATTTCTGTGTGTCTAAAAGGACGTTCTTTAATTTCAAATACTCGTGCAGCGTCAAAGCTTTCCTGCGAATACAGGCCAGCGGGATTTGTTAACACTGAGGCCTATGTAAATCATTTGGTGTATTGTAACCAAGACAGAGAGCAAATGCAAAAGTTATGTGTAGAATTACCCCTCTTTGGACAAACGCTTGTTAAATTGTGTGTATGCGGTCAAGCGTGTTGAGGCGAAGAGATATTACCGACCGCCGAATTCCTCGATAGTGAATAGTTTTCTATTTACATTATGTTACGGGACCAGCCGACTCTATATGTGCAATGCACTCAACACAAAGGGCTTGATAGATTACTCATTCATGAAGTCGCCCGTTTACGACTCTCAGTACCATATTTCTTCCTGTTCAAAAGTGTACGCATTTGATCAAGGAAGCGTTTAACACAGACGAGCTGCACGTCGATACCATTACAAGAAAATTACCATCGAATTCAACCTACCAAATATATGCAGTTATCCAATTGGGATGAAGCAGATCAACCACGTACTGGCTATTCTAGTACATGTTCTATACGGTGAGTGTATTTCGAGTTTAATTCGTTTGTTTATCACTCCGATAACTTGGAGGGACACATTTTCAGAATCGATTCTCTCACAAAAATACAAATTGTCGTAGTCGAGTTATGTTTGGAGAGTTTTCAAGCAGAGGTATCAAATAAATGTTATACGATATCCATACTAGTCCCATATACTCATTTAAGTTATTGTGTAGGCTCTAGTCAGTGTGTGGCTTGAGTTCATGCCCCGTATCAACATAATTGTTTACATGAACATGCGTGCCACGCGTTGCCCAATCCACTATCCGTTAATTAATTTAATTATGTTTTGTACCCGGAAATTCGTAATTTAATTTATGTCTCCAGCTATAAATTAAATTATTTCAAATTATTAACTTTGAATTTAAGATAATCTATTGACCTGAACGTTTACGGAATACATCCTTGACTCAAATTACTTATTTGTCTATATATTATCGATATTAGATCGTTGTTATTACCGGTAATTTATTGAAAATGGCATACAGTACCCCCTTAACTAAATTCTATTCACTCATAGACCTACATGTTGCCTTTTTGACAAATATGATTTTAATTTGAAATAATGATATTACCACCCCCTGCGAACCGGTCCTGTATAGGGATATCAGGATCAGATATGTATTATATACATGTAACATCGCTATTCGCTATAACATACAAATTTATGATATAAAATTGAACCAACGGATAATATACCTTCCTAGTCTAATTAATTTCCTTTATAATGTGTCGTATTAATATACCAGCCAATACGCCAAGGATTATATAGCAAACTGCATGTAATCGGTGTTCACGATTGGATGGCTGGTATCATCTAATCGCGTCACAGGTGGCACGTGATGTTCGATTGAATATCAGAATGCTGGATATCATACAATTTCATATCCCATAATAAGTCAAATACAGCGAATTATCGAAATATGAAATACAACGAAAAGGCGAAATAGGAAAATACAGCGAAATAGATTTTGGGTCCCATACTAACGCGTTTATAGTACCACAACCACTGCTACCTCGCTGTACAGGACCGGTTCACAGGGGGTGATTAGACATATATCTGTATAAGGGCGCCCAAAATTTCGCAATGTTATAGTCTTTAACTATACATGTACATGACGGTATTTTCGGATTTGTGTGTGCTGGATTCTGTATTTTGATTGCACAATTTAGGTTGCACTGGTGTAAATATGGTTCTAATTGACATCTAGCGGATGCGGATGGAAATTATAGGAGAGAATAAAATAGACACTGGGCCCTGATTGGTCAATAGCCTTAATAATTGTATCTTTTTAGCTTCAAAAATACATCACACCTCTTCCCCATGATTTCCCATAGTTAAAATACACATCGGCACCAGGGGGGGGGGGGGGGGGGTCGGGAAAAAATTTCAGGCACGTATGGCATTTTTTCCCTTTCGATCATTTTTTGTACCCACCCACCCCCACCGCCAAATTTTTTTCCGTTTTCGGCAGTTTTTTCCGATCATTTTTTGACACCCACCCCCCTTTTAACACTAAAACAGAGATTTGCGGGGGGAAATTCACTGTAAACAGCTGTATATGAATTTCTGTGCATACTATTTATCATGGATGTTAACATGGACATGTAAATAGGAATGAGTAATTTTGAGGTCATTCGGCCAAAAAAACATGGCTGCCAGCGGCCATCTTGGATTTCAAAATTTGCAACAAAATACAACACGATAACTGCCTGCAGTCAGTTTACCAGTTAGAATTACATTATTTCTCTCATTCAAACTGATTCAAAGTGGTTTTGAAGCCCAACTCATTGCCAAAACACTAAAAACAAGCAGGATTTTTTTTTTTTAGTTGCGGAAAAAATTGCTTGTTGGTGGCTTTGACCACCCACCCACCCCGGCATACGTGCCGGAAGAAATTTTTTCACCCCCCTGTCGGCACTGGAATTAAGCCTTTGTAGTGAAGTTTGAACTGTGTCGTGTAGTCAAACTATGCCATAATTCTTTATTTTAGTGCGGTTCTGTTCCGGCTAGATGGATATGATTGTTTTTACATAACAAGTTACCGCAAATGTCAAACTTTCAGATTTAAATAAATTTTGGACCTAGGAATTATATTGTAAACATTATACACCGAAACGTTTGCACTAATGCCTATGGAAAACATTTACGCAAGTGGCAATATTCACACGATGATGAATATGACCCGTAACCTATTTTGGAACGTATTTTGGATTTTGTAGCCAGTGTTGTACAGGTACATACCATGAAAGTGGGTCATTTCCAGTGATGGGTATGGACATTTGAAGGTTAATACCACTAAAACTTGGATACATTTAAGAAGCCGCTTCAGCTCTTTGAATAGAGCATATCTTTGTTTAATTAATGCAGTATACACCACAACCAGTTATATTGGGTCACCATTGCAAACCTGACAACGTCATGTTTTAGTTTTCCATGTGCTGATAAAGCCATGTGCTTGGTGGTCAGCTGATCAGATTTGGACTCAATGACTTCACGTCACCAGATGTTCTTTCATGGAAATCATCTTCGACAGACTCCCATAGTTGCTCCAAGGTTGCAACAACAGACCCCCAAAACTGTTTGAAAATAGGGGCTGAACAAGACTTGTGTTTTTATTAATGTGTTAAAGGGGTGGGGTTAAATTAACTGTAATAAATAAAGAACCACACAATTGATATTGTTGTTGAACACATGTATTCCATTGAGGGGTAATTCTGAAGAAATGTAAGGAGTTTCAATTATTCCGCGAAAAAGCGCGCTAAAAAGGGTTTGAGTGATATCCAGTGGATGCGGGAAGAAATTATAGGAGATAATAAAATAGACACTGGGCCCTGATTGATCAGCAGCCTTGTGTGTTTTAGGGGGATATGTCTCTATTCCGAATGTTCGCTATTCCGAAGGTTTACAATTCCGAATGTTCACTATTCCGAAGGTTCTCTATTCCGAAGATTCACTATTCCGAAGGTTCACTATTCCGAGGGTTCACTATTCCGAAGGGTTTTTGTTATTTTAAGGGTTAATTCTATATTCTAAAGTATTGAGCGGTTTCTTTATCACGAAAAATCTTTTTATGAAGGAAATAACTTAAAACATTAAAAGAATAAATGTGATTTTGTTTTTGTTTCGCGCGTTTCCTTGTGATCTAATGTCATTACGTATGACGTTATTTCTCAATACATATTCACGTCACGCAGACCACACAATTACTATGTTTGTAATGTCATTGCGCAATAATCTTAGAGAAAAGAATATGCCAGCTAAAGGCGGATTATAACAGTGGAGCTATAACACTTAATGAGTATACTGGAGCGCCATAACATACATACTGCGTAGACGGGTATGAAATTAACCTAACTGCAATTGTGACTGTGTGTAACAGAACGATGTGCGCCCCTGCCTGATCACACCCCTGTGAACTATTGCATCAGATTCAACTATTACGTTGTCTCGTTCCTGACTCAATCGTATCGATAGAGTCACGTACAGGCTGAAATTGTAAACAATAACAAACCATACACGTGGTCGGCGGCGATCACAAAAATGTGCCAACTGTAAATATTGATTTAATTACTACTTTTACGACTAATTGTTGCCGAAATTGTCATCGCATTGTGCAAACATATACATTATATGATTTGGGCAATTCTCCGCTTTGTAGTGACAATGAAATTATACAAAATCGTGCGATCAAGTGCAGCCATTAGGCCTACCTGAATTCGCGCAATACCGGGTATGTCTATTCACGCTACCGTGTTCAAATTTACTGGCCCATATCGTATATTTCAAACCCTATCACCCGATAATATGTCATACACCATTTGTAAACTATAATTTACATGCTGGTTGTTTGATTTGTCATAATTTTCACCTGATTACTATTTTACTGTTTATATCAGTCAAGTACATTTCGACTTGTTTTCTGGTCACAGCACCGACAAATAGTGTCAATAGCTTGTTCACGACTTATTTAGGTGAGTGTTCTATAATAGAATGAGTATACTTGCAAGATGAAATGACTATATATATTTATTGATAAATTTCGATACATTGCAGGTGGGGGGGGGGGGTAACAAAAAATATGCAGGAAGGTATTCCGCGGTGGGTGGGTGGCCCAAGAGACAAAAAACACATTTTTGACAACCTCATGAGCTGACCTCATGCAAATTTTTTACTAAAGATCTTTTGTGCACATATTTGACAGTTGTAACAGTTTAAAACAGTCTATAACTGTAAAAACACGTTACACGGGTCTCAGTGGAGATGACATTAAGCTACATTTATGGCATGTTGCATATGATACATGAGATGAAAAACTGCCTTCCCGACACCCTTTGGAAAGAAGCTTTGAGAAATGTAAAATTGAAATAAATAAACTTGTTGTGATGTAACTAAGATATTTAAGCCTAGATCATTGTGTCCATGGAACAAGAGCGAGCAAATGTCTTAAATATTAACGTGACTATCAATGGCTTGAAAATGACTGTCATCAGTGCATCCAACTAATCAGTGAATTATTTGCATGTGTATCAATTTAGATTATCGGTTACTCTCACAACTAACTAAAGTATTCAAGTCCAGCATAGTGACTGGCAAAAGCATTTAGTATAATTGAAGTTGATCCACTAGACTAACAAAAGTGACCAGTATGGAATAATGCTAGATAATGGGCTGGTTGACCGACTAATCATGAAATAGTTAGAAATTATGGAATTGTGTGTATAATGCACAATGACGTAGGTTTGCAGATATCAGCAATTTATAGAATAATATTTCCAATTGCAGCCTGCTAAATGTCCTCTTTATGTATTTATTTTCAAAATATGTCAACTCTAGTTGAATTGGAGCTTAACAAATAATATTTCATCATTATCATGGATTTGTCTACAAAATTGTCAACAATGACCCGAAAGTGAAGATTGAGTTCACTGTCCTGAGATGTTGTCAGCTCAAAATGTATTACAGCCAAAATAGCCAAAACACATGTTTGGATCATGTAATAGCTTGCAGGGGAAACTGATACACGGGGGAGAACTGCGACGTGAGAATCGGTGGCATTCCGATAAAGAGACGGTGGAAATCCGATAAACGAGACGGTTCGCTTTCGGCGACAAACGAGATTTTCTTCGTGTTTGGGCATTCAAATGGAATTGCCGTGACAAATCAGGTTTCATATCATCATATCGATATTTTAGTTACTAATATCCATCAAAATCGAGACGCAACAGTGAGTAAAACCAATAGAATCGCCATTTACAAGTCACGCGACGGTTCGTTTTCCGATAAAAAACGAACCGTCGCGTGTCTTTTTATATATAGTGCCTTGATAAACGGTTTAAATAATAATCTTTGCCATAACATGTGATTAAAGGGCTTTAATTCACCACGAATTAACACATCTGTGTCTAAGAAGATGCCTATATAGGGAAATAGAAAACAGCTGATATCATAAAAAGATCCCCCGTTATGGCCCCCAGAATGCAACAGAATTCAAACTAACATGTATTTTCAATGGACGGGTTTAAAGGTACTCAACCCGTAAAGAGGGTCCCCATCTCAACAGATTCCAACAACAACAATCTGATCAGAGGGTCCTATATTACTATTTCTTTGGCTTTGGGGGTAAAAAATATTTGATTCGAGTCGAGGAACCCATCAAACAAAGCTCAGAGTTATTAGATATTGATTTTTCAAATTTGTTATGTTCTCGAGATGAGTACCAATAACTGCCGTAATCTGCTCTGGATGTGTACCTCAAATCTATTCAAACAGACAAGGATGAATAACTCTAAAATCAAGTGGTAATTTTAACGCAATTTTGACTGAGTTCTGGGCCAGATAGTATTCCCGATAATGAAAAATAATAGATTTCTAAAATCGATATCTAACAAATCTGAGCTTTGATGTGTGACTTCCTCGACTCGAATCAAATATTTTTGACCCCCGAAGCCATTGAAATAGTAATTGAGAGGAGTTTTATCGGGTTGAGTACCTTTAAAATATAAAGTTATTCCCCTCCATTGAAAATAATGCACTTTGCGTAACAAAATCAGATGAAACTTAAGCACAAAAACACGTCCGTAACTCAATAAAACAAATGTTCACAGTTTATTACACGCGATAACTTGATATTACAATGTTAGAGAGCTTTGTTTTGTTTATCGCCAATAGATGCGTCCCGAATCGAGTAGTAAATATTTACAATTCATCGTGGTTCTGCCGATGTTTTCTATGGAGTGGTACAGTCGATTTGCTTCAAATTTTCGGCAATGTTAGTAGAATGTTACATTCCTCCAGTTGTCATAGCGCCTGAATACTATCTTATCAGTTTCACGCACCCGCACAAGTACATAATATGTCTTTAATAACCGACATCTGGGATAATTTGGGAATTAGAATGCGGTGTATGTACTATATGTGAATACTAGCGTAATAATATTTTCATTCCTCCTGTGAGGTTGCAAATTTTTATTCATTTCTGGTTAAATACGCCCATAACAGAAACCCTTCGGAATAGCGAACCTTCGGAATAACGAACCTTCGGAATAATGAACCTTCGGAATAGGGGACCTTCGGAATAATGAACCTTCGGAATAATGAACCTTCGGAATAATGAACCTTCGTAATAGCGAACCTTCGTAATAGCGAACCTTCGGAATAGAGAACACTACCCGTTTTTTAGTTTTAAAAAATACATCACACCTCTTCCATATGATTTTCTATAGAGATAGCCATTGGCACAATTAACCCTTCGTAGTGAAATTTGAATTTTGTGGTGTGGTCTAAAATATGACATTATTATTTAGTGCGGTTTTGACACTAGTTATGATAACACAATATTTAAAGGCGAAACCCCTGCCTGTCGGTTATGATTTTTATTACATTAAAAGGGGTACCCCATTAAAAGTTATCGCAAAACGTCAATCTTTTAGATTGAAATAACATTTTGGGCCTGGAAATTATATCGTAAACAGCATACACTAACAAGTTTGCACTGAAGCCTATGGAAAACATTTTCACAAGTGTAACCACAATGAAATCACAGTTCATGGAAACCGACGTAGGGCAGAGCCACGACTCTCTGCTGGTGATAGTGTAGTTCGTGAACATTACCGTTGGAGGACCGGGTTTGTGCTCTCGGTGGCTTTCTTGGTCGGTTCGTCCAAATAATGGCATACTTATCCTACATTTTTATCACGTGATTCATTTATAATTGTACATGTACATAATTATGTGATGAATATATACAGACATACAATCTATATGTACCCGTTTTTAAAGGTACTCAATCCGATTCGATGGTCCCCATATCATCAGATTCCAAGAACAACATTTGTTTTAAATGCCGCTTCAGTTATCAGAATCGATTAAATGCCCAACAATAATGCTAACCACAGTCCACTATAGTATAAAATTGCCCAAAACCTGCCGGTTTGTCAAATATCTGACACAAAAAAGCCCACTTGATTTTAGAGTTATCCATCTGCATCCGCTATGTCGTCCGATATACAGTCTTCGCGTTGAATTTTACTGGGCCACTAAATATTCCAGGTGGTGAAAAATAATAGATTTTAAAAATCGATATCTGACCACTCTGAGCTTTGATGGGTGGCTTCCTCGACTCGAATCATATATTTTTAACCACCGAAGCCAACTAAATAGTAATTGAGGGGTACTTTATCGGATTGAGTACATTTAAAGACTGAATAAAACAGTTGAAGTTGAAGTGATGAAGACCGCATCAACATGTTGATTTTACCGTGAAGACACACCACAGCACATAGAAACTATCGACCCCTTCCAACAGTTGCTTAGAGCATGGCACACTTGTAAATATGTGCATGTATGAATCTTGATGATATAATCAGAACATCAATCTAAATGCACGCATGTGGTCGAATAATACAGTCCTACTAAACGTTAATTAGTGGGTTATAAAATACATTTTAATTTATTTATGTTTACAAGTGAGATAATATATATTCATACATCAATTCACCATCTTGAATGTCCACTTTAGCAGATTTAATGTCACTAAGAGCATTTTCAGGAAACGGCAAGTGGGCGTGTGTACTAAGCTTAGTTTACACGACTATATACGTGTTCCTAATATGGCCTGAGTGGTGTTTATTCCGGACAAACCACCGCCGAGTCACAGTAAATTCAAGACAATTGGCATGGGGTCGGTCAGTAAAGAGCTACAGGCGGGTTATATAACCATATCCTATTTATTAAGGGTCAGACGCTTTTTTGCATAAATCAATGCAGGAAACATTGCAAGATAATTTCAACAAAGAATTTCTCTGGATTTTTTCGGTGACAAATTTTGAATGTCACCGTCCATCATCTTCATTGTATATATAATCTGAACAATTATTAATTGATAACAAAAACATTGGATTTTAATATATTTCAGAGATTGGACACATTTAGGTACACAGGGCTGCTAACTGACAAGAAATATAATTAATAATTTCACTCTCATCAATCCAACAACCAGATAGATAATTGGTTTGACTGTGTGAGAAGAAGCATCATTTGTGCCATAATCTTGAGTTGAGCTTTGAATGTGCACGATATATAGACAGAACACAACGAGTGTTTGAATGGACCGCGTTTTACACAACTCGTTGTGAATGGCGGAGGGATATATTTTTGTATTGACGTTGCATCAAATATACCCATGAACCATCCTGTAAATAAGGAAAATCCAAGCATCGTCAAAATCGAAGAGAACTGTATTTCGCCTGAGACTTATAGCCTGAAACCAATCTCTGAAGAGTTCTTCTCCAAAGAGATATGTAAGCTAAACTCAAAAAAGGCTACTGGCATTGATGGTATCTCAGCAAAAATGCTGAAAATATGTAACTCAGCAATCCACGTGCCTTTGAGTAATCTTTTTAACCACTCTCTGTTTGTCGTTGTTTTCCCAGATAGCCTTAAAGTTGCTCAAGTGACACCTATACACAAGAAAATTTTGAGTAAGGAAAACTACAGGCCTGTTAGTATTTTACCTACTTTATCAAAATTATTTGAGAAAGCGATAAATTCACAGCTACAAATGCATTTTGACTCTATTTTTAACCCCGCTCTCTCAGCTTTTAGGAAGCATCATGGGTGCAGTGACGTAATGTTAAGTGCCATTGAAGACTGGCACAGGGCACTTGACAAACATGAAAGTGTTGCCGCTGTAATGATGGACCTTTCAAAGGCTTTTGATTGTCTACCTCATGATCTTATGTTAGAGAAACTACGTGCATATAATCTATGTGAAAAGTCGGTATCTTATATGGGGAGATATCTTTCTGGTCGCAGACAATGCGTTAAACTTGGCTCCAGTGTGAGTTCCTGGGGGTGCATCACCAAGGGTGTACCACAGGGATAAAAAAAATTAACATCTTTCTGAATGACATTTTCGGCTTTGTGAAGGACTGCTCCCTATATAATTATGCAGACGATAACACAATTTCCTTCTCTCACAAGGACCCTGATGTTGTTCGGAGCACTCTGGAATCTGATAGCCTTCATCTCATTGAGTGGTTCGCACTGAATGGCATGAAGGCAAATCCAGAGAAGTTCCAAGCATTATCATTGGGTCCCAAAAGTAAATCTATAACTGGCATAAATGCTTCACATCTTATACCATGTATCGAGGAAGTGAAATTACTCGGTATAACTCTGGACTGTAAATTGACGTTTAACACTCACATTGATTCGCTATGTGCAAAGGCATCAAGGCAGCTAAATGTCTTAAAGAGACTTGGACATATGCTGACCCTCTCAGGCAAAAAATGTATCTTCAAATCTTTCATCCTCACAAATTTTAATTACTGCCCTCTTACCTGTCATTTCTGCAGTGTGTCTTCTACCGACGGGCTGGAGAAAATTCAGGAGAGAGCCTTTCGTTTTATCTATAATGACTACACATCTGATTATGACTTTCTCCTAAAGCTTGCAAACTGTGAGCATCTACATCTCCAAAGACTCAGACTTAAGGCACTCACAGTAGTATGGGAGGCTCGTTACATCCACATCTAAAAATAGATTTTTTGGGGGTAAAATTGTTTGTACTAAAATATTCCAACAAAAACAAAATTCAAAACCCAAAATTTTATTTCAAAATTTTCAAAAAAAAAGTTTTTAAAAATCTCAAAAAATTTATAATGAGTTTTCGGTCTCTTACCCAAATATCTGCCGACTATTAAATGTCGAATGTTTTTTAAATTATTTGCGTGTAATATCTTTTGTTATTTTTGTTCAACCAAATTTTAAATATTTTTCATGAAACTCTTTTAATTTTATTAATCGATGTTTAGAAATAGTTTTATACCAATCATATGTGTATGGACAGGTCCGAGTCGCTGTAATTTTGGACAGTGTCACCATCGGTATGAATGCATACATTCCAGTGTTTATCAATCAGACGCAGCCCATACTCATATAATTGTCATACCTGAAATAATTTGACACCATTACTCTTACATAAATAATAAAGGGCGTTTATTCTTTACTTCTCTATCCCGATGAAGTTATTGAGTATATGACAGGTGTGCATTATCGCGAATTATAAATTATTGAGATGTTGTACTATTTTGAAAGCAGTCACGATATTTGAGCGTGTCCAAAAAATTTCAAAACTTCCAAAACTTCCAAAACTTTCAAAAATTTCAAAATTTTTAAAAACTTCAAAAATTTCAAAAACTTCAAAAATTTCAAAATTTTCAAAATTTCAAAAATTTCAAAAAATTCCAAAATTTCCAAAAACTTCAAAAATTTCAATATAATGAAGATGACGAGCAACCAATTTTCGACTGGCCTGAGGCATTACGTTATGGAATGAATAACGACAGCGGATCAGAATGTGATCATACACGCAATAATAGAAGTTACTTTGATGTTGTTGTTATGAATAGAATTTTATCAACCTTACATATTAACAGTTTATTGAGTTATGCATACATATAGTACGTCACTTGGACATTCTATCAGTTTATCACGTGATCACTAAATGTAGCAATCGGGTATCCACCGATGCCTGCAATGTATTATTTATAATAATTGGACTCATTTATCTCACGTAAATAATACTCTTAGTTGTTCCAATAAAATAGTTATCAAATTCGATCACCAATAGATTTGACTGTGGAATATAACGACCTTTAACTTATTTATCGATCTATGTTAGAACATGGTCTTAACAAAAAACATGACCATAACAAAAATTACCTTACCTTTATGCATGAATCTAATTTGACCATGCGTAAATATTGTCAGCTTATCATTGGATTTACTCATCAGCCGATAAGCTCAGGTACAATTGTATCATGTTTACATGGACTGACTGCGGTCATAGCGTGACGAGTAAAATGTGATGTTTACACACTTAAGCTCTGGATAAACAATACATATCGCATCTGAATGAATTTCTGGAATGTAGGTTAGCCATGCGTTCACAGACACTGGAATAAAATAGTCACTGTCTATAGAGAAGTATGACCTTGTACGTAAATAATAAAGCGCGTGGTCGAGTCTATTCATTCTCAATAATAGATCGTCATTTAGTCAAAACAGTATGATGTCCTTTATCCCCCACACATTGGAGCCACACATTACTTGATGTTCACTTATACAGTTGTATGTCAATTATCAGTGGAGTGTCAGTGTACTTCATTGTGAATTAAATCACTCTGGGTTATTTGACTATAAACTATAAACATGTTACACCACAGCCGAGGGTTATTGTAATTTAATGAAAATGTCACACCGAGGTACGCCATCTTGATTGCTTTCAAAAATAGTGCAACTTACCTGTTGGTAATACACGAATGAAGAGCGTTTAACTGATACGAAATTACTACACGAATGAACTGAGTCTTGACATTTATATTTCACATCTTTCTTAAATGTTCCAACACATACATACATAGACATAGTGTTATACAGTCTTATATGTACACACGCTACGACACCATTAAAGGTGGACAATACACTCACGATGTGACAACATATACAGACATAGGCATAGTGTTATACAGTCTTCTATGTACCAACGCTATGACATAATTAAAGGGGGATAATGCACGCACGGTGTGGAATGTTAAAGTGACACGAAACAAGGGACGTGATGCAATATTGGTGTTTGAATATTAAAGGAACACAAGACACTCTAAAGGGACACTCATTATGAATGAATGTTAACAATACAAGCGCAGTGGTTGAAAGTTAAAATGACACAGAACAATATTTAAAGTTCAAATTTTCGGGCACTTAATGCGCCTTTTATCATTACGTATCGTTTCTCACTCTACAATTCCCAATAATCCACTCACTCTCTCCCCGCTTATAGATATATAACGAAAACGAGAATATCATGTTGATGAAGTTTATTGAAATTTAATCGTCCGAATTGTCATCACTTTCGTCAGAAGTGTCATTTGTTTCGTCCATGAATTTTTCTAGCATCGGTTTGTACTTTAATATTGACATTTTCACTGCATCACATTCTCCATAACCATTATTCAAATATTTGTCGACTTTATCCATGACTCTGTTGTGCAGAGTCACATTGCGCAGCTGCAGATACGATACTATTGTCCAAGCATAACCATTCATAAAGTGATTCATATCTTTACTTTTAAGGTCCTTGTCAGCTTGTTCTTTTGCTTCTGTTTCTTTCGAACCATTTTCCTTATACGTGTCCACTTTATCAATCCATTCCTCATGTGTTTTATCTCTACTCTCATCACACAAACTTTTGAAGTATTCATCTTCATTCAATTTAAATTTAATTTTCTTATTCTGACTATCATCCGTGTCCTCAGTTAATTTTCGTTTTAACTTATTTTCTTGACACCAGTTTTTTTTACGTGTCTCTGAACATCATAATGATCTTCGAACAAAAGCCTGCAGTCATTACAAGGGTACGACATGTCTTCTCGAATGTCTATGTTTTGACGGTTCTTCTTATTAATTTCATCTAGCTCACCAGGTGGCCTTATGTCGTTAGTATAGTCATTATGTTGACCCTGGGGCACAATATAATTATAT
This sequence comes from Siphonodentalium dalli, assembly GCA_032622095.1. Classification (NCBI taxonomy): domain Eukaryota; kingdom Metazoa; phylum Mollusca; class Scaphopoda; order Gadilida; family Siphonodentaliidae; genus Siphonodentalium; species Siphonodentalium dalli. The sequence continues at coordinate 10,848,205 of CP136068.1, forward strand.
GCTATGCCCTTCTGTTGACCGGGGAGTTCTCTGTCATCGTATTTCATCGCATTCTGTTGACCCTGGGTCTCAGTGTCTTTTGTATGTTTTTTCATCCCATTCTGTTCATCTGGGTGTTCTCTGTCTTTTTGGAGATTATATTTCATGCCATTCCATTCACCCATATGTTGGTTCGTGTCCTATTTTAGTACATTCTGTCGCAGACGTAATGCGTCCGGTGTTGCGGCTTTTAAATCCACCAGTAGGTAACCGTACGGTTCACTCGTCGCTTCCGAAAACTCTCGAACCATACGCTGAGGACATTCAGGATACATCTGTCTTGATAATGTTGAAATTAATCCCTTGTCGATTGGGTTATTGAACAATACCAAATATTGACAATTTCGTCGTTGCGTTGGATCTTTGTTGTAGTAGAAATTCTGGTTCAAACTTATCAAAGATAAGTTCAAATGGTGACTTCCTTCGGAATGCAAATCATTAACTCTCTGGTCTTTTGATGAAGTTTGCATCAAGTCATCGAGTATAACTAGATTTTTATACCGGGGGTTGATAAGAGAATCCAAGTTTGCTGGTATTCCTCGTATAAAGTTGACCTGAGGGGTGACGGTATACTTTATTTCGTCATATAGGGGCTGCCAATATTTATAAAACCATATTATTCTGTCAGGTGCGGGTGATATTTTTGAGGCAGACTTTTGTAGCAAGGTTTTCACGAAGTATGTCTTCCCACTAGATGTCGGTCCACTTACACATGCCGTGAATGGATGCTTGAAAATAAAATCTTCTTGGACATTGGCCATTGGATCATCAAAGCAGGATGTTATGTCGCTTTGTTGCTGTTTCCCCTGCTGGTGTTGTAGTATCTGGTGTTGCTGTAATGGCTGTTGTTGTGGCTGATGTTGCTGCTGCCTGTTAATGCTACTGTTTGTTGCTGATGCTTGGTGCTGCTGTTGTGGGTGTCGGTTAACAAACTCAGTGTGCTTAGATTGTACATGTCTTATTAAATCATGGTTCCGCACATACTCACTAGAGCAAATTGAACACTGGTGCTTCATTTATACTTGACTAAAATGTCTCGGTATATGGATTTCCTTTATACAAATGTTCCTTATAACCTAAAATATGTCCTGTCCGTATGTTTGATAACTTTATGTAGATGAAATAGTCTTCCGGAGAAGCACTGTGTAGACGGGGAATCAACAGGTCTTGTCGGTAAGAGAGTCAGACGAGAAGTGAAGTCTCGGCTATTAAAACATAGTAATGCGATAGCGAACATCAAACGAGTCTGGGCACGCATATCTGTCAAAAGATACAATAGCAGTCATTGGTCAATCTATCCTCGGTATCACTTTTCGATTTACAAAATCAATTTCACCGAGAGGTTCCCTCGTCATTGGTAGTGACGTAATTGCGGCGTTTTGCGGTATTTTACTGCGGCGGCGTGCCCAGACTCGTTTGATGTTCGCTATCGCATTACTATGTTTTAATAGCCGAGACTTCACTTCTCGTCTGACTCTCTTACCGACAAGACCTGTTGATTCCCCGTCTACACAGTGCTTCTCCGGAAGACTATTTCATCTACATAAAGTTATCAAACATACGGACAGGACATATTTTAGGTTATAAGGAACATTTGTATAAAGGAAATCAATATACCGAGACATTTTAGTCAAGTATAAATGAAGCACCAGTGTTCAATTTGCTCTAGTGAGTATGTGCGGAACCATGATTTAATAAGACATGTACAATCTAAGCACACTGAGTTTGTTAACCGACACCCACAACAGCAGCACCAAGCATCAGCAACAAACAGTAGCAGTAACAGGCAGCAGCAACATCAGCCACAACAACAGCCATTACAGCAACACCAGATACTACAACACCAGCAGGGGAAACAGCAACAAAGCGACATAACATCCTGCTTTGATGATCCAATGGCCAATGTCCAAGAAGATTTTATTTTCAAGCATCCATTCACGGCATGTGTAAGTGGACCGACATCTAGTGGGAAGACATACTTCGTGAAAACCTTGCTACAAAAGTCTGCCTCAAAAATATCACCCGCACCTGACAGAATAATATGGTTTTATAAATATTGGCAGCCCCTATATGACGAAATAAAGTATACCGTCACCCCTCAGGTCAACTTTATACGAGGAATACCAGCAAACTTGGATTCTCTTATCAACCCCCGGTATAAAAATCTAGTTATACTCGATGACTTGATGCAAACTTCATCAAAAGACCAGAGAGTTAATGATTTGCATTCCGAAGGAAGTCACCATTTGAACTTATCCTTGATAAGTTTGAACCAGAATTTCTACTACAACAAAGATCCAACGCAACGACGAAATTGTCAATATTTGGTATTGTTCAATAACCCAATCGACAAGGGATTAATTTCAACATTATCAAGACAGATGTATCCTGAATGTCCTCAGCGTATGGTTCGAGAGTTTTCGGAAGCGACGAGTGAACCGTACGGTTACCTACTGGTGGATTTAAAAGCCGCAACACCGGACGCATTACGTCTGCGACAGAATGTACTAAAAGAGGACACGAACCAACATATGGGTGAATGGAATGGCATGAAATATAATCTCCAAAAAGACAGAGAACACCCAGATGAACAGAATGGGATGAAAAAACATACAAAAGACACTGAGACCCAGGGTCAACAGAATGCGATGAAATACGATGACAGAGAACTCCCCGGTCAACAGAAGGGCATAGCATATAATTATATTGTGCCCCAGGGTCAACATAATGACTATACTAACGACATAAGGCCACCTGGTGAGCTAGATGAAATTAATAAGAAGTACCGTCAAAACATAGACATTCGAGAAGACATGTCGTACCCTTGTAATGACTGCGGGCTTTTGTTCGAAGATCATTATGATGTTCAGAGACACGTAAAAAACTGGTGTCAAGAAAATAAGTTAAAACGAAAATTAACTGAGGACACGGATGATAGTCAGAATAAGAAAATTAAATTTAAATTGAATGAAGATGAATACTTCAAAAGTTTGTGTGATGAGAGTAGAGATAAAACACATGAGGAATGGAGTGATAAAGTGGACACGTATAAGGAAAATGGTTCGAAAGAAACAGAAGCAAAAGAACAAGCTGACAAGGACCTTAAAAGTAAAGATATGAATCACTTTATGAATGGTTATGCTTGGACAATAGTATCGTATCTGCAGCTGCGCAATGGGACTCTGCACAACAGAGTCATGGATAAAGTCGACAAATATTTGAATAATGGTTATGGAGAATGTGATGCAGTGAAAATGTCAATATTAAAGTACAAACCGATGCTAGAAAAATTCATGGACGAAACAAATGACACTTCTGACGAAAGTGATGACAATTCGGACGATTAAATTTCAATAAACTTCATCAACATGATATTCTCGTTTTCGTTATATATCTATAAGCGGGGAGAGAGTGAGTGGATTATTGGGAATTGTAGAGTGAGAAACGATACGTAATGATAAAAGGCGCATTAAGTGCCCGAAAATTTGAACTTTAAATATTGTTCTGTGTCATTTTAACTTTCAACCACTGCGCTTGTATTGTTAACATTCATTCATAATGAGTGTCCCTTTAGAGTGTCTTGTGTTCCTTTAATATTCAAACACCAATATTGCATCACGTCCCTTGTTTCGTGTCACTTTAACATTACACACTGTGCGTGCATTATCCCCCTTTAATTATGTCATAGCGTTGGTACATAGAAGACTGTATAACACTATGCCTATGTCTGTATATGTTGTCACATCGTGAGTGTATTGTCCACCTTTAATGGTGTCGTAGCGTGTGTACATATAAGACTGTATAACACTATGTCTATGTATGTATGTGTTGGAACATTTAAGAAAGATGTGAAATATAAATGTCAAGACTCAGTTCATTCGTGTAGTAATTGCGTATCAGTTAAACGCTCTTCATTCGTGTATTACCAACAGGTAAGTTGCACTATTTTTGAAAGCAATCAAGATGGCGTACCTCGGTGTGACATTTTCATTAAATTACAATAACCCTCGGCTGTGGTGTAACATGTTTATAGTTTATAGTCAAATAACCCAGAGTGATTTAATTCACAATGAAGTACACTGACACTCCACTGATAATTGACATACAACTGTATAAGTGAACATCAAGTAATGTGTGGCTCCAATGTGTGGGGGATAAAGGACATCATACTGTTTTGACTAAATGACGAACTATTATTGAGAATGAATAGACTCGATCACGCGCTTTATTATTTACGTACAAGGTCATACTTCTCTATAGACAGTGACTATTTTATTCCAGTGTCTGTGAACGCATGGCTAACCTACATTCCAGAAATTCATTCAGATGCGATATGTATTGTTTATCCAGAGCTTAAGTGTGTAAACATCACATTTTACTCGTCACGCTATGACCGCAGTCAGTCCATGTAAACATGATACAATTGTACCTGAGCTTATCGGCTGATGAGTAAATCCAATGATAAGCTGACAATATTTACGCATGGTCAAATTAGATTCATGCATAAAGGTAAGGTAATTTTTGTTATAGTCATGTTTTTTGTTAAGACCATGTTCTAACATAGATCGATAAATAAGTTAAAGGTCGTTATATTCCACAGTCAAATCTATTGGTGATCGAATTTGATAACTATTTTATTGGAACAACTAAGAGTATTATTTACGTGAGATAAATGAGTCCAATTATTATAAATAATACATTGCAGGCATCGGTGGATACCCGATTGCTACATAGAGAATACCTACGGGTTTTGGTTGAATACCCGGATTATCTCATGAGTGGGTTCAAGGAAATACAGAATTTCCACGAGCGGCTACAAGCCGCGAGTGGAAATTCTGTATTTCCTTGTACCCACGAATGAGATAATCCGGGTATTCAACCAAAACACGTAGGTGTTCTTTTTATTACATGCGCTAGTCGCTACGTTATAAACCGCCCCAAAATTGCTAGTTTTGTCCTACAGTTCACTTCAAATTGTTAGAAAGCTTCGACATTTGCATTTTGTTTACATTCCATCAATTGATTTGCTCACCACTGAATGACAAATATCGAGCAAAACGGCCATAAGAAATAGTCCCCATTGTTTTATTCTGAAATGATGCGAGAAAATTAATATATACATAATTTAATGATAAGAATATATTAAAACAAATGAGTTAACATTATAACAATTAAATAACAGTTTTACCGTAAAAATCGATAATTAAAAAAATATTCCGGCTGTTATTGATACGCTTTGAAACTTAATGTGAGTCGCCGCTGTAAACCGGAAGTAATCTCCGAAAAAGTAATACTATTGTGTTATCCATCGAGTCGGTCAGTGTTATCCATCGAGTCGGTCCAGGCGATGGATATAACGCTCCACGCCACTGCAATTTCCCACTATTTAATGGGGAAGCATATAATAAATTTAGTGATCACGTGATAAACTGATAGAATGTCCAAGTGACGTACTATATGTATGCATAACTCAATAAACTGTTAATATGTAAGGTTGATAAAATTCTATTCATAACAACAACATCAAAGTAACTTCTATTATTGCGTGTATGATCACATTCTGATCCGCTGTCGTTATTCATTCCATAACGTAATGCCTCAGGCCAGTCGAAAATTGGTTGCTCGTCATCTTCATTATATTGAAATTTTTGAAGTTTTTGGAAATTTTGGAAATTTTTGAAGTTTTTGAAGTTTTTGAAATTTTTGAAGTTTTTGAAATTTTTGAAGTTTTTAAAATTTTTGAAATTTTTGAAAGTTTTTGAAGTTTTTGAAGTTTTGGAAGTTTTTGAAATTTTTTGGACACGCTCAAATATCGTGACTGCTTTCAAAATAGTACAACATCTCAATAATTTATAATTCGCGATAATGCACACCTGTCATATACTCAATAACTTCATCGGGATAGAGAAGTAAAGAATAAACGCTCTTTATTATTTATGTAAGAGTAATGGTGTCAAATTATTTCAGGTATGACAATTATATGAGTATGGGCTGCGTCTGATTGATAAACACTGGAATGTATACATTCACACCGATGGTGACAATGTCCAAAATTACAGCGACTCGGACCTGTCCATACACATATAATTGGTATAAAACTATTTCTAAACATCGATTAATAAAATTAAAAGAGTTTCATGAAAAATATTTAAAATTTGGTTGAACAAAAATAACAAAAGATATTACACGCAAATAATTTAAAAAACATTCGACATTTAATAGTCGGCAGATATTTGGGTAAGAGACCGAAAACTCATTATAAATTTTTTGAGATTTTTTTAAACTTTTTTTTTGAAAATTTTGAAATAAAATTTTGGGTTTTGAATTTTTTTTTTTTGGAATATTTTAGTACAAACAATTTTACCCCCAAAAAATCTATTTTTAGATGTGGATGTAACGAGCCTCCCATACTACTACTCACAGTTTTCAAAATACTAAAGAAGGACATTAGCACTCCTTCGTATTTGGACTGCCTGGTGAAACTTAAACATAGTTCATACTCTTTTAGAAATTCTGAGACTCTGGAACTGCCATCACCTGATACTACTACTTTCGGTTTAAGCTCGTTTAGATTCATGGCACCTAAAGTGTGGAATTCTCTTCCAGAGTCATGCAGAACCACAGAGACGATGAAAGACTTTTAATGTATGTTAGAAACCCGGAATGGTTTTAAATGTAAATGCAGTGCCTGTAGGATATCCTAATTATATGTATATGTTTTGTATTTTAATCCTCACTCTCTGGTCTGGTATCTCTGAATGGGACAAAACGTGTTATCCAGGAATGAAATATGGACTCGTTGTGCACATTACTGTGTCGTATTAGAATATACAAATTTGTCTCTTACGCTTTTAGTTAGGGAGCCCGCATATGTTCTATTTACACTTTTGCGTACAAAAGGTTTGACCCCCTAAAGTTGGTACCAATAATGGAACATTCTGAAAAACCGATTTCTTAAGTTGCGCATTCCTGGGGTTTAGGGGCCGCTGAACCCCCAAAAGTGCCAAAAATCACTTCTATTTACACTTCCGCGTACATCGATGAATTTTGGTTTGATGATACTCCTAAGTATACTGATTAAGAAAACACAACTTAAGAAAGGGATTTTCCTGGGGGTTTCAGATAAGAAAGGGTGTCCCATGCTGAACCCCAAAACGTGATTTTTCACCTTTTTTTTTACACTTTCGCGTACATCCATAATTTTTGGTCTCAAAGTACTTTGATATACTAATTATAAAAACACAACTTAAGAAGCAACTTTTCCTGGGGTTTTAAGATAAGCAGGGGGTCATCGGGTCACCCCTCAAAACGTACATGATTGCATTCGTCCAACGTGTGTGTATGTGCGTACACACCTGGAACGTTGCACTATTACAAACAATACATCCCTAAATCGATACGATCAACTTAAGAAATATTTATTCATGTCGTTTTTCTGATAAGAACGAGACTTGTTACCCCCCCCCCCCCCCCCCCCCACAACTCGATCCATTTTCTAGAACTATAAGTGAGCCAGTTTTATGAAAATTATAGCGGGAAAATCTAGATAAATGTATACAAATGTATATATTTTCGTGAAGCTATGACATAATGACCCTTTTTTGGGCCAAAATTGAAACTCACCATCCAAGATGGCCGCCAAAGTGGCCGCCGGAAGTTGAAAATATTACATTTTTTCACAAATATCTTCTAGATCAATTCATGCTGTTTGGAACTGGTTGAGTAATGCAATTTTATTTTGTGTTTTGTATATTAACTGATCATTGGAGCAATTAAATATGCAATTATTGGGGTCCTAACCCCTTCCGATCCCTCAAAAATTCGATTGTACAGAATGCTGTATAAAATTTCACAAAAAATCACAATTGGGATTCTAGTCATATTTCAACAAGAAATGAACATAACTTTGTAATGTAAGTGAGGCATATCATTACCTATGAATATTCCAAATCACTGGAACCAAAATTCTTACTTTGGCTCAAAATGGCTGCCAATATGGCCGCCAAAATATGGAAAATGGTAAATATTACACCAGCGTGTCCTGCAATCGCTTACAAGTTGTGTTGATGTATAAAATTGGATATTCTGCATTCTATTCATTGAATACTAACATGTCTGATGCACCATGGTTAATTGTTGTTATTTTCACCACTGACATAGTAAAAAATATTGGACTTTTCTCTAAAAAAAACTTGACATAAATCGTGGCAAAAATTCACTTTTCAGGTTTGGACCATTTTTCAGGTAAAATATAACTATCTTTGGATTGAAAGGTGTTTATTGTTTTGGTCTATCTTAAATGTGTCACACTGCGGTGTTTATAGACCAAATTGCTCAAGATTGCTTCCAAAATGGCAACCAAATTTGTAAAATGCTAATTTTTTACATATATCCCGAACATTATCTGCATTATCCGAAGAGGTAGCAAATTGTGACTCACTTGGTTATTATACGTGTTAGTTTATTAACTGACAACTATATATTCTATTCCCAGTTGTCCCAGTTCCGTATGGCGCATGACAAATTCATTTTAAAGTATGTAATTTTGCCGAGAACCTCTTTTGTGATTTTGGCCATATTTATTGAAAGGAAATGGGCAGAACTTTGAGACAGGACTGAGATGGACCATAATCTTTGGCTATTCTGGTCCATTATGATAAAACAAATGTCAACAGGATACAGTGTGGATGCCAAGATCGTAGCCAGGGAGTTACTCTGTGATCATATGTGAGGTGAATAGGTATACAGGGAGTTATTGTATGTCATGACTTATGTGAGTAGGTATACAATGAGTGACTATATGGTTATGAGTGGGTTGTCCATGGTAAGATGCATCTAGGTATACAGGGAGAGTTCATGGTCAGGTGTGAGGTGAATCGGTATGCATGGAGTGGCTGTATGGTGTATGGTTGTGTATATCCAGTACGGGTGCACCCGGTGTGCCTGTATGGTCATTGGTGTGGTGTATGGATATAGCTACATGGTCGTCTATGTGTTGATTATGTATATATGGAGTGACTGTAAGGTCATGGGTGGGATGTACATGTGTTGTCTGTATGATCATGGATGGTGTGTGTGGATAAATAGGTAGTGATTTTATGGTTACGGGTAATGTGTATAGGTATACATGGAATGACTGTACGGGCATGATTGAATATGAATACCTGGCGTAAGCTGAGTGGACATTATCGAGCGTGTGGGTACATAGGGAGTGTCCCTGTGGTAACGGGTGGGATGTATATTTATATATCTCGTGGATGTATTATCATTGGTGGGTGTATAGGGCTTAGCTGTATTATCATGGATGGCGTGTATGATTATACAGTGAATTGCTGAATTGTCATGTGTGAGGTGTATGTGCAAGTATGGATTGTTTGAGTGGTCGTATGTGCGGGTTTTTTGTTTATCTGGAAGGGCAGAATGGCCATTAGTGAAGTTTACATGTATACCTGGAGTGAATCTATGGTCTAGGGTGGGCTGCATATGTATATCGAGTAGTTATATGACTGTGTGTGTCGAATAGATATACATGTAGTGACTGTATGGTTAATGGTGAGATGAGTACATGTAGGTATACAAGTAGTGACTGTATGATCATAAATGTAATGAACATCTATACATGGGGTGACAGGCGTATGGGTATACATGTACCTGGTGTTCCTGTTTGGTGACCCGTGTCGGTATCGTCATGTGTAGGTTATACCAGTACACATACGTGTTGCTTTATTGTCATGGGCGAGGGATATGTGTATATAGCGAGTGGCTATATGGCCATGGATGAGGTGCATATGCATACATGGAGTGACTATACTGACATGGCTGGGGTGTATTGGTATATCTTGAGTGGCTATTCGGCTATGGTGTGACAAATAGGGATACAGGGATTGACATGGCCACTGTTGAGGTGAATATGTATACAAGGATTGACCATGATCGTGTATGAATGTTTTGAATAGGTACACACGGGGTGACTATATGGCCATAGGTCAGGTGAAGGAGTATACCAGGTAACATGGGTGAGGGTATGTGTATGAAGCGGGTGGCTATATGGCCATTGGTGATTTGCATATGTATACCAGAGTTACTTTATGGTCATTGTTGTGGTGTTGATGTATATATTGATTGTCTATTTGACCATGCGTTTGGAAAATAGGTATACAGGGGATGACATTATGGCCAATGGCGAGATGAATGGGTATACAAGGAGTGACTATATGGTTATGGGTCATGTTTAGGAGTATACCCGGTGTGCCTGCATTGTGACGCGTGGCTGTGTGGTCATCCGTGGTCATGGGTCAGGCGTACATGTATACGGTGGGTCACTATATTGTTATGTATGTGGTGTTTATGTATATATGTAATCACTGTGTGATAATGGGTGGCTATCGCTTTCCACGATATGACATGACCTCTATATTGATTAATATATCCTTGAGTTATTGTGGAAAGCGATAGCCACACAAGGTACACATGTACAACCCACCCATTACCCTAGTCATTCCATATGTACATAAACACCACACAAATGACAACATAGTCACCCACTTTATACACGTACATGTACTAGTACACCTGATCATACAGCCATACTTGGTTATACCCGTACATACCTCAAATGATACAGCCACGAGTCACCATGCATGAACACCAGGTATACACATACACCCGATACATGACCATATAGTCACTCTATGTATACATATTCACTACATTCACGACCATACATCCACCACATGTATACATATTCGCCATACACATGCCCACAGAGTCGACCCAGGTATACATATGCACATCACCAATGGTGAGCCCTTCCAGATATACCAATATCCGCACATACGACCACTCATAAGTTCCATACTTGCATTACTCATACACGCCATCCTTGATAATAAATCTACTCCCCATACACCACAAATGATAACACATCCACAACATATATAAATATACGTCCCACCGTTACCAACAGGGCACTCCCTATATACCCACACATCATTCATGACCATACAATAACTCCCTGTATACCTATTATCATCATCTATGATCATAGAGTAACTCCCTGGCTGCCATCTTGGCTTCCACCCTGTATCCATGCAGTTGATAAATGTTTATCATAATGGGCCAGAATACCCACATATCATGGTTCATCACAGTTCCGTCTCAAAGTTCTGCCCATTTTCTTTCAATAATATGGCCAGAATCACAAAAGAGGTTCTCCGCAAAATTCCATACTGCAACTTTAAAATGAATTTGTCATACCCCATACGGAACTGGGACAAACAAAATAGAACGTAGTTTTCAGTTAATTACATTGTAACTAACACGTACAATAACCAAGTGAGTCACAATTTGCCACCTTTTTCGGATAACGCAGAGAATATTGTTCGGCGTATGTTAACTTTTAACATTTTACAAATTTGGTTGCCATTTTGGAAGCCATCTTGAGCAATTTAGTCTATAAACACCGTAGTGTGACACATTTAAGATAGACCAAGAACAATAAACACCTTTCAATCCAAAGATAGTTACATTTTACTTGAACAAATGGTCGAACCCTGAAAAGTGAATTTTTGCCGATATTTATGTCAAGTTTGGGAGAGAAAAATCCAATATTTCTGGTGATGTCAGTGGTGACAATAGTAAAAATGATCCATGGTGCATCAGACATGTTAGTATGCAATGTATAGAAAACAGATTAGCCAATTGTGTACATCAACCACAACCTGTAAGCGATTGCAGGACACCCTGGGGCAATATTTACCATTTTCCATATTTCCATTTTCATTTCTTGTTGAAATATGACTAGAATCCCAATTGTGATTTTTTGTAAAATTTTGTACTGCGTTCTGTAAAATCGAATCTTTGAGGGATCGGAAGGGGTTAGGACCCCAATAATTGCATATTTAATTGCTCCAATGATCAGTTAATATACAAAACACAAAATAAAGTTGCATTACTCAACCAGTTCCAAACAGCATGAATTGATCTAGAAGATATTTGTGAAAAAATGTCATATTTTCAACTTCCGGTGGCCATCTTGAATGGTGAGTTTCAATTTTGGCCCAAAAAAGTGTCATTATGTCTTAGCTTCACGAAAATATATACATTTGTATACCTTTTACTAGATTTTCTCGCTATAATTTTCATAAAACTGGCTCACTTATAGTTCTAGAAAATGGATTGGGTTGTGGGGGGGGGGGGGTAACAAGTCTCGTTCTTATCAGAACACGACATGAATATATATTTCTTAAGTTGAGCGTATCGATTTAGGGTTGCATTGGTTGTAATAGTGCAACGTTCCAGGGGTGTACGCACATACACACACGTTGGACGAATGCAATCATGTAAATAAAAGTGATTTTTTACGTTTTAAGGGGTGACCCGATGACCCCCTTCTTATCTTAAAACCCCAGGAAAAGTTGCTTCTTAAGTTGTGTTTTTATAATTAGTATATATCAAAGTACTTTGAGACCAAAAATTATAGATGTACGCGAAAGTGTAAAAAAAAGTGAAAAATTACGTTTTGGGGTTAAGCATGGGACCCCCTTTCTTATCTGAAAACCCCAGGAAAATCCCTTTCTTAAGTTGTGTTTACTTAATCAGTACACTTAGGAGTATCATCAAACCAAAATTCATTGATGTACGCGGAAGTGTAAATAGAAGTGATTTTTGACACTTTTTGGGGTTCAGCGGCCCTTAAACCCCAGGAATGCGCAACTTAAGAAATCGGTTTTTCAGAATGTTCCATTATTGGTACCAACTTTAGGGGGTCAAACCTTTTGTACGCAGAAGTGTAAATAGAACATATGCGGGCTCCCCAACTATTTTGATCGAGTCACGGCTACCTGTCATCGGTGATTTTATTCGTCTTTTACAATGTTTTAGCTAATATACATGTAATTTATTTTTCAGATAGGTTGTGTTTTATTCACGTTACTGTTTATGTACATATTCATTATTTTACAAGTCAGTTAAGAGCTTAAAGGTACTCAATCCGAACAGAGGGTCCCCATCTCAACAGATTCCAACAACAACAATCCGATCAGATGGTCCTATATTACTATTTCTTTGGCTTTGGGGGTAAAAAATATTTGATTCGAGTCGAGGAACCCATCAAACAAAGCTCAGAGTTATTATATATTGATTTTTGAAATTTGTTATTTACTCGAGATGAGTACTAATAATTGCCTTCAACTGTCGTAATCTGCTCTGGATGTGTACACCAAAATCTATTCAAACAGACAAGGATGGATAACTCTAAAATCAAGTGGTAATAATAACGCAATTTTGACTGAGTTCTGGGCCAGATAGTATTCCCGACAATGAAAAATAATAGATTTCTAAAATCGATATCTAACAAATCTGAGCTTTGATGGGTGACTTCCTCGACTCGAATCAAATATTTTTGAATCCCGAAGCCATTGAAATAGTAATTGAGAGGAGTTTTTATCGGATTGAGTACCTTTAATGCTCACGTTTGTAATTTAAAATGCCTGACTTTATAAATAAAGCTTTTGAACTTTGAACTTCGCGAGAGCGTTGCTCGAGCGAAATATTTCCCTCCGCCATTCACAACGAGTTGTGTAAAACGCGAGTTTTGTTCTGTTTTATTCCATATCCTCGGATCAACAGATTCCGTTAACAAAACGAATGTTTTAGTCGTGTGCTTAATGAAACAACTCCCAAAATTTTGTGGTGTTTATATTTCTTCGTAGTATGACCGGGCAAAATAAATTCCTGCTTACTAGCTTATCACGCGATTAACACGAGCGTGTCGATATATTCTTAGCGTGGAATGCCAATAGCCAACTGGGCTGGAATAAGACGAGAACGCCCCAATTATGAACTGAATCCGGTACCCCATAGAGCAAGGATTAACCTTTTCGGCTGACTTTAATTAATATTGGGATGAATGTTTCAACTGACTGGTGTGAAAATTTAGCAATAGTGGGAGACTTTGAAATTTCTTTTCAATTAAAATGTGGGAATATGAGTGGATTTGGGAACTGTCATTTCAACAGAAGGTAACTGACCGCTTTCTGATTTCAGAACATTCAATTTAAACTGGATTTCCAATCAAAATTATTTTGGGTTCGTTATATTTTACTAGTTATTTGAGAGATATTTTCCACACTCGGCATTTATATTGGAATTTTAAAATGGAACTTAATATTCACTGACAGATACCTCATAACTAACACATGTCAATGATGGTGTTTTATGTGTCAACATTTTTAATTGCATTCTTTGTTGTTGACATGTGATAATGAATCTAAATATTTGATGGAGACAGTGTCCAGAGTGTACTCCTACTGGTAACGGTACATTCTGTTTGTGACATTTTTTGTTGATGTCAATGTTAGAACTTTGCCTATGATTTCTGCGATGGACCAAAGTTCTAATTGTATTAATTTGGGGTAAACGTACCGAAGTGACAGCGAGGTGTTTAAACTGATGAGATGTTTAATGATATGAAGAAATAGAAGATGGTAACAATATCACCGTCAATTTATGTTGGTGTCTCCGTGATGGAACAGCGATGTTAGAAAATGCGTGCACATCTGACGATGGTCTACAGCCGAGAGAGTGAATGTTATTGTTCTCCTGGTCATCTGGCCTCGTCACAGTTCATACACATCGCGTGTTGAGTAGAATTACTACAGGAAACTCGCTTTGTCCACTCTAATCACGACACTGGGTCACGTATTACGGCACACTGACACACTGTAGCTGGTCATTTTTCATTGACGCAGTTGGTTTCTGCAGGTGCAGACACTATAGCTAAGTCTCCAAAACCGACATTCACCACATCAACATCGATCATTGACATTGAGTGTCAAATAGACTTTGCAGAAAGTAGACTTCATATGAATTTAAAAGCATGAAGATATATCAACTGTAGTTTGCGATTAACAAAATCAAAATTAAATCAGACTTGGCGTGAATTTTCCTTTTTGATATGAAGAAATGAAAAAAATTATTTGATACGAGTAAAACAAACACAACATTTATAACACATTGGGATCAGAATTGCATAGAAATTGTGTTGATCGAAATAGTAAAATCAAAATATTTTCTGTATTTATAAGATTAAATTAGCCTGATTTAATTTGAATTTTGTTGTTCCAAATCACGTGACAATGTAGTTCAGTCATGAACGTAGTGCGTACCCTTTGGAAGTAGCAATCTGCACAAGCGGTCATGTTGACCTAATGACAATGATGATAAGTTTCATTCGAAAAACAACAATGAAATTGGAAATGTGTTTTATTTATAACATGATTAATCAGCTGTTAATAATGTTAAATCAGTCTCACTGTCGGTGTCAATGATTGGGATTATTCTGCGAAATTTTCTTGGAGGTGGCTGAGAACAGATGGCCTGACTGTGTCTTGTTGAACTTGAATTTCCAAAGTTAAATTCGAATTTACCACGAAAAATATTGGCACCGGCGAACATTCACCTGACAAAATTTTCACGTTCAAGTTCTGGGTTTCCTGCAGATTTAACATTCCCATCAGATTGAACCAAAATGCGTTTGGCGACAGTTATTTCAGCAGTAGTACTCGTTCTTGGGCCTTGTATTGCAAGTGTCAGTCCTTTTATTACTGAAATTGTTTTGTAAAACATTGCACGTGTCCCGTTGTTGGTCAATACTTGCGATTGCATAATTGTTCAGGCTATTCACATTCTTATGTCCAGAAAGTTGCGTTATCGTCAGTGGATCAAAACCGGCATGCACCAAATTTGTGATGCATGTTTTTCGTATCGAGTGATTCATGAAGTTGCCTTCCAGGCCAGCATTCTTTGCCATTATCTGCATCATTTTTCCAAGTGTATTCACTCCAACTGGTTGTGCTTTATACCACAACTCTTTCGGTATAGTGTGTTGGCGAAAGGCACTATTTATTGCCAGGTAAAATGGCGATTCCGTATCCATCATGACAGCCGGTATATTTTCTCGGTAAAGATTATATGCTGCGATCGGACATCTTGCGGGGTCTGTCCTATTGGAAAATATTTTCGGATTGAAAGCTCGTGTTGAATTGTTATTGCCATCTCTTGTTTTACTCAGTCTCTCATTAAATTCAAGGAACTCATCATTGTTCTCATCCGTTTTTAACAGAATGTCACCCCATTTCAGTTGTCGGTTCTCATGGTTTCCTCTGAATCCCATTAGCATCGTGTTATTAAACCATGTCAGATTAAGTAGGGCTGCCGCGTTATGAAATCCAAATTGTCCTGTTTCCCATAGAATTTGTACCGCCCTGTCGGTTAGTGGCTCACTTTTGTTAGAACGGTTTCCCAAGCCTTTACCTTTCAGTTCTTTCCGGTGGGCTTTCAGGACATCTCTGCTCATTTTGAAGTGCTCACCGATCAGTAGACTTTCATGGTACCCGGTCTCCCTCAGTTGTATATCAATCCCCTGGTGAAATCATGTCATACTGTCAGGTTCGTAGTCTGTACCGTCTTCTTTCTTTGCTGTCATTAGAAATCCACCTACATGTATGTCTAATTCTTCAGGTGGAATATCATTTGGACTTCTATCTTCATTTTGACTGTGGAGATATTCGGCGAATTTCCTCATGCAACTTTCAGTTTTCTTCGCAGTGTTTGATTTCTTTTGCTCCTTGCAAGCTTCGTGGCCCATTAACAACATGAAAGTTACTTGCAGTTGTACAAGAAGCAGCGGCCGCCCTATCACATTGTGTAGGATTTGTGTTGGACTGGCTTAAGCCTCTTATCGAACAATATCCCTCAGCGATCGAATGTTTCCATTTACTGGCATTGTAACAGTTCTGAGTGCTTCATTTTAAGAACCTGGACATAACTCAACATTAGCACTGTCAACATCTTCTTGAGATGAGTTCTCAACATCTTCTTCAAAATCAACATTTGACACCACAAATTCTCCATATCTATCCATTCACAGGAGCTTGGGATTTGGTCAAAACCCCTCTTTTATTGGCGGAACCACCACCCGGGACCATTGGTCACGGAAGTAACGAAACAAAACATTGTTGCCACCCATTTTGAACATCTGTATTCCTACAAAAAATATATTTTGACTAAAAACTGTTGGTACCTCTTACACCTTAGATGCCAATCTACAACATTCCATAGGTATATTTTTCCAGTTCTTCGAAAACCTCACTTTATTTCGGTAATGTGTTATAAATTCACCAACGAACACAAATTTGCGACATCTCCAACAGTTTCCAAATAGTTGACGGTCCCTGAATCTGTGTAGTGTAGTAGGATATGAGTATATATAGGTTATCACCACCATGGGTGTTTTCGAGATCCGTATTCAAGTCGAGCTGCCTTCTCTGGGCAGTCTATCGGTGAGTCCGTCGGACGAGTCGATAGACAGCACAGAGAAGACAGCGAGAATTGAATGGAGATCTCGGAAACACACAGGGTGGTGATAGCAAATTTATCTTACAATTCGTATCATAAAAATGCAATAAAACTTAATTTGAAACAGGAACTAATTTATTACGCGCAACAGAAAACGTACACAATTCTCAGCACGTAACGTCGTGAGAAGTAATTCTGATACATTTACGTCACGTGACTATTCAAATTCGCTTTGGCTGGAATCGGATTCAATGATGGGGCGATGATATTTATGTTTCGAATGTTCGACATAATTGTCACTTTTCACAGGATAATTGTAATATTTTATGGTGCAATCTCATTTGTGTTGGCGAAAGGCACTGCACTCACAGTTTTAATGAATTTCAAAGTTTGCGACACTTCAACAATATATTTCTGACTGGCACTCTCAGTGTCACGTGTATCAAAAATTATGTTTGGAACGAAATTCGAATTGTCAATGGAATCTGAAGTTGATGTTCGCTTCGGTGCTATGCAAAGAATATCCGACATTTCAACTGACGCAACAGAATAATTATTGACATTGTCAATCTTTCATTATGTTTTAAATATTCAATTCCATTTGCGTCCTTTTCAAGCACAATGTCACTCCATCGTAAACCATGCTGTTCCGTTTGAACTCAACTCGAACAATTTCACATTGTTATACCACATTAAATTCAGCTTACCGTTGGGGCAGTCAGCGTTTAACACACCTCTGTTCCTGAGAAGAACTTCCTCGCTCGATGTTATTGGTTCAGCTACATTTGGTCGATTACCTTTGTCAGCTTCTTTTAACTGCTTCCTCTTGCTTGCTAATACTGTCCTAGAACTTTCGAATTCTCGGTCGATGCATATACGATATGGATACTTCTCCTGACTAATATATCTATCGATTCCGCGGTGGTAGGATGTCAATGAGTCCGGCTCATACTCAGATCCATCTAATGTCCTGATAGACAGTATGAAGGGCCCTATATAATTGCCCATGTAAATTGAGTCATTGTCTCAATAGTTCGAAATTCATTCCTCTGGGACAGAAATCTTGTAAACGCCCTTATTAAAACTTGGGTGTCCTTCGCGGTGTTTTCTTTCTGCATACTGAATACAAAGTTATCTTTGTCAGAAAATTAACAAATGTTGGTGCTTTGGATGTTGGTGTCTGCTGATCACTTACTTCTGTCAGTGGAGATGTAATAACAGTGGTATTAGCAATTGAAGTACTTCTAGTTATATTGTTAATGTTGTTATTTTCACTCCTTCTCCATTTCCATAATGGAACTGGGGACCCATAATTTGAAACACTGGCACAAATTGTGGCTGATACATAATATTCCCCCACCTAACAGTAACATCCCTAATCGCACGGAATTTACCTTCGACATTTCTTAGACGGAGTTTCTAATTAACCTCACAGATATTCGGTCAGTTATAATGTCTTATTACACAACATTAATTATCCATCTTCTTACCTCTGCTTTGTCCACCACAGGCTGGTATGTTAGCCTTCCTCTGTCCTCTGCCTTGGCCATCGCAGTCAGCGAGTCATGAGTCGATATATAAACTAGGGGGATCCTGAGACCGGGAGATCAGAAGCTGTATGGGGGATCGCTAGTCGGAGTTTACATGGATCTTTACCATGTGATTTCCATATTGACAGAGTTCTCGACTTTATTTACTTACACTCAGATATTGTTTATGTACCATTGTTGCTGTCACCATTGATGCTTGATATTGCCACATCACAATTAAAGTTAGTTAATAAAGACCTATCAACTCGTCACTTATCACTAGACCATCACATCGGCCCAGGTTGTTGGCATACCCCGTTATGTAACGTGGCATCTATAGTCCAACTTTCAGAATGAGACTGATTGTCATTCAAAACATCACTTTTGGAACTGTTCTCTTGATAACTTCTGCTAACAACATCATGCAAATCATCATCACCATCTCTAAATAACTGCTTAAGATCGTCGTATAATTCCTCATTCAGATTAACTGCGTCGAGTTCCATATTGTTTTAAATTTACGCAAGAATCGATTGATTGGCGTTGTGTGCTCTGCAGAAATTGCAAAGGCAAACGATGTTTTAAAAACATCTAAATCACCCATAAAATTCATAAAATTACGGACTTTTCGTAAGTATTCTGTCTTATATCCTTAACATAATATAAAATATATTTGATTTTCCCTCCTTGTTTAATCGAATAAAAAATGCGGTCAGTAGCTTTTTGATCAAGACCGTACTTAATTACTGGGAATTCCCTAGTTCGCTAAAATAGAAATTGTCTGTATTAGTGCGCGCTGTAAACAACGTGTAACGTTGGTTACTTTTCGATCTCCAACACATGTCTGCGTGGCATGTTTTAGTGTTTTCGGACCAGTCTCCACATTTTGTCCACTTTATTGCACTAAGTATCGATTGTTTTACGTTCGTAGCACACGATTATATTATTTTACGATTTTTAATTGGTAATTTAGAAGTTTTGTTTTGGAAACAAGCCAGTTGTCGAATTGCACGCGCGCCAGCTGTTGCCATCCACGATATTTATGATAGGAAACCGCCTAGGCGTTTTCGCGTGTATTTGAGGGAAAATAGCTATATTGTAAGATAAAACATGATATTCTAATGTGGCACCCCTAAATCCCCAGGAGGAGCTTTATACAATCGTGGGCATCGACTGCTTGCAACCTGAACACCTTGTTTCCTACTCCAATCATCAGATTCTGATACTATTGTTTTTCATTAACTTTGTGAAGTCATAAGACACGTCGAGG
Source organism: Siphonodentalium dalli (assembly GCA_032622095.1). Taxonomy (NCBI): domain Eukaryota; kingdom Metazoa; phylum Mollusca; class Scaphopoda; order Gadilida; family Siphonodentaliidae; genus Siphonodentalium; species Siphonodentalium dalli. Next base: position 10,868,401 of record CP136068.1, read on the forward strand.
AACGTGTGATCACCGCCCTCTCTGGTAACCGCCACATCCTTGAACTGAATATTGTACATGATAACTGCGATTATTTCAAATTCAACCATGCAGATGCTTGCTTGTTAACACCATATTGGCCCATTCTGAAATTTGTATCCTAAATCGATGATTTTTATGTCATATGAATTGTGTTATGCTGAATAAACATATTGACCGCGTAATAATAATCGCTTGTACCAAATTTAAAAAAGAAATTCCAAAAATATTTTGAGAACATCCATTTGGAAATCTGAGGGGTATTTTGGCAAAATGTGCTGGTTACTCCAAACAAATTAGTTGTGTGTTATGCCAAAGTTGATATCGGATCAAATAACTTGAAACATGGTGCAGACACCACGCTGGGTCGGCAGGTAAAGACCAGAAAATATGAAGAGTCGACTGGAAGCCGAAAGGGAATGGAACTTCCGGTTGTTGCAAAGTAAACCTATGCAAAAATACCCGAACAAGAAATTGCATTTTTTTTACTGTTCTCAGTGACTTTCGATGCCCTCTCGGTGACGTTTTTGGTCCAAACGACACAATGAGTTAGTCTACATGAGATTTAGCATGTGTCCATAATTTACGTAGTATATATATTATAAGGATATATAGTTACTAGGGGTAACAGGTTGTAATCCGACTGTTGCTATGGACAGACCCTTCACTGGCCGATAAGACAATGTAAATGACTAAACGCTAGGTGGAAATACAAAACGCTATATGTACTACCACGGAGTCGATAATTATCTGATTTTCATCACATATACATTTATAGCCTCTTTAACAATGGTTGTTAGGTAACTGCAACCCAGTAAAATAATTCAGTAGTGGTTTAAATATACACCTCAACATGACAATGATACACCAAATTTGTTATAACTCCTCGTATATCTATTCACTCCACCATTGGCCAAATGGTCACTCCCTATTCGCCACACCAATGGTGATAAAGCCCTTAAGTATGTACTTATACCCTGCACACACGGTCATTCGTGTACCCCATACTTGCATATAAACCTCACCCATGCTAATTCACCCACTCACTGTATACTCATACACCACATGCGTGACCATACAGTCACACATTGTATACCTATTCACTCCACCATTGGCCATGTGGTAACTCCATGTATACCTATATGTCATACACATGGTAATATAGCCACTCACAAATATATCTATACCCCACACTTGACATACAGATATGCCACACACATGATCACAGACTCACTCCAGGTATACATATACACCCCATCGTTGTGTGTATGTGCTAATTAACACCCCTCACACACGGCCATGTGTCCCATCGCGATGGGGTTTATAGCTGAAAATGATCAGTATGGTCCAAGGAACATATATGCCAATTTCATGCTTCTATCATAATTTGTGCAATTCTGACTCCAAGCTCCTGGACTAATTGTCAATCTGAAAGTGTTGGACTGGCCGTTAAAGGAACTAAACGTTGAACACAAACGGATGACTGTGAGACGTATCAATCAAACTCAAACACCCTGTCCAAACTGGACGCTGACTTCCAAAATATCTCAACATGTTGATTGACTCCAAAGATGTTGACCCAGAACTAATATACCGTACCTTTCGTATTTCTATTATTCCACAGAATCATGCGCAGTATCTCAATTATACTACACACCAGGACAAAGAGCAGCCATTGACCTGAGCACGACTTCATTCGCAAGTGGTACTAGATTGAAGATTCGGTTCAATGTAACGGCGATTATCAACATGATGACTGCGACTGTGGGTGACGATGAGAAGATAGCTGAAACGTACATTAACAGAATCGAGTACACAGGTTCCACAAAGACTGGAAATGTCTCATTTTGGCTGTCTGATGTTACAGTGGACGACGCTGGTATTTACGAACTCACAACTGCACTGAATAATTTAATCACCAACAAGATGCTAGTCATTCTAGGTAAGACATATTGGTTAAGTATTAATTGTGTATATAAACGCAACCAATACCTCATAATTATTCCACATGACACACTTGTGATAATTGTACATGGACGTGTATCTTTGTTTAATCGCATAACGTTGCAATGATATTATGTATTATATCGAGAGATAGTCTTCCCAATGAGAACAATGTGAGTGAACGTCACCCCAGTAAGCCGATGGAAACATAAATGGCAAAACAGTCTGAATTCTTATATACATGATTGTGTCTGCCTGTGTGTCACATGGAATAGCTTTGGATAACTGTAGTCATCGATAACGGTTCACTCACTTGCATGCTCTGTATGGTTGTTCAGTTAAAATGTCCCACACATAACCTTTTTTAAACTGATTATTATTTGTATTGAGCATTTCCCAGAATAAATTTCAGTTTATATATCTCTCTCTACATGCGAATTGCGACATAACCCATTATGATGTATTGTATACATGTCATATTGATTAGTGGAATGCAGTTATATTAGATAGCAAGTTTGAAGTGACTTTTGCTTTCGCTTCTTTCTATATAGGTAAACCCATTATGGGGGGAATCTCAGGACCAACGATCAACACATCACTCGGCTCGCCGTATATTCTGAACTGCGATGCGACATCTACAACCAAGCCAGATAGCCACGGACTGTTAACGAACTACATCTGGTCTATCAGCGATGGATCAAGTTCATACGAAGATGAGGGCAATCCTCTCAGCATTGAGTATAAGGAGGCAGACAGCAGGATTCTCGAAATATCGTGCACGGCCTTTGAGATCAAAGGTCCCAGGTCTGATAGTGCTACTATTCAGCTCGTTCTCCCTTGTAAGTGTCAATTCACGTTTCCATATAACGAACATAATTATGTGTATGCTTTCATCCGAAAGGATCGCCTACCATATTAGAGGAATGAATCAAAGCGGATACACAATTTAATAAATCATTTTTCTATACAAGAGTTGTGTCGGTTATAATAAATTTTGATTTGATTTGAACTAGCTGAGTTACAAATGATGATAAACAGATCTATTTCGCTGAATAATGCAGAATGAATTATAGCTGATAAAGTATTATGTGTATTGCGATTAGTATTACTATTAGTGAAGCGGACGGAACCGATTTCAGAAAGTTTAGTCCATCGGCACCACACACGGGCTTGTGATACATCATTTTGAAGGTTATGACATTCCGCATCGGATAAGACCCGGTGTGAAATATACAAATGATGCAAAAGATGATTTTTAGCTGATTAAGTGCCAAAATTCAGCAAAAATCCCTGTTTCTGTAAAATTCGGCAAAATGAGAAATAAAAGTATAGAAACGCGAACATTTTGCGCTAAAATATTGTAGTTTCTACATACCTCTAGATACTTACTATGATAGTGGTACGATTTCTCTGATATTATTTTTAGATTTATTGTAAAAATAGACAAAACAGCGCAATTTTTTTGCCTCACTTAATGGGCGATAGATCAATATTGTTTTGACCGGGGATATCGTATATAGTCTAGAAAAGTGCGTATATATATACCGCATACGACAGTATGCTGAATATGTCATCATATTTAACACGTGATGTGTTATGTAAGATTATTTCAACCCTCACCCCAAAATTCATCAAAAAGTCACTGTTTTAGGGAAATTCGGCACAAATGAACACAAAAGAACAGGTATTCGCGATATGTTTGTGCTACGATATAGCAGGTTACACACTTATAAATACAAAGTAATGCAATGCCATGATTGCGGTGATAGATGTAAAAAAATCTTAAATTTACGTGGGAAATAGAAAAAAAATCATTCATTCATTTGCAGTTGTTTCGCCCCTCTTAATAGGCGATTATTCAGTATTGCATTGAACGGAGATCCCGTATATAATATAGAAACTTGTGGAAATATATACTGCATATGATTGTAGGATAAAGATGTCATTATTTGCCATAGATGTTATGTGGTGGTAGATTGTGTCACCCCCACCCCAACATTCAAAAGAAACAAAATCAGTTTTAGAAATTCCCGTGCGCAACACTGGTGGGTTTAGCAGACGTTTCACTTCCGCATTGATTTTTTTTCACTTCCGTGTTTACTGTTCCTTATCATGCTTTCTGATGATCAAATACTGGTTTTTATGGAGAATTAAGTGCCGACAAATACCAAAAAGTTTTATTCCCAAAATTTGGATAAACATACAGATGTATAATTACAATGTCATTATACAATGCTGTGTACAGTATGTGTTTATTTTGTAGTCGTCCAGGATGTGGTGAATAATCGCATTGAACTCGACACAGCGTGTCTCGTTCAATATGACTTTTCGTCACAACCTGGACAAGAAAAACGCATACTGTACACAACATTGTATAATAACTTTATAATAAATAATTCACTTATAGGTAACCATTATGCAAACAACTATATCGTGCGATGTATACTATCTCACTCATTTGGTTTACATGTACGGTAGAGACTGACATCTTCGAGTGATTAACAACAGCCATATCAGCTGATGGAACTATATATTACACTGTGTAAATACAACCAGTGACGTGATAATATTCGTATTGTTATGGAAGAACTTTTCAATTAGTTGTATTTTATTTGTATATATTGAATTCGTGGCATAGTTGATATATTTATAATACTTTGAATATTTAAGAGTAAATATGATACCTTATAAAATTAACTTTAAATATTGTTGCATATATATTCTACATATATTTCAGGAATAAAATATTATATCATTTTCAAGTTATCGCCTATTCCAGTTGTTAAAGGAACACAATGTGATAAATATCGAATTACTAGTTTCACTGCAACCAACATATTCCATATAACAAATTACAGTGATATATTGTCATGTTTACATGGAAGGTGATCAGAACTGGTGGATTCCAGAATGAATAATTACATGACTCCGTAACTAAGGAAGTGCACATGTGTATGCTCAGATAAAATTGATATCAAAATAATAAAAATAGCTATATAGCATTGTAAGACCAACGCTTAGAGTCACTCACTTGTTTGGGTGAGTTAACAATATTCAATTGTCTTACTATGTCTGGAAATAATCTATGTCATTTTGCAATATTATTAATATAAGTTATGTAATAACCCTCCCTTTTTTTCTCTGTAAGTTTTGTGCTGATAAATTGACATTATTAATTCAGCTCCAAGTAATTACATGTATTCATTGGGTAGTTTATTACCTTTATAAAACATTAGCTACATGTATAAGCAAGGACATTGATTGGAAAAATATGCGTCACAATTGCTTTCGAGGCCATTGAATATTATCATATATCTTACAGGCAAACCTGTCCAGACAGCCGACAGCAATGCTCAATTCTATGGACATGTTGGTGGATCGGTTACATTGACACTGACAGTTTTGGCTTACCCAAAACCAGAGGCACCCAGATGGACGCACTTACCTGTAAATAGTAGCCAGTCCAACCAGCTCCACACTGGATCTGATTTCAAGGAACAGAGCACAAAAATATTCCAGACCTCGTACATCATCCCCAATATTACTGAGGAGGATTTCGGAAAATACATAGCGGAGGTGAAAAATAAATATGGCACCACACAAATAGCACTTCACCTCTTTGATGATAAGGGTATGGTGTATTTTCTCATATATATGTACTCGTTATTTGTTTGTGATTAACTTGTTTGTAATTACTTTATTTCAATTTCAAATTGGATATGTTCACAAGCCCTGAATTTCTTAACGGTATACACATGTCATTGCAATATGTTTAATAAAGAAGATCAATTACAATATGCCAATGGCAATAAATAATAATGGATTTTATGATGAATTCAGCACCCGTGCTGTTTAAAATCTCATACGGTTATAAAGCGAAGACGACAGTTAACAGTCACTATACATGTATATATGACCTGACAGGTTGATTCAAATGAAGATCAAAACAATTATGTTATATACTTGTTTCACTCCAAACGTCTAGATCAAATCATATCTTATATAACAAGACCACGGATTTTTCATTTCTGAAACATGCACATTTTGTATAAATCCAGACACAATTTGTAAGTCAGTTTTAGTTTGGAATTTCCCCATATTTTAATGCACCAGAAGCTTCTTAAATACATATAGTGGACGTTTTGCATACATCAGGACAAAAACCGCAAGACACTTGAGAATTTCTCAAGATCTGCTGAACGAAAAATCTTGAATTTCACATATCATTATACATGTAATCTGAACAGTTATTAATAGAAGTTCAAGACAACAGGCTTTGATAATCTGAGAGAAAATTTCATGATCTTTATTTGAAATATTGTTCATACATACATAACATCACACGCATGCAATTGCATACTATAAGCGTGACTTATAGGCCCTATGTGGCCGGTGCAATATCATTATTTGTTTATGTAATATATTTATATATTGTGGATGCACATGTCACGTTAATAAAATATTATCTCTCATACCATGAAAGTGTAGCAAATATGGTTATACTTTCAAACGTGTTGATGGATTATTGCAAAATCAGTAATCGCTTATACCAAATTTCAACAAGACATTCCAGACAGATTTTGAGAAATAAGTTTTGATATACAGTATCAGTAAATTTGGTAAAACATGGACATTAAACTAGTTAAGTAAACTAGTTAAACAACTAGTTAAGTTAACTAGTTAAACTAGACGACTTACACCAATTTTGATTGCATGATGCGTGTTGGATGCATAAATGGTATTCAGATATGATGGTGAATTGAGGATCTGCATTATTTAATTTCTTCCCTTATATATGAATAACAGTAACAGGTGGCCAATCGGGAAATGGCGATGTTGACGCTGGAGCGATTGCCGGAGGAATTGTCGGATCTTTGATAGTCATTGTTATTGTCGCTATTATAGTAACGGTCATATGTAAGAGAAAGAGAAAAATGGAAGGTACAACAATATTTCAATATTTTCACCGAACACGTGGGCCAAAAAACATCCGTTTCAGTCGTGAATAACGTATTTCCATGTATACGTGTATATCCAAATACAGCTGTGCCTTGCCTATGTAATTCAACAGAGAATAACAGATAACACTCCGTTGATAAAAATTAATATGCTATACAGACTAAATACAGATACAGACTAAAAATAATGAGTAATGCAGTAAAGTTTTATATTGAAGAAGGGAAATGACCACAATGAATGTATGTTTTATATAACTGTCTCACTTGTTTGTTATCTACCAGTATCTAAAATTTCCGCGAGGAACTTATGTCTATAAACACCAGCAATAATACAATTCTTGCTTCATGTCGGGTATGTCTGAATACCAGCTGCTATGTGCATTTCTGATAAAAGTGTTGATCGTTTTTTTGGTGATATCAGTACTTAAAAAATCGACCCTACATTGAGGTATTGCGATCGTCAGCAATCTAAAGTAGGTTATAACACTTATATCCACTGTTGAATAAAATAAATCATGTGAATTTTTGTATCATTTCAGGAGGGATGGCACAGAAGCCGTAAGTATAATGGTTCAAATTTTGTTGAAGAAGCCAATTTGGCAGGGGGTTTTCGTTCATAATGGACAATACATACATATGCGCGGTCAACACTCATGAGCACCGCGAATATCCAGTGCATTATACCTGTAGCACTACCAAGCTAACTAATTTAGAAAACAGTCAACCATATTGAATACTACTGCGTGTGTCGTTCGTCACTTCAGATGGCAGTTATACATTAGCTAGCTAAGATCCTATACGCTTTAGTCGCTTAGCGATAACAATAGAGTGCTTATACTTCGCCGGGTAAGAATTACAGCTGTCCGAATATGCAGCTATCCTGTTTTCATTTTCTGTATTAAATTATTTAATACAAGCAAATTGTTGTTGTATAGATTTTATTCGCTCTGCATTTAAGTTCGATCTTTATCTGGTGTCATGCCGTCTTGGGTGATTGTCTTTCAACAATTAACTCGAGCAATATTATTATGTTAGCACTGGTAGACCAGTCCGCTTTTCGCCTGTGTATATGTGTCAGTGTGTCAGTTTGATTGTTTCTAATCAGAAATCCATCGGTGTTCACGCACCTTGATTATAAGCTATTATTATAAATAATAACTGATGATGGTGTGCAACGCAACAAAAGGCGTGTTGTTAGCAGGTGTCATGCAGGTACACGTAGTCTGAATGTACATGGTACATTTATTGCACATTCGAGGGAATTCAATATGCGTGTTAACGTACATGTATGTTCATATGTATGGAAGAAACGGGCTGGCACGTTTCAATGGAGCTTTCCACCGAGGCCACGCCCACAGTGTAGTCCCGCCCAATGGCAATTTATTAAAATATATTCGACCAATCAGATGCCGAGCCGGCCGCTGGCTGCGGAGATTTAATCGACGCCATCTTTCTTCACCCTAATTTTGATATCCATGCATACATTCAGTGTTAAATTGGCTATATTCAAATAACTTTTTTGTTGTCAAATCATAATATACTGAGATTTATATTTGCGGCATGATGTTATAAATTTATCCATGATTATAACAATGTTTTTCGTTTAGCATGACACTTGTCATAATTTTCACATTTAATGGCAAAACGAATGTATGTTCTCTGGTTTAGATATATTAGACTTCAGTGATCTGTCTGTCTGTTCTGGTCTGTATGCAATTTTTCTTCCAGAGCCCTTGATCGATTTTAACCAAATTTGGTGTGGTGCCTCGGGGTACCACGGCAGATGCTATAACGAACTTATATTTTTAATTAAATTTAAAAAAAATTGAATTTATTTTTTAAATTTTTTAGCAAGAAGTTTCAATCTAAAAATCTAAAAAGAAATTTCAAATTAAATAAAAAAAAAATTTAGTTAAGTCAAAAAAAAATTTAATTACAAAATTAAAACAAATTTTAAAAGATTCAATCTAAAAATCTAACAAGAAAATAAAAAAATATATTTTAAAAATTTTAATTTATTTTTTAATTTAAAAAACAAATTATTATTTGGTTTTTTTTCAAAAGCAGATCAAAGTTCAATCTAAAAAAAAAATAAAAAATATAATTTTTTTTAAATCAAACTGGTTAAAACATCAAATTTGAACGAATCATTTACATGAGTCTGTTTCAGCTAGTTAACATAAGGGCAAGTGCTGATGTGTTGACTTCGGAAGTCGATCTCGGGTAACAGACAATATTTATGTGGATAAAGTATTTTTACCAGTGGGCGGGTCTACCGCTGTGGGTGTGGCCTCATTGGAAAGCTCCATTGATTCAAACGTAATGGACAATTAGTTCAATAATCTAATTTTGAACATGTATGCTCCACGCTGAGTGCGTCGTGGACATATATATACATATATATGCCTGATTTGGAGGTGTGTGACTGTCCATCGTTGGAATTTCCAACTACTCCCCATCTTGAATCTCAAAAGCTCACTGGCGTAATTCCATTTACACACCTCTTTGGTTTTAATCTAGCTTTCCACTCAAATACCTGGATGGTAGCCTTATATACTCTAATCCTCTAGGCGGCCCCGTATTGAACGATTTCCTTTAGATCTGAACCTGTGTCTAAACCAGGAAATTGCCCAATCCTAACATGTATAGTAGTATGACGTCAAGCAACTTGAACTCCGATTTGATTCAGTTAAATTATATAGCTGTTTGATTGACCACGGGGGAGGGACCAAGACATAATATTATCGGACCGATCATGGTTATGGCCTGGTGTGATAAAATTTTGAAATCTGAATCCTGAAAATTGCAAAATCCTAGCATACAGACTTGCCTTAACATTTCCAATTGTTGGACATTTTCCAAACTTGACACCCCTCTAAGGTGGATCATTTCCAACTGATGGTCATTTTAGTCCAATAATTTAGCCCAAAAATAAGCAAATGCTGGTCTAAAAAGATCCCCACTAATAAATTATTGGAAAATCAAACTACAAAAAAAAATTTCAACATATTGTGAAATTTCCAACTAATATCGTGTCAGGAATGAAATTTCCAGCTTTTGAATATTTTGATCAAAGTTGGGATTAGACACACCCCCGTCGCCACGTCATTGTATACATGGACATGGTGAACGCCCAAATAAATAAAAAACATATTTTATTGTAAAATTTGTAGATGTATGCGATGAAAAGATCTCAAAACCGACAATGACCATGCTTTTGGCGCAACATTCACTTCACAGATTGTCTTCATTTAATTGAACATGTATTATTAATATCATGACATAGGTCACAAGCAAAGTACATATAATAACATGTGTATATATGTGTACATATATAGAGGATCTCAAACGAGTTTGATCAATTTGATTCACAACGAGTCGTAGACGAGTTGTGAACCAATTTTATTAAACGAGTTTCACAACATCTTATATCCCAACATAACGGGTTGAAGATCTTGTATATCTCAGGAAAAAATAGAGCTTTTTGCCTTTTCGTTAACACAAGCTTAAAATGCACACATTTACATTAATGCGCTCTCGAGCTGCCGATTGAAAATATAGTCCCCAATTTGTTTTGGTTCTATTTCGTTAGTGCAACGAAGTTGGACAATAATTTAACTTAAATGAACAAAGCAATCATTTTTGCATTGTTTGATGGTGCTCTCATATGCGGCTTTACGAAATAGAATTAATCCGCTTGATTCGATGTAAAGTCATTTTTTTGGCGCGATGCCAGTTGGCGGGAAGTATGCGCCAACTCATCACTAGTGAGATATAAGGAAATATGTAATGGCGTTTTAATGATATAACAAGGGTTTCATGTGATATATATATATATTTATTTATTTCTTCTCTTCCAGAAGAGTTGAAAACAACAACATGACAGAGGTAGTTGATATAAGTCGTAAGTATTTGTTCCCTGTGTACCACGAAAACATTACTTCATTTGTCCTGTTAATTCTGTTCAAATCTGTTATTCTATTCGAATTATGAGAATCTAACAATTTTAAATATATCAGTAATGCGTTATAAATGAACTAGACCCCAATTTGAGGCAGCAGAGTACTAAACGATAAATAAGTTCATGTAATAAGAGATATATGTTTGAATTTATTAAATATCCTAAAACAGCAAGAACGCGGGGATATATTTTGTTCTAAATAATGACATTGCCCTGTGACTTGGTAAATCACCGACCCCACTGAATCAAGCGATATTTTTGTTTATAAAGTGAAAATCACATCAGTTTCTTTCAGATGTTTCAGTCGATGTATGTAGCGCTTTACAATGCGTGAAATGTAAACTCAACAAGACACGCTGTTTTTAACCATGTTTTTTTCACACAATGATTCGACTCTATTTAAATAGAACTGGCATGTAGTTCTATGAATGGTGAGTGTTCATCAGAGGCACACCCGTATTGTATAAATAATTACACTATGTGTGTATGTACTTATGTGCCCTGTTTGTTTTAGAAGAGGGATTTTACACTAAACGTATATGCTTTGTGTTGATGCCATCGATTTTATTTATCGTTATTGTGCATCAAACGCGTTTTACTGCAAGATTCAATGAAATGTGTCCAAATTATAAGTATCTCGGTCGGACGCAGTTCTGATAAAAATTATACTCAGACGCTTCACGTACTGGTAGGGGTTCCATTAATACAAGCAGATATTACGTAATTGCCAGTCAATCGCAACGTCATCAATCAGGCGATAGTCACAAGACTTGGGGAGTTCCTTCAGCCAGCTCAATTCCAGTAAACCCCGCCCAAGAGCTAAAATAGCGTTATAACTTTTCCGTCGCATGGCTATTTTGACAGATTGTTTACAAATTCAACAACCAATTAAATGCTGAACATCGTATATAAAGAGTCAAGAATTGTCCAATATTGACTAATATGTCCAATATAATTGAATATTATCAAGAAATTCAACATTTTGTGCCGAATAATTTAGAAGTTGCAATTTCGTAAATTTATTTAATTTCTGGCATATGATGTTGATATCGAAGCAAAACGAAGAAATATTTATTTGTTTCGATTCATAAATGCATTAACTTGATTGATAGCAATTAAAATTATATCACACCCCGCAGAAGATATTCTGAGAGAATGCATGCATATAGAATAAGAAGCCATGTTTTTCTTTTGCGAATGATCACATTTGTTAACTGATGCTGGCCATGATATTTTAAACACACTTGTGAAGTTCCCTGATTAAAATGAATACACCTATGTGATATTTTTGTACTACTTGTTTCTCTGGCGTTTCTAATTGCCAGATGTTCGGCACTTTATCTGAGGCTGTATTCAATTGAACATCGCAATAGCGCGACACATGTCGGCCCAAATATCATGTTGCCGTCGATACTAATATTTCGAAAGTTGTTGCCCATTCAGTGACGACCACCAAACAGAACTACGAAGTATTGAACGTGCAGAGATACACTCACCATTCTCCAATGGTCTCTTAAAATACTCCTTTGTGCTGTGTTTGCTAATATGCATAATTATTGTTTTTGCAATTAACATGCGTTGTGCATAAATTATGTTATGACCAGGGGTTTTTGAAGCAAATGTGTAGATACAGGGTTGAAATAAATAATTTTCGCAACCTGACCGACCACCCACCCCAAGCTCTGTGCAAATGTTTTATTTTTTTTCCAGACAATATGTTTGGGACCCATCCCCAAAAATGAGAATAAATAAGATTAAAGAAAAAAATAAAAATCATACAACCCTGGTTCTTTCCAACAAATGACATGTAACATATTCCTACAATTCCTATAAAAACAGTGGAATGGCGGTAAACTGATCACAAGCAAGACTATAAATGGCAACACAAAACCAATGCCGGGCGTGTCCACGAATAAATACTGATAACTTATTACGTGCGCTCGCGCAACAGTATGGCGATCAGACAGATTCGTAGCTTGGTAGCTTGGTGTCACTCCATGACGTCACCAAAAACGACGTAAACCCTCGTGGCGTTCTGACATTTGTACTGTGTCGCGTTTTTGCTATGTTTATTTTATGTGTTGTTTTCGATTACTTGTTTGTCGCCGATATCGCCATTTGTCGGGATTCCCTGTTTCTATATTTAAAACTGGCATGCTCGTAGTGAGCCCCGATTTCGATTTTTTCTCCCAGGTCAAAATACGTCAGAGTTATGACAAAAATAGATCGACCTACATTTTCTCCATCAGAACTCTACATCAAAGAGTCTATAGACTCCTTCGGGACCTACATAGACTCCTTCATTTGGGTATTTTTAGTTATACTTGGGAAGTTTTATCATTTTTGGTTAGTGTAAAGACCTCTTTGTATCGTGCGGGGAAAGAGAGACATTCGTAATTCGACGCAATAGGCTGAATAGCATAACCTTCAGCCGAGTTCCGGGTCAAATACGACGAATGACGTAACACAAAACAAAACGCATTTGTTGACACAAACACCGTTTGAAGAGTTTATTATTACATAAAATGGTCGTTATTGATTAATTATTGATTAATTATTGATATTTATTGTTGCATGTTGGCTGCTATCAATATTTACACAAATGGTATAAATTATTTCTTATAATTGCTCCTTTGGTCAACTTTGACTATCGGAAAATGAAAATGAAAATATGCCGCTGAAAAAATTGTAATCGATATTAAAGTCTCATCCTTTCGGCAACATGGAATTGGTTTTAATTACTTAAATGATTAATATATTAATTTGCATTTATCTGTGATGAAATGAGAAATGGTAATTTTTCTAACATTAAATTAAATTAAATAAATTAAGTAAAATACAGTGAAATTATTTTTTTAATTATTGTTTATTACATTTTTGCGCACGTTGGCATCTCTCTGAGTGCATTCTAGTTATAGCTGCATCCAGTATTGCTAACACTGAAATGGTTCTGAGTGTTTGAATTATATGTATTTTGTCTTGGTGATTTCATCTCAGAAAACTGCCTAAGAAACTCGAGCCCAAAATCTATTTGACGTGGAAGTATGATGCGATGGCATGGTATTTGCCTACATTATTCAAGTTTGCTGGTCAATTCTGGTGATATTCAGAGTCAACGGACTCTGTGCAGTTCTTCAATGGTTGCTTAATTAGGCATGGTGACCATCCTGATTAAAAGAATATGGTTTCTGTAACCACTGTCTGATCTAATGGTGTAAAATGCTCAGAATGCAGGTAATGTTCACAAATATTTGTATAGATATAACTTTGTTTTGTTGACATGCGGTTGTTGTTCAAAATATAGGTATATCGATAGGCTCAATTATGGAATGTTCTTCGGCCTTATGTACTCGGAAACTCTGTCAATCGTCACTCAGAAGTATAGGAGCACTGACTAAGTGACATCGCATGTGCTTCAATCTACTTGTGATTATTTCAATAAAATATGTTTAATCAAATTATCAAAATCGGGTGTCAGTCGTTTTTGGATAAAAAGTATCCCATTCTGTGGTAAATTATTTGTATAACTGAGATATAGGTAGGTTACAGGTAGCAGTACACGATTAATTGGGTTGTAGGTGGTCTGAAAAATGGGAAAATAAGAATCTGTGGGGCATAACAACCAGTGTAGCCTGTGTTAAACATGACATTATTGTTTTGAAGGGTTTAATTATTTTTACAAAACTCGATAAGTTCACAAAAATGTGATATTTTTTTAGTAAACATGTTTTTCGTATTCAGTATTGAGCCCAACTTTGTGTTTGGTTATAGGAAAATAGCCCGATTTCTCGCCCCTTATTCTGTCATCTGCGGTTGCAAGATATTTTTTTTTTAAATGCTGCCAAAACTTGTTTATGTTTCAAATATTTATCAGCTCTAACATAAAAATCGTCAATTTGAGTGAAAACATAGATAAAGTTAAGAATTTTGTGTGAGCAAACCAAGGGGCATAACTCTTTGTACACATTGTACGAAGAAGCTAATGTACAGCCATTTGATTACATCTAACATTCTGTCGAAAATAAAACATGCTTGTACAGTACCCCTCCCATGTTGCTGGAAATTGTGTGTATTTCTACCTTATGTATAAGGCGTCCTTTATGTAAAATTGTGAATATAAGTGACTTTGAGATCAGCTGTAGTCAGCTACATGTGGATATGCGACCGATGGCCAGGGTAAGTGACGTCACGTTTTCATCAAATCATGGATGAAAGTTGTCGTATAATGCTAATAGCACGATATATGTATTATGCTCTGGTGGCACAATAATACGCTTATTCTGCCGCTAGCACCAGAATAACACGTTTGACTAATCTGCCGCAAATAAAAATATGCCTATAAACGTCATGCATCTTTCGAACATGGAAAAAACAATTATTGAACATTTTTATTACCTTTTGCCCATTTATTTTGTTGAAACTCACCAAATTATAAAATTTAACAAAAAAGTAGCTAAATCACGAAAACTATCAACCAACGTGAGTGGCCTCGCAGATGATTATTTACATGCATGACAGATTTTCGTCTGTTTCGGGGGTTTTAAATTTCAAAACAGAAGTTCCAAGACAAGAGAAGGTTCATGTTCGTTTTATTTTTCATTGTTGGTGCACTTGGCCACCCCTGCGTGGTATTGACATTTTTCAGCAGAATAAGATTATTTTCTTATTCTTACACAATCTGCAGAATAGCATTCCCATAGATGTTTGAGTCATGTTGTTGGAACATAATGGGGCATGGGTCACATACCTCCCATACCTGCATGAGATTTTTCGGCATAGCGGAATATGTTATGTTTGATTTATGTTTAGTTTGATTGAAGGATAGCAATAGATACATAATAATAAGTAAAATATAGTAGATTGCCGGTGATAGATACATATATAAGTTGTAATATATACAGGTGGGAAAGTATGTTGAATTCGTGTGATATAAAATTATTATGTAATGATAATGCGTGCTATAATACAATTCTGAAATAAATTGTGGTGAGAGACATATATATATGAGTTGAAATACAAAATTGTCATGCGATAATAATGCATGCTATAATACATTTGTGAAATCAATTCTGGTGATGGATATGTATATATGCTGTGATATAAAATTATCTTGTGATACCAATGCAAGTTATAATACGATTGTGAAGTAAATTCTGATGAGAGACCATCATCTTTCACATTTGCTGTAAGTTTGCACATATTGAGATATGAGACTGTTGGTGTCAAGCTGACTCGTTTAAGTCGATTGTGGCATATTGGTGTGGGGATATCTCTTACAATACGAACTCGTATATGTTTGCAGTATGGTACGCATGACGCGTTGATTGATATGTTTCTTGACAGGTGGCGGGACTTTGATTAATGTTGTTAATTAATAGTGATGGGTTTGGCTTTATATTACGATATTTTCATAATACACTGAAGAATGTATTTGCGGCTTAAGATTGCGATTATTAAAGTTAGAATCAAAGCGGTGATTGCGGGAATGATCTTAATAGGTTGAAGGGAATTGATGGTTTGCAGGAAGTCATTGGTGATAGTTGCTTGGTTGGAGGAAGTTTGTTTGGAATTGACACTTGTGGTGGTAATATATTAATTTGCGAAAATATCGGTTGCCATTGGGGTAGGTTATGTCATGCGATAGTTGACTGTAGTTGAGTTATTTGTGTTTTGATGGTAATTTTTATGAATTCAAATTTGTGAACATGATTAGCTTAATGTTTGATGATGTGGCAAGGCATCGATGTGACAACGTAATAATTGCAACATGTGGTTGGACGCTTGTCCTATATGGTCGAATCCTTAACTGATTATGATGACAATTTACTGTAAATGTGTGAGGTTTTGTCGTTGTTATGAGCCATGTAGATGTAGCCATTTGAATAGTTGATGGGAGTGAGTGTTGTGGTAGATAGTTATGGGGGCAATTGGTGGCGGTATTTTTCAAGTCGTTGGTGAATATATTAAGTAGAAAATTGTGATTATGTGATGCGGTTATTAAATTATTTTGGATTCTGCAGTAGATTTTCTCCAGCGGTAATGTACTGGGAGTGGTCCGGAGATAATATGAGGTACTTATCGGCTATATCAACCCTAGCTACGGCGTACTTATTGTTGTGTCTGTTTCGGTTTTTCAGGGTCTAATGGGTGTAATAGGGTTATTGCACGAAATTTATCGAACTGCATTCTGATATCTCGTAAATAAATTGTAATGGTAATGATTAATCTGCTGTCTGTAAGTATGGTTTCCATTCTTAAATATTTGTGATATGCTGTTATTCCCGATTCCATGGGAAATGGTAGTTTTAGGTGGGCAGGGAGCTGTTTTGTGATGCTGATAAGTGCTTTGTACAACATGGGTGGTTCAACAATCTCGGGCGTTAATTGGTGGGTGGTGAAAGAAGCAATTTGAACTTTAAGATGGTGCAAATACGATTTAGCTGGTATAACCTTCATTGACCTGTTGTATCTCCTGTAGCATTACTAGAAACTTAGCGTTTATGATTGCGAATATTTCAAACATGTGTACATGTCCTTGAGTTTTTTGTGTTTCCTTTCGAAGGAGGGTTTGTATAGCTGAAATTGTTGTCCATAAAGTGTTGATTTGTTGGTGATTTTCTTTTGAAATGACGCGAGTAATATTCATGATGGAATAAGCTGTTTATGTATATAAAACACGATAGCAATTATTGCTTTTGTTAGTCTCTTTGTGTTATAGAGTTTATAATAATTATCATATTCGCGTTTGATTTGTATTCTTTCTGTGAGAGCCGCTGTTAATTCTTTTTGTAAATAGGCCAAACTTTTGACGAAGCTAAGGGTAATGCTATTAGCCTTAAATGGAAGTCTATCGTGGTGGTATGTGCTTTTGTGGAATTCAGAGCAAATATTTTTTAGATTAATTTGAGCCAAGGTGTAATATGGTGTGAGTTAGACCAGGAAGCTAAGATACCAATTTTCGTTTGAAGCAGCAATTTGTCGGTGATGTAAAAATAACATATTTTGGCGAGTTAACCTAGCACAATTAGTTTGAAAGCCAATCGCAACAATGAAGATAATTGCTTTAATGAAGGTTGTAAGCTGCATATTGCTTGCATAGCTATAAAGAGAAATAGGTGTGTTTTAACGAGTTGCTTCATCTTATGACGATTGTTATAATTGGTTCATGTGAACAGGTTTGGTGGGAGTTAACTAGATGTGGCGATATATGCATAGATTAGGATTGAGTACGCGATGATGTCACTTCTGAGTGATAAAATAGGTAGTGTTATTTCAATTTGAATGGGAGAAGCGTATCCCGGGTTTTCGACTAAATATGACGTCACAAGTTTGTTTATTCACGACAGGTGGCTGGGTGGCGTAGCGTGAAACGAAGAACAGCTGTTTGTTAATTGTATAAATATCATTGCCTGAACTTAATATTTCATTTTAGGGTCTTTCTCGAATATTACTAGCTATGAGCCTGTTACTGAAACGACTTGAGGACGAGCTTAAAAATGCCAAATTGTCGGGCTCACAGGGGGGGGGGGTCGGAAAAAAATTTCAGGCACGTATGATCATTTTAATTTGTTCCGGCCTCGGGGGACCCACCCAACGAATTTCTTCCGTTTCCGGCCTTTTTTCCAGGCAATTTTGGACACCCACCCTTTTTTTTCCGTTTCAGGAATGTTTTTCAGGTCAGTTTTTGACACCCACCCCCCTAAATTTGAGAAAATTATCAACTGAGCAACCAAATAGCTGATTATCCTGCATTATCATAATTTATTGCGCGATATTTGAATAGAACAGTGCATAATGAGATAACGATACTATTTGAATTTATCATATAAGTGTCATTAATCAAGAAATGTGTCAACATAATCACATTTCTAGGGATATATAGGCAAAGTGCCAAAGTTTGTATTAACATTCATAATATATAGTCACATGATCACATTTGAGTATTCTACAGAATACATGGTACCGGTACAACAAATTTAAGATTATTTGATATTTTGATATTTGCTATATGATATACAGTAATGTCCTAATTAATTGACTCCATAACCACAGCAAAATAATGGGTAATTTTTCAGGATTTAGTTGGAAATATGGCTTGTTGTCATTCATCGGAAAGATCTCCCCTGAAAAATTACCCATTATTCTGCTGTGGTTATGGAGTCGTTTAATTAGGGCATTACTGTATTGCTGGAACCAAATTGTTTATCAACACATGTGGAAATACAACTGTTCATCCCAGTTTATCACAGTTAGAAGAATAATGCTAATACCAAACACAACCATGATATACCCGCGTGACTCTTCTTGTTGCATCTCAGAAACCAGAACTGAGGAAACATGTTATAGCGTGTACTGGCAGGCTGGTAGCCACTGCCTGAAGTAATAGGCTTCGTAATAATTGGGAATAATATGGATCGATAGCCCAATCTCACTTCTTTTTTGCTCACGATATCAGTGACGATAAAATCTTTGTTACTGTGATCAACATTACAAGCTAATCCACATTAACTTGGAAAACAATTTGAAATTGTTCAAGCTGGCCCGGCTGGCCTTCAATTTATTTGTTAAGATTTTATGTTTTATGTTGTCAAAAGTCTATTTTATTCCATTATTTATTGTATCTTTATTTCCATGTCACATATGGTCAAATGTGCTTTCATTTTATTGCTTATTTTCAGCTGAGTTCTGCATAGTTATTCTTATTTTGTTGTATCAGTAGATGGAATCCTGATTAAATTTAATTTTCCAATAGCGCAGTTTCTAGTTCTATCAAGTTGAATTTGGGTTATTGTTGGCCATTGTGCAACTGATCCAACTTCTGATAACCTCTATATATAGTATAGCATTACTATTAACTATATATGACCTGTTTCTGTTCAAAACACATCAAAATAAGACTCAATAGCAGGAATGGAAGAAAAAAATTGGCATATGAAAAAAACTGCTTTTTGGACCCGATAGACACCCACCCACCCCATCATACGTGCCTGGAAATTTTTTCCGACCCCCCCTGGGACTCATGGTATTTCGGCGTCTCAATAAAATTCGACCTATCTTGCGTATGTAAATGATAAAATCGTGGATCAGTTTGACAGGGCAGCAGATAGTGTCGGAACTGGTCGGTCATCGAAAAGTGATAGAGTGCTGTGCACCCTGTGGCTCGCAGAAAGCGAAAGGTGTTATTTGATTATGAATTTATGAATGCAAATTAAAGAGACATCGTCTCATAGCTTTATGGTCGACAGGACTTCGATTGGTGATATCGAATCGATTGGGCGAAATGAAACCTTGAGTTTGATATCTGGAGGTTTAAGAAGTCAGAGTGCCTGGTTTTTTATAGCTTTCTGTGTGCTTACTTCACATTATGTAAGCTACATTTGGCTAATGAAGATTGGTTTCATTTGAAAAACGTCCTGTAAAATTGTATAGGCCTGAATATGGTCTGTGATTACTGTGGGTCTTGGCACATGATTATATCGAAGAGCGTTTGGCGATTCCTAATGATTTGTGAATGTATAATCTTGTTTGGCTTAATGCATATACGTATAATCTTGGTCTGGACGAACTATGAGTTACGTCCCCGAATGGGACATTTGTTGTATTTATCTGTGGGGATTTGTATGGGTGGTTAGTGCTTCTGGTTATGTTGTAACTTGGGTGTATATAACAGTAAGCCTTGTTTTGGCCATATACATGTAGGTTTTATGGGAGTTTCTTATGCACGAGTTATGCCCTATTGGGCTGTGTGTTTATAAGTACATGTGTAGTATCAGTGGGCGTGATTTAGCCCTAAACATGTATCTCGGGTGTTTGTGCGCCGTTGTGTACCTTTGGTTATCGTGAGGGGGATACGTATGACGGGTGAGTGGTGATTGATAATTTGATGGGCAATCGTGTACACACGTTTAGCATGTATTATAGGTTACATGTTGAGTGAATTGGGCATTGTTTAGCAGTTAAACTGTACATTATATTTGGATATTTTCTTGTGGAAGTGCGTTCGGATGTATATGGTAATTTGATGGAGTATTGTATGCCACTAGGCATGGTTGTATGGGAATTGTACTAAAGATTGATGTGAGATTCACCTATCGGCGTCCATGTCATGTTAATTGGATTGTGTAGATCGCCTGATGGTGATCTTATGATATACTTCTGATGTTGTAAACTTCGGTTAACTCTTTTACCTAGATATAACTACTGCTTTTAGTGAATATCTATGTGGACCATGTGGTTATATTGTAAGGGATATTGTGATCCTTCGTTTAGAGATTATAAATGACAGGGGCGGATTATGGCAATTTGGAAGCGACACCAGACTGTAATGTAAGGAGTTGCTGCTGGTTCCGAAGACTTCCCAAACGATAACGAACATGGATCATCCACGACAAGAGCTCATCTGCATTCTGCAGGCTGGTCCAATGGGTGACATGAATGACATGATTTGAATTGTCTTTTGGTGATATCCATTTGTTAGCTTGTAGAAATAACATATTGCATTGTCGTACTGTTTTTGTTTTGCATGTGGTATACGTCTATGTCTGCATTGTCCTGCATAAATCTGTAACAGGAAAATAATTTTTATGAGGTTGCTGAGTTGGCGTTGGTGATTAGAGAATCTGAGGCAACGGATGAATAGGGAACTCGATTTGCAAAATTCGGTGGAAATAAAGAGAACTTTTGTAAAATTGCTGCTTTGCTAATTGTTCACAAAATCGGCGAATAATGCGAGCTTTTGTAAAATTGCTAATACATGAGGAGAAATTTTTAATAAGTTGCTATCCCGCCCCAAAAATATTGGTGAAAAGATCTCGTTAAATGATTCCACCGTTCGTGCTCCGTGTGCCCTTAAATGAAGAGCATCGACGGATGCCTGAAGTAAATTTTCGCTAATTTTCATTCAGTTTTTGCCAAATTTTGGCTATTTTCTATTGTAGATCAATACAATGATGTAACACAACAAGCGACCATTTTTAAAAAATACATACTTAAAAGTACATCTTTTAAAACGAGTTTTTAGACGATATGTATCGAATAACGTGGAACCGCCCAGCTGGGCAATTTCGGTAAATATTGTCCGCAGATTTTTTGCAAACTTTTACACCAATTCTGGAGCGCCCTGGAGTACATACCTAACAAATGGTCATATTTTTTTGCACACACCAACGTTTTATTAAATTTTAAATAATTTGAAACGAGTATTTAGATGATTTTGATGAGTGTTCGTCGAACCGCGCTTACGAAATATTATGATCAACGTTTTTTTAACGATTTCTTCCTTTTCACGCCAACCCGAGTGCATCCATGTGCTCACAAATAACAAATAACCACATATTATTTGTAAACGCCGAGATTTTGTTCTTTTGGATCGTTTAGAACCAGTATTTCAACGATTTCGAACTCCCACTGAACCTCCCAGCTGGGCGGTTACGAACCTCCTGACTGGGCTGTTACGAACATGACTGGGCGGTTACGAACCTGGCACTGTGATGCTTAAAAGTTAATTGTACTTGTATGTATGAACCGTGCCATTGTATCCTTAACACATAACCTTGCAGTGGGGATTTTTTTATTGCAACTTGTGGCTTACCTTTTTGGGTATAATTTTCCAATATGACATTAAAATCCGGCTATGGTTATACACACAGTGAACGATATTCAGATGGTGAACAATACATTTGTATAACCATATGTTCGTAACCGCCCGGCCAGGAGGTTCGTAACCTCCCAGATGGGAGGTTCAGTGGGAGTTCGAAAATTGTTTAAATACTTGTTCCAATTGATCCAAAAAGAACAAAATCTCGGGATATTCGCAAAGAAATATATATATATATATATATAATAGTTGTCCGAAAGTAATAACCAACCAATATTGCGTCCAAAATATCCTTTATTTTGGAGTTTATTCTTAATACCGCCCATCTGGGCTGCCCAGCTGGGCTTGTATAGGGTCTCATCAGTTTGCCATACACTTTTAGTTCTTATTTCCCTCGTCTTCATATGTAAACTATGAAAGCGAGAGATAACGCTATAACTAATGTTTTTTATTTGACTTAAAATACGTTGTGTATGAATGATGTTGCGACCAACGGCAATCCTTTCTATATGGTGTATGGTACCTATTGGGTCTTTATATATGAACACCGTGGCTCACATATGTGCGCATTGTTATTATGTAGCTAATATCTTCCAGGCAAATGCACAAACGATCGACGTTGTGCACAGGTTTCTTGCTAATAAAAATCAGGCCTGTGATAAATTATTACTGGTATACCAATATTACGGCTTTTAATTTGCTGCTGGAATTTTACTAGGGAGGATTTATTGTCACAATACAGATACTCCGGTGAAAACCTATTGTAGTACTACCAATCTACTGGTAAGACTGTGGTGTTACACTACATATCTTCCGTTATAAGTCTATGTTGTACTACATATCTACCGTTATAATTCTATGTTGTACTACATATCTACCGACATTAATCCACAGTCTTACTAGACAGTGACCATTGAAAAGCTGTTTTTTTATGTACACGTGTGCCGTTGATAATATACTGTCAAACTACAAATGTACCGCTGATAATTTACTCGATATACTATACATCTACTGCTGATCATTTATTTGCTAGCTATACTACAAATATGTCGAACTAATTCTAAACAATCTGACTTCTAACGTTCTTCCTACACTGCCGTGTCAAATAATTCTTATCATCTTCGTTGTTCTTGCGAAACGAAGACACGGTTGGTGACACATAGCTAATTGCAGTCGTATTTGATGACAGTGAGTTTGCATAAACTCACTATTTCCTCCATCCTTTGTCAATCAAACATTACTCTCATAATACAAATCGACACGTGACATATACTGGGACTATTAGTTAACCAAACATCAATCAAACATTAATCAAACACTATTCAAACATAAATCAAACATTAATCGAACATTACTGAAGCATTAGTGAAACAATACTCACTTGCTACGAATGCATATTTGGTATTTGCATTAATGGAGTTACCACTAATATTATTCACTTTGACTTATTTTTAAAGTTTAATGTTATTTTTTAGCAAACCGTCGGAGCCTTCCTGTCACGTGAGTAACAATACCATGCATCACGATTAGTATTTTAAACTGTTACAGAGTTAGTTCCAAACACTAATGCCGAATGTTTACATAGCCCATGTGGTCTACAATACACCCGGTGTTTATACTTGCCTGTTTGTTCACGAAATCACGAACGTCGCTGGTCAGGTAGCAAAATATCACTGATGACATGTGCTTAGCCCAAGTGTTAAAGTAATCATGTTGCATTGTTATAGCATTAATTAGCGAATTTACAATACGAAGCAAAATTCACCCAAAGTCACATCAATAATGTTGGAAAGTGGAAAGTTGTTTCGAGATATATCCTGCTTCTTGGCCTTCAATCACTTCAATATATCGTACGAAGCGTAGGTACGCAGACCGTGCATCATACGGACATGTATTATAAATATATCACTATTCAAATTCCCGGAGCTACACACACGATCGACTGTGTAGTTCGTCAGCTGCCAGTCAATGCTGGTATCGGGTGGCAAGATGATTATCTCATAACTGTTGTTAAAACATGGGCAGACAATTACGGTCAAACATATACTCCAATTGTATGTTCGCGTTTCACTATGTGCACACTGTTTACAATCTATATTCATTTCTTCATATTCACACAAGCCACACCCGCGGAATTTGACTGCAACCTCATGAAGTAATCATATAAACTATAAGTTAGTGTCGCGTATCTTAACGGACCAACCGCCGTACATATATGTTCAAATTCAAAATTAATGTACGTTTATTCATAATTGGGAGATGTTCAGACAGAACAAGTATACATGCACAAAAACATGTATTTTCTCATAACCTACTGATATGACGTCACGTGCTAAATAAGAATAATTACAACTTCGTAGTAAATTTCAAGCGCGTATCGTAAACAAGGAGATGACGCAACATGGCCCCAATAAAGCTCAATGCAATTTATATAGCTTACTTATCGCTATATTTTCATTACATTGGTCTTTGTTATATATCGTCTGATTTGCGAAACTGTTATTCTACATGTATAGTGAAGCAATTAACCTTCAGAGCATTTTACACGGAAATTGGTTAGACATGACCTCGGGCGCGTAGATCCATGTATGCATCGCAATGATAAACACTGCCTTATTAATAATAGTAAGTTTCCACAAAAAAGGGAATGTGCCTTTCATCTCTGAAATCATATTCCATGCGAGTTTCTTCATACGTAGGTGAGAGTAATGAGACGGAGTCTAGATATTTATCAGACTGCACTGCTTACTGCGTGTGAATTATTTAACCTTTGTTTGGTAATGGTGGCACCTGTTGAGTTAGCGTGCATGTAGCCCTTAGCACGAATTTTAGTTTATCGAAACTGCGCTGTTAATAAACCTTTTGTTTCATGTTTTCATACAGCCCAATAGATTCAAGCACATACAAGAGTGTCAACGCTGAGCAGACTGACCGAAATCAGCATTATTGTGGACTGGATGGCGTCGAGTTAGCTAGAGGTAAAGTCCAGGCTTTAATCAAATGCAGATATATTGGTTATACTTTAATCAACTGCAGACATACTAGTTAGAATTTACTGTTGTACTACACATTTACTGCTGACAATTTACTGTCGTATTAAACATCTACCGCTAAGGATTTATTGTTGGAAATCTACCGGCAAGAATTTGCTTTCGTGATACAAAGCATAATTTACTGTGGGACTATAAACTAAACTAGTGATGATTATCTTTGTCGTAGTACAATTGTACCAGTAAGAATCTACAGTCTTACAACAGAGGGACCGTTGAAAATTTACTGTTGTACTACAAATCAACTGCTGATAGTTCAATGTCATATTACACATCTGCAAATCTATTAACAACGATTTTCCTTCATTACCGTTTCCAATATTCCAAATGTCATCGTAATTTTGCGTAACAAATTTTTGGCACGGTAACATTTTTATGATGATGAATAGCCAATTATAGTCATATCGGTTAACAGTGAGTTTGATAACAGCTCTCCATACATTTCCTCGGTCCATTGGCAATCAAAAAATAATAACACATTATCAAACATTAGTCAATCAATAATCAAACATTGACCAACCATTAATAAGACATTAATCAAGCATCAATCCAACATTAGTCAATGAATAGTCAAACAATAATCACACAGTAATCAGTCAATAATAAACAAAATATTCAAACATTGATAGGAATACATGTTTGGTATATGCATTAATGCATGTATCACTATTGTTATTCACATTGAATTATTTATAAAGCTATATGTTGTAGGAACTCTTCGGAGCATTCCTGTCACGTGAGTACCAATGCCATACATCGTACCAAGCAAGAATACCGAATGCATATATAACCCACTTGTTGTACAATCGACTTGTATAATTGCCTGTTGTTGTTCACGAAATCACGAACATCTTCGGCCAGGTAGCAAAACATCACTGGTGAACATTTTTCATATCCCGTGTGTTAAAGTAAACCATGTCCCGTTTTGGTCAACCACCGTTATGCATATCGTGTATCATATACGAACATTGCATCTAAATATAGCTTTATTCAAATTTCAGGAGATATGCACACGACCAACTTTGTAGTTCGTCCGATTTAAGCAGGCCTAGGGTCCGCGCTGGACCAAAATTTACTTTTGCCAAATAAATTGCCAAATGAAAATATTTTTGCTAAATTATTTAGAATTTGCCAAATGCTATCCCTTGTAGTATCATTTTCTGAAACCTTGAGTCTTAAGTTTCGACACTCGCGGTTTGAGCGACTTTTGATATTGGTAAAAAAGCAGTTAGTTAATAATGAGTTATACACGAATCTCTATTGTGGTTTATCATACAACAAAAAGCCAATCACCGAACATTACAATGGTAGAAGGGTTGCTTCATCAGACGGTCACACCACTGGATTATAAGATATGCAAACACCACGCACAATACATACTAGTTATCCATCCAACCATCCAACCATCGGTATAATGCTATGAGATTAACTGTATCTTATAACATCACTAACTCAATTATGCTGTAAGAGTTTCCTCACATAAATGGTAGTGATTGACAATTTTTTTCAACTTTCTTGAGGCATTAAAAAGTGGAGTGCTAAAACTTTTGCCAAATGAAAATATGTTTTGCCAAATATGAGGTATGTTTGTCATTGGCAAATTTGGCAAGTGGCAGCGCGAACCCTGGATTTCATTCAATGTTCACAATGTGTACAATGCTTACTGAATGTGGAATATTTAGCTCTTGTTTTGTCAATGTATGTACCAGGTGAGGTTAAACGCATTTTACCGTTAACATGAATTGTAGCCTTGTAAAACTGCTCTGTTAATTAACATATTGGTTTATATTTGCATACAGTCCAATAGATATAAGCACATACCAGACGTTGAATAGTACGCCGACTGACCGAGATCAGCAATATTGTGGACTGGGTGGCGTCGTTTTAGATAGTGGTAACGACCGGGCTGCATACATGTATACTGACTGCAAATCTCTCGGTGAGCAATTTATAATTTACTCTTATACTACAATTATTTAATACTGAGCATTTACTGGCGTATAATACAAACACATCTGGTGATAATTTACTGTCGTACTACACATTTACTGCTAATACTTACTTACGAATGACAATTTAGTCTGATTAGTAATCAAA
The DNA here is from genome assembly GCA_032622095.1 of Siphonodentalium dalli. Lineage (NCBI taxonomy): Eukaryota > Metazoa > Mollusca > Scaphopoda > Gadilida > Siphonodentaliidae > Siphonodentalium > Siphonodentalium dalli. Next base: position 10,896,025 of record CP136068.1, read on the forward strand.
CATTGAGAATTTACTCTTGTAGTACAAATCAATCCGTACTAATTCATTGTCGGACTACCTCATGAACTAGAGATAATTCATTTTCGTAATACAAATCTACCCGTAAGACTTTGATGGTGTACCACACTTCTACTGGTAAGCAATTAATTGCGTACCACAAATATACCGGTACAAATCTAGTCTTACTGCAGAACACCCGCTGATAATTTACTATCGTGCTACAGATCTACTCGGGATAATGTACTGTCGAATTGTAAATCTAGCAGTACTAATAACTGCTGAGAACTCACTGTATTATTACACAAGACAAATTCTCACTACCTGCGTTTCCCTACATTGCCATGTTAAATAATCCTGATCGTCTCTATTTCTCCGAAACAAATTATCGGCCCCAGATCATTTTTATTGTGAATAATCCAAATCTTCGTCGTTATATTTGCTCTCGTACTAGTTATAATTTAATTTCATAATACTCATCTACAAATCTCATTACCCGCATTGCTTTGATCAATAATCCTAATCGTTGGCACGAGATATTTTTACGACGAATAGCTAAACACAGTCGTATTAGCTAGCAGTGAGTTTGCGAAACAGCTTTATGCATATCGGTCCATTGACAATGAAACTCTAATCAAACATTAATAAATAAAAAAATTGGTATGTGCATTAATGCGTTTTATCACTATTATTATTATTCACTCTAGCGTATTTAATAAGATAACTTAAACTTTATTTTGTAGCAAATCGTCGGGGCCTTCCTGCCATGTGAGTAATCATATCATAGATCGTGTTTCGTATTGGAATAATCAATAGTAGCGCATGCTACTCACTGTGCATACTTGCCTGTTATTTGCTCACGGAATCTCGATGGTCTTTGGCCAGGTGGCAACATACCACTGATTCACATTTTGCAAAGCTCGTGTGTTAAAGTAAATCATGTACCGTGATCGGTCATCTCTCAGTTGGGAAATTAATTGTACCAATCAGAAAAACGCCCTATGTCACATATTGTTAATCGATAATGCTACTATTAGTATGTGGAACCCTGAGGTGGGTCAGATTTCGAAGCAAACCCTGTTTAGTTGGCATTCATTCATATTAAATGAAGGCACACGTCATAGCTATGCAGCCATACATCATATACCAACATTGAATTTAAATATAGCTGTATTTAAATTTCAGTAGCTATGTACACGACAGCATTGTAGTTCGTCTGATTTAATCAATGTTAGTGTTAGATGGCATGATGATTTTCTCATAACAACTACATACCAGTGGGAAGACAATTTCGAACGGTCAAACAATATACTCGAACTGTTTATGCGCGTTTAACTATAAATTATATTATGTACAATACTTCATGCATGTGCAATATTAACCCTTATTTTGGGAATGAAAGCCACCATGGAGGTAACACCTGTGTAACAGTTAACATGAATTGTACTTTCGATAACCTGCTCTGTTAATCAACATATTGGCCTATGTTTTCTTACAGTCCAGTAGATCCAAGCACATACGAGACATTGAATAATGAGCAAACTAACAGAGATCAACAATACTGCGGGCTTGATGGCGTCGTGCTGGATAGCTGTAACGCCCAGGCTGCATACATGGATACTGACAGCACATATATCGGTGAGAATTTACAGTCATATACTACAAATATACTGGTGACAATTTACTGCTGTATACTATAAATCAACTGGTGAGCCATCTGTACAAATCTAACACATTGATAACTTACTGTGCTGGTACAAATTTAACATTGGGCATTTACTGTCGTAATACTAAATCTCACATTGAGCATTTCTGTCATAATATAAATCTACATGTACGAATTTAATGTCGCACTACAAATCTACCGATGAGAATCGTCGTTTTGTTTGTGAAAAGAAATTTGGCTGACATCATTTTGACGAATTGCGAAATGTAGTCGTATCTGCTAACAGTGAGTTTGCGAAACCTCACATACACATCCTTGCATCACTGGTAATCAACCATTAATCAACGATTAATCAAAGATTGGTCAACGATTTATCAAAGATTAATCAAAGATTCATAAAATATTGATCATACCTCAATTGATTAGAACGCTCATTGGTATTTGTATTAATAGTTATTACTATTTTTATGCACTTTGAGTTATTCAAAAAGATAAGTTAAAGGTTATATTGTAGGAAATCCTCGGATCATGCCTGCCACGTGAGTAACACTATAATGTATCACGATTCCTGTTGGAACTCTTACATAGTCAGTACCAAACAATATTCCGAATGTTTACATAGACCTTTTGTTCTACAATAAACTCGCTGTGTATAATTGCTTGCTGTCAACTGTCAATCATGAAATGAATTACACAAAACATAACACCCGTCACATATTGTTAATCAATAGTTTTGCTATTGGAATGTGGAACCCTGGTGGTGGTCAGTTTTCAAAGATTCATATCGAAATATACCATGCTTAGGTTGACTTTAATAACATTGACATATCGCTCAGTTATAATATGATTGTCATAACTATTATGAAACAATGCGAAGACAAATGCGAACCGTCAAGCATTACACTCCTATAGTTTGTTCGAGTTTTACCATAATTATGTACAATACTGAATGTGAAATATTTAAATTTTGTTTGGGAATGATGTCACCCGTTGAGGTAACATGCCTGTAACCGTTAGCACGAATTGTAGTTTATCCAAACTATGCTGTCAATCAATCTATTGGTTTATATTTTCTTACAGTCCAATCTATCTAAGCGCATACACTACTTTGAATAGTGAGCACACTGACCAAAACCAACACTACTGTGGACTGGATGGCGTCGTCTTAGATATTGGTAAGTTCCAGGCAGCATACATAGATGCTTACAGCAAATATATGGGTCAGAATTTACTATCGTACGATAATTGACTGTCCTCCGCTGTACATATACTGCCGATAGTATATTGTCATCTGCTGCAAATATAATGCCGATAATTGTATTGTGTATACTACAAATCTACTGCTGAATAATTTACTGTCCATATATTATGATAAAACTGCTGATAATTTATCGTCCTACTACACATCTCAAAATCTCATTGTCCTGCATTGTCGTGTTCAATAATCCTAATCGTCGTTATTTTTGCAAAAAAATGTTGACGTGACATAATTTGTTTACGATGAATAACTAAATGTAATTGTATCTGTTGACATTGAGTTTGCGATACCTCTCTATAAACTTCTTGGTCGGATTCGTCATCTCTGGTTTAAACCTCTAAGTTTAAACCTGGTTTAAACCTACATTTGCGGTCCAGCCAGGCCGGGACGAAGGGGACGTTTTGTTTGTCGTTCAGTTGCCAGCTAATTGACAACTCGATTCGGTGATATGATTATGCTGTCAAACTACCCTCTTTCGAATCGTACAAAAGGACAGGCCGACATAATGGTTATTGACTCATCATAAGTTATCGCGTGCACGATCATTGGATGTATTAACGGAGAAACAAGTATAGCTCATGCACAATTAATCCGATCTTATTCTGGGTTTAAATCAATCTGACAAATAGCATGTCTCTCAGCGCGAGTTGTCGCGCACTATTAATCATTTTGTGATATATTTTATGCAAGATGCTTCACCAGCATGTATTTACATATATATATATATATATATATATATATATATATATATATATATATATATTGAAGGGTATAGGAGCTGTATATATGTCCGTTTGCCTGTTCGCAACCGTTCGCCCATACACCTGGACCGATTTCAACCAAATTAGGTGTGGTTTTAATGTTTTGTAATTAAATATAAGACATTATTTTTAAATGTGCTGTTGAATTGAGTAAGGAGTTAAATCTAACTAGAAACACAATTTGTTTTTCAATTAATATGTGTTCCTTTTAAATTTAATTAATCTGAGCAAATCTCGCGTGCATGATTCAACTGTTACAAGATAACACCATGCAGTTGCAGTCGTCACCTAGACACGCCCTCAGTCGAGATTAATTACATATCCACCCTTCGACTGATTGTTTGCCAGTTCTAAACCGCGATGAAGAAAGGACGGATTCGTCGTCTCAAGCTAGCCTCGGTAAAGTTGGTTTAGTTGGACCACCAAATTAGACTGTTTAGTTGCCTGTTTAAGCTTATAACACGCAAACAAAGATATCGAAATGTCTACAAAATTATCCTCAAATGCTTTAAGGTTGTGAGTGCTCCTCACTTATATATTTCCAATCAAAATTTGCTCGCTGTCGTAATTATTGATTTTCGCTATCAATAAAACGAGGCGGTCCGCATTAGCAAAGTACGATTAATTATCTCGACGATACAGAGACTCTACTGCTTAACCACTGGTCTGACTGGACCAGGTTTAAACAAGAGATGACCAGTTCGTCACTTAGACATGCGTTCTCGGATTTAAACCACAAAATTAGCTAACACACGGGGGTTTAAACCTAGAGGTTTGCGTGGACCAGGTTACATATGAGATGACGAATCCGGCCCTTCAGTCCACTGGCGATAAGACAATATTCAAATATTAATCAAACAATAATACAAAATTAACCAAATTAATTTAACAATTATACAAAATGAACCAAATTAATCTAACAATAATCTTACAATAATCAAACATTAATCATACAATGTTCAAACATCACATCAATTAACCAGTAATAACATTAATTAAACATTTGTCAAAACTTAATCACTTGATAAGAACCCATTTTGGTTTTTACATTAATACATTTATCACTGTTTTTATTCACATTTACCTATTTTAACATTTCTATTTTGTAGAAAATATTCAGAGCCTTTCTGTCACGTGAGTACCAATACTAATCATAGATCGTACCAAACAAAAATACCGAATGTTGACATAACCCTCAAAATCCAAACTTAACATGCTGTTCGTAATTGGTTACTGTTTGTTCACGAATCGCGAATTTATTTGGCCAAGTAGCAAAACAATAATGAATATTTGCATAGCCCCTGTGTTAAAGTAAATCATGTACGTGGTTGGTCAAGTATCAATCAGGAAATTAATTATTCCAACCAAAAACACAAATACTTTTTCTATTGGAATGTGGAACACTCATATTTGTCAGTTTTCGTTTATAATGATTACTGAATGTAGAACATTCAATCCTTGTTTTTGGGAATGATTACACACACTGATGTACATATGACATGCTTGTAAACGTTAGCATGTGTTGTAGCTTGGTAAAACTGCTTTGTCGATCAACATGTTAGTTTATATTTCCATACAGTCCAATAGATCCAAGCACATACGAGGCATTGGAAACTGAGCAGACTGAACGAGATCAGCAATACTGCGGACTGGATGGCGTCGTATTAGATAGTGGCAACGTTCAGGCTGCATACATGGATACTGACTGTAAATATGTCGGTGATAATTTACTGGAGTATACTATAAATATGTTGATGATAGCTTACTGACTTACTACAAATTTATTATAATAATAATAATATATAGCGTTTATGTAGCACTTCATCCTTGGTTTAACTCGATCACCAAGCTATAAATTACTGTCCACCTAAAACAAGTTCTATTATAAGCAGATATTGTGCGATTTTTTCGGGTGAACGGAATGAATTAAAGCGCCGATGTCATGTTTATGTCGAATAGCTAAACGCTGTCGTATCTGCTAACAGTTTGCAAAACATCTCTATACATGTCCTCCGTCTATTAGCAATCGAATATTAATACAAGTTGGTAACAAATTAATCAAACATAAATCTAACATTAATCATATATTAATGAGACATTGATCAAACATAAATCAAACATTAATCAAGTAGTGACCATAAGTTAGTCGCATGATTATAACTCATTTTGATATTTGCATAAATGTATTTATCAATAATATTATCCAGAGAAATATTACAGAGATGGTGCTAGTAGTTTAACACACACGGACATTGAAAATATAATTGTTTATAACTCATCACCTGGTGAATTATATAGTCACATACAAGTATGAATAATCTCAATGTTTGACACCTACATATCAGCAATTCAATTCGACATTGTGATGTACTTACATCAATTGCGAACAAGAAACCACAACCTATATATATATATATATATAATTTAAGTGGAAGATATTTTGGAAGATCTGTCTGTTTGTGTGTGTGTCTGTGTGTGTGTGTTCGCGATGAACTCGAAAACGGCCCAGCCGATTTCGATGAAACTTGGTATGTGGGGGTATTTTCGGCCGGGGGGTGGCATGGGCCTATTAATTTGTCCGTGTTTTGTGACCTTGACCTTGAAATCGGGTCATGTCAAGGTCAAACGCCCGAATATCATGGGATTTCGATGAAACTTGGTATGTGAGGGTACCTTTGGTCGGGGAGTGGCATAGGCCTATTGATTTGCCCGTGCAACGTGACCTTGACCTTGAAATAGGGTCATTTCAAGGTCAAACGCCCGAACATCACAGGATTTCGATGAAACTTGGTATGTTGTGGTACTTTCGTATGGAGAGTCTCATAAGCATATTTATTTGCCCGTGCGACGTGACCTTGACCTTGAAATCGGGTCAATTCAAGGTCAAATCGCCAATTTTGATGGGATTTCGACGAAATTTTATACATAGGGTCACTTTTGTCCACTGAGTGTTTTGGACGAATCAAATCGTGATCCCGATCTGACCTTGACCTTCAAAATAATCAATTCAAGGTCAAATTGGGTAAAACCGGATGGATTTCGACGGGTAATTTTGTCGGTACTTTTGTCCGGGCAGTGTTTTGGGCGGATCAAATCGTTACCCCCACATGACAGTGACCTTCAAAATAGTCAATTCAAGGTCCAAGCCCGGACGAAGTCGGGTCACCTTCTATAAGGTGACCCGACTTTGTCCGGGCTTTGACCTTGAATTGTCCATTCTGAAGGTCAAGGTCAAGTGGGGTCACGATTTGACCAGTCCAAAACACTGCCCGGACAAAAGTACCCGACAAACGTGCCCGTCGAAATCCATCCGGTTGTACCCGATTTGACCTTGAATTGATCATTTTCAAGACCAAGGTCAGGTCGGGGTCACGATTTGACCCGTCCAAAACACTCAGTGGACAAAGTAACCCTATGTATAAAATTTCGTCGAAATCCCATCAAAATTGGCGATTTGACCTTGAATTGACCCGATTTCAAGGTCAAGGTCACGTCGCACGGGCAAATGAATATGCTTATGAGACTCCCCATACGAAAGTACCCCCACATACCAAGTTTCATAGAAATTCCGTGATATTCGGGCGTTTGACCTTGTTATGACCTGATTTCAATGTCCAGGTCACGTCTCACGGGCAAATTAATAGGTTTATGCCACTCCCCGGCCGAAGGTACCCCCACATACAAAGTTTCATCGAAATCCCGTGATATTCGGGCGTTTGACCTTGAAATTACCCGATTTCAATGTCAAGGTCATGTCGCACGGGCAAATTAATAGGCCTATGTCACTCCCCGGCCGAAAATACCCCCACTTACCAAGTTTCATCGAAATCGGCTGGGCCGTTTTCGAGTCCATCGATTACAGACACACACACAGACAGACAGATCTTCCAAATATATAATAGACTAGAAGGTGACCCGACTTCGTCCGGGCTTTGACCTTGAATTGACCATTTTGAAGGTCAAGGTCAGGTGGGGTCAAACACCAACACCCCAAAAATGGTGGAAATCGGCCCAGCGGATACCGGTAAATCGGCCCAGCGGATACCGATATACCCTATGCATCAAATTTCGTCCGTAAACAATCGCCAGTTTATCCCGATTTGATTTCCACTCAAGTATATAAACGCGCCTCATATACACACGCTCATTAATTATCAAGTTTCAACGTAAATATAAATTACCATCGGTGCCCGAGATATCGCCAAGACGTCTGAAACAGTCAAATGCATCGGCCGGTTAAGCGTTAACGCGATCTAACGTTACGACCTCTAACGACGTCATAGAAGTTACGCATTGTTTTTATCCTGATGGAAGATAGTACCACTTCTTCTTGATAATTGAGGCAGATAACTAAAACGGATACATACGCATTATATATCGTTGGAAAGAGGAAACACGAAAGATTCTCACAGTGTCATTATTATGACTGGCATTTTATTATTCGCGCTGTTTCGAATCGATTTGTAAGCACCGAACTCAAATGAAAGTCCCGTAACACAGTGTAAAAACAGATTTGACCTCGGCACGTGAAAAGTTGACCTCGGATCTGAAAATTAATATGCCTATGTCACCCCCCGGCCGAAAATACCCCCACATACCAAGTTTCATCGAAATCGGTTCGGCCGTTTTCGAGTCCATCGATTACAGACAGACAGACAGACAGATACACACACACACACACAGATCTTCCAACATATATAATAGATAATTTAAGTGGTTAGACTTACATTTGTGCAGAGGAGCGGTCTGTTTGTATTTGCAAGTACATGAACTACCATAGAGATAAATATATATATATCTAAGTACGATATATTTGGATATATCCATGCAGGGATACCTTTTAGACTTAATCTGACAGTACAAAATGTCCACGTCTTGCGTCACCTGTGATTATACAAAGCTCGGATACCGCAATATAGATACAGGACGTTGGAAAGATAGCAATTACATGACCGATTCATGCCGAATAAAGGTCGGTGAAGAGTTAAATGTTGTCATTGTCTGACGCACATTAACGATCTTAGGGAGACTTTTATACAAAGGTTACATTGGCTATGTCGATGTGGTGAGCATGTTTTAGACTGACGTTACCACTAACTATCCAAGTCTGCGCAGCGCATGTGCTTTTTAAAAAAACAACTGATGGTCAAGTGAGGTTTAATTGGCAACTATGTGTGAATAGCACACATTGTAGACATTACAATGTTATTACTATAGCGTATTATATAATACGGCTAAGATAGTAAAATGCTAACGACATGGCAAATATAGCAGTTGGAAATTCGCCAGCGCAATGGCTAAATGGTGTGGATGTCTATGGCTGTTGTCACATTTTCTTTCAGTTACACACATGACTATTTCCAACTATGATGTGTTCGCATTATTGGTGTTAATAGTCAGAACATTGACAGTGCTGCATTCATGTTGTTTTACAGGTAACATGCATGGCAATGACGCCACGTATGATGAGTGTGCAGTGTGCTATGATTGAACACAATTTGGAAATAGATTGATGCATAAGACCAGGCTAGACAACACACAGCTACAACGCGATATGGACAACGTGACACGGATTGTCAACATCACCCCAACTATGGCCAACGTTGATATGTGTCAGTACATGCCTGTCACAGTATTAGTTTCAATTGCAAACCACAACTACATGTAGGCTGAAGTTGTTCATACTGTTTGACTGAACACGTCATCAAAGACCCGGTAGTCTTCTGGTTCTTTGCGAAATCTAAGACAACAACTAGATACTCAATGGTCACACGTAATCAGAATAGTTCTCGCACTGTGCACGGTTATCTGCGATTTGTTGTATACGCTAACTATAATAATCGTCATTATATTTTGTAAGCAATGTTCTTTTTAAATATATTATTCTGAATATATATCCTTTGCACAACCGACGAGAATAGGACAGTTTTAGTGTTTTCATTTGTTCTGGATAAAATTGGCATCATGTTATTGGAAACCATCTGTGTGTTATTCACGTCATTTTTATGCAAACACGTGATTGTTGTCAATTGATAACGGCATATTCGGCCGTCAAAGTACCACAAAATTTATCGACGTATATGTTTTTAATTTATCAAACATCTCGTGTATATATAACATAGACTTGCCTGATATAATCTACGGTAAAACTCAAAAATATGTTCCCGCGTATAAACGTTCAGGGTCCTCAAAAATATTATTATATAATTCGGAAATGAACATATGGATGATAATGTTATGGTGTGTTTCAGTTCACAATACTACGCGATATGATACGTTTCCTATTAAACGCGCTTTGGAAACAGTTAAATCAAAACTCGTGTGTGCCAATTATTCATAATCACATACCGATTTTGAATATACACAATGCGTATTTATGCAATCAGAACACTTATTTATTATTATTCGATTATTCACAGTTGACATGCTTACACATAGCTTCCCTAGGGTGTATACTTCAAGTGCACAGTGTACAGTATGCTTATATGTCATTCCCAGGAATATTTGTAATAGCAGGCTCCTTGTTGCAAATGTGAAGCAAGTTCAACACTTCATTGTGAAAATAATGCCAAACTTATAGGTATGTCAAATACTAAATTTCTGAGGAATCCTGATACACCAATAAGCATGAATAGCAAATATATTTGGCACTGATTACTGTAGCCATGAGTTTGGATCTTGTGTCCAATATCATGATAAAATTTATGTTATATATATGATTCACTGGCTGGTGACTACCCGGTTGACATGCAACAGGCATATAATGATGTATATGCTAAGGATAACTTCCAATTGTATGATTTATTTGCTGACGATACTGATTTGCCACATATATGTGGAAATGTATATGTAAATAATTATGGTCAATTTTGGTGATTGTAATGTTAACATGCCGCATGTGTGTATATGTAAAACTAACGAAATGCACCCTACTGATGCAGAATACGCAAACAATATTGAATATGAACTCGTTCACTCTTATAATCACGAATATGTACCTATACGTATTACTTATGTGAACTCATCACTTATGAAATATTCAACAAATAATAGTTGCCACAATAGCAAGGCAATGACGAAAATGAATACAACTCTATAGGGAACAGGTCATTGGCGTATAACTGATTTATTGGCGTGTAAATGATTTATACGACACGGCCAACAACAAAACTGTGATGCCACATCCAACACTTTTAATCCAACAAAATCGACATCAATGAGTTGAACAGGCCATCGACTGGAAGCACCAAACGTGAACAACGATAATTTAGTAATGATTTAAATATTTTAGCGTTAAACGTCCATGGCATCCGAAAGAAATCCCTTTGTCCAGAATTTCGAGAATTGTGTACACGTTTTGATTTGCTGTGTTTAACCGAAACGGAAACTGATGATTGCGAAAAATAATAATTTCTGGCTACACGTTTTACATAAAAAACAGAATGAATTTATCACGAATTAGATCCTGGTGTATTGTTTTCAATGTACTTGACGACATAAAGTCGTCATTTAAAGTGATAGAAACCAGATGTCAATCTTTACAATGAGCAGAAAGTATAACGAACCTCAATTAAAAGGTTGGCTGTGTACGTACTTCCATAAGGAACACAGTACACCTCGGATACCGCTTTCAATGAAATCGAGTGCGAACGTGCTCATATGCAACGGCGTTCAAGTAAGATACTCCACATATGCGACACCAATGCGAGCACATCAAGTGAGAATACTTAGTAGTTGAGAACGAATTTGAACTTGACTTCACGGACATGGATTTGGACGTCGTCGATGGATCAGTTATTCTCTAAGAAGCTAGCTTCCCAACAAATCGAAGATATCTCGGGATAGTTCTTACTAAATCCGGTTCATTTTCTGAAGCAATAAAATATTTGCAATCAAAGCCACAAAATCAATGTTTTTTTGTAATTTCTAAAGCAAGAACACACTGCTTATCAATCAAAACTCGGTTTGAGTTCTTTTTATCTACAAGTATTACCGATTTCCACACACGGATGTGAACTTTGGGGCTTCGGTAATAACGATATACTTGAAAATATTTACAGAAATCACCGATTGACGTAACTATTCATTTCAGAATGATGAAGTATTGGACTAAAGTAATAGACATGGATGGAAGCAGATACTGCAATAACATACACAACTTAGCGAGAACATTTCATAAAAATTATCTGCCTAGCTTCTTGTGGTTAAGAAAGATCCGACATATCATGATAAATTGTGGCCAGGACATGTCCTACAAACTGATCATCTGCCGTTTCCAGAAACAATCTTAGAGTATGTGAAATGTAGTCTGAATAGCAAATACAAAGATAGTTGGCAACACGAATTAGACTTATTATCAAGTAGATATATATCGCATATTCAAGCATGACATTAACTTTTAAGAATATTTGAATACATTGGATGACAGAAATAGAACCACGTTGTGTAAATTTCGCAAAAGTATTCATATAATTCAAACCATCCGGTGGTCATGCCACACTGGATGCGATGCTATATGTACCATTTGCGATAATGGGAGGGTCGGAGACGAATTTCATTATCTGTTTGAATGCAATAAATTTACTGAACAACGTACACGGTATTTGCCAACAGATTGTCTGGGCCGACACAATACAATAATCATGAATGATACACTGAACATGACGGATGTAGCTCCCTTGCGAAGGTTTTGTGTTTTTATCCGTATTATTAATCAGTGGGTTCCCTAACGTGATATAGTTGCTGTTGCTTTATTATTGTTGTTGTTGTTGTTGATTATAATTAGGATGATGATGATGTATACGACGACGATGATGACGATGCCGGTGACGATGGATCTCACGACACTGACGAAGGAGATGGAGATGACGAAAATGATGATGACGATGATGATTATGGTGATGATGATGATGATGGACACTAGATTGACATTGTGATGATGATACTAAACGAACATGATGGTGATGATGATGATCACGATGATGATGATGGCGATGGCGATGGAGATGGCGATGTCGTATGATGATGGTGGTGATGAAATGATTATTATAAATGAATGATGGTAGTAGCGACGATGTTGGGTAAATATGGTCACTGATGATGCTGACCGTGATAGCGGTGATTGTGATGGTGGCGGTGTTGGTGTCAGTGGTGGCGTGATAATGATGGTGAGTACACATGATGTTGGTAACGGTGATGATGATTAAGATGGTTATGTTGATGACGATGGTGATTGAGAACGTGAGAGTGATATTAGTGGTTGTGGTGATCGACGACGATGGTAGTGGAAGAACATGGTAATGCTGCTGATATGAACACGAATTTGTTGTGCAAAAGTTACTATAAATATTTATACCCAGTCAGATTGATCAGGCTGCATGTCAATCGGAGAGAGTCTATGTATATTATGTACATACATGCAAATTCCATGTTTCACTCAATTTATTTTGTGTATACTATCTCCATTTATATTCCTCAATATTCATTTATATATGTTGGATTAGAGAATAAAGCATATATATAAATGTACAAGACATATATCTAACTGTGCAACGGTTCGCACATCGTTAGTCCCTGGACACAACTTACATGTCATGTAGGACTCGTGGAAGGGTACGTTCATACACTGGTAAGTTTGCATGCATTTTCCCACATAAAGCACTGTGGTTCAAGAATATGATCGGCATCTTGCATATAACATGCATATTTATGGTAAATGTTCGGTAGTTCCAACTGTAACGGTGCTACTAACACTTTGCCTTAAAATACCTCTGTGGATGATTCTTGCGATAAAATTGCATGCAATATGCAGGCAAATATCGATAGCATTGCTACTATATGATGTACATAGTTTTGATTGTCCATGCAGTTAGATGTAGTACCAATGCATTTATATGTATGTGTGTCCGTTCACATTCTGTCACCATATAGATTTGAAATTGAGAAAATAACTGAAAATCATGCCCAGCAAAATTGCTTGTGTGTGAACGTACACTACATCACAAGTTACACAATACGTATATAAAGTACATGCATGCTTACAAACACCAATACATCACAAGTTACACGATACGTATATAAATTACATGCATGCTTACAAACACCAATAAGCGGGAACATTCGTCTCACTAACGTGGTTATAATGGATGGTTTGGTTGTGCGACTGGTCGTTTTAATTCAAAGAATAATTAATATATGAACCACAACTTGCTAAATTGATTCCCCACTCTCCGACAGGACAATGGCAGCTTATAGTAGCCCATCGTATCCATTCATTTGTATATTAATTATTGAGTGCTCATTTATTTTTCTTTTATTGAATTTTATTTTAATTAATTTGAGTTGAATCGTGTTGATGGCCATGTGTGCTTTCTCATCAATAATATATTTTATTTTGATATTATGTTTGCATAGTTTTGTATTATCTTTATCTCGCCTGTGTTTGTTATAAGCCGTTAGTTTAGATTCAGCAGCCACGTTTAGGTCCCAGTCTGAGTCAGCCATAGTACAACTTCAGACCTACTAGACTTTTATTTCACATTGATTTACAACCTTTTGATTTTATAAAAAATGGTCCCTTTTGCATAAACAAGACGTGGTTGCAACTAACTTACAACGAGAAAATATGTCACATGATCATACTTTAGAAAACAAATGTTTTCGTCCATATTTGAACATATTTGTTTTTTAAGTTTGCCTATATATAGGTTTTGTGCATTTCAACATTGATTCAGGAATGACTCAATCGTGAAATTTGCTTGACGGAGGCTGCGCTGATGCCGCATTATACATCATTTATGTGCATTATCTTATATAAGGGATTCTGGCATATATAATATAATGCACTGACTCACATGGTCAATGTAAATATTGTTTGACCAATGTATTTTATTATATATGCGAGGATCCTTGTAGACCACTAACAGTATTATACAACAGATTGCACATAATTTACGCACAAATTCACGATGCTGACGCCATGGAAGGGTTAAGCCACAGACAGTATAGATGTTCCCGATTAGATTTTCACAAACATCTCCAAGTTCATGATAATTCCGAAGATACTATATTCTATGGTAGCAAAACAGAAAGGAATTTTTGGTAGATTTCGACATTAAGACACAATCCCACTACAGATAGATCTTGATGACTCGAGATGTCAAGATATCAGTAGAAGTCAGTCCGCAAGCTTTTGACATTTAAAGCGCATACTAAATAAGGCTTCTACATAACCTGGTATGATAAACGTGATCCACTACACATATCAGAGTAGCCAAAAATAGTGCGCAATACAGTGGCATCTTGGTAGTATATCGCCGCATTAAGAAATGCATATCCATGGAATTTCCTATTTCTATGTATAGGGTGCCTCATCCTGATAAAAAGATGTATAACTTGTGTGGGTCAACTGGATGTAATGACCTTATCTCACTTTATATCTACCTACCATTATTAATATACCACCAAACCATGTTTTGGAATAACATTATGTTGGTATTACAGACCCGCATTCTACATATTAATGTAGGTATAAATTTTCCTTATAAAATCTCTACTTTGCATCTATTAAATTAATGTACACATACACTCCCCAAAATGAATCTACCATTTCCCGAATCTCTTTGATGCATATTGCAACAATATATTATTATTATTATTTATGATAAACGCAATTATAATACATTGGTCTGACAATGTATTATTCTGGAGTTTGGTCGTCATAATTAATATGCCATAGCGAGCCATATCGCCCACTGCATATTCGCACAGTGAGTCTTCCAAAGTTCGTTTTAATGAGCCTTGTTCTTGTTTAGGTCCCTGTGTATATAGAAGCAAATTTAATTTAAACAGTGCACATTATTTTTTAGGATTGGTGGGATTCTAACCCTGGCCCATGACGGCGAGCGCGCCTTGCGACTCAAAGTCCGACGTCAATAACATACGGCCACCAAAGCGACTCCAAAAAGGAAGCTCAAATGGCCTCTGAATTCCGACGTCGCAGTTAGGACACTATATGCATATTTTAATGTATATATGTGCATGTAGTGTCCTAAGTGCGACGTCGGAATAGAGCGGCCATATGCGCTTCCCACCCTATCCTAACAAAAACAATTGCACTGTTCAAGGGAGTCCATGTAACTGATAACATGATCTCGATGAACCTAGATCGTGGTTTTATGCGTAATTCGATGTGTAAACGCCGTAACAGCAATTGGAATCTAACATGCCACATTGTTAAGTTTGCCGTCGAGTGGTTGGTATCTGGGCAGGTTCTCTACATGGTACCTATATATTTGGTTCTCTGAAGTACCAATTGCTAGGTACTATGTATAATACCTAAATATTTTGTACTACCGAAATTGTGTTACTCCCCAAGGGACAAGTTGAGATAGATAGACAGATCTTTATTTGCACAATAATATTAATATACAATACATTAACAAAATAGTAAACAAAAGTATATTATTGCTCAGGAGCAGCATGACCTAACTGGCCTTCTTCCTGCTGCCCCTGAATGATAAGTGAAATATGAAAATATGATGACGTATTTACAATTTCTCACAGACTATTTGGTATTTGGATGGTATTTGGATGGCCGGTTGGTGCCTACTTTAATATTTAATGTATTCATTTTAATCAAGATTGGGTTGAATTTTGAACAATGCTGTACTATAATAGAGATTTTGGACAAGTTTAAGAGATTTTAACAAACCTAGTGAGGTTGTTGCGACAGTCCTGTGTCACATTCGCGGACAACACCGTGCATGTGACACGGGGCTATATAGGATATTCAGGGGTGCATAATAATATGAGTTAAAAAGTTAACCTTGGCAGATTATTGAGTCAAGTGGATTTTTGCCGACTGCAAATGTAGCATAATTTGTTTGCACAGATAACCATTTGAGAATATTTACCTATTAGTTCCATAGACAATATCTTTTTGAATGTGTAATTAACTTTACATTTTTTTATTTCGGAATTGATCGAGTTCCACACTTTAGGAAATGAATGCTTTGGTAGGACTTCTGAAAAACATGTTCTAGTCTTATTGCTTCTTAATTTATCCGCCTGTCTAGTGTTAACACCGAGGGAATATGTGAACATATTCTTAAACGATTTGGGGAGATTATTTCTAGACCAGTTGTATATAAAGACATATGCATTCACTGTATATATATCTTTGAACATTAGGATATTTTCTTGTTTGAAGAGGGCTTCTGTGTTACTCCTATATTTTGTGTTGCATAAAATGCGAATTGCCCTTTTTTGTAAGGTATATAGTACGCCCGTTTGAATCGAGTGTCCCCATATCGGGAGACCATAAATAAGATGACTATGTATTAACGACTGATAAAGTGTTTTTCGTGATTTTTTGGTAGAAAGTTTTTAACTTTGTTCAATAAGTAGAGAGTGTGGTACAGTTTACGTTATGTCATTGATATATGGTTTTTAAAAGTCAAGTTTTCATCGATCAAAATGCCCAAAACATTTCAGTGTAAAATTTCTTCACTTATCCTCGTTGCCTTTGGGGTAGATCAATATGAATTTACTTTTAATTGCGTTGATATATAGTTTATTGCAACAACACCATTCAGTCGTTAATGATTTGTTAACTGTTCCCTATCATGACCAGAAAAGTAAAGCGTGGTATCATCGGCAAATGATAGTAAGTTCATCGAGGTACATTTGGGCATATCGGTAACATACAGAAGAAAAACTATCGGGCCAAGAACGGACCCTTGGGGCACACCACACGTTATCTTCGCAAAACCGGACGTTTGACCAAGACAATCAACGTATTTTTCAATAAAATATCATGGTTAATTGTATCGAAGTCTATGAAAATCGCTAATGTAGAATCCTTAGTTGGTTTGTCGTTATTTGTTGCTACATGATCTAGAAGGTGCATCAAAGGATGTATGGTAGAGTGATTCTTACGGAAGCCATATTTATTTTTATGTAAGATTTCATGTTTTTCGAGAAACGAAAAAAGCCTTTTATGCATGAGTTTCTCTAACAACTTCGAGAAAACGGGCAGAATACTTATTGGCCTATAGTTTGTTATTTTATCGGGATATTCACTTTTATAAAGTGGAATAACTTTTGATATTTTCATCGGATCGGAGAAAATACCTTGTTTAAATGATAGATTGAATATATGCGTTAGCGCTGAGGACGTTTCGGGTATGGTCTGTTTCATTAATTTTGATGACAGGTTATGAGGCATCTGTGGTTCCTTTTCCAGTGATGTCATTCGAGGGTTTCAAAACTTCATTTGTATCTGTTGGGAACATGAACAATGTTTTTGCATTGGGATCAGTTAGATAGTCGGAAAATGTCATTCCGATGTTACAGGGCACCTCGTCACTAGTTTTTTTACCTATTTTCGCAAAATGATCGTTAAATTCTTGAGGTATTTTCTCTGGTTGCGAAATTATAGTGTTTCCATTTGATATATTTGTTGGTATTTTTGGAGTGTTATTTGTTACTTTAAGAGCGTTTTTCAGGATGACCCATGTACGTCGTATTGTCAAATCTATTTTCGTGGAGAATATTGTTTTAGTATTTTGTTTGGCTTTTCCTAATTAAGGATTTGTATATTCGACAGTATATTTTATATTTCTCAGCGTTGTTATCACAAGGAGCTTTTAGTTCTGTTATGTAAAGCTTGTTCTTGACTAAAGAGGAGTTAATGAGACCTTTTGTCATCCAAGGTTGCTTTTTTGTATATTTGGTTGGTGGTTTGGATCGAACCAATGGAAATGATTCATTAAATGCCCATAGACATATTGAAAGAAAATTGTCATAAGCTTGGTTTGGTGAAGTACTATTGAAGACACATCGAAAATCTTGTTGTCGAAGTATTGATTTAAATTTGTCTGTGTTCTCTTTACTAATTATACGTTTATCGGTAGAACTGCTCACTTTTATATACTTATGATCGTGATATTCGGAATAAAATGTAGCAAAATGGTCTGACACATCGGAGAGGATAATCCCAGTATCGGCACGGGAAACATTGTTATTAGTATAAATATGATCAATGAGTGTTGCCGAGTGGTCGGTTATTCGTGTAGGTTTGGTAATTGCAGGTACGAACCCATTTTCAAACATAGTTTCAATGAAGTTGTTAGTTTTCGTATGTGACTGAAAGTTAAGCAAGTCGATGTTGAAGTCTCCTATGAGATATGTCTTTGTCCCAGAATCATTTAATTGTTCGACAACACTTGTAATTTTATCTATAAATATATCGATATCTGCACGAGGGGCCGTATTTGGTATGTAGATGGATGCCACGACACACGATGAGCGTCCCGAGTCAATTTCTATGAATATAGTCTCAATAACATGTGGGATAAATATCGTTAGGTCATCACGGATTTTATAAGAAAGTTTTTCATTTACGAAAATTTCAACACCAACACGTCCATCATCGTCATCTGGTCGTGATTTGAATTGGAAATGATGATACCCAGGAAGAAAATATTCTTCTCGTATCTTGAATATTTCCGTCAGGGCTAATATATCGATGGGATGTTTAGAGTTAGTTATATCTGATATTTGTAAGTGGATCCCAGTTAGCGTTCATGCTTCGGCAATTTAGACCAAGAATTGAAAAATCCGATTTTGAGACATCTATATTTTCCTGTAATTGCAACGGTGAGTAATAATCACAAGAGTGGTTAGCAAAACTGTATGGTGAGCACATGTTCTCATTATCATCGTCTGGTGATCCACGCAATAAGGTTTTGAGATTTAAAGAGTTACTTCCCTGAACATCGCCCAGTGAGAATCTACCTGTCATCAGTTTTAAAGATGGAGTTACCTTTCTTGTCCTGTTTTAACCGAGCGTTTATGTTGTCGTGTATTCGAGAAACCCAAACCGACCAAACATGCTTAATGTACAAATAATAGTAAATTCAGGTCCGTGATAAGTAAAGAAAAATGGGATGAACATGAGACAGCACATAATAAGGAAATGTGAAATTGAAACACGATGGGAGTATAACTACACGAAATGGATGATAGACAAAGGTTAAAATGTTGATATGTGTCATCCTAATTAATTAATACATGTTGGATTACGTAAAGAGAGGGTTCGATAAACTATCACCGGCGATACTAATGTTAAAATGCATAATCCGAAATAACGCTCCCAAGTTACTATTTCATTGACTTCGGGGATAAAAAAAAGTATTTAATTCGAGTCGAGGATCGATCCACCCATAAAAGCTCAGAGTGATCATGTATCGATTTTTTAAATTTGTTATTTTCTGAGATATGTTATTTTTGGCGGCCTGGCAAAAATCGTCAAGCCTACGGTTTAGGACCAGATTGCGGATGAAGATGGATAACTCTATCAAGTGGCTTTGGTGTTAGATATTTTACCATCCGACCAAAGTAAGTTGAATAGAATGTTGATAAACAACAAGTTTTGGGCAGTTTGCTACTATAGTTGACTGTGGTTAGCTTTATATTTTGGCAATTAATCAATTCTGATATGAGAAGCGGCATTTTAGAAAAAAACATTGTTGATGCAATCTGATGATATGGGGACCATCGAATCGGACTGAGTACATTTAACTGATGTTAAACAGCGCATAAAACATATTTTATTCTTTCATATTAACGCTATCGACAACAACATTGTACGTTGTTGCGGAGCTCTATTTGAGTACATGTTGAATTCACGCCCGATATATCTTAGATACATTACCAAATATTTGACTTAAAATTGTTTTTCAAAATAGTTTTTCAGTATATAAGTGCTTTAGTGTTATAACATAATTGACAGATATTTATGATATAACGATACTGACAGTTACCAAACCAGATTCCGCTCGCATGTATTATGCGGTCATGATTTCGCGAAATCTCTCCTTGGATTTTGGTGAGCAATTATGCAATTGAAATTCACATACTGTAGGTACACAATGTATCCAATGATATAAAGCTATGGAAGATATATTATAATGTGGTGTATTATAATGTGGTGAAGGGGATATAATTATGTTACGATTCAAATGATGTCCTCATTGCATGGATATGTAGCGCATATGACAATACACAACATCGTCCGTGATAGGCGGACGCAAGTATCAGAGGCTTGACCACTGACATAATTATGTCAATTACGATTTTGACACAGTGACGAGGACGATTTTCATGAGGTATTGGTATTAGCACGCACAACATATACAAGCTAGAGCGTTGTATTGGCACACAACCATGATATCACTAAACACAACGAGGCAGTTTTCTCATACTGAGTTTGTATGTGGATGAATTTCAATATGCGGATGTTTGTGTGAAATTATATTAAGAGTTAATACTGCCTTTGCTCACTTGGGAAGTAACTGCTTGTGACTGGCATACAGGTGCAGGTAATTCATAGACATTTACAGGGATGGTGACACGTATGTGGACCTTGGCGTTGATCGGGGGGGGGGGTAAATTCAAATTCCACTACTTTTGAATGGGTACTGTTGAATTGAGGAAAGGCATGTATATTTGACCAGTCTGCATATAACTTTTTGCACATTTAAATTTAACTATTTTTCATTTGACAAAACATTAACATATGTGTATTTCGTAACATTGCACATCATGACAAAGGAAGCCTATTTGGAGCAGATACATAATATCAATTTACATGGTTGTTGCATGGAATACAGATATAGTTTTGGGGGACTTGTCCAGAATTCATATATATATATATATACTAGAAGGTGACCCGACTTCGTACGGGCTTTGACCTTGAATTGTCCATTTTGAAGGTCAAGGTCAAGTGGGATCACGATTTGACCAGTCCAAAACACTGCCCGTACAAAAGTACCCGACAAACGTGCCCGTCGAAATCCATCCGGTTTTACCCGATTTGACCTTGAATTGATCATTTTGAAGGTCAAGATCAGGTCGGGGTCACGATTTTACCCGTACCAAACATTCAGTGGACAAAAGTAACCCTATGTATAACATTTCGTCGAAATCCCATCAAAATTGGCGATTTGACCTTCAATTGACCCGATTTCAAGGTCAAGGTCACGTCGCACGGGCAAATGAATATGCTTATGAGACTCCCCATACGAAAGTACCCCCACATACCAAGTTTCATCAAAATCCCGTGATATTCGGGCATTTGACCTTGAAATGACCCGATTTCAATGTCACGTCGCACGGGCAAATTAATAGGTTTATGCCACTCCCCGGCCTTAGGTACCCCCACATACCAAGTTTCATCGAAATCCCGTGATATTCGGGCGTTTGATCTTGAAATTACCAGATTTCCAGGTCAAGGTCACGTCGCAGGGGCAAATTAATAGGCCTATGTCACTCCCCGGCCGAAAATACACCCACATACCAAGTTTCATCGAAATCGGCTCTGTCTTTTTCGAGTCCATCGATTACATACAGACACACAGACAGACATATCTTCCAAAATATATAATATATTTATATATATATGTATATATATATATATCCATATACATATACATACATATACATACATATATACACACGCATACACACATATATATATATATACATATATACACATATATACATACATATATATACATACTTACATACATACACACATACATACATACACACATACATACATATATAATTATTATATATAGTAAAATTATGCAAATTTGCAAAGGGCATTTTTCAATGACATTCGAAGTAGACACAATGATAATTTTCTCATATATATATATGCTCACATAATTTATCATTAGTTATGGATCTGCAACACATAATACTCATGATGTATATAATCAATATAATATATAATATATATCATATTATGGCAATATGTACACATACAAATGAATAATTATATAGCTGTGCTTTAGTATGTGGCATTCATGGTACACACAATTATGTTTACACACCGTAGGTGGTAACTTGGTGGAATTTAACTGGATTGATGTGGAGGGGGCAGTATTAAAGTTAAAGTTGGCCCATGCCACCATGATGTATTATTAATTTACTGTTGTGGTAGATGTATATCTATGTTTTTTGAGTTGACTCCAATTATTGAGACTGATTTATACATGTATATGATCAGTAATGAGTACCTACGTATGTACTCTGGGGTACCTATTGTTTTAAGAATGTGTAGAATGCCTGGATAGGTACTCCACAAGACCTAAATATAGGTCCTCCACAGAACCTAAATATTGGTACTCCACATAGCCTAAATACAGGTACTACATAGAACCTATATATATGTAAACCAGAGTACCTAAATATTTGGCAGGAAGTCTATAGTACCAACAATTAGGTACCCCCTGGGAAAAGCTCAGAACCTATGTAGGTACTCCAGAGTACCTATTGTTTTAAGAGTGCATAAATCATGCGATAGTCAAAGTATAAATGGTACCATTCTTTCTTTCTGAGAAAATACTATTTTAGGGGGGTTGTTATGTATATGCCCACCAGGGGGATAATACACAATTTGCATGAAGGTATGCTGGGGTGGGTGATCCGAGAGGCAAAAACGATTTTTTTAAAACCCGATGCAAAAGTTTTACAAAAGAACTTTGAACCCATATCTGACACTTATAACGGTTTAGAACATATTATAACTGCTACACAGTCTAAAACACCATACCTATGTTACTGTGAACTCATATGAGCCTTAATGGAGGTGACATTAAGCTACGGCATGTTGCATATGGGACGGTGAGGTGAAAGAAGCTTCGAGAAATGTAAAATTGAATTAAATAAACTTGTCCTGATGTAACTAAGACATTTGTGCCTAGATAACTGTGTGCATGGAACAAGAGCGAGAACACGTCTCAAACATTAATGTGACTATCAATGGCTAGAAAATAACCGTCATCAGTGCATCAAACTATTCAGTGAATTATTTGCATGTGTATCAACTCAGACGATCTGAGATGATCTGTTACTATCACAACACCTGAAGTCCAGCATAGTGACTGCTTGTCATTTAGTATAATTGAAGTTGCTCACTAAACTAACACAATTGGTATGGAGTAATGCTAGATAAGTGGCTGATTGACCGACTAATCTGGGTATAGTGAGAAATTATGGAATTGTGTGTACCATGCACAATGACATAGGTTTGAAGATATCAACAATTTATAATATATTTCCTATTGCAGCCTAGTAAATATCCTCTTGTAATTATTTTCAAAATATGTCAACTCTAGTTCAATTGTAGCTTAAGAACTGATATGTCATGGACGTGTGTAAAAAATGTCAACAGCGACTCGTAAGTGAAGATTGAGTTCACTGTCCTGAGATGTTATCAGCTTAAAATGTATTACAGCAAAAATAGCCAAAACACATGTTTGGCTCAGGTAATATCTTGGAGGGGAAAATGATATATCACTGGATATGCAGGGGATATGTTGGGGAAACTATAATTTGTTTTTGGAAAATTGGATGCATCTACCTTATAAAGAAAGTTATACTAGTGTCTTGTGTGCATCTATCAACTTCTGGTGGATTACTGTATTTGTCCAGATCGATGCATTATAATTTCCATATAGCAGTGTCGAATTTGACCGCGATGTTGATCTACTAGTAGCATACTCTCATCACACACTCATCTGGAAAATCCAATGTATGTATGTGGTAGACAAAATAAAAGCCTCAAGTCAGTATGTGGAAATGTTTTGACTGTATTACAAAACATCAATTAAAACAGCCCTGAAACAGGTTAAACTGTCACTTGAACTGACATATATAATTTCCCAGTCAAACGAGTAATATTAGTAGGGTTTTGTGCGGTTTTAGACCAAAATTAGTGAAATTTGGAGTAAAAAATATTGATTGTAGGTTTGGGGGTAATGGGTCCCCGAAAATGCCAGATGCAGGAAAACGGCATACCTTACTGCAATTTCTGAATATCCCCATGTGTTCACAGCACATTTTCACAAATATTCAAATATTATTGGCATTACTCATTATATTTGTCTTCCTATATCTCTGCGGCCAATTCAATAGCATGTGTGCTTCATAAGTCATAGCCAATTATAGGTGACACTTTTTTCTAAATCAAAGTAATTTTTCGAAATTTCGAAAGTTATCGCAAATTTTTCGAACTAACATATATTTTGGTTCAGTATTATATCTTGTTTTATTCATATATACTTAATATAAATGATATATTTGTAATTTTATCAACGCAGTAACTTTTTATTCTTTGACATTTGTACTGGATGGCGTTTTTATTTTATTTTAGGGGTAAGAGTTTTCTTCTCTGAACAACCTATTCTGGGACATGTTCAGAAGCGGACAACAAGCACAATCGGACGCGTCATATATGACCTTTAAAATTAGTAACAGAAACCGTTGATGTAGGGGTTGTAGCCAACTTCTAGACTAGATGCGTTTCTTCGCACTTCAACTGCCATTCAGGAAGTACTTCATTTGAAGCGCAAGTTCACTCTACGCATGATAGCATGCATTAATAAACATCCCTGATTTATCTGTGGTATGTATAGTGTCGGACAAAGCCACATCGTATTATGTCCATTGGTTTTATTACCCCAAAAATGCCTCATCACTTCGGAATACTCGTTTGCTTCGCTGCAATCTTCATTGTGAACGGTGAGTGTATGCCTATATATGTATACACTGATTTTTCTTTTCCTGACTATGACTGCGTCAAATGTTTCCAGTCTATAATGTTTTTATCTGCTCCCCTTTTACCAGACCGACATTTCCAAAATACCAAAACTTCAACTGCACCCTTGTGTTGCAAATTGCATTTTCTACCTCTTACTTCAAACTGTCCAGCTTTTGGAAAGTTAAAATCGAACACTTGATAATTATGCCAAACATTCCTGACTGGTGGTAGCGGCAACAACAGTCTGGTTACGTCCGATTTACATATATATATATCAATGCACGGTTTTCTTGGCTGAAAAGTTCAAACATTCAACAAAGTGTTGAACAAACAACACACTGTTATATTTAAAACACATATATGGACCACCAGAGTGTGCATCAGCCACGGAGTTGGAGGTGGTATTTTGTCAACATAATTGTTTATTTGTTGTGTTGAGGGGCCGCCATTTTAAAACAAAAATTGCCCTATCTAAATTAGGTTTGAGTTTGAAACCATTTCGACATTAAATTATCAAAACAAAAACAAGTTGAGTAGCAACATGCATTTCCTCCCCGTGCATGCATAAGACATTGGTTTTGTCGCCAAATTTAACAAAAAACATTTCATAGCAAACAATTTTTTGCAAATAGTTTAGAGTATGTTGCCCTCTTTAAGGAAACCATGGTATATACATAACATTAAGTGGACCGACGTATATAATATCACTGTTGATAAAAGCAACAACAATTTCTGAAAAACCTTTTACCCACAAGCGATAAAGACTTTCTGCATGCGGTTATGTGAATTTGTAAAATGACTATTATAATGTGTTTCTGGACATAATGCTAAAAATTAATTTTTAAAAGTGCCAGTATATATTTCAAAAAGAAACCTTCATTGAGGGGACCACAAACTAAATTAAAGTATACGTGTATGTGTAATTTGTAGGGAGACAAACTTTTTTCGTGAAATAACCACGAGACTTCCGGATGTGGTTTCACAAAATCGAGGCATCATCAATGAAATGAAATGTCTACCTCACAACCTCTCATATTTGGCAATGGACAACTGAAGTAGTTGTTTATAAACAGTAATTATGAATATGTCCTGCATATGTTCATATTATATCAGTTGCAATTGTTTGCTAAATGAAGGCAGTTATGACGCCAAAATTACGTTAAAACGTAAGTTGTCTCTGCTGGCTGCAATCCATACATGACTTAATGGACATGTCTTAGCGGACAAATGATTTCACCTCACTATAGACAAGACATCATTCTATTGATTTATTTATTGATTGAGAGGTTAACGTCGTTTTAGCCGCTATGTCATATACCACGACCATACTGGACATATAAACGCAGACACGTGATTCAATTACTAGTTATATGATACCGGTTTGATTAGTATTGTATATTCAATATTAGCTACTTTACGGGTATTTAAATTCGTGCTGTACTATTTAAAACTGAGCTAAAATATATATATTTTAGTTTTCTCATTATTAATTTCCGTATAGGCCATAAATTAAGGAAAAGTATTGCTAGGGCATCAATCTGACCACAACGTTTATAATACATTGTTGCTATTAGTATTATGTACATTTGTATGGAAAGGTTTGTCAAAAACATTTGTCACTTTCTCACAAACTTGAGAATCTAGTTACCTCAGCATTCGCAACATGAAATAACGGCTTTCTTTTAAATATCTTTTTTGACACTGACCCTTTTGTTTCAGTCTGCAGAGCTGACTCTTCTATTTTCTGTAGTGAGACAGAAACTTGTCTCATCACAATCACTACGCAAAAATATAGTCCAACAACTGTGACTTTGGCGGTTAGAGGTAATGGTGACAATGATCTGACAGCTATATTTCAACTGAATGTCGGTTCCTCAAATGAAGCAGATGAAGTGTATTTGATTGCAGATACAGGATACACGGACCGTATCGAATATGTTGGCCAGGCACAGCAAGGTGACATCGCATTCAAACTTCAAAATGTCCAGCTGTCCGATGCAGGGAGTTACGGTGCATTTAGTGGTGCTCGTATGGAGGAGTTTGATGGTGATCTAATTATGCTTGTTGTATCAGGTAGGTTGTATCATTTACTTAACACATTTACATTTACTCATTCTTAACACTCTCGATGTTATATATTAATGTCCAATTATACTTATCGAACCAGACACCAATTTAGTAAAAACATATTTGATTACTGCCAAATAAACACATAAAATA
This sequence comes from Siphonodentalium dalli, assembly GCA_032622095.1. Lineage (NCBI taxonomy): Eukaryota > Metazoa > Mollusca > Scaphopoda > Gadilida > Siphonodentaliidae > Siphonodentalium > Siphonodentalium dalli. Next base: position 10,923,540 of record CP136068.1, read on the forward strand.
GGTAAGATCCACCTGACATATTACCATTTATGTCAAGAATCTTGAAACCGATTTCCAGGAATTTATTACAGGAGTATTCAGTATCGGAAGACCGATCATGATATTTACTGTAAATCCACTGTGTCTGCTCTGTATGGATGTAAACTATATTCAACAGTAACAAACCCATCATGATGACACTAACTTAGCCAGCAATACACGACTTTTCACCATGTTCACAATTTTGATGGGGTAATGTGATAGAACCCTAGATAGAACATTTAAATATAATGTTAAATTAAAATACCAAAGGTCAAAAACAGTTTTCATAGTCTTTTCCACGTTTATATTGGGGTTCACTTTAGTTTTAAAATCTAAAAATACATAGTAAAATGAGCATAAAGCACCAAAATAACACGAAACATATGTTATCATTGGTTGACGTTTAATGTGGGATAATCATGCTATGTTAATTTTGATTACTTCTTGCAAGCTAATAATAGAATAATTACTTCTGATAAAGACATAATATGACCATACGTAAACGTAATAAAGCCCACGTAGATTAAATCTGATAGTTTGCAATCCAAAATACATTTATAATAATTACCTCTTTTGAATTATACCGGTATCGAAATTAGTCGACAAAATTTCTGTGACAATGATAAAGGGAAATAATGACATTTCTTCCTGTGCTCAAATAGAACTTTCGAACAAGTGTTCTTTTGTGCGACACTGTTCACATTTTCACAACATGGTATCTACTCGATGTGTTTACTGGTAACATCGAAGATCTGGTCTGCCTGACAGCGTGGAGATATAATAAAATTACATTACACTATGCTCCAAGTTGTGTGTTGAAATTCGGCACTACATGTGGAGTGTTTGCAGAGTGTGCTGAATAGCTCATGGTATGTTGCTACACAGCTAAGTCATGTAGTTCGAAAATATCCAACGTCTATTCAAATCTGAGATGGAAATGCTTATTTGCATAAGTTGGAGGGTATTGTGTTAGCACATGGTGACGTCATATAGTATAACACAGTTCACAATCTGAAGGAACAAGGCCTGTTACAGTCATGTCGCAAGCACACGGGGTGCTCGTTCCATATCACAACTAAAGAACACATGGGTGACATTAAGAACTAACCACGATTGAACATATAGTGACATTAACGGATTGAGCGACCCATGTCACAGTGTATATATGCCGCAAGCATATGAACGCATGCATTTGACACTATATATCAATACTTATGTGGGATACATACACAAAACCGAACGCGTGGTTCAGTATATTATTGGTATCAGTATATCGAACGATTGCAATGTGTAAGGACAGCACGTTCAGCCAACATCCTAAGTGTCATCCTTACGCGACACAGGCATGAACATAATTCCCAAAATTCAGTCATACCAGAGTCGAGAATATTGTACCCAATTACAGGTTATGTCATACCGTTATCAGGCGTTATTTGTTTGTATGCATAGCGTTCCAACATCAATAATGTGTACACTGCTACTATATACGTCAATAAATCAATTTTCAATATATACGAGGACATGATGATCAACCTGGGAACGCAATGTGAAATTAAGAAATAGCCACTATTGAATACAATGTACCACTACCGGTTGGACAGACTATTGCCATAACTAGTGTATGTCGCAAGCATATGGATGCACTTATGACACGATATCAATGTCGCACGCTTGGTATGGAATATATACACAAAACTACACGTGTGGGTTACTGTTGTCAGTATATCGGACGAGTTCAATGGCGTAGGATGGCACAATCTGCCAAAAACAGTATTGTTCTCCTTAAGAGACGCGTGCGTGAGTATCATACATCGGCCAGTAACAAACATGCAGTTGGGTCTGTTTACCACACGCTCGATCGATATGTTCTAACCGACTCTTCCCCACCGATGTCTCTGTATCCACTGTTTCTTGACTGAAAGTGCTCAATTTCAGGTAAAAAAAAACGCATATATTTAACCATAAAACTTGCATTTTAGTGACTTCATTTGTAGTTTCTTGCGATAATTGTCATACATGTTTCGATTTAATACGAACACCAAACACCATCAGCACCAACATCCAGTCATACACGTATAGTCAAGAATACTGTACCCAATTACTGGTTATGTAAACATGTTAAGGCTTTATTTTGTGCACACTTTGTCCACTGCGCTATTACGTCAATAAAGCAATATTCAGTCCATATGCCAGGATCCATTGATCGATGACGCAACCATGTGAGCGCCCCTTCCGGAATATCGACTTATCCCAACTCTAGAACGCAATGTGAAATTAAGAATTAGCAATGATTGGACTTAGTATATCACTAACGGATTGTCAAACTATTGCATATACTGTATGTCGCACGCATATGGACGCACTTGACACAACATCAATATCGCACGCTTGGTACGGAAAATATATATATATACACACAATATCGCATGCGCGAGTTACACGATCAGTCAAATACTGATTGTTATCTTTACGCGACGTATGCAAGTATGTACTATACCAGGGGCCACTAACACACGTATGCGGGCTGTTAATCACACGCTGGAACGGCATATTCTTACCGACCCTTCCCCACAAGTGTCTCTACATCCCTGCTTTACGGATGTTGCTTTACACAATTTCTTCAATAAAAGTGACAAATATATATAACGATTTAAACTCATAGATTTAATCACCCAGCCATGCACAGCCTGGAAAGTTTAAGCATTTTAGTGGCTGTTTGTATTTATCCTGCAATATTTGTTTAACCTTTTAATGCTGTGAGCTGCACCGTGTTCCAATGCCTTCTCTTATATGTGAAGCTTCGTACATGTAAGAGAATGCGTTGGCACAGGGTTTTCATAATATTTCCGGAAAATCAAGTCATGAAATTGTTAAATTTAATAGAAACAAAGCACCACCAGCATCAAAACTCTAATAGTAGGTATATATATAGCGGTGAGAACACTACACAATTACTGGTTATGTCACAATTCCAACGCCGAATTATATATTTTAATGCGCTCTCATATCACCCATTATCACACTACGCTGGTACATCTATAAAGGACTTTCAGTCTATGTTCTAGGACGAGTTGATCCATGTCGCAACCATATGGGCGTTCCTTCTATGGAACGCATTGTTAAATTAAGTAATATCCACCATTGAACTTCCTGCCACTAATGGGTGGACATACTATTTCCATATTGTGTATCGCAAGCATATGAAAGCACTTGCCACCATATCAATTGCTTGGATTGAAATATGTTATACAAAACCGCATGTGTGTGCTCAAGTCGTCAGTCTATCTGACAAGTGCAATGGCGTAATGATAGCTTGACCTGTCAAATACACTTCCACGATCGCATGAATTTCATAAACATTCTGGAAGTCCACGCCGCATCTTAACATGTTTGCAATGTGTGTGTTCCTACATGTGCAATGGGATCGTGAAATTGCTAGTTAGAAACTGAATTTTTTTTTCGGATTTTAATGCAATTGCTTGTAGTTAGGCCAAAAAAAAAGTGTCTTGGTTCTCGGGCAATTTTTTTTTCAAATCAATGAGGGAGGGAGGGTTTTATTTTTATTTTTTTTCTGCGCATAGTAAGCATGGACAAAGATACCTTCCTCTGTCTAGTAATAACCAGAAAGGTAGAGGGAACTGTTATGCATATAAACTCGTTTAGTCTTATATAAAAATGACATTGTTCTACCAGTGTATGACTGGGATTACCTAACAATATATAATGCCACTGACATTAACTACTGTTATTGTTGTCTAAAAACTGATGCCTCCCCATTCTAATATGTGATCCTGAATTTAGTCCTGTGCCTTTCAATTGTATAAAGTTACAATTAGTGTAAGTTGTTCACAATGACTAATTGTAAGAAGAGCATGAGGATCAGCTAATCATTTTCTACATCATGTTGTAAGCCTGCGAGTCACTTTTTAACACATTACATGTTAGAGCTCAATGCACACTAATATTCAACACATATCTGCTATGGACATGTTGATAAAATATATATATATATATATATTTATTTTTTTTCAAATTTATTTTTTCGTAAGTTTTTTGTCATAACATCAGGCATTGCAATAAAACGGCCTAATGCGGCACTTTTTATTCAATGCGTCGGGGCCTGAGAACCAAAACTTTTTTTTTGCCTTACCTGTTTAAATATAACTAACACAACAAACCATGAATATCAAATCACAATCATACCAAGTAGAGCAGAGAACACTGCAACCAGTTACTGGTATACCACGATGCTAATGCTGTAGTTTTATTTTAGTTATACTGAGTTTCCACTGCACTACTGCACCAATAAAGGATCTTTCAGTCCATATGCCAGGACGTGTTCATCAACGTCACAACCGTATGGACACACCTTCCAAAATATTGAAACATAACGAGTCTGGAACACATGGTTATGAAAAGAAATGACCAAATTAGCAGACTCTCGCCAGTGTATATATCGAAAGCATATGGACGCATGTGCCACTATATATATGAAACGTTGGTATAAAATGTATACTCAACAACTGAGTGTGTGTGTTCCTGTCGTCAGTTTACCATACGAGTGCAAATGCGCAAAGACAGCACAATTTTCTGCACGAACAGTGAAATACCTCATATGTTGCATTGTTTTTCTTATGGGATCGCAGGAGTTTCATAAACTTGGGACCATAGCACCGATGTTATATTTGATACGGAATCTATCAACCGAGTTAACTAAATTCGATTTGAGCCGAGGTTTACCGAGGCTCAATTAGAATTTAGTGAATGAGGTTGATACATTACGAATAAAATGGAACGAGTTTGAGATACCTCTTATCACATGATCAAATAAACGCGAAGTATTCATCGAAGACAGCTATCATAAACTTCAGCAATCGCAAGTCATTTAAATAATGGCGTGACGTTATCGCACGTGCTAATATTACACGCGTGTCTTACCAATAATTATGAACCTGGTTTTGTGTGTTAATTATGTGATAAATTGTGGTATTAAACGTTCATTTAATAACAGGAAATAGTGCCAGGTGACTTCCGGTCTGTCGTATATTTACACTCTTTATTTACACGTATATTATGCCTTCCAATATTTTTTCCAACCAGCTATAATCATGAATAGTTTGAAAAGTTATGTCATAATATACACCATTAAATACATCAAAGTGTCTTTATTTATCTGGGAATATTTCTTTACACGCGCAAACAACGCACAGTTACATGATAAGTCATCGCATGTCTTATAGACGCCGATGTTAGTTTAGCGTCCCATTTGTTGATTTAAGTAGGTTTTGTCGAGGCTTTAGATCATGTAATAAATATAATCTATAACTCGTCCCCAGAGTATAGACTATAGCAGAATTTACAAAACTCGTCCACTATATTAGGTCTGGACCTCAACAAAGGCTCGTCCAGATCTAATTTTCTGGAATCGTTTTGTAAATTCCGTTATCATTTAACTGGGGATTCGTTGTATATGCTCTCTTTATTGCACACGCTGATCCCTGGAACATGACAAATGTGGCAAGAATGAAAAAATAACAACCGGTATGATGGATGTATTTCATTCTAATAACAATATTGCTTGTTGGTGAATTTGGATATAGTTCAAAATAATGCGATCATATTGTTGGCACCAATATTTTATTAATCAGAAGGCAATCTCATCACCCAGGAGTCTTCTTGTCTTTCCATTACACTTTATGTTAGTCATACATGCACAGGCGCCTTCAAGTGTAAATTATGGCACTTTCCAAACGTAATAGAACAAGATATACATTCTCCAGAATTGAAGCCGTGTATATTTTCCTTAGAACAAGTGGATCAATAACATGTACTTTCATAATATGTGTTGCACTGAATAAATAAATACACATTGATCAGCTCCCTGGAGTGAATTCCTTTGTGACTTCAGGTCAAGAATCACTATACTGTGTACAAGTACACATATTACTACCTCCAATATAATTTAGAATCGATGATGTATTTTCTGTTATCCCGTGTTCTCATCATTTCCTTCTACTAGTAGTATTATAAGGAAGCTGAAATTTCAACGTTTGTGTGCTTGATGTTGATATTGTCTTTGATGTGAAGAACATACCACCACGACAGCCCACAGAATATATTGATTTGACATTTGTGTCATCATAGTCACGATACAACAGTTCCATTTAATCTCTGATTGTGAATTTTATTTTTACACCTGTCGAAGGAAATTGTCTGATGCCTTTTCAAAATGTATTCAGAACCAGTAAATGTCAGATCACAGAGTTGAACTTCTGATAGTTGATATAGTTTGTGTGGTAAGTAGGATGTAGATCCAAAATATCCCTGAAAAGAGAAAATAAAACACTTTAAGTATACAATAATACATACACAATATAAACATGATTTTAACAAGTGGGGTTGCACAACTAATCATTTGATCAAGTGTATGCTATATGGGAGGCCCCTTTCACATTTATTATTTATTTGCGCTTAAGCGTAAATCATTTGCGCTTAAGCTTAAGTGTAAATATGTGTCTATCAATTTATTTGCGCTTAAGCGCAAATCGTTTGCGCTTAATTGCAAATACCTAACACTCCCTTACATCCCTCTGATGTGAATGATTGAGTCCATCTCATATAATATTATCATGGGCCCATACCAGTAGTAGTGGCCCATACATACTGGAATGTTGATGAAAAAAAATTCCTATTTTCATAATATCAGAATCCCTGTCCCCAAGAATTTGTGCCTCCATCCCAGAGATATAGTATATTATATAAAAGAGACATATCCTGCACAGATCTATACCATTGCCATGGTCATAAAACATCTCGGGTTACTGGGGGATTGTTTCGATCATATGTGGGCTATATAAACTTTAGTGATGTGTTTAGGCCTGTGCCATTTGAAATTAATTCAAGGGGGAATCAATGCATATTAATTTTTATTTGCGCAAATGGACTTAAGTGCAAATGATTTGCGCTTAAGCACAAATTGTTTATGCGTAAGCGTAAATATTTGCACTTAAGCGCAAATGATAGAGGTTATTTGTGCTTAAGCGCAAATATTTGAGCTTAAGCGTAAATAAATAATAAATGTGAAAAGGGCCTCCCAGTATGCTGCATTGTAAGTACTATATGGCTTCTTTTCAGGGAGTTTGAACTGTTAAATAAAAGGAACGACTAACAGTCATTGTTTATGCCGAGTAGTTTGAACTATCGAGCTCAAATACAACCATGTAAATTTGCTGACATTTAATTAAAAAGCATTAAAAATAAACAGTAGTAACTACTATTTGGGATACCTGGAGTTTGCTTTTATGAGGGTTAAATAATTATTGTGCCTACAAGTCATCCAAGCTAATTATTAGTGTCTCTTTGATTTATCTGGGGTAAACCGCACCTATTCCACGAGACACCTGAGAAAGTTGCCCCTACATATATTCTAAGCTGATGATAAACACTTTTTATTGCTAATTATTTAAAATCATCAGTACCTATCCCCGACAATCCCTTTGTCACGTTACAGTACCCATGTGTAATGATTTTCCTACATATATTGATTATATTCTAAGCTGATACTGCTTCTAAGCTGATGATATTTATTAAAGGTGGATTATCTCTTTGTAAACATGTAACGTATTATATAGTTACTGGGCGGGGTAAAACATATTAGATTTGAATCGAAGACTCCTGTCCGGAAATGCTTCTATCAATTAATATTAATTTTATTTAGAATATTTTCTGGTCTAAAAAGATGTGTTTTTTCAGCTTATGAACAATAGTGGTTACTGTTAACAGAGACCATAAACTGTATTGTACAATTTTGTCACAAATAATCGTTAATTATACTCGTTATCGCTTATATAAGTGGAACACAACAATACAAGCAATCAATCTGGGACATTTGACTTTCGGTGCATAGCCATAGGAACAGTTCAGTACTCTGTATCACAATATGGTATCATCCGAATGGTCTGTTCTAAAAATAGACAAATAAAAGGTCCCGATTTAATATTCAAAATAAAATCAATATTAATTGATAGAAGCTTTTCCGGACAGGGATCTTCAGTTCATATCTATTATTTTATACCCACGCACCTATTTAAAAAAAATTATTTAAAGAGATAATCCATCCTTAACCCTTTCTTAACTGGAGCTTTCTGAAATTTTGTGCAAACCCTGTGCCAGTGCATACTCTGATATAGGCGAGTCGCCAATATGGCGCCTCGCATACTAATATAAAAGAGAATGCATTGGCCAAGTCCTTCCCAGGAAAAAGGAGCGATTACCCCAACACCAATAATTACTCGCAATATTGTATTCGCGGGTGTCAAAATTTTCACTTGCCCACTTGTCAAAATGTTTATGGTCACTGTAATAGTTGATTAAATATTGAAATTTTCGAAGGTATATTTATAACCTTTCCCATCTCAGTTAAATTATGGACATCTGAAAAGTTTAACTGGACATATGTCTATCCCACAATCCCACAGGTATAATTATTTTTTGGCCTATTACGCTTGAGGATTATCAGCGTTGGTCATGTGTTCAATTATTTGAACAGTTACTACTATGATGCTAATAAGACATTTATCTTTCATGCTATGTTTGCAGTGGTACATGTAACTTAAAATGGTTGAGTTTTAACATGTACGTTTCCATGGTAACTGCGATGAACAGTGCCTTGTCACTGGGGTCAGTGTCCACTGAGCCACTGACCATGTGCATGAGAAGATAAATTTACTTTCAGAAAAGTTCTCCTTGTGCGAAACAAAAGGAGAAATATGATATTGTACTGACTCTCACTGATCGTTGGCTGACTAAACAATAAAAGAATTGAAAGACTAACCACTTGGGTTTTAACATAACCACAAATCATGTAAATATTTCGCATTCAGTAAGTTAATACATTTTATATCTCAGCTTACACATGGATATGCATGGTTAACTGATAGGCCTACATGGGGAAACCGAAGAAATGCATGGTTAACTGATCATGATGGAAGGCCAGCTCACATGATAGTTGTTTAGGTCTAATGTATAGTGTTTTCACGATGGAGTTGTGTTTAAATTTGTTTTGTATTTATAACAGGAAGAGGTAAAAGTGTGTAACAGTAATGTTCGGCAAAAAATTATCGCTGACAAAGAAATAAAATTAGGATTGAGGTATTGAACATGGATTTTGGTCAGTCGAAACATGCATATTTTTTTGGCCTTTTTATGTACTGGTGCATGCAGTATATTTACATGTATGTTGTGCATGTCGGTTCTCAAATATATCTGCAACATCGATTAAGAACAGTGTCTATAGTTGCGTAAATTTAAAACTGAGCGAAAAATAATAATGTTCATATAATATATCAACGAGAGACTATTATAATATTTTTTAAATATTACATGTACAAATATTTGGATCAAACTCAAACTCACGTGATTTTATTTGATGATCAACACTGATCAATGCATAAATTAATGGAAAATATAAATTACTAAACTTTGAAAGTTTCGAAAAATAATAGCTGGATCCAAGACAATTCCCACTACGGTATTTCCTTGAAATCATGATTAACTTGAAAATGAAGTGCATAAACATACTAGTAGTGGTGAAGCCATTTGGTATTGCATAATGGTTACCAGTTTTGCTCTGACATTTTCAAAACAAACTGTAATATTAATAAACGGTACTGTACTGTAGGCATTGTAATGTACGGCAGACTTATTGTATTATCCCATACTTTCTCATCAGGATTATAACCGTGAAAGTCATTTTACCACCTCCGTGTGTCAGTGTTCTATCAGTCGACGTGTCAACAATGCGAGAATTCGACGAGCTTCCGTTCTGTCAAAATAATTTATGGTCGCAGTTAGTGACACCTTTGACAAAACTGTGTTCATAAATTAATTGTGCGCTGTGCACACTGTACTCACAAGTATATTCACAAACGAGGTAGATCTTGATTCGTTCAAATTGTAATTTAGAAATTTGGTGCAAGCGTGAATCGTGGAATTATGACTTTGAACCCGAGTCACTGAGTCTGAGAAGTTAGAACTAAGTAAGTTACTTAATTAGAACTTAGAGTTAGAGTCAACGGTCAAGAGTCAGTCTGCATGCCCTCGCCTGGAATTACTCAATTAGTGAATTTATTACATTCGCGGTCAAACAAGGCGTATAATGGTACATCCTACATCCGATAATGATCATGTACATGTACTCACCTTGTATATCATAATGTAAGCAGTTTTTTCTTGCCCACCGCGTGTGTTGTAATTGGCAATTTGTGGAAATAATAATCCGAGGTGGCGATTTTCATTTGTTTGAAAAGCATCACTTGCCTAACAACCGCCTGTGAGCAACGTTAATTCTGATTGGTTAAGACAAACGCGATCGTCCATTCGCTAAATAGATGACTCGGAAACACGATACCAAGAGTTCAATAGGGCATGTCAAAGGTCATCTATTTTTAAGAAACAAATTTTCAAAGGAACGGTATTGCAATTCAGCTCTCCCAGCGTCGTATGTGTGCTCCCAGTACACTCAGAGCCCTCTACGGGCTGGGCCTTCGGCCCATCCCTACGTGGGCTTATTATATCAAGTTATATTATATCAAGAAATATAGATATTGATATTGATATATGCATAAAGTAAAATATCTGAAAATAATGAAAAAAAAGGAATTTTGGCGGCCATTTTGTCAACAAACTTGGAAATTTGAAGCTATTTTATATTCGTAATTCATTATAATGCTTCAGTTATCAATTGTGACACATTATATATGTATAATTGGTGGTATGTGACCATTTAAAACACAAATATTGATGCGTAAAGTGGAAACCTGAATTATGACGGCGACTTTTGGCGGCCATCTTGAAAAATAGCGGCAATTTTTGATTTTTGCGTAGCCCCCGGGTTTTTTTGTGATCAGTGATGGGTACTGGTCATTCTTGCCAACTTTCATGGTTGTATCACCATTTGCAGAATTTATGCAGTTATCCGCCCTAATAGTATGGAAGATGAGGTAATCTAGGACAGGCTAAGCATAGAACTAACATCTTTAAATAATGGTATGGTAGATAACAAACTTTATTTGCACCCAGACAAAACTGAATCAATATTATTTGGATCTCGGAACAAAATTAAATCAGTTAGTAAATAAAATGTTCAGTTTGGCAGTCAACTGATAAAATCAGTGAATGAGGTGCAGTACTTAGGATCAATCATTGATCAGACATGATCAAGTGAAGCTTTGGCACAGTCAGTTATAAAGAAAGTACGTTCCAGAACTAAATTCCTCTTCAGGACAGCCATATATCTTCCATTTCATGCCAAGAAACTATTGTCCTCTGCTTTGGCTGATTGCTATTTTGATTATGCTTGCAGTTTATTGTGTTTTGGACTCACACGGTAGACCCAAAAAAGGCTGCACACCACTCAAAACAAACTAATGAGTTCTTGTTTAGCCTGAAACCTCGAGATCATGTCAGTCTCAAACATTTTAGATTAGCCTGTTGGTTTCCATTGAAAACTAAATTTCACTTCACCACTTTGAAGCTTGTCCATAAACTTCATTATAAAGGCCAACGCACATAATTGACATCTAATTTCATACCAATTAGCACCCTGCATACATATGATACCCGCTACAGTCGGATGAGTTTTATTACACCATCAAATGACACACATATTGCCAAATCATTCACTTACAATGGGATTAAACTTTGGAACGATTTAGACATCGAATACAAGTCAACCGAAGACTCACACCGGTTTAAAGAGTGTGTCAGCCTGGAATTATACGGCCAACTCAAAGATAAAGAAGAGGAAAATTTTGTGTGGACAAAATACTTTAAAGCAATCACCACCTTTTCATGTGCTCTATTTTCATCCCAAATACACATTTTAGTGCATTCATCCAGAGGAGGTATGTGGATTCGGTGTTGGAGTAAGCTCACTCGGCCACCATTTGATAGGTGGGTTGTTACGCCGAGTTATGAAGTAACTGACGAGGTTTGTGGTAGCTCACGAGTTATGTAGTAACAATCGACGAGTTTTGTGGTAGCTCACGAGTTTTGTAGTAAAATCGACGAGTTATGTAGTAATTTTGGTTACGAGTTTTGTAGTATAATATCGACGAGTTTTGTAGTAAAAGACAAGCTAACGAGTTTTGTAGTAATACTCGTCGAGTTTTGTAGCAACAAAGGCGGGTTTGGACTGAATAATTTTTTTTATAGTAAATGCAATGTTTTTTGTGTAAGTGGTTCTGTGGTGGACGTTAATGGCGTGGTAGCTCAACTTTACGTTGGTCCCTCGTCAGTGCTGCGTCGTTTCTCATCAGATCTGAGCCAAACGTCGTACATAGAAGTACTATGGCCATGGTATTAACTTGAACCTGGCCCCCATTACGTCAGACGTCGCGTCCTATTTATTAATACCATGTTGTATTGGAGAAATAGAATAAACTATCTATCTTGGTGGAAAACCAAATGTAGTTCTTCATTTTTCTCTCAGTGCATAATGGATTTGCGTCTTGTGCACTCTAAGAAATAAACGCAACCAACAGTAGCCGTGAAACAAAAGAGAGCGGCGAGTCATGCATGCGTACCATACAGTTAGTGTTACTAATAATCGTTTCACTTTGTTTTTGCAATATAGACAGCTCTACGCCACCTCTTGGTGCTTGGTTCGTTCTTGTGGATACCCATGTGATTTGACAAAGTAACACTCTGCATATTCAATTCATGTAGTTGAAAAATCAAAGAAAAAACGTGACAGTAATAGTGGACTCGTTAGCATGTTTTTTACTACAAAACTCGTAACCTGAAATAACTACATAACTCGTAACCTGAAATTACTATACATAACTCGTCGATGTTACTGCAAAACTCGTGAGCTACCCCAAAACTCGTCGATTGTTACTACATAACTCGTGAGCTACCACAAAACTCGTCACTTACTACATAACTCGGCGTAACATGGGTCCTTTGCTTATAATATCTGTGTAGAGGGCTGCGAAAACAAAACAGAACCCTTAGATACCTTCTGCTCTGAAGAAATTGTTCGGGTGCCACCTTTGGGATGATTACACGTATGCATTTCAGGGGTGACATCTGAGTAGTTTCTGTGTTGAATGCACATTGATTTGGTAGCGAATTTGCTACATTTTATAATTTTCTGTATAATTCACGAATGTATTTTATATGTTTTATGTTCACAATCATGTAGGTTTTACAGTTTGAACATTATACCGGGGAGATCTATGGATTCTGTCTTGGAGTAAGTCCAACTCGACCACCATTTGATAGGTGGGCTCTCTGCTTATATTTGTGGGGGCTGCTGAAACAAAACAGAACACATAGACACTGCTGGTGTGGTTGCATCACATTGACTGCCGACTCCCATTTAATTACATGCAAAAAGCACGAGGTAAATCGTAGCTGGTAGTCAACGTGTTAATTTGCAATAATTCATGCACAACATATCCCACACAATCATTCATCAAACTCTAAGTGCCTAATTTTATGAATATGTCATCTTAAATGATCTTAATGATTTAAAATGGTTTCACTACCAAACCAAGTTCGGTACCGGTAACTCTGAAATTTATCTTATCATTCTTAGTAAATTTCAACACATACTTTAATAAGGAAATATAACTCTTGAAGTCCAGTATTAACTATATTTATTCCTTTGGTCATTTGAAATTTAGAAATTGTTTGCAGATAACATCTGTTAATCTGAGGACCATTGCGGAAATTGGTCTGCCCATGTATGGGTCAGACTGTTCAATGTTATCCTCGGTGCGATGGGTGAGTCTTATTACATCATAAAGACCACTTCTTTAAACAGTTTATATATTTTATTAAATAAATTATAACGAAATGAAACTGAAATGAATCTTTCAAATTATCGTTTGATACTGTTATATATTTTTTCGTAAGTTTAAAATCAGCTGTATACAATCTAAACTGTAATATATTATGGTCCATTCAAACTGTAGGACCTGTTTGTAATATGTTTTTACATCGCACCAAATAAATATATATATATCTATCTATATGACGAAGTTATAGCGATAAAATACATTACGCCAATATGAACCTTATGGAATGATAGACACATATATACAGTGTATATTCGATATCGCAATTAATTTAATTCAAAATATATTCATTGTTATAGGCTATATAGCACAAAAGATAAATGAAATTGCATGCGATGGCTCGTTTGTCTACATGTATTTCAAACCCAATGATGAAAATATGGCTAATTAATTTACCTCATTCCAAAAATCATTTAATTTTGCCCGAAAAGATAACGTCTATGCTTCTATTGCGAATACAGTGCGAAGCCTTTACCTTCCGTTCAGCAAACTAACACAATTCTGTATTTGATTAAACTCCATTCCTATTATTGGATATCCTATATTCTGATATGTCATCGAACATCTCATGCCACGTGTTACTGATATTAACTATCGTAAGATACCCCATCGCGAACCCCGATTAGATAGTGTTTTCTATACAATCCATGGGGCTGGTTGTGAAGCTCCTTCGATTATGTTCGTATAGTGTGTGAGCTATATAAATGCATGCATTATTATTATTACCGTACTATTTCCATTTTATCCTCTGAGACACCCCTTTCGGTTGCAATTGTTCAGATTGACCCGACCCGCCCCGCGAGCCTAATGCTCCATTGCGAGGCAGACACTGGTATTGCCAATAATCTACAGCGACAATCCTCATTTGTATATTAAAAAGCCTAGAGTGCCATTGCGAGGCAGACACTGGTATTGCCATAATCTACAGCTACAATCCTCGTGTGTATAACTGTATATCTACATGCATTGTATTATACCGTTTAGACATAGAAGTTTATACCCAGTGCATGCTTATTACGGCCTCAGGCATATTTTGCCGACAGACGTAGCTCTGTAGTTCCATACGCCGGAAACGATGTATTGCGAATATGGATGGCACAAAACGCGCGCGATAACCGGCCGACGGAAAACGGAAAATCGACATTTCGGCGTCTTTAGGCAGCGGCGTGAAACGGGCGCTTGTGTTTCGTCTTGGACGAAGGGTCGCGCGACACAGAGGCGAAAGACGGCCGAAAAGAGCCATCGAGAACTTTTTCTTAGGGCGAAATCGGATGTCCAAGCTATATATATGCAGCTCACCGCTATACTGTGGGTTGTTATATATACAGCAGCTCACAGCTATACTGTGGATTGTTATACAGCAGCTCACCGCTATACTGTGGATTGTTATATATACAGCAGCTCACCGCTATAATGTGGATTGTTATATACAGCAGCTCACCGCTATACTGTGGATTGTTATATATACAGCAGCTCACCGCTATACTGTGGATTGTTATATATACAGCAGCTCACCGCTATAATGTGGATTGTTATATATACAGCAGCTCACCGCTATACTGTGGATTGTTATACAGCAGCTCACCGCTATACTGTGGATTGTTATATATACAGCAGCTCACCGCTATACTGTGGATTGTTATACAGCAGCTCACCGCTATACTGTGGATTGTTATATATATACAGCAGCTCACCGCTATACTGTGGATTGTTATACAGCAGCTCACCGCTATACTGTGGATTGTTATATATACAGCAGCTCACCGCTATACTGTGGATTGTTATACAGCAGCTCACCGCTATACTGTGGATTGTTATATATATACAGCAGCTCACCGCTATACTGTGGATTGTTATACAGCAGCTCACCGCTATACTGTGGATTGTTATACAGCAGCTCACCGCTATAATGTGGATTGTTATATATATACAGCAGCTCACCGCTATACTGTGGATTGTTATACAGCAGCTCACCGTTATACTGTGGATTGTTATATATACAGCAGCTCACCGCTATACTGTGGATTGTTATACAGCAGCTCACCGCTATACTGTGGATTGTTATACAGCAGCTCACCGCTATACTGTGGATTGTTATATATACAGCAGCTCACCGCTATAATGTGGATTGTTATATATACAGCAGCTCACCGCTATACTGTGGATTGTTATACAGCAGCTCACCGCTATACTGTGGATTGTTATATATACAGCAGCTCACCGCTATACTGTGGATTGTTATATATACAGCAGCTCACCGCTATAATGTGGATTGTTATATATACAGCAGCTCACCGCTATACTGTGGATTGTTATACAGCAGCTCACCGCTATACTGTGGATTGTTATATATACAGCAGCTCACCGCTATACTGTGGATTGTTATATATACAGCAGCTCACCGCTATAATGTGGATTGTTATATATACAGCAGCTCACCGCTATACTGTGGATTGTTATACAGCAGCTCACCGCTATACTGTGGATTGTTATATATACAGCAGCTCACCGCTATACTGTGGATTGTTATACAGCAGCTCACCGCTATACTGTGGATTGTTATATATATACAGCAGCTCACCGCTATACTGTGGATTGTTATACAGCAGCTCACCGCTATACTGTGGATTGTTATATATACAGCAGCTCACCGCTATACTGTGGATTGTTATACAGCAGCTCACCGCTATACTGTGGATTGTTATATATATACAGCAGCTCACCGCTATACTGTGGATTGTTATACAGCAGCTCACCGCTATACTGTGGATTGTTATACAGCAGCTCACCGCTATAATGTGGATTGTTATATATATACAGCAGCTCACCGCTATACTGTGGATTGTTATACAGCAGCTCACCGTTATACTGTGGATTGTTATATATACAGCAGCTCACCGCTATACTGTGGATTGTTATACAGCAGCTCACCGCTATACTGTGGATTGTTATACAGCAGCTCACCGCTATACTGTGGATTGTTATACAGCAGCTCACCGCTATACTGTGGATTGTTATACAGCAGCTCACCGCTATACTGTGGATTGTTATACAGCAGCTCACCGCTATACTGTGGATTGTTATATATACAGCAGCTCACCGCTATACTGTGGATTGTTTTATATATACAGCAGCTCACCGCTATAATGTGGATTGTTATACAGCAGCTCACCGCTATAATGTGGATTGTTATATATACAGCAGCTCACCGCTATACTGTGGATTGTTATACAGCAGCTCACCGCTATACTGTGGATTGTTATATATACAGCAGCTCACCGCTATACTGTGGATTGTTATACAGCAGCTCACCGCTATAATGTGGATTGTTATACAGCAGCTCACCGCTATACTGTGGATTGTTATACAGCAGCTCACCGCTATACTGTGGATTGTTATACAGCAGCTCACCGCTATACTGTGGATTGTTATACAGCAGCTCACCGCTATCCTGTGGATTGTTATACAGCAGCTCACCGCTATACTGTGGATTATTATACAGCAGCTCACCGCTATCCTGTGGATTGTTATACAGCAGCTCACCGCTATCCTGTGGATTGTTATACAGCAGCTCACCGCTATACTGTGGATTGTTATACAGCAGCTCACCGCTATACTGTGGATTGTTATACAGCAGCTCACCGCTATACTGTGGATTGTTATACAGCAGCTCACCGCTATAATGTGGATTGTTATACAGCAGCTCACCGCTATACTGTGGATTGTTATACAGCAGCTCACCGCTATACTGTGGATTGTTATACAGCAGCTCACCGCTATACTGTGGATTGTTATACAGCAGCTCACCGCTATACTGTGGATTGGTATACAGCAGCTCACCGCTATACTGTGGATTGTTATACAGCAGCTCACCGCTATACTGTGGATTGTTATACAGCAGCTCACCGCTATACTGTGGATTGTTATACAGCAGCTCACCGCTATCCTGTGGATTGGTATACAGCAGCTCACCGCTATACTGTGGATTGTTATACAGCAGCTCACCGCTATACTGTGGATTGTTATACAGCAGCTCATCGCTATACTGTGGATTGGTATATATACAGCAGCTCACCGCTATACTGTGACACTGTAAATTGTAGCTGATATCGGTTACATTATATAGAAGTTCGCCAATTTGAGAAATTGTTCAGCATGCGATTTCATGCACTATCCGGATAATATGTATAATGTAGAATCTTGAGGGCGTTACCATTTCTGACGATGATTTTCTTGTTGTTATTGTTCTCAATTTGCTCTATTGGTACTGCCATTACTACAACAGTTTCTGACAACTTTCAGCATTCTTCAATTGCGGATTCAATTGTAAATAACTTGTAATGAGATACCGGGCACACATGAAATACCCAACACCATGTGTGATTCCATGGTAAGATGACCACGTTGGAGTAACCCGTGATATTTGGGCATAATGTGGCGCGGATACGTGGTTTATTTCTCCCCGAACACAACACGAGGTTTCCGGGGGATATTCCGCAGAGTCTTGCTACCATGAGATCGCCAGAAATAATCATCCTGGTTCGTTGTGCTTTCTGGCTTCTCCACCACGCGTCATTCTCGCGGATTATATTATTGTATACAATGGATTGGAAATAGTAGTGGGGGGGATAGTTGCAAAATCGTTCACTTTGTGATAGAAGCGCCAAACTTTCAGAGTTTGTTAAGTGGTTGGTGAGTATTACTAAACTGGCTGGTTCCAGATTTTGGAGGTCACCTTGACTTTCAATTTGACCTTGACCTTTTTGAAAATCTCAGTTTTTGGGTTGGGTGGTTTATGCCATCCTTTTCTTGTGAAAATCGCATGTTCTCACAGTTTTCTCAATACAATTATAGTTGGGATGTGACCACGGTTCATTTGGGCCAAAACATATCTAAATTTTCATAAGATGGCCGCCAATATGGCCGCCGGAAGTTGAAGATATGACATTTTTTCACAAATATCTTCTAGTTCAATTCATGCTGTTTGGAACTGGTTGAGTAATGCAACTTTATTTTGTGTTTTGTATATTAACCGATCATTGGAGCAATTAAATATGCAATTATTGTGGTCTTATCCCCTTCCGATCCCTCAAAACTTCGATTTTACAAGATGCGGTATAAAATTTCACAAAAAATCACAATTGGGATTCTAGTCATATTTCAACAAGAAATGAACATAACTTTGTAATGTAAGTGAGGCATATCATTACCTATGAATATTCCAAATCACTGGAACCAAAATTCCTACTTTGGCTAAAAATGGCTGCCAATATGGCCGCCAAAATATGGAAAATGGTAAATATTACACCAGTGTCTCCTGCAATCGTTTGCAAGTTGTGGTTGTTGTATAAAATTGGCAATTATGCATTCTATACATTGAATACTAACATGTTTGATGCACCATGGTTAATTGTTACTATTGTCACCACTGACATCGTCAAAAATATTAGACATTTTTCTTAAAAACTGGACATAAATATTGGCAAAAATTCACTTTTCAGGTTTGGACCATTTTTTCAGGTAAAATGTAACTATCTTTGGATTGAAAGGTTTTTATTGTTTTGGTCTATCTTTAATGTGTCTCACTACGGTGTTTATAGACCAAATTGCTCAAGATGGCTTCCAAAATGGCAACCAAATTTGTAAAATGTAATTTTTTTTACATATATCCCGAACATTCTCTGCATTATCCGAAAATGTAGCAAAATGTGACTCACTTGGTTATTATTTATACGTGTTAGTTAATTAACTGACAACTAAATGTTCTATTCGGGTTGTCCCACTTTCGTTTGGGCAAAATAAATTCATTTTAAAGTATGTAATTTTGCCGAGCACCTCTTCTGTGATTTTGGCCATAGTTATTGAAAGGAAATGGGCAGAACTTTGAGACAGAATTGAGATGGACCATAATATTTGGCTATTCTGGTCCATTATGCTAAGAAAATGTCAACTGAATACAGTGCGGATGCCAATATCGTAGCCAGGGAGTTACTCTATGATCATACGTGAGGTGAATAGGTATACAGTGAGTTATTGTATGTCATGACTTATGTGAATAGGTATACAATGAGTGACGATATGGTTATGAGTGGGTTGTCCATTGTAAGATGCATCTATGTATACAAGGAGATGTCATGGTCAGGTTTGAGGTGAATCAGTATGCATGGAGTGACTGTATAGTGTATGATTGTGTATACCCAGTACGGGTGTACCAGGTGTGCCTGTATGGGCATTGGTGTGGTGTATGGATATAGCTACATGGTCATCTATGTGTTGATTATGTATATATGGAGTGACTGTAAGGGCATGGGTGGGATGTACATGTGTTGTGTGTATGACCATGGATGGGTGTGTTGGTAAATAGGGTGTGATTTTATGTTTACGGGTAATGTGTATAGGTATACATGGAATGACTGAACGGTCATATTGAATATGATTACATGGAGTAAGCCGGGTGGACATTATCGAGTGTGTGGGTATATATGGATCTCATATCTATATATCTCATGGATGTATTATCATTGGTGGGTGTATAGGGATTAGCTGTATTATCATGGATGGCATGTATGATTATACAGTGAATTGCTGAATTGTCATGTGTGATGTGTATATGCAAGTATGGATTGTTTGAGTGGTTGTGTGTATATCTGGAAGGGCTGAATGGCCATTAGTGATGTTTACTTGTATGCTTGGAGTGAATCTATGAGAAGATAGAGCGTCTCGTTAGAGCCACATCTAAAAATAGAATCTTTGGGTCTAAAATTGGTTGTGGGTGCCTCGTTCGCGTCACATCTAAAAATAGAATCTTTGGGTCTAAAATTGGTTGTGGGTGTCTCGTTCGCCTCACATCTCAAAATAGAATCTTTGGGTCTAAAATTGGTTGTACTAAAATATTCACAAAAACCCCAAATTTCCAAAATATCAAAACTTCCAAAAAAAAATTTCAAAACCCAAAACTTCCAAAATTTCAAAAACTTCCAAAATTTCAAAAACTTTCAAATATTTCAAAAATTTCAAAAACTTCCAAAATTTCCAGAATTTCCAAAACTTCCAAAATTTCAAAAACTTCCAAAATTTCCAAAACTTACAAAATTTCCAAAACTCCAAAAATTTCCAAAACTTCCAAAATTTCCAAAATTTCCAAAACTTCCAAAATTTCCAAAACTCCAAAAATTTCCAAAACTTCCAAAATTTCCAAAATTTCAAAAACTTCAAAAAAATTCCAAAACTTCCAAAATTTCAATATAATGAAGATGACGAGCAACCAATTTTCGACTGGCCTGAGGCATTACGTTATGGAATGAATAACGACAGCGGATCAGAATGCATACATATAGTACGTCACTTGGACATTTTATCAGTTTATCACGTGATCACTAAATGTGGCAATCGGGTATCCACCGATGCCTGCAATGTATTATTTATAATAATTGGACTCATTGATCTCACGTAAATAATACTCTTAGTTGTTCCAATAAAATAGTTATCAAATTCGATCACCAATAGATTTGACTGTGGAATGTAATGACCTTTAACTTATTTATCGATCTAAAGGGACACTCATTATGAATGAATGTTAACAATACAAGCGCACGAATGAAGAGCGTTGAACATATACGAAATTACTACACGAATGAATTGAACCTTGAAATTTATATTTCACATCTTACCAACAACAGCTACAGACATAATCATAGTATTATACTGTCTTGCATGTACACACACTATGACATCATTAAAGGCGGACAATCCACTCACGGTGTGACAACAGATACGGACATAGGCATAGTGTTATACAGTCTTCTATGTACCCACGCTATGACACCATTAACGTACATTGGATGTTAGGTCTATGACTCTTGAGTATGCACCAATCAATGAGCAAATGAGCAATAAAAATGAGCAAATGAGCAAAAAAATGAGCAAATGAGCAATAAAATGAGCAAATGAGCAAGAAAATGAGCAAATGAGCATAAAAAATGAGCAAATGAGCAAGAAAATGAGCAAATGAGCAAGAAAATGAGCAAATGAGCAATAAAAATGAGCAAATGAGCAAGAAAGTGAGCAAATGAGCAAGAAAATGAGCAAATGAGCAAGAAAATGAGCAAATGAGCAAGAAAATGAGCAAATGAGCAAAAAAAATGAGCAAATGAGCAAGAAAATGAGCAAATGAGCAATAAAAATGAGCAAATAAATGAGCAAATGAGCAAATAAATGAGCAAATGAGCAAAAAAAATGAGCAAATGAGCAATAAAATGAGCAATAAAAATGAGCAAATGAGCAAAAAAATGAGCAAATGAGCAAGAAAATGAGCAAATGAGCAATAAAAATGAGCAAATGAGCAAAAAAATGAGCAAATGAGCAAGAAAATGAGCAAATGAGCAAGAAAATGAGCAAATGAGCAATAAAAATGAGCAAATGAGCAAATAAATGAGCAAATGAGCAAATAAATGAGCAAATGAGCAAGAAAATGAGCAAATGAGCAATAAAAATGAGCAAATGAGCAAAAAAATGAGCAAATGAGCAAGAAAATGAGCAAATGAGCAAGAAAATGAGCAAATGAGCAATAAAAATGAGCAAATGAGCAAAAAAATGAGCAAATGAGCAAGAAAATGAGCAAATGAGCAAGAAAATGAGCAAATGAGCAATAAAAATGAGCAAATGAGCAAGAAAATGAGCAAAAATATGAGCAAATGAGCAAAAAAATGAGCAAAAAAATGTAATTCTGCTGTGGTTAAGCAGTCCATTATTTAGGGCATACCTGTATGTAGGCCTACCAGTGGATGAATAGTCTGCCGGAGAAGTACTGTGTAGACAGGTCTTGTCGGTAAGAGAGTCAGACGAGTAGTGAAGGCTCGGCTATTAAAACATAGTAATGCGATAGCGAACATCAAACGAGTCTGCGCACGCATATCTGTCAAAGGATACAAGGGCAGTCATTGGTCAATTTATCCCCGGTGTCAGCTCAGTACCCAATCGGGACGAAGCCGAAGGTCAACTCATTTTTTTTGCTCATTATAGTACGTCACTTGGACATTTTATCAGTTTATCACGTGATCACTAAATGTGGCAATCGGGTATCCACCGATGCCTGCAATTTATTATTTATAATAATTGGACTCATTGATCTCACGTAAATAATACTCTTAGTTGTTCCAATAAAATAGTTATCAAATTCGATCACCAATAGATTTGACTGTGGAATATAATGACCTTTAACTTATTTATCGATCTAAAGGGACACTCATTATGAATGAATGTTAACAATACAAGCGCACGGACGAAGAGCGTTGAACATATACAAAATTACTACATGAATGAATTGAACCTTGAAATTTATATTTCACATCTTACCAACAACAGCTACAGGCATTATCATAGGGTTATACTGTCTTGCATGTACACACGCTATGACATCATTAAAGGCGGACAATCCACTCACGGTGTGACAACAGATACAGACATAGGCATAGTGTTATACTATCTTACATGTACACACGCTATGACATCATTCGAAGGGGCAATACACTCAAGGAGTTAATGTGACACGAAACAAGGGACGTGATGTAATATTGGTGTTTGAATCTTAAAGGAACACAAGACACTCTAAAGGGACATTCATTATGAATGAATGTTAACAATACAAGCACACGAATGAAGAGCGTTGAACATATACAAAATTACAAGACACTCTAAAGGGACATTCATTATGAATGAATGTTAACAATACAAGCGCACGAATGCAGAGCGTTGAACATATACAAAATTACTACACGAATGAATTGAACCTTGAAATTTATATTTCACATCTTACCAACAACAGCTACAGGCATTATCATAGGGTTATACTGTCTTGCATGTACACACGCTATGACATCATTAAAGGCGGACAATCCACTCACGGTGTGACAACAGATACAGACATAGGCATAGTGTTATACTATCTTACATGTACACACGCTATGACATCATTCGAAGGGGGCAATACACTCAAGGAGTTAATGTGACACGAAACAAGGGACGTGATGTAATATTGGTGTTTGAATCTTAAAGGAACACAAGACACTCTAAAGGGACATTCATTATGAATGAATGTTAACAATACAAGCACACGAATGAAGAGTGTTGAACATATACAAAATTACAAGACACTCTGAAGGGACATTCATTATGAATGAATGTTAACAATACAAGCGCACGAATGCAGAGCGTTGAACATATACAAAATTACTACACGAATGAATTGAACCTTGAAATTTATATTTCACATCTTACCAACAACAGCTACAGGCATTATCATAGGGTTATACTGTCTTGCATGTACACACGCTATGACATCATTAAAGGCGGACAATCCACTCACGGTGTGACAACAGATACAGACATAGGCATAGTGTTATACTATCTTACATGTACACACGCTATGACATCATTCGAAGGGGCAATACACTCAAGGAGTTAATGTGACACGAAACAAGGGACGTGATGTAATATTGGTGTTTGAATCTTAAAGGAACACAAGACACTCTAAAGGGACATTCATTATGAATGAATGTTAACAATACAAGCACACGAATGAAGAGCGTTGAACATATACAAAATTACAAGACACTCTAAAGGGACATTCATTATGAATGAATGTTAACAATACAAGCGCACGAATGCAGAGCGTTGAACATATACAAAATTACTACATGAATGAATTGAACCTTGAAATTTATATTTCACATCTTACCAACAACAGCTACAGGCATTATCATAGGGTTATACTGTCTTGCATGTACACACGCTATGACATCATTAAAGGCGGACAATCCACTCACGGTGTGACAACAGATACAGACATAGGCATAGTGTTATACTATCTTACATGTACACACGCTATGACATCATTCGAAGGGGCAATACACTCAAGGAGTTAATGTGACACGAAACAAGGGACGTGATGTAATATTGGTGTTTGAATCTTAAAGGAACACAAGACACTCTAAAGGGACATTCATTATGAATGAATGTTAACAATACAAGCACACGAATGAAGAGCGTTGAACATATACAAAATTACAAGACACTCTAAAGGGACATTCATTATGAATGAATGTTAACAATACAAGCGCACGAATGCAGAGCGTTGAACATATACAAAATTACTACACGAATGAATTGAACCTTAAAATTTATATTTCACATCTTACCAACAACCGCTACAGACATAATCATAGTGTTATACTGTCTTGCACACACGCTATGAAATCATTAAAGGCGGACAATCCACTCAAGGAGTTAAAGTGACACGAAACAAGGGACGTGATGTAATATTGGTGGTTGAATCTTAAAGGAACACAAGACACTCTAAAGGGGGCACTCATTATGAATGAATGTTAACAATACAAGCGCACGAATGAAGAGCGTTAAACATATACAAAATTACTACACGAATGAATTGAACCTTGAAATTTATATTTCACATCTTACCAACAGCTACAGACATAATCATAGGGTTATACTGTCTTGCATGTACCATGCTATGACATCATTAAAGGGGGGATAATACACGCATGGTGTGGAATGTTAAAGTGACACGAGATAGCGAGGGGTAGCATCACCAAATTACCCTCTGGGGACCTCATTCTGCCATCTAAAAATAGAATCTTTGGGTCTAAAATTGGTTGTACTAAAATATTCCCAAAAAACCCAAAACTTCAAAAATTTCAAAAAACTTCAAAAATGGCGGCGGTGGCGCCGCCGCCGAGAGCTTTCCGATGAATGGCAACAAGCCATATTTCCGACTAACTCCTGAAAAGTTACCTATAATTCTGCTGTGGTTAAGGCCGGCGGCGGCGGCGGTGGCGGCGGCGGCATTGCTGTATTTTACTGCGGCGGCGGTGCCGCCGCCGCCGGGGTCCGCCGCCGGCGGACCCCGCAGTAAAATACCGTAATGCCACCGCCGCCACCGCCACCGCCGCCGGCCTTAACCACAGCAGAATTATAGGTAACTTTTCAGGAGTTAGTCGGAAATATGGCTTGTTGCCATTCATCGGAAAGCTCTCGGCGGCGGCGCCACCGCCGCCATTTTTGAAGTTTTTGAAATTTTTGAAGTTTTGGGTTTTTTGGGAATATTTTAGTACAACCAATTTTAGACCCAAAGATTCTATTTTTAGATGGCAGAATGAGGTCCCCAGAGGGTAATTTGGTGATGCTACCCCTCGCTATCTCGTGTCACTTTAACATTCCACACCATGCGTGTATTATCCCCCCTTTAATGATGTCATAGCATGGTACATGCAAGACAGTATAACCCTATGATTATGTCTGTAGCTGTTGGTAAGATGTGAAATATAAATTTCAAGGTTCAATTCATTCGTGTAGTAATTTTGTATATGTTTAACGCTCTTCATTCGTGCGCTTGTATTGTTAACATTCATTCATAATGAGTGCCCCCTTTAGAGTGTCTTGTGTTCCTTTAAGATTCAACCACCAATATTACATCACGTCCCTTGTTTCGTGTCAGTTTAACTCCTTGAGTGGATTGTCCGCCTTTAATGATTTCATAGCGTGTGTGCAAGACAGTATAACACTATGATTATGTCTGTAGCGGTTGTTGGTAAGATGTGAAATATAAATTTTAAGGTTCAATTCATTCGTGTAGTAATTTTGTATATGTTCAACGCTCTGCATTCGTGCGCTTGTATTGTTAACATTCATTCATAATGAATGTCCCTTTAGAGTGTCTTGTAATTTTGTATATGTTCAACGCTCTTCATTCGTGTGCTTGTATTGTTAACATTCATTCATAATGAATGTCCCTTTAGAGTGTCTTGTGTTCCTTTAAGATTCAAACACCAATATTACATCACGTCCCTTGTTTCGTGTCACATTAACTCCTTGAGTGTATTGCCCCTTCGAATGATGTCATAGCGTGTGTACATGTAAGATAGTATAACACTATGCCTATGTCTGTATCTGTTGTCACACCGTGAGTGGATTGTCCGCCTTTAATGATGTCATAGCGTGTGTACATGCAAGACAGTATAACCCTATGATAATGCCTGTAGCTGTTGTTGGTAAGATGTGAAATATAAATTTCAAGGTTCAATTCATTCATGTAGTAATTTTGTATATGTTCAACGCTCTGCATTCGTGCGCTTGTATTGTTAACATTCATTCATAATGAATGTCCCTTTAGAGTGTCTTGTAATTTTGTATATGTTCAACGCTCTTCATTCGTGTGCTTGTATTGTTAACATTCATTCATAATGAATGTCCCTTTAGAGTGTCTTGTGTTCCTTTAAGATTCAAACACCAATATTACATCACGTCCCTTGTTTCGTGTCACATTAACTCCTTGAGTGTATTGCCCCTTCGAATGATGTCATAGCGTGTGTACATGTAAGATAGTATAACACTATGCCTATGTCTGTATCTGTTGTCACACCGTGAGTGGATTGTCCGCCTTTAATGATGTCATAGCGTGTGTACATGCAAGACAGTATAACCCTATGATAATGCCTGTAGCTGTTGTTGGTAAGATGTGAAATATAAATTTCAAGGTTCAATTCATTCGTGTAGTAATTTGGTATATGTTCAACGCTCTGCATTCGTGCGCTTGTATTGTTAACATTCATTCATAATGAATGTCCCTTCAGAGTGTCTTGTAATTTTGTATATGTTCAACACTCTTCATTCGTGTGCTTGTATTGTTAACATTCATTCATAATGAATGTCCCTTTAGAGTGTCTTGTGTTCCTTTAAGATTCAAACACCAATATTACATCACGTCCCTTGTTTCGTGTCACATTAACTCCTTGAGTGTATTGCCCCCTTCGAATGATGTCATAGCGTGTGTACATGTAAGATAGTATAACACTATGCCTATGTCTGTATCTGTTGTCACACCGTGAGTGGATTGTCCGCCTTTAATGATGTCATAGCGTGTGTACATGCAAGACAGTATAACCCTATGATAATGCCTGTAGCTGTTGTTGGTAAGATGTGAAATATAAATTTCAAGGTTCAATTCATTCGTGTAGTAATTTTGTATATGTTCAACGCTCTGCATTCGTGCGCTTGTATTGTTAACATTCATTCATAATGAATGTCCCTTTAGAGTGTCTTGTAATTTTGTATATGTTCAACGCTCTTCATTCGTGTGCTTGTATTGTTAACATTCATTCATAATGAATGTCCCTTTAGAGTGTCTTGTGTTCCTTTAAGATTCAAACACCAATATTACATCACGTCCCTTGTTTCGTGTCACATGAACTCCTTGAGTGTATTGCCCCTTCGAATGATGTCATAGCGTGTGTACATGTAAGATAGTATAACACTATGCCTATGTCTGTATCTGTTGTCACACCGTGAGTGGATTGTCCGCCTTTAATGATGTCATAGCGTGTGTACATGCAAGACAGTATAACCCTATGATAATGCCTGTAGCTGTTGTTGGTAAGATGTGAAATATAAATTTCAAGGTTCAATTCATTCATGTAGTAATTTTGTATATGTTCAACGCTCTTCATCCGTGCGCTTGTATTGTTAACATTCATTCATAATGAGTGTCCCTTTAGATCGATAAATAAGTTAAAGGTCATTATATTCCACAGTCAAATCTATTGGTGATCGAATTTGATAACTATTTTATTGGAACAACTAAGAGTATTATTTACGTGAGATCAATGAGTCCAATTATTATAAATAATAAATTGCAGGCATCGGTGGATACCCGATTGCCACATTTAGTGATCACGTGATAAACTGATAAAATGTCCAAGTGACGTACTATAATGAGCAAAAAAAATGAGTTGACCTTCGGCTTCGTCCCGATTGGGTACTGAGCTGACACCGGGGATAAATTGACCAATGACTGCCCTTGTATCCTTTGACAGATATGCGTGCGCAGACTCGTTTGATGTTCGCTATCGCATTACTATGTTTTAATAGCCGAGCCTTCACTACTCGTCTGACTCTCTTACCGACAAGACCTGTCTACACAGTACTTCTCCGGCAGACTATTCATCCACTGGTAGGCCTACATACAGGTATGCCCTAAATAATGGACTGCTTAACCACAGCAGAATTACATTTTTTTGCTCATTTTTTTGCTCATTTGCTCATATTTTTGCTCATTTTCTTGCTCATTTGCTCATTTTTATTGCTCATTTGCTCATTTTCTTGCTCATTTGCTCATTTTCTTGCTCATTTGCTCATTTTTTTGCTCATTTGCTCATTTTTATTGCTCATTTGCTCATTTTCTTGCTCATTTGCTCATTATTTTGCTCATTTGCTCATTTTTATTGCTCATTTGCTCATTTTATTGCTCATTTACTCATTTTTTTGCTCATTTGCTCATTTATTTGCTCATTTGCTCATTTATTTGCTCATTTGCTCATTTTTATTGCTCATTTGCTCATTTTCTTGCTCATTTGCTCATTTTCTTGCTCATTTGCTCATTTTTATTGCTCATTTGCTCATTTTCTTGCTCATTTGCTCATTTTTTTGCTCATTTTTATTGCTCATTTTATTGCTCATTTGCTCATTTTTTTTGCTCATTTGCTCATTTATTTGCTCATTTGCTCATTTATTTGCTCATTTGCTCATTTTTATTGCTCATTTGCTCATTTTCTTGCTCATTTGCTCATTTTTTTTGCTCATTTGCTCATTTTCTTGCTCATTTGCTCATTTTCTTGCTCATTTTCTTGCTCATTTGCTCACTTTCTTGCTCATTTGCTCATTTTTATTGCTCATTTGCTCATTTTCTTGCTCATTTGCTCATTTTCTTGCTCATTTGCTCATTTTTTATGCTCATTTGCTCATTTTCTTGCTCATTTGCTCATTTTATTGCTCATTTGCTCATTTTTTTGCTCATTTGCTCATTTTTATTGCTCATTTGCTCATTGATTGGTGCATACTCAAGAGTCATAGACCTAACATCCAATGTACGTTAATGGTGTCATAGCGTGGGTACATAGAAGACTGTATAACACTATGCCTATGTCCGTATCTGTTGTCACACCGTGAGTGGATTGTCCGCCTTTAATGATGTCATAGTGTGTGTACATGCAAGACAGTATAATACTATGATTATGTCTGTAGCTGTTGTTGGTAAGATGTGAAATATAAATTTCAAGGTTCAATTCATTCGTGTAGTAATTTCGTATATGTTCAACGCTCTTCATTCGTGCGCTTGTATTGTTAACATTCATTCATAATGAGTGTCCCTTTAGATCGATAAATAAGTTAAAGGTCATTACATTCCACAGTCAAATCTATTGGTGATCGAATTTGATAACTATTTTATTGGAACAACTAAGAGTATTATTTACGTGAGATCAATGAGTCCAATTATTATAAATAATACATTGCAGGCATCGGTGGATACCCGATTGCCACATTTAGTGATCACGTGATAAACTGATAAAATGTCCAAGTGACGTACTATATGTATGCATTCTGATCCGCTGTCGTTATTCATTCCATAACGTAATGCCTCAGGCCAGTCGAAAATTGGTTGCTCGTCATCTTCATTATATTGAAATTTTGGAAGTTTTGGAAATTTTTGAAGTTTTTGAAATTTTGGAAATTTTGGAAGTTTTGGAAATTTTTGGAGTTTTGGAAATTTTGGAAGTTTTGGAAATTTTGGAAATTTTGGAAGTTTTGGAAATTTTTGGAGTTTTGGAAATTTTGTAAGTTTTGGAAATTTTGGAAGTTTTTGAAATTTTGGAAGTTTTGGAAATTCTGGAAATTTTGGAAGTTTTTGAAATTTTTGAAATATTTGAAAGTTTTTGAAATTTTGGAAGTTTTTGAAATTTTGGAAGTTTTGGGTTTTGAAATTTTTTTTTGGAAGTTTTGATATTTTGGAAGTTTGGGGTTTTTGTGAATATTTTAGTACAACCAATTTTAGACCCAAAGATTCTATTTTGAGATGTGAGGCGAACGAGACACCCACAACCAATTTTAGACCCAAAGATTCTATTTTTAGATGTGACGCGAACGAGGCACCCACAACCAATTTTAGACCCAAAGATTCTATTTTTAGATGTGGCTCTAACGAGACGCTCTATCTTCTTCTATGGTCTAGGGTGGGCTGTATATGTATATCGAGTGGTTATATGACTATGTGTGTCGATATAGGTATACAGGTAGTGAATGTATGGTCAATGGTGAGATGAGTACATGTAGGTATACAAGTAGTGACTGTATGATCATAAATATAATGGACATCTATACAGGGGGTGACTATTAAAATGGTCATGTGTCAGGCGTATTAGTATACCTGGTGTTCCTGTTTGTGACTCGTGGCAGTATGGTCATGTGTAGGTTATACCAGTATACACATGTGTCGCTTTATTGTCATGGGCAAGGGATATGTGTATATAGCAAGTGGCTATATGGCCATGGATAAAGTGCATATGCATACATGGAGTGACTATACTGACATGGCTGGGGTGTATTTAGTATATCTTGAGTGACTATGCGACTATGGTGTGACAAATAGGTATACAGGGAATGACATGGCCAATGTTGAGGTGCATATGTATGCAAGGATTGACCATGGTCGTGTATGAATGTTTTGAATAGGTACACCCGGTGTGACTATATGGCCATAGGTCAGGTAACATTGGTGAAGGTATGTGTATGAAGCGAGTGGCTATATGGCCATTGGTGAGGTGCATATGTATACCCGGAGTGACTTTATGGTCATTGTTGATGTATATATTGATTGTCTATTTGACCACATGTTTGGAGAATAGGTATACATGGGATGGCCAATGGTGAGCTGAATGGGTATACAAGGAATGACTATATGGTTATCGGATATGTTTAGGAGTATCCCCGGTGCGCCTGTATCGTGACGCGCGGCTGTAAGGTCACCCGTGGTCGTGGATCAGGTGTACATGGATACAGTGGGTCACTATATGGTTATGTCTGTGGTGTTTATGTATATATGTAATGACTATGTGGTAATGGGTGGCCATCGTTTTCCGTGTTTAACGCCCCCCATGTATATAAACACCATCAAGATAGAGAACTCTCTGACATGACCTCTCCATTGACTAACATATCCTTGAGTTATTGTGCCACCCAAGGTACACACGTACAACCAACCCATTACCTCAGTCACTCCATATGTACATAAACACAACACAAATGACAACATAGTCACCCAATTTATACACGTACACCTGGTCATACAGCCATACTTGGTTATACCCGTACATACCACAAATGACGATACAGCCACGAGTCACCATGTATGAACACCAGGTATACACATACACCCGTCACATGGCCATATAGTCACTCTATGTATACATATTCACTACATTCACGATCATACGGTCACGCGTTGTATACCTGGTCACCTCACCATGGACTATACAGCCACTACATGTATACCTATTCGCCATATCCATTACCATAGAGTCAATCCATGTATACATATGCACATCACCAATGGTGAGCCCTTCCAGATATACCAATACCCGCACATACGACCTCTCATAAGTTCCACACTTGCCATACTCATGATAATGCATCTACTCCCCATACACCATCAATGATAACACATCCACAACATATAAAAATATACAACCCACCGTTGCCAACAGGGCACTCCCCAAATACCCACACATCATCCATGACCATACAATAACTCGCGGTATACCTATTATCCTCATCTACGATCATAGAGTAACTCCCTGGCTGTCATCTTGGCTTCCACCCTGTATCCAGTTGATAAATTTTTATCATAATGGGCCAGACTACCCACATCTCATGGTGCATCTCAGTTCCGTCTCAAAGTTCTGCCCATTTCCTTTCAATAATATGGCCATAATCACAAAATAGGTTATCCGCAAAATTCCATACTGCAACTTTAAAATGAATTTGTCATGCCCCATACGGAACTAGGATAAACATAATAGAACATAGTTGTCAGCTAATTAACTAACATGTATAATAACCAAGTGAGTCACAATTTGCTACCTTTTCGGATAACGCAAAGAATAATTTTCTGGATATGTGTAAAAAAATTACTTTTTTACAAATTTGGTTGCCATTTTGGAAGCCATCTTGAGCAATTTAGTCTATAAACACCATAGTGTGACACATTTAAGATAGGTTAAAACAATAAACACATTTGATACCAAAGGTAGTTGCATTTTATTTGAAAAAATGGTCGAACCCTGAAAAGTTATTTTTTGCCGATATTTATGTCAAGTTTGTGAGAGAAAAATCCAATATATCTGGTGATGAAAGTGGTGACAATAGTAACAATGACACATGGTGTATCAGACATGTTAGTATTCAATGCATAGAATACAGATTAGCCAATGTTATACATCAACCACAACTTGTAAGCAATTGCATGACACCCTGGTGCAATATTTACAATTTTCCATATTTTGGCGGCCATTTTGTCAGCCATTTTGAGCCAATGTAAGATTTTTGGTTCCAGAGAGTTGGAATATTCATAGGTAATGATATGCCTCACTTGCATTACAATGTTCTTTTTATTTCTAGTTGAAATATGACTAGAATCCCAATTGTGATTTTTTTGTAAAATTTTGTACCGCGTTCTGTAAAATCGAATTTTTGAGGGATTGGAAGGGGTTAGGACCCCAATAATTGCATACTTAATTGCTCCAATGATCAGTTAATATACAAAACACAAAATAAAGTTGCATTACTCAACCAGTTCCAAACAGCATGAATTGAACTAGAAGATATTTGTGAAAAAATGTCATATTTTCAAATTCCGGCGGCCATATTGGCGGCCATCTTATGAAAATTTAGATATGTTTTGGCCCAAATGAACCGTGATCACTTCCCAACTATAATTGTATTGAGAAAACTGTGAGAAGATGCGATTTTCACAAGAAAAGGATGGCATAAACCACCCAACCCAAAAACTGAGATTTTCAAAAAGGTCAAGGTCAAATTGAAGGTCAAGGTGACCTCCAAAATCTGGAACCAGCCAGTTTAGTGATACTCACCAACCACTTAACAAATTCTGAAAGTTTGGCGCTTCTATCACAAAGTGAACGATTTTTATGTTTTCCTGTAATTATCCCCCCCCCCCCCCCCCCCCACTATAGCTCCATTCACCCGGTTGACATTTTCTGAAAATCAATTCATTTAGAATATATTCAGTATTTCAACTGGCGCAATGAATATTCATGCAGACCCCAGAGTAAGGCGAACTTATAAAACGCGAGTCTTGTTACCCTTTTCCAATAGTCATTTTCCACTTTCTTTGCAATATTTGTTTGGTGATTTATTGATTCATTGTGATTATTTGTAAAGTAAAGACTATTATTATCCATCCATTAACTAACACCATTTCCGATTGGGCAAAATCCGCCACGTGATAGTCCGGGAAAAAGTCATATTATATATTCCCGATTTTCATCCATGTCGGTGTTCGATCCTCCGCCAACTTCGTCTAGCCCAGACTTAGATGATCGTATCATCAACATAACCACATCGGCTACGGGGTCAGACAGACAGACATACTTACAGCATAACATTCGAGTAACGATACCGTGAGACATATTATATTCTTTCACTCAGGTTTGCACGCACTAATGTGAATTTCACTTGAGCCACTCGCTCAATGGCGATATTAATAAAATCGGACTTGAATCACACAGTTGTAGTGTTCTGAAGAGATTCTAAGAGGATTGTTGTTCTGCTGGACAATTGAGTGGCACGGCATCCGTCCTCTTAATGAAGAATGGCATGTCATACAGTTATATAAAGAGTTAAGTTTGGCGCAGATAAATCCATTCTCGGCTTTTTGATGATCGAGTTCAGAACGTTTAGTGTAACTTTGAGAGATATCTCGGTTTCTGGGCTTCGTGTAAACAATTGTGATATCTGGGTTATATACATGTAAATAGTTGGTCATCTGATTAATGACATGTTCTAATGGTACATGTATATATGACGTTTGACACTCTTGTTATTGCCTGTTGCATCTGGGTGTGTATTTATCACATTCATATTTGAATTTCAATTCAGCAAGAAATGCATTGTTTTGAGAATTTGATCGGGTCAAATATAGTCACACGCATATGAGCTTTGATCTTTTAAAAAGTTGTCTAACAAAATAAAATAGTTGAACAGATCATATATTTAAAATGTTATCTGTACAATCCTTTAAAGTGAACTACTTGCTCATTTAAAACTAACATTGTTTAGAATCAACATATACACCCTAAATCTAGTTGGATAAGAAGATATCCAACAGTCAATCAACCGTTGTATGCCCACAGCACCTATATACGTTGTGTGAAAAGTTGCATGACAATTTTGTTGGATGCACTTTTACACAGCGTTGCATATATATTTACTACCAACGGTTGTATGTTAATTATACAACGTGTTGGATGAAATTTCACACAACACTCAATCAACGTTAATTGCCCACAGCACCTATATACGTTTATTGAACTGTTGGTGTTGGGTAGAGTTGGATGACATTTGTTGATTAGAAAGTTAACCCAACGTTGATTGGAAAGTAAAATAGGGCAAGACGTCGTGGATATCTGTGCCGGTATAGTATACCTTTGTTATAATTATTCTTTGTACGATACACTGATTATGTAGGCTGTATGTGTTGAGTGTATGAGTGTACTACTTTAGTCAAATTAGTGCCGTCAGCAGTTGTGTAAATTTGTAAACTTCAAAATTTGGCAAATATAAATAAATATACACTCAACACATAAAGCCTACATAATCAGTGTATCGTACAAAGAATAATTATAACAAAGGTATACTATACAGGCAAAGCTATCCACGACGTCTTGTCCCATTTTCCGGTCGCTCAGTAGTTTTTTTTACGCAGTCGTCCATCTTGTTTTGAAATATTTGGAGCCAAAAACTCGCATGCTCGCCCGCACCAGAAACGCGCTGATATTGGATGACCCGGTCACGTGGCGGTTTTATCCAATGTGGTATGAAAGTAATACCACAGAAGACAGTTCACGGAATCAGTTGTGTACATCGCATTAAACTGTTGGATAATAAGTACACAACAAATTCGTACCCAACGAGTTGTATACAACGTTCATACAACTAGATTTAGGGTGTAAAGAAAAACTGCGTTATGACATCCGTCGGGTATCCCGAGTCACCAGACATACTATATCACAAACATATCACAAGTTTGGCTCAGTATGACGTACATCATATGCGAAATGGCCATGTTTTGACCTGAATGGCAGACTAAAATATCCACATATTTACACTTAATAACATGCTATGATGAATATGTAAATTGTTTTAATTTTACAGGGACACCGAGTACTGATGGACAACCACAACCACAATCGTCGACAACCACAACTAAAAACCTAGGTAAGTTAAGACGGAATTGTCAAGACTAGATTACCCCTAAACATAAATAACAATAATACATTTGTATATAACCATAATATAATATGTTGTTTTAAAGCAGATTAGCGAGTGGATGCTGGTAAGATTGTGGGATACAATATGTACATGTCGGCTTAAAATTGTAAGGCAAAACACGCCGAAATGATTTCAAACTTCAATATTTACAAACATAGCTAATTTAGTTCCTGGTTTTGTGTCCTTTTGGTTAAACAACTTGTTCTATAATTGTTCATAAATGCAAATGCTAGATATATTGTTGTATGTGTATAATATGATATCGAACGTATGTGCCATCACAAATTCTCAGATATCCACACATCAAACTTCGCAAACGATAAAGAGCGTTGTTCTGACAAAACATGAATTTAATGTGTCATGTGTGCAATCCTTTAAATTGAACTACTTGCTCAATTCAACAACACACATTTAAAATAAACATTGTTTGGAATCAAAAGATAAAGAAAAAACTGCGTTATGACATCCGCCCAGTATCCCGAGTCACCAGACATACTTTGTTGAGATAGCTGTGGGCTGTAAGCTGCGTAACGTGTGTCTTTCATTGTCACATTAATTTCCTGATTCGAAGCGTTAGTTTCATTCGCGGCGAACTCCGGTGCATCGCGGCAAAAGCCGGCGATTCGCGATGAAAGTTAATTTCGACTCAAAATCGCGGAGTTTTTATGTCCGCGAGTCTCGGCGATTTTGAGTGGAACAATCGGCGCGATGGTCGTAGTGAGGCTGCTTCGTATTGGGGGTACTGTATTCATCCTTGTTTATCTACAAATGCAGTTTTGTTTTGTCCGCCCGAGCAGATATCTACACCAGCGGTTAACGAATCTCAATTAAATTTGGTATGAATGCTTACATTTGAGAGCAATCAATTGAGTGTTCAATCTGTTTTCGTACCTGTTTTCCGTTCTGGAGTTATTTGTCTTTGTTTAAATGAATCTGTTTTTTCCCGTTGTTTATTTGGAATTGCAGTTTTGTTGTCCGTGTCTCAACCTCTGGTTGACACACATCACTGAAATTTGGTACGGATGTTCGCTACAATTTTGTCCAATCGTTTCGTTCATGTTTTCCATTCCATATTTATTTATCTCCGTATAGATGAAGATGTTAATTTTTTCCCGTCTGAGCAGATATCTCAACCACACTTCGAATTAGCCATCGCAGGGGGCGCATGACAGTACCGCCTTTGCAACCTCTTGTTCGTCTAAGTCAAATATCAAGGTTATGATTCCGATCACTGATATTTACGGTACTGTCGCAGTGGGG
This sequence comes from Siphonodentalium dalli, assembly GCA_032622095.1. NCBI lineage: Eukaryota > Metazoa > Mollusca > Scaphopoda > Gadilida > Siphonodentaliidae > Siphonodentalium > Siphonodentalium dalli. Next base: position 10,961,096 of record CP136068.1, read on the forward strand.
CGTTGTGTGAACACAGTATCTACGTTTTCAAACCAGTACATCCATTTGCATGCATATGCACATAATACTATTACATTTGTTGTATGTTTTCAGTTTGGACAAGTAACCCTGCTGCAAATGAGAATGCCTCCAACGGTGTTGACTTTAGTCTGGGCTGGAAATACAATGGGACGTCACGGTCGGTCGGCTATTTCAAAAATGGCACGAGAATAGCGTACAGTTTCAATTCTATTACTCCCGTTGTTCAACCTGGTTTTGTGGGGAAAGTTGAGTTTATTGGTAACACGCAAGCAGGAGATGCTACAATAAAACTAGTCAGTCCAGTTCCTGCTGACTCAGGGGTCTATAATATAACTGTGGTGGCGGAGGGCGGCGTAATCTTAACAGGAAACACTACGGTCCTTGTAGCTGGTGAGTCATGTTATACTGCTTCATTGCATGCGGAAATTGCAAAACGAACATGTGGATGCTATAACAATATTAATTATGCGTTACCAAATGTACAATACCGGTATGTATAATTCCACTGCATGATTACATAGGAGTAATCGGTTGGTTTCAATGATGACGTGTTACAATTGATGACAATGCACGCTGGGAGTCGCGGGCCCGATGCAGAACTTACCAATGACAATATTAGTGAACATTAGTACCACGCGTATATCCAAGAGGACGCACTATATGACACCGATGTACATAATTTTGTCATATCGTATACAGTGTTGAAGAGATCGTTTGTTGTGTGTCATTATACTATTAAAATATCACGTTATACAAGCGCAACATATGATGTGATTGGAAAGTGTTAAATGCTTATCTACATATCTTTCATTAATGTGACAGTTCGTGCAACGCAAAAATAGCATAACATTATTTTCGGCCGCTTTTTGTTTTATATAATTAGAATATTGTTGTGGAATAATCAGTTGATATTATCTATATTGTATAACCATTTTGACTATGTTAACATTTTTCCGGTTTTGAAACCTCTCGCTAAAGGTGCTTGCATATACTTCAAATTGTATATGATTATTGTTATTTTTGGATTGATGATTAAAACAAACACTCACAAAAATCGGGGTCCTTATAGCTACTATATAGTGCCTATTGTAGCTATAGTGCCTATCTGTGTAACACATATAGGTTATTGGGGTGATATAGTAGCTATATCGTAAATAATGCCTATAGCGTGGAACTGATATCGCATTCAGGATACACCAAATTACGCCCACCTGTTATTTGACAGACGCTCCTGCCAGAGGGCATATTCGCAGGCGGCGTTTCTAATTTTTCGAGTAGCCATTTTTAATCGAAGAATTAAGACAAAGAAAGATGGACGCTTCCAATGACTCTGTTGAACTTTGGACGGAAGATGCTGTTGCGTAATGGCTGGACGACGCGGGATTGTCTGAAATAAAATCGGAATTTAGAGGTTAGTATTAGCACCACATTTGTTGGAAATTATTATCATTATATCAACATCAAATGATAAATACACACACACCGTCACCATTACTTCAATAATAATCCAACCGCTTGTTAATTTTGTTTTCAAATTAACCAGCGAATTATTATGTTCTCAGTCCACAAAGTTGAGTTCCAGAACATTGACACTTGAATTAAAAAATGTATTGAACTGTATTTAACTTTTTAAATTTTTCTTTTCAGCTCTTAGCAGAGATGAACAATCAGAGGTCTGCAACTGTGGTGAGTCGGTGAAGATGTGTTTATCAGACCTCCGTTATAAAATATTGAATAAAGCAAGCTATATATTACCTAAAGTTAGGGACTATATAATACCTAATTGCTGTATAGCTACTATATAGTAGCTAATTAGGTACCATTAATATCTAATTAGGTATTTATAATAGTATATCATGAATAGGTACTATATATTACATACAGTTAGGGACTATATAATACCTAATTGCTGTATAGCTACTATACAATAGCTAATTAGCTACTATATAATACGTTATTAGGTACTTTATAGTAGCTATATCATATATGTACTATATAGTACCAACGCTAGGCACTATATAATACCTACTTAGGTACGTTATAGTACCTAGATAATATAGGTACTATGTAATACCTAAAATTAGGCACTAAGGCAGTGTCAAGGATAGTACCTATATAGGTACTATATAGTAGCTATATTTTTAAGAGTGTATCTTTATTTGACATGAATGCTAATTAATGTTTTTCATTGTACACTCCAGGTTTAGATACATGCACGTGCTACTTTAGTATTGATACCGACATGCCTTACGCGGTATAGAACACAATTTTAAGGTGATAAACCTTGTGAGAAAACGTGTGAGTCACTATTTGATGACAACGACGAGTCTTGTGGATCTATACAGTGGATATAGGATCGACGTGAAACAAATTCTATCCACGTCATTCGTGATATTGCATCGTATGCGCGTGCTTTATCAATCATCCGATTATTAGAATATTGTCGCTCTTTGCTACACGTTCCAACATAGAAATTGGTAAACGTCTTGATGTTGCATGTGTAATCGAGGGTGGGTCGCATCAGTTTGGGTGATTTATGTTAGCAATTTAGAAATGCTTATAGAGTATGTCGTGCATATTGTAGGCATTAAACCGCCATTTTCCAAATATGTCCAATCATAAACATGATGTATTTTGATTGGGAGATAGCTCATAGTTAGTCATGTGCTGTTGTTATTTTCTCTTCGAATTTATTACCAGTTATAACTCAACCGATTACGACATGTTCTTTAAACTTCATCTTCTACAGAGTTATTCTACAACAATACTCATTGTTATACTGCTAAAGTGTTGTTTGACATATAAAGAACATATGAGAACGACGAGTCTTGTGGATTTATTCGGTGGATATAGGATGGACGTGAAACAAGTTCTCTCAACGTCCTTCATGATATTACATCGTCTGTATGTGCTTTATCGATCATCCGATTTTTAGGATATTGGATTGTTGCTCTTTGCTAAACGTTCCAACACAGAACCGTTATCCTGTATCCAATGTATAGATCTATTTTTTTATAAAAAAAAAAATTATTGAAAAGCAAAACATACACGGAATATCACAGACATACATTAGCTTACGATACTTCAAGGGCGAGAGGGGAAACTATATCACTGTCACATGCGCACAGTTTCACACTCTTCATTCGCACCTGGTGTCATCATATAATGTGACATGGACATATAATATGTTGATATCAAATATGGGAGATTGGGCACGATACACGACACAGCGCTGCGAAAAAGTCAGGATATGTAAAAACAGAAGATACAGCCTCGATGCCGGGAGCATAAACAAAGCCAAACAAACACCAGTTGAGAATTTGCATCAGGAGAAACAAATAGTATGTGAGGGTGAACAAATCCGATATGTAACTACACACAACCATCATCACCATAACCAGGTGTGAATCGCCAGGAGCTTGTTACCAATTTTACATAAGGACACACGCATGCTGAAAGTATTCCCAGGCAACAATTTTGTGGAGAGTGAAAGACATCCATGGAATATGAAAACAAAATGTTAACAAGAGCAAAATATAACAGAACAAAAAAAGTGCACAACGTCTTGAAGTGTGTGTGGAGACTCGCGTTGTAGAACATGTGGGGTTAGCTACGGCTATCTATACACAGGAACAGAACTCCACCTCAAAAACGGACAAAAAATTGTGCCAAATGCAACATTAAATTGTAAATCATGCAATTTAGTTTATTGCACATATGTTCGGGATGTGGTAAATCATACGCCGGACAGACAGGTGATACCCTAGTCAAGAGAAATCGGATCCATCGACAACAAATTAGATATCCCAGGACTAGGATGATCCCTCTAAGCGAACATATAGATGCATGTGGTAGAGGGATTTATACCATGACTCCCTATTGTACTGTGTACAAACATGCTATATAATATATTTGTGCTGTACACCCTACTGTGTGTGAACAGGAGTCCGACCGTGGGTAACACGTTTCTAATGTGGGTAACACGTTTGAACGAATTTCAATGGTTAAAGTTTGATGCCATAGTAGAACTACATCCGAGTTGACCTTTCATTAACCTTCCGTGACCTCGATCACTCTATTTTTAAAATGTAGCGCCTCGCGATGAAAACAATTTGATGCTTTCGATTCAATTGAATATTATACTCACGATAAAAACGAACAGTTAATTCTGTGGAAATCACATCCAGATCAACAAATTGAACGTATATTTCAAGAAATAGACGTAAAAAACTCGAACAACAAACGGCGGATTTCAAAATGACTTTCGTGGTTTCCTGTTCACTGTACGGCGGAGAAAAAAAGTTCTCGCAATGTGTTATATTTATTTTCATTAAATTCGTATTCCCATATATATTCATGTTGTTTATTTATGGCGGTTTCATTACAGTTTATTGTGAATTGGCTACAATGATACCATATTCGTACACTTGAATGTTTACCTAATTTAATGTATCAATACGCCTGATCAGCTGTGATAGTGTACGTCGATGTACGGCCAAGTGTGGGGAACACAACGGGGATGATTGTGAATGGTGCGACAGAATCGTCTTAATTTAAGTGGGTTTATTTCGATTTCATAGCATTTTTTGCTCCTGTACCGGTCATGGTATAAACAAAATACACACGTAGTGTTTCTGAATACCAAATTTACACCACTCGTGGGATTGATGATTTACCACACTCGCTAAAGCTCGTGTGGTAAATCATCAATCCCACTTGTGGTGTAAATTTGGTATTCAGAAACACTACGTGTGTATTCTATATGTACACAATCTTCCCATTTTATAAAATGGCAAGTGATAGTGATTCGGAAAGACTGAGCAAGGAAGATTATTTCAAACTCAAATTCCGGACGAAACTCAATATTTCTTAACTTTGACGTCAAGAGTTATCCCCCATGTCGGTATATGACGTCACATTGTTATACACGCCATTCCTTGAAAATTGCCTAGGAATTAAAGACGTTTTTTGATAGAAAAAGTTGGCATGTTGATTTATCAAACTAGTCACACACACACATTATATATATATATATATTATTTAATACTCGTGCTGTGTGCTCTGGATGTTCTCTTTGTGGTAGATTGTTGCTAACATAATGGCTACTGTATAGTAGCTTGATGTTTGTATTATAAGTTACGGGACGCTTATAGTGGTCGGATATGGTGTAATGTTAGGATCAGCGAGTTCAATATTTCAATGTTGATACCGCTGATCCTCACATGACACCATATCCGACCAATATAAGCGTCCTGTAACGCATGTATTGTCAGCAGACAAAATCCAGCATATCCCTTTAATTGATCGTCGCTGCAATTCATTTTAATTTGTTAAGCTAAATATGTCGTCCATGGCCATAGTTATGCTGCATGGGCATTCAACGTTAACGCACTGAGTCAATGACAAATCACCAGAAGTGGGACAATTTGAGTTTGATAGTTAATGTTTGGGACTTTAGAATTCCTCAAATATCACATGCATGTTTTGATACATGGTACTATGTCTTTAAGTTCACAGAAAATGATTTTTGATAGATATACCTTTTCTTGGCGCTAAACTACTCCGAAAATATTCCCTAGGCGACAGAGTTTTATATTTACGAAAAATACGATGGTTGATTAGCACCTAATATTGATTTGCTATGGGGTCGCATCATCATCGACCAAATATGGGTTCATCCACCATCAGTAGTGATCGACGCTGATTGGCTATTCGCAAGAGCTGACATAATCTAATATATATTATGGGACTTCTGTTTGTCTGTCTGTCTGTTAGCTATGGCCGGGAAAACTGTCGGACGGATTGAGCCTAAACTTCCTATCTAAGAGTAAAATACAGATGGAATGTCATCGCACCGCTTCTGAGAACGTCAGAGCACTCATTCTCCTATCCCCCGCCACCGCAATGGGTAGTTCATGGGTTAATCGCGTGATAGTTAACGAGCGTTCGTATCCACAGTGTCGTTGATAAAGAGCGTGTATGTGTCCAGACATGAGCGTGTTGTGTATGTGTACAGGCATGAGCGTGTTGTGTGATTCTGTGTTCGTACTTAGGGGTTCCTGGGAATGGGGGAGATTTTCATTGGGTCAGTTTTTCCGCCCGAGGTGACCTTCACCTTGAAACGGGTACCCACAAATGATCTAATATATATTTTGGGACTTCTGTCTGTTTGTTTGTCTGTTAGCTATGGCCGGGAAAACTTCTGTACGGATTTCGACGAAATTTGATACCTACGGGTGATTTTGTCAGGGGAGTGTTTTGGACGGGTCAAATCGTGACTCCGACCTGACCTTGACCTTCAAAATGGTCAATTCAAGGTCAAAGCCCGGACGAAGTCGGGTCACCTGCTAGTAAGGCTATATATATATACAACTTGGAAGTAAGTCATTATTACATATGACCGAATTGTATATCAATCATAGATGGAATCATATATTGAGTTGGGGAAGGTAGGATGAACAACATATCCTCACGAAATACGCGCATAAATCGATATATAATGTGAACTAGGTACATAATGTGATTATTTGATTCTAAAATAAGCAGATAACGGACTCTTACCCTTAAAGTACACCTAAAAAGTCGTGCGTTGGCTTATTTGTGTCATAGTCCGCACATACTCTGCTTTGAATCTCCTCATTATGAGTTGATAATATGACTAAAATGTTCTTATTCTCAGAACACTATCGACTCAAGACGAGGAGCAGATTATCCACCCAAAACAAGCTCTAGTATAAGCAGATAATATGTGGGTTTTCGGGAGAACAGGCTGTATCAACTAACGGGGATTGTGGTACACCTGAGTCGATAACACCGGTTATTTCGCTGAATATATATTCAATACGCGCTGTTAGCCCAATGCTATGTAACAATTTCATTTTATTTATTTTTCAGATTGTTCAGACTGTGGTGGCGCTGTTGTCATTATCTCAGCTATTGTATGTGTCATATCTCTGATATGCATATTGTCAACCGTGGCGCTGCTATGTTATCGCAGGTGCGTATATTAGGTACACTTCATATACTTACAGATGGCGCTTCAATTACAACTACATCATGTTTGTTTATGAAGCCCGATCCAAGAATACAAACACCCTTTTGTAATGCATTTGGTACAAATAAAACACACACAAACCTGAAGATTGCGTAAGTAGTTTATTCCTGAAAACTCTCTGAATCGAAACGCCATTTTGCCTTGTAGGGAGGGCTAATAGGATTGAGTTATCACTCCACCTGCGCTCAGAATGCGTCTGGCGTTTCTGTTCTGTTCTGTTCAAACTATCCCGAATGTTGTATGCACTATATTAGAACAAATCGAAATAAAATCAGTAGTAATTGATATATGTGTTTTCGGATATGTTTGGAGCACTCCACTGGAGTAGTATATAGCGAGCTGTAGCTTCCTCATTAGACCAGGACTTGATCGGCGATCGGCTACCTGACATACGTGTCGTTGCTACATTGTGCAATCCGCGTCGCTATTGTTGTTGTCGCTACGTACGTCACGTTATTGATTGATATTGATATGGTGGGAGGTGGATTATTGACCAGGGGGTTTCGTTCTTTGTGTTTGATTTGAATACCCCACTTCCCGAGGAGTGTGGTGTATTATATGGTGTTTATTGAATAAAAGGGTAAATGTCTATTGTTTCCCCTCAACATATACTCGCCTTTGTGAAGATGATAAATTATATAGGTCTTAGAATATTTACGTCTGAGTGAAATCCCTAGTAGACTTGGCTGATTGACAGCGGTGGAATTCTATGGGGGAATAATTGACTGGTTATGAATTAGACTGGTCGGGTGATAAGATATTCCTATGGTAGGTAGAGGGTAAATTATAGACTTCTCGTATGGTGTGGACTTGGCTTAAAAGACAGGGGATGCAACTCTTCTGATCTAGAGAGATATCAGTGTATATATTTGTTTTCGCGACACACACAACATTGGACGAATGGGGGGTTGGTGAAAGCAACTGCTCGCAGGTGGGTGTATTGCCTTCCTATTTACTCCTCTTTCCTCCCAGTACACCCCGCTTCCCTCACCGTCCACTACGCCTGACATATACACGCCGTCCCATGCAGTGCATTCTACCTCCATCCCTATCCACTCGCCCGTACGCATCCGTATCTATAAGTAGGCCACATCCCCTTGTAGGGTTCTATATATATGTTTCTTCTCTCCATTGGGTTCGTTGTTATGGACGTCGCGGTCGTGAGTGGGAAGTAACTCTTTCTGATTTAGGACAATATGAGTTAATGTACGTATTTGTTTTTTCTCGCGAGACACACGCATCCATGGACGAAGGGGTTGGGTTAAAGCAAATACTTGCCCTGGGGGTATTACCTTCCTATCTACTCCGCTTCCCTCCCTGTCCACTCCGCTTTCCTCTCTGTCTACTCCGCCCGACCTCTATACACTCCCTCCCAGTCCACTCTACTTCCATCCGTGGCAACTACTCCCGCCCCAAACACCCCGATCGCACCACATCTATATAGTTATTCCACACATCCCTGTGTATATACGGTGTAATTCCCCCTGTACATTGGTATTCCTTTGCTTATATGGCATTCGCGTGTCGCGGCCGGTATACCTACCATTTTTTCCCCTCCTTTTGCGTATAGAACAATCCTGACTTTAGGAGGGTCGTGCAAATATAACTGAGGGGACCGGTGTTCGGACGAGTACTCTGTTATAGTCGGTTATTTTTACATGCAGGGAGTGCGGTCAGTCTTTCCCCAGGCGCGACAATATGGAAAGACATACATTGAGCAAACACGCAGTCGATGAAGAAGATTCATCTTCTAATTCATCAGAAGATAACGAGAGTGATGATGATGATGGTGATCAAACGATCAATCTGCTTGGTTTGAACGGGAAAAAGATATTATGAGTCATATACTAGGATCGACGACAGTAAACTCAAAAGATACACTGGACAAATATAGCGAAGTGTATTTGCTAGAACAAGACCTTTATATAAGAAGATACGGAAAACTATGAAACGGTTACAGAATATTGGTTACATTATCAAATCATCCGTAAGAGGGGCCGTAAAAAATATGACTATATTGTGTTGAGTTACCTCGATAACGGCGATGATACCGATATGGGATTAGCCAACTGCGCCTCTGCTTACCAACTATATATATATATATAATATATGTTCATTTAAATTTAAAATAAAATATATATTATACGTAATTTTTTACCGGCGTAATAGTCTGTTTGCGTGGTGTACTCAAAAGTTTACCAATCGTTCAATAAAAATAGGAAAAAAAATACCAGGCGTGCAATTCCTGCTTGGCAGATTTGACCAGAAATTCAATTATATTGGAGCACCACGTTTTGAAATATGGCTCGCATATCGAACACCACAAGAACATGGTCTAAACTCTACGTGCCACTATAAATGGATTATTAAGGCATCAACAAAATGTCTTTGTTATTAAATACGACTTCGTACAGTTTGGGAAATGTGGATTTAATCGCAAACGTGGCGTGTTTTAGCAAGAAATTAGGAGGTTCGACCTTCATTTAAGAGAAATAGATATGACGTGGAAACCAAATGAGAACGACAATGTAGCGGAGCACACCGCTCGCCGAGGCAGGTTGGCATCCGGGCTGGGATCTTAACAAAACATGACCACATACGTACCTTAGTAAGTCTGAGGTGAGCGGCTTTTCTTTACAACAGTTGGTTTAATAATATTTATTCCCAATAATAATTTATTACAATATAATATATTGATAATTCATGTTACCATGTTCCTTGTGTATGGGAGTGGATTCGGCTGTAAGCCTATATGGCTTATATATGCCGTCTCCACAAGTGACCTTATCATCGGTGGACATAATATAAAATGGTGCGACAAAGCAAGCAATATTATGCTTGCATTACTCGAGTCGCGTCCCGTCGTGGAGTTGTCGGAGACAGGTAATGAATTGGTCTATTCATGTACTAAATGTTTACACCATGTCTAATATATTATAGTATGGGTTTCATAGAATGGGTTCGTAAGAGCAATACAGACACAGGCATGTGTACAACATGTGTGTGTCACCTGTCGTGTCGGTCATCAGCTATTTCAATAGTTCCATATATTAGATATTTACTTAATGTAATTATTATTGGGCAGTGCCATATAATATGTATATATGTTAGCTCGAAAAGCGTTCTGTCATGATTATGAATTTCTGGACTGTTTTAAATGTAAAAATATTTTCGCTCAGACTATTTGAAATCGTTCCGTTCAGTGCGCTCTCAATGGTTGTTCTTTCCAAACTACCAGAAAAACATTCGTTTCTTTGTCTACTGTATACTGGGCAGTGGAATAAGAAATGATTCGCCGTTTCATCACTTCCACCCACACAATGATGACTTGATTTGAGATAATTTTCACACATGTCTTTATTAAGAAAAACTACAACCAAGTCGCAATATGCAGTGATGTATTTGCAACAGTTTACTGCAAACCAACGTTCACTTCCGTCCACATACAGCGGTGTACTAACCTTAAGCTTAATATCCTGTATCGTATTTACAAACATTTGTTCTATATACATCATTAATTATATGCATATTTATAGGCTGTTGGTATAACTGTATCGCATGTACCGCTATGCATAAATGACGGTTGCAATCACATTTCATTTGCACCCCTTGGATTTGATTTTTCCATTGTGGGTGAGTTCCAATATATCAATCACTTTACATTTCAGGGGCACGTGTCAGAAGCAAGAAACAAAGGAAGAACATAAGATGTGTGAACCAAAAAATAGATATAACTGATCATTGTACGTGACAAAACGAATTCACAATTGATGTCAAAAAATTGCAACAATGGACACTGATTGTACTTCTGGCTTATTGAAAGGGCTTTGACTTGTGCAACAATATTAAAATGTTCATTTCTATCAAAGCAGTGTTTCCCTCAGATAGATATCGCTCAAATATCACATAGTAAAATTAATAATAATAGCGAAACACAATTAAAAAGAGAATATATGTCATGATATTATATGTGCGCCTGGCATGCAGCCCTCACTTAACTATAGGAGCGGATTTCGGAAGTTTTTTAAACGTAGCGAAATTAAATGTTGTTAATAATTTAGGGACAAACTTTTAATTTCTTGTACCTGTAACTATCGTAAATTTCGTATCACTGCAATTCTGATCACTTACGCACGATCGTATATTCAGAATTAAAATAAGTAACGACTATCTGATCATTAAACTATATTTTGACGAACGCCACCAACAAAGCAATACACGTCAAACTGTTTATATGATAACATGCAAGGTGTCTAGAACGATCCGCTGTTGAGACTAGAGTCAACGAAGATAACGGGCTAAATAGCATTTAAATACAATCAGAACAAAATTATGTTCATTGTATAAGAAACAAGTGCACCCGCTAAGGTGTATTTCCACTGAGGTATTTAGATATATATTTCTGCCCTTTCAGCAACGAGTAAAAGGAACTTGCATAGTAACATGAAATAATAATACAATATATTATAATCAAATAACGTATTGCAGATTATTCTAATCACACGTGAATACAATTTGAAGGAGCGAACAAATATTAATTCGAAGAAAAAAAAGCAAGAAACAAAAACAAACAAACAAAAAAGTGCTAATACCAAATACACAGTGGTATATACAAGAAATGTATATAGGTTCATTGTGCCATTATATTAGCATACAAGTATATGGTTGGATAAGACTTCATTTTGGAAGACTTTAGATTCCAGTAAAAGATCGCCGACCACAGTGTACCGCGAAATGGTGGCTAAATCCAAGATGGCTAACTCCAAGTTGGCGGTCTAAGAGATTAGCAATGTTATTGAAATAGTTTAATATTTATTCGAGTGAAAAAATGGCGATAATTCGTCAAAGTAAGGGCCTAACGCATGTATTAAAAAATATTGAAACTGGTTTTCGAACTCGTCCAAGATAGTAAGGCAATCAACTCATAACAAAAAAAATATTGAAACTGGTTATTATTTGTTCGACGAAAAATCGTCAAACTAAAGGGCATAACTCAGGTAAGAAAAATCGGACGAAACTGGTTTTCGAACTTGTCCGAGATATTGTGGCAGCAATTAATAAACAAACAATTATTGAAACCGGCTAATCGTCCAAACTAAGAGGCATGCCACAGGTAAGAAATATAATATCTGACGAAACTGGTTTTGGAACTCGTCCGAGATATTGTGGCAACCAGCTCATAAACGCAAAATTATTGAAATCGGTCAATATTTGTTCGAGTTATAGAGCTTATGACCGGATCGGACGCACGGACGCTCGCACGGACGGAAGGTGCTGATTTCTATATTCCCCCTAAAATTAATTCTCGAGGGAAAATGAGAAATGCTTAACCTCTTTTTGGTCAAATAGATGGATAATTTGGCTGATTAAACCCAACATTTGGATTATAACTTCATGTTACATTACAACTGCGGCTTGGGAAATTATTCAACATATTCACATGTGTCGGCCCAATTTATATTTTTCATATCTAACTGTATACTTACCCATCATGGCCCTTGTTGGTCAAAAGCATGGATACAAAACATATGTTTTATAGAACTTATGACATAAAAATATCATTTAAAACACTAACCATTTGTTTATATCAAACATATATTCGTGGTTTATGTTTATTGTTCCATTCTATGATCATATCCGGTGGGACCTCATTTTGGAAGATATTTTTCAGAATCTAATCATATGATAATAACAATAGGATCCTATAGTAACCATATATTAACTCAAATAACACCAACTTATTCAATTTTGGACAAGGAAATCCCCTATTTCAGCAATATTAATATACCAAAAAACTGTAACAAGGACATCCAGTCCAGTCATATACAGTGTAATGTAGCGAAATCAGTTGACTGTGCATGGGATTACATGGTTAGCAAAACTTTACGACACTCCATTGCAAATATTTGACAGTTCATAATATGTTATAATTATGTTCTCAATAAAATGTAAACCGCGACTACGAATGAACTTCACTGTGCATAATTCCGATAGAAACTCCCCTCATTCTGGAACGCCGGCAACTAAAAGACGCACACGTTTATTTCAGATTACAACATTAATGCTTTAAGCCCACCGATCTACTGTGCGACAACAGTGCTCGCAAAAATTTAAAACAGCAGTGTCGTATTAGACAATAATTGTTGACGTCACAAAATCAGATAGAGTCTATGTACGGCGTCCGGCTTTGGTCCGTTATGAAGTTTGGTGCTTATCAGCTGAGGGATGTGGCCTGTATTGCGTGCCAAAGGATTTCGTGATGCAAAGCGTAAATTACAAGATCACTGCCAGCGGCCATGGTTTTTATTGAAAATCATGCAAATTCAAAAGCTCTAATCTAGACGTGATCCCAAACACACCTGTAAATTTTCAAACTATTGTGGGCTGTATTGTGTGCATGGATTCAAATTTGAAACCCAATACATGTATCATTTTTCCTCTGGTAGCCATGATTTTTAGTAGAATACGGAAAAAATGTTGCCCCTATCAAGATGTCACATCGAATATCTATATGATCTTTGGTAACGATGAGAGATGTGACCAGTAGGTGTGCTTAAGGATTTAGTTATACAAAGAGTAAAATTCAATATTGCCGTTGGCAGCCCTATTTTTTAAAACATATTTCAGATCAATGGTTAGCTCCCATCATGACGTCACGCCGAAGATCAATATGAAGTTTGGTGACGATCGGATGAGAGGTGTGACCTGTAGGGTCAGTCACAGAATACAATACAAGATGGTTGCCGGCAGCCATGTTTTTGTTTAACGAATTCGAAAACAAATGGTAATCTCACATCTAGAGGTCACCTCGAGTATCCATATTAAGTTTGGTGCTGATCAGACGAGGGATGTGACCTGTTGGGTGTGCCAAAGAATTGTATGGTGCAAACACTAGAACACAAGATGGCTGCCAGCGGCCATGTTTTTGATTGAGAATTATTCCAATTCAATAGCTCCCATCTAGAGGTGATCCCAAACATACCTGTACATTTTCAAGACATTTCGCCAATTATTTTGGGCTGCATGGTGTGCATGGTTTTAAATTATGTTTCACTTACGATAGAGCGAGTACTACCAATGGGCGGTGTCGCTATCATCACCCGATGGGCGGTTGAGAACCCAGCTTACTAATTTTTTTGGTCGAGTACCTCGCTTAAGGAATCAGTGAGGTTGATTCCCTTTGAATCGAAAAATGACCTATGTGTGTCCTGATGACATCGTCGATTTATTTTGATTATTGCTACACGTAGAGAGCGGTGGTCGATAATACACGAGTTATGTCGGCTCACATAAAACAAATCGCCGCCTGATCATTGCTCTCAGAGGATTTACTCGGCGTAAATGCATGGTCGCAGTCGTGCATCGATCCATATAATCATATTGTCTGATTTCTGACACCACCCATCGCCAGTAAACGCAAAGCTCGTCATGTTAAGAGCCGGCGATGTATTCATATTCGAATTTACATCGTGGAACCCATGCAAGTCTAAGATCCATATGCGAATATAAGGCCACTGACTATTGACACTAAGATGCATGCGCTGATTCACCCACCCCCATCCAGCCGCTATCCAGCATCCCTGTCACACAATAATGTCAACTCGGACTGGGCTCTTTCTCGATAACCTCTCAATGTCTTACATACAGATTGCACAAGCCCACATTGTTTTGTTCCGGGCTGTAGACTATTGTCGATAACCAGTCTAAATGAGCGGGAACTTAACTTGCTACTTAAGTAGGACTTAATCTTGTTTTGTGAAACGCGTTCTTGAAACGGAAAAGTTAAATCATAAGATCCACCTTAGATCTTAGATTAAGTCCATCTTAAGATAATCTTATGACCTTGCTTCATGAAACAGGGCCCTGGTAAACTGCTCAGTGTGTGAAGTGTGCATACAATATGATTTGATTCACATGCATCTGGGGGGAAATTCCAGATGTACCAATATATACTTTTCAAGTGACAAGGTTCACAAGTCCAATTTCTTGGGGAAAAAAACATAATATCGATCATATTCCTCATAGATTTTCAAAATTATTCATCTCAGACACAATTAGACCGTGAGTTACCATATGGCAACCCTCCCCCTATGCGGATTTTGCGGACTATGTTTTTCCGATAGAGGGACGTATTTCACACATGTTCTGCTTGTTTGCAACTCGGGCGTGGGGGATTTTTCATTTTATAACGATTTTCAACAAACTACTGTGATTTTCTGCGATAAAATCTTTATTGTGGGTAGTGGAAATATTTATCTCAAAATTAATACTAAAACTATATGTATCTTTTCAAACTCAGTTTTATTCGAACTGTATATAATAAGTGTCTACGATGATAGCGTTACATGGGCCCCTGACTCGATATTGTTCTTAAAGTGAAACCGATTATATTATTTTTATCTATTTTGAAGATATATCTGAAAAAGTACATTGTGTGAACTTACGCATGCACAACGTAATTAAACTATGAACAATACCAATGTTTTCATGATTTTCCACAAGGACATAGGTCAGGGAAGTTTTCTATAACAATCCACGTGCACATGGATGTATATAGGTAGTCAATGGTCAAGTGTTTCGAGGCCAATGAATCCAAGATGGCCGCCAAAATTGATTATCTGACCTGGCAAATTTTAATTCGCAATCACTCGGAGTTTATGAGGTATTACCTCGTGCGACATGTCGTTCTGTTGATAATTGAGTACTCCTTACTTATTTGTATGAATAAATTTAATTTATTCAAAATGGCCGCCAAAATGGCCACCGGATGTGGAAAATATGACGTTTTTTCACTAATATCTTCTATATCAGTTTCTACTGTTTGGAACTGGTTGAGGATTCTGACCTTATTTTTGTATTTTATATTTAGTTATCATTGGGGTAATGAAAAAAGGAATGCTTTGGTTCCTGGCCTCTTCCGATCCCTAAAAATTTTGATTTTACACAGCGAGGTATTAAATTTCGCAAAAAAACATAATTGGGTTTCTATACATATTTCAACAAGGAATGAGCAGAACTGTGGAATGTAAGTGAGACATACCATTACCCATCGATGTTCCAACTCATAGGAACAAAAGTTGTTACTTTGGCTCAAAATGGCCACCAAAATGGCCGCCAAAATATGGGAATGGTAGATACTACCTCAGTATGCCCTGCAGTGTGCCCTGCAATGGTGTGGTCGATGAATACAATTGGATATTCTGCCTTCTATACATTGAAAACGAATATGCTTGATACATTTTGATTCTTTGTTACTACTGTAACAAAGACATTACTGGGGAATATTGGATTTTACTCTCACAAACTTGACATAAATATCGGCAAAAAGTCTCTTCTCATGTTTGAACCATTTGATGTAAAATGTAACTGTCTTAGTTTCGGAGTTGTTTATTGGTTGTATCTATGTTAAATGTGTCACACTAAGGTGTTTAATGATCAAATCACTCAAGATGGCTTCCAAAATGGCAAATAGATTGGGTAAAAAGTTGATTTTCACACATATTCGGAACATAATGCTCTGAAAAGGTAGCAAAGTGTGACTCACATGGCTATTAGACATGTTAGTTAATCGACTTGTCACAGTACATTATGAGTCATGAACATTTAATATTAAAGTATGCAGTGTGGAATTGTGAGAAAACGTCTTTTGGGATTCTGACCATGTTTTTGAAATGAAATTGGCAGAACTTTGAAAGGGAACTGAGAGGGACCATAATATGTGGTTACTCTAGCCCATTAACATAAACAAATTATCAACTGTTGTCAGGAAAGTCGTTTAGCATTTCCTCCAGTGTGTATAGACACCACCAAGAAGGAGGACTCTCTGACGTGACCTCTCTATCGATTAACATATAATTGAGTTATTGTGGAAAGCGATAGCTACCCGAGATACACATGCACAACCCACCAGTAACATACAGTCACTCCATATATATATATATATATATATATATATATATATATAGACACCACGCAGCTGACAATATAATCGCTCGCTGTTTACACATACACCTCACCCATCACCGTTCAGCAATACTTGTGAAAACCCATGCATATCACACATGACCATACACCTATCAGTAACAATACAGGTACACCAAGTATACGCCCTACACTGGACCCTTGGTCATATCGTCACAATATGTATACATATTCACAACATTCATTATCATGCCGTCAATCATTGCATACCCATTGACATCACCATTGGCAATACAATCACTCCATGTGTACCTATTCCCCACACCATGACCAAATAGCCACTCAATATATGCATATTCACTCGACCATGACCACAGTCACTCCAGGTATACATATATATCTCACCAATGGTCATACAATCACTCGCTGTATACACATACCCCTCAGCCAGGTATACATATGCACCTCACCAATTGTCATATACTTACTCGCTTTATACACATACCCTCCCTCACCCAAAACAATACCACACATGTGTATACCCAAACACCCCAACAATGACTATAGAGTCACCCAGGTACCATATAGTCACTGTACGTATACACATTCAACACATTCATGATAATACAGTCAACTATTGCATACCTATTGACCCCACCATTAGTCATAGTCACTCCATGTGTGCCCACACCATGGCCAAGTAGCCACTCAATATAAGCATATATACTCCACCCACGACCATAGAGTCACCCCAGGTATACATATGCACCTCACCAATGGTCGTATAATCACTCGCCTTATACACATACCCCTCATCCAGGTATATATATGCACCTCACCAATGGTCATATAATCACCCGCTTTATACACACACCTCTCACTTATGACAATGCCACACTTATGTATACACATACACCCCACACAGCAGTCAGTCAACATACAGGTACACCAGGTAACTCCATGTATACCTATTCACCACATTCATGATCATACAGTCCCTACTGGTACACCTATTCATCACGCCGTTGATCATACGGTCACTCCCTGTAAATCTACTCGCCACGCCGATT
Organism: Siphonodentalium dalli; assembly: GCA_032622095.1. Classification (NCBI taxonomy): domain Eukaryota; kingdom Metazoa; phylum Mollusca; class Scaphopoda; order Gadilida; family Siphonodentaliidae; genus Siphonodentalium; species Siphonodentalium dalli. The sequence continues at coordinate 10,979,162 of CP136068.1, forward strand.
GCGAAATAGCCACTCTCAAGATAAACATATACACCCAACTTATGACTATAGAGCCACTCCAGGTATACATATGCACACCATCAATGGTCATGTAGCCACACGAGTTATACATACAATCCTCACCCATGACTATACAGCAACACTTGTGTATACCCGTACACAGCACATGACCCTATAGCTATCAGTCACCATACACGTACATGCACACGAGGTATACTCCTACAGCTGACCATCACCATATAGCCACTCCATGTATACCTGTTCACCACATTGATGATCACACAGTCACTCATTGTACACATATTCATCTTACTCCCTGTATATCTATTTGACATACTCGTGGCCATATAGCCACTCGATATATACATATACTCCCCACACATGCCCATAGAGTCACTCCAGGTGTACCTATACACATCACCAATGGCCATACTGTCCTTCCAGATGTACCAATACTTCGCACACACGGCCACTCATACCTTCCAAACATGAATATACTCCCCGCACGTGACAATTCAGCCACTCGCTGCTGTACAACCATACATGCCATCCATGATCATACTGCTACTCCCTGTATACATGTACACCCACCAATAACAATGTACATCCACGACATATATATAGACAGAACACAACGCGCATCTTAATCCATAATCTTTTATCGAATGAGTTGCTGATGGCGCAAGGATATATTTCGCGAGAGCCTAGCTCGAGCGAAATATAACTTTGCGCCGTCAGCAACGAGTTCGATAAAAGATTCGAGATGATGATGCAAGTTGTGTTCTGTATTTATTCTACACCGTTCAGTCAGATAAGTTCAATCCGCGAATGTCACCTTCATTTTTACTATAGCTACCTTTATTGTGATTTAAGTCTGACAAATAACCAGTAATTATGGGGGGATCACCGGAAGCGGATGATCGACGTAATGTACGTCATCTTTCTTGGCGACAACGTCAACTAATTAAGTGACAATTTTGGTTCGAATGACTTGGAATATTCACGGGTAATGGTATGCCTCACTTACATAACACTGTTCTGCTCATTCCTTTTTGAAATGTGACCTGAATCCCAATTGTGATTTTTTGTGATAAATTTATACCACTTTCTGTAAAATCATTTTTTCAAGGAACGAAGGGGGCTAGGACCCAAAGAATTTCTTAGTTCATTGCCTCGATGATATGTTAATATAAAATATACAAAATAAAGTGACAATTCCCGAACAGTTCCGAACATCATAACCTGATATAGAAAATATTAGTGAAAAAGTTTCATATTTTCCACTTCCGGTGGCCATTTTGGCAGCCATTTATAAATATGAAATTTATACATAAATATACATACCTATAAATAAGGAGTACTCAATTATCAATAGAATGACTTGTCGCACGACGTAATACCTCAAATACTTCCTGAGTAATTGCGAATTGAAATTTACCTGGTCAGATGTTCAATGTGGGCGGCCATCTTGGATTCAAAGATCGATAACTCTATAAAGCCCCCATAACCAGATGACAAACAACCGGAAAATTGAAGGATGATATAGTTCTACGAAGATATCATAACCAACAAAAATCCGCATAGGGGGAGGGGGGGGGTCTACATGCAGCTCAAGCTCTAAATATAGTTCAATGTGTCTTATTTACCATGCCATGACATTTCCTTTCTGTTGATTTATAATTCGATAGTATAAAAAGGGAAGTCGAGATATCGTACCGAAAACTTGCAAAATCTACTGAAAATGTTAGTGTAAAAGGGTCGTAATAATCTCCGTCCGCCTAATATCCTTAGCAATTAAAACAAATGTCAAATCAGCCACAAAAAAGGCCCCCAGTGTATGTTGTAGGGCATAACATTTCCTTTCGTTCGATATATAACTTGACGGAGTCAATTGACGCGAAGTCGACATATATCATGGGGAATTCGCAATTTCGGCAATAGCGATCGTAAAATTTGAATTGATATCCGTATTATATCTGACGTAACTTTCTCGTATTCTGATTGGCGGCACACTGCTATAATATGATTACGTCAGTACATATGGACAACCCAAAACACGTACGTCCATCTATAAAATGATAAATGTATGTTTCATAGGAGTGCCTGTATTTCTGGCCAACTTGGGATATACGATCACGTCAGTGCGTATGGGCCGTAGGATGGCGACATGTCACTCTATGTCCAAAGGTTCGCTATTCCCAAGGTTCATTATACCGAAGTTTCGCTATTCCCAAGGTTCTCTGTATTCCTCAATATTCAGAAGGTTTTTATAACTTGTTATTTTGAAGTTTCATTCTAGTATCTATATTCTATAGTATTGAGAGGGTTCTTTATCATAAGACTCTTTTTATGAAGGAAATAACTTAAAGGTACTCAATCCGATAAGACGCTGCTAAATTACTCTTTCTTTGGCTTCGGTGGGAAAAAAATATTTGATTAGTGTCGAACCCACCCATCAAATCTCAGTATAATTAGATATCGATCTTTGCAGTTTGCTATTTTTATTGTTTCTGGGCTAATCGTGCCAGTACGAGGTCAAACGGGCGGTATTCCAGATAAAGATGGATACCTGTAAAACCGTGGTAATAATAACTACTTGGTATTAGAGTCAGTGTTCGCCCTGCCGTTAGCAAATTTAGCAAATTGCGAAAAAAAACACGAAGTGGCTAAAATAAATATGCTTGTGGCTAAAAATATGGCTACAAACATTTTCCGTGTCGACCGGGGACTCAACAATTTATTGTAAACAAAGAGACTTAACGTTATTAGCGAGAGCTGACGAAAAGTGCGAGATTACGGGTGTCTTCGATTAGCCATACTATCTGGCGTTGGTTTCACGCCATGGGGAATTAGTTAATGGTCGTGTAGAGGTGGATTCTTAAGACGCTATCACAATTGAGTAAACATAGGTTCATGAAATGGCTTCCTGTGTAACAAAAGAGCTTTATTTTATGGTATTTTAAACTGATTGCAAAAGAGTGAAGTCATATATACGCTCAAAGATAAACATAAATAAACGTTTTAAAGAAGTAATCTCAACAGTTATTTTAGCCGATATTAAAACTTCCAAAGGGAGGTAACACTATAACGAAAATAATACTCATTCCGGAAAAATAACTTCACGAAACTTATGAATTAAAATCATCTTCAAAGCAGAGTTTTGAAACTTTCACCACCACAATGTTATTTTTACATTATACCAATGTGGCTATATGTTAATCAAATGTTCTGTCTGTCGTAAATGAGTAATTTTATGTAGCGTCAGAGTGTGATTTCCAACAACACCACACGAAATAGCGGACACTTTTAAACTAGGTGTTTTCGATTATCGTTCTCATGATATTATATAGGTTAATTTCCTTGCTCTTCGGCTGAGGTAGTCTCACCCCTGAATGAATGATCTACCAATGCAATAATTTGCAACATTTTGTATATCTTGTTTACTTTTTTTCTACATTTGATCTTGTTATTTCATATTTCACCGACCACCCTCAACCCATCGATTTCATGTTTTACCATTTCAGGAAAGTCGCACCGAGAGCAGACACTATCGCCAGCCTGTACTGCCTAACTAAATTGCAATTTTATCAATGGATATACCACTGATGCAGTATAGGCTGGCGATAGGTCTATTCAGAGTACGCTTGCGTTCAGGTAAAATCAAATTCAATTTTACAAAACCAACAAATCTGGCTTTCACTCCTCGCCGCTGTAAACACCTAGCTGTTTTCATACTTCTTTCACTCCTTATCATACTATCAAATGACACCGAAAAAAACCAGGACCTATTGAACAAGAAACGCTTACAGTTTTTCATTACAATATACGCAGCATCAGAAACAAAATATCTAGAATTGCAGAGGACATAGATGATAATGACATTATCTGTTTTAGTGAAACTCATCTAAATACCACTTTTCCCAGTGAAAATATTACCTTATCTGACTGTCACCCCCCAATTCGACTCGACAGAAACGAATATGGTGGGGGACTTGCCGTATACTTCTCAACTCATGTCGCCTTCAAATTGCTAGACTTCCTGTGTTTCGACGATGAGATTTTATGGTTTGAGGTAGGGACCAAGCATAAATTTATTTTATGCGTAACCTACCGTTCAGAAAATGAATGTATAGATACATACTGGAGTAAATTAGATGAAGCGATTGAACGTTCATTGTCATTAAACTCATCACTGGTGATAGTTGGCGATCTAAACTGCGACTTGTTGAAAAAATCGGGTCCTCTTCAATCAATCATGACAAAATATACCCTCAAAAACGTCATAAGCGGACCAACTAGAATAACAGCGAACTCTGAAACTTTATTAGATCCTATCATAATAAGCGAGACCATCAAAGCAATAAACCCCTCAACTTATGACCTCGGAGTATCAGACCACCTTGCAACGTCGGTTGAAGTGTGCGTCCCAATATATAAACCAAAATCCTACAAACGTTCTGTGTGGAATTACTCAAAGGGCAATTATGATAGATTAAATTTGGAACTCTCCGATATCGATTGGGAAAAACAATTATATACTGAAGGTGACTCGACGCATATAGACAAAATGGTTGAAATTTTCACTGAAACATTCTTATCTGTCTCCAAAAAACACATCCCGTACCATGAAATAACAATCAGAAAACGTGACAAACCTTGGTTTGATGGTATCATCAGAAAACACATCAGAAAACGGGATCGACTTAAAAAACTGGCAGTTCTCAGAAATAGGGAGTCTGACTGGAACAAGTACAAGTGTGTTCGAAACAAAGTAAACAACTTAAAAAAAGCTGCAAAGGAAAGATATATGAATGATCTAGATGAAAATCTAAGCGTGATCTCTAAACCAAAACAATTCTGGCACACTGTCAAACAACTACTAAGCAATTTTTCGACCGACAATACAATTCCTATATTGAAATCGAACAATACAGATATAGAAGATGATATACAAAAGGCGGAAGTCCTCAATACGATATTCACTAAACACAGCACACTAGAAACTAACACAAGGGAAGCACCGATCTTTTCAGATAGAACTCATGCGTTTTTAAATGAAATTAAGACAAATGAAAATGAAATTTTTGAAATCCTAAAATGTCTTCCTATTAAAAAGGCAAACGGTCCTGATGGGATAAACAATAAATTGCTCAGGGAAACACGCAGCTCCATCAGTAAACCCCTACGTTATATTTTTAATAAATCTTTTAAGAGCTGCTGTTTCCCCGAAGCATGGAAAAGGGCAAACATAATACCAATATTTAAAAATGGTGACCGTCATGATCCAAATAACTATCGTCCCATCTCATTAATAAGTTGTGTCGGTAAAATACTAGAAAAAGTAGTCTTCAACAAAGTCTTTAATCATTTAAATATAAACAACCTATTATACAAATACCAATCCGGTTTTATACCAGGTCACAGTACTGAACAACAACTTATTGAAATATTTCACAATATACACCACGCTGTAGACACCGAACAAAGCACGTGTGCTGTTTTCTGCGACATCTCGAAAGCTTTTGACAAAGTATGGCACCAAGGTCTTTTACTTAAACTAAATCACTATGGAATAACAGATACCTTGCTAAAATGGTTCAGAAATTATCTCGAAGGGCGGCAGCAAAGGGTGCAAATAAATTCTAGCTTTTCAAAATATTCTCCAATAACGGCAGGGGTCCCCCAAGGGTCTGTGGTCGGCCCTTTGCTCTTTTTAATCTACATAAATGATATTGCAGACAATATTAAATCGCATGTTAGGTTATACGCGGACGACACATGCCTCATAAATTCCGATACGGACATACAAAACCTTGAACTAAGTGTAAATAAAGACATGGAAAACATAAAAAAGTGGGCCGATACATGGCTAGTGAAATTCAATAATTCTAAAACAAAATTACTATTTTTTACAAGTTCACAAAGCCCTGAGAGACCGAATATAATCTTTGATGGACTGCAACTCGAATATTCTAAACAACACACGCATCTAGGCATGGGCATAGATGACGACTTAACATGGGACAGTTATATAGAAAATGTATGTACTAGAGCTTATGCTAAACTATCCCAATTACGAAGACTGAAGTATATTTTGAACCGAAAAACTCTTGAAATCCTCTATTTATCACACGTCCGTCCAATCATGGAATATGCGAGTAGTGTCTGGGCTGGAGCACCAGATAAGTTACTTAAAAAACTTGATGATGTAGAATACGAGGCTGCACGAATAATAAGTGGCTGCACGAGATCAGTATCACACAAACGTCTACTAACAGAAATGGGTTGGGAAACACTCTCCGATAGAAGGCAATTAAAGCGTTTTTCACTTTTTCATAACATTGTCAATCACAAAGTGCCCAAATATTTAGTCGACTTACTTCCCCAAAAAATTTCTGACATAAGTGATCATGATACGAGATTTGCGTCGAACTTTATCCATTTTAAACCCAATTCCAAACGAATGGAGTCTACATTCATGCCAACGTGTGTAAAAAACTGGAATGCAACCAAAATTGAGACTCGAGATCTCCGCCACCTTTGTTATGTAAACAAAATTAAACCTATAACACCCAAACCACCAAAGTATTATTCTGTCGGAAAGCGGACTGATAACATATTTCACTGTAGATTACGATGTGAATGTAGCAACTTGCTATCCGATAAGGTTCTAAATCACATTGCAAATTCAAAAGACTGCAGCTGTGGAAACGGTGAAGAAAATGCCTTCCACTATTTCTTTGATTGCCACCTACATTCAATCCCAAGAATTCGTCTATTGAATAAATTACTTCCTTACAACATTTATTCATTAAAGATTTTGCTTTTTGGAGATCCTGCACTTCCTTATTGTGATAACTTGAAAATTTTCTTAGCTGTACAGTCATTCATACGCGAGACAAATCAGGATTTGTTTTACTAACTCTGCTAAATAATGATACGTACAAGCCAGCAAGCGAAACAAAGAAACAAAGAAATCCGACTTTAAATCAAACACTTATACAAACTTATGACAAACTCGGGGGTGGGGGTGACCGGTGATATGTATATATGTTCAACTTGTTTTTGCTAGTCATGTTGCTTTGCCATTATTAATTATTTTATTTTTCAGTGTAATAACATATGGGAGAGGGGGTACCCATAAGTGAGTCAGCACTTGTCCTCCAATCCCATTGTCTGTATATACAATGTTTGTGTCATATATAATATGTTACATAAATTAGACAAATAAATATGTTTAAACTATATACGCTCAATTCAATAGCTTCTCACATTCCCCCGCAATGGATAGTGTTGAATGGGACGAGACTCGCGCCTGTTATGAATCAGTATAGGTTTTAGGGGCAATTAATTTGAATAGAACAACGCATTCAGGCTTTGTTTAACTAATTCGGAGGTGTGGATACCACTCCAGACGGTTTTATGACAGCGTCTGATACCATGGCGTCTGTTGTTTTAAGACTCCTTTAAATGTGGAGAGTTTGAAGAAAGTCCACATTCCGAATTTTCACAATGAATCGCAAACGTAAATTAGATTTCGGCACGAATCAAAATGACCAACCGTGTAAAGTTAAAAAACTTACTTATTTCTTTATCCCACAATGTGTGGCTAAACTTTTTTAAAAGTGGCTAACAAAATTGCACAAGTGGCTAAAAAATGGCTACAAAAATTTTCGGGCCAGGGCGAACACTGATTAGAGTTGTCCATCTTTTCTGGTTAAATACGCCCAGAATAGCATACCTTCAGAATAGCGACCCTTCGGAATATGGAGCCTTCGGAATAATGAACCTGATCCTATGAAGAGCCCGTGACACGTTCATCAATACATGTATACATGTTTCGTGGGACTGTTTATATATACATATATAAGACTGGAGTAAAGTTGAGACCAACATGTCTTTGTTAATATTGGTGCTCAGATTTCAACGAAATTTGGTGTGGTGACTCAGGGTGCCCTGGCAGAGTGTACAATGGCGTTAGTTTTTCTAAATTTTTATTTAAACAAATTTAAATAAATAAAAAAAATATGAACATATGTGAATATTTAGGTACAAATAATTTGCACGAGAATATGTTGCAGCACCAGATATAGAGGAATGTGGGAATGTGGGCCACAGTTAGACATGGGTCAGAGTGAGATATTGCCTCTAACATTTCTCTAATTTCCAGACCGATATCCATGGCGCCAGTCAAGAGATATTAGCCATATAGCACATGTTACTATATTTCTTCAAAATGCAATCATCAGGTGAAGGTTGAATCTGGCCAAGCAACAAATTTTCAAGGCAAAATTATTTTATTGTATTTTTGCAATCTTAAAGGTACTCAATCCGAATTAACCCTCGCAGATTACTATTTCCTTGACTTCGGAGGTGAAAAATATTTGATTCAAATCGAGGAACCCACAACATCAAAGCTCAGAGTGATCAGATGCCGATTTTTTAAATCAATCATTTTAATTTTACGTGGCCCAGCAAACAGCAGACGAGAATACTTTCTCTGAACAAATTGCAGATGGAGATGGATAACTCTAAAATCAACTGGGTTTTTTTTGTGTGTGTCAGATGTTTGACAAACCAGCAATATTCGTTGAGCAAAAAGTTGATAAATTACAGGTTTTTGTCAATTTTATGCCATAATTGACTGCAGTTAGCATTATTTTCGAGCAATTAATTCTCTCAACTGAAGCGGCATTTCAAAAAATCTTCTTGTTGTTGGAATCTGATGATATTGGGACTATTGATTCGGATTGAGGACCTTCAAGGGAAAAATATCTTTATTGGATAAATTTACATATAATACTGAATACATTTTTATGAAAAAGGGGATTTATTGCATATTTCACATAGCCACATCGGATTTATTTATAGAGGTTTATGTATGCTTGACTTTCAGCGATTTACATGGATGGGACACAATGACTCAATGAGACATAATTTATGGCCCTGGTAGGATCCCACTTCAGTAGATGACATGCACTTCGAAAAAGAATGAGATAATTTGCCAAATGACTATTGTTTTGGGCTAAATAATTTAGGTCAAACAAACTGATGTCATTGTGCAATAGTGGTATGTTCGATGTGTTTCCTATACGGTTACTACTTAGGGGTGACCCCTTCTGTAAAGTAGATGATGAGAAACAAGTATTAAGGGTGGTCCCAGCTCGAGATTGCATGCTTGTTCATGACTTTTGGGAGCTTATATCGTACTCTCAGATGTCTAAGCATTGTGATGGTCAATAATAGTGATAGCGGAGACCTATACTGAAATTAACAATATTGATGGAAATTTAATTCTATTTAATTCTATTTCAATTTAATTCTATATATGTCTCTATGCGAAAAAACTTAATGATCGTTGAGAATTTTATCTGAAATTACTAATCATGCGGCACATGCTGACACTATTGTTAGGCATCTGATAGTATATAAACATTTTCATAATTGCCCAGGAGGAATGACATTAGTATAAGGGACGCAAAGGAAAATCCACTACAAAGTCATTTAAATCTTGCCATTTCAAAGTTGGATCTTCACATTCTATGACACACATTATTAATGAAAGGTACTTCGTAATTTATTAACTGTACTAGATACTTCCCTATCGCAACAGCAAAAACTTTGTACTGGTGGAATATATCATTCTTGATGGGCATAGATACATAGATATTCATGGCATGGTCTGAGAAAATGCTACTAGATTAAACAGTTATATGATTGCCTCATTAGTCATGTACATGTATAACAAGAATGTCGTGACAGTTCAACTAAGTTGGCCTGGAATTATTATATTTAGCATACATATTATTCCAATCCCAATGTGTCAAGTCGACAATAGCAAGTACGCAGGGCTATATTTAATAATTTGTCCACAAATAGCCACTAGTTAATATATATGCTAGCCATGCTGGTCAAGCTCCCGCTTAATGCTTAAGGTTTAAATCGAGAACACAGTATTAAAATCATGAATTATTTAATATGTGAGAATGCTAAAACTAATCACCGTGCATTATAATTATTATATTTAACTTGATGTGTCCATCACAGGAAACAGAATTCATACACGCAGATGGAAAGTTGGCCCAGAAGCATATCCTCTCACCAGTCACTGCATGAATCTGCAGTGTGCCGAGACCAAGTGGGATTGGGAGATGTTCTTCCTTTCCTTCACTCAACAAGAAGATAAACGACTCACTTTGTTAGTCACCAATTCAGTGGGCTTTACATGTTTGTTACATCTGTGTGTTGACTGCTCTGTAGATGGCTAGAATTGAATTTTGACCTGAGTCACATTCACAGTGAGTGGGTGAGGCTGAGCCTGAAGTTGTTGATAACTAAAATTACTAATCTGTAATCACTAAATTGACTAATACAATCCTAATATTATTAGATTAGAAGGCCACATGACCGCTTTCACCGAATACTGCTTCCACAAGTTCCAGCTACGCGGTATGTTCAACGGTTCATGACTGAACTATACTGTCTATACTGAGTAAATGAGTAAACCATTATCAGTCAGCTCTAAAATGTCCATTTTCTGATTTCCTTGACCCAAGTTGAGGCTTGACCTGACAGTGTTAGATATTAACAATTAAATTTACTATTTAGAGAAGTAGTTAGTAGACTGAACAATTTGCCGCTTGCACTTGCAGTTGCAACTCTAAGTCTAACCAGTCCAGGTGAAAACAGACTTAAAATTGAATAATAACAGAACAAGTCAAATCGCCGTGGTGATCAGTCTGCACAGACCAGTCCACATTTCACTCCAGTGACCTTCATTTTCATATTTTTTTCAGTCACAGATTCGTCATTGAGTTTCTTTCCGACTGACTGATTTTCACTTTTAAACTTCCAAGTTCAAGACAAGTTGTTGTTAGTCTTCTTCTTTTGACTGCTTTGACTCTAAAGTCATTCCATTAATGGGCTCGTTGTGCTATCTTCGCTTGTGCTTTCTCGTTTGTTCTTAACGCTTACTAGTACGTGCTGTGATACCGTTGTACATTTAAAATACGAGCGATAACAATAACAAGCAATTAAATTTCAAATTTCGCAAATAAGAGAGCGCCACCATTTTGTAAAGAAATACGTCATCATTTCCAACGTTACTATGGCCTGCCAGGGGACGTAATTTTCAAACTTTAACGGAATCTGGCGAGGTTTGCCGAATGCTATGCGCCCGTGTCAGCTAAATCCACATTAAGCATTTAATTTTGAATAAGGTTGATTTTGTGTTTCAAATTTAATAGTGTAGCTGATCGAAGAAGAAAATTAAATTCGTTTTATTAATTTGTCAATTCTATTCCAACATGGCGGCCACCATAGGGCCCCATAGGTCTGAATCGCCAGGATGTAAAAACAATTTTTTCATGTTGATGGGGTATAGAAATTACTGACGTCACAACTATACTTGCGTCGCTTACGCAATACCGTAAAACAACCCTTTTGGGTTGTGATTATTTTACGATAGTACCGCAGTAGGATTCCTACATGCCTACTATTCTTTTTATATTTATAGTAACAAGCTCATTTCGCGAAATCGAGTTGCCGCCTGAAGATACGGCCAATCTTAAACTATACCTTGTACGATAATTGTTGCAATATCGGTATATCATTTATCGGTGATTTATCGGTGAATTGTAATGATCTTACAAATGTCTGATCATAGCTAGCCAATGTATTTAATAATTTGTCCGCTTAGTTGACAAGCGGCCAGTCCAAATGTTTTATTGCCAGTGAATGTTATTTTTAACTTCCTTTTCCGTTCTAATCGAAGTTAAGCAAAATAACTTCTAACATTTCGCCAAAATGTCTTTGCTAATGACGTATTTATAGAAATAAATGCCTCAGTCATGAAGAGATGCTGTTAGTTGTAACTAATAACATAGTTATGCTCCCCTGTCATCGTCAAAACATTGCCAAAAATTGTAAAATGAGAGACCAATTTCCAAAATTAACGGTAAATACAAATGTGACAAAATCAGACATAGAAATTGTGTGAGGATTGGCACGAATGTTCGATATAATATAATAAATAATAAATGGCTTGGAGTTGACTGTGCCAAAATAGTGGTCCTCGAGGAGGAATAGTCTACTCGCCTGCCGCTCGTGGACTATTCCTCCTCGAGGACCACTATTTTGGCATAGTCAACTCCAAGCCGTTCATTATCTATATAATAGTCACTACTTACCGGTCAGGGAAACTTACGAACGCTTTTTCTCGATAGGTTTCGCCAATGTTCGATACGATATCTCAACTTACCTTTGTTTGATGCTACCGAGTTATGCATCAAAAGAAAGGAAATGCCATGGCCAATAACACTCATTGAAATATATTGTGTCTGAGATGAACGATTTTGAGACCCTATGAGGTATTTGATAGATGGTGTGTTTCCCAAAATATGACGTGTGAACCGTGTGACTGGTTTAATGGTATAGTTGATATTTTCCCCAGTGACCTGTGATTTTGTCAGCGTAATAAGACACACGCGGTGTTGATTGATTATCGGACAGCGGTGTAGATGCATACAGTACAACTGGAATGTTCAAAACGGTGTTGGTGCAAGTAGTATACGTATGGGGCGATTGCCCACTCGACTTCCGGTCGACTCCAACACGTCACTTCCGGTATGCCGGTAACGTAGGGCAGTAACAACGACACATCCACCCGCTTCCGTCGTTTATGTGAACACTTCCGGGGGGGGGTGAACGGGCAGGTCTACAGTCAAAGCCGAATCGTAAACGATTCGATCGAGGTGGACTCGTTCAGCGAACCCGCCCACTTCCGGTCGATTATGACAGCACTTCCGGTCGGACAGGTCTAGAGTCAAACCCGAACGAACCGTTAACGATTCGTTTGAGGTGGACTCGTTCAGCGAACAGTGTCTGTCGTGAGATTTGGGAAAGCCGGTCACCCGCCAAACTCTATGCAGAGCTACTCTGTTTACTCTGAACTGTTGTGTTTATGTATATCGGCAACGTACGAAAGCACCATCGGGATATCCACCCACTTCCGGCCGAATATGGCAACACTTCCAGCCAACGAATGGGCAGGTATGCAGTAAAGGCATACGTAGTACGGGAAGGTCTCCAGTCAATGCCGAAACGTAAACGGTTCAAACGAGGTGAGATTTAGAATGATCTTGGCATAGAACTCAACTTTATCTTAACAGTTTTAAATGTATATCAACATTTTAGTATAGGCTGGTTAATGGCAGTCAACGACACTTCCGACAGCTCAGTTGGGTGGGCGCGAGTTCTACAATATATGAAGGGCATACCACTTGCGTTATAACTGGACAAACAAGGGAATGGAGGCAAAGCCACTCAGAGTACGCTAAACTCTCAAATGCAGTTTTGAGCATCTATCATATGTGTATATAGTGGGACTCATCATTTTCCAATAGCTGCATTCTAAGCTCCTACAGTAATCCCCAAAGTAATTGTACGCTTAACCACATCAGATTTATTGGTAATTTTTCAGGTTTTAGTCGAAAATATGGATTGTTGCCATTCATCGGAAAGCTCTCGGTTTTCATATGGATGGAAACAAATCATATTTCGGACTAAATCCTGAAAAACTACCTATGGTTCTGTTGTTGTTAAGTGGGCAATTACTTTGGGTTTTACGGTATTATATAACACCCAGGTTGTTTTGTATACTTTTATCTTCTATAAATGAGTATACTTGATCATATATATTGTTTGTTTGTTTTTGTTTGTTTTGATTAATATTATCAATCAAAAATTCAAAAAGTAGTCACCAGCGAAAATTTTGCATGCAGATTTTTATTTATTTTTTTTTTTTTTTTTTTTTAACTATTGTTTTATTTTCAGAGAATTGTTTTTTAATTACCAATGCATTATCTAAGCTATCAATAAAATAATGCAAAATTACTAAACCCATATATTCTAAATATTTAAAAACAAAAACAAAACAAAAACAAACAAACAATATATCTATAAATTTGATCTATTTCCATGCAGTATATTATCTATAAATCACTAAGACAAAATATAGTTGTTTGATCAGTTTATTATATCTAATATTAACAACAATCTGTTGTTGTTCTTCTACGTTTTTATCGTGACGTTTTCCCCGCTCTTATGACGCTGTGTAAGCTTTTATGGAGAAGACGCTGGGTGAGCTTCACGTGTCCACAGTCGCAGTACCAGTCAAGCTAAAAATAGAATACAAATAGAGAACTAGTTTATTTAGCAATGCTGGCGTATAGAACTCTCTAATATATATCACAAATTTATTGACACCACTCCTCTTATATTTCAGCCCTATTTCCACTATTTATTCCAATATTTGTCTTTAAGTATATTTACCAGCCACGTAATATCGACAAACAACGGCAATCGCACAATATACTAAACTTTAACTTTGGCGACGAGGTTGAAATCGATTTTTTTTTCGCGGGGTTTCAGTCACGTGAGATCAACAACATTATAAACGCACGTGATCAGGTTTTGTTTATTTTTTTGATGCTGAAGCGTTCAATAACTACCAAAATGTTCTTCATGCTGTCATTTTTTATGACAATTGCGGCTGTTGGAGCCATAACGCTCAACGAGCTCATCGACTCGACCAGCTGCCACAGAACCACAGACGCAGGCGCAACCGAGATAGTGTGTTTTGCAACAGGCAAATCTGTTGTAGTGACCAGCGACATCGAATGGAGTATCACCAAATTGAGACTCATCGGTCTGAACAAACTAGACATTCAAGATTGTAAATTTCTTGAGTCTGTTATCACCCTGGCGATCGACGATGCCAGCACACCAATATGCCCTGTTTGCGATTTGAATGTCGTTGTCGACGGCAATACTGATTATTGTTCGGTAAGTTTCCACCTGCATCGCAAATAATATTGTGCCATATTTAAGATAAAACTTTAAGACCATGTTGTGTAGATTGTGAAAAAGATAATTGTAGTGCAAATGGCCTTATAGACTGAACGATTAAATTGCTGTTTCACCCAGACCTGCTGACAAAAATTAAACAAGTTATTGTCTGGGAAAATGATATACTGCATTACCTTTAAACTCTGTCCTATTCAGTCTCTTCACTGAACTCTGTTGTGTCACCATTGTCGGTTGGTTCATCACTGTCCTCGTATATCTCACTGAATGTTCAAACAAATTGCAAATTGTATTTATTGTAAATATCAACAGAGGCGTGTGTGTGTCACTAAGCACATGTATTGTTTGTTTCATACACCTGCTGCATTCCATCGTATAATAAATAAAACATCGAAGCAACACAAAGTATTAATAAATAAAAAACAGCAATTACAAACTTCAACAAAATATAAGTTATTTAAATAATAGCGTGTTTACCATGGTCAATACACCATGCCCTGTTTCCCCCATATGGGGTGCTAATATTAAATATGAGTCTTACCAATAATTATGAATCTGTTTTGTTTTTGTTTTTTTTGTTTTTTTTGTTTTTTTGTGGGATAATTACTAATTGATTTATCAAAAATGTTTTTACTTTTAAAAAAAAATGTATACTTACTGGTCAACCGCAGCCTCATCAACAATGAAGCAGTCAAAGTTCATGACATCTTTTGAGCTTCCTGCTTCTGCTGTATCTCTCTTTGCTTTTTTTGGACATCCTGCCTCTAGTGTCATCTTTTTCCTTTTGTGGGATACTTTTAAGTTGGTGCTCTCCAATTCTAAAATATCAATTGCCCCTTCTCTCAACTGTTTTGATACTGCTTTCATTTCCTGCAAATAAATTTATATACTTTTAATTTACTATTCATATTATTATTTATGCTATTATTTTGTAGCAACTGTCAGCAGTGGAAACTGGCCCAGATTATAATATGATGTCAACTGTCAAGACATATAGTGACACAAAGCGTACAACCACACACAAACCAAGGTCATCAATACCAGGCACCAGCTTTATCAGTAACCCAAACTCAACTGATGCCTTTATGCCAGATGCTGCAAATGCTCTTCAAGGTACATTTATATGAACTACTATATCACTTGTTCATGTACAGTAATGTCCTAATTAATCAACTCCATAACCACAGCAGAACTACGGTTAGCGTTTTCAGGTTTAGTCGGAAATATGGTTTGTTGACATTTATCAGAAAGCTCACAAGAGAATGGCAACCATCCATTTTTTCCACTAAATCCTTAAAATGTCAACTATAATTCTGATGTGGCTATGCAGGTGATTAATTAGGGCATTACTGCATAAGGAAATGTCAGTTTTTGTTTGTTTTTATATTTATTTTGTGCCCTGGCTTTTCATTTGTTGAAAAGTATATTCTTCAAGGTATGTAATCAAAGTAGATGTTTATGATATTGGCATATTCTAAATTATAACTATATTAAAAGTATCTAAATTTGCCAATTATACACAGCTGTTGTAATCTTATTTCTTTTTCGTGCAAGCTAACTCTCAATATTTAATCTTCAGGAAAGTGGATAATCTTGATATGTGCTATCATAGCAGTGTGTGCTGCTGTAATCGTCCTATTGATATGGTGCATCAAGAGGAAACGGAATCGATACAATGTAACAAAAATGTTGGACGATGAAAGTGTGACCATGTTTCAAGTTCCAACCAATAGAGTCGGATCAACAATAAAAAATGATTAATATTCAGCCTGAATATACCTGTGAACTGAACCTGTTTGCTATTGTCAATTTCCATCATATACCAGACCTAATTTATTTTTTCACTTATTTGCAGGCATTGTTCTGTGTCTATTTATCGCTGCGTTGAGAAGATTCAGGATATTTATTCAAAACTATCAGTGGTTTATACGCGCTGTTGACTTTCTATATAGACTAATTCATCCAGCAGTAAATCAACAGCCCAAACTCAGGAGATCAACAAGGTTAAGACAGCAGCCTAACAGACTAACATACTATCGATCTTGAGTTAAAAACAAATTAATTGGGTCTGGTATATGCCAAATTTTAAATATTCACTATAAATTAACACTTGAGATTTCACAGCAATATAATTTTCTCTACTGTTTAGGAAATATGCTTTGACTATAATGTTGCAAAAAAAAAAAATATTGTCTACTTACGTTTTTAATAGTTTCCTGTTCTGATGGAATCATCGATTTCATTTTCATTAGAAATGGAATCCGCTGGAATACTAGGAACGAGTCCTTGTCGAACGCCACTTTCCCATATCGCGGTGTTTCCCCGGGTTTTGTCACCTCCTGCTGCAGATTTACTTTCACTTTTCCTTTGTCATTGTATATTTTGACAACTTTAAATGCTCTGGCGCTGTTCACCAATGCCCTATAGACACTGGTGATTGGCATGATATTCACCTTTGTCATGTTTTTTTCCAAATCACTTCTCTGCCTTTCCAGCTTTTCGGCTTCCTTTAAGTTCAAAGAAATATAAGCCTCCTCTTCCTGAACAAGGTCAGGATCATTGTTAAATATGTGCAAATAGGGTTTTCCTCGAAACAAAGTGATCTTGAGTGCAAAGTGACCAAACTTTTTCTCGTATGACTCAGTTGTTGCTGGTGCAATATTATCCGCCATATTTGAAGTTGAAAACTGAATGACTAGTAAATGGAATACCATATGGGCTTTTATAACAGGTCTATCATAAATTCATGTTGTGTCCTAACATGTCCATGGTCTTTGTACCTACGCAAACAGTAATTCGCATATTTTGCTTTTGTCTTAGTGCCTAAACAGACTATAACTATAAAACTCTGTGTTAATAAAAAAAAACAAACAGTAAGAGCACACGCAAAATTATGACTGACAAATGGGGTGTGAAACTTGGCAATACCAACTATTTTAGTATATGGCTTAACCCCCATTTAGCTATATTAAAAAAAACAAAATACTAAAACAGTAACTCCAAAGGAATGATGTTAAGATACTAGTAGGAGGTGAACAACTTGTTTAGTTCATATTTGAAATCCTAGTGTTAATCTATATAGAATATTTTTGGTCAGAGCGATTATAGATTAACTTATTTAGGGCTATTCAGCTGTTAGAAATCTTTTGTGTGTCAGACTGTACAAACTTTTTTTTTTTCTAACACAAGTGCTGAAGGTATTCCAGGTTTTAAAAATGTGCCGAATGGTACACAGGAGTTTGTGATCAGCACTAACGTATGTATGTAGTCAGACATGAAAACTAAAAGTGATTTAGAATGAGTTTTCAACCCCCATGTGTACCATTCGGTACATTTTCAAAACCTGATTTCCCTTTCAGCACTTTTTTATTGGCGAGAATGAGTCTTTTCAGCTTTATTAACAACTTTTTATTTCACCAAACTAATAACTTATTAAAGGTATTCAATCCGATCAGAGGGTTCCCCATCTCAACAGACTCCAACATCAACAAACCGAACAGTGGGTCCTATATTACTATTTATTTGGCTTTGAGGGTAAAAAATATTTGATTTGAGTTGAGGAACCTATCAAACAAAGCTTGCAGTCATTAGATATTGTTTTTTTAAATTTGTTATTTTCTCGAGATGAAACCTTACCTTCGTAATTTGCTCGAAATGTGAACACCAAAACACTATTCAAACAGACAAGGATGGGTAACTCTAAAATCAAGTGGTAATAATAACGCAAATTTGTCTGTGTTCTGGGACAGAAAAAATAGAATTAATGAAAATTCAAATATCCATATCTGTTCACCCTGAGTGTTAATTGGTAGGTTCCTCGACTCAAATCAAATATTTTTTACCCCTCAAAGCCAAACAAATAGTAATATAGGATTGAACACCTTTAAATCTTGTAGTTTACAAACAGTAATATTGCAGTTCTTTACAAACAGTAAACTTCTGTATTTCACTGAACTGTCTAATTTATTTTTTTTTGGATTTTTTTTTTTTGGAAATTCTGTGCCAATATATTTTCTTATATATTGGGCATGTCTCACTGGAAGATACATATATATATATAGGAGAATGCATTGACACAGTATTGCTAATGCTGCACCATCAATGTTGGTATAATGAAAGGGTTAAATGTGTCAAATCACCTACAACATGTCTATTGTTAGAAGGTTTCTGGTTATATTTCACACCTGGTTGCTGGTATATTGTCTACTTAAACTCACAATAAGTGTCCAATAAAACATATTGTAATACTATGGCATGGAATTGATAGGACTTTTAATATTTAATCAAGGAAAACAACAGTTCATTACCAGCTGAATATTGATTTATTTTATGTTTAACACAAATATATGAAGGCATATTTATTTACAAGGAGTTTGTCTGTCAAACCAAACACAATCTTAGGTGTTATTACTTTCATGTCAAATAGCAACAATATTTCTGTATACCTTGGTTACAAAGCACATTTTGTGCTTAAAGGTGCCTTAATTTTCGTTGGTGGTATTACTTTCATGTGAAATAGCAACAATATTTCTGTGTACATTGGTGACAAAGCACATTTTGTTCTTAAAGGTACCTTAATTTCAAAACAAATGAAAAATACTAGCGACACAATTTGCAAAATATATATGAACAAACACTGTAAATACTGTTGATTTTTTTTTCTCTTATTTTTGTTTGTTTACTAGTTACGTTTATTTTTTATAAACATTTTTATAAATTTACGTTCTACAAAGGGAACACAGTGTTTAAACATATTGTTAAATAATTATGGCAAACTCTCAATTTGACTGATCAGAATTGACCATTATTCCTCATCTATTATGAACTGTTCACTGATATTTATATACATTCAGAGTATGAGGAACAATCCTTGAAATAGGATGTCTGTCATTTGCAGAATGATGTTTATCAGAGGGTGAATTTGGTGATGCTAGCCCACTATGTCTCAGTAGAATGAGGTTTCCCAGAGAGTGAATTTGGTGATGCTAGCTTGCTATACGGGGTAGTATCACTAAATTCGCCCTCTATGGACCTCATTCTGCAAATGACAGACACCCTATTTCAAGGCTTGATGAGGAAATTATTTTGCGAATCCCAAAACGCACAATATTTTTTGCAAACATGTATATTCTGCACATACGTTAACAGTCATTATACTATACATTTGTTCACTCGAAATCTGACATTTGACATTTGATATGTAAGTCCTCTTACAACTGGGTTGACACTATTATCTTCTTTATTCCTATTTATTCATCTGTGGGATTAAACAGATAATAGTTGAAAACTTGATGTTCTTATTATTCTGAACTCAGCAAATTGAGTGCACAAACAAATAGGCTTCTAAGTCAGATTTCTTAAAATGTAGTCAGAAACCAAACTTAATATTTGGTGTTGGAAAATAGGTGTTTGTATGCTGTTGCACCTGACATAGTTTAACTAAAACAGCCATTTGGATTGTGATATATAGTCCATTTGTAGGTTTGAACAGTTAAAATAATTAAAAAAAAACTGTTCTCTTAGCAATATGAACTCCCTACAAATTTAGCACTCCTTTTGTCTATTCACATTCCTACAATCGAATAACTAGGAATCTAAGAGATATTTAACAGCATTTTGAGATGTTTGTCAGTCTACCTCATGCAAATATGCACTATAGTTTGTTCAACTTTGTTGATCAATCACTGTAAATAATGTTGTTTGTATTTCTTGTTTTAGTCACTTGAATTGTGATATATAACCCATTTTTTTATAAATGGAACGATGTTATCTACTTTATTCCTATTTATTTATTTGTAGGTTGGAACAGCTAATAACTGTTTTCTTTTCAAATTTATCAGTCTACCTCATATGGATATACAGATGTGTTGTGGTTAAAGATATCCTGACTGATTTATTACTATCAAACTGCAAACCGCAAAAAAAAAAAATTAAAAAAAAAAAAAATTTAAACAATATGTCAAGTTGTAATATAGTCTCAATTTTGTTTCAGAAAATTGCAACGAAAAAAAAAAGAAAGAAATAAAAAAAAGTGACTTATAAACCGTGCATGGTATTGTTCACAAAAAAAGAAGAAAGAAACAAGTCTTGGTTAATAAAGAGATTTTGCTAAATTTTAGTCTTTTCAACTAAGCGTTATATCAGTCAGGACATATTTAATCAGTATAAAGTACAGCTCTAGTACAAATGTTTTGCTCTTTATTTATATATTTTTATATATATATTTGTATAACTGCTGTTAAAAGGGCCCACTGTAACTAAATCCAGATATTCATCTTAGGGAGACACATTTCTTACTATATGGTGAACGAAATTTAGCAACTAAGCACATTGATGTACTTTGTTTTCATTCCTGACTCAAATTGAATCAATATATATTCAATTTGAGTCGGGAATGAAAACAAAGTATGCACCAATGTGTTTAGTTGATCAATTTCAAACACCATATAGCAAGATATGAGCCTCCCTAAGATAAATAGCCGGTTTTAGGTACAGTCTCCCTTTATTTTCAGTATATTTCAATATCTGTTCAACATATAATATATGACTATTGACCTATATATGCAAGGAATGACATCAGTTCACTGATAAAGGTGGTTGCGTATATTAGAATACAATATAATACATATTGTTTGCAAATTAATATTTTTCCTCCACAAACTATATAGATCAATGATCAAGTTTACAGTGCGCTGTGTGCATGTGGATGACTAAGTGTGCAGAATTTGAAACCAAAGGCCTCTAATATTAATAAATCACTTCCACTAACTTTGGGTATTATACTGAATAGCATAATGGCCAAAGCTGAGTGTGGTGATGCCATTATCTGCAATATATCGCTTGTCATCAAATGCACTCAGGGCGCGTTTATTTATATGTGTGCAAAAAAGTTGGTGTTTCTTGCTCAAAATTCTGTTGAACCTACACATTGTCTTGTCTGTATTTCCAAACAAACAATTGTAATAGTCAACAAATTTCAGTTTTTGATCACCTCTAACAACTCCCTTCGCTCTTCTTTTCTCAGTATCGCCATAGCAATATGCATATACTTTAGAGCGAAGTCCACAAAAGCTCTTTATTGGTATACCATAAGATTCATCTTTCATTAACCCAACTTGGGCCTTGTTGTCACTGCTGTATAAAAAGTGGTCTTTATCATAGTTGCTGGTGTCAAACAGTTCTTTGTTTTGTAACATATCATTATAAATATCCTCACACTTCACATGATAGGTCAAAGAGTCTGTGTCGGTGAATAATAATTTTGCATTCTCACCATACAGTTTTTTAATATAGTTGTAGTGAAAATCATACATCAAATACTTTGATAATTCCAGAATTGCGAATCCGAGATAGACTGGTTTGTTCAAAACGAGTTTCACTTTGCTGCATTCAACTCCAACCAAGTCATTATTAAAAATCTCAAAACGTTTGAATGATGGTTTTGATATATATTTTCTCAATTTGTGTTCATTATTTATTAATGAAATATTCACCCTTCCTCGAACATTTTCGAGAGCCTTTCCATATATCGACACATTCAAGAGTTTGAATATAAATTTTTCAGTGGCATTTTTAGCTTCGGCTCGCTTTTGTGTGTTAAAGTCGATATATGGTTTGAGAATACGTTTTTGTTCAAAACGTAACACTCTGTGAATTTTTTTCAACTTGAGTCCCAACTCCAGACACTGTTGCAGATTTTTGTAGTGAATAATATAATGTTGTTTATCATATAATGTTAACACTAGTTTTTCTGTGGTATGGAATTTGGCATCTCCATTATGCAAACGCCATAGCTGCTGACTATATTGCGAAATTTCATCAAAGTCACAACGGCGTCGCTCAACAGCCAGTGGATAGCAGTTGTGCGTATCATGTAGATGTTCTGGGTACTCTAGATCAACTTCTAGCACATATCCATGTTTGTCATCAAAAGCTATTGAACTGATGTCCAAATTGCTTATTTCCTCTTGAGTCAAGAATTGAAATGAGCGATATGGCATTGGTTGACATTGACTCCACCCATATAAATTATTAGCATCGTATGATGCGACATAGGATGTTTCTTGTGTTGTATCATAACTTTCGCCTATATATTTATTATTGGCCTCTGCAAATCGCTGTGTTATGCAGGAAATTCCGCCTCTTATTCCCTTTTCGAAGAAAATGTACTGATCAGGATCAGTTATAAGCTCAAATTCGGCATCAGTTTTTAAGAGCATTGCACTCCAACTATAACCTGGAGCAGAATAGAAATGGAGGGTATCCAGACCATAGTACTGATAGCAGATATCTCGAAACTGTTCAAATACACAGGCTAACAAACAGACATCACTTTTTAAATAAAGATCATGGTAGTCGCCCAGATTTTTCATATTGAATTTGGTCCAAACATTGTGGGCATGTTGATATTCTGAATCAGTAATATTACTTTCTGTCATTTTGTTGTAAAATTTGTCCTTTTCCGGAAGTTTCGTTTCACCAAACACATTTACTGATGTGACATACTCATAGAAGTATACACCTTTCCTCTTGAGCAAATTGCATTGTTCAGGTGTGAATCCCTCATCATTTAGATAAGGAAAATTATAGTTGTCAAAGTCTTTCAAGTTTTCTACCAGCGTCTCCAGCGATGCGTTCAAAAATTGATAAGAGTCGATAAAGCGTAATTTTCCTATACTGAAAGACAGATATTTTTCCATATTATTGGGTATACATGTAATAGGTTCGCCGAACTTTCCCATAGCTTGACATATAAGATGCGAATCAAATCCACGAAGATTGTGCATAATCACGGGAATAAATAAAGGCGCTTTGAGATGCAAATTACAGCCATCGCAACTGGGTCCGTTGTAGAGCCCGCTGACATGGCAGTGGTGGCGGCATTTCCTTCTGTTTTCGTTAAACTTTCTATTGCAATTATAACATTCCGTTGCTGCTTCAAAGTCCAGCTGCTGCTTTTCCGTGATGATCATATCAGCTGTTTCCTCTAAAATACTTTCAATTTCCTCAACCTCCTCAAATAGTTTTTCTAGAAAATAGTCTATAACACCAGTGTCTGAGCTATAGATAAATGTAGGTTTTGTATAGGTCTCATCCACCTTGCAAACACGTTTGATTCCAAAACTGAGTGGATTGAGATTTGCATATGGTGTGCTGGAGGAAATGTCAGGGTTTGGGTCGCATTTGCTAATTTGCTCAACAGTCGTTTCCAGGTCAGCATAGATGCAGAATGGGTTTACAAATTTTTTGTTGTATTCATTGAATCGCACAATTTTATCCTTTTCTGCAGGATAACAGGTTTTTTGAAAGCCGAAAGCTTGACACTCCTGCATATGTGCATCCCTGTCAGTCCAAGTTCGAAATGAACACAGACAAAATCTACAGAAAAAATAGTTCTTGTGTGATGTTTGCCTTTTGAATCTTGTTAAGAGTCTATCCAAATCTTTTATACATGTATAATGTGTTTTATCTTCATTGTGAAACAATAGCAGGTCTGCATGAGGCTCGTTTGGAGGATATATATTAGTTATCCTTAAAGGGAACACCTGTTTGTCCTCATAGCCAAATACGCTCACAGATATATTGTTCATCCGCTCAAACTTTGTGATATCTTCTATTTTCATTGGAAAAGTCAATCCGTTCAACCGAAGGCTGTCTTTGTATGGCAAATAAGTGCTCACACGGTTCGGATTGTTCATTTTTCGGTGCACACTAGCCAAAACAGCCCACACGAAGCAGTATTCATCATTGTTTACTACATTGATTATCGATCGTGAATGAGTTAGCTCGCTTGGCGTTGCTATATAGCTGCTGGCTGACAAAGGTTTATACATTGCCATACTGATATCCAAATGCTGTATTCTCCTTATTCTCCAACCACTGCCCCTATGTATAAAGGTGTTGAATGATTCGAACATTTTGTGAAACCCAGTATTAATATCGGCAATGTCCAATTGATCACTGGTCACACACTTGAATAGTTGCGTTCGAAAGTGTGTCTCTATAACACTATCCTCTCCACCCTGCTCATCGCTTGGCTTGAACATTGAAATGCACAGACTGAGATGCCATTTCATTCCATTATATCGCTGCATTTTTTCCTCCAGAATGGTCAAAATCTTTTTTCTGTTGTTAGCGAAAAACACAATCATATCATCTGTTTCCGGCCTGTTTGCTGGTTTAATTTTCACCACAGTCACAATCTTATTCAACGCTGAGGTTTCATTTTCCAGTTCACTGTCACTAGAGTCATTCGATTGTCCCTCTGCTGATATACTATCATTAAGAACTTGATTAATGATATTTGGTGGTTGTATTGTTCTATTTGAGCTCTGAATCGTTTCAACTTTTGGCGTTTGTGTTGTTGTTCTATTTGAGCTCTGAATCGATTCAACTTTCTGCCTTTTTCTTGGCTCTCTTTTGTGAATATTCCTGAGATGTCTACTCAAAGTTTCATTTGTCTTAAACTCTTTGTTGCACAATTCACATATATAATCCTCATCATGCATAATCTTGTGTTTCCTCAACGAGCTATGATTTGCATAAGTTCTATTACATTTGTCACAATCAAATCTGGGAGTTGAAACATTTTGTGCCTCTTGGTTCTGCATAACGTGGTTTACACAAAAATAATCCTGTGATAGTTATCAAGCAGTCTTTGTGCTTATTCAGAATAAATATATAGTGAACCATTTGGTGTAACTATAAGCTAAAATATACCCAACAGACACAAACATTGTTTACATAGACAATATCAATATATAGCAAACTTCAGCTTGTATAAGAGTGGCACAGCTCAGTAAGTTAACAGCTGCTAATTTGCATATACCAACATTAAATATATATAAACATTTATGCAAATATTGTTTGTAACAACCCCCCTGATTTTTGTTTGATATAAATATCATTGGGAATTTGTTGAACTAAACATGAATCTATTTACAAAACAGTTTAATACAAACAAACGAAAAGTAACTACATATAAATATTTACAAAAAAAGGGAAAGAATATATAGATATATATATGTATGTGTTATATGTATATATAAATAGTAGTTTGCATACCATCAATACATTCACAAAGTGAGCCATTTGATTTTTTGTTTTTTTATTTTGGATATTTTGGCAGTTGGTTTGCAGTCTTTGATACACTCATTGGATATAGCCTCTGAACAATCTGGCTGACAGTTTTGTTTGTAGTAGTCACTGTTTTCTATTTGTGATTTGCTGTCTTTGGTACACTCATTGGATATAGTTTCTGAACAAACCGGCTGACAGTTTTGTTTGTAGTATTCACTCTTTTCTATTTGTGACATAGAAATATCAACACTTTGGTTATCATTGTTCAGCTTTTGACACATACTAACATGTTCTTCTTCCGGAATAAGTATCAATTTCCTTGACATTCTGTAAATAAGCGTAAAACAGCTCTGATCACTATTGTCAACAGATGTATAACTTGAGTTAGTTTTTGTCTGCGCACTGTCAAAGGCACATTCTTTTGAACAATTTCTCTTAAGATTGCTCTGTATTTATATAATTTTCGTTCACTGTCACGTGATACAGAAATATTTCCACGAATAATATTGAGTACACATTCTGCCAGAAATTTGATAGCATCTTTTGGTGAACTTTGTAGAATAAGTTTTCTGTGATCCACTTTACTTCTCAGCAATGAAGTGAGGAAATTGAAATATTTTCCAATCTTCATTCCTTTGACGC
This sequence comes from Siphonodentalium dalli, assembly GCA_032622095.1. Classification (NCBI taxonomy): domain Eukaryota; kingdom Metazoa; phylum Mollusca; class Scaphopoda; order Gadilida; family Siphonodentaliidae; genus Siphonodentalium; species Siphonodentalium dalli. The sequence goes on from CP136068.1 coordinate 11,005,748, forward strand.
GTAAATAATAGCGTTTTCAGATGGAAATATTTTGCTTCTCAATTGCAAACGTCTGTCTGACTTTGGATGAAAGTCAAGTAATATATACCCATAACGAGATTTAGTTGCAGAATAATATGCATCGAGAAAAAAATTATATTTATCAGGAAATGCCTGTCTGGCCAATGAGAGTACCTGCTGCACACACCTGCGATTCTCAAACAAAAGAAAGTAATGTGTATTAAGGGAAATTGTTCTCATAGATCGGCCTTGAGCAAACAAGTTCTGTGAAATAAATATATTAGATACATTACAATGATGACATTTGACTGTAAATAAATTCAACACATCAAGATTGTTGCAAACCTGTGACATCAGATCATCTAGAATTAATAATTTGTGACCTTCAGTTTGTTGCAACCATTTGTCTATTGTCTCATTAGAAGGTATTCCTTTATAGAAAACAATATTCTTTGACAGTGTCTCGTATAGAGGCTGCCAAGTATTATAACACAGGTAGGTTGCTTGCACAGGTTGAGAGAACATAGTTTTTGAATTCTCTAATATCCTTTTGACGAGGAATGTTTTTCCACTACTGGTACATCCCACAACAGCAATATTTGTTGGTGATTGAAACTTCAAGGAGTTTTCATCAATATAGGTTTGCATTGTGTTGCTACTGTGTGTGTATAATATCTCGGTTTTGAGTCACCTCAAAGTATCCCGAAAATTCAGCATATACAATACATGAGGTTGTTTCAGTTAATGGCGAAGAAAACTGAATATCTAGTCTTATATTAGATGTTTTCAGTAGAGGAATAAATTTATTTCGATCCATATATGGTTCTAAATCAAACACATATAAACAGTAGCCATTTGAATAGTCTGAAGGTTCTATCAAACTGCCTTTGTTTTTCATCCAGTTGCCTGTGTTCTTCAAAAAATTTGTATAAGCAGGAATATAACCATTTTTCGCAGTAGTCGCTGTGAAATTGAGATTCAGTGGACTTGAATCTACAGGTTGACCATCTGCAAAAAGGGCCACCTTAGTAACATTTGAATGTTTGAAATTGTAGGGATTTAACTTGTAATCCCCCGATACTGCATCAGATGAAACTAATCCTATAGCAACTTTAAGCGGCCGGTTTGCTTGAAATAAATTATCCCAAGTAAACCGGGTTAAACCGGTTGATATTGAATTTGTTTTGACATCACTACGTTTAAAAAGATATTTGGCATTTGCACTTTTTAAGAGTTCTGCGTGTGCATACAACAATGCAGGGTTCAAACGAACTCGAGCCACATGCAGTACAATATCTTGTATTTTGACATTATAGTCGGGATTAATTTCCTTTGACATCAAACAGAAACTACTTTTGTTTCTATACAGTCTTAGTTGAACATTTATTCCATTAAGTAGATATTTTTTCATTCTGAACAAATCATTAAATAAACAGCCTGTCAGTTCAACTGTGTTTCCGGATTGTGTGAGCTTTGATCGCTCATAGAATCCTAGGTTTCCACCTCTCAACTCAGCATTATCCATTTCTCCGGCTGTGTCTTTGTAAAACATTTGTGTTTGCAAATATGTGTCCGCAGCAGCCTGATTGCCATACAACAGAGTCTGCATCATTGCACTGTACGCATAATTTGTGTTTGTCGGAGTAATAGTGTTGGAGTTGAACGAAACATCAATTTGAGACCATAAGGACTGAAGAAATAGGTTAACAGGCCCAATCTTTTCTGTGGATGGTATTTTGGCTGAACCTGTTTTGGTAAGATTAAGTTTGATATACAGTTTAGTGTTGTGCAGATCAATATAATCTAAAGAATTCTGTGAGCACACGTTGAAATCAATCGGAGAATTTTGCACAACCTGCGAAATCGGTCTAACTTCTTGATAATATAATTGTTCAACTGCGGTTTGCGTTGCAGGTACACCAAACAATGACAACTCTTCTGGCATTCCCTCCTGGAATAGATCTTTGTTTATCATCGCCATAATTAATCCGAAAATATATCTCTGACACGTTTTTTTCTCACAGTTGACTGTTTCTTGTGTGTTTGTTTCTTATATTCAGGTCTTCGTGTTTGTTTTGTACGTCTTTTTCGTCTGCACACCTTTTTTTTATGTTTCCCAGTGTCAGTTTGATATTTGGCTGCCTCTCTCGCAAGTTCGTCTTTGACACGATTGACAACTTCTTGATTTGTTGACACAACCGTTATTGGCGGCACCGTAGCTTGAGACTGATTGACAGCTTTGTTGGACTGGTTATATATTCCAGCCATTTTTTGGCGTCTGGAATATAGATTGAGGTATTCATAATTACAGCGGTGGTTTAAAATGAAGCACAACAGACACAGGATCCGTAATGAATAAAGCAGGTTGGAGATTATCATCCGTTATATTGATCTCAAACTCAGAAACCACTTCTGTGCGAATCGGAACATATGGTACATAGCCTCCACCAGCAGTCCAATATGTTTCATATATAACCGGATCTATTCGTCTTAATATTGGTCTCTCAACACCATTAAAAATTGAACTTTCTATTAATGAAACATGGATGAGAAGGCTCTTTGCTAATTTGGCTGACAAATCTGTATCAGTTGATAAATATGCAAATGCAATAAGTCCGAGTGACCAATCCACACTAAGCTGTAGTGTTTTGTTCATCCGAACTCTGAATTGATAAGATGTGTTTTCCGGGAAGTAATCTTCGAAACCATTGCTGCTGCAGTAAACATATCTATCCGTCATTTTTTTGTAATAGTTTTTATATCAAGGCTTTGTCGCCACTCATTGAATTTATCTGGAAACCCTTCGTATTTGACTAAATATTCTTTTCGACCATTCCTCCTTCTGGTTTTTATAATCTTCTCAACCAACCACAATGATTTTTCACTCTTTATAACCAATTTTATCTCATCTTGATACCACCAACCTTTGACCCTCTCCCCCGCAAGATCTTCAAGTTTATAGAGTGGTAGTGCTTGTTTTGTGAATCTTGTTTTAACTTTAAACACTTCAGTAGACCACTGTTGTTGATATGATCTGCGGAATTTATTTTTCAAGAATGACACCCGGACAAGGTCTCCAATTTTTAATTTGAAACGCACCTTTGTTTTATATATAGTATTAGTGTGTAGATATTGGAACGCCCATATACTCGATTCATTGTTTGTGTTGACTTGGCTAGGTGATATATAATTCAATGATCTGTGGGGGGTGTGATTATAACCTTTGATTAACTTTTGCAGAATATCCACATATTTATAAGTCCTGTATTTGTCAAAATATTGGAATAATATTTTCTTGAGAGTTTTATTGACTCTCTCAGCTACTGATGCATGCATTTCGTTTGAGGTGGGGTAGTAGTGAATATTATAATGAGAAAAGAGAGATTTAACCAGTCTGTTGCTGAATTCTAGACCAGCATCTGATCTGACATGCTTGGGCGTTCGTTTTGTTACTACCAGTATATCCTTTAGTGCTTCATTGACATTTTGTGCCGTTTTACGCTTTATTGGCCGCACAAACAGGAATTTAGAAAACACATCAATTACAACAAGGAGATATTGTATACCATTGTTAGATTTTTTAAGGTTTTGCACAGATAATAAATCCATTTCCCACAAATCGTCAACTCCCGAAACAATCATTTTAAGTGTTTTGAACTTTCTTTTCACTTGTCCATGTAAAGTATGTGGATCTTGTTTTTGTAACCACTTGGCAAGGTATGATCTGCTGTATGAATATTGTCCGTTTCCTTTCAATACTTGATAGAGTTTATCTAAACCAGAGAATGATGCTGGTTTTTCAACATCATAGTAATAACTCTCCAAAAAATTCTTTTTATCATGTTGTTCTGTCATTGTTCTGTTAATATTTTTTCAATTTTGTTGTATAACTGGTGAACTATTTCACATTTCCATTGTTCGTTGAATGTGCTTGACTGCCAGTCTTCATCCAACATCTGGTGCATAACAGTAACAGCTGAGTTGTCACTGAGTTCCGCAAAAAAATGTGTGTTGATAAATGTTAGAATAACAGAATATGCAGTGTATTTTTCATAGAATATCTGTATTAGCTGGTTGCATACATCAGTTGAATCTAACTTTACTGCACAGTCCTGTTCCTCAAAACTAATCCGTTTGTGCTGAATATAACTGTTGAAGATCAAATTGACATGATGATCTTTCAACTCGTTGAGTGTTTTAATAAATAAGGAATTTTGTTCAACAAGATCCATATTTATAACAATAACCTTTTTTGCAGTTTACTGAATGATGTTCAAAACTAAAATAAAAAATAGTCTATCCTGTTTCTTCATTTATATACGACTGCAGAATACAATCAGGAATTTTTATATTGCAAAGTTTCCGCCATAAGACCACATCAAAACACATTTTTTTTCCTTTTGTGCACCAAAGTAATATAAGGATGTCCTCTTGTAATCACTATCCGGGTCTTTTTGTTCAGATAGAATTGTGTTTCATCTGTTCCTGTGAATAACACCTTGTAATTTTGATCCAAATACATTTTATTCCTGATATCAATCTGTTTTTGTGTCATTTTGTTTGTTTGTATGACCATACATATATCCCAACTGCAATAAGATAAGTGAATAATATGATATAGGTTTATTGCAATATAATATATGTATGCACACAAAAAAAATAAATAACCAGTGATAATATTGGTTTGTTTGAACTCATTTGTGTTTACATTGATGGATATATTGTCTCCCTCCCACTAACCCCGTTATACATATAGCTACATATGTTTATAACATATTTGTGTAAACATGTGTTTGCTAAAAACAGATATTTAATAAAATGTAAACACGAAAGTTCAGAGGAAACAGAGTTCGGTCCCTTCGTTATGATAAGTCCTGCGTTGGAGGCTGAACTCTGCATGGAGTTTGGCGACTGAAGGCTTTCCTAAATCTCGTGACAGACACTGTTCGCTGAACGAGTCCACCTCGATCGAATCGTTTACGATTCGGCTTTGACTGTAGACCTGCCCGTTCGTCCGACCGGAAGTGTTGACATAAACGACGGAAGTGGGTGGATGTGTCGGTGATACTGCCCTACATTACCGGCATACCGGAAGCGACGCATTGGAGTCGACCGGAAGTCTAGTGTGCAAATAATCGACCGGAAGTGGGCGGATGTGTTGGTGGTACTGCCCTACGTTACCGGCATACCGGAAGTGACGTGTTGGAGTCGACCGGAAGTCGAGTGGGCAATCGCCCCATACGTATACTACTGGTGCACGTTCAGACAACACATAGGTCGGATTGGTCTTCTCCGGAATAAACCTCCGAATTTAAACCTTGTCTAAACCCACATTATCGGTCCAGCCAAACCTGGTATAAGGGGGCTTTTTTGTCGTTCAGTACTAAAATGAATAACGCTTATTGACACGCCATAAATTATCACAAACGCGTGCGCGCTGATGCGATTTATTCATTGAGAAACAAGTATCGCTCATGGACCATTAATCCGATCTCATTCTGGGTTATTATATACTAATAATAATAATCTGGAGATTACATGTAATGCCTAATTATATTTAGCACTACCTAATTAGTGACGGTGTATAGATAACTACATACACCAATATTAAAGATGTTGCGTCTTACGCGTAACTATATTTCATTTCAATACAATTCAAAGTGGATAATTCAGCCCAGTGCGGCAGCTAAATAATTCAAATGTAAAATCCTTCAGTTTACGTTATGCACATGTAACTTCATTATTTTACTTCTTTAATCGCTAAAATAGCTAAGATCTTGGTTCATTATATATCTATTATCTTCTTATCGCGAGGGCTGATTTTTAAATAGTTTATCTATTGATGTTAGATGTATATACCTGAATTAATTGTTTTGTCCCTTATAATGTAAATAATATTACTAATCATCGGAATACACGATTATCATAGCATATCGGGTCTACTCTCTTTTCCTAAAATCTCCCCGGGCGTCTCCTATAATGAAATAACTGTATAATTAATTTTCCCCAACCTTCAAATCATAACATTTGAATACATATCACAGGCACAAATCCCATTCGCTGATAACTACAACAGTCCCGTTTGTGATAAAATGCGGATTGCGGTAGGTTGCGATAGACATGGATGGGTCAATATGCGAAAAATTATTTAGACAGAGAGACCGATGGATGTACCACTGACTCGGCCCAAACACTATACACATGGAGTCATGTATATGCACTTACATGCATATGCACAATACTAATTCGTGTATGCCGGTACTTGAAATACCTGGATTACTAGTATCAACAAACTAACAATTTAAAATATTTGAGTTACGACATCGGATAGCAAGTGTCTGCGACATAGGAGCGACGGGTGGCCGATCTTGATGCCAGTGTTATGTGTATCATGGAGTGTATCTTGCTTTGCTATATGCTCGAATATATGCTTGTTGTAGAGAGAGGTCCATATAAGTTTTTTACTTCAACATATTATGTATCATGTATTGACTTTACATTGGTTGAAATTAACCATGTGTAACAATTCGACGAACTACATATACGTATGCCCTTAGTGACAAAACGCGTTACTCAGACCGAGATAGCAACTAATAAACTACATACAGTAGTTTCGATGTGTGTCTTTTTGAACTCTATGACCAGACACGGCAACTCATGATGATTGTATGTTCTATACTATGCCAGTAGGTTCCATCTCAGGACCTGAGCATATATCGTAAATATGAAACGTTGGTATGTTTGTTGTCCTTTTCCAATAGTTTCGTTCCTAAACATGTATATGTTATGCAAATACGTTATTTTGAAGTGCTAATGAGTCTTAGGTGTAAGCGAGAGTGAATATGGCATGTCTTAGATTAACAATGAAACGACGCGGCTCGTTCGAACAGCGCACGTATGTATACATAGTTTGGTATGTGGTATCACAAGCATACCTACGCGGGAAATTCGTTCTTATATCCTGAAAATATGTTTTTATTCTGTTATTCCGTATCCAAGTTCGAATGCATTGAGTCCACAGGGGGCGTACGCCTGCATACCAATAAGATTTAAATACCGAAACACGAACCGAGAATGTCCCCGTTACGTTCACATTACCAATGTGTACATTTGCGAAGGTTTCTTCTTGTTTTCGCTTTCAAGCAACATTTGTTAGAATATGTGATCAATGTGTCGTCTACAATCCAAATGCCACAGTTCTGACCCAAGTCTAGCTGACAAATATAAATCTCTTTTAGAAGCGCAGGAATGATGACCTTTATTTCAAATCTTATGAATAGTTTAAACATATTTCTTTGTCAAATGTATATAACACATGATATATAACACATACATTTTTGTATACAAACAATGCGATTGGAGGACAAGTGCTGACTCACCTATGGGTACCCCCTCTCCCATATTATTACACTGAAAAATAAATAATAAGTAATGGCAAAGCAACATGACTACCAAAACAAGTTGAACATATATACATATCACCGGTCACCCCCACCCCGAGTCAGTCGTAAGTTTGTATATATATATTTAAAGTCGAGTTTGATTGTTTCGATTGCTGGCTTGTTCGTATCATTATTTGGAAGAGTTAGCCAAAAGAATCCTGACTTTTCTCGCGTATGAATGACTGTACAGCTAAGAAAATTTTCATGTTGTCACAATCAGGTAGTGCAGGATTTCCAAAAAAAGCTAAATTTTTAATGAATAAATATTGTAAGGAAGTAATTTATTTAATAGACGAATTCTTGGGATTGAATGTAGGTGGCAATCAAAGAAATAATGAAATGCATTTTCTTGACCGTTTCCACAGGAGCAGTCTTTTGAATTTGCAATGTGAGTTAGGACCTATCGGATAGCAAGTTGCTACATTCACATCGTAATCTACAGTGAAATATATTTTCAGTCAATTTATGAATTGTACATGACACATTGAGCAATAAATTGTTATATTGTCAGTAAAATTGTCAAGACTTAGCCACGAACAATACGTGTCGCCTGAAAATTCACCAACACCGTTTTGAGCATTTCAATTGTATTGTATGCCTCTACACCGATGTCAGATAATCAATCAAATAAGCGTGTGTATGATTTCGCTATTCAAATCACAAGCCCCTGGGGAAAACTATCACATATAACATTATACTATACCAGTGACAAGGTTCACAAGTCCTATTTGGGGAAAACACGCCACCTATCATATACCTGATATATTCTCAAACGTTGTGTCTGATGCGAATGATTTTGAGAATCTATGAGGAATATGAGATGGTGTATTAAGTCCAAACATCGGACTTTTGAACCTTGTCACTGGTATAGTTTATATTGCTATATCTGGAATTTCCCCAGGTGCATGTGAATCAAATCATATTGTAGGTGCAGTTACACATCTAAGGGTTCACACACACTTAATATTTTGCCTGGTATTGTTTCAAAACAAAATTTCATGATAAAACATATGGTACCACATTGTCAATATGACGGACAGCATGAAATAACGTCATAAGTAGTCACAGGCTATATATTATAGGAAATTAGTATAGTCTGGCTGTGATTTATTAAAAGGTATATCGCTGGAGCCGTTGGGGAACATTGAGTGTATACAAAGCCCATATCGCTACAATCTTCAATAAAAACGCTTCAAACTACATTAATGCCTTATATGTCGACATTTCTGAATCGCCAAAGTTGGAGATACAAGTATTAGTTTGACTATTAATATATTGTTAGGCGTCTGATAAATAAAGGATCTCCAACAAGTTATATGACATTCCTCATGCCAAATTACCCCAGTTTGCCCATGTTCAGCGACGAGTGTCCAGCCGTTTGATCGCCTATAGCCAGGCAGGCAAACAAACGAATGAACAAACAAAAATGAGTCAAATAAGTGGCGCTATGGAGAGATCTGATTTTCTTCTTCAAATATTGACCCAATGTTATTTAATACCAAGACCGCTCTTAATAGCATACCATTGCTACCATCGGAACTAAATGATGACATATTCAGAGCTACTGAGTACATTATACAAAATTGGGTCATTTTAAACAATATTCTAACCAAACAATGGCATATTAGCGCCGATATCCACGGAGTTCCTATCGTTTGTTGCAAAAAATTTCAAAACACAGATCAGTGGTACTCTCACAGCTTATTTCTCATGAATATATCCCATCTACTTATCGCAAACTTCTACAATATTTCCACATCTCTGGGGAGATAACTTAACAAAAGCTGATACTCCTTGCCGCTGCTATATCCTCTTCCCAGTTTTCTATTTTACTCACATAATAATTAGGCTACCGATTCATATAATGACTTGATTCCCATGCGTGCATTTGAATGTAGAACTGATCTGTTTAGTAAACATATTTTCAACACTCGTCATTAGCGAGAGGATTATAGGTTATGCCCATGGCGGCATGCATTAAATTGCTTATAAATGTATTCGGCAGCAATACAATTACTAGGTTAATGATTCACATAACTTGATTCCCATTTATGTATTTGGATGTACAACTAATAAGATTAACAAACTGATTTCAACAAACATCCTTAGCCGGAGGATTATATATCAATGGGTTCCCATGTGTTATTGTGTTTATAAAACACTTGACAGTCATGTAATACCTAATATCTTTTCATGATATAACTTGATTCCCATTCATTTATTTGGGCGTACTGATGTGTCGAATAAGCCGATTTTAACACACATCCTTAACCACAGGATTTTATACTGATTATCATACATTTGTTTGCTTATTTTTAATCCCTTGACAGTTATTTAATAACTTGGCTAACTGTGCGTGTTATAAATTGATTCCCATTCATGTATTTGTTTGTACAACTCATGGTAACAGATTTCAACAAGAATCCTTAGCTAGAGGATTATGTATTGATGCTCATGCATTAATTGCTTATAAATTACTCGACAGTAATCTTACAAAGACTTTTTTTTAAATAGGCTACCTAATATATAATAATTTGATTCTCATTTATTTATTTGGATCTACAACTAATATGTTTAAAGGATTACTCCGGTCTAGATTTTTTGTATCTTTATCGATCGCCGCTAATTCAGAGAGCACGGTGCCGGAAAGATTGATATAGGCCGCCCGTAACTAAAGTTATCTACGTGTCGCAAGTGGTCCCTCGTGTGACGCCACACAAGCGAACATTAACTTTTCAGATTGCATAATCCATGTTGGAGACTTAAATCGCCATAACTTCAGTTAAAGGCGGCCTATCACAAAACATGTTTTCGGCGGCGATCGATAACGATAAATAAAATCTAGACCGGAGTAATCCTTTAACAAACAGACTAAAACAAACATCCTTAACCAGAGGATTAATATATTGATTCTCATGCATTAACTATTTTATAGTTAACCCGACAGCCATTTAATAACTATGATACCTATTCATATATTAACTTGATTCCTATTCATGTATATGGATGCACTTCTTTTAAATATATTTAAGAAACATATTTCAACAAACATGCTAAACCAAAGGATTTTCACGAATCACATTCATTAATTTTGTTATTAATAACAGGATAAACATTTAATAACTGGTTTACCTATTTATATGATAACTACTATAACTACACGATAATGGGTTGGGCCCAAAACTGTTAGCTTTCCCCCGCCAGCATAATCGTGTTGGTACCTTTAGCCGGAAGCGACGGTTACGGTCGGGGCATAGCTTGTTTTGTACATATACCTTCTTCTAGTTAAGTGCCGAAAACGATTAATATGGCAACCGTTTAGGAAGTCGTTAATAAAACGCTTGCAACAGATGACGCACGTCTGTGTCATTTCGATCTTTACAAAATATGGGAACACATTTAAACTATTATAAATTATCAACTTTGGCTTTTTAACTTTACTTTAGTATCTAAGTTCCAAATCTCTTTTTTCCAAATTGCTCTAAACCGCTTCCGGATCATGCTTCACACAATTTAGTATGACCAACGAGGAAACATGTACCTGTTATGATTATAATTATCTATTGTTTGCTGGTGTTCATGTCTTTATTTTTATGGACAAACAACCTTGGCTTTAATGCGTGTTATATGTACGTACAAGTGTATGATTCTCATATAAAACTATATGTGTATGCAACTTTGACTGTGCTATAATGGCATTTGAGCTAATGTATGCACCATTATTGTGTCACTTGGTAGGATGGACCAATGAGGCCGCTCCGTTAGTAGAGGAATTTCATGAGACATCTTTGTAGCCGGTTCAATATGAAATCCATATCCCCTCAGGATTCCCATATGGGGTTGATGTACGCCATCTTGTTTTAGTTAAATTAAATCGCCGCTTCAATTTAACATAAATTTGTATTGTGTCGATGATCAATGTGCAATGCTTTGAAAACGGTATGTGATTTCGGGGAAACTGACATGAGTATTGTTACTGATCAAACATGAAATACGCCCGACATTATCTTTTTAAGGGGGCTAATCCAATACTAACTCATGGCAAAGTTGCCATGCAAAACACCAGCGCGAAATAAATAGAATTACCTCCTTTACACCGTACGTTGTATCAAACGTCTGCCTTTCTACGAAACCCGTTTCGAGACTTTAATTTCTACATTCATTACTAACAGATTGAAACGCATAAATGTAACAAAACGAAGGTTGGTGCACTGAAGTAGTACCATAAATAGAGGATCTACAACTCGTCCCCAGTTTATGACGGAATTTACAAAACGAGTCCAATAAATTAGGTCTGGACTGAGCCTTTGGCGAGGTCCAGACCTTATTTACTGGACTCGTTTTGCAAATTCCTCTAAAACTGGGCACGAGTTGAAGATTCTATTTATTACATGATCCAAAACCTCTAGAAAATATACTTAAATCAACAAATGGGACGTGAAACTAACATCGGTTCCTATAAGGCATGTGATGACGTTTCGCGTAACTATTCATTGTTTGCCCGCGTAAAGAAGTAGTCCCAGATAAATAAAGACTCCTTGTCGTATCTAATGGCGTATATCTAATTACATAAACTTTCAAACTCTTCATTCATTATAGTTTGTTTGGAAGAATAGTGGAAACCAATGTATTTTGAGACGTAGCGTGCGAATTGTAAACAGACGTAAAACCGGAAGTCAAAGGTCAACTTGCAATATTTCCTGTTATTAAACGAATGTTTAATATCACAGTTTATAGAATGGGTTTATTGCATGGAATGTAATATAATAAAGGCAAACAATCAACATTATAATACTTTTAGCGAATATCTGACAGAAAAGTACATGATTACAAATTTTGTAAAACAATTGACAATGTTGCCCTAAGTCAATTATATATCGACGCCAGAAACCTGAATTTGAACATTATAAAGCAAATACGGTAGAGAACATTCGACACAGCTTGAATAGGCATTTGAACAGACCATCCCGTGATAGGAAGGTAGACATCATACAGGATCCTGAATTTTCAGATTCAAATGCGAGCTTCAGAGCAACTCTCGCCGAGTTGAAAGGATTTGAGCTATGATCAACAGAGCATCATCCCATGACCAATGTAGAAGACAGAAAACAGCTGTACGAGTCCAATTATATGAGGCCAACAACTCAATTTGGACTGTTCAATAAAGTTCAATATGACGGTGAATCTATTTCTTTAGGCGAGGAAGGGAAAACATGAGAAATATTACAAAATCGACATTCGCCATCAAATATGACAACACTGGATTGAAATACATCATGAAATAAAAAGACGAGCTGACATCTTGGATTTCAAATTTGAATCCATCGGTACACCCCGGAGCCTGCATTTATTGGGGAATTGATTTGAAAATGAACAGTCGCGTTTAGAATCACCTGTAGATGTGAGCTATCCAATTTGAAGACTTTTCGGTGAAAAACATGGTGCCGGCAGCCATCTTAGATTTTTCTCTTTGCATGACTAAATCATTTCGCACACCCTACATACCTCATTCGACATCCAATCATCACCAAACTCCATATGGATCTTCGGGTGACCTCTTGTTTCCTCCTTCTTCATCATTCCATCCATTCAAAAATTAACTCATTCCCTTATTGAGCTAAAGTATATTGGACACTTTCATATTAACTTAGGGTATAAAATGAAAAAGACAGCTTCATGCAAATAACATGTATTCTTGAAATTAAATTTAATAATAAGTATTCATAGATTTCAAACAAAAACTAAGGAAAACAACAACCAATAACAGTACAACAGACAAGTTAGTTACAGTAATGAACTCAGGCCATGGTTAATTAATTTTATGTTTATGGTCATTCGGCAATCGCCGTATTTACTTTTTTGGTAGAAATTAATAATGGATTTAATTATTAGCACTAGAAACAATTCGATTGTCCCTTGTGAAAATGTAGATAGGAACATTTACTATTCGTTAATAGACAGATGCTTAATTCAAAGAAACCGAACGTAAAGAAGATAAACCTATTGTGAACAATTTACAATGAATATTCACCACATTTCACGTTTAATGCTAAGAATCCTGGACGACAGTAAACAAACACTTGATTAGCAATGGCCTCAACATAAAAATGTACTTGAAATGTCATATCAAAATAAGATATGACATATGGAATAAAGCTGTTACCAAGGCCAAGGTACCGGTTTTGAAATACCAAATACAAATAAGTCATCACAATGGCAAAGGCAATGAGATTTTATTTAGAATATATTGTTTATAATCCTTTCATGACAGGAGCTTCCTGATTTTCATTTTTAGAAAACTCTGTATCAATGTATTTTCTTATATATGCGGGTCTCCCATAGGGAACCTCGCATATGAAATAGAATGAATTGATCAAACTATATTTACCATCACCTTTTAATCCAGTGCATTATCATATGCGCTGACAAAGGATAATTAATGCTGCAACAGCGCAGCTCTCATCATGAAAGGGTTAATATCTGATTTAGTGGTATGATATATCTTTATATGCAGTTTCTAATTATATAGTTAGCAGGTTTCTAATTATATAGTTATTTGTGTCTAGTGCATACATACATCTTATCAATAGCAATACATTTCTAAGGGTGGATACACACATGCATGTAATCTCTGTAAATATCGTGTATTTGGCGTTTTACATGGATCATACACACCGTGTAATATGTTTCCGCTGACAACCCAATCGTTGCGACTGTGTTTGACCACAGTGAGTTAAACTCTGAACCGCTGAAGAGCCGTTGACTGGGACGAAGTCGTCAGGCCGCTTAAAATAATTATTCGCGCGATAACTCAAATGGTCGACGTTCTGTTTAAATAATTGCCAGTCTTCTATTGATGTTAATACCATTGATGGTCTCTTCACCAACGCAGGGGGCTATGACCCCCAACATGCACGGGGAGCTATATTATCACAGAAGCTACCGAATTCACCATTGCATATTTCCTCGACGGGGGTGTGCATGCAGCACCCTGAGTCCGGACACCCTGCTTTATAAATATCGTAGTCATGTCTGTCGTGTCTGTTTTCTACGAGTGATTAATCTAATATGCAGCAATTTATGCTATTCATATAATTATGAACATATTATACAGCTTTAAATTTGAATGCATGGTGTTGCTGTTTGTCTTCATTCGGCGAAAGGGTTGCCTAGCTACGAGTTCCCAACTAAGTCACCTTTCCTCTCCTGTGTTATACAGTTATACATGTATACGCAAAATTTACAACTATGGAATATTTAAGTAAAACATTATATTGTAATTCTTGCCCAGATAATCCAGGCTGGTACATTCAATTAACTACCTTAGTTATTGGAAGCTTTCGAGAACCAGCCCCTCCCCCAATCATGGATTATGGTCGAAAATGTTATAATTCAAGCTTGTGACAGTTAGGAGCTTGTTCAACCTTTGGCTTGAGAAACATAGATATAAATAGGGGGGGGTGTCACTCTTTTTAATTTCAACGCTGTACCTGCATTATTTTTTGGCGCTATAATGAATATTTGCAATCCCAATTGAATCAATGTTATCACATGAGCTCGCTCTCAAATTATCAGAGAAATCTCAACAAGCCGGTATCATCCTATAAAAGAATTCTGCATATTTTATTTTTTGTTTTGGATGACCCTGTTTCCAAGAAATGACAGAAACAAATCAAGTATAAAATCGATAGGCTCTAATCCACTTTTCGAAATGAATTATAACTGTGAAAAACAGCAACATATATCAGACAAGAATTACTCATTTCGGCATCCATGAAAGAAGACATGTTTATGACTGGCCTGAAATTTCTTGATGGCAGTTTGTTTGATAATGGCTTATAACTACTCACTGGTGAAATTGACCTCTCGCGCGCAGGTGATTAATTTTGTCAATTATTGGTGTGGCCAAGTAAAATACATGTATTTTACATACAGACATTACATGCATGTGTGTATCCACCCTAAAGGCCTATCCAGATGTTGACTTCAGCATCAACAATAGATTAGACAGCATAGTACAACTGAGTTATTCTCATGGCGTCGCGAGCCACGCGATTCAGCCAAAGTTTCAATCGTGATGATAGGATGTGTTCTAATTGAGCAACGCGATCAGTTCGTATACTTGAGTGACTTCGGTTTTTTCAACGACTGAGATACTAGTAGAATAAGTCACCATATTTTGAATCCAGCAACGTTGTCCACTTCATTCGTGGTGAACACAATGGATATTTAAAATCCAATTTATATATAACAGAAATTAATAAAAATTAGTATGTATGAAGTACTATATAACAAAACCACATCATAGAAAACACAAAAAGAGAACGTAAATAATAATACAAATGCACAGCTATTCAAACAATAAGCTCAGACTATGTAAAGTTAATTGTAAACATACCACTGCACTGCCCAAAGTAATTGACACAGTAACTGGGGTTAGTATGCGTTTATAACTGTGGTCAAACCATAACTGGAGTTTAACTCCACCACAATCAACTGTTATGTGACTGTTGTGGCACTGCCATTATATGCGGTAAAGGAACCCTGGTTATATTTATTGACTGTTGATGAACTTACCTACATGAAGCTAACTGCTAACTATTTCATTTATTTCGCAATTGTACAGGATGTTACTGTTTCATACCAGTTGATGATTACATGTGTTTTATACACACTCCTCTCATTTGTTGTCTTTCGTTTTATAATGGCATGTACAGTCATAACCGAAAGTTGGTCCACCGGGGGATCCCAACCCTGTTCAATGGGTCATTTACTTAGGACAGTACAGCTTGCCAACCTGTACAAATACATATATACATGGGCATGATACGAGTCGTGATATATGATAAACGATACAATATGAATTGTGATACATGAAAACAATATGATAGACGTCACTGCACAATAATAATGTTCTAAAACAAATACGACATCAAAACCAACATGCTTGTAATTGGAGATGGATTTTATGCTAAACTAAGATACAGTTGCATATTTGACTACGTGTTAGATGAGTCAAATGCACATAATTAAGGAGGCGCTCTGTTCGTGAATTTTCAAACAATCTCAATTTCTAACTATCAATTTGAAGGAACAATATCATTATGCTATAGTATTTTAACAATATGAGAAATATGTTTGAATTATGTAGAACAGTGGTTTAAAAAAATATAAATTCCCCATGTACATGAACCGTGAGAGGAAGTATTTGCAAAAAACACTGATGTTATCCCAAGTAGGGGCTACGCTCGGTCTACTAAATTGAGATTTTTTGAAAATTCACAAATAGGGCGGCTTCTTAACATGTGTACGGTACCTGAGAGAACATTGCATGTGTTGCTCTAATGTACATGTCCATCTACAGAATAATTTAGATTTCCTGTATCACTGTACCCATGACACGATAAAAATATACGTATTGTTTGAAATGTATCGCGATACATTCATATCCACAATGAATATGTACAGACCTACAGTTCAGTAAGTACATATGTTATTGATCAACCTGATGAATATCCTAATTATCCTCTTGGCACATTAGTTATTAAATTGTCCTATGTATTATAAATATTAATGGGGCAATTCCATTTGACTTACATTACACTCACATAACTTTTTGCAGATTCAATGTCATTATACTACCTACGGATCTATATGCCATCCTACTGCTATGTGTGGTGTTGTCTTGAATGTGCCACGGTGCACCCAAATATTGAGTTCCGAATTTATTTAGTCAAGCGATGATGACATGGCATTGTTCAAATGGTTCCATGTTTGCGTTACTGACATACAAATGGAAATATCAAGGCACTGTGCTAACTTATTTTCAAACAAACTTTCTGTTAAATTTACAGAAACTCAAATGACTATCTGAAAGGATTTGATGGTAGATGATTCAAAAATAATCATAAAGATAAATTTAAGCTTAGAGCTGACATGACAAATGTTTTGTTGCAACTTGCTCAAACTATGCGTGACTGACATTAATACATTAATTTCGTGACTGACATTACTCTAATAAATGTATTAAATATGTACAACAGTACCCCACCAGTACCAATCATGTTTTATTCCCAGAGTTTAAATGTATTTAATATATTTGTATTCCAATATAAGTCATATGGACATGACATTGGCTTCCGTTAGCGTCTAGTTACTAAACTGAATATTTATATTCGCTGAAGTGTCTTACATACATATATGTTACAATTATTAACCCTCTTGATCAAATTGGCATTTCTGGGCACACAGAACGTTTTTATTTGACACCATGTACATGTACAGTAATAGTCTGCTAATCTGTTCTCAAACCACAAGACACAAAATTGAGTTTAGTTGTGTCCGACTAACCTTATTTGTTCAAATTTGAAGTTATCCACACATTTTATATTTTATATTTGAAGTTATCATCAATGTACTAAAACAATCATTGCCATTCTACAACTAGTATATACATGTATATATGCTGTGGGTAATGCTGTTAAGATAGTTACATCCGCAACAACCGCCATATTTCATACAGGCACTTATTTTGTTCTCAAATCGTTCTGATTAGCCAAACACTGCAAATATTCAAAAATAATGGTAGGCTTTTTAAACATAATCATTTTGCCAGCAACATCATAATTACTGAGCAGGAACCGCCACAATCATATAATAATTAACAGACACATTTAACCAGGGACGGTCTACGTTATCACGGATTCCAGAACTTAATAATGACAAAAAGACGGCACAAGCATAGAATGTGAAGACCTGGCTGCAATGCTCGTCATGGTGCCATGTTAATAGATGGATAGAACACGATGTATTAGAACTATCATCAAGCTATTCGTGGTGCGTACATGTGCATACACAAGTCTGCAAAAATATCACAAATAAGAACATTGAGAAATAGACAAACTTTGTTCTTATATATTCATTATTGATAGTTCTCCAAAATTACATTTGTAGTGATGAAATCCGTATTATGTAAACAAAACGGTTACTGTTGACAACCGTGCAGTAAGTCCAAATGGTTTAGTCTGAGTATGATTAATCGTTGGTATCGTGCAGGACTGATATTTATCGGTAATTCAACTGTAACAGTAATTTGTACATTACAATGGTTTTGACATGCAAAATCTCACTATTTGAGAGTTATTAATAACACAAATAAGCACAAAGACTATCTAGGTTTATCAAAAATATAGTTTACACGATAAAACATACCACATTTGCGTCATTTGCACCAGTTACTGGTAGCCTGTGTATGCCTTTGTTTCTTTGTGTAATATAAATAACACCGATTACGATAATGACAATGACACAACCAACGCAACCGGCAATGGCAGCAGCAATGATTTCGTCAGACAAACCCTTGTTATCTGTGGAAGTCGATTCAACCGACCCCGATGACGTCACACTACCAGTGAGTGGAGAAGTCCTGGTTTCCCCTGGAAAAGAATCCATCCATGTGATGTATGTCTGGTGTATGAGCATGCGCAGTCTGAGTAAACCCACAGAGTAGTAAACATGTGTCCTCATTACCACTGCAAAAAAACAATCCACATGACTATTTCCTGATTGGCTACGATTTGTGGTTGGCGTACACGTATTTTTTTTAAAGAAATGGAATTCCCAGCTATCTGTTTCAGACACTAGACCACGTAGCTGTGCAATGGTCTGGGTTCTCTCGGGCTATCTTTTGCGTGGCGAATTTCTTAGCAATATATGGGTTATCATGCATGTCGGTGCGATATGTCTTATGGCAAATAGAAATGCTAAGTCAGTTATAGATTCTATAAATAGACACGTTCGTATATGTGTATGTAATTGTTCACCGAACATCATTCAATCGGAAGTAGTGTATTCTATTTTTAGAGCCAATATATCGATTATCCCACGAAAATTTCGAAGAAATTGCGAGAGGTATAATATAAAGACAGTGTTCGTGTATCCTTCGAAGTAAACCAGCTAGTAAAATCGGCTGGGATAATAATGGTTTACGTTGAAGTACGGTTGTTTTACTCTTGTATAGCGGAATTTAAGCATCAATAAATGAATGACATAAATGAGATGGCTCATACATTTGGTGAATCAAGCTATGGGGAAGAAGTAATTCTTATACAATGTTGTTAGTCGTTGGAAATGCGCCTGGCAGCCGAAAGTTACTCACCTATATTCGTCAGAATACATTTTTCTTCAGTTGTTGCTCCGCTATAACATTTAACTGATCGTCCAGCCATGCAACAACTGAATTGTCCATTAAGGTTTGGTGGGGCGTCGAGTGTAAGATTGGTTGTCGGTCCCGCTATGGTAGCACCATCTGAATCCTGTCAATATACAGAACAAATAAACCATGCAGTGATCTTCCGTCAGCCATGTATCTGTTTCTCATTTAAGTAGCTGGCTATATTCTCTCATACACTTTCATAAATACCAATGTGTATAGGTCCTTCGGAGAACCTATATCTTTGTTATTGCCTACGCAATAGGTACCAAGAAAAATTAGGTTCTATAGTATTACATTGATGTAGTACCTGAGCATTTTGTACTAGCCGATCTCGGAACCACATTTGGTGACCCATGTGATTGCATCACGTGATGAACGATACAATTTACGAAAACATGGCGGCGTCCGGCCACTTGAGGCGATTGAGTGTTTTACAGTATATACAAGCGGACGGAAGACACAAACTACTAGCCGGCTTACACATTTTATGTTGGAATTGCAATCGGCCTCGGCTTACATGCTGTAGCGTGTGCCCGATTGGGTACGTTGTTCTCTGGCTGGATGTATTTAAGAATACGGAAGTAAATTTCTTGGAAATTTATCAACATATTTTTGTTAGTGAAATTGGACCTAACTTGCTTCTTAATAACCTGGAATATTGTTAGCACTGTGTGGATTATGTTTGGATATGAACTGGTCAAGATGTTATAACCTCCGAAAATTAACGGGCATAATCATTGATATTTTCCTCTGCAAGAGAGCACTAGCAGCAATTTTCAGAGAACTGAGACTGACGAAATTCAAACAACAGCAACATGCCAAGTCATTGAGTGCAGTGGGGTTACACACTTGACATGCACGACATTATTGTGAATTTCAAAAGACAGATACTTACGTTTTACAAAATTAAAAACGGCCCAATTAACTCACAAGAGTAAACCACTGGGGACTAGGATTACGAGACATACAACAATGTAGAAATTAGTCAGAATTATGAGTCAGTCACAAGTTTGATGGCTACAACATACAGGTACCTGTACAAAGGACGATGGATCATATTCTTCAAATTTCATCAAAACGTGATTTGAGAACCATGTCGCCATAATATATCGCCAGTTGCAGAGTCTGCTATTCTTTTGATCGAAACGCCGATGACGCTGTGATATTGTTGTCAAATATTTATGGATTGACGGATAATCTCGGAGAAACGGATCCAATTCTGCGATACACATTATCAATGAATCCGTCACAAGCTTTTATTAGAAGTTGACTTTGTTCAATGTAACGTACTACTGTACAGCTACCAATATGCTCTAATTAATCGTCCCCTTTAACAAAGTTGTAGGGCATTAATGACACCGGTTATACCATACCGCCGTTCAGCCACGGTCAACTGGTTGACATGTGGCAACTGCTAGTAATCTTTCTACGGTACTAGTAATAATATTTTGCGACCACTGTACTCCGCATTTATTTTTCACGTGGCCATCTTACACCCAGTCCAGCTTATTGTGAGCGCCATGCAACGTTCTAACTATACACAAAACAATATTTCAATTAATTTGTTAACCGTTAAATCAACATTCGAAGTTGTCACTGACCGACATTTGCAACTGCATCATCAATGCAGCGTCAAGCCATGCAAGAAATATAAACTATGTGATGGTTATAATGCTGACTTTCAAAAGGTACGAAGGTCGGCCATTGTAGGATTGATCATGGTTAATAGCATCAATATAGTCGAGTTACTAAGTAATGTCGGTGGTCACCGTCGTTATGGGGGGGGGGGTGGTCAATTGGAGCTTAACTTTACACATACATGTACATGTAGACCATTCCAATGTCCAGATGCATCATGTTCTTATCAAAACATGTGTGTCTATCATTTTGAACGATTCGGCCATTTCCGCTTTTCTATGAAATAACCTCTTCCATAACTGGAAACCATATTCGCGAAATTCTACAATATATGGCTCTGGTGATCAGGAAATGACATCGACTCGATGACGCATAACTGCGAATGGATAATAATTTATTAACTATGGCTGTACCAAACTGGATGATATATTAAATACATTAAACTCTCTTTGTGTGAGCTTTGTTTGTTTGTTCATATACCGACCAATACAGCACATCGGAAGTGTACGATAAGCAAAACACTCAACACCGTGGCAATATTTGTTTGGGGATAGTGATTCCAGTGAACCATTCGACACCAACATCTTGTGGCCAGGGATAGTGAGCGCTGTTTTGCAAACAATATGGTGCCAGTTTTGATTAACCAAAGTTCAGTAGTGTGGTCTCCACATTGTGGAGTATTTTGCTTATTGCATGCTTTTTACATGTACCGGTACATACCTTACAACAGGTTCTGGAACAGACTTTGACTTTGTTCACATAATGCAGCTTAGGAACTATGAAAATTACATACTATTCACGCGATATTTATCATAGTATAAAGAAAGGTCTGAGTAAACCACAGATTAACTATAATATCCTGATCGGGCTAAAATAGACCGATCCGTCTTCTGGCACATCGCTCACTGTTGTAAGAGATGGAACTCTAAATTTCTTGACTATTGAAATTCTGTTTGTTTGAATATTTACATATGTTTATTTTGAATATTCTCAGTTTGCGATTTATCGTAAAGATGTTGGAGATTTATTGGAAAGGTTTGCGAGTGATCGCAAATATGTTTGTGATTTATTGCATAGACTGATGCTAATAAAAGTGATACGTGTATAATTCGGATTATTTCATTTTGCACTATGCAAGGGAGTCGATGTAACTGATAACATGATCTCGAAAAACATCGATCGTGATTTTATACTTAATTCGATGCTTAAACGCCGTGGAATCATTTGGAATCTAGCATGCTGCATTGATAAATATGCCGTCGGCAATTTTTCGCAATTTCGAGTGCTTGGTATATGGGCACGTTCTCCACATAGTACCTATATGTTTAGTTCTCTGAAGTACCAAATTCCTGAGTACTATGCATAGTACATAAATACTTCAGAGTACCTGTCTTGATATTTGGTACTTCGGATAATATAATGGGCTTGTCAAGAAAGCGTGTATTTCTTGGCACTTCATATCGTGTCCCCCATATAAAAATGTACCTGGGTAAATCTTGGTGTTTACCTAGGTATACCCCGGTACATATAGGTTTTACCCTGGTTCCACCCAGGTTACACCCAGGTAAATCAGGGATTTATATAGATTTACCCAGGTGTTTTCTATATATGTTAGGTATAAACCCCAGTTTACCCGGGTTTTTACGGATATAATTTAGAAGACGCTGTCACACCCGGATATTTAGACCCAGGTTATCCGGAGTATTTACACCCATGTATTTACATCAGGGTTTCGCCCAGGTATTTACTACAGTGTTCACCCGGATATATACACCTGTGGTATTTTGTTAAACTGTATAATCTGCATTGAAGTCACCTTATTAACCCTTTCTATATTACAGCATCATTGGCGTGTAGTTACCTTATTAACCATTCTATATTAAATCATTAATTGACAGGTAGTTACCTTATTAACCCTTTCTATACTAAGTAACATTGGTGAGTAGTTACATTATTAACCCTTTCTATATTAAAGCACCATTGATGTGAAGTTACCTTATTAACCCTTTCTTTATTAAAGCATCATTGACGTGTAGTTACCTTATTAACCCTTTCTATATTAAAATATCATTGATGTGTAGTTACAATGTTAACCCTTTCTATAGTATAGCATCATTGACGGGTAGTTGGCTCCTTAATTCTGTATATACCAAAGTATCATTGTCGTACATGTATATAGTTACCTTATTAACCCTTTCTATACTAAGTACCGTTGGCGTGTAGTTACCTTATTAACCCTTTCTATATTAAAGCATTAATTGACAGGTAGTTACCTTATTAACCCTTTCTATACTAAGTATAATTTGTGAGTAGTTGCATCATTAACCCTTTCTATATTAAAGCGCCATTGGCGGGTAGTTACCGTATTAACCATTTATGTATTAAAGCATCATTGACGTGTAGTTACCTTATTATAACCCTTTCTATATTAAAGCATCATTATTGCGGGGTAGTTATCTTATTAACCCGTTCTATACTAAGTATCATTGGTGAGTAGTTACATTATTAACCCTTTCTATATTAAAGCATCATTGACGTGAAGTTACCTTATTAACCATTTCTGTATTAAAGCAGCATTGCCATGTAGTTACCTTATTAGCCCTTTCTTTATTAAAATATCATTGACGTGTAGTTACCATGTTAACCCTTTATATATTAAAGCATCGTTGACGGGTAGTTGCCTAATTAACCCTCTATATACTAAAGTATCATTGTCGTGTAGTTACCTTACTAACCCGTTCTATACTAAGTATCATTGGCGTGTAGTTATATACCTTATTAACCCTTTCTATATTAAAGCCTTAATTGACAGGTAGTTACATTACACAACCCTTTTTATACTAAGTATAATTGGTGAGTAGTTACATTATAAACCATTTCTATATTAAAGCGCCATTGACGGGTAATTACCTTATTAACCATTTTTGTATCAAAGCATCATTGGCGTGCAGTTACCATATTATAACACTTTCTATATTAAAGCATCATTGACTGATAGTTACCATATTAACCCTTTCTATAGTAAAGCACCATTGGCGTGTAATTACCTTATTAACCCTTTCTACGTTGAAGCAATAATTGACAGGCAGTTACCTTATTAACCCTTTTTATAATGAGTATCATTGGTGATTGGTTACATTATTAACCCTTTCTACAATAAAGCATCATTAACATGTAGTTATCATAGTAGCCAGTTCTATATTAAAGCATCATGGACGGTAGTTACCATGTTAACCCTTTCTATATTAAAGCACCATTGGCGTGTAATTACCTTATTAACCCTTTCTATATTAAAACATCATTGACGTGTAGTTACCCTATTAGCCCTTTCTATATTTAAGCATCATTGACGTGTAGAACGTTATCTTATTAACCCTTTCTTTATTAAAGCATCATTGACATGTAGTTACCTTAGTAACCATTTCTACACTAAAGCATTATTGACGGGTAGTTACCTTATTAACCCTTTCTATATTAAAGCATCATTGACAAGAAGTTAAATTATTAACCTTCTATAATAAGTATCATTGCCGTGTAGTTAGTTAGTTACCTTATAAAACCTTTCTATATTAAGACGTCGATCATTGACGGGTAGTTGTTACCTTATTACTCATTTATGTATTCAAGCATCATTGACGAGTAGTTACATTATTACTTGAAGTTTATTATGACTGTATGACAATACACTACCCCGGACAAATGAAGCAATATCATACTTTATCTAACAGCCTAGCTATAATTAGTGAACATTAAACTGACAAACAGACAATTTTCATGGCCATTATTTAATATTAAAGGGATACAAAATAAAGAGATTTCTAATTATCAGTAAGAATTATTCTCTAAGTGATACATATTATTTCAAATAAATGATTGCATATACTATAGTAGACCATATACCAACAGGAAAATATTAGTGAATACAATTATTGTGTTTCAAAATTCGTTTCGTTTCGTTTCTGCAGCCAAATTACAATCTTAACTTTTAGTTACCGTTCTTCAAAATGAAGCGCGGAGAATTCCTTGTGGTGTTTTGAGTTAATTTTGTCGCGAATCAACGCGGATTGACAGAAGGAAATGGTGTATTGGCTACAAACGGATAAACTGTGGACTTATATATAAGATTCGCCGATTTCTCCGCATGGATGTGCGCAAATATCGAAAAAGACTGAATTTCATGTGACAAAAAATATTTCAAGTCCCGGAACAGTAAGAATTAAGATACGATAACGAAACGGATCAACTATAGTATTGAACAGTACCTCAGCTACCTGGCCATCTGCCATACCCAGAATATTGTCTCAAAATTGAATTTGTGGTACCGGTACAATCATGATGTTGTGCCAGTGGCCTGCTCATGCACCTGTCCAGAAGAAGAAGAATTGAGAAGTTTGAAGATCATGGACTACGCAGACACCATCTGGGACCCCTACCAACAAAATCACACTGACAAGCTGGAAAGAATCCAGCGTAGAGCAGCCCGTTTCATTTAAATAGACTATACGAGCAAAGAAGATGGATATATGACCAAGATCCTCTACGAGCTAGATTTACCAACATTTCAGAAACGGCGGAAAATAAATCGGCTGGGATTTATGAGTAAGGTGGTGGGCGGATTGGTCCCGGCTATACCCCCTAACAATACTTTACACCCGAAACAAGGCGTCTTAGATCGCAGAGCAAAGTTCTGACAGGCTACGTCACCAGCCAAATTCCTCGGCACCTAATAAGGAACAACAGTCAATGCTACGAGGCTATACCATACGTGTCCGCTCAGTTCGCTAATTCCACATTTGTTCGAACTATATGCGACTGGAATCAGCTGGGGGAATCCTTAATCCTACAACAACAGCCTGTGGATTCCTTCAAGAGTGTGCTGAAGGAAAGATCTGAGACTATCTCGCCCGCTGCGAAATTACCAGAATTGGGATCTGCAGCATAACCATTCAGATTCAGATTGATCCACGATAGTAAGGGGTCTGTGCATGTAGTAAGTACTGATAGTGATAAGCCTGCTGTACAATAATACTACTTTTGCTGTTTTACTGGTCTTAGCTGAGTACGGTGTCAATGTGACATTGTTAATTCAGTTTCACTCTAATGTACATTAACTGGCAATGATGCATCACTATTAAAGGCACCGGTAATCCCTAAATACCAGGAGGACGCGGCGTAGAAACTTGGTACAACAGTTGTTACACGACAAAGAAAATTATCAACAAGTGAGCGTCATCATCAAAATTGCAAATTAAAACACGGCAATGGTAAATTGGTAATCCCTACATACTAGTACCAGGAGGACAAGGCATTGAAACTTGGGACAACAGTTGTTACACGGCAAAGAAATTTAAAACACACTGCAGATGAATGTTTATACATGTACTGTGCAGTCGAGATCACCTGGACTACAAATATTTAAGGATTATACTATTTGATGAGTAGATGCGTGACTGATAAAAGAATTAGAGACTCCATATTTACTCGGAAGATCACAGTATACGATGCCATACAGTTGTTCCATAACACCTCAACCTTTGGTGGATAACAATAAAACTAATGAAAATGATGAAAGCCAGACTCAACATCAAGACAACATGTGCATGCATAAGTGACGGTTCAATGATTTTGACTCCATCAGATGATATTTAAGCGACACCAATTTTTAAGTCTGGTTTACGATAATGTGGGGAGAAAAAAAGTAGATGCAGGAGGGAAAAAAATAAAAATAAAAAAAATTGTCCCCCCAATTTATATCAAGTAAATCGTGGAATTTTACATAAATTTTACAAAAATTGTGAAAAACTGTTTTTGAATGAAATTCTGTTCAAACCAAACAAGACATATCTTGTCATGAAATACATGAAAATATGGATCTGTAAATGATCATTAGCAGAACCGGATGCGACAGCACATGAAAATCAGTACGCGTGTAAAATATTTTGGGACAAAAAAAGTTAAATTTTTTTTCATGAAATGGAAACAAAGTTGTAGGAGGTGTGTAAACCAGACTTAAAAATTGGTGTCGCCTTAGGCTCATGTTAACACAGGTTCACATATTCTCTAAATAATTGTCTCCCTCAACCATACTAGTATTTATATTTGATAGAACCTCAGTGAGACCATGTTGAAAATTACCATCAATGCAGTTCCAGTGTTGACGCAACGCGGTCATGTTACTTCAAACCAGTTGCAATGTTCCTTAATAGCATGGTAATTCGTGAAAATAAATGTCAATGCAACTTACTCTCAGGCTCCAAATTAAAGTGCAGGCCCAAATAATAGTGCGGGGGGAAATTCCATTGAAAGTTAATAAAAGTACAGACCCAAATAATAGTGCAGGGAGAACTCTGAGCAAAACATCAACTGTGGTTAACCAAATAATTTTTATATCAGGTTCAAGTATACGAGTCAACATGTAGTACAGGTACATGTATCATGTGGTGTTTTTTTGGTTTGCCACATACTTGAATATGTAGTCTTGAGTGCCTAATGTACGATTATTAAAATCGAGGTAAAATTCCCACCTGTACGATCGTTATTTGGTCCTGTACGTTTATTAAATTAACCAAAAGAAATAATTCACCAATCTTAAATTGTGTTATTCATATAAGAAATGAACGGCGGTTTCAATGCGGTCATGGGGTTTTGACCACGAGAAAAAAATCAGCAAACTTCGGGGTTCATGCGGAGTTTGCTGATTTTTTTAACGCGGTCAAAACCCATGACCACGTTGAATCCGCCGTTTATTATTTATATTTATATACTTAAATTCATTATGAACTAGGATTGAATGTCTTTCCCACTATTTATTCGTCTATTTAAACGAACGCATGGAGTTCAGTTCAGACAGTTCGAATCCTTGTTTTTTGGAAAACCAAACATTTTGAGAATCCGTTCATGGAGAACGGAAGAAACGCAATTTCACAGTAAAGTATACACATATGACAAAATGACTTGTTTAGCTAGTAACTAATGTAGACGTGTTGATCATTTTTACAACTGAATCATATCGAAATCTTGAATTTGTGCTGATTTAAATTTTCATAGCTTCAAATTATTAATAAACGTGCAGACCCAAATAAGCACTGTGCAGGGGGGGGATTTCCCAAGAAAAATAATAAACGTAGATGCAGCTGGTGCATGCATGTTTATTTGGAGCCCAAGAGTAAAGAGGTGGAGGTGAATGTTACATGTAAGTTGTTATTAACGAAATGGAACGATGCCTTTAATAGGTTCCACCAGCAATAAGTCGCGACTTCTTTATATTGGCCTGACAGATTGGTTTTTGTTGGCGTCATGCCTGTCGACCATTATGATGGCCACATATATTGTCATATAACAGCGATTTACGATCTGTCTTGTTGGCTCATAATATAAATTAAGAAAGTGGCCTTGTGTTCGTTCCTTGCGTAAAACAATATGTTTTAGTACAAACGTCCTCATTGATTGTGTCCCTCGACTCCTCGTGTAGTTGGTCAAGTAACTTACATGTATGTACATGTACAGACCACTCACAAATTTCTTAGAAAAGCGACCACATGTTCGAATCTACTTTGCGATTTTGGAGCAACGCATTTGTAAATGCGTTCATATTTTAACACATTTACCTTGATTTATTCACAAACAAATGTCTTGATACAGGCCTTAAAATCCATCAGATTTTTTGCAATAATCAAAATGTTAGTGTTTCACTTTCTACAGGGAATCAAGACTTTTTACTAGAATCAAAATGAGAATCATGATTCTTAGATTCTGATTATAAAACAATTAATGTCAACAGTGTTTATTTATGTTTATTCCATTTTGAATGGAAAACTACATCATGAATGTCCGATTCCGAACATATACATGTACACCAGGAGTGGGGAAAATAACACAGAATTATTCAGATGTGAATTTAAATTAAACAAAATTAAAACTAAAATTGCAAAATACACTATACACTATCGTATCGTTATTTGGGTGTTCATACTAGTATACTTTTTCGGCGCAATGATCGGTAATTTCAATGCGACTGCGATTATTCCCAATGCAGTGCATTTAATTTAAATGCTGTCATTAAGGCATTTACAAAGTGGCGTGACACAATGCACCCTCAATGCATGTTAAATGCAACAACCGCATTTCATTGATCCACGTTGTAAAGGACATTTATTTTTAGAATACATGTATGTATGTGTATATAACCACAAGAATAAAGAACAAATCAACTGTTTTTATTACTTTGTAAACCTCTGATGTTTCCCATACAGTATACATTTGTATATTATAAACCATGTTACAGTAATTCTAGAGCTAATTAATCGACTCCTTAACTACAGCAGAATTATGGGTAACTTTTCAGGATTTAGTCCGAAATATGGCTTGTTGCCATTCATCGAAAAGCTCTCGCCGAGAGCTTTCCGATGAATGGCATCAACCCATATTTCCGACTAAATCCTGAAAAGTTACCCATAATTCTGCTGTAGTTAAGGAGTCGATTAATTAGAGCATTACTGTATATCCTCTAATATGATCGTACGTGACACGTAATGGAGCAACCACCAAGTTGATCATTAAGTTCAATGTTACAATAATTATAGGATATACCATACAGGGTAGGTACTACATGTGCTACACCACTCGGAGAAATGTCTGTGTCGTCACACAAATACCATGCTAGAACTTGGATTAATATATTCGTAATCGTATATAGTCACCAAATGCCGGGTTACTACCGTAGTAACGGACATTGTGAATCTAGTGAACTATTAAAACCCAGCATTAAAATCATGGTAATGATCAGTCCAAACATATGAGTAAAGTTCGAACATAAGATAATAATAGCTGAGAACCTGGTGCGAATTTAACTGTGGTGGGGCCTCAAGCATATCTACCCCTGCACGGCAGAACAGAATTATGCCATGAAATGGCATAAGTACCGTAGCTTGAGGATGGAAGTGAACCATCATCCCACAGCGAAATCAACCAGGCCTGTTTGGGTTTGAATAGTTCACTAGATGGGCAATGTCAGGTACTACGGTAGTAACCCGGTTATTGGTGACTATATACGATTACGAATATATCAATTCAAGTTCTAACATGGTATTTTAGTGTGATGACACAGACATTTCTCCGAGTGGTGTAGCACATGTAGTACCCTGTATGTATATATACATATATATATATATCACAGCAGAAGTTTCCTTAGAATTAATGGATGGAAATGGAATGCCTCTAATATTTGTATTATTTGAGTCGGACATAGATTACCTTAGCTGCAGGCAATCAATGCAATACATGTAAACTATGTAGAAAAAGAAATTATTGAATAAAATGTAGTGAATATGATGCGTCACTTTAATATTTGAGTCAGACATAGCTTACCTTACCTGAAGGCAATCAATGCAATAAGTGATGTAGAAACAGAAATTATTGAATGAAGTGTATTAAATGAATATGAAGCGTCATTTTAATGCAATATCGATTGGGAGGAAGAGAAATGTCACGTTAATAGTTAACGATGATATACATATATAATTATAGATTATCCCCATTGAAGACGATCAATGCAATGACCAGTGTAGAAATGGAAAAAAAATGTTGCCTGAATGAATCGATGTGTGAACATCAAGTCTCACTTTAATGAAATGTTGAGATGATGGAATCAACGATGAATTTGCAATTTCTGTAATGATGAAATTGGTTCACATACCGGTATACATGTATATGCAGCTGAAAATGTGAATTGACTGAAATGTAATTATGAAAGTGTCAATGACACTGTAGCTCAACGAGGAAAGGGCATAATTTCATGTGTTACAGTTAATGGAGCGATTATGAATGTGGAAAGTTGAAAGGCCTAGTTATGCAAAGATTAAAATCCAAGATGGCCTCGACAGCCATCGTTTTTTTGCCAAATGACCCA
The DNA here is from genome assembly GCA_032622095.1 of Siphonodentalium dalli. Taxonomy (NCBI): domain Eukaryota; kingdom Metazoa; phylum Mollusca; class Scaphopoda; order Gadilida; family Siphonodentaliidae; genus Siphonodentalium; species Siphonodentalium dalli. Next base: position 11,036,949 of record CP136068.1, read on the forward strand.
AAAAAGACTCCTTCCTATTTACATGTCATTGTTAACATCCTTCACAAATTTCATGATGATCCGACAAAAGATACGACCTGTAGCCCGTGTCAAAGGATTTATTCGTGTAAAGAGTAAAATACAAGATGGCTGCTGGCGACCAGGTTTCTTGGTTCAATTCAAAATGAATCTTTTCCCATCTACATGTAATTGTTAACATCCATGACAAATCTCATGATGATTGGACCAAAGATTCGACAATAGCCCTTGACAAAGAATTTAGTCATGCAAAGAGTATAATCCAAGATGGCTGCTGACGGCCATGTTTTTGGCCGAACAACCCCAAACTTACTCATTTCCCATCTACATGTCAATTTTAACATCCATGACAAATTTAATAATGATCCGACAAAAGATATGACCTGTGGCCCGTGCTAATGAATGAATTTTGAAATCCAAGATGACCGCTGACGGCCATGTTTTTGGGTCAAACGACCCCAAAATGACTCGTTCCCATCTACATTGTACATGTCAATAGCCATGACAAATATCATAATGATCTGACCAAAGGTACGACCTAGAGCCTGTGCCGAAGGATTTAGTCATGCAAAGAGTAAAATCCAAGATGCTCATGACGGCCATGTTTTTTGGTCGAACTACCCCAAAATGACTCATTCCCATCAACCTGTCATTATTAACATCCATGACAAATTTCATGATAATCAGACGAACAGTACGACATGTAGACTGCGCCAATCGATTTAATTTTGAAATCAAAGAGACAAAGATGGCTGCCAGCGGCCATGTTTTCTGGCCAAATGACCCCAAAATGTCTCACTCCCATCCACATGTCAACGTCAACATTCATGACAAATTTCATAATGATCTGACCAAGTAAGGACCTGTAGCCTGTGCCAAAGGATTTAGTTATGCAAAGAGTAAAATCCAAGATGGCTGCTGGCGGTCATGTCTGTTGGCCGAATGACCCCAAAAGGACTCATTCCCATTTGCATGTCAAGGTCAACAGCCATGACAAATTTCATGAAGATCCGACCAAAGCTACGACCTGCAGCCCGCGCCAAAGGATTTAGTCATGGAAAGAGTAAAATCCAAGATGCTCATGACAGCCATGTTTTTTTACCAAACTACCCCAAAATGACTCGTTCCCATCAGCCTGTCATTATTAACATCCATGACAAATTTCATGATAATCAGATGAACAATACGACCTGTAGACCGCGCCAATCGATTTAATTTTGAAATCAAAGATGGCTGCCAGCGGCCATGTTTTTTGGCCAAATGACCTCAAAATGACTCATTCCCATCTACATGTCAATGTCAACATTCATGACAAATTTCATAATGATCTGACCAAAGTAAGGACCTGTAGCCTGTGCCAAAGGATTTAGTCATGCAAAGAGTAAAATCCAAATTGGCTGCTGGGCGGCAATGTTTTTTGGCCAAAACGACTTGTTCCCATCTACATGTCATTGTTAACATCCATGACAAATTTCATGAAGATCTGACCAAAGCCACGACCTGTAGCCCGCGCCAAAGGATTTAGTCATGCAAAGAGTAAAATCTAAGATGGCTGCTGGCGGCCATAACAACCCCAGAATGACTCGTTCCCATCTACATGTCAATATTAACATCATGCAAAATTGCATGATGATCAGACAAGCAGTACGACCTGTAGCCCATGCAAATGGATTGGATTTTGAAATCCAAGATGGCTGCTGGCAGCCATGTTTTTTTGCCGAATGACCCCAAAATGACTCGTTCCCATCTACATGTCAATGTCAACATTCAGGACAAATTTCATAAAGATCAGACTAAAGGTACGACCTGTAGCCAGCGCCAAAGGATTTAGTCATGCAAAGAGTAAAATCCAAGATGGCTGCTGGTGGCCATGTTTTTTGGTCAAACTACCCCAAAATGACTCGTTCACATCTACATGTCAATGTCAATAGCCATGACAAATATCATAATAATATGACCAAATGTACAACCTAGAGCCTGTGCTGAAGGATTTAGTCAAGCAAAGAGTAAAATCCAAGATGTATTTTGGCCGAATGACCACAAAACAGCTCGTTCCCATCTACATGTCATTGTTAACACCAATGACAAATTTCATGAAGATCCGACCAAAGCTACGACCTGTAGCCCGCGCCAGAGGATTTAGTCATGCAAAGAGTAAAATCCAAGATGGCTGCTGGCGGCCATGTTTTTTGGCCGAACGACCCCAAAATGGCTCGTTTCCCATCTGCCTGTCATTATTAACATCCATGACAAATTTCATGATAATCAGACAAACAGTATGACCTGTAGACCACGCGAATCGATTTAATTTTGAAATCCAAGATGGCTGCCAGTGGCCATGTTTTTTGGCCGAATGACCCCAAAATGACTCGTTCCCATCTACATGTCAATGTCAACATTCATGACAAATTTCATAATGATCTGACCAAAGGTACGACCTGTCGCCTGTGCCAAAGGATTTAGTCATACAAAGAGTGAAATCCAAGATGGCTGCTGGCGGCCATGATTTTTGGCTGAATGACCCCAAAAGGATTCTTTCCAATCTACATGTTATTGTTAACATCCATGACAAATTTCATGAAGATCCTACCACCGCTACGACCTGTAGCGGCGCCAAAGGATTTAGTCATGCAAAGAGTAAAATCAAAGATGGCTGCTGGCGGCCATGTTTTTTTGTGGAACGACCCCAAAATGACTCGTTAATATCCATGACAAATTTCATGATGATCAGATAAACAGTAAGACATGTAGACCGCGCCAATCGATTTAATTTTGAAATCCAAGATGGCTGTCGGCCGCCATGTATTTTGGCCAATGACCCCAAAATGACTTGTTCCCATCTAAATGTCAATGTCAACATTCATGACAAATGTTATAAAGATCAGACCAAAGGTACGACCTGTAGCCCGCACCAAAGAAAATTGTTGACGGACACACACACGCACACATGGACGTCGTTGAGCTAATAATGAATATGTGATGTGTCGCTTTTAATGAATTGGCAATGACAGCAGTATGGAAACTGTCACTGCGGTGGAGTTACGATACATGCCGTTAGGTTATGATACACGGTCTACAGCCCTACAGGTATTAGCGGGTTGTCACACCAGATGTTGAAGAAAATTATGATATATGTCCATGAGGATCTTTTTAAAGATTGGGTAAGTGTTGGCGCTGGGTATAGCTGTTAAAACAGTCACATCCGTTAAAACCGCCATAAGCAGAATTAATATTATAAACAAACTTTGTTCTTATACCAATCATAAATACATGTATCACATTAATTTCAGCATGTTGTTATGTTAGTACTTTGTGTTACATGTATGTAAGCAAACGTCATCTTATGTAAACAAACAGTACATGTACATGTAAGTAAAGAGTATGCGATAAGCAAAACACTCAACACCGAGTAGACCCCCACTGCATATACATGTATATGAAATTTTTTTAGAAATGCCACCGTTATTTCACGCCTTTAGATTAGGCTAATTTGGGGGACAGAGGTGATAGGTTTGAGTGAGGGGGGTACCCCCTTGTGACTATTGGGGGTACTTTTTAAAGTAAACCGAAAATGGGGGCTGTCTGGTTGTTCTGAAGCATATGAAAGGTGAAAGAAATGAACCAATGGCCCCCATATCATTTCCTGGCAACTTGGGCTTATATCAGCATTCAGCAAGTTATGTTACATGTACCCTTATATTTTCAAGTTTTGTAGGTAACAATTTATTGAATATTGGGAATATTGGATCATTTGACATCAACACAGAAATTTTATAGATGTATGGTGCTTGAAACTTCACCAAGCAGTTCACCAACACACTGATCATGGGTATTTCCAATTAAAATTTAATTTAATCCAAGTTAAATCGCATAATCAAAGTAATTAATGGCTGAACATCACCATCTTTAACTGTGGAATCTGATCCAATGCCTCCCATACAGAGAGGCCTAAGCTGAATGAGGTTCCCAGAGGGTGAATTTGGTGATGCTAGCCCTCTGGGGACCTCATTCCGCAAATGTCAGCCACACTAAATTCAGACTTGGGGACCGCCCACCTCTAGTTCTATTGAGAATCATATATTAACCCTTCCTTTACTAAATGCTTATTGACAAGTAGATGTTGTGGGAAGTGTTCAGATAAAGTCGTTTGTTGAACTTTTCTGAACATTTCCAACCAATTAATAGATCTATCCTTCTACACATGTACATGTATGTCTTATCTGTTGTCATCTGCTTGCATTTCCTGAACAACCCTCTGAATGAATAATAGATCATTCAAATAAATTCTTTTTTACTTGGTGGGAGAATCCATTTAGTAAAGAAAGGGTTATATCAAATTTTCGCTACGATAAGGGAGCAATGATTCATAGCCCCTACAATTCAGTGGAATCATGAACTTATTTACAACATACCGCATTACCGGTATAGCCATTTAATAAGCTAAATCTCAGATTTTGGTGTTGAATGGGTCACCATGAATCACTCTCAACCTAATCAATCGCCACAGTGTTTTGCTTATCGCTCACTATTTACATGCTGTATATATACAAACGCTCCGCTCACACAAAGTGTTTTGCGGAAAATAACGCATTCTTAATATATTTCATTATTCTACATGTACGGTATACTATTAGGATATTTTTGAGGAAATTTTCATAATTTGGTAACTGTTATTTCTAAATTATTACTTATTACATGTACATACATGTATGTACATGTACACATGTACCGGCAGACTTTCATTTTTAGAAAATGTAGGCGCGCAGGGTCCCTCTCGCTGGGTTTTGGCCAGGCGCGCGGTTTCTATCAAGATAAAATAAACAGCGGAAATACATTCATAAATGCCACGTAAATTGAATTTGTTTACTCACGATCGATGTCCAGTGAATCTCTTTGATGGTTTAACACTGCTTAATCCACTATCCATAAGCACAAGTGAATGTTACACACTATGTTTTATATTATACATGCTCCTATATTAAATGTAATTCATAATTATTAATAAGGAATCAATTTAATACTCAGATTCCAAGCTGACAGAATAAATATCAACATCTCCCAGCCACGTGGTCTCGCTTTGATTTTCGAGGAATTTATGTGACGTCATAAGCCATACCGGTACATAGAAATGTATTTTTAGCTTCGATTCATTCAGTCTCAGACAGATAGTACATTTGACACGTCACACCGTGTGACCTCGTCTGGGTAGACACTAATAATAGCGTTATCAGGTTCGCTCTCTGTATTTGGCCTAGGTGCGCAATCGATCGCTCGCTGGTTTTCAGTTTTAGCTGTGCGATGGTGCGCAAGAGCGATCGCGCGCCTCAAAAATGAAAGTCTGTACCGGTACACTTAGCTGATGTGCCTGACTTCATCCGGGCTCTTTAGGGAACAACGTTGCCAACCGGTATACATGTACAATGTATGAGTATATATCGAGGTCGCAGTCAAGGACACAGTCGCATATGAAATTGGACCCACCCATATACCCGGTAGTTCCCGGGATCAAAGTAGGCCTTTGGTAAATTAATACCAAATTTAAGTCCGATCAGTCGTGCAGTTTTCAAGTCTATAACACACAGAGACAGAAGTTCTAAAATATAACATAATAGACCAAATGATGTACCTGACTTCGTCCGCGCTATTTAGGGATTTCTCTATGATCGCCTCCGTTTGGACAAAATATACAGCATCTGGTCAGTGGAAAAACGATCAGTCGAGGTCCAGAAACCGATGAGTGTATATGTGCGCTACCGGTAGGTCAATGTCAAGGACAGTCGCATGTGAAATTAGACCTCCCATATTGTTTCCAGGATGAAAGAAGCCTACTAGTACCGTGCATACAATGTACATGTACATGTACCAATCGATTGGTTGAGGTCCAGACACATGCCTATAGTATATGAGCATATACCTACATGGTCACTCATGAAATTGGACCCGCCCATTTCCGGGATCAAAGTAGACATACAATACATGTACCCCGCTGGACAAAACAAGTATCCATTGGCACCGCAGTGTATTTGCTGTTCGGCTGTGGTGTCAGAGTTTGTAACTGCAGTTGAGCACCGAAGCCGAACGGCAAGTACACTGCGGCCAAACGGCAAGTTCACTACGGCCGAAAGGCAACTACCCTCACGGTCGAATGGCATGTACACAGTGGTTAGATTTCTGGTTTGTATTGTCTTTTTTCAGTTTGATGAAAGTACACTGTGGCAAATACACCATGCCGAATGGCAATTACATCACGACCCAACTGTAGTTAGCCGGTGGCGCCGCGGTGTAGTTGCATTTCAGCCGCGGTGGCAATGCTAACCACACCGCAGTTAAGTGGTCCCACACACAGACAGAATTTCCGAAAAACAACCGATGAACAAATGACCGATGATGAAAAACAACGAAAAAACACACCGGCTGACGAATGGTGGCAAATGACAGATAAATGACGAGGATGACGATGGCAAATGGCAACAAACAACAACGAAGTAAAATACCGACTGATGACGAAAAACAAATGGCCAACGACTAACACGATGTCAAACAATCGATGACGAAAAATTACTGATGACGAAAAACAAACAGCCAAAGATGAACACGATGTCGAATGATCGACGACGAAAAATGTCTTGATGACAAACACATCGACCCAGGCCTGCAGGTTTCAAAATTATGTGTAACCTACAGTACATGTATTTTTTTTTCGCCTGGTAATCCTAGTCCAAATCTACGGGATACATGTATAATGTACCCTGCTGGACAAAACAAGTTTCCACTTGACCCCGGTGCAGTTAGCATTGCCACTGCGGCCGAAATGCACTACATTGCCACAAAAACCACGACTGACGACAAATGAACAAAGGATGAAAACAAACGACCAACAATAAACACGACGACAAACGACAGACGACAACCAAACACGAATGACGACAAACACACTGACTGTGACACTGATGACCAACGAATGACAACGACAAATTGTCAAATGATGAAAAATTATTAAATGAAATAATAATCAAAATTTAATTTTTAATTTAAAGCAAACAGACCTACCTTTATTGCTTTAAAAAAATCTTGGATTTGGAGAAAAATGCCTCCAGGAGCACGCATTGTGCTGTTGTGTTCACAACACCGCCAGAATCCTCATCAGATATCAATTCCTTGAACTTAAGTTGAAGTTGAAGATGGTAACTAGGAAACATACTACAATTTTAGTATCACAATTTACAGTATTTTACACGTAACACAGAATTCGTACTTTCATTTTTTTTATCTTTCTTTGAACTTCGAACTTTTTGGTTGATTGAATGATTCTGGAATCTTGATCATTGTTGTCTGTAACAGTTTACAGTGAAGCCTAACTCAGTAACTGTCGATTGTCACGAAATCAAGCGATTAATTAATCTACGTACACTCGTACATTTGTGAAAAAAATTGCCATGAAGCGAAGGTGAAGGCCTTATCGGTCTATGGGATATACGGAAGTAAATTCCGATCAAGTAACTGCCGTAAGCCGGATGACACTGACAGGACGGTCGCTTGACTGGGGATAATTAATTATTATGCTAATGATATACCAATGATTTTTATCAGATGAAAAGGCTGTAATTAATCCTCAGAAAGAACTGAATAGGGTAAACTTGAAAGTCGGGTACATTCTAGAATCTGGGAATGAATTTGATCAGTTGTTGTTGTTGTCTGCATATTCCTCCGTTAAATCGGAGCACCCTGTAGTTTCTGCTGGATTCTGCGCAGTCACCACCCGGAAGTCACGTGTTAAATTCACAAATAAACGTACCCGGTACTTTCTCTCATGGTATATAGAAATATAATATGATGATACGTAAACGTAATTTGCGCCCGCTTGTTAATCTTTCGTAGGATTTGATGATTATTTAACCATAATTACAAAAATCATACCGGTATATGTAAATGATCATACATTCAAAAAAATTTCATTGTAATATTACGACAGAAACTGTTGGCAGGAATTGGACCATCAGTAACTCGTAAAATTACGAGATCAGCGTAATCTGACATTTACAAATTTGATCGTATATTTACAAAATGATCGTAATATTATGACAGAAAAACTATCGTAAAATTACAACATCATCGTAATGTGAATTTACAGTTTAATCGTAAAATTACATGGCCAACGTAATCTGAAGCTGAGAACCTGGTGTGAATTGAACTGTGGTGGGGTCTCAAACGATCTACCCCTACACATTATAAACAAATGCCAGTAAATGACATAATAGCTTGAGGATGGCTGTGATCCATCGAACCACAGAAAAATTCAACCAGGTCCACAGGTGCTAAATGTCTGCACTATACATCTACAATTATAGATAAAAATCAATGTCCAACACCTAATTGTCATGAAATCGACATTTCTCGTACAACAAAATTTTGGAACAAAGTTACATACCGGTACCTTGAATAATTAGCCTAACTAATGTAGGTACCAACCTGTGCTTTCACCACGACAAAAGATAACAAACTCTGATAATCAACACCCGAGTTACAAGGTGATATGCTCGGACAGACAGAGCGCTTGACTACCTGTACTGGTAAATGCCCTCCGGGGGGGGGGGGGGCACGTATGCTGATTTTTTACTTTCGACCCTTGTTGGGACCCCCCACCCACCATGCGTCCAAATTTTTCCGACCATTTTTGGACACCCACCCCCTTTTAACACTAAAGCAGATTTGCGGGGGGAATTCACTGTAAACAGCTGAATATGAATTTCTGTGCATACTATTTGTCATGGATGTTAACATTGGCATGTAAATAGGAACGGGTCATTTTGGGGCCATTCGGCCAAAAAAACATGGCTGCCAGCGGCCATCTTGGATTTCAAAATTTGCAACAAAATACAACACAATAACTGCCTGCAGTCAGTTTAGCAGTTAGAATTACATTATTTCTCTTATTCTAAGGTGTTTTAAGCCAAATTCATTGAAAAAAACAGTCAAAAAACTTGCAGGAAAAAAAGTTCTGAGTTGCAGAAAAAATAGTTTGTTAGTCCCATCGACCAAACCACCCATCCAGTGACCCACCCCCGCATAAGTGCCCGTAAAAAATACCCCCCCCCCCTGCCCGACCCCCATAGGCATAATATGATAATAACATGGGAGGAACAGAGGGAACATGGACTACCGGTGTACCTTCATCTAATGATAATAACATGGGAAGGACAGGAAACACTGGCTACCTTCATCTAATTACTAGTATAATAACATGGGAATATTAACAGAAGAAACATGGGCTACCTTCACAGTGGTCAGTGATTTGTAACATGCGAGCAGATGGTGCATAAATCACTTAATTTTTTTTTAAGTACTGAATTGTACCCAACTAAGTGTAGCACACATGTTTTCCTCTACCAATAATTAATCTGCCTTAGCTGTGATATCGCTTAATTGTAGGAAGCCACGTAAAACCACAAATATAAAATAAATAAATGAAAGGCAGTATCAACATTGAGTATATTTTTTGGGGTTTTGTTGCTTTCCACAACTGAGGCGATATAACAATGAGGCCAGATCATTTGTTGTTGATGGAAACTATGTGATCTATGGTTAGTCACCTACAATAGGTAGTCACGATGCACCGTCTGCACATATCATATGTACTCCGCCGATCGGAAAGTTTCCTTCAGGCAAGAAGTTGGACAGAGGTCGCCACATAGGAATCGAACCCATGTCAGTCACTAGCTCAGGTCCTACAGCTTGGTGACCGGTACCGTGCTCATTGGACAACTGACCAACCCAGACACCACCCCCCCCCAATAATAAACAACAATGTACATATAGTATACACTGATACAACTACTATTTAAACATGAAATACATAGACGTGTGTCTCCTTAATTATGCAGCCATTGTTATTGACCCAGAAACTCAAACCCAACAAAGCGCTCCCAAAGTTCCATTGGTTTAATGGTGCTAGGTGCTGGAATTATGCAAAATTGCCCAATATTCAATAAATTGTGACCTACAAAACTTGAAAATGTAAGGGTAATAGAACTTGCTGAATGCTGAAACAAGCCCAAGTTGCCAGGAAATGATATGGGGGCCACCTTTCATATGCTTCATAAACAACCAGACAGCCCCCATTTTAGGCTCACTTTAAAAAAAATTCTCCCCGGGGAAAACCCCGTACCCCCAATAGTCACTAGGGGGTACCCCCCCCCCTCCTCGCAAACCCACCACCTCGGTCCCCCAAAATGTCCCCAAATTAGCCTAATCTAAAGGCCTGCAAACATACATGTAGTAATGTACCCTTAAATTTTCAAAACATTTCACCAATAATTGTGAGCTTCATGGTGTGCCGATTGATTCAAATTTGAAATCCAGTATGGCGGCTGGTAGCCATGTTTTTTAAACAAAATTCGGAAAAAATGGGATAGCTGCCATCAAGATGTGACCCTGAAGATCCATACCGGTATGAAGTTTGGTGACGATCAGATGAGAGATGTTACATGTAGGGTGTGCTAAAGGATTTAGTCAAACAAAGAGTAAAAACAAGATGGCCATTGGCAGCCATGTTTTTTTACCAGATTTTTGATGGGGTAATCTCTCATTTAGATGTCACTATGGTGAATCCATATTATGTTTGGTGACGATCGGATGAGAGATGTTGCCTGTTGCTGTTAGCAGCCATGTACAGGTATTTTTACCAGAAAATTGAAAACAAAAGTTTGGCTAAATCTTGTGCTATGAGCCGGGGCATATTTTACCCACAAGTTTTGAATTCTCATTCCAAATGACTTTCTGTCACAATTTCAGTACCGGTTCTCATAATTTGCTACAGTAATCAGGCATGCTGAAGCAAACTGGGCCAAGACAAAGGGTTGCAGTAGCACATTGCCAAAGCCAAACAACGTAAATTAAGAGGGCTGCAATTTATGCTACAGAATAACTGTTCACATTTACAATGAAAATGAACTGAAAAGAAATTGCCAATTGCCCCCATACATTCTGGAACACAGTTGAAGTAACTGCGTCGCAACCGATAGCAAACCCTGTGTACCCATTAGCACATTTTTAAAAACATATACATAGGCCTACCCTTCACTTAACCCTGACGTCCTGAACATTAAATGACCCCCGACCGGGTTACGTAGCGTTTTTCCGAAGACCCATAACTCCGAAGGTCCGATTCTCCGAAGGTCAGATTCTCCGACGCCCCGATTCTCCGAAAGCCCATAACTCCGAAGTCTCGATTCTCCGAAATCCCATAACTCCGAAGACCCATAACTCCGAAGGCCTATAACTCCGAAAGCCCATAACTCCGAAGGCCTATAACTCCGAACGCCCATAACTCCGAAGGTCTATAACTCCGAAGGGCCGATTCTCCGAAGGTCCGATTCTCCGAAGATCATGTTTTATCGCTTATTAAATAGTGTACAGTCCAGTGGCGGGGTCAATGGGGCCCTAGGGAAGACCGCCCCCCAAAAAAACATGTCAAGTGTCATGTAAACGTCCGTATTGTATATAGGCATTCAAATATTCAGTGTTCCTGCACAGGGGAGCCCCCGGACCAACGATTGGGGGCGACCCCTCCCATGCATGCGCTCCCCAAATCAGGCCTTCGCGATATGCTTTCGGCATATCATATGCATGATATATCCCCCACATATATGTATGCTAATTAATGTGCACCCCTAAATGGGAAATCTGGCGCCGCCACTGGTGTGCACCGGGTATATCATAACGAAACGCTGCAAGAATGTCAGAGTAGCCTAACATGCACAGGGGCGAACGGGGCCAAAGGGGCAGAACTCGCCCTTTTTCTGGCGACTGAAAATTATACTTCCGGCGTACGAAAAGGGGGGAAAGGGCCCTCATATATTGGAAACGTTAACTATATATGTATTATAATAAGGTGATATCTACACCATCAGTAGTGTGCGACAAGCCTTAATTTTCCACAGAATGCTTAAATTTATGAAAGAAATACAATTATTTTGCCACAATGTACGTCTTAATACAATTAACATGATTAAACTGTGCACATCTGACTGCATTGGGGTGATTTGATGCAATCAGGTTCATTTTATATATGAAAAAGTACAAGTTCTTCCCCGTTCACCCCTGTACATTTTACTCTGGCATCTCATGGGCCAACGTAATGTTATAGTATATGGTGTATAGTCAGTGGCGGGCCAGGATTCCCATTTAGGTGGGGGGGGGTAGGAAAATTTTGTATATTTTGATGCCCCATGAACGATTTCCGGGCGTTTACATGACATTGGACATGTTTTGGTAGGGGCCCATATTGTCTGAAATAGCAAGTAGAGGTTTAATAGGGGCAGTAGAAATTTGGGACCCCTTGGCTTCGCCACTGGACTGTACACTATTTAGTAAACGATAATACCCCGATAAAACAAAATCTTCGGAGAATCGGACCTTCGGAGAATCGGACCTTCGGAGTTATGGGCCGTCGGAGAATCGGGCCTTCGGAGTTATAGATCTTCGGAGAATCGGTCCTTCGGAGTTATAGGTCTTCGGAGTTATAGGTCTTCGGAAAATCGGCCCTTCGGAGTTATGGGCTTTCGGAGAATCGGATCTTCGGAGTTATGGGCCATCGGAGAATCGGATCTTCGGAGTTATGGGCCGTCGGAGAATCGGATCTTCGGAGTTATGGGCCGTCGGAGAATCGGAACTTCGGAGTTATGGGCCGTCGGAGAATCGGGTCTACGGAGTTGTGGGCCTTCGTAGTAATAGGTCTTCGGAAAATCGGTCTGACACCCCCGACCGAGGCACCTGGTGTTATATAGTGTTTTGACGACATAACCCATACTCTTGGGCTCCAAATAAACATGCATGCACCTTTATTATTTTTGTGGGAAATTTCCCCCACACACAGTGCTTATTTGGGTCTGCACAATCATTAATTTTGAGGCTATGAAAATTGAAAAGAGCACAAAGTCAAGATTTCTATATGATTCTGATATCAAAATGATGAGCTTATAACTTTATGCATGTACATATTCTAGTATATGGCATACATACCCTGCTTGACAAAACAAGTGTCCACCTAACCGCTGTGCAGTTAGCGTTGCCACCGCGGCTGAAATGCAACTACACCGCAGCTCCATCTAACTACAGTTGGGCCGCGGTGTACATGTACTTCAGCCATGTTGTAGTTGCCGCGGTGTACACTGTACGTTTATTAAACTGAAAAAAGACGATACAAACCGGAAATCTAACCATGGTGCACAGTGTAGTTGCCTTTCGGCCGCAGGGTACTTGTTGTTGGGCCACAGTGTACTTGCCGTTCGGCCGCGGTGCTAAACTGCAGTTACAAACTCTGACACCGCAGCCGAACGGCAAATACACCGCGGTGCCAATGGACACTTGTTTTGTCCAGCGGGTATGGACATTTAATTAAAGGTACTCAATCCGATCAGGCCCTCATCAATTACTATTTCTTTGGCTTCGGGGATAAAAATAATCGATTCGATCATTCGAGTCGAGGAACCAACCTATCAACGCTCAGAGTGATCACGATCATATATCAATTTTTGAAGTTATGTTATTTCTATACCCGGTATGTTCTGGCCCAGAAACACGCCGTCAAAAGGATGGTCTCAGTCAAAATTGCAATATTAATACACTTGATTTTAGAGTTATCCATCTTTGTCTGTTTGAATAAGTTTTTCTGGGGAAATTATTAGTACACATCTCGAGTGCAATTAGGGCTCTACAAATTGGCAATTTACCACAAAAAATCGGGCTGCCTATGTCAACATGAATAGCAACCAGTCAGTCCAGATTTTATTATTATACTGCCTCGGGAAATTTCAGTGTACCATACACGTACTATTGTAGGCCTAATTTGTTGGCAGAAAATAGCATCACATCTGCAATTCTCCTTATCCTGTTGTTTTAGTTATATATACATTTCAATTCAGTTTTATTAACTCAAGTAAAATATTTCTAAGTATATATATGTGTATGCGCAAAAATAGTTAATACTATTACTAGTATCAAGTTTGCAGTTACAGATTATCATTTCCAGCAATAATCATTTAAAATAATTAAGTCAAGTACAGCTATGCTCTAATTAATCGACCCATTTAACGAGGTTATGGGCCGGTCATGACCGCGGTCATACCGCCACTACACCGCGGTCATGCGGTAGTACACCGCGGCCATGCGGTAGTACACCGCGGTCATACGGTAGTACACCGCGGCCATGCGGTAGTACACCGCGGTCATGCGGTAGTACACCGCGGTCATACGGTAATACACCGCAATGCACGGTGACATGCGGTATCTGACCGCGGTCATGTCCACCGCGGTAATCTAGACCGTTACCGGCGTACACCGCGGTAGTATTTTCCGCGAGCGGTCATTCCCGGTGTCAACCGCGTTCGAATAATCTGCCGATAAAAATCTGCTTTTTCTTTTGGAAGACTCAAGGTAAGAATTTCGATCTGTCTTGTTCAGGTTGGCCTATAATTTGCGTCAATATATTAAGAAACTGACCTTACATTCATTCCTCGCGCCAAACTAATTTATTTTAGAGTACTGATGTCTTCAATGGTTGATGTCCCCACGTAATTCCTTGAGCCAAATGATTTTTGTGTCGGTGAAATGTGCACATGGCGATCGCATAATTATCTTGCTCGAACCGAAAAGCCATTTTAATTCTTAATCGCGCACGCCTTATCCATATACCATATCACGAATAAACAGACGCTCTTTATTTGGCACGCTTAAGGAAATCGGGGACTGTGGTAAATTAGAACCGATTTATTTTCAATTTCAAATTAATATTTTCCATGCGCAATATGTCAGTCTATTGTCAGATAATTTACAATGCTCAGTTGCGATATTGACGCTAGGTTTTACTGTGGTTTAAACTTACACAGTGGTAGTGGCACCAAAAACTCAACCGCGACCACGCGGTTGCCCGCGTTTTCAATACCGCGGCTGACCACGTTATTACACCGCGGTCAGGCGGTATTACACCGCAGTCAGGCGGTATTACACCGCCCGACCGCGGTATTACACCGTGGTCATACCGCATGTCAACCTCGTTAAGGAGGGTCGATTAATTAGAGCATAGCTGTACGTCATATAATGAAAGTGTCAATGACACTGTACCTCAACTTGGAAAGGGAATAATTTAATGTGGAGCGATTAGGGGTGCGGAAAGTTGAAATGTCTAAGTAATACTAGATTATCAACATGAAGAGATACATATACCGGTACATGTATACCGATCAACTTCCCCCCCGGGGGGGGGGGAAGTTGACCTAGGTTATCTCCCCCCCCCGCCTGAATTTTACATACCTTAACATCTATTGGCGTGATAGTCTCATTTTATCATTCACTATGACTATGTGACGTAGAAAAACTATCATTGGTGGCAAGGAAGCATGTCTTTTCTTCGGCAGAGACATTATTGTTCAGATTTTTGTTTTATTGAAAATCACCCCCAAAAATAAATCTGAACAATAATGTCTCTGCCGAAGAAAAGACATGCTTCCTTGCCACCAATGATAGTTTTTCTAAGTCACATAGTCATAGTGAATGATTAAATGAGACTATCTCGCCAATAGATGTTAAGGTATGGAAAATCCAGGCAGGGGGGAAGATAAACTAGGTAAATTCCAATGAAAATTCTCCGAACTATAATTATTGTCTCTTTTACAGAAAAATCATGCTTCCTTGTCACCTGTGATAGTTTTTCTTAGTCACATAGTGATAGTGAACGATAAAATGAGACTAACTCGCCAATAGATGTTAAGGTATGGAAAATCCAGGCGGGGGGGGAAGATAAACTAGGTAAATTCCAATGAAAATTCTCCGAACTATAATTATTGTCTCTTTTACAGAAAAATCATGCTTCCTTGTCACCTGTGATAGTTTTTCTTAGTCACATAGTGATAGTGAACGATAAAATGAGACTATCTCGCCAATAGATGTTAAGGTATGGAAAATTCAGGCGGGGGGGGGGAAGATAAACTGGGTGATTTTCAATAAAAAAAAATCTGAACAATAATGTCTCTGCCGAAGAAAAGACATGCTTCCTTGCCACCAATGATAGTTTTTCTACGTCACATAGTCATAGTGAATGATAAAATGAGACTATCTCGCCAATAGATGTTAAGGTATGGAAAATCCAGGCGGGGGGGGGGGAGATAAACTAGGTAAATTCCAGTGAAAATTCTCCAAACTATAATTATTGTCTCTTTTACAGAAAAATCATGCTTCCTTGTCACCTGTGATAGTTTTTCTTAGTCACATAGTGATAGTGAACGATAAAATGAGACTAACTCGCCAATAGATGTTAAGGAATGGAAAATTCAGGCGGGGGGGGGAGATAAACTGGGTGATTTTCAATAAAAAAAAATCTGAACAATAATGTCTCTGCCGAAGAAAAGACATGCTTCCTTGCCACCAATGATAGTTTTTCTAAGTCACATAGTCATAGTGAATGATAAAATGAGACTATCACGCCAATAGATGTTAAGGAATGGAAAATTCAGGCGGGGGGAAGATGATCAGGGCGGGGGGGGGGGAAGATAAACTAGGTAAAACCAGTTTATCTCCCCCCCCGGGGGGAAGATGCGCAGGGGGGGAAGTTGATTTGTCACACCGGTATATAAAAAAGTAAAATCCAAGATGGTTACAGATGTAAAATCCAGGTGGCTATGTTTTCCAATAAAATTTAAAAACATTTCATAGCTTCCATCTAGTAAGATCAATATCAAGATTAATATGAAGTCTGGAGATGATCGGATGAGGGAAGTGGACTGTAGGGTGTGCCAACGGATTTTGTCATGCAAAGAGTAAAATCCAAGATGGCTGCCAGTGGACACATTTAAGACGAAATGAACCTAAAATGACTTGTACATGCCTGTGTCAACAGCCATGACAAATTTCATGATGATCCGATTAAAGGTACGACCTGTAGCCCATGCCAAAGGATTTAGTCATGCAAAGAGTAAAATCGAAGATGGCTGCTGGCGGCCATGATTTTGGCCGAATAACCTAAAAATTACTCGATCTCATCTACATGTCAATGTCAACATCCATGACAAATTTCACAATGATCTGACAAAAGGTGCGTTCTGTAGCACGTGCCAAAGGATTTAGTCATGCAAACTGTAAAATCCAAGATGGCTGCTGGCGGCCATGTTTTTTGGTCGAATGACTGGACAATGACTCGTTCCCATCTACATGTCATATTTAACAACCATGACAAATTTCATGATGATCTGACCAAAGGTTAGACTTGTGGCCTGTGTGAAAGGATTTAGTCATGCAAAGAGTAAACTCCAAGATGGCTGCCAGCGGCCATGTTTTTTGGCCGAACGACCCCAAAATTACTCGTTCCCATCTACATGTCAATATTAACACCCATGACAAATTTAATGATGACCAGACTCACAGTAGCCTGTGCTAATGGATTGAATTTTGAAATCAAAGATGGCCGCGGGCAGCCATGTTTTTTTGTCCGAATGACCCCAAAATGACTCATTCCCATCTACATTCCAATTTAAACAGCCATGACAAATTTCATGATGATCAGACTAAAGCTACGATTTGTAGCCCGTGCTAAAGGATTTAGTCATCCAAAGAGTAAAATCCAAGATGGCTGCTGGCGGCCATGTTTTTTGGCCAAATGACCCCAAAATGACTCGTTCCCATCTACATGTCATTGTCAACATTCATGACAAATTTTATGATAATCTGACCAAAGGTACGACCTGTAGCCCGTGCCAAAGGATTTAGTCACGCAAAGAGTAAAATCCAAGATAGCCAGTTGAGATAGCTGGCAGCGGCCATGTGTTTTGGCCGAATGACACCAAAAGTACTCGTTTCCCATCTACATGTAAATATTAACATCCATGACAAATTTCATGATGATCCGACCAAAGGTACAACCTGTATGGCGTGCCAAAGAATTTAGTCATGCAAAGAGTAAAATCCAAGATGGCTGTCGACGGCCATGTTGTTTGGTCGAATGACCCCAAAATTACTCGTTCCCATCTACATGTCAATATTAACATCCATGACAAATTTCATGATGATCAGACGAACAGTACGACCTGTAGACCGTTCTAATGGATTGAATATTGAAATCCAAGATGGCCACTGGTGGCCATGTTTTTTTATCCAAATGAATCGTTCCGGCTTAACCCTTTACCCAATATAACATGTAGTTAGACAACGTGATGTAGACAACGTCGCCAGGTGTGAGGTTACTTACGTTAGCCAACAGGTAATTAACGTTATGATATAAATTTGTGTTTTCCATTTGTATGTACCAATGTGGGAGTACTGACCAGCTCACAGGTGTATCTTCAGATATGTAACAATAACCATTGGGTCATTTATGTGTCATAAATATAATGGTGTTTATATAAAATAATAAATTAATAATGTAAACATAAGTTTGCCGACGAACTAACTATCTTTATTGTAACACATAAAATGCAAATCCACAAATTTGTTCGTGTAAAATTTTGGTTTGTTTACCATCGGTCTCGTGATCGAAAAAAATATTCCTAATTTTTAATTTCAAAAAGCAATATAAATTATAATATATAATTACTACAAATAATTAAACCAAAGGTCATTTTATTTTATTTGAATGTATCATATAACCCGTGATTTGATAAAAGTCCTTTGAAGGTTTTCGGTAAAAACGCAAATTATTGGTGATGACGTCGCGGTGTTTTTGCATTTTTCATGCCAAAATCACATGTTCAATTGTCTCTTTTGTCGTTTCTATGTTGATATTTTCATTGACAACCAATGAAATCGATGGTTTGAAACATTCTTTGAGTGGCAACTGATTCCATTGGTTCAAGTTTAAGGCGGTGTTTTCCCCATTCATTAGTATTTGAATCTGAGAAACGAGCGGGAAGTTCGCAGACTGGCCAGGCGTAAAAAACTATTGTCACTGTCCGGGTTTCGGATTGGGCTAACTTAGCCGATGTCGGCAACGTCGCCGCATCGAAATATGCAGGTGCGTGTAAACAAACTTGAACGTCGCCTACGATATTCGTTGTCTGTCATTGTCGCAGTGATAAAAGTACCCTATTATCTTATACTATAATATATAATTATATATTCACACACACAGTATGAAGATGATAAAGTATCAATTGGATCTGAATTTCAAGTGGTGATTTGTGGTAAAATCAGAAAATTGCTCGATGCTTTTCCACAGTTCAAGCGACCCAAAAAATCCGGAACTTCGGGGGGTCACCATTTTTTCGTCAAACTAGCTGTGAAATTAATTGCGGTACTACTATTTGCTGAAATCCGCCTGATCGGTGAAAGCCGGAGAAATCCTGCGTAAATACAGAAAGCCGGGTCGGGTTTCTGACTGGATATAAATAGATTATTACGCCACCGTAGTGTGGTGTTTCTAGCTTTTGGTTTTTTGATATCGCATGGTCGATCGATAATTCACTGGGTGATTGTACATTCGGCAAACCTCGTCAGATTCCGTCACCGTTTCATCGTACCGATAATTACGAGAGTACAACTAAGATTGGCACATGTGTTTACGTCACCGGTGTAATTGTGGGGACATGCTTCTATTATGAAGGTTTGCTATCCCGAAGGTCCGCTATTCCGAAGGTTCTCTATTCCGAAGGTTTTTGTTATTTTTAGGTTAATTCTATATTTTAAAGTATTGAGACTAATTTGAGAGGGTTCATTTTCACAAAGATTCTTTATATGGAGTGTGCGCTCACATCCGAACTGATCATGCGCGCACACCGATACAGATACAGGAGGAAATAACTTAACTTAGAACATTAAATGTGATTTTGTTTTGTTTTCGCTGGTTTTCTTGAGATTTTATGTCATTGCGTGGGCCCATACCTTTGAATTCTTGGCATATACTATGAATGTTGTGGTATATATGGACCCTCCCGCATTGGGACATGACATAGGTTCAGTTGACTTAAGTGGTGTTCTGTGTGTGCTCCAATTTGGAGTTCAATATTTTAAGGGCCAAGTTTAGAATTTTATGGGTCCATACCTATGAACTCTGGGCATATAATATGAATATTGGGGGGCATGTCTCTATTCCGAATGTTCACTATCCCGAAGGTCCACTATTCCGAAATTTCTCTGAATGTTCGCTATTCCGAAGGTTCACCAATCCGAAGGTTCGTTATTCCGAAGGTTCTGTGTTCCAAAGATTTTTTTTATTTTAAGGTTAATTCTATATTCTAAAGTAACGAGAGGGTTCATTATCACGAAGATTCTTTTTATGAAGGAAATAACGTAAAACATTAAATGTGATTTTGTTTTGTTTTCGAGGGTTTTCTTGAGTTTAATGTCATTACGTATGACCTTATTTCTCATTACATATTCACGCCAAGGAGCCCACACAATTGCTATGTTACGATGCGATTTAATGTGATTATGTGTGACCTAATATCTCAATAATCTGAGGCAAGAGTACGCCTGCTAAAGGCGAATTATAACAGTTGGGGGTATAACGCTCAATAAATACTGGAGGCTATAACAAACTGCGCAGTAGAATATCGCTGAATGGACGAGTATGAGATGAGCCTAAATGCAATTGTGACTTTGTTTAAAGGCCCACTTAATTTTCGAGTCATTAATTTTTTATAGTATATACGGTTTTAATAACAATTTATGCCATAAAATTTGAATAAACTACTATAATTCATCACGATTTGAAAGGCAGAATACTTCTATCTCCTAGTTTGAAACACCTTCAAAATACCGCGTCGTATATCTAACAATAAGCAACCAACATGTCCTCCTCGGCTTTCCATAGATTTCAACGTAATTTGATACTTATGGGTATTTGTGTCCGGGAAGTGTTTTGAACGGGTCAAATCGTGACCCCGACCTGACCTTGACCTTTAAAACTGTCAATGCAAGGTCAATTTGGGTAAAACGGACAAATTTCGGCGAAATTTTATACCTAGGGATACTTTGGTCCGAGGAAAGTTTTGAACGGGTCAAATCGTGACATCGGCCTGACCTTGACCTTCAATATGGCCAATCAAAGGTCAACTCGGATAAAACGGATAGATTTCGACGAAATTTGATACCTATGGGTACTTTTGTCGGGGGGGTGTTTTGGACGGGTCAAATCATGACTCTGACCTTACCTTGACCTTCAAAATTGTTAATTAAAGTCCAAGTTGGGTAAAACGGACGGATTTCGACGAAATATGATACCTATGGGTATTTTTCTACGGGTGGGGGTGTTTTGGACTGGACAAATTATGACCCTGACCTGACCTTGACTTTCGAAATAGTCAATTGAAGGTCAAATCGCACCTTTCACCGGAAAGCAGATGGGAAACAGCCCGGGTGAAGTCGGGCCTATCAGCTTGTGTAATAAAGAAGACAGTTTGATGAAAGTAATGTATGCCACGAGAAACGGGAAAACTTGAAATATGGAAGTACGCAAATTTCCCGCATAAAATTTGAAAGCTAGTTTATAGAATAATTGTATTATTATTTATATTTATGGCTAATAATACGATCTTGGTGGCGTTACCATTTCTGACTATGGTTTTCTTGTAATTAACTTGTGTTTGTGTGGTTGGAGGCCGAAATTTTAATCGTCTGCTCTTACTGTTCATTGTGTTACCATACGTACCGCTGTGTAGCAGGTAGCTGAATAAATCGGAGTCGATAAATGGAGTGGGTGACCCGATAAATAAACTGTATACTAAGTTGAAATTCACCCAACTTTGCTATAATTTATGAACTGTAGTCGAAAAGACAGCGATGCCCGTGATGCATATAATATACTAAATACTTTTAATCAGTCAACCATGCATTTATAATTGATATTTTTATTTATATATGGTGCATATTTATAAAGCATATGTATTATTCCGTTATGGGGGTGCATATTTATAAAGCATATGTATTATTCCGTTATGGGGCGGGTGCATACAGGAGTATATTTGTAGTTCATTCTGGTTCATCTCGAGTTTTTCGGTCTGTGTCTATAGTGTAACGACACATTTCGTTCTTGAATGTCTCAAAATAAAGGGTATGGGGATGTTTGGATCTCCAGTTTAACGACATTTTGCGGTCTTTGTAGTTTAACGACATTTGTCGGTCGTTGATTACAGATAGTTCAACATTTTTCGGTCTTTATAATATCTCAAGATATATGGGGTATTTGGATCTCTAGTTTAAAGACATTTTTCGGTCTTTATAATAATCTCAAGAGTTATGGGGTATTTGGATCTCTAGTTTAACGACATTTTTCGGTCTTTGTAGTTTAACGACATTTTTTCGGTCTTTATAATATCTCAAGATATAGGGGTTATTATGATCTCTAGTTTAACGACATTTTTCGGTCTTTATAGTTTAACGACATGTTCTGTCTTTAATATCTTAAGATATAGGGGCCTTTAGGGGGTATTTGGATCTCTAGTTTAACGACATTTTTCGGTCTTCGACAGCTATATGGAAGAAGTTCATCTTTTCACTGCATAGAACAGAAAAGAGCGTTCCGTCTATTTGTGATACAGTGGAAATACAGATCGTGTGTTTAATTTCTTAAATTCTGTGCGAACAATTGAAAACATCTGGAAAATAACTGACCACGGAAAGTAATTTTGAGAGCATATATGAAGTATATCAATATTTTGTTGTATTTCTCAACATATATCTTGTGCCTCCTCCCAAATTAAGCAGACAAAATAAGCTTGATTGTTCGACACTCGCGGTTTGACTGTCCCCGAATTATCCTGCGACAATCGGGACCATGTGCGTCGACACTAAAATTTTTATGATTAAAGTGATGTGAAACCCCCCGATTCCGAATGGAATAACAAATAGTTATGCCAAAATAGGTTATTTTCAAAAATTTGATTCCAAACAATCAGAAAACAGGGTCAATGTTATAACCGAAATATACTCAATGACTGTTATTAATCATTGCATGACGTAATGTTTATGTCCAATAATGCGTCCCGAATAAATTAGTAAATATTTACGTATATGTAGTTCAACCGTTGCATTCTCTGAAATGGTAAAGTCGACGTGGTTAATGCCACATTCTTCCAATGAGGATAATGTTTGGTTACTAACAGATTGGTTTTATTCAATGAAATAAGTCCACAATATGTCTTTAACATATATTACCGGTATCCATTAAATGAAAGGAAAATTATCACCGATATTACTCGCGTATCAGCCTTTAGCCAGAAACTCGTCAACGTTGAAGCTATAGATACGACGGCTTTCTAAATTTATGCATACATATTTTGTTAAAGCATAATTTATACTTTGGACTGCGAAAGTATGCAAATTGGTGTTGGAAGATTGTCGTATCTATATTGGAGCCGTTGACGTGTTTCTGTTTCCGGGTCACACCACTTGGAGGAATTTCCGTAGAAATTGGCTGATTTTTGTGACCCAGGGCACCCCCACCACCCCCAGGACAGTTTTACGCGATTTGGCCGGTTGGCACATCGATAATAATCAGAAAATGCACACGCAACCATAGTTTATGTGTTTACGCGTTTTGCGGCTCGGTAATAACCTGAGACCGCACTATGCGATTTGGCCGGTTGGCACATCGATAATAATCAGAAAATGCACAAGCAACCATATAGTTTATGTGTTTACGCGTTTTGTTGCTCGGTAATAACCTGAGACCGCACAATGCCGCAATTCGCACACACAATTTTATGTCAATTGATTGGCAATATTAGTTTAATTCCGACTGAACGATAAACGTTATTCGCGGGGTCCCCTTTGTCATATTTTGCACTGTAGATTATACCATGAATATCTATACTCTTACTTATAGGCAGAGAGTGATCTACCGGCCTTCGACCAAATTTAAAAACTAATTTTAACAGAATTTTATACTCATGCATATTTGGCGGTTATTTTTTCTTTTGTACAATTTTTGGAATCGTTCTCGTCTTCGCACTTTTCCGGCGCTGCACTTGGCCTGGTTTCTTTCCTCCACTGTTTGACGTCATTACCGTGAGCGACCCGTCAGTCGTCGTCTGCCGTTTATATCCAGATGGTTTCATTGCTTTCATAAACTTCTTGAAGTACTTGTCTTGGTCCTCTTTTGACTTGGAACTCCATACATCGGGAGACAGTACGAAGCGCTTGAAATCCTTCGTCAATCGAAATTGACCAAATTCCACCAAACTGCGTCTCAATTCAATGTATTCTCCATTTATTACATCATAAATTTTCTCCACCAAATCCGTCATATTTTGTTTCTTCCACTCTACAGCTTGCTTCAACGTGTGGTTCAAACTTTCGCAATTATTGTTTGTCCAATTGACTGTGCTTAGTAACGGTCCTGGTCGTGTTGATGTTTTGAAATTCTCAGTCAACATTGGCTCAATTCGATTGTTGAAATAATCTTCGAACTTCCCAGTAAGTCTCTGATTGACAATCTCTCGCTTGGTCCGCTGCATTCTGCATTCGAACGTGACAATATCAGACGCCGCCACGATACCCGTGTCCTTGTCAAAAATTGAATCAACTACGATTTTTCTGTTCTCTGATGGAGTTCCCACGTCGTCTTTAAGGTAGTCAACCACGTTACCCTTCAAGTGCCTGGTACATGACAATCTGTGTCCTCCTGGGAAGTTGAAATCAATCGCCTTTCGCATAGCCTTTTCGTCATCGCTTCCTATGACGGGGCTGCTTGTTCCGGAAAGTGCCGTTGCTAGTTCGGCAAAGAAGGTACTATAACTTGAAAAGTCGCTGTTTCCGTGCAGGAATACTGGCCCAGGTAATATTGGATGATCTTCTGTATTACGTCTTGTGACCGAAAGCTGTTTGAAACAACCAATCGTTACATGCACGTCGCCTAAATTGAAAGTTTTATCAAAGCCCAGAGGAGTTGTTGTGGCGTTTGGAAAATTGCAACAGAAACGTTTTATATCGTCAATTTGTTCTGGTATGTAGAGGATTACCATCGGTATCTTATCTTTAGTATGAATCACCTTTTGTACACATGGGTGGAATTGTACTAAATTTCCCAAATTTTGGACGTGGTCAGCAAAATTCCTTCTATTTCCTTCCACCTGAGTTCTTTGCTTCTTTTCGTTATATTTTGCGTTCTGTATTTGCTTCAGAGAACGCGGAGCTGAGTATATGTCCTCCTGTTCTTTGACCAGAGTCCGGTATGCTTGTAGGGGTTGCATCGACGACGAGTGTTCCTTAATTTTCGACATAGCCTCCCGGGGCATTCTAATGTAAATGTTAGTATTTTTAATACTATTTCCATGTGGACCATGACCTGGAAATATGCCGGTATATTCGACAAGTGCAACCGTATTTACGTCTTCGCCATCATTATCTATCCACGTTACCCTTCTTTTATAACACTTGCTCAGCTTGTGTGTTGAGTACCTCCTATGCACTTTTAAGATTTCTTCCTCTGTGGGTTGTACCTCGCAAGGAGTGTACGTGGTCATTTTGTCCTTCACGCGTTTGAGACAGTATTCGCCATTCTTCAAAACAACTTGTTCGACACCCCACCTGTCGTGCTGCGAAAAAGGCTAATGGGACTACCACCTTTTGAACCCCAGGACCCACAGTCGTCCCACCATTCACACGACTTTCCATTTTTTTTACGCTCCAAATTTTTTGAATTATCTACTATGACATAAATATTTTCTTTCGGGCCACAAGGTATAACCGGCTCCACGGTTTCATGTGCTGCTAATTTCCTGATTATTTCTGTTATACTTAATAATTTGCCGTGCTCAAGAGGGAAGCCAATGTGGGAAGGCTCGGTGTTAGCTAATTCACCGTCGTCAGAAAAAGAGTCATCGATATGTTGTATGTCTGAACCATCGTTCGAAATTATGTCTATTTGTGGTTCGGTCAATAGCGAATTATCTATTTGTGATGGCGTTTCGGTGGATGTTTTGCTGATCTTATTGTTTTCAATTGAGATGATTTCACATTTTATTTCCGGTGTTGCAGAATCGGAGTCATTGCATGTACCATCAGATGTGGTAAGACTTACCGTAATTGAAGGTGAGTCAATATTTGACTCTACATTCGTTTTGTTTGCTGGCGAGAACCCCGCATTGAGAGAAGCGGCTTTACGCGTTTGAATAATTGATATGACAGGTGCCGTTTGCGTGACTTTTTTTTTTCTGAAGAAATACAAAATGGTTTGGTTGAAAATCTGTCTGGGTATTTGGGACAGAAGTAGATGTCCACATAATTGTTAAAGCCGGGTCGCGTCGTCTATTGACAGCACGCCCGTACACCCTCTTACTAAGTGTGGTACCTACTGTGTTGTCCAGCATTGTTGGGCAATAAGTGGAAATGCCTTTGTTCAGGAAAGTACTGATCGCAACAACGTGAATCATTCCTGACCAACCACGGGGTCTCAACGCGGACAATGCTATCATAGGTGCCATTGAATAGCAATGCATCATTGAGCAAATCGACATAGTTCGCCGAATCGGAATCATAGAAGTTTCGGTTTTCCAAAATCTCTAGCGATGTGAGTAGACGGAGTAATAGATGGTGACATTCTGTGCCAAATAGGCCAACCGAAACCGCCCTGTATAGGCAGTTACCATCGTCTCCGATTTGTATTGGGGTATAATCCTGGAGGATTATTGGATTAAGTTTTTCTAAAATTTGTTTCGTCGTCGAGTCAACGTTATTGCTTATCGGTGTTGTTTTTGGAATTGGTGGTAGTTTGATTTTATACGTTTCGAGCATGAGCCGCTCGCTTTCGATTTGAATTTCCAATTCAGCTGCGCTCTTCTTTGTAGTATTTTTCAGTCTGAATAGAAAAAGAAGACACGGGATAGTATGCTGAATTAGTGGCATTTCCACACGACGACTTCACTAGATAAGTGTGAAGTCAAGCGACCGCATTCACTATGACTATAGTCAACTCTGGACAACTAAATGGCAATGTCGGCATGGGATATTCATGCTTGTGGACCATTTTTACATGTTTCTTGGAATTGAAAATCAAGAGCTTATTAATTGTGGAATAACAGTACCAATGTGTTGCCCGAATGTTGTGTCATTACTGTCCAGAATATTGAGTTATATTTGCTACAAACGACAAGGAATTTTCCATTTCTTCTTATCAAGCTAATAAAGAGCGTTTCGTTTGACTTATTATCTACCTTACTCGTTTTTAAATTTTCAACAATAGCTATGTTACCATGATTTGTCGCTTGCATTCTGAGCAATGGTCTTGATGGCAGTGAGAGCTTTCCGATGAATGACAACAAACCATATTTCCGACTAAATCCTGAAAAGTTACCATAATTCTGATGTGGTTAAGGAGTCAATTACTTAGGGTATACTGTATATAGCATAACTCAAATAAGGACATTACTGTACGTTTCATTATCACTTTATGAATTTACTGAATATAAAGCTCATATATATACCCATGCTATGTATACAGTCCAGTGGATTTATGAGCAAAACGTGTCACAATATTTCTTAGCAGGAATAAGTCTAGCAACCCATTCTAAACAACACACTGAAATCTAAAAGGATCAAGAAAGGCGAAATTGATCAATTATGTTAAATAAATTTGTCAAAATTTCCTAAAATACTCATATGGCTTTTCAAAGATATTTATAAAAATCTCCATTTATATGTCCATTTTTCGACTATGTGCCTCCAAAATTGAGAGTTTGTCTTATGTCGGAGCCTCAGTTTCTCAGATTTAGCTAAAAATCCACATTTTATGGTCTAGTATTGCTGTTGTGTTAGATTCCTCACTGTATTATTACTTTATGCACATATGATCGAGAGGACAAAACTATTCTTATACAAAATGTGTCTTCCATTGTTTGAACTTAGCCAAATTTTCCTTGCCACACAAAACTACCATATTTGAAGTCACACAATTTAATAAATTGATATCATTTACCTGTAAAACAGGGAATATGGATATATATTTATTAAGTTCTATGATCTCAAATATGCTATTTAATTCTTGAAAAGCCATAACATTTGAGTATTTTATCAAATTATGACAAATTTACTCCACAAAATTCATCAATATATCGTCTTTCTTGATTCTGTTTGATTTTAGTATGTTGTTTATGATAGGTTAATATATTTGTTCTCACTGAGAATGTTGCAATTAGTGTGATGAGAAACCATAAATGCACTGGACTAATATGGCATATACTCTGAACAGACTAATTAAACCATCAAAAACAAATATTGACATAATTTACTATATGACTTTTCTTATTTTCGAATTTCCACACAATTCACAATGCTGAGCTAAACGCTCTTTATTTTACGATACCAAGAAAGAAGGTAGTAACGAACGCTCTTTATGTCCACATGTTTTGCAAGTAAATTTTAAGGAAGTCATTTGTTGCAGTTTATGGGCACGGATTATATATTTAAAAATCACAAATTGCGTAAAGTGAAAGAACGGGCAAATTGTAGCTTTAATTATTTCGGTTCTGGGATTATGTGTCGTTTTAATAAATAATATTGACAAATAAAGCAATAAATTCGTGCTGCGTGTTAGGCACGTCCCCGACAACAGTTAATAATTACTATTACAGCCACACAAACTGTAATACCGTTAACATTCGCTGACATATGACTATGACGAATGAGGTATATAGAATTTCAAAGAAAGATCAATTACGCCTGATATCGCTGTCTTATCATGTCGGGTCAAAGTTCTGTTATGTAAATTCCAATCTACTCTACAATTAAACCACGCATATATATGGTGATGGGCAGATTGAATGATAGATCAAGACGATTAATTAGAAAAACGAACCTGTCCAAAGCCGCCACCAAGTTGTAACCGCCATCATCTCTGCAGAATGCACATGCTTTGCACAAAAATGTCAAACCGTTTTGTTTGTTGGTGGGATTCCACTTGATCAATATACTACTGGTTGTTGGAACACATCTTTGATGAATCCATTTGAAACATCCGTCGCACTCGATTACGCCAATATCACACTTACGTCCACACATACCACATGGATAATCACATTCCGTAGAAGACATGACGATATTGGAATTCTATGCAGTCTACCAGAAAAGTGATGGTTACCTCGGTAATATACCCAGGAAGCCAGACATGTTACGTCATGGCCCAAGAGTTTATTGCATACCCCGCGGTGATGCATGTCTGCCACCATTCCAAATCGCCTTATTTTCCCTGTACCAGCAGAGGAACTTCAATTCAATTTATTGTGATGTAAACATATTTTATTCCAATAAAAAAATAACATGTTTAAACAGGGAGAGAGATTATGAAGGAGAAAGACATAGAGAGGACGGGATATATATAAAGTTGCAACTGACGTCGCATATCAGAATTACCATTCGTGATATTCACACAGACATCATTGAGGGTCAAATTTGATGTAGTGTTAATGGCGAAGTTTCGACACCTCATCTGTCACTTCTCGCATGTCGATGAATGCTCGTCCCATCATATTGATTCCCTGGAAGAGCGATATTATTCCAATGAACTCTGTATATAAGACTGCAGTGTTATGTATATATTCAATTCAATTGAATTAAGTTTATTCACATCGTCAATATAGACATTAAAGAAGAGTTGTATACATAAATACAATGTATATATATATATATATGGACCGAAATATTTCAAGGACCTTCCTAATAAATACTGATAAGTTTTTAAATGTCTTATGATTTCTGTAGTTAAATATAGGGGTATTGCTTGGGTATTATTATAAATGTATACAATATGAGGGTGTCACCCACCCACCCCTATATATATATCAGAATATATCAGATAATCAAATACTCACCGTCTGGCATATGGCCGCAGTGTTATCTCTCGATGTGTAGTGAAATATCTGTGCACCCGAGAGTCTCACAGCCTTGTAGTTCATTTTGCTCTGGTCGATCTGCAAATATAATCAGACTATTTCACGAACGATTAAATAAGCACATAAGCTGCCACGCTGTCACATATTCGACTCCTTGCATATGTATGTATGTATTATTTCACACTTAAGTCGAAGTTGTTGCAGCATTGTTCAGGGTATTTTAGTCTAAGACCGTTTTATAGTCACAATGTGGTCAATTGTGACTCTGAAAATGAGAAAATCTTTTAACTAAAATGCCGACCATGGGGCACGTAGTTGGAAATTCGTAGAGTAGGCCTAACCCAAGCTAAAAAAAAACAGAGTTCGGTCTCATGCCACGCTATATGTCTAAACGCTGCAGGTATGTGTATTTTCTTAATTAAATCGAACATGTTTTATTGAACTGTTTTGTCAGTTACAATTCATTCTGGCTTGATCAGACATTTTTCAAATAAATATGGACAGTTCGTTTCTCAGAATAATGCAGAATGAATTTAACCTACAAAAGTCCCCAATATATAAATGTGACATTTCTTCACATTACGTGTAGGCCTAGGTGTGCGCATGTCTTCCAGCTTTCTCAACCGTGGGTTCCCCTTGTGAAACTTTACATGTACATATACAAAAAAAAACACACACACGCACACATATATAGATTATTATTTATGGTATAATAATTGTGTACATTCTTCTTCTAAACACCAAACGCTGCCGACCATGCACTGCTTTGCTCCCCGACGCATCGTTCAAATATGTATGCCCATACCTGAAATACAAATTATGTACAATATGTAATATGTTCGAAATAATGATAATTTATTATCCGATAATGGATCATAATGAAAAACACCCTCTTTGATCCCGTGGCCCCGGTTTCAGTACAGAAATGCAGCCTGTCTTCAATGTGCAAGATGTCACTATACTTGGCATGCAATAACAGTTTACGACATCCTGTAAATAACAAATGGCAAACTCCATGCAGCGATTTCAGTAGCCAAGTACCCAG
This sequence comes from Siphonodentalium dalli, assembly GCA_032622095.1. NCBI lineage: Eukaryota > Metazoa > Mollusca > Scaphopoda > Gadilida > Siphonodentaliidae > Siphonodentalium > Siphonodentalium dalli. The sequence continues at coordinate 11,067,819 of CP136068.1, forward strand.
GCCACCAAACGTATCTATTTTAGTGTAAACAATATTTATTTGAACAAAAGAACAGAACAACACATTGACAATTATACATATTGAGTAACAAAAACATAGTTCAAATGAGGATTAGATAACAAGCCATGAGCCTATGGCTTTTATAAAAATCTTTTCCTCCAAAAATGTTACCCCGAGTGTCAATACAGACAGCTACAGGGTAAAAAGGACGGGAATTTGAATATTGTTCTGTGTTTTCAAATAAATGTTGGGAAGTTAGTTAAGCGAGTGCAGGGATCAGAAAGATGGAGCAGTGATAGAAGGGAGGAGATTATGAAATAGACAAGAAAGATAATAAAGTAGGTGGAAAAGAAGTGTGATAAATGCTGTATACAATAATCCCTGTCATAATCTAAATTTTACATTATGGCGTTAAATCATGGTGTGTTGTCCAATATAGAAACGGAATTAGACCCCAAATACGTCTCGGCACCCAGGAGAGATGATGCATGAAAATAAGTATATATTAGGATAATTGTTATACTTGTAGTGCGTATCAATATAATCTAGATACAATTAGTACATGTAAGTACAATCATTAGTAAGTCCATTAATATGACAAGGTCAGCACGGTTGAGCACGCACTCCGTGGGCAGACAGGCGGATATGCCCGAACACAATGTGCAGAAACGCGACTTACATATTTATACATACAAGTTATGCACCTCATGTTCGCATACACGACCCCCTGCGCACGGAGCTCACACATTATCGAAACGTCGACTTTGGATAATAAACAGTTGTACAGCTTCAAATATTATAGAATTTGTTTCATCGGACATCTCATTAGACCCATATAATAGGACATCAATGTTCACATCTGCTGGCGAAAATGGCAGAGCGGCTGTCATATCAGCTCTAATTTGACTATATTGGGGACATTGCAAAAGAAAGTGGTACGCGGATTCAACTACAAATTCCCCACAAGAGCAAAATGGGGAATCTCTTACGTATCTCTTACGTATCTATTGGTTGAGTCAGGTACGAGACTACGATCTCAGCGGAGCGATGAGAGATAACTCTGCCTGGAGTTTGGACACATGGATCAATTCAGTTGTCAAAAGCATGCCCACCGGCGTAAAGTTGCAACATTGTCTTAATTGCATTAGCACGTGTAAGATAAATGATACCGGCCACGACGACACGGCCACAGTTCACCAAAAACAAAAATTAATTATAATCTATTTATATCCAGACAGAAATCCGACCGGCTTTCTGCATTTACGCGAGATTTCTCCGGCTTTCTCCGATAAGGCGGATTTCTGCATATAGGCAGACCCATTAATTGTTGGTGTAAAAACTTATTTTTCGACCATAACAAGTCATGTCTCTGTCGAAGTTGTCTAAATATAGGACAAAGAACCAGCTACCGTCACCAGAGGGCAAATCTAATTTTAAACCCATAGTTATCGGCGATAGTAAAGGCAAGCATTTGAAGAAACTTTTGCGTGAACACCCAGTCGATGATTCTGTTATTTGGAAGTGTGAAGGTGGACGTGAGTTTAGTCAGGGACTTGATTTGTTACGAAGAAACATGAGAGAATTTTGTAAGAATGGTCCAGTTTGGATTTACGTTTGGTGTGGTACATGTGATTTGACTGTGAAGCCCAGAGATCCCAAGAACTACATTTATCTTGCATCCAGTGATTCTCGTACATCCGAACTTTCAACTATTATTCAGGAGTATTCAGAATTCATGAAGAAATTCCCCTTGTGCAAGATAACATTCCTGGAAGTGCCTGTTTATTCAATCGTACATTGGAACACTTGCAAGAAACATCCAACACCTTCTGATTTTGAACACGATGACGGAATTCTGCGGGAACAAGTTTCGGAACTGAACATGTTTATTTATGAAGAAAATGAACGTCAAAATGTTTATACACCTCGTTTTAACACGGACTTGAAAGTTACATCAGTGGTGAAGAAAGGTGACCGGCATGAGGGACAACGTAGCACATTCTATAATTTAAGTTTGTATGCTGATGGCGTTCACCCCGGTGAACTACTTGCAGAAATATGGCTTCTCAAAATTAGAAATCAAATTCAAAAAGATTGTTGGAATTAATTTTTGACAAATTTATGTATAACTATAAGTACATGTAATTTCCAACTATTATTCCTATATAATAAGTATATCATTAATTCCAGAATAATTCCAATTTTTTTTTGAAATTTGATTTCCTACTCTATTACTATTCTGAGAAGCCATGTTTCTATTACACATCAAGACATGCATGTTATATCATGATTCATCGCCGAAATTTAAATTGTAGTATTTGCTAGGTTGACCCTCAAAAATCACATCTTTTACGACGTCTGTTTTCTTCCTCTGAATTTTTATTTATATTATTGTTTGTATCCAAAACTTATTCCCGCAGAATTTTCCCGTCCATTTGTGAGTCATGAATATCAGAAGGCGATGGGTGTATCTTGCAAGTTTTCCAATTTATGATTGAATAAACAGGCCCATATTATGGCATATAGTAAATCTCTTGCATTTTAGTATTCTGACAATTTTAATTCATAAATTAGAAGATGTAGTATGTACGAGAATCGGAATGATACTGTAGTTCTTGTGATCTCTTGGCTTCACACCAATATTGAATTGACGTAGATGTGTTTTACTAAACACGAAAGTTAATTTGAAAATGAACCATCCTTACAAAATTCTCTCATGTTGCTTCGTGATAAATCAATAATAGAATCGTCGACTGGGTAAGTCTGTCAGAGAAAGTCCGAAACCAAACTGAACACATTTGCTAGATGCCGAACTCAATGATTTGTTTATTGTTTGCCTTCTGGTGACGGAAGCTTGAACTAAATTATGAACTTGGATCTACTTCACAATTTCACAGCTAGTTTGATATACATGTGTACCATACATGTACTATGGATAGCTGCATGATTTGAAACAGTTTTGTGGATGATCAGTCTGATTATTTCATTTAATTATACATATCACATCTAGTATCCTGTTTGGATTTCAAACATTTCACCATGTACCAATTTCAGGTCCCCCCATAAGGGTACTAGTATAACATACCGGCATATCTGTGTAAACCAGTACATAATTTTGAAGGTTAGTCACATGTTTTTTTGTGTGACACAATATATTGCAATCAGAATGAAAATGGTATACCAATCTCGCCAGTATTATGGTGTGTATTTTACACAACTGTTAGCGAAACCAGTGTAGGCCTATTCAATATAATATTTCTTTAATATGTAAATGTTTATATATGCAACTTGAAGTAGTGTAATACAAGCTGGAATCTTTCATGTTGATGCAACCTTTCAATGTGTGACATATAGAACATAACATACATCTGACTATATTATTTTATTAAACATGTTCATACAAATGGTTAAGGCTAAGACAGTAAGACTTACATATATTTCAAGAGAATTTAGGCTTGAATTTAATGTGACCACACCTTTCACTACAAGTTTGATAAAGTAAACATGAGTCAGATATGTTACGTTCTGTATTTACTATGCATCTATTTCAGTTCTAAAGGCTTCAAGTTACCATAATAGTTCTCAGAAAGCATTGATTAATTAAAAAGATCAAGTCATCATTTTATGCATTCAAGTTTCATACACATGATCTGTAATCATAATTCAAGTTGAATAATTGTCGCTAAAACACATACATGTACATGTGTTCTGATTGGTCCAGAGTTGATAGGTTTAGTTTTCGTTTCACCATCAACGACCACTGACTTATAAAAACAATGAATGGAGCACCATTGCAGGAAGTTGATTGGGCATGTAGTACCAATAATAAACACAATTCTGTTCAATATTTAATAATGTTGAAAATACTGTACATGTACATTCATCGAACTCGTAAAAACTGTCTCAATGAATTAAATTTCATGTTTACATTGAATTCAATTTCATGCTACATAATTACTAGTATACTATATAAATTATGAATAAATATATCAGTTTAAACATTTGTTTTTATTTTTTAGAGAAGATTGCAGCTACATTAGTACATTTATCCAATATAAAATAATTGCTAGATTTGCATCCCCTCCCGACCCTATTTACAGTTTCCTCATAGGATACTGTTTCAAAACCACTGTGATAATTTATGTTAATAGGAAGAATAAAACATAATATTCGCCCTCCCGCCCTATTTTTCTGAAATGGATGTATGACATAATCTAGCAATTTATTTATATTGGCCTGAGGCCAAATAAAAAATACCTGTGATTCGGGTTTCCCTACCGACCCAATTTTTAAACATCGCCCAGCTGTTTTTTTGTTGTTGTTTTCAAGAAAGTTCATTTTCTTAAATTGCAACACAAATTTTTTGACATTGAACCACATACAGGTACTCGCCCCCTCATGGTCTGGATTTTTTTTTGTAGCCCCCCCCCTACTCCATAAACACTAGTCATACTCAAAGCCTCTTAGTCATACTCAAAGCATTGTGTTTATTACAGTTTATACAAAGTACGTCCAAATTAATCTCGGCTACAATTTTGAAGGAGACATAATAATTCGTCCAATAATGTGGAAATAAAAAATAAATTTGAAGCCTACATGTACCGGTACCTACCGATCATTTTTATGGTCTGTAGGCTGTAACCCGAACCACACATTTAATTTTCTTTGGCCGTATCATTATGGATATTTCCATTTATTTACACGGGTTGTTGTGAAATAATTACAAAACCACATTAGCATGTCATTGAATTGAATGCCGTTAGCATTTGTTCTTCTGGCTTCTTACAAATTATGAAAGCTGCATTGTCATACTGTTATGTTAGAATGAATGTATGCAATAGCATTCATTTCATTGACATGTCTGGTTCTGTATTTAGAAATTAGCACTCACTAACTTGTATGTTATAGCACAGTGCATGTATGTGATCTGTCTGTGTACTACATGTACTTCACGGATTGTGGCATGTAAAGCCAACACCAATAGTAAATTTCATTTCACTAGCGCAGACACCTTACTTGTATCATACTAGACACACCCCTGAGTCAATGTGTTCATATTAGAAATGAACAGCAGTTTCAATATGGTTATGGGATTTTAACCATGAGGAAATTATGTAACCCCAAATTAAATGAAAGTGTCAATGACACTGTAGCTCAACTTTGTAAAGAAGGTATTTTTTTTTTTGATGAGCAATGAATAGAGAGATTAAAAAGGAGTGTAAACAATGCGCAGTACAGGATTTAGTCACACACAGAGTAAAATCCAAGATGGCTGCTGGTGGCCATGTTTTTTGGCCGAATGACCCCACAATTACTCGTTCCCATCTACATGTCAATATTAACATCCATGACAAATTTCATGACGATCAGACGGCCTGTAGCCCGTGCTAATGGATTGAATTTTGAAATCCAAGATGGCCGCTGGGCGCTGGCGGCCATGTTTTTTTCCGAATGACCCCAAAATGAATCATTCCTGTCTAAATGTTGATGCCAACAGCTATGACAAATTTCATAATGATCCGATCAAAGGTACGACCTGTAAACTGTATTGTTGACGCATCACATACACATGGACGACGGACGACAAAGCCATGGCAATAGCTCAAACTTTACAGTAGAAATACTATTTTAAAGTACTATTTTAGAGTGGTAGATGGTGCGCTAATTTAAAACTGAGCTGTGGCCCAGACGTGTCCACCAAGTTTATAAATACTCTTATGATATTCAGCACAAAATTTCCCCCTTTATTTATTCAGAATGCAACAAAATACAATACTAGGAGATCGACTGACTTTTCTTCATTCAGGACTGGACATGCGTGTAACATGTACATGTAAAAATGTACATGTATTCATAGTGACTTAGTTTGGTTACTAAAACCCTTGTCATTAGAATGGTTTAGATTAACAACATGTAACTTATGTCATCCAAACTTTTGGTAGTCATTTTGATTAGCAAGCGGCAACTAATACCAACGCGAAGCGGGGGGTCTAATATTCCCCTGAACCTCACTAATAATGCGTTAGACATGTACATGTACATCAAGTCTGAATATAGTGTGTCTGACATTTGCAGAATGTTGTCCCCAGAGGGTTAATTTAGTGCTTCTATCCATGCTAGCAGGCTAGCATTACCAAATCATCCTCTGTGGGCCTAATTTTGCTTATTTAAGTTCCCCAGTTGAAGTTGATTATGAATTTATCTTCAGCAAATTATAGGATATAGAAACTCAACAGACGGGGAAAAACAATTAACTACAATTTTAATTTGAGACTATAGATACTTCCCAGAAAATGAGGCCAATGCATAATGAGGTCCCCAGAGGGTGAATTTGGTGATGCCAGCCTACCACACAGGATAGCATCACTAAATTCACCTTCTGGGGACCTCATTCTGCACATACACATACTAAATTCAGACTTGATGTACATGTAGATTAGGCATACATTCAAAAATTCATACTTTAGTATGAACAAACTTGGAGTGCAACGTCCAGTGTTACATGGCCTGTATATGATAGTACACCGAATAATAGCAAGTTTTTCCATGAAACTACCAGTTATCATTGAATGATGAATGTTGCCAAAATTAATTGCCAGTTTTCATCAATGCAATGAAAGTCGCTAGTTTCATGGAAACTTCCCATATTCAGTATATATCAGATAAGGTCAAACTAGACCCAGGTTTGACATACCGCGTATTGTACGAACAAACTTGGAGTGCAACGTCCAGTGTTACATGGCCTGTATATGATAGTACACCGAATAATAGCAAGTTTTTCCATGAAACTACCAGTTATCATTGAATGATGAATGTTGCCAAAATTAATTGCCAGTTTTCATCAATGCAATGAAAGTCGCTAGTTTCATGGAAACTTCCCATATTCAGTATATATCAGATAAGGTCAAACTAGACCCAGGTTTGACATACCGCATATTGTACGAACAAACTTGGAGTGCAACGTCCAGTGTTACATGGCCTGTATATGATAGTACACCGAATAATAGCAAGTTTTTCCATGAAACTACCAGTTATCATTGAATGATGAATGTTGCCAAAATTAATTGCCAGTTTTCATCAATGCAATGAAAGTCGCTAGTTTCATGGAAACTTCCCATATTCAGTATATATCAGATAAGGTCAAACTAGACCCTGGTTTGACATACCGCGTATTGTACGAACAAACTTGGAGTGCAACGTCCAGTGTTACATGGCCTGTATATGATGGTACACCGAATAATAGCAAGTTTTTCCATGAAACTACCAGTTATCATTGAATGATGAATGTCGCCAAAATTAATTGCCAGTTTTCATCAATGCAATGAAAGTCGCTAGTTTCATGGAAACTTCCCATATTCAGTATATATCAGATAAGGTCAAACTAGACCCAGGTTTGATATACCGCGTATTGTACGAACAAACTTGGAGTGCAACGTCCAGTGTTACATGGCCTGTATATGATGGTACACCGAATAATAGCAAGTTTTTCCATGAAACTACCAGTTATCATTGAATGATGAATGTCGCCAAAATTAATTGCCAGTTTTCATCAATGCAATGAAAGTCGCTAGTTTCATGGAAACTTCCCATATTCAGTATATATCAGATAAGGTCAAACTAGACCCAGGTTTGACAAAGTGCAATTTCCAGTTCAGTATTGATACATCCTAGTATCTGAGGACATAACACCAGGCAACTGGTGATAGTCTATTGGTTTGGCGCCCCATACATAGCACATACCAATACTGGACATACTCAACTAAACCCAAAGTAACTGGTGGGTTATCAAATTAATAATCGCGAGTTCATTACAGTGCTTAGTTCAGTCTGTTAATTTACTGGTGTATATATACGTGTACTTGCTAATTGGGACTCAACCAGGCAACTACCGACAAGTGTTGATAGTCTGTTGATATGGCGCCCAGAGCAAACACACATTCAATAAATGACAGACAGAACTAGGCCTGCAATACTTTGATAAGTCAATACATATGATGGTATGAATAGTCAAAAAGGGCTTGCCAGGCAGTAACACTGTTTGATAAAATAAGGACAAGAAGAACAGAATACTGCAATAGAGTTCACTTGGTCCAGAAGTCTTGCCACCAATGTATTCTTAAACCACATGCGGATTTCGTATTCAATAGAATATTGAATGACTTCGTGGTTTGCCTTAAAATAATCATGTGCTGGTGAAACAGTACTATACTATAGTAGTTGGAACTGCATGCTGTTTAAATTTCCAAAGTGAAGGCTTTGAGAATACATTGATGACAAATCTTCAGGGCCACTGTAAACTATAAATGCAGGATAGCTTCACATCAATCCTTACATCACAAGTTTCCTCCCAGACTCAGTTTAGCTCGGATAAGCCCATGCTGACTGAAGATCTTACCAAGAGAGTTAACTTGAATGAAAGGAACCTTATTGTCCTATTTAACGAGTGTAGGGTTACTGCCCTTTGGTCGTAAAACACCAAAGTTGTCACTGGGGTCATCGATTACACGTTCCCTGTCCATTTACATACAACGAAAGGACGATATGATATGCTCCAAACTCAGCCCAATTACTGTTTCGCCAGGCCACAGGTGCCCGTAACGCGACCCACTGCCTGCCTTTGCACTGCCGAAATATACGCCGCTTCTATATACGCGCCTGCTTCACTACACTGGCAAATGAATGGTACTATAATAGTAAAGTACCATTAACGTGAAACAGGCGCGTATGCAGAAGCGACGTATATGGGCAGTGCGATTGGGGAGGGGGGGGGCGTTACATGCCCCTGCGGCCAGGCCTAAAATGTGATGTTTCCGGTAACTCGCTAATACTACAAGTCCAGATCTCGACGCATACTAATTCTATTCCACATATGGATCTTTCAATAACAAACATACAAAATATATATAATATTAATTTAACCCAGGCCGCTCGCTCCCAATTGTTTTCCACCCGTTTCCGGAAACATCACATTTTTTAGGCCTTACGTATTTTCTATGCATTCATATTCTGTGGAATTCCGCGAAACAGGCTTTCCCTTGGCAAAGATTGACGTTGCACAGAGAACACCCATAACTGGATTCCACTTGTCTACCGGAAATTGTCTTTCGCCCATTGCGAGAACACATAACGCACACTCGTTTTCTGCCCTCAAACTTAACGTTTTGATGCCCAGATAAATTGGCACTTGGTACGCTGACCAAAAGAGACTTCCTATTATGCTTTGTGTGCTTATACTTTCTGCTGGTAAATCCTTCAACAAGACCTGCACAAACATCCAGCCGAAAATTGAATGATGTGTACTTCTTTTTTGGCTTATTCTGAACACACTCGTTATAAATTACATACGAGTTTATCAAACATAACTCCAATAGGAAGAACGCCAGATATTTCCAATATTTTCGACCTTTTCGTCCCACTTTATAGTATGATCTAAACTGATCCGACAGGTCTACGCCGCCCATATATTTGTTGTATGTGGTTATGTTATCTGGACAGGGAACCTGAATCTTACAACCGCCAGATCTCCTGTCAACTAACGATGTGTCGGGGTTGCTTTTATTTGAAAGCATTAACACCGGTTTTCTGTCCTTCCACAGAGTTACCAATTGGTCCTCTTTTTGGAAGAACTTCACATCCCCCCTTGCCATCTTTTTTGCTTCCTGTTTTACGAGTTTTACCTGTTTTGGCAAGCCCTTTCTGTTTGACCCAACCGTACCACACCCATACAATTTCATTTCTGTCAGTTTTGCCATAAGTTCGACCGAATTGAAGTAATTGTCAAAATAAATATGGTAATATTTACCCTTCAATTTCTCAGCAAAATCTACAACAACTTTCTGACCAAGATGAACTTCAGGGCCAGTATCTTTTCTGCCTTCATAAATTTTGGTTTGATAGCAGAACCCCTTATGATCTGCTATCATCCATGCTTTCAAACCCCACTTGATTGGTTTTTTGGGCATATACTGTTTCAGTGTGGTACGGCCTTTGTAACCAATCATTGCCTCGTCTATGCTTACATGTCTGCGAGGCATGTAAACATTCGGATTAGTGGCATTTGTATTGACCATGTCAATGAGGCTTTTAATTTTTTGACAATTTGTCGCGATCATCAATTTGAGTATTGTCCTCAAGGTGGAAATATTGTTCCAGTTTTCGGAATCTATTGATGGTCATAATCTTGGATATACCACGGACATTCAGTCTATCGTCGGATGACCAATAATCATCCAAACGAGGCAGGTTATGAATTCCCATCAATATCTGCATCCCGATGAACGCCTTCATTTCACTGGCCGTGGTCTCATGTGTCCAGTATATATCACGTTCTTTTGTTTTTTGCTGTGACTGTTCAGCATATAGGTTTGTTTGCTCAGCAATGTGCACAAAATAATCTGTGTTGAACATCAGATGAAAGAAGTCAACAGGCGCCATGGCCGCAATGGCTTCCCTTGATAATTGGGGCCCCTCTTTCTCTTTGAATGGTCTTATGCTTTGGTGGTTTATATTCCTTTTGCGCCATTTTCCAGCAACATCACTGAGCAACCTATCCATCTCAGCATCGTCGTCATCGACCTCAACCCCATCCCCACTTGACCCACTTGTATCTTCGGAAGTGGCATCATCCTCATCTTGGTCAGACTCAGAGTTGAGATCACTAGACCCCCACAAACTTGATGTGTTTGATTCGCCAGATACCGACGAAACCGAAGAAACACTCGACACCGAGGACACGGTGGACACATTCGAAACCGAAGAACATTCAAAATCTTCATCATTATATGTTCCGTACATACAATCAGGCACAAGCCCGTCAACAAAACGGTCAAACTCATCAATAGATGAGGACAAATATTTATCGTTTGAAGAATGAAACAACCTCCTTTTTTTCGGAGGAGAAATAATGTTGTTTTCCTCCGAAGTCGCCATCTTCAAACTAACTTTAACCACTAAAAACCCCCGTTACATATACATGTACATATTTGGTCAATACTTAATTTAATTTTAAAAAAGTCATTCATAAATTCGCAAAACGGCCATCGATCTATTTCCGATCGAGCCACTGCGATCTCATTGGCATCTCATTGGGCCTTTTGTCGGCGACGCACACCGATATATTGGGCGCACTTACGTCATTTAGGGAGAGATTCTGAGAATTACGTTTGCGAATGGAGATAGCATTATTTAACTTCGGCGTAGTTCATAAAGATGATATTAAATAGCTTCTATTAAAACTAGGTTCACATAAATGCAAAAGACTAGGTTATATATAATTAAATGACTCATATTATATATTTAAACAAACTGTATTCGCATTTTTGTGACTTCTAAATGTTATATACACGGAGGCATCCTAGCGTGCCTGGTAACCGATGGTTCGGATTTGCGACGATTTCGCATTGGCGAGTACACTCGTTGAAAACGCGAACAAAACAAACAAAATATTAGAAAAAAAACCATACGGACATTAATATTAGGTATAAAACACATAATTTTCTATAACATTACAATATTGTTAAAATATATGAGGCATTTGTACCAGAAATGGCGATAGCTTTTCATATTTTGCACCGTCCAAGTTTTTAAATTTTTTTCCCCCGAGTCAGGCCACTTAGATCACATTTCAGCTGTCAAATGAGGTTGCTTATGTGACTAGCCACATAAGCAATCATTTGAGTCCAAATGGTATTTGAGTGGCTTCGAAGACACATAAGTGGCATTTTGTGGGAACGGACCCCATTTCTATAGTCCCACGAAAATTAAATTTTTCGGGGGACAATAATAAACAAGTCCAATAACTCTGCTGAAAATATCCAGCTGGACCTTGTTTGCGAACTCGTTCTAGATACTGATCATGTGAACTCATACATGTATACTGACAATCTTTGAAATCCGTTGACATTTGTGGAAATGAGCCCTTTGATGCACTAAAAATAATTTTAAAAAGTCCAATAACTCTGCTGAAAATATCCGGCAGGCTGGACCTGGTTTCAACCGTTGGCGAACTCGTTCTAGATACTGGTCATGTGAACTCATGTCACAAAAATCATTGAAATCATTGAAATCCATTTGTGCAAATGAGTATGGATGCCACGATTAATCATATAATCGATGAAACGTTGATAAAGCCGATAATCGATTACCATTTCCGTCATCGATTAATCTCCGTTATTTATTTTGGACGTCGGAAAATGATGAGTATTTAATCTACAACCAAAGGTTTAACAACATTTGAACATGCATCAGAGAGATTCTGACAACATGAGTATACTTAGATGTTACTAGTACAGGCTATCACTTATCGTATGGTGACTGCTGAATGAAATTCACTTACTATCACAATTACTTAACTTGTTCTGAGTCCTGAAATTTCTGGGTGGGGGGGGCACCTTTGTGATTGTTATCCACACTCTGGAAGATTGCTGAAAGTTATAGTTTCTGTAACATTAGATTCCTTTTTTAGGAACTGCCGGCAGTCGTCATGCATTCCTATTTTGATATTGTTTGTATGTTTGGCTATTCATAACACTGAAATTAATGGCTATGTTCGTTCTAATAAACTCACAATTATTATAACCTTGACATCGCTGAGAAATGTGCTGGTATTTAATACATTGTACCCGTTACCATTACCAGTGGTTTATGGTGCACATTATTAACGTAAAAATTACATCAGCCGAGTTTTTAAACCAACACACAGCCAATAGGCCATATTTACGGAATACTTCCACTGTTATTGATATTAGGTACGATTAATAGATTATTATCGATTATTGACGACCGACTATCAAAATCAATAATCGTGGCACCTCTAGAAATGAGCCCTGATGTCATCTATTTGCTATATGGTAAATTCGAAAAAAAACAAACATAGTCCAGTAACTCCGGTAAAAATATCCGGCTGGACCTGGCTTGAAAATCATTCTAGGTAATGGTTAGGTGAACTCATACCAAATATCTTTGAAATTCATTGAGATTAGTGGAAATGATCCCTGTGAGGTCTATTTGCTACTGTATTGGGTAAATTCGACAAACATAATAAACAAAGTACAGGTGAACTCATATACCACAAATCTTTGAAATCTCTTGACATTTGTTCAAGTTATGACTCTTACAGATTTGGTTAGGACGGACGGACAGACGGAGCCCATTCCTATATCCCCCGGAAATTTTCAAATTGGCGCCATTGGCGGGAGATAAAAATTGTTGCGAAATGTAAATCGCCTGTATGGTAAACTTCAGTTTTCTATGGAAACCCTTGGGTTTCCGTGCTATTGAGAAAAACGGTGTTAGGAATGTCGACAACACCAAAACAATATGCAAAGCAGACAAAAGTTGTAAACTGGTCCAATTTTCAGTCTGGAAAGTATCGTGATACGTATTGTATACATGTAGTTGCAAAAATCATAATGAATATCGAAACGTGGGCATATCGTTGCAGCCCTACATGTATAGTGTAAATTAAAACTCACCTTTATCAACAAGTGTTGGTCTCAATGATATGATAAGCACAGCATCTTAGTAAATAACACTGAAAGAAAGGAAAAGCATTTATCAATAAAAGAAAGTGATTTTTTGGGTATTCCGAAGGTTTGCTATTCTGAATGTTTTCTATTTTCTTATAATATATGGGTGTATTTGTTCAGAAATGCACATAAAAATTTACATCCACCACCCCCCTTGCGATGCAATTAGCGCTATAATGACAACCAATTTAATATAAAATAAAAGGCCATCCAGCCACAGTGTGCCCAGAAAAAGTAGCTTCATTTGGGGCCAATTTGGGGGCGTCAGCTTTTCTAAAAAAAACTAACAAGGACCCTAAAATCCGATACTAAATTTCAGAACAATCCAACCAGTGCCCCCTGAAATGGTGGATAAACTATCATACAAAAATTGACAGGATTCTAAGTCGAAAAAGGGCCATAACTCTCGCGAAAATGGGTGGAGCAAACCCATATTTGAACTTGACCTGTACATGTACGGTATGCTTTTGATCTATTGACCGAAATGAAAGTTAAATATCATCATGAAACCATTTGCGGATGCACGGACGGACACTGGCTATTTTAATAGACTCCTGAAAAAAAAATTTGGGGGACAAAAAACATGTATTGGTCGGGTCAGCTGTATATGAATTGCATACGTGCCAGAAATTTTTTGTTCACACCCCCCCCCTGTATTGGTAAGGAATGCTATACAAAATCTATCCACTAACCGAATGGGCGCAGAATAAAACTTTCTCCATGTCCTCATGGAGAAAGTCAAGCCCCAACAAGCCAAGACTGCAAAATGCTATAAAAATTTAAAACATGAAATCGAAGCCTGGCCACTAGCGGAATTGAAATATAATGTGCTGGATAAAATATAGTCCCTAAATAGCATCGCTATTAATCTTTAATATCGTTAAAAATTAAAAGACAAAAAATTGCCACCTCGAATAGTAATAGATATAGAGTTAGTAATAGTATATGGGTGTCTAGCTCTGTTTGATTAGTTGGGTCCACCAACTAATCGAGAGCGTCTACCGGTAGCTCTGTTAATATATTACATGTAGTTGGGTCCACGAACTATAAGGGGTGATGTGTGATTTCTGAAAGTACATGTATTCAGGGCGAATGTACTGACTGCCAAATTTCGACATAAGGCTAAGTGACGCCGCTGGTTTGTTTATACATCATTACATGTACATGTATATATTATAATTTATATAGCAACGAGCAAGTAACGGAAGTCAGTAGACAGTACGCAGGGTTTCCGCCAGGCCGGCTGCGGGTCTGTCCCACGGACCCATTCCCCCCGTTGTTTGTTGCATGAAATCCCACTCACACACAAATAAATGACGCTATTAAAAACTTTTTCAATCTTGTCTGTCGACAGGCTATATATCTAACTTATTTTTATTAATATTGACAAAATGAAATCGACACAGTCCATCTCCCGAAAAAAACAATAAGAAAGAGCGTGTCAAATAGCGACATTATTGAGAACACCATTCATTTGAGCCATCTTACATGCATGGAGGATAAACACGAACACATACCCCCCCTCCAATATGGAGATAATTTTCAAATTCAAGGTACGGTCAATAATAGTTTAGTTGTCCCGCCTGGGTCCCCAAGCACAATAATCAACAACGCACATGTTCACATTTCCAGCCTTCATAATTGGCTACGGCAATAAGCATTGCCGAATCTATTTGCTGAAGCAAACTGGGCCACGGCATACTGTTGCCGTAGCGGATTGCCGAAGCCAAACAAACAATCTGAATTAAATTTAAGAGGGCTGCATTTCGAGGTAGGCATTGAAATTTGAACTGAAGAGACAGACATAAATCCCATTACAAATTTAGCTCAATTTAGCTACATGAGCTCAAATGTCATTTGAGCTCATGAGTCATGTAGCTAAATTGAACTAAATTTGTCAGGTCGGGCACAGGTGCCAAATGAGCTAAATAGCTCATTTGAAATGAGCTATTTAGCTCATTTGGCACCTGTGCCCGACCTGACAAGTATATTCGCATAGAGTCTGATAGTGATAGACTGTCACTATGCGCATTACAATTTACAAATTACAGTGATTACTTATAATATTATTAATTAAATATTATTATTAATATAATAATAAAAAAAATTCAACGCAACGTCAAATATATCATAATGAAAATATGCTGTGAAACTTGATGTCAGCCTCAAAATTCAATTTGGATTCGGAAATTAATATTCGCTGGGTCACTTTTCCTAATTTCGATGGCAGCATGAACACTGATGAATCAGCCATGATGATGATGAAGCGATATTGATGATCTGCTCATAACTTAGTCATATCCATTAGAAAATTGGTTCCAATCCATAGTTGCAATAATTAGAATTAAGATTGTGGTACCAGCCATCGCATATGATATACATTAGGCCACCAATTCAATCATTGTCTTGAAGTTGTAAAGACGAGTGACTCATGAGTCCATCGTCAAAGTCAAAGACTCGGAGGTCAGTGATTCGAGTGAGTGAGTTGCGAAAGCGGGTGTACCGTGTTTCACTGTTCGTGGGAATACTGCGATTAATTCAAACTTCGAATTATCTAATTTTTGGAAACTCATAATTACATAATTTGATAAGATTTTGCTGTAAAAGATACTCACAAACTTCGATTGGAATAAACAGATAGATAGATAGATCATAGATAGTTGTTGTTGTTTGATAGATAGATAGATAGTTTGGCTCTGGGGGCCTCGTCGAACTCGAAGGAATTAGCCGACGAAACTACGTGACGTAACACGTCAACGCACGAGAGATTCCACTTATGGTCATAGCGTATGCCCATATATGGCGCATTCATTCGTGAATTTTTATTTTCTGTTCGGACCTTTTTATTTATGCGCAGTGATCTAAAATTCAAAATTTGAACCTTATTCGCTTGCTGTAAATAGAAATGCAGGATATGCAAAGAAATTACATCCATTGCCGATAATTATAAACATATAATTATTTTGTTTTATGCAAATAGTGAATCTAATGACCCAAATACCTACAATACTGGGTACTACATTTTCCTATCCAATGTGACGAGCAGGTGCCGTTCGTTGATTCTGTTTTCTGTCTTATTTGTGCGTACTGATCTAAAATTCAAAATTTGAACCTCATTCGCTCATTGTAAATAGAAATGTAGAAAATGCAAATAAATTACATCCATTTTAAATTATTATAATCATATAACTGTTTGGTCTTATGAAACTAGTGAATCTAATGACCCAAAAATACATAGATTACTGGAACTATATTTGCCTCCCTCATGTTACGAGCCGGTACCTTTCGTTCGTTCCATTTTCTGCAATATTATTTATTCTGATTTAAAAATCGAGATAATAGGTTCGGTTTGTTGGCTTTTAACTTTGGGAATGTTCCATCAAACTTTTAGGAGAGAATACCGTTAGAAAATCGAAGTCAAACTCTAAATGTTAATTTGGATATAGAGAAATGGCTTTGGGGCCAAATATTTTTAATAATTTTATAAAAAATGTAAACAATTTTTTTTATGCAATTCTACGTTTTTTTTTATAATTGTTTCGTTTTATTTACAATCGTAATTTTTTTGGCCTTTGAAGCATGGTATCCCTATATAATTGAGTATAATTGACATATGCCGAAAAAATATATTTATATTTGCAATTGTATTTGCACTTGGGCACTTGATCAATCACACTAATTGTTGCTGTAGCGAGGTGGAACTAATCGATACAAAATGGCGGCCGTCGCCAAAAATAATTTTGTGAACCCCGCTGACCCTTCAGTTATGAATAAATTATCCTATTATAAGTAATTTTATCTATGTTTAGATTGGCCGAAAAAGTCGATTAGTATATCTCATATTCGCATACGTATACCCTGGTCGCTTCGCTTCCGCGGCTTCGCCGCGGGAGAGCGGGCGCTATAAAAATTATATAAAAATTATATAAAAATTATATAAAAATTATATAAAAATTATATAAAAATTATATAAAAATGATATGACGTCATAATTCACATGCATTTAGGTATAAACACCCACTGGGGTGGTTGCTATAACTGTTTATTCAACATCACGTGCTGCAATCCATAAATGCGGTTCAGATTTCGATGTCCGGTTCAACATTATTATCATATGGTTCGATAGCAGAAATACTCAGCTTGGAATGTTATACCATACAAGTTTTACGAGTTGCTCTTGCTCAAGAATGGATAAATTTATAAACCTGATTTTTGGCGCATTAGTTAGAATTATATTTTTGCACAAGAACACACCACAAATATCGAACTGGACATCAAAAGCAGAACCGGATTGTATCGATTGCATAAACATAAGAAGTTGGTCACTGACCGACATTTGCTATTCTCTGGTGTGGTTTATAGGACTACCGTATGCAATGCCGACTTAAAACTAAAAATTCACATAAACATCGCATGAAGCGGTCTAACCACAAACTCGGGTATTCGGTAATTCCAAATGTATGAACTATCACCATGATATCCCGGTATATCATTGTCAGGACTGTTTGTACAAAAGGTTGTTATTCTACTATGCATAAATTTGCTATATCATTGTACTCGGACTGTATTGCAATGTAATATATCAGTACATGTACCGGTATACTGTGTGCACATTATATACATGTAGGCCTACTTTCACTTTAGTATGTGTCATAAAAGACTCATGTTGTTAAATTGAAAAAAAACATGTGTGAAAACAGAGAGAATACATGTACATGTGCCGGTACTATATACATCTGTGTGTGCTGTACTACCGGTACTATTCATGTACATGTACTACACTACAATAAGAGAAATTTTAATTGATTCTGCTGCCCTTGTGCCACAGGCCTCAAACACGCCAAACAAGTATCTGTAGCCAGGCCCACCAGTACCAGGCTACTAGTAAATGAAGTACTGAAAGTCTCACATCATTAATCGAGCCCAATCTTAGTTATACTAGTCTCTTGTGTAGTTTGGGTTACTATTAATAAGATATTTAATGAATGTTTGGAATGTATGGTAGGATTCTTACCTGGATCAACATATGCCACGCACAACGCTGGTCATCATATCATCACCGCTGTTGGCAGTAAACCGCTCATCGGGCTATAACAGTTAGAGTTTTCCATACCAGGGCTAATCTAATCAGTTAAAATTAGTCAATTTAGAGGGAATACCAACCAGTGGAAGACGTACATGTATATTCAGATATCAGTTTTCGAGAAAAACCCCATCTTAGTCGAGCGGACTTAGAATATCGGGGTAAACTTAAATTTCATTCAGCAACACTTTCACGGCAGAATATAAAAATAGTACATTATAATCACTTACAGTACATGTACATGTAGCCCAAGTGCAGTGCTAGCCTATATTATATACTACCAACACTTTTGGTCAGTTTCTCGATGACTGACACTTGTAAACGCTTGAACGGGTATATAGTACATGTACATGTGTACCGTATGTGAATTAAATATCTTATTAGTGACACAACAGGAGGCTAGACATACATTTGTAACTACAGTAATGCTCTAATTAATCGACTCCTTAACCACAGCAGAATTACGGGTAACTCGGGGAGAGCTTTCCGATGAATGGCAACAAGCCATATATCCGACTAAATCCTGAAAAGTTACACATAATTATGCTGTGGTTAAGGGGTCGATTTCTTAGGGCACTACTGTATCTGTTTTAGTGCACATCAAATTTATTTGTTGTCTTTCCTCTTGTAATTTGTCTTTGGTTGTGTTCGCCATTTCGATGGACAACTACATGTACTGACATCAAATGACTGAAATGAGTCAAAATTTAGCAGTGCAGCCAATTATATAGATAAACAGAATTAAATAGCATCCAAATTCCAAATGAGCATAAATGATAAAACAAACTTTATTGAGCACTCTTTTAATACTAGTAATTACAGCTACAATGAAAGCACCTAATACAAATTCTAAGTTTGGTAAAACTGTCTGTATACAAAGTTTATCTGGCCGTGATGAATAAAACCTATAAATGGGATCATATACATGTATGTTAGATAGCATTACATGATTATTTGAAAACACATATCCGTATGGAAAACAAACTATTTTACCACTGGCCAAGTGGTCCTGCTAATATGCTATGATGCTGGTGGTCCTGGTGAATTGCTATGATGCGGGTAGTGCAATTCATAGCAATTAAGCAGGACCCAACCGCGTCATAGCACATTAGCAGGAACACTTGAACAGGGTATATTTACAGTGTCAAATCGAATGGGCATCTTTTAACAATATTTTTGAACAATTTCCTAGAAGTGTTCGAAAATTGAGAACTGAATTTATATTTTTTTTTATGAGGTTTCGATTGAAAAATTTCTAACTTAGCTCATGAATCAGGATTAACATTGTCGCACAGCTATATTCTCTTTCCCAACAAAGTCTATAGAACATACATGTAAAATTACAGCTATGCTTTAATTAATCAACTCGCCTTATAAAGGTTGACCACCGGGTATTACTGCAGTATTCAGGCGTGTTCATGTGATCAACCGCAGTCAGTTATACCGCCGCAGAATGTGGTCCACCTCACATTTGCAGTTAGGCTGTATTGTTCATGCGATGTTTATATCAATTTTGTTTTAAAGTTGACATTGTAACCACACCAGAATTTTTTTTTATTGTTTCAAAATGTCTAGGTAGAATTCAGAATGTTTGTGGTAAAAACAATTAACTTGGTTATCACAGTTAACACATATTACTGTGGTAAGATTACCAGCGGATACCGCATGTCAACAGGGACTGCATGCTCTAATTAATTATCAGGTTTAACATGTTTATACTGGATACAGTTCATTTTAAAGGTACTCAATCCGGTTCGATGATACCCATATAATCAGATTCCAACATCATACATTTGTATTTAGAAAGGCTGCTTCAGTTACGGTATCAGAATTGATTAATTGCCCTACAATAATGCTAACCACTGTCAACTAAAGTATACAATTGCCTGACATATGTTATTTATCAACATGTTGTTCTACAAAAGTTGGCCTTATTATCAACAGAAAGCCTCTTGATGTTAGAGTTATCCATCTTCATCTGAAATTTGGTCCGAGACCGTGGGCCACTATTAATTCTTGATCGTGAAAAATAGTATATTTCAAAAATTGATATCTAATAACTCTGAGCTTTGATAGGTGGTGGGTTCCTCGACTCGTACCAAATATCTTTTGCCTCCAAGTCCAAATAAATAGTAATGTGCGAGCATTAATTCAGGGGGCCCTTAATCGGACTATGCATCTTTAAATTCAAATACAGTTTAAAGATGCATAATCCGATTAAGTGCCCCTCATTTGCTATTTACATATACATGTATATGGAATCGGGGAGGGGGGGGTAAAAATATTGTAATCAAGTCGAGGGACCCACCTACATGTATCAAAGCTCAGAGTTATTAGATATCGATTTTTGAAATTTTAATATTTATCACCATCGATACTTAATAGTGGCCCAGAAAAATTTGACGAGCCGACGGTCTCAGACCAAATTGCGGATGAAGATGGATAACTCTAAAATGAAGAGGCTTTGTGTTGATAATAAGGTCAAACTTCGTCGAACAGCATGTTGATAAATATAACGTATCAGGCAATTTTATACTATACATGTAGTTGACAGTGGTTAGCATTATTTTTGGGCAATTAATCGATTCTGATAACTGAAGCAGCATTTCTAAAAAAAATGTTGTTGTTGGAATCTAATTATATGGGGACCATCGAATCTGATTGAGCACCTTTAATAGCTAGCTATATGAGTTATATACACATAAGGCGACACCAATTTTTAAGTCTGGTTTACGTACACCTCCTACAACTTTTTTTCCATTTCATGAAACAAAATTTAACTTTTTTGTCCCAAAAAAATTAACACGCGTACTGATGTTCATGTGCTGTCGCATCCGGTTCTGCTTATGATCATTTGCAGATCCATATTTTCATGTATTTCATGACAAGAAATGTCTTGTTTGGTTCAGAATTTCATTCGAAAAGTTTTTTTTCACAATTTTTGTAAAATTTATGTAAAATTTCAAGATTTACTTGATATAAATTGGGGGGACAATTTTTTTTATTTTTATTTTTTCCCTCCTGCATCTACTTTTTTTCTCCCCACATCAGCCCACATGTTCGTAAACCAGACTTAAAAATTGGTGTCGCCTAATAGACATTTAAACTTTGAAAATTGTAGGTTTCCGGATGATAACTTCAGTTTGTGTGATCATATCTGAACCAAATGTGGTATGTAAGTTTATCAGACCAAAATACAGGTGAAGTTCGAATATGGGTTTGCTCCGCCCATTTTTGCGAGAGTTATAGCCCTTTTTCGACTTAGAATCGTGTTAATTTCTGGTTTCCGCATCATAATTTTAGTTTGTGTGATCAAATCTGAATCAAATTTGGTATGATAGTTTATTATCCACCATTTCATGGGACACTGGTTGGATTGTTCTGAAATGTAGTATCGGATTTAGGGACCTTGATATATTTTTCAGACAAGCTGATGCCCCAATGAAGCCACTTTTTCTCACATTTGCTGAAATAGTATCCAAAACATCAACATATCAAGAGCCATTAGACTGAATTAGATAAAAATATATCACTTGGGTCTGTTTAAGCTGGAAAATACTCAAAATTTGTATAATTTTCTGCTATTATATCTGCATACTAGCCTTTTTGCTGAATCGTGAATGCCGGTTATATTGCCGTGTGAAATCCTAGTACCAATTAACATTGGGTATGTACATGTATATAGCATACCACCTGAAAATGGCTTGAATATCACATACCAAAGCGGGGTGGGGGTGTGTGTGTGACACCCTCCATGATCATAGTCTGTATTCTACAGGGTATGTTAACTGTTTCGAGTTGGTGTAATTAATGTGATTGTTTAATCTCTACCATCTGAAATCTCTTTATAGCATATTTTGCTATCTGATCAATATTGCTACTGAGTACTGATATAAAAAAGGATAAAGATGGTGTGTCTCTTTCCCAAATGTTCTGCTTACATGTACATTTGGGGTTTATGAGTCAAATAATAACAGACAACATGTCCTTCTATCACTAAGAAATAATATGTTCTTATGAACCAGGACAAAATATGACTATTTCTGGAGCATTACAGCACATTATTACAAATCTATATTTGTAAGCAGTAAGATAATGACAGGAAACATGTCCTCAGACTAAGAAATAATTTGTTGGTGTGTATTTCACACCACAGCTCATGTGTATACTCACATTAGTTTATGTCATTCAAAGGGAGAAACCCATTTAGAAAGTTTAAATGAGACAAAACTACCTCACTGTAGATGTAGTTGCAAGGTACAACATGTACATGTATTCTGGTAAATGACATTGGAACTAAAATAATGATTTTTGTGTCCACCGGTATGTCATGTACCGGTATACATTGCAACTACATGTACATGTAACTTGCCTAACATACCATATACATGTATGAAGAGGGACTTGCAAGTGTTTTTTAATCAAAATTTTAACCCAACTCTTGTTGTCAGTAAGTTTTAACCCATGCAGTTTAATGAGTTTATATATTTATATATTACATGTGTTTCTATACATTTATTTTATCTTTAGTTAGTTTGTTGTCCTTGAATAAACTTGTATTGCTGCACAATCAGTTTCCTTAATGTTCTATTATACTAAAACAACTCCATTGATAACAATACCCCTGCATCACATCAAAATCTACTTTATTGCCATCCTCATCATTTCACTTTGGTATCCCCACCCAGGTGTACCTTGGTGTTATTCACCCAGGTGTTCATTGGTGTTTCCTACCCATGTGTACCTTGGTGTTTCCCACCCAGTGTACCTTGGTGTGTTCTTACCCAGGTGTACCTTGGTGTTTTCTTACCCAGGTGTACCTTGGTGTTTTCCTGCCCAGGTGTACCTTGGTGTTTCCTTACCTGGGTGTACCTTGGAGTTTTATAACCCAGGTGCATCTCAATGGGAAATCCACCTGGGTAAGAAAACACCAAGGTACACCGGCGTAAGAAAACACCAAGGTACACCTGGGTTGGAAACATCAAGGTACACCTGGGTGGGGAACACCCAGGTAGGAAACACCAGGGTACACCTGGGTGAATAACACCAAGGTACACCTGGGTGGGAAACACCCAGGTAGGAAACACCAGGGTACACCTGGGTGAATAACACCCAAGGTAACCTGGGTGGGAAACACCCAGGTAGGAAACATCAGGATACACCTGGGTGAATAACACCATGGTACACCTGGGTGGGGAAACACCCAGGTAGGAAACACCAGGGTACACCTGGGTGGGAAACACACAGGTAGTGTACACCTGGGTGTGGTCACCTTGGTAATTACACCCAGGTTTATCCATACCAGGGTTTTAATCCAGTTTCAGGTGGGTAAATCATGGTAAAACCCAAGTTTCGCGGGGTCTTAATGGTTGGTGGATGTCTTGGTAGATAGATTTTTACCTGGGTTTCGGCCCAAAAAACCTGGGTGGATTTACCCACGTACATTTGTATATGGGCCCCCATGGCATCAGTGACATAAAGACGGATGTGTATTATATGCATAATGCCCGGATAGGTACTCCAGAGAGCCTAAATATAGGTACTCTAGTTAACATAAATAGATAGCTACTCCAGAGAACCTAAATATTTAGTAGGTACTCTAGAGTACCAACAATTAGGTACTCCCCCTAGGACAAAGCTTAGTACCTACGTAGGTACTCCAGAGTACCTATTGTTTTAAGAATGTATGCCAATCACATTGGCCTGTCGTAAAAAGGAGTGCGCCACGGTTAAATGACTACGTATTCGAAGTGGGTTCACGAGAAATGACATACAAGTAAAACTTCATCAACAACTACATGATGAACTAGATTGACTTTGTTCTCATTTGCATTATTAGTAGGGCGGCTCCGTGACGAAAAGGGTGAATCGTGCATTTTATGGTAAAAGCAACAAACTTTGTATACAACATCCTGAGATGATATCTTGTGGATTGGACATAGGGAGAGCTCATGGTTGCCATGGTAAACACCGAAAAACATAGCGGCCAAAAATGCCAAATTTGCTTTTTGTGGAAGTGCTATTTCGTTTTGCACTACTATATAACACATTAGAAGACAACATATTACTTACATTATAAGTTTTAACCAAGTGCGCACGTTGGGCGTTATTAACATATTGACTTTACCGCTGGTAATGGGAAATTGCGGACAAAATGGCCGCCAAAATAGACAAGTTGGCCGCCAGGAGATTCTTGTTTTGGGTTTTATTAAACTTTTTCATATGGGAAATCTTCCAAGAAGTATTTGTTCGCAGACATGTGACAAGTACCACAGTTCGGATAAAATGGTAAGTACATTTTGTAGCTTTCTATGCATATTTCAGGACCTATACTTTATATTCTTTCATGAGAACTCCAACTGATGTTCGAAAATGAAACATTGTCCCAATACAATACGATATAGTAGTTTATGGACATTCATCATATTAACCTAAAGAGGGTTGTGCCTCCTAAAGCTATCACAGAGTCTTTGTTGGTATGGTCCTTGTCGCCATCACGTAGCTGACGTCATGATGGCATCAACTAACTGATGGTTTCTTGTCATTAACAAGGTTTCTTATATAATCCAGGGTTCTAACGTATATAGTCCATGTCTCCACATACAGATCAAATGGTGTTATTATTGGCATGTCTCCACACTACTATGGTAAATATATGGCAAGTCATTGACAGTATTGTGTTATGTATGGCGTTCTAGTTAGGCTCTTCCGGGTAAGTGGATATAAGAGAGAACATTATGCTACCCATAGTTGTTTGGTGTTATCTGTGGAGAAAGCCTGGCAAGCGCTTAGGAAAGAGAACGCTACCCAAATTGTATTTGACATATGGTGTTATGTGTGGTGAAATTATTGCTGAAAAACGCTCATGAAAGAGAATGCTGCCCACCTTGTATTTTACATATGGTGTTATGGGTGTGAAATTATTCCTGGCAAGCGCCTATGAAATAGAACGCTGCCCAAATTGCATTTGACATGTTATGGGTGGTGAAATTATTCATGGCAAGTGGTTAGGAAAGAGAACGCTGCCCAAATATTATTTAACATATGGTGTTATGGGTGGTGAAATTAATACTGGCAAGCGCCTAGGTAAGAGAAAGCTTTTATTTGACAGGTGGTGTTTTGTCTGGTGAAATTTTTATTATTATTATTATTATTAGTAGTATAGATACATATAGACCACATTATACAATAAATTATAGTAAATAAATAATAGTAAATAGCGAATGGATAAAATCCTGGAAAGCGGCTATGAAAGACAAAGCTACTCAAATGTTATTCGATATATGTTATTAAGAGTAGGGAAAGCGAATTCATTATTAACGGGAAACGCATAGGAACAAGATGCTGCCATATTATTTGTGTCAGTTTATGTTCTAGCGGATTTCATGAGTTTCTTTAAGGGGGGTGGGGGGGGGGGGGGGGTTCCGAGAAGCACTAGAAGCACTTTGGAAGAAATTTACTCTCTAAAAGCTTGAGTACCACATCGTTCGTATTTTAGATATAGCTGCGTTGGTTATATGCATAATAGTGAAATGTCTTAATTACTTTCACAGGTATGACTCGTGTAAGAAGGCAGATATGGCAAAGTATATATGCGACTGGAGACGCAAAATGTTTCCGCTAACACGTGTGATGGTTCTTTGTAAGTTCAGTTGTGAAGTCTTTGCAAATCAAGCATGGGTTTATTGATCATAGTATCATAGCATCCGGTTACATACACAAAATAATCGCGTTTGTTACTGAACATGCAAGCAATTCCTATCATACATTGTTGCACATATTTCGCACATACCTTCGTAATAAAAAACATTGCTTATCTGTATTTTGAATAATTATAGTTAATATCATAAATATTTAAACTTCGTGGTACTTGTATGTAGCGTGTATGATACCACAATGATCACAGCTTGTCAAATTGTGACTAAAGTGTTATTATATCTACACAAATTTAATCGGGTAGCTCCATAGCAACGGTTGCAAGCAGTTTTGTACCAGACCATGGCAACCATAGGCATTTTCTACATTGGCATGATATCCAACATGTCATTTTTATATGTAATGCATGCGTGTCAAGTTTGGTGCTTTTTACCATTAAATGCACAATTTGTCATCTATCCGCCCCACTATATTAAAAAACGCTCCAATAATGAGATTGCGTACGTTAAAACCATTGTTATGTAAACATTACTGTTGCAATGGAATCACCAAATGGCAATCTCCTACCAATATATAGGTTTCGATGAAATCATAATGGTTATCCTCCTCTATGCCATTCCGGACTCCGAATGCATCACTTAAGACATTTTAGATACAGTTAGTTAATTTTAGTGAGAATGCCCTTGGATAAATTCGGGACGGGACAACGTGTTCGGTATGGAAACGAATTATGTTTATTTTGAGTCGAGTTTGGGGAGTTTTTACTGAATACAACAGGTAAGAAGCAGTTATGTCATTTCGGTGCGAAACCCCCCTCCCCCCGAACAGATGGGAAATCGTAGTTTATACATGCATACATATATATAAGTTTCGCAGATCGATACTTCCCGTATTTAACTACCTATAGTATTCCTCGTTGCACATTAAATATAGAATATCGAGATTCATATCCATTTAAGTTATACGAACCTTCCAGGAAAACTCTGTGGGAGGATCTCCAGACGATGTCAACTGGCAAACCTGATCCTGTCCGGAACCAGTAATGTGCAGCTCAACGGGTGCAACTAAAGTGGATAGAAAATATAATTGAGTTGAAATAGAGGGTCAATTAATCGGTACGCGATTTTTCCTGTGCACAGTAAGGGGTCATAGTAGAGCCTTCTTTACAATGTGGTCCCAGGATCCGAGGACTCGAATTTGACAAGTTGACTATGGTTCAGACACGTATACGAGTCTTCAAATCGCTGTAATAATATTACAATATTTTAAGACGGATTATCTATTAACATAACAAGTTATATACAGTTTCCTGGGTACAGCCTCATATATACCCCTGACAGGAAACGTTTGTATCAAATAATACTAATTTTATTTCGAATAAGTTCTGATATATTACGATGAGCAAGTGGCACAAACATATGTTACTATTTTCGAACGTACAGTTCATGCCATATCAGACAGTTAATCTCTGCACGCTAATATCCCAGCTTGATTGTTTGTATTCTTTTATTACATAGGTATGTGCGATAACTGGTATAATTAACGTGTTTGTCAGACGACCCCCCCCCCCCCCCCCCCGCGACGGATTCGAAAGAAACAACAGTTGTGGTGTTTGCTAATTTGCGTGCATTTAGTGAACAATAATATTCAAACTTTTAAGTTGATACTTTGTCTCTTAAGCGTTATTATGTACTTTTTACATCGACACATCTGGATGATTCAATATCGTCATGTCGACATTATGGTGCAGTATTGAACGAGTAAATCCCTTGAGGACCGTTGATTATAAACTAATCGTGATGGTTTACAACATAATGTTGTCACAAATGAAGTATACGCTTGTCGCGAATGATTCAACATGTTTCCCAATTAATCCCTCACATCAGACCTCTCCGCGGCGGCTGAATTGTCATCATAATTCAATATTCCTAATTATATGTTCAATACATATTTCAAAATACCATTCCATTTCTCGTTGTCGTTTGATGACTTAAATTACAGCTATATATAGGGGCGGCAGGAAGACGGCCAATTTTGGCCATGCCGCTCCTGTACAATATACCTATGTTCACTTTTGTATATTGTATTGTTACAAATATCTATATATTGTACAAATAAATACTACTACTACTACTACTACAAATATGCAGTAGCAATATTTTCTGATATTGACATTAATGCTTTAAGTCCACCGATCTAATGTTCGGCAAAAAAATTAATTAAAAATAGCAGCGTCGTATTAGATAATAATTGGTGACAAATTCAGATATAGTCTATATACGACCCAAAGCCTCTGGCTTTGGTTTGATATAATGTTGTCTCAGGTAGAGTATGTACTAACATATTACTAGCTGGTGTATCTGGCACTGCTCGGGTAAATAATGTGTGCATCATTAGTCCCTATTCCATGAGAAAACCAGAGAGGCATGGTACCCCTAAACTCCCTCTATATCTTCTAAGCTGATTGTAAAGTATCTGTATTGCTACATGGTGCCCCTTTAGGTCGCCTGAGTTCCATGGCATCTATCCCATGTCAATCACTTGGTCAAGTTACCAATGTGTACCAATTTTCTCACATATATATCGTAAATTGACAATACACACTCTTCTTTGATCATACAATAGTGAATAGCATCTTTTCTCTCACATATCGATAAAAAAAAAAATTAAGCTGGCCGTTTAGAACAGTTTCCAAATTTGAAGGCGATATCTAGTTTGCTATATTTTAACAATAATGTTGATAAACCATATCATTAAAGTAATTTCAAGGCTGAAATCGCCAGGAAACCAGGACAATATTTTATTCCAAAACGACGCATTATGCATCTGGGGTATTTTGTCTCTTTTTTTGTGAGAAGAAAATCATGTTTCTATATTTAATCAGTGCAAAACAATGGCAAACCCGGCGATACTCAACAGTTAACTAACTGGGGCAATAATGTTGGTATTACCAAGTTAGCGAAGTCATTCAGTGCATACCACCTTAGGTAATAACATGTCTCAGTCATATGACCTCCCATGATTTATCACAAACTTAAAAAAGCTGTAATGGTCGATTAAAATTACTATGGTATACCAACTCACCAGGGTGAAAACACAAGACTGAAATCACAGGCTGACAATTCACGGTAGCAGTCACTGCGGTGAAAATACAAGGGAAAATATTGTAGGTGATAACCGGGATAAAAACGCCATGGTGAAAGTATAAGGCTCAGGTTGCAAGTAGCGGGGGAAAAATACCAGGTGAATTTTATTGAAAAATCTGTGGGACATTGTAAGCTGATGGCGGAGCATATTTTGTAAAAATACCAGGGTAAATTAACTTGGATCCAGTCATCTGAGTATACTTTGGTTAAATGCCCTGGCTGTATTGACAAATTTACCAGGGTGAGTCGTTTATTGGGGAAGCGGGAACTCCGTACGGGATAATCAGCTATGCAGGGACTATTGTGTTTCATGTTACCCGAAAAACTGAAGTGCAATACACATAGCAGTCAATTTGTTTTTTACGACTACGTGACATAATTAATGTGGAGGTCCGACCCATTGGTAAAACCATGCCATTGACTACCCGCGTGAATTGTGTCACCTAATCATTAGCACAAATTGATTACTCGCTATATATTCATGTGATGCCGACATTTACACAATAAATCGCATTATTGTTATAGCATGCACATACCCATGCTGCAACTAAAACATCCAACGACTAAAATTAAGCAATACTGCCTGACTCACCATATACACGGACAGTAGTCGTTCCTGGTAAGAGGATGCCGGTTTCCGCTTCACCACAGATACTGTATAGACTCCGGAGTCGGTAGTTAATGGTCTCACTAGTTTAATTGTAGCATCTCCTGTTTGTGTGTCACCAATAAACTCAACTTTCCCCACAAAATCAGATTCAACAACTGGATGAGCAACAGAGTTGAAACATGATGCTATTTTCGTGTCATTCTTGTAAAATTGGACAGACCTTGACGTCCCAGGGAATTTCCAGGCGAGTTCCAAACCAACACCTTTGCACGTACTCTCATGTGAAACAGGCTCTTCTATCCAACCTGAAAACAATGTAACACTTGTATTAGCATTACGTGCCTGTGTATCCAATTTGTTCTACTCATTTGACAATCAAAGAAAGCCGATCACGATCAGTATATTTTAAACCCATCCCTCGGCTATACTAAATAACTGTGACCGAATCTACAGTTTTGATTTTGGTTTATAGAGTATACTGTTATGATATAGCGTAATATAGACAAGTGTACATAATAACACAAACTTCTCACATATTATAGGCAGTAGTGGGTCCTAATGCCAGTGGGACTGCGGACGTATGTTATATTATTTTAAATAGTATTATAGGGACACAACACAACACTTTTGTTACCTCCTGTTTTATACCCATACAGTCGATCCCCGACCTGTATTTATAGCTTCAAGTACAATGAGAATGCAGCAGGAATATCAATATCAAGGACATTAACAAGTCAACTGAGAAAAATGATTTGACAGTAAGCCAAGGGCTTATAAGTGGCAATTTCCATTGGTATATATGTATCATGGTTTGATTGCGTTTCAATGATGAATTGCCTATCCCATAGCCAACTGCTGAATATCTATCCCCACAAACAATCACATCTCTGGCATTCATGAGTGTCCGTTTGGTAATAATACTCATTGACAATCCATACATAAAGCTACTATATGGGGTTATTTTCGTCCGTTCATAGTTTATAAACATAATTATGAAGTTACACTTCATGAATCTATTCCAATATATAATGTTATAACGGAATGGGAGAGTCCATGTACCATGCCATAAATCTCCACTCCAGCTGCCCCAATAAAGATCATATTCCACCAGTACTGGGAACGTGTTCCGACCCGTTGTGATAGGGCACTGTATAACATTAGACAAACAAGGCATTATGTGGTGGTCCCAGCTGGAAATTGCACGCTTTTTCGTGACTTTATTAAAATTGAGCGGATATCGCAATCTGTATTGAATTACCTACCCGTGAAAAAATCCATGATTGGACGCGATGCAAAGCAAAATCGTTGACAGTCACTTAAATCGGACATCTTCGAATTGGGATCGTTTATAAAGTGAACAGTAATTATTAAACAACAGGTATTAAGATTGGATGCATGATTTGCATGACTCCAGATTTGCATTGGAGAATGGGCATGGTAGGCATATGATACCCTGTATGCAGGTTTACCCCCCTTCTATGGCGCCCTTCTGCATATCACACGAAGGATCGGTTCTAGATAGTGCGTTATTTCACTGTGATCATGAGTCCTGAGTTCGATGACTCTAATTTGGATCAGGTAATTTTGCCATGCTCATACATAATTTCACTTTGTTTCCCTTAATTGTTGTCAAATAATTGTGGGATTTCAAATGTATTAATAATTGTTGAAATGACTATCCCCACCACTGACCGTGCGCAAATGCATTGCCATCTACTGATTGCGAATCACTGTAATAATCAAATTTTGATCCAATGTGGGAGAAAACGTGAATGGATTTTCGTATTTTCCCTCAGGGACCGGAATCCAAATACTATGACTGGTCTCGTGTCTGTGATAGTCGGGGTCAATATATATATATTATATTTAGCTAGTTTCGTCGATAAACTGTTTATTTCCGTCAGCGGGATTTGAGCATCTATTGTGCGAGTCTGTGCCGAGTCCAATATATGTCAAATCCCCCGAGCGGACATAATCAGTTTAAGCGACAACGTTAGCTGCATATTTTATTTATCAATCGCATAAAACTTGCCTTTTGTGAGGTAAATCTGTCATTTTGCTCAGTGTTACATTCGTTACTTCGATGACGCCATTGCAGTTAGTAGGTCAAGCAAACTAATTAGCATTCATGACGTGGAAAAACCGGAGTGCAGCTTAGAGCGAAATAGCTCGTTGGGCTTTTTACATTTATTATAAGCAGACCTTGTTCTGATGATTTATAGATGTCTTAGAGCTAAAACATATATAATGTTATAAATTATTTTAGTGAATTATGCACGATAAAAATGTTCTGAAATCACAATGATGTCAATAAGGCCGGTTAACGTCCCCAGTTACCTGCGCAATGTGCATATCAAATTAAGTCATAAAAGTAGAACTAACCTAATAAAGCTACATTGACGAGCTACATTGACGTAATAAACGTAACGTGTATTTGGCAGACTTATGTAGGTAATAGAGGTAGAGAGCGGCTGATAAATACAATTTAGTTGAGAAAACAATATCAATTTGGCATATTATAACATTAGCGCTCTCGTAGCCCAATATGTTTATGTTTTCAAATTGAGAGGCAACACTTAGATAAATATCACATTTATGAAATAGCGGACATAAAACACCACATAGAAATACATTTCGGGAACAAAATAAAAATTACACTTCAATGGGTGGGTGGGCTTGGGGTTCAATTTTACAAAGCCAGCCCAAAACTAGCCAATACATGGCTCATATACACTATTGATAGTGTAAGTATTTGAAATAGTGTTTATATATATCATGTGAAGATGTAAATTCTTATATCTGCGTATATATAGAAGTACACTTTTAGATTTTTTGTGAAAACTGACACAAATACGAAAATTTAACCGGTCGGTTGTATATTGGCAAAATATTAAAGTGAAATATATATTTAATTAAGGCCATTGCATACCTATATGGGATTTTCGATGACGTATTTCGTCGGTGAGAAATAGAATGCTCTCATCTTCAGGCCGTGTTCAACCATTAACACTCGAAAAATATAACCACAGTTTAGTCAAACCGCAAATCCGCGTTTATTCTGCAAAATCCGACTAATCGTTGGGTCAGATAGGTTAACTTAACTAGGTGGGTTATATCAAATAACTATGGTAACCCAAGTTCGAAACCCAAACAATGAAGCACATTGCGTTTGAATAAACAAAACATGGGGTTAGAGAAAGCCTATGTCAATATATAACTGTATTTCATCCCAATGGATGAGTTTTTGAGTTTTGACCATATAATATGAAATTCTGATCATTAATCAAATTTCCCAAAAATAACTCCAACATATATATTCATTTCGGACATTGACGTCTGAATATAGGAGAAGTATTGAATTAAAGAAGACTACAAACCTAGTATGTAATATGAATGTCCGAAACGATGTGTAACATTTGACTCTTTTCGGGAATAATTATACAGTCAATATAATTCCGACATAACAAATGACTTGAATTTGATACCATTACAGGGATAACAATATTGATAAGAGAGCTCAAATCCAACGAATAGTTAGCAAGTGGAGCAACTGATAACCAGGGCGTATTAACTAAACTAATCTAACCCAACAATTGAAACCAATTTCTGGAATTTAACCCAATCATTAACCTAACTTGTTTTATTGTACTCTTGTTAGTGACTTTTGGCTCCATGGCCGGGGTCAAAGCTATGGCTACTAACGTAGACAAAATAATGGTCAAAACATCACATATAAAGTGAAGGATAACTCGAGACGACAATGTAGACAGCGGATTCATGTGCCTCGTAATTAGAAGCACATGTTGACGTATAAATGGGTGGTCAAAAATAAATGTTTAATAAATTTCCAATATTCTATATTCGTGACCGGTCCTTTATTAAGAGATAAGTAAATATATATTTAATAATTAACATCTCAGTTACTGTTTAGACGACATGTGGAGTAGACCAATTTGAAAATTTCTTGAATATCCCTATCATTCCCCATGTGAACGACTGGCTGTAATTACTGTCCTGAATTTGACTTACCCGACTGAACTTTGCTGGGTAACAGGGTCACAAACATAAAACACATCCACGGAAACACAACATATAAAATATACTCTCTCATCGTGGATTTCGGTTATCCGCTGTCATATATTTATTTATCAAGAACAATGTTATACAGTAACCAGTCTAAATAAGCTGTGCGCTAACGACTAGATGACCAGACTGAATGAGATGGACGCATTGGGCTGCTATAAATACATAATGATGACATATGATGAACATTCTAGAATTATCGAGCAATTGCGTGAGAGTATTAATAGTAATGAAGTAAACACGATGACGTGTTATTATTCGTCACATACTTATGTCTACTACATTGTGAATTGCTATCTTAATTATAAACCCAAGTAATTGAAACTACTTACTTCTCTTATACTGAGTATAGTGGGGTACAATGATTTACATTTAGTTAACTAACTAAATTGTTAACTAATTAATAATCATGATGACAGTTGAACACCATATATGTGCCCCTGGAATACAGCAGGAACATTGGTGACAACTAAATAAATTCATAAGTCTAATATTAAACATAGTTAACGACAGCTGTGAACCATGGTCATTCTGGTGAAAACACGTTCATGAAGGGGTGACAAAATCAAATTTGTCAATTTTTTGGGAGCCAAACCCACCGCTGCCTTTTACATTAAGGACGATGATAATAATATATAATCATTGAAGTTAATCGTTTAATATTCCCCTATATCTACATTTCAGGCAGGTATATAAATGTTCTGAACCGCATATATAATGACTAGATAGGTAATAAAACCAATTTTCCCCTGAATTAACAAGTTAACATACACCTGCCCTAACGCTACCTCAAACTATGCATTTATGGTCACTACTTCATGATAATGGTCTCTACCCTAACTCAGCGTATATTAAATATGAACTTACAATGAATTAAAACAAAACAGGGTTTGGAGACTGATATATTCTTATCAGGGGTGAAAACACGAATTGTCAGTGATTTGGGAGCCAAGACATGCCCTAACTTTTATATTAAGGGTTATGTGAATAATATAAAGTCAGTTATTTATATTCCCATATAACCACATCTCGGACAGTGCTTTAGTAATTGTGAGCCGCGTTCATTGACTAAATGCAGTGACTAGTTCTTCTGTCGTACCCCACACCTGCCGTACATCCTCATATGCATTTCTGGAGGGTCATCAATTTTTTCAAAATGGTCTCTACCTTGGTTACTTGTAGTCAAACGCATGTCAGTATGATAAGGTAGAAAGAATAAAAGAAAAACAGAAGTTTGTTGACTGAGGCTGAACATTTTCATATATTTGGGAAACGGAACCTGTACTACATTTTACATTGACGGATAAGGTAATACCATAAAATAATGTAGCTAATACTTTAATATTTCTTTAGAAACATCTTAGACAGTTCTTTAGATGTTTTGAGCAACATACAGATTAACTAAAGGCAGGACACCAATTTTCCCCTGCCTTACCTGTAAATATACATTTCTGGTCATTAACTTTTGAGAATGATCTTTACCTTGGTCAATTGTGGCCAATCAATATCATGAAATGTAATAAATCAAATCAAAAGATGGGTTTGTGGTCAGTTCTAGCAGAATCTAGTTTGGAATAAAAAATCTGTTTTATCTTGTATAATTGCGCTCAGAAATTCTTTCGCTATGCTCTAAATTCAGCCCATGTTTCGGTGCTGTTTCTTTCATTTGCTATGTTGTACAATCTATTGTGTTGACGCATAATTTTTCGTAAGCCGCATTTTAACCAGTCCGGATGTATTACAATTGTCTTATTGTGTTATGACGCTCACAAAGAGAACTAAGTATTCGGTTAATTGTGTTGTAACTGTATCAACAGGAACTGAATGTATCTCACTGAGGCCGTGAATTGATAAGTCCTCGTTTAAGGAATGCCAATCGGCTTTACTATAGTCACATTCTCCTCTGCTGACGACAACAGTGTTAGTTGCACATGGTATTTCAACGGTCAAAGAAACCGGGCAGTGGTATCTAACTATGTTATCGAAACACGGACTGATAACCTAGCACCACTTTACGGGGTGATCGTTGCCAACAAGAAACAAATTGAATGTAGAAGGTGAAGATTCCATAGAATGAGTATGAAAAGATACTAGTTGTTTGGCTTTAATAAACTGTCGCATATGTCTAATATATTTGTAAATTGCTATGTTAAATAGAAACACAAGTAATTGAAACTGCTTTCTACTACATCTCAGACATTTCTTTGGATGTTTTGAGCCATACATATTGACTAAAGGCATTAAGGCGAGGAATCCAATTGTCCCTGCCTTATCCCACACCTGCCTTACCTGTAAATACACATTTATCGTCATTATTTTTTGAGAATGGTCTCTACCTTGGTCAATTGTGGCTAAACGTATATAGAATATTATGAAACGCAATGAATACAAACAAAAGAGGGGTTTGTGGTCTGTTCGCGTTCGTTTAAGGCAGCATCTATTTTTGAATCAATATCTTGTTTAGCTTGTCTAATTGCGCTCACAACTCGTTTCCTTTAGCTATACATTCAGCCCAGGTTTCGGTGCTATTTCTTTAATTTGCTATTTTGAGGAATATATTACGTTGACGCATATGTGTTTGTAAGCCGCATTTTAACTAGTCAGGATGTAATTACAGTTGTCGTATTCGGTATATGACGCTCACAAAGATAATTAATTGTTTGGGTAAATTGTGTTGTAATTATTTGGAGAAGCATTTCATGTATCTTACCGATATAACTCCTCGTTTAAAGTCAAAATCCTCTTTACTATAGTCACATACTCCTCTGCTGATGACAACAGTGTTAGTTGCAATTGGTCGATCAACGGTCAAAGCAACCGGGCAGTAGTATCTAACGATGTTATCGAAACACGGACTGAGAACCTAGCACCACTTTACGGGATGATCATTGTTAAAAATTGCTTCAATTGTATAAGATGACGATTCCGTAAAATGAGTTTGAGAAGATACCAGTTGTTTGGCTTTAACAAACTGCCGCATTATATTTACGTCCTGTGTGACGTCATCGGTAAATTATTGGTAGTTACCGGTTTGTCGTCAGCTAATGTGTAAGAATTATTTGAATGTACATTGTATGTCCTTCCAAAGTGTTGTTTGAAAATTTCAATTTCGGCCTATCTATTCGGCAACATGTATATACGATTTGGTCACGGTATGAATGTGCATGTGAGATAATTATATGGCTACCCCACATGCATGTAATGCATTAAGTCTATCGTTCCGGATCGGTGGGTTAAACCATATAGATTTACTCTAGTATCCGAAATGTTTCCGTGAACATACACACTACCCATTTTTGTGATTCTGCTGTAAATTTAAATATTTTTGAATTTTTATTTTACTCATTTTAACGAGACGCCCCTTTGCCGAGATGCAGAAAAATATACGCCGTACGATCGCACAAAAACGCGACATACGGATACGCCGGCAATGTGTTGTCGTTACAAGCGAACGAATGCGGTTTGCGTGTGTATGTCGATTAATTGATTGACTGGGGTTTAATATGGCTTTCGGCAACTAAGGCCGTATCACAACATTGCAAGTTTTAGTGGTGGAGGAAATCCGCACAATTCGGCTAATCTAAGAGTCATGTCAATGGCTGAAACTCCTGAAACATGTGCGGCAAACCATCGGCCATCGGGTAGTTCGCCACCCACGATGCGATATATATATCGTACGACAAATATATGGCACCGTTTACGGGTCAAATCGTAGAGTGTGCTGCGGAAAATCGCACGACATTTTGTCGCACGATCGGCCCCGCAAGGATTCAAATAATTTTGATTTTCTACGATCGAGTCGTGCGATTTATGCGAAGTAGCCAATCAGATTCAACTATCGACATGATCATGTGGCGATCACATGATTTATTTCTTTCCTTCAAGTTCAAGTTGATTAGCAGAGTCGGAGTGGCGGGATATTTTGGACGGCGGAAGAATTCATGCAATGATTGAGGCATGGGAGTCATCTAGTCATGCATCTACAATGCAACTGAATGCAAATAAACAAAATAAGGTGGACTGGACATCAGCAAATCGGTGTCTTTATGATATCTGATTGTGAATTGGTGCATTCATGATAAAGTAAACAACCATATCTACGACCAAACGCATCGTGTGCGGTGGTGTACCGTAAGTGATCAAAAACAGAAGAATAAAATCGGACCACGTGCGCACACCGATATTACAGTCGCAAGGGTCTGCGAAAAATATCGCATCGTTTTCGGCCCGCATTACAAAGTCCACTTTGAAAACATGCGATTTGAACCCGTAGCGCAAGCGTTGGAGGGTGAAACGGCTTGGAGTTGTATCCATAGCCGATTGAGCCACGTTGCCCCCTGTTTGTCCCATGGATACACATTGTATATAATACAATACTTTGAACATCCCGTCGCCAGATTCTCAAATGGGAAAAGTTCAGCCTCACGAAAATTGTGGTTATGCCACGATTTTGTATTAATTCGAGCGACAGATATTCTACAACTTGTGTACAGTGTAACTATATACATGTAAATATATGCATACTCTAATAAATTAGTGACTACCGCACCTAAACATATTTCATCAAATTGAGTGTTCGTCATATAATTGTATAATTGTTCATATGCCAATGACTGAGATAAATAGATTCCTACGAAGAGAGAGAGAGAGAGAGAGGGGGGTGGCAATCACTGTGCTATGGTTAAGTCCTAAGCGATATGGATCGAGGGAAGCGAAAAGCCCACACAATTTTAGAGCAATGCAACTAAACTCCCAAAACCCTGACTAGTTTGACAAATAAGAACGGTAATAATTTGACAACACAGCACATGTCAGAACCTCTAAATCTTTACCAAATTCTTTATTCACATCAATCTACTACTGATCAAGCTTAAATCGAATTTTAAAACATACTGAAACTCCCAAGCATCAGCATCAAATACACACACAGGGTATTATAACACTTATTCACAAGAAGGACAAAAGACGTCAACTATTGAAAAACTGGCGTCGCATGCAGGCTTGGACGCGTTCTCTCGTAAATAATTAACTCTGACCAAACTCGATTTGTTGTTTTGCTGACAGGTACTTTGAAGATTATACTAGGCTCACATATGACACAATACATTCAGCGAAAGAACACGATAGACTGGGGTCCTGCTCCTAGCATACTTCGAACAAGCATTTGATTCAGTGTCATTATCGTTCTTATATAAGAGCTCAACTTCTTCAAATTTGCCGATTACATAATATAATGGATGGCCATTATCATGATTAATGTCCACAATATGCAACGCTTTAAATTAGGGCGTGGCTGTCGACAGGATGATCCCATATCCCCGTATATTTTTATTTTATGCACTGAGGTGTTAGCATTTCTGGTAAGACAGAATTATCAAATTAAAGGAATAATCCTCGGAGGTTCTGAGTATAGAATATCACAATACGCGGACGACGACACCATATGGTTAAATTATAACATTGACGGAATCCCAATTAACTTCAATCTGCGATATAAACGATATGTTCCAAATCAATGGGGAATTTCACAGCGCTGACTCTAAAGGCTACATTCAATATTTATACCATCTTCATTACTATTATAGCTCGCCTAAAACGTCAAATATATAGACGTTCAAACTCTCGAAATCTGCCCTGCATGTGATTAACCGTTCTTATCCAAAACTCGGAGCCCGCTATTGAGGGACCAGAACTGCGGTCAACTCTTTCATCGAACCCTGTCGATAGGCGATCAGGTGCGAACCTCGTGCAAACAAAAAAGTCAAAAATATAATTCGGAAATAAACGTCGACTCCCAATTATGGGACATCATATTGCGCAATCTGTTAACAACGACGTCTGACACGAAACTCTAATGGCTCCAATATATCAATAATGCGAGATTCCTTTTTTGGCGATAATCATTGTCAAGTTAATTATATCGTGAACTACGTTTTATTTGCGCTAAAGTAATACATATACAGGACTACATTTGACCCGTTTTAATTCTCAAAAAAGGGATTTGTTGCTGAAATGGAATTCAAATATGAATGCTGTAAGTACACATCAAGATGCAACAGTCGATAGCCTTGAATGTCAAAATTGACGTATACCCTTCTAATGTGTCACTGATGTGAAAACTGATTAGCGCACTGATTCCCACAAAACAAACTACATTCATGTATATACCCCGGATGACAATTATTTACATAAAGCCTGTCACCAGAGCTATCATCAAAGTTACACTAATCGTTCTTAACTCGGTAATCAAAAAACCGGGTTTGTATTTATCTGCGCCAAACGTAATTGTGCATATAACTGTATAACACTACGAATGGTGTGTCCCCAATGGCCACCGGAACAATCTACTTAATATCTCTTCAGAACACTACAACACACAAACTGTGCGACTCATCTATGGTGTTATTAATATAGCCATAGATATAGTTGCCCAAGTGACATTTAAGTGGGAGCGAGCACGACTGAATGGAGGAATATAATATGTCTCACTCTTATGTTCGTGCTTTAGGGATGTCTGGCAGTCTGTCTCATCTTATTGTTATGTGTAATTCCTCAGTAACACATAAAACAAACTAAATAAACAAATAAAGAAGTGCCATGATTATACCATGATTTTGTATTAATACGAGCGTCAGAGCTCAAACATTTATGCAGTGTAACTATATTTATATGTATACATTTAAATATATATATAGATACTGGTAAAATAATCACTACCGTACCTAAAACTAGTTCGCCAACAACGGTTATATATAAATACGAGTAGCATTTATGTAATAGTAATATATGTAATTTTACACCAGGAACACTAAATAGATAAATAATATGTCAGTAATTACAAATTTAGTAACACTGTTAAGGCAGAGCGGTGGGGTTACCTGATTTCTGTGTTTAGGACTGCAGGAAAGCATAGCTTTCCGTCCATTCCGTGCACCACCACAATGGTCTGATGAGAACATGGTATATGCGCATCATTGCATCCGGGCCCGATCGCTGACATCGTGTACGCCATGTACTTGGCAACACCGTCAACACGAAGTTGTTCCGGGTTGTACTCCCTTATGCTATAGAACAACATGTATTCAATGGCCGTAATTACGTTGAATGCTTGTGTCTCGAATCAACAGGTGAGGATATTACTATATAAACAATGCAAGTCATCACCACCAACCAGTCTGAAAACCTCGAGTTTTGTATAATTGTTCAATGTCATGAATAAGATGAATGAATAAATGCCAAGACCATGCCACGCGTTTGTATTAATTTGAGAAACAAAGCTCGTGAAACGTGTATGCAGTATAACTGAATACATGCATGTAGTTCTTCGAAATTATTCTGGGGACAGATATTGAATACCATACCTAAATATGTCATCCAATAGGTTGAGGGTAATCATACTACGGTTATATAATATATCAATTCGAGACGCAGGTGTTTACTTTACACTGTTTACATCTTTAATATCACTGTTAAACCAGACCGGTGGGTGGCACGACTTGCAATTGTTACTACATTACCATGTACATGACTCCATAACGGCAGACCAGTTTTTCCATGCATTTCAAGAACGCCATGAAATATACCCACAAGAGTCTGCCTTTCATAATAACTAGTATAATATTTGATATCATAATTTATGTATCAAAATGCGCCTCAAAGAAATGGGAATACTAACTGCAATCAGAATAGCGATGTTAACTCATCTGACAATTTACATAAAATTCGAAAATTCCGTAAACATTTATTGCGAAATGTGGTAAAATATGAAAATGCAGAATATCAAACCACAAGTCAAAACAGAATACAAATTATTCTTTTACACACCATTGTAAGAGATTCGTGTTATTTATAACACAGACTCTGCTGACGACATTTGGGGGAATCGAGAGTCATCATGGACCTCGATCTTTGAAACCACCTTCGATTATACACGTTAACATTCAAAGTTAATTACCAAAACTTGACATATTAACAACCGAATCATCAGACTTTGATATAATGGCATTTTTTTCTAAAGACCGGCAATCCCACCAAGAGCTGCATATTGTAGGTTTTAGAGATCATGAGAGATGCGATCGAAACGTAAGTTATGGGGAGTAGCGTTTTATATACGGGACACAAATGCTTCAAACTCAGGAGCGACCCCTACAATCTGTATTTGGAATGCGTCTGGATATAGTTATGTACATGTATCGATACATGCAATATCCTAATAACGACTGGAATAAAATCAAACAACACATTGCATGCACCCATTCAATCACAGTCATATTATAGTAACAGGCGACCTCAACTGCAATCAAGTAGCTTAAAACAGAATACTATTAACAATTTATGTCGTGAAATAGGATTGGAACAACTGGTCAAGACAGCAACACACTTTACAGAATCTTCTGCATCCCTTATCGATTTATTTCTCATTGGAAATGATTATATTGAGAAAATCATTCCATATTTTATACTTGGTTTGCTGATCTAATAAGCTAGCATTGACCCATTGTACTACTCAGAATTAACATCAGCGATATTATAATTCGCACGGAACATTATAAGAAGGAAGTGTGGCAATTTGACGAGCCTAAATATGATGCTTTGACTGATGCATATATTAACTGGGATTAACCTGGCGACATGAGTACTATTCATCATACTATGCTGGTTTCAGTATGCATGACAAAATATTAAAGCGGGTGAGTTATACATATCAAAATAAAATTATTTCGGTGCGTGACAATGAACCACCATGAATGAACAGTCAAATCAGAAGATTGATCGGATAACGTACACGGCTCTATAAAAGGGGAAAAACAAAAAACAAAACAACCCCTGAATCATGAGCTGTTTATAAAACAAAACGTAACGAAGTAGTCAGGGAAGTACGGAACACTAA
Organism: Siphonodentalium dalli; assembly: GCA_032622095.1. Classification (NCBI taxonomy): domain Eukaryota; kingdom Metazoa; phylum Mollusca; class Scaphopoda; order Gadilida; family Siphonodentaliidae; genus Siphonodentalium; species Siphonodentalium dalli. The sequence goes on from CP136068.1 coordinate 11,110,813, forward strand.
GCACTGGCATGCATGTCAGTAAATTGAATAGTGTCTTGGATAATCAATCAACATATATAAGTATATGGTGGAGAACGCATAATATTTTCATAAACCACAGAAAAAACCCATCCCTGTAATATATCATAACTTTGAACTGATAAGCGATCCCATTAACAAGGCGAACGCGTTTGACGATTATTTCACAGGGATTTCAACCATCTCAATATCAATTGAACCGGACTTGCCAGCGTTTCAATTGCTAACAGACGAGACTTTATCTAATAGTAACCACCAATGGTGGGTATACCTAAGGCAGGTGAATGACGTCATATAATTTTGTCTATATCCATCAGTGATGTTTCACGAACGCGGGTATAAACTTTGTCACGTGACTTCCGGTTAGCAACCGTGTGGAGATTGCTAAAAACGCGGAATTGGAAATGAAGCATCGCGATGACAATGAAAGTAACTACTTCACAACTTACGAAGAATTCACATGTGATATAAGTCTATTAATTGCATTTAGACCAATTTCGTTAATAAGCTTAATGAAAACGAAAAATGAAGAAGTCATGACGATAATCCAGACAAGATTTTACTATCCACGAGACGTGTAGTTGCTCCACTTCGTGTCACGTACGATTCATATTATCTTCGGAGGAAGAAGTATATCGTGCCCTAAATTCAGTTGACCTTTCTAAGGCAACTGAGCGGAACGGTGTTGACCCTATAATCCTGTAAAAAATGTACTTCTCTAGCTGCCCCAGTTAGTCATATGTTTAATATTTTCATAGATAAATCTTCTTTTCCAACTGAAATTGCCAATGTAGTCCCAATATTTAGAAAAGACGATCCAAGTCAGGTGACACATTATAGACCCGTTGTCCCTCCTTAGTTGTATATCGAAGTTTTTCGAAAAATGCATACTTGATCATTTGACATAACATTTCCGACATAACGGGCTCTTATCAAAACACCAATCATGATTTACCCCGAATGACACTACCGTGTACCAATTAACTGAAATATACAACAACATTATCTATTTACTGGCTACTGGAAAATAAGTCAGTAGCTTATGTTGCGACATTAGTAAGGCATGCGATACAGTCTGGCATCGTGGTATCTTCTTGAAAATGGAGCAGTTGTGGACACTTACATGAATGATTAACGTACTACTTAAATTCAAGAGAACAGGCTGTGGTTTTGGCAAATTCGAAATATATATATATACTGACGAAAGATCCGGCAAGAGTGTTCGAGGGATAACTACTCAGCCCTCTCCTATTGTAATAAACATTAACGATATAATGGATGGGGTAGAATATAATATTAAATTGTTCACACGCCACTTTTCCTAATCATAGAAGATCCGCACATTTGATGAGTCGTGATATTTATAAAAAAAAATATGTTTGTCAGAGAAATGGCTAGTTCAATTTAAGTCTGTTCTGTTCACAATAAATAAAGAGAAATGACATAATGCACAATGACTTCAGAGATAGGTAAAGTGGCATTTTTTGCACGGGGAATTCAGTGTTAACTTTCAAGACAAGATTACTCAATATTCACAAACAAATAATATTTCATGTCTTGTTGGAATGTTTGTGCACATATCTAGTGACAACGCAAAGCATTATTTTATGTTTTGTTTTGTGACATTTTATCTAAATATTATAAACAATGACAAACAATGGTGACATTTTTTTAAATAATATCCAATACTGTCCAACCTGGGATGAATACTAAAATTTCCCTTCGCATTGTCACTAGATAAGTCTTCAGACTTTCCAAAAAGGTATGATATGGTCAGCTGTGCTTTGTAAGGTTTGATCAATCTTTTCTAAAAAAAATAACACTGAATTATGAATTCCCCATTCAATTGTTGCCACTATACATCCCTCTGTATACGTTCAGGGCGAGCAATATCACACACAGAGACACATAGACACCTTCGTCTCTTTTTCAACGATACTGCCAGCTGGTCAGATCATATTAAAGAAATAGTCATTAAAGCATACTCAAAACTATCTCTTCTGTGTAGAACAAGTTTGTCTTACACAGGAAGACGTTGGAGTAAATTTAAAAAATATGCATTCGTCCTATTTTAGAATATGGTCTCCTGGGATAACAGTAACATAGAAGAGAGTGACATGGTAGAAGCTGTTCAAAACCAAGCAGAACCTCTGGTTACATGAGCTACAAAAGGTGTCGGGTTTGAATCCATCCTTGTAGAAACCATTTGGGAAAGCATGAAAGCTCGACGTAAACACGCAAAACTAGTTCAGTTCTATAAAATTGCACGCAAACACATACCATACCACCCTATATGCATATTTATGTCCCACCCCCTGCTGGGAATAAGCTGACTGACTTGGGTCGCTTAGCGTGGAATACCGTATCATATAAGCAGTCATCCATACATTATTCAATTGAGCTTTGGAATAACATACCCAACAAAACTAGAAATAAACCATCATAACCGAGTTTGAAAGCAACAGTAAATCATTATAATTCAACAAAGCCAACACCGCCTTATTATTATAATACTATTGACTGTGCACATGGTGTACAGGATGATCCAATATGTATATGTGGAGAGATCGAGATAGCGTCTCATATTTATTTGATTGTCAAATATATTTTTAACAAAGACGCAAGAGCACCAATGAATTGTCATTATATCTAGACATTGAAACCATTTCAAATAGATCAAACACATTAAAGTACAATTAAAATGTTAATATATTTTAACAGGTTCATAAATTTAATGAGTACTCGACGCGATTCATACGACGGTGATCTATTCTTATCAACAAATTTGGGCGAGTAGTAAACATGCTAATGGAAAATGACATTTCGGAAGACGATGTCTGTCTATTAACACTCACGTTATGATATAGTAGCACTCGTTGTAATTATATATATGTATTCTCAAAGTTTGTATGTACAATTATGAAAACATAATTATTTATTCATATATCTACCCACACACATAGAAGGCCAAAATTAAGCATATACATACAACAATTTTTACTCATGTGAAATGACCACTTCAAGGTGGATACTATATTTGTAAACATGTATTATATAGTTACCGGAAATGCCTCTATCGAATAATATTGATTTTATTTCTAATATTTTCTGGTCTAAAAGGGTGTGGTTGTTTAGCTAACGAACGATATCGGTTACTGTTACTAGAGACCAGAAATGTTATTGTGTAATTTTGTCAAAAGTAAATGTTGATTCGATTCATTATTGCTATGGAATAAAACAGTATAGTCAATATATATGGACATTTGACGTTCGGTACGTAGCTTTAGGAACAGCCTAATGCCCGCTATCGCTATATGGTTTCGCCCGATTTTCCGTTGTAAACATAGACAAATAAAGTGTCCAAATTAATCAACTAATTCCATAATAAAATATTTGAAATAAAATAAATATTAATTGATAGAAGCCTTTCCGGACAGGGGTCTTCAATTCATATTTATTATTTTATACGCATGCAACTATTTCAAATTTTTTATTTATAAAGATAATCCATCTTTAAATGACTCAGGACCCATGGAATAAGCATGTTATAATGCTTTTAGTCAGATCACTATATCCTCGATATAATATATATAGTATATTGATAATTAATTATGTATGCTCCATTGCATATAATCTTTGATTCATAAATAGTGTTTGCACTGAGCAGAACCGCATGTGTGCCACCGCCACCATCTAGTCTGAAAACCACGAATCCGGCTCAAGAAATTAAGTAATAGTTCTTTAAATTAAGTAGCATATGGCTGTTGCTCAAATACAACATCACGTGTAAAATTACACTACATATCTTTAAATATAACACATTTTAGTCAATGGTATACCTAGATATTAGCTACTGGTGTACATAGTCTGTTCCATAAGAACGCGCGTGAGAATGGTAGGAGGGGCTATGGTACGTATCACTTGTTGACTTGAATTACAGTGAATTGTGCACGCTCTCACAAACCTTCGCTAGCCACTCTCGGTTAGTGTTGATGTACACATACCATAATTTACAATATTTTTCTACATTAAAAATAAATACGTGTTCAATAATCATTTTGTCGCGGACAATACAGACACGTCACATAATACCATAATTGTGTTAAAACTGGTCCATAAATAATGAGTTTGCGAAATAATTGTTAGATTGCATGGAACTATTTTGTCTACGTATACCTGCGTATAGCTGTCCTATTACATCGGCATGTGATTGACCAATCGCTATTATGGGCGCCTATTGCCGACAAGCAGAGAGAGGTTAGCGAAGCTGTGCGAGCTTGATAGATGACACGTTTCACATATAAAATTGATGCAGTTTAATGTTTCGAGTATTAATTCGGTGATCTTATTATAATAAATTAATAGCAGACGGAATTTGTATCTGTAATAACACGGAAGTATCTTCGGTAAGATTGACCTCACTGATAAGAATTATAGCCTGTTCCAGACAGTGAAAACTGTGATGGTACAAACTAAGAGTTAACAGAACATTTACTGCTAAAAGGGGAAACATGCAGTATTAGATTTAATCGAATATACCCTGCAGGCTGCATTATTTTTTATATCAATCACTAGGATATATTTATTTATAGATTGTCCGAACATTTCACGATCGGTGCCACTCACCGAAGGGCGATGCTCCAACAGTACAAAATACACACCGGATAAGGTTGCCAATCAAGATGTCAGCATATTGCAGTGGCTTTGCATACCCCGGACATGATCGGTGTTACTTACTGAAGAGCGATGCTTCGGCAGTTCCAAACAAAATCCACACCAGAAAAGTCATTCAACTAACATAGCAGCCTATATGGTAGTGGATTTCTGCATTCATAGCATTGCATACTCCGCGATCCAAACGACAATGTATCCAGGATGTGAGCCGTCCTGTTTTTACTTGTAATCAGTCAGTGTATTCTTCATGCGAAACATATGAGATCCGTGACGTTGATGGAAAGTTGTGTTAACGCTGACCAGTAAGATACCACATATCGGGAGGAATCTCGCACGTATATTTTGCGAGAAAATGAAAATAGTAACTGTTAATGCAATTTAGATCCCGAAATTAAATAAAAAAAACAAGCAAACTTTTATCAATGTAATCAATTTAAATTACAATTATGTGCCCGAAACAAGTGTGGTATCATTGCAAAACATCAGCCAATTAACAACTACACAGTGATTCTTTTGTAAACGTCCAATTACTCAGCTATGCTTGAACTGTAGGTTGATTATGTTACACATTCTTCAAAACGCTGCGCAGGTTCATCCATTTTTTACGGGCCGTCATTCTAAATTGGATGGGTGCAGTTGTCTTGTTTTGTCATGGGTATTACTCCATTCATGGTCAGCGTATCATGTATATGTTCTTTTTGTCGTATATTTCGAGCATTCCTGAACATTCTAACTCTGATTCCAGTACTGTCTGCGTAAAGGTACAGGCTGGTGTTACAACCTGGCAAGTTAACATGCTTACCTCTCATTAGGAATACGACCCGTCTAACGCGCTAAGAGGAAAGACTAAACATCATCTGCCTTGGTCCGCTGTTGACATCACTTCCTGTGGCAGAAATGTGTGTTGCTGCCTGCCCGTGGCATTTGTTCTCGGCCCAACTCGATGGCTTCGATGATCGTCATATACAGCTATATTTCTATCTTGTTTTATCGTTTTTCGCACAGCGAATTGTTAGAAATTCCTGACGGACATTCCTAAGATATTCCATGACATATTTATGTTCAGGTCTGGTTGTTAGATTAAAACTGTAGCTAAGTTTCAAAACTCACCACGAGTCATTTATGCTATCACATATATGAATAGACATGTCACCATAGCACGGAACTTCTCGACGATGCGCTCAATGCTAAGTTGGGATTAGACGTTTTCAAAAATAGTCTTCGGTAGATAATCTGGGCTCATACTGATGTCATAGATTATAAGAGCTATCAGGGCGAGTGTCTGGGCGATAGATTGTATTAAAAACTTACTTGTCCGTATCGAATTGAATTGACGTTTTATATTTCGTATCATTAATTTCGAATGGAGATAAAGGCGATACACTATATAGCTATATTCGTGGAATAACCTTGTATGCGGTTATGCAGAAGGTGTGTTTACAATATTAGCCTTGACTGAAATTCTGCTTGATTGGTTGCAGTCGTTTTTTGAATCGGTTTCAATGTCCTTGCTGATGGTTAGATTACTCATGTTTATGTTTGAACAGAACACTAAACTAGATGTTTAATGACATACGGGTGCTTGACACAGATAATATTACTATCATAACCGACAGTACTACAAGCAGTTGACTAATGAACGTAGGTCAAGTACACCGCATTTCACACTCTTAAGATAACTAATATAAAGTCACTGTTCTTGTTTGTAATTGTTGTATTATTGAATATCAGCTGAAACAGGATCCCTACGGGAGCTTGCATTCACGGTTCACGCAAATATGGACATGATATATTCACATATGTTCGTATTCGATATATTTGATTCGGAAATAATCTATAGTGAGATTATTTTAATTTGTTACTATATATGTTGTTTTATTTATTTAAAAAAATGAAAAACTAAAGTTTTATAACATCCGCAGGACATCACACCAAAGATGTTAGAAAACGGTCCAGGGGTCTGGGGGACAGATATGCTACTCCAATATAACCTCTTGAAAATAGGTACATATCGGACCTAACTAATTTGGTTCTGGAATAAGCTCATAGTGGACATACACCAGGTATTCAATTGTATTAGGGTCCATCTGGTGCTGCAACATATAATATGCAAATAGGTTCATATTGGACCTAAAAATTAACGTTGTTATAACCTCCGCCAGGGAATCCCGAGTCACCGCACCAAATTTGATTGAAATTGGACCAGCAGTCTGATAGAATAATCCGGACCGACAGACAGACGGACTGACATATCCTACTTTCTATCTGTATATATATTACAATCTTAACGACCCTAGGGACACTCTTAAAATATTCCGACATAATGGAGACAACTCGATATACATTTTGCTATGCAACGCACAACTTCTGGAAATAAATATACATGTCTATTCTGCACCATATTATTTAACGGCATTATAACATTTGGTTAGTGATTTAATTTGGCCGATTGATACCAAATGTATTTGTTCCTATCTACATACTAATTTCAACTTCATGCACTTTGTCATGAATATTGTGACAATTGTATGGGTTGTAGCCCGTGCCAATTGATTTAACGCCACAATCTGACCAATATGTGCGACAGCTACCATGTTTTTGCCGGACGACTCCAAATTCATGATATTCGTTTTCTTCCTAATATGATAATATGCAAGGCATATAGAACGACCCCACTATATGGGTAGAAGAATGGAAGATAGCGGACTAAATGTTGTTAATGTGGTCATTCTCATGCACTCATCCAAATTCAACCAGAACTAAGCTATGCTCTTGCAGCAAATTGCACAAATGTTCAGTATACCGTATAAGAAACAGGTGGCTTTCTACTGAGGTTTATATATATAAATATATTTTTTTCCTCATTACATAGAGTTACGGGAGCGAATAAAAGAAACAAAGATAATCACATGAAATAAAAATGCAATATACCGGTATGATAATAAACTAACACAATACAGAACATTCTATTCAAACTTAACTACATTTTGAAGGAGCGAAAACAAATATTAATTCAATAAAAAAAAGTAATTAAAAGTGTTACAGTCCAATGGAGTGATTAGCTTTAGGAAATTATCAACACGATGAGATACAGGGGCCGATGAATGGCAACAAGCCATATTTCCGACTAAATCCTGAAAAGTTAACCATAATTCTGCTGTGGTTAAGAAGTCGATTACTTAGAGCATTACTGTCCTAGTATATGGCATGTTGCATATGGGGATGTGAAAAAATTCCTTCACGAAACCCTTCAGAAAGGAGCCTCAAGAAATGCATAACTGAAATAAATAAACTTGTCTTGATGTGACTGAAGTCAAGATCATCGTGTGCATGGAAAAAGAGCAAACAACTGTCTGAAACATTAATGTGACTATCAATGGGTAGAAAATATCTGTCATCACGCTGTTCATCAGTGCATCAATCCAATCAGTGATATATTTGCATTCTATCAACTCGTGATCGGTTACTCTCACAACACCTAAAAATAAATATCCAAGTCTGGCATAGTGACTGTTTGTCATTTATTAATAATATGATGATACGTAAACGTAATTTGCGCCCACTTGTTAATCTTTCTTAGGATTTGGTGATTAATTAACCGTAATTACAAAAATCATACTGGTATATGTAAATGATCATCACTCAAAAAAAATTTCATCATAATATTACGACAGAAACTGTTGGCAGCAATTGGACCATCAGTAACTGTCGTAAAATTACGAGATCAACGTAATATGACATTTACAAATTTGATCGTATATTTACAAAATGATCGTAATATTAGGACAGAAAAACAATCGTAGAATTACAACATCATCGTAATGTGAATTTACGGTTTAATCGTAAAATTACATGGCCAACGTAATCTGAAGCTGAGAACCTGGTGTGAATTGAACTGTGGTGGGGTCTCAAGCGATCTACCCCTACACATTATAAACAAATGCCAGTTAATGACATAAGTAGCTTGAGGATGGATGTGATCCAGCGAACCACAGAAAAATTCAACCAGGTCCACAGGTGCTAAATGTCTGCACATAGATAAAAATCAATGTCCAACACCTAATTGTCATGAAATCGACATTTCTCGTACAACAAAAGTTTGGAACAAAGTTACATACCTTGAATAATTAGCCTATTAAACTAATGTAGGTACCAACCTGTGCTTTCACCATGACAAAAGATAACAAACTCTGATAATCAACACCCAAGTTACAAGGTGATATGCTCGGACAAACAGCTCACGACTACCTGTACTGGTCAATGCCTCCAGGGGGGGGGGGGTCAGAAAACATTTTCAGGCACGTATGGTGATTTTTTACTTTCGACCCTTGCTGCTACCCCCACCCACCCTGCGTCCAAATTGTTCCGACCATTTTTGGACACCCACCCCCTTTTAACACTAAAACAGAGATTTGCGGGGGGAATTCACTGTAAACAGCTGTATATGAATTTCTGTACATACTATTTGTCATGGATGTTAACATTGGCATGTAAATAGGAACGAGTCATTTTGGGGTCAATCGGCCGAAAAAACATGGCTGCCAGCGGCCATCTTGGATTTCAAAATTTGCAACAAAATACAGCACGATAACTGCATGCAGTCAGTTTAGCAGTGAGAATTACATTATTTTCTCTTATTCTAAGGTGTTTTAAGTCAAATTCATTGCAAAAAACAATCAAAAAAAGTTTTGAGTTGCGGAAAAAATTGTTTGTTAGTCCCATCGACCAAAACACCCACTAACCCCCGCATACGTGCCCGTAACCCCCCCCCCCTGCCCGACCCCCATAGGCATAATATGATAATAACATGGGAGGAACAGAGGAAACATGGACTACCGGTGTACATGTACCTACATCTAATGATAATAACATGGGAATGACAGAGGAAACACGGGCTACCTTCATGTAATTACTAGTATAATAACATGGGAATATTAACAGAGGAAACACGGGCTACTTTCATCTAATTACTGGTATAATAACATGGTAATATTAACAGAGGAAACATGGGCTACCTTCACAGCGGTCCTTGATTTACATGAGAGCAGACGATGCATACATCACTTACTTTTACCCGTACTGAATTGTACACGACTAAGTGTAGCACACATGTTTTCCTCTACCAACAATTTATCTGCCTTTGTGATATCGCTTAATTGTAGGAAGCCACGGAAAAGCACAAATATAAAATAAATGAAAGTGTCAATGACACTGTAGCTAAACTTATGTAGGGGAATAATTTAATGGTTGACACTAAATGGAGGAATAGGAAAGATGATAATTGAAATGTCTAACCTGGCCAAAGGATTTAGTCATGCAAAGAGTAAAATCCAAGATGACTGCTGGCAGCCATGTTTTTTGGCCGAATGACGCCCAAAGGAAAGTACTCGTTCCCATCAACATCAAATCTCATAATGATCTGACCAAAGGTACGACCTGTAGCCTGTGGCAAAGGATTTAGTCATGCAAAGAGTAAAATCCAAGATGGCTGCTGGTGGCCATGTTTTTTGGCCAAATGAGTCGAAAAGGACTCATTTCCATCTACTTGTCATTGTTAACATCCATGACAAATTTCATGAAGATCCGACCAAAGCTACGACCTGTAGCCCGCGCCAAAGGGTTTAGTCATGCAAAGAGTAAAATCCAAGATGGCTGCTGGTGGCCATGTTTTTTGGCCAGACGACCCCAAAATGACTCGTTCCCATCTACATGTCAACATTAACATCCATGACAAATTTCATGATGATCAGACGAATAGTACGACCTGTAGCCCGCGCCAATGGATTTAATTTTGAAATCCAAAATAGCCACCAGCGGCCATGTTTTTTGGCCGAATGACCCCAAAATGACTCGTTCCCAACTACATGTCAATATCAACATTCATAAAGATCAGACCAAAGGTACGAGACATGTAGCCCGCGCCAATGGAAATTGTTGACGGACACACAGACACACACACGACAGACGCCAACCCATGGCAATAGCTCAAACTGGCAAAGTAAGTTGAGCTACAGTAATAAATGAAAGGCAGTAGCAACATTGAGTAATTGTTTGGGGGTTTTGTCGCTTTCCACAACTAAGGCGATATAATAGCAAATGAAAGTGTCAATGACACTGTAGCTCAACTTAGGTAGGGGAATAATTTAATGGTTGACAGTAAATGGAGGGATGTGGTATGTAGGGTGTGCCAAAGGATTTATATAGTGATGCAAAGAATAAATTATAAAACTCATCTACATGTCAATGTCAACATCCATGACGAATTTCATAAAGATCAAAGAAACAGATTGGTCTATAACCCATGCTAATGGATTTTGTAGAAATATTTAGTCATACAAAGAGTAAAATCCAAAATGGCCATTGGTGGCCATATTTGTTTGCCAAATGACCCTAAAATGACTTGTTCCCATCAAGAGGTCGCCCCGATTATCCATATGAAGTTTGGTGATGATCAGATCAGGGATGTGGTATGTAGGGTGTGTCAAAGTATTTGGTGATGCAAAGAGTAAAATCCAATATGGCTGCCGGTGGCCATGTTTTTGGCAGAATGATCCTATAATGACTCGTTCCCATCTACATGTAAATGTCAACATTCATGACAAATTTAACGATGATCACATAAACAGTACGGCCTGTAGCCCGCGCCAATGGATTTAATTTTGAAATCCAAGATGGCCACCAGCGGCCATGTTTTTTGGCCGAATGACCCCAAAATGACTCGTTCCCATCTATATGTCAATTTCAACATTCATGACAAATTTCATAAGATCAGACCAAAGATACGTCCTGTAACCTGCGCCAAAGCATTTAGTGATGCAAAGAGTAAAATCCAAGATGGCTGCTGGCGGCCATGTTTTTGGCCGATTGATCCTAAAATTACTCGTTCCAATCTATATGTAAATGTCAACATTCATATGAAGTTTGGTGATGATCGGATCAGATTTGTGGTCTGTAGGATGTGTCAAAGGATTTAATGATGCAAAGAGTAAAATCCAAGATGGCTGCTGGCGGCCATGTTTTTGGCCGAATGATCCTATAGTGACTCGTTCCCATCTACATGTAACTGTCAACATTCGTGACAAATTTTATGATGATCACGCAAACAGTACGGCCTGTAGCCCGCGCCAATGGATTTAATTTTGAAATCCAAGATCCACCAGCGGCCATGTTTTTTGGCTGAATGACCCCAAAATGACTCGTTCCCATCTAAATGTCAATGTCAACATTCATGACAAATTTCATAAAGATCAGACCAAAGGTACGACCTGTATCCCACGCCAAAGGAAATTGTTGACGGACACACGACACACAGACACACGGACGGCGGATGCCAAGCCATGGCAATAGCTCAAAGTAAGTTGAGCTAAAAAGCACACCAGTCTGGCTTAAATTTATGTGACAGGGGTCATTTTCATAGTGTCTTCTACATAAATGCACAGGTGTTGATCAGATCATATTTTGTGTTCTTCTGTTCATCTATCAAACAACTATGCAGTTATTTCTCGAGGTGCCAGGATTATTGATTATGATAATCGATAATCTGCCGTCTACAAGGGCGAGTGCATTTAGTGACACTCGGCTCATTTCAAAGACATTGTGCCGTCCTCCTAGTAGAAATATACAATGACGTTGCCACAAGTTCAAAGCCGCTGTGCCGCCAATTTGTAGAATATACAACGACCCAAAGAGTAACCATGTTGTATCATCAAATGAGCTGCACACTGTTTGCAACATATATTTGTAGCACTCATGTTGTCCAAATCTCTTTGATGCATGGTCAAAGGTATGTTGTTAACCCTCAGTTGTAGATTAAACTGTGTAAAACAAACACGGTATTCAATAATACCCGGCACTTTCTGACGTCCGAAACAAATACTAGTAACGCAGATTAATCGACGACGGAAATGGTAATCGATTATCGGCTTTGTCAACGGTTCATCGATTATACGATTAATCGTGGCATCCATAGTTATTTCGGCCCCCTGTTTAATACCAAGATCAATTTTGACCAATAATAAATTTTATCCTTGTGCTAAAAGAAATTTATCCCTTTATCAGAACTTCTGAAGAAAAATAATTTCGAATTGAAGAAGATGGAAATTAGTTACGGCAACATTTCAATCTCGCGCCGACTTGAGACTGGTGTGTGTTTATGTATAAAACATTACGACAACGACCCCATCAGCGATAGTGAACCATTAGGCTTTGCGTGCTATAGCCGATAGTATGGCATATTGTACAACAACAACACTCAACTAGGGCTGCACAGTAATGAAAAAAACATATCGAATAACTAATATTTTAACTAACCGCGGTATGACTAAATACCGAATAAGTAATCCAAATCAGAATATCCGAGCATTTGCTCAACGTAGAGTTATCCGTCGTAGCTTTGTCGGGACATAATTTCGTATTTTGAAAGAATTAACAACGCATATTAATATGTACTCTATACTTGTATTTACTTAATATGGACATCAACAACATTATACAACTCTCGTCGTCACGTTTTCTCTCTTTGGGTGTCTGTAGTTTCATAAATTCGCTAGGATGGCGATACTTCAGGTGAACCATCACATTGGATGCATTGCCACATTTCGATTTAATAGTCTTCTCACACAAACGACAAACAGCTTGAGTTTCATCGTTCGGTTTAGAATTCTTAGCCTTTTTAAACCTGAAATGCATCCAAACCAATGACTTAGTGTTAACTTTTACCACAAGATCCATTTTTTCACAAGGTATTATAGCGAACACATTAGCTTGACTCAATTTTGTTTCACGGTCACTCCCATTTAGTGCTATCATTCTCAATGTCGCCTTTGTATTGTGTTGATTTAAGCTTTACTCTGGCGTGCGAAGCTTATATATGCACATGAGGTGCGACGTATGTAATTTCAAAACAGTCACAGCCAGTTAACACTGAATGCAGACTAAGGGCGCCCTTTGTTTTATTCCCGGGTTCCCGGGATCATACGCAATAGCGACGCCGCGACTGATTGTTGCAAGCTGTGAAGGAAAACCCCATAGCATACTCCTTTAATTAGGTACACAAATACGAAACTAAATATCCCATTGTATAGCTCTATACGGATTATACCGCATAACATTTTATTTCCTTTTGCGAGTTTCGTCACAAGCCACATTGATTACCAATGGTAGATACGACAATTTTACTTTTTAAAAATCTTTATTCGATACCTTGAAATGGAAACCGACGTACTCGATATATCGAATAGTCCAAAAATATATTCGGTTTCTATCGGTATTCAAGACGATATCGAATAAACGGTATATTATCGAAATACCGTGCAGCCCTACACTCAACAGTATGTAATGGTAGGTACTTTCTACGTCATCGTCTTTTCACATACCGGTAGGTAATTTTGAAGGGTGGTTCCAGGTGATAGTTATTATAATGTTCATCAATTTGTACAAAAAATTAGTTGTAGAATTTCCAGACGAAGTAGCCTACTTATTAAGTAGCTCGAGTTTGTTTACATCTGCACGAAATTAGGAAAGGAACCGAAGTCTCGGCTTGAAAGTTGGAACTCGATAACACGCACACGGAACAACTTCGCATCATAATTCAGACATGTATAGCATGTTCACAATAATCATAAATATTTCAACATATTATTGAAGTGGTTGCCTTCAACTCTGCGCGGAAAATGATCGAATTGTTTGGTTTGAAACATTCAGAAAATCCTCCTTCAGGAGTCCCGTCGAGAGTGTTGTGATCAACTTCAAGTTTATCAACTTGTTGAATTAAAAAACAATGCAAATATATATTCAGTCGTACGGTTATGTAAAAATAGATTAAAAGATTGTACTCACAGCTCAGGCTGAATTTGTCTTCCCTTTTTAAACAAACAAAATACAATTGAAATTTGCGAAATGTGTGGTCTCGCGACTCGCGGTACCCCATCAGATGAGGTCCCAGTGAGGATCAGTGAGGGGGGGGACACAAATAACAATAATGTTTCGAGGGTCCAAGTAAGGAAAACTATTTTAAATAGGCAGAATCAGGGAACTTAAATAACTTTTGGCACTTTTAAGTGTTAACCTTACTCACGATAGCCTCCTATGGTTGTTGACCCTGTTGGGGTACCCCTTGCAAGTTGCAGTACACACAGACGCCCAAGGCTAAACAGTACTGAATCGATTGATTTAATGATCGATCTATTTGAAAGCGTTACTTAATTAAAAAGGTAGTAATCAATTTCGAAGGCTAGTCGCGTCACCAAAAATAGATGAGAATAGCTGAATTTAGTGTCGATTTGTTCTTGATCCTTCAAACATTGGCCGATGCTTCGGCGATCTATCCGTTACCGTTCCGTATTTCTGAGTAACTATATGAACCCACTGCCGGAAGTCACGTGATATTTGGACCAAAATGTTGTCTGAAAACAAAAAAATCTTTCACGATATACTGCAATTTATGTGTGACGTCACAAGTACGCTCGCCCGCCTTACCTATACACGACCCGAGCTCGGCGCTTGCGCGCCGAGCGGGGTCGTTATAAACAACATAATTTGTATCAACCGAGGGTGCTTTGTAATAATGTTGCCTTGTCCTAGAAGGTGTTTCCCCAATGGTATTTTGTTTTCATGTGCGACCGTGTCCTTGACCTCGCTCATATACGCTCATATAGCCATGTTTCTGGACCTCGACCCTTCCGACTCAAATTTGGTATGTAGGCCTACCTTGATCAACAATATGGGCTGCATGCTCATATCACCGAATAGAGTTGTCAATTAGACCAATGTAGGTTTAAAACAGGTATAAACTCGGAAGTTTAAACCGGAGATGACGAATCCGGCCACTGTGTTTAGTTATAACTCATAGTCGCCCACAAATATTTGAATAAACTTCACCGTTATATCGTCGTTATAATTGTGTTAAACTGCGCACCAGATAACCTGATAAACTGATAGCCGATGACCTACCGAGCGGCAATTTGAACTACTGAACGGGTGGCCTCCTACCCACATATTGCATGTCATTTGCAGACCTATGCTAGCCACATCGAAATACAGATTCATAAATATTGTTCATTGATTGGAGCGATTTATTTGGCCGAGCGATGTGGATAGGTTAACACATGCTGGCATATCTGGGTGGGAGAAACCATTTAGCAACGAACGGGTTAAGCAACAATGAACGGTTATGGAGCACTCTTCAATAAACAACTGCGAACATCCGAATGTCACATGACCGACACCGCAGCTGAAGATGTTGTGAATCCCCAACTGTATTCAATGACAGGAAGTCAATAGACCAATACGCTTATAACCTTGTTATCAGAATTTGCAATATTAGTGCACTTGATACATGTCTACTTGCGGCTTGTACACACATTAAATATGTCACCCTGACAACATGTCCATTTCAACGTCAGTTCGAATGTATTACCTCCGTCAGCATGTCCTCGTGAAAATAGGCACAATACGGGTGTATTTTGAGTGTCGCGTTTTGAGCCCAATTAGAGCGTATTTGAGGAAAAATACGCTCTATATAAGCGTTCAAACACGGCGTTCAAACATGCCAGCATAGTGCTAATTTCAATACGAAATGCAGCATGTTGTCGTAAAACTAAGCACAATACGGGCTTATTTTAAATGTCAAGTGTTAAGCACATAATTATGTAGAGTGTGTTAGGAAAAATAGGATTAATGTGCAGGAAGGTTTGCCGTTTTTTTTTGCATCTGGAATTTCTGGGAACCCACCACCCCGAAATCTGCAAAACAAATAGTTTTTTACTCTCAATTTTTGTACACCCCACCGCCCCCAAATTTCACTAATTTTGGTCTAAAACCGCAACATATCCTACTGATATCATTCATAGGACTGAACAATTATCTCCTTTAGTTCAAATGGCAGTTTAACCTGTTTCAGAAGCTATTTTAATTGAAAAAAGTTTTAATGCAGGCAAATATTAAGATGTTTTCAAATACTGGGTTATATACACGTGTCTACCACATACACGCATTAGAGTTTCCAGGTCAGTGTGTGATAATAGTATGCTAGGTCCACCTGGGTGGTCAACTTGTATACTGCTAAATGGAAAACAGAAGCTCATATGTGCACATGACATTACTAGTATAATTAGGAACATGCATCCAATTTTACAAAAACAATATTATCCCTTGCATATCCAGGGAGATATAGAGGATATCCACACTTTTTCAGTGGATATGGGTTATATCTCATGAGTGATGACAAAACATTGAATTTCCACGAGTGGCTTTAGCCACGAGTGGAAATTCAAATGTTTTGTCATCACGAATGAGATTTAACCCATATCCACTGAAAAAGTGTGGATATTCTGTTTATTATATATACTTTAGTTACTTGCCTATGGCCCCCAATGAATGTCAATACATCAGAAATTTCACCAGTGGGATATCACTTATATCTCACTAGTGGGATATCACTTATATCTCACTGCTAAAACCTTATAATTCATGGGCAAGTATATAATAAATAGTTGTTTCCACTGCAAGATAAGTTACATGAACAAAACATGTTTTGGCTATTAGGCTGAAATACATTTAAAGCTGATAACATCTCAGGACATTGAACTCAATCTTGACTTTCGAATCACTGTTGATATTTTACTGACATATCCATGACATATCAGTTATTAAGCTCCAAATCAACTAGAGTTGACATATTTTGAAAATAAATACATAGAGAGGATATATATACCAGGCTGTAATTGGAAATATTATTTTATAAATTACTAATATCTGCAAACCTAGGATGTGGAACGACCTGCTAAAGGAGATATGCCAAATTCATGACACCATTAAGTTTAAAAGCAGACTCATAACATTATTATTGATTATGCAATTGCTGCCAGCAAGCAGTGTTGTATTCGCACCACTACACACTTGTATATGGTTGTCAAGTATATTGATAGGCAGGCTACGATGCTGTATTCGTGTGATTCTCCTGAATTCAAATGCTTGTTATTTTCGTACGGATGTATGTTGTATAACGAAGCTGATATGTTTGTTCATTCATATAAGTTTACGTTTGTTCATGCATAATTTAGAGCATATTTATATATGGAATTCGCGTATACAAAATAATTAATTGTGGATGATACACATATTTCCGTAATTTCTAACTATTTCCTGATTAGTTTCTCAACCAGTCAATCAGGTAGCATTATTTCATACCAAGTGCGTTAATCTACTGGAACATATTGTGCTATACTAAATGACAAGCATGCAGTCACTGTTACATACTTGGATACACTATGTGTTGTGAGAGTAGCATACCATCTGAGTTAATAGAAATGCAAATAATTATCTGATTACGATGATGCGCTGATGGCAGTTATTTTCTAGCCATTGATAGTCTGATTACTGTTTGAGACAGTTGCTTGGTCATTTCCCATGCACACAACAATCTATGCTTAAGGGTATCTGTGTCATCGGGACAAATTTATTTAGCTTCAGTTTTACATTTCTCGAATATTTTTTCTGGAGGGTGTCGACAAGGATTTTCTTCACCTGACTGTCTGACACGCAACCTGCAATAGCTTAATGACATCTCCACTAAGTCCAGATGAGATCATAGTAACATAAATATGGGGTTTGTTTTATAACATGTTTTAAACTGTTAAAAATGTGAAATATCGGCACAAAAGGTCTTTAGTAAAAATAATATTACCCCCCCCCCCCGAAATATGGGCGAAAAACGATGCGTTCAAACAAAGCCCATATAGTTTTTTTTCAATATGCAATTTGCCAATATTGGCACAATTTAATCTACTTTTGTTCATCGACACGACTTGATATATTCCCAATCTTTATAATGTGTTTTCAATGCGGCCAGCGCCATTCAACGAAATAACGGATATACGATCGATTTTGGTCTGTGTGAATATCTACTTCCAATATGAGCATACTTCCATGAGGACGTGTTGCTTCCGTATACACCTATAAGTGTGCGGCTCTGTTTAAATTTGTTTAGCGTTTTCGAAAGAGGACCGCAGTCTCGCCACGTTTAGGTGCGCCCCATCTCAGGTCTTCATATTCGTTGTCATACACTCCCCACGCTAGGTTGAGCAACATTCCTCAAAGAGTGTTCGCTTAACATAATGAGTTATCGATACTGACTATGGTGGAGTTGTTGTTTAACTAGATAACACCCAACCGACACTCTCATCTTAGAACATCCGTCAATCGAGATACACACGATCGGCTCCAACAAATGAACTGATTAAAATCAATCGTAATCGACGGTCCAGCACAGATGGAGACGTCATATGATGTCTATGATGATGCTTCGCCTCATTGAACCGTGTTTTGCTGGAACATCGAATGGTCTGATCTATTTTCCGCATTCAAGTACAGGTATATAATTTACTAACTGATGTGCCCCACTTCGTCCGGGCTATTTGGGGATTTCTTTATGATCGCCTCCGTCTTGGCAGAATATGAACAATACTGAGCGAACAACGTTGAAAAGTATTAGGCGAAAGAAAAATACTGTTGTTCGATCATTCCAGAAATATGCCTATTTGAGCGTATATGAGCGAGGTCAATGTCACAGACACGGTCGCACCTGAAATTCAACCCGCCCATATTGTTCCCGGGGTCACATATACATACATACACACAGACACAGAGAGAAGTTCCAAAATATATAATAGACTAGCTGATGTGCCCGACTTCGTCCGGGCTATTCAAAGAAAACAAAACGTTGAAACGTATTATAGGTGAAAGGCTGAAAGAAAAAACTATTGAGAGAACTATTGACAATGTGAGATTGATCTACTAATTGAAAGTGACAACGTGAAATTGGATCCTCTCTGTAACCTGTGGGGGTGTCTTCCTCTAGGTTACTTTATAATGTCAATAAAGACCTTATGATATTCTATAGTAGCTTAACTTGACAACGAGAGGAATTAAATATGCCCCGTTGCCCAGTCCCACTTCTAAATGAATGTTATATCTCAATGGTGAGTAGAATTAAATCAATGAATTAATTGAATAATCATAAATCAATCATTTATTCTGTACTAGTCTGACATCTATTATTTATGATATAGTACTGATTTCATGTATTTGCAATGGAGTACAATTTGTGCTAGCTCCATAATCACCGTTCCCGTAAATGGAATAGGACATAAACAGAGTGTCCTGATCTATGTCTATTAGAAATAATGTCAATTAATTCTCATTATTTACGTCGATTGATTATCAACAATTGTATTCATTGTATACATCACGGTATTGTTTTACTAACAATATTCAATGTGGGAAATAAGCTTCTCAAAGGGTGTTTACGTTGGGTGAAAGACGGTAGTCTAACTCGAAAAAACAGGATACATAGGAGTGTATCCATGATAAACAATAACTTTACTCTTGGTATCCAAAATAGATCGGAAATTCCCAACTGAACGCCTACTCAAAGGTAGTCAATGGGCTGATTTGTCTCAATAACGGGTGTACCTTAGTACTGCAAAATAGTTCAAGAGAACTTAAGTTTGATATCGCTATTATGTATCGTATCGTCTGATCAAAATAATGTGAGATTGCGTTCCCTTACGGAGGGGGAGGGCTTTTATACACCGGGATTGCGTTCCCTAGAGGGCACACAGTACGTTCGCTACGGTCACGTGACTGCGTTCCCTCACAAGCCTGCGTTCCCTTACTGGGTACACACTGCGTTCCCTACTCTGCGTCCCAGTAACCGTATCTAAGCACGCAGTGATTTCATGATAATTACGATGAGCTCCTGGGCGTATTAACATCACGTTTCGAGCCCAAGAACCAGACTGAAATGTATCGATCTCAGTTGGAGGCACGAACACGTCGTGACAAAGAATCCTTGCCTGAATTGGCACAGGAAATAAACCGGCTTGTTCGGATGGCATATCCTACTGCTCCACGGGGTGATAGGGATAGTTTATTATATAGAGCATTTAGAGATGAACTCCATGACCAGGAGATGGAATGGTCTATATGCCAGACCAGCACTGACAATATTGAGGATGCACTTAGTTTGGCACTCAAGTTTGAGGCGTTTCAGAGCAGCAGAAATAGGCGGAGCCAATATGGTCGATATCAAAATAACAGGGTTCGAATGCAAACTGAATGTTCAGACGATATGGTACGAGAGGAAAGAGAGAATAATAATTCTCAGGTGGAGGATGGAAAATTGAGGCAAATGGTGACAGATGCAGTTGAGGGAGCAATGAGAAGGGAAAGGCCCCAACGGAAACATTGCAATTATTGCATGAAAGACATTCACACTGAGGATAAATGCTTTAAAAAACAAAGGGATGAAAAGTACAATAACAGAGATAAACATATGAGATTCAATAGGCCCAGTACAACACAATTAACCAGTCCTGAGACCCAGACCAGTCAGGGAAACTGCTAGATGCTGTTTCTGGGGATCAAGAGGCAGCAGTAGATTTGGACATTATGCATGATATTACAAGACCCGAATTGATATATGAAATTTCGGAGCAGCAACATGTTGGTATGGTCTTGCAGGTGAACATTTATGGCCAAGCAGTCAAGTGTCTCATAGACACCGGTGCTACGGTATCAGTTCTGCACTCAAAGATTTTCAATAAAATACCAGAGAGCTCTAGACCACGACTGGAAAGTCGCTGTGGTCAATTAAAGATGGCCGATGGGGAAAAAGTTACCCCCTGGGTGCTGCCATATTTTCCATTAAATTAGGAGAATTTGATTGTCCATGTCGAATGATAGTGGCTGATTTGGACACCCCAGCAATTTTGGGGTACAATTTTCTCAATTGTAATGGATGTGAGCTGAATTTTAAACAGAAGATCTTAAAGATGCACAACATGGACGTTGGATGCCAATGAGAGAGTCAAGTTGACTCAACATTCAGACTGACCCTGCAAGAAAATGCCATTATTCCACCTTTATCAGAAATAATTTTGCCAGTTAAGGTAGAGAATGATGATATAATAGGAAGAAATGCGATTATATCGTCTGTGGGGAGATGCCTCAGAAAGAATGGTTTAATCTTAGCCACTAGCATTTTTGACCCATCACGGCATGATGTGCCTATCAGACTGATAAACATGGATAGCCAACCAAAGACTTTATACAAAAGTAGTCGTGTAGCCGAATGTGAACTCATTCAGGCAAATCAGATCCAGACTTTTCAGAAAACAGTGACACAGGGCGATGTCGCGCAAAATAAAGAATATAGAGAGATCGAAGAAGGTGCAGAAATCATATGTAATATAACAGAAAAAGATAACATATCAGAGGGGCCAGTTGAATTGCCGGAACACATTGACATTTTAATGGAGCAATAGTGTGGTCGTGATACGCAAAAAAAGGGGTCAACCCAGAAGAAATTGGTATACAAGCGATCTCGGTGTCATTCAACGCGGGAGAATCTCTGCTACAACATATCCAAAATCCGCTAAAATCCGCTTTGAGCAAAATCCAGGATCCAAGATGGCGTCCAACATGGCCGCCTTTAGTCAAAAGAGATTCTGACTGAGATTAATTCGACATAATGAGAACAAATGTTGCCATATTAATACAAATGTATACATTTTTGCGAAGGTAAAGTATTATGCCACATATCTATAGAAAAATTGGAACCCCTCGCCCCAGATGGCTGCCAAAATTGTGGCCTAAACTCGAAAATTTGAAATTTTTGCCTAATATCTTAAAGATCAATTCCTGTTGTTTGATAATGGTTCAGACTGGCGACATTGATTAGTCATATTCATGTTAATTCATCATCGGAGCAATGAAAGATACCATAAATGGGGTCCCAGTCTCATATACACCCTCAAAAATTTGATTTTACAGAACGCGGTATAAAATTCCACAAAAATCGCCATTGGGATTCCAGTCGTATATCAACAAGAAATGGACAGAACTGTACAATGTAAGTTGGGCATACCATTATCTATAATTACTCCAATTCAATGAAACCCAATTTGGCGCTTTGTCTTTAAATGGCTGCCAAAATGGCGGTCAAAATATGGAAATGGCAGATATTTAGAATGGTCGTCAGAGGGTTAGACCCAGAAGAAATTGGTAAAGAAACGGTTTTGTTGTCATTCGACGCGGGATAATCTCGTGTATAACATATCCAAAATCCGCTAAAATCCGCTTTAGGGAAAATACAGAATTCAAGATGGCGTCCAACATGGTCGCCAATAATAATGAAAATGGCAAATATGTAGTTATTCACGAAAACCCATTCGACAAAACGCCAATTCGGCACCAATACACATCATTGATTGAAATCAATGTTTTTTGTGGGTATGAGTAGCCAATCACGATTCAAAATGCTAAGATGGCTACCAAAATGGCCACCGAAAATTGTCGAAATTTAAGTTCTGCTCAGAGGAAAGCCGAAACAACACTTCGGTTGTGAGCTAACGATGACAGACCTATTAAACTTGTTGCCAATAATCTACTATCACAATCAGTTCAGCCCGAAATGTTCCAACTAAGCAGTATCTACTGCAGGATCCAACACGATGTCCACTTATTACGAGGGACTATCTGGAAATTAATTAAAAAGAAATTAAATTGATACGAATCTGGATTATTTGAAAACACAGTGTCAACATTTCTACTTATAACGACTATTCGGAACATCAAATATATGGGCATCGGTGGTAGTCCGGAAGCATCAGGCTATAATAGGTTTTCCAGTGCTGGCGAAAGTGAAAAGGACAGGAGGGAAAAGCGAATAATCTGGGGTTTATTTAATTGGTGGGCAAGTTGGTTATCGGAGCTGGGGAGTTTCAAAGTAAAATTATTTTCTTCAATATCAAGAGGAAAAATGAAAATTCGCACGTACATTGTATACCCTTCACACTTTATGTGACAATTCCGTGTCATGCGATTGTGGGTATATACATGTGGATAGAAACATTCTAGTACATATATAGACGCACCTATATCTTCTACACATTTAGTGAATTTCATCAATGATATGTAGACACAATGTGCGTCACGGCTGGATCTGACCCGTAGGCGTAAAGGTATCAACCATTTAGCTTGATTAACTGGCATTTCAAGGTTGTCATTGGATAGAAATGCCACATGAACATGGTGATTAACAACATGTTTGTCTAAGAAATGTGAACAATGAACATGTTATTTTCCGGATGTTAGACAATCAAACTGCCACATAAGGCGTTCATCCATGCTCATCAGAGCACGAAATATGTGCAAATTACTGACACGAAAACTATTTCATGCGGACGACGTACTCTAGACCTACATCCAACGTCATTTCCTATTAACTTTTATTGTTTGTACGGACGGTTTCGAGGTTTGAAAATCCCGCTTGTCCAAGAAAACCTCCACATACTTACGGAGTCGATGTGTAAACAATGTATGGGGATAGTTTCTTCATACATATATGTATTTGGCACACGTATTTTCTAGAACATAAGAGATCACCATTTACCGGAGAGTTGATATCTGGGAAGAGATCAGAGTAAAACTACTTTTCTTACATGTCGAATGGGGAATCCATGGGCTACATTTAGTTCCAGCTTGAAACTTGAAAATGATGGCCGAGCCCGAATAGTTAATATTTCGTCGCATCAGTGCTATAATGTAACCCACATTTTCAACTTTCCGAGAAAATGAAGGTTGAAGTTTTTAGACAACATTTCTCCTAATGTTGACAAAGCATGACGTATTGTTGTATTTATCCCAATGAAAACTGACATTAGCTGTTCATTGAACCACATATTGTTTTCTGTTTATTCCCTCGTTTTCTTTTAAAAAGCAATAGCTTGTTTGGAGATATGACATGCCAGCGACGATTCGTTTCCGTGCTATAATGAAGTTGTGCTAATAAATGCAGATTAAGCTAAATATGGTGGCAATCGCATTGTCTATGAACTAAAAAGTGCCTATTCTACACTATGAAAATTCACCCATGTGCATCATCATACAGAAATGTGTGGAACAATCACAAAATTTAAATCACCAAATGATCACGTGACTAACATGGAGATACTGCCATATAGCACACATTTTAGAATTCACAAACACAAAACAGAAGTCACGTGGACAACCTGAAGCGTCCGATTGGCTGCTGTTGGACATACGACCTCATAGCACGAATAATTGTAAAGATCGCTGGAGATACGACATTTGCTTCACTGGTTTGTGCGAATATTTGTCATCCAATGCAAGGACAGTTTGGCCCATCGGATTGGATTTTTTCTCACGATTCGAATGGTATCAAATACTCATTTCCCGCCAAAATGGATATACGACATTATAGCACTGATGAGTCGAGATTTTGTCAACCCGCGGGAAGCCACCAAAAGATTGAAAATAAATAGTTTTGATGTATATGAGCCACATACATGTATATGAGCCAACTATCAACTGCATCCACCACTCACAACTTCCATTATGTGATAAGCTGGGCAGAGTCTACCATTTTCGTTTTGGAACCATATTAGATAAAATTTATTGTTTCTTTTTGTCTATTTGGTCTATTTGATCAATTATTTTGTAGACAAGATATGTTCATCCCTAAATATCAAATGTGACCAGAACCCCAAAGTCGATTTTGGTTAAATTTCATACCACATTCGTTATAACTTATTAGTGAAGGACCAGAGTAAACTATGATCTAATCTATTAGAAATGTCATTGCTGTAATGATCAGTTGACACGATCATTGAAAGAATATACCCATTGTTTCCCAGTTCAGAGAGCAACAAGTGATAAACAGAAGTGATAGAAAATAGTATTTTTCACATCGGGTGGCCATTTTTGGTACTGATTTTTAAGTTTTTACATAGAGCTAGCATAATGGCATCATAAAGAGGTATACATTCGTATTTATTTAGTCAATTTTATTCATCAACCACTACTTATAATGGATTGAATGACACTGTGATCAATATTCGCCATTTTCCATATTTTGACCGCCATTTTGGCAGCCATTTTGAGACAAAGCGCCAATTTGGGTTTCATTGAATTGCAGTATTTATAGATATTGGTATGCCCAACTTACATTGTACAGTTCTGTCCATTTCTTGTTGATATATGACTGTAATCACAAAGGAGAGTTTTGTGGAATTTTATACCGCGTTCTGTAAAATCGAATTTTTGAGGGTGTAGATGAGTCTGGGACCCCATTTATGGTATCTTTCATTGCTCCAATGATGAATTAACATGAATATGACTAATCAATGTCGCCAGTCTGAACCATTATCAAACAACAGGAATTGATCTTTAAGATATTAGGCAAAAACTTCAAATGTTCTAGTTTAGGCCGCCATTTTGGCGGCCATCTGGGACGATGGGTTCCATTTTTGCCATAAACAGGTGGCACAACATTTTACCTTTGCAAAAATGTATACATTTGTATACATATGACAACATTTGTTCTCACTGTTATCGAATTAATCTCAGTCAAGAGTATCTTTTGACTAACGGCAGCCATGTTGGACGCCATGTTGGATCCTGAATTTTGCCCAAAGCGGATTTTAGCGGATTTTGGATATGTTATACACGAGATTCTCCCGCGTCGAATGACACCAAAACCGCTTCTATACCAATTTCTTCCGGGTCGAACCCTCTGACGACCACACTACAAAGTGGGGAAGGTTTATCAGAGGAACAAAGAGAGATAGTTAAGAAACTGTTATATCAACACAGAACAGTATTTGCTGTTAATAAGGAAGATCTAGGGTGAACACATTTGGTAGAGCATACCATATACACAGGAGATGAACGTCCCATAAAACAGGCACCACGCCGAGTCCCATTTGCACTTCGACCTCAGGTCGAGAGTGCAATTCAGAGAATGTTGACAGCCGGTGTCATAGAGAAATCACAATCAGGGTGGGCTAGCCAAGTGGTCATCGTTAAAAAGAAGATGAAGGACCCTTCAAGTGACAAGCCGCCAGATTGTCTCAGAAACTCAAAATACTACTCGTCGTTGGATTTATTCGCCGGATATTGGCAGACTCCTTTATCAGAGAAAGATAGGCACAAGACAGCTTTCGTCACCTCCAATATAACGCCCAATTCACATTATCAATTCCGTGTTATGCCAATGGGGTTATGCAATTCAGGAGCCACCTTTGAACGTTTGGTGGAGTATGTACTAGCCGGACTACAGTGGCCCACATGATTGTTGTTCGTTGACGATGTCCTGGTTTTTTCAAGGTCATTCCAATGTCAATGCGAAAGGTTAGGTCAGGTTCTCACACGTCTCAAAGATGCAGGGCTAAAAATTTCACCCAAGAAATGTCATATATTCAAAGAAAAGTGTTCATTCTTGGGACACATGGTCTCTGAACAAGGAGTCGAGCCTGATCCAGGAAAGATACATGCGATACAAACACGGGCGATACTCACCAAGGTCAAAGATGTCCGTAGTTTTTGGGTTTGTGCTCATACTACCGGAGACACATTCGCAATTTTGCAAAAAATGCGAAGCCACTCCATAAATTGACAGAGAAGGACACCAAGTTTGTATGGACGAAGGAATGCGAAGACGCATTTCAGACATTAAAGGCGACCCTTATAAAAGAGCCAATCTTAAGATACCCAGACCTGTCCAAACCATTTATTGTCGATACAGATGCCTCACAGGATGCGATCGGGGCAGTGTTGTCCCAAGTGCAT
Source organism: Siphonodentalium dalli (assembly GCA_032622095.1). Taxonomy (NCBI): domain Eukaryota; kingdom Metazoa; phylum Mollusca; class Scaphopoda; order Gadilida; family Siphonodentaliidae; genus Siphonodentalium; species Siphonodentalium dalli. The sequence goes on from CP136068.1 coordinate 11,138,155, forward strand.
GAAGATGGGGAACATGCAGTGGCTTATTATAGCCGGACCCTATCTAAACCCGAACGCTCATATTGTGTAACACGGAAGGAGTTATTAGCAATTGTAGATGCAGTACGACACTTTCACACATACATATTTAATACAAGGTTTGTAGTCAGGAGCGATCATGGAGCTTTGAATTGTCTACGGAAGTTCAAGAATCCGGAGGGACAAGTGGCCCGATGGATTAACATTCTGGCGACATACGATTTTACAATTCAGCACCGTCCGGGCAAGTTACATGCCTAAGCAGATGTGCTGTCACGATCAAGACCATGTACAGAATGTACAAAGTGTGAGAACTTAATGAGAAGAGATGTAATTAAAAGTGACTGTCAATGCGAGGAAAGTAAAGAAAGCATTAACATGGTGACGAGACAAAAAACAAAGCCATCCAATGTGAGCTCTCAACCACAGAATTCAACTGCTCAGGAATGGATAGCGGGATGAACCCAAACAGAAATACGAGAGGCTCAGGCCAGTGACAAGGACCTCGGGAAAATAGTTGAGTGGCATTGAGAAACCCCGGTGGGGACATATTTCAATGCTATCGCGTAAAACCAAGACATATTGGGCTCAATGGAACCGAATAGAATTGCGTGATGGAGTATTATACCGAAAGTGGGTGGATGAAAACCGAGATGAGATAATATGGCAATTGATACTGCCAACATGTTGGCAGCACATGTTGGCAGCAATAAGTCTTGAAAATGGATCACATATGGATCACATGTGAGGACATATGGGTACAAATCGCCTCACGGGTCGCATACGTGACCGATTTTACTGGACAGGGTATTTTAACATGTCCCATATTTATGTGCAGAAATGCCTAGAATGTCAGAAGAGGAAGCCGGGTCAGATGCTCGAGGGACCAATGAAACAGTATTTGGTGGGCGCACATATGGAACGGGTTGCAATCGATATAACAGGTCCACTTCCAAAAACTAGAGAGGGGAATCGGTACATTCTGGTCATTATGGATTATTACACGCGGTGGGCAGAAGCATATCCCATGCCTAATCAGGAGGCCATACCGATTGCTGACATATTCCTCAAACAGTTCATTAGTCGTTGGGGTATACCTTTACAAATACATACCGATCAAGGCAGACAGTTTGAAAGTGCTGTATTTCAGCATTTGTGCAAACTTTTAGACGATGACAAAACTCGTACGACTCCATTTCACCCTCGTTCCGATGGACTTGTAGAACGCCAGAATCGTACGCTTAAGGACATACTCAGTAAATATATGTAAACAATACAGCGAGATTGGAACACATACTTACCACTGATGCTGTTTGCATACCGAACATCAGTGCATGACAGCACAGGGTACACACCATGTATGATGATGATGGGCAGAGAACCTGACATGCGAGTTGACCTTTTTATGCCCGCGGACAATTGGACAATATGGACTTTACTATGAAGCAGGACAGGCCGATGTCCCGGAGTATATTGAGAAAGTCCAAAATAAACTGGAGAAAATACACGACGTAGCCCGCAACAATACGAAACATGCCAGCGACAGACAGAAACGACAATATGACATAAGAACTCGCAGCGACGATGAAATAAAATTGAAAGTAGGCGACATGGTGTTACTTAGAGTCACTCATGTGGGAAAGGGGCTTTCACGAAAACTTGCAAAAAAGTTTGATGGATCATATACTATCACTGAAACTCAAACAAATGTTCTATATAGGATCAAGAGAGGGGCAAAATTCAATTCTAGGGTAGTACACGCTGACAGATTGAAAGAATTCAAAGGAAGGGCGAAGCGTTGGTTCATACCGGGCCCTAAAACGGTAACGCGGTCCCAATAATTTTAAGAGATAGGCCTTTAAGGGCGCAGCCCATTAGGCACTATAGCTGACAGAAATTTTATAATTGAATAATCATAAATCAATCATTTATTCTGTACTAGTCTGACATCTAGTATTTATGATGTAGTACTGATTTCATGTATTTGCAATGGAGTACAATTTGTGACTGCTAGCTCACTAATCACCGTTCCCGTAAATGGAATAGGACATAAACAGATCGAGTGTCCTGATCTATGTCTATTAGAATTAATGTCAATTAATTCTCATTATTTACGTCCATTGATTATCAACAATTATATTCATATATTAGTTGAATACATCACGGTATTGTTTTACTAACAATATTCAATGTGAGAAATAAGCTTCTCAAAGGGGGTTTACGTTGGGTGAAAGACGGTAGTCTAACACGAAAACAGGATACATAGGATTGTATCCATGATAAACAATAACATTACTCTTGGTATCCAAAATAGATCGGATAATCCCAACGGAACGCCTACTCAAAGGTAGTCAATGGCTGACTTATCTCAATAACGGGCGTACCTTTATTGCTGCAAAATAGTTCAGAGAACTTAAGTTTGAGATCGCTAGTATGTATCGTATCGTCTGACCAAAATAATGTGAGATTGCGTTCCCTTACGGAGGGGGAAGCCTTTTATACCCCTGGATTGCGTTTCCTAGAGGGCACGCAGTATATATGGCTGTCTATGTGGGGTATATGGATTATTTCCATGCATTGAGTGAGTGCTACTAGCGTTAGCAGTTTGCGGAAGTCCCACTGGATTTGCATTATAGCCCATTAATCTCCCTGGCCTGTCTCTATAAGTTGGGTTTATGTGACCCACATTATCTGTTATGCCATGATCTGGGTTTCGGTCAGACCAGTGTGTATATGTGTTGCCTTCATATGGTGGGCATATGTCTTCCCTATTAATACCGGTACCAGTAGCCCCTCGATTGTGTGTATGAATGCCACTGTTTGTCTCTGTCTGACGTTTCTCTATGCTGTGTGTTGTAATCACTGGTTCCTTTGTCTGATAATTATGTATGTCCTCTAGTTTAGACATAACTGTCTTAATATGTTTTTTCCAGTCCATCTAGTCTTTTTACCAGCGTACTCTCATTGTCAATAATGTCATCTGGTTGTTTCTCACAATTTATGTTATTTATTGTGTTATCTGTCATGCAATTCTGTGTCTCATCTACGAAGTGAGCCTGTCTTTTCGCTGAACTACGTGTAACAACTTTCCGTCTTCTGTCTTTCGTCATTGTGAATGAGTCAAATTTGTGAGCTACTGCTCGTGATTCTGGTTTGAATCGATCCGTTAACCGCTGCCACCAAATTGTGTAACCTGTGAGGGGGTGTCTTCGTCTAGGTAACTTTATAATGTCAAAAAGACTATATTATATTCTATAGTAGCTTAATTTGACATTGAGAGGAATTAAATATGCCCCGTTGCACAGCCCCACTTCTCAATGAAGGTTCTATCTCAATGGTGAGTAGAATTAAATCAATGAATTAATTGAATAATCATAAACCAATCATTTATTCTGTACTAGTCTGACATCTATTATTTATGATGTAGTACTGATTTCATGTATTTGCAATGGAGTACAATTTGCGACTGCTAGCTCCCTAATCACCGTTCCCGTAAATGGAATAGGACATAAACAGAGTGTCCTGATCTATGTCTATTAGAATTAATGTCAATTAATTATCATTATTTACGTCGATTGATTATCAACAATTGTATTCATATATTAGTTGAACACATCACGGTATTGTTTTACTAACAATATTCAATGTGAGAAATAAGCTTTTCAAAGGGTGTTTACGTTGGGTGAAAGACGGTAGTCTAACTCGAAAACAGGATACATAGGATTGTATCCATGATAAACAATAACATTACTCTTGGTATCCAAAATAGATCGCCAATTCCCAACTGAACGCCTACTCAAATGTAGTCAATGGGCTGACTTGTCTTATTAACGGGCGTACCTTTGTACTGCAAAATAGTTCAAGAGAACTTAAGTTTGATATCGCTATTATGTATCGTATCGTCTGAACAAAATAATGTGATATTGTGTTCCCTTATGGAGGGGGAGCCTTTTATACCCCGGGATTGCGTTCCCTAGAGGGCACGCAGTACGTTTCCTACGGTCACGTGACTGCGTTCCCTCACAAGACTGCTTTCCCTTACTGGGTACACACTGCGTTCCCTACTCTGGGAGGGCACGCAGTGCGTTCCTAGTAACCGTATCTAAGCGCGCAGTGATTCACGAACCGCAAGTTGAGCTTCCGGACCGTGACGTCACCAGTAAACGAATAAAATAATGATATATAACGAACTAAAGTTTCAAAAAGGGTGACGTATTGAATGAGGCGAAGGGTTGATAGGTGAACAAAAACGAAACGAAATGACGCGCTGATAAACGAAAGATGAAAACCTAACTTTGTTACAGCTCATATTGTTCCCGCGATAAAAGTAGGCCTACATACCAAATTTGAGTCGGATCGGTCCAGCAGTTTTAGAGTCTATAACATACTATGCACACAGACTGAAGTTCCAAAAATATATAGACTAGCAGGTTAGCCCGCCACTGGCGGCAATAGTCAGAAACATGACAATATTTAATTTGTTTAATTAACTTTTTAAAATAATTTTTTAATTTAATTGTTTTAATGAGTTAATTGTACCTTTTAATTTACTGGCTTTCATTTTTTAATTGAATTTTTTGTTTTTCAATTTGACCCGATTTGACCTTGAATTGATCATTTCCAAGGTCATTGTCGGGTCGGGGTCACAAGTTAACCCGTCCATGACACTTCCCGTAGGTAGCAAGTTTGAGCTCAATCGGTTCGAGTCTATAAAGGACACACACTTATATATAATTTGTGGGTACCTGCTTCAACGTGAAGATCAACTCGGGCGGAAAAAATGACCTGATGAAAATCTACCCCGTTCCTAGGAAGCCCGAAGTACGAATTAAGTACGAAATTTCGCCTCGAGACGGTCAATGGGGCCGTATTTATACTCGTCGTGTATATAGACGCTCTTTATCAACGACATTTCGTATACGAACGGCAATCGTCAGAAACATGACAATTTTTTTATTTTTTTAATTAATTGTTTTAATTAATTTGTTTATTTTTCAATGAGTTAATTGTGCCTTTTTAATGTTTTAATTAATTTTTTTGTTTTTCAATTTTAGCCGATTTTGTTTTGTTTTTAATTTACTGGCTTTTTTAATAATTTTTTTGTAATTAATTTAAAGGACTTATTCGCTCTAGAAACTACAAAACGCAATCGGAAAGCCCTCCCTGTTGTGATTAAAATGATCCAAGTCCCATTCCAATCGCATAATAAATAACCCGTAAAATAAATAAATAATACCAGCACCGGTATTCGGAGATTTCCGTGACTAAACTACGAGTGACGTACTTGTGGGGAGCGAATTAAAAACACAGATTCGGAGCCGGAGTTTATTATGCAGACTACGAGGACGTAATCGTAAGTCAGCCGATACTAAAATGCGGAGTCGTATGTGCGCGTGTGGTGTATAGATTACGTTACGCTTTGGCCGTTTATCTGGAAATAGAAGACAATAACTATGTTAATAAAGTAATTAATAGCCCCTAGAATGATTGTTGTTTTTGTAGCCATTAATAATTAACATGCCGGCACATGTCTGTTTTGGTAAATAGATGGCAGTAATAGTGCTTTGATTGAATAGAAAGAATGCGAACGTTATCTCTCTGGTCATACATATATAAGAAGCGCCCAAATTTATATAAACACTGGGCTGAATAATGTTAACTCTATTTATGCGCCTTTGTTTTGTGTTTGTTTGTTGTTTTACTTTCGATATAAATATCCCGAGTATCTGTCATCTCCACATATTCCAAGATGGCTAGTAGATGTAGTGTGTAGTGTGTTCAGTTGTGGGCGGGCTAGCGATCCATTATTTAGTACCTCCAAAAAGACAACACAGTGCGTAATTTAGAACGCTCTTTATTGTCTACCGCTTTTGGGAGACGGAAGCATGGACGCTCTGTATATTTAATTGTCACAATACCACATACAAAATCACTCATGACATTGAAATATAGCACGTTCATAATTGAGAACGCTCTTTATTGTCTACACCGCGACGAAAACATGGACGCTCTTTATTAGAGGCAATCATTGGAGTTTTTCTATGCTAACAATTCAAAACAAATCATCTCTAGAAAGTCAATATGTGCCATCAAAACGTAACATAAAACAAACAACAAACTGAAAAACAATGCCAGGCTAGCCTTCAATTAAACAAAATATCGTTATGCCAAACTGCAGCCTAACTAATAATTATTGTAGTTTCAACAGTCTGTTGTGTATTCGAGTAAATTATTTTGTTTACTCACTTATCGATCTTGACTGGAAGGATTTTAGCAAGCTGTTCACAGTCGTGCACTTCTCCACACAAAATGTTTCGCGTGAAGAAACAGATAGGAACATTATTATGACGAATTCAAGCCATCATGATACATGTACTAGTACAATAACTACCACCTTTTTAATCACACCCATTTGTATTTAATTGTACGCATATAGCGCACAACGGGATGACACTAATGTGTAAACTAGATTCCGAAATTGGTACCATACAACGAAGAATGAAGTACCGGTATATGGCCTAACTTGTATTCTTTCAGAAACAGTTAAATTAGTTTTGCACGAAATTCCGCTCGCTCATTGCATTTCTGCATAAATTAATCTCATTTCAAATAACTTTTATCGCATCAAAGTGCATTTTACCCATCATTATTCGTTATATAATCCACATTCTAGCAAAGCCAGTTCATAATTCAGCACATTCAAACAGTTTTATTCTGTGATCGCTATTTATCGTAAAGGCTTAGGTAATTATCCAGCGTAATTTATCAACTCGTTACGCGATTGGCGGAATTATTTCAAGCTCCACCACCGCTGTCTTCGGTAAGCGTCGATGCAGACGATCGGTCATGTGACCGCGTTGTGGTCATGTGATCGCACTCATTGACTGACTTCGGATATTTCCGCGATTTTTTTAATATCATAATAATATAAATACTATCTGCTCGATTTTCAATTTTCTTGGCGAAATGGGTCTGTTAGACATATATTATTATTATTATGACGATAAAAAAAATATTTGTTTGAGAGACTAATTCCTTTAATGTTATGTTTTTCAATGAGTTAATTGTGCCTTTTTAACGATTTTACCTTGAATTGATCATTTCGAAGGTCAAGGTCAGGTCGGGGTCACAATTTAACCCGTCCATGACACTTCCCGTAGGTAGCAAGTTTGAGCTCAATCGGTTCGAGTCTATAAAGGACACACACATATATTGTGGGTACCCATTTCAATGTGAAGATCACCTCGGGCGGAAAAACTAACCCGATGAAAATCTACCCCGTTCCTAGGAAGCCCTAAGTACGTAAGAATCGCACAGAAGCGAGTTCCAGATAACGTAAACAAAACCGTATGCGAAAGCCGAAGGGAACAAAGAGCGTTAACCGGTTAACGAAAATCAAATATGGAAGATCTTTATCAACGATAGTGCGGATACGAACGCTCATTAACTATCAACGCGATTAAACCCGAAGAGCCGTTTTTTGGTGACTGAGAGTGGAGAACGGGTCCTCTGAGCTTCTCCAAAACGCCGCTACGACCATTCCCGTGGGATTTTACTCTTAGATGGGAAGTTTGAGCCCAATAGGTCCAGCCGTTTTCGAGTCTATAAAGAACACATATATTTATATATATATATATATATATATACGTAGTTCTCAAAATATATAGTACTAGCAGGTTAGCCCGCTACCGGCCGCTTGTCCGAAACATGACATTTGTTTTATATTTTTTTTTTAATTTTTAGCTCCACGCGTTTCAATAAGGAAAATGTGTACCCGGTAGCTCCACCCGTTTCCGAAATCTGGTCTGCGCATGCGCGAAGCTGGCGTCGCACGGGCTCGGCGACCCGATAAAATTTGTACCCGGCGCAAGATACATTCACATAGCAAATTTCAAGTCGATAGCTCCACCCGTTTCCGAGATCTCGTCTGCGCATGCGCTGCACGGGCGTCGCACGGGCTCGCCAATACGACAACGACCACTGCCTGGTCAAACTACACCCACGTACCAAGTTTCGTCCCGATCGGTCGAGAATCGTAGATTTGTATGAAGTACAACACACACACAAACATAAATATATAAGAGAGATATGTAAATTAGATAGATTGTATTAAAATATATAGGAGATATATGTAAATGATCTACACACCATTACTGGTGTTTGTCAAAGTTTAGTGGGGTATATCAATACTCATTCACGATCATATCATTGAGGTCCGGAGGGTGTGGGCTATCTCTCGAATACACGGAGTTCTCAAAATATATAGTATAGACTAGCAGGTTAGCCCGCCACCGGCGGCTTGTCCGAAACATGACATTTTTATATATATTTTTTTAATTTGTACCCGGTAGCTCCACCAGTTTCCGAGATCTGGTCTGCGCATGAAAATTTGTACCCGGCGCAAGATACATTCACATGCCAAATTTCAAGTCGATAGCTCCACCCGTTTCCGAGATCTCGTCTGCGCATGCGCTGCACGGGTGTCGCACGGGCTCGGCGACCCGATAAAATTTGTACCCGGCGCAAGATACATTCACATTGCAAATTTCAAGTCGATAGCTCCACCCGTTTCCGAGATCTCGTCTGCGCATGCGCTGCACGGGCGTCGAACGGGCTCGGCGACCCGATAATATTTGTACCCGGCGCAAGATACATTCACATAGCAAATTTCAAGTCGATAGCTCCACCCGTTTCCGAGATCTCGTCTGCGCATGCGCGAAGCGGGCGTCGCACGGACTCGCCAATACGACAACGACCACCGCCTGGTCAAACTACACACACGTACCCAGTTTCGTCCCGATCGGTCGAGAATCGTAGATTTGTATGAAGTACAACACACACAAACATAAATATATAAGAGAGATATGTAAATTAGATAGATTGTATCAAAATATATAGGAGAGATATGTAAATGATCTACACACCATTACTGGTGTTTGTCAAAGTTTAGTGGGGTATATCAATACTCATTCACGATCATATCATTGAGGTCCGGAGGGTGTGGGCTATCTCTCGAATACAAGGAGTTCCCAAAATATATAGAAGAGATGACATTTATTTGAATTTATGTTTTTTTGGAATTTTTTAATATTTATTTAATTTTTATTCTGATTTACCTATTTATTTAATTTTATTAATTTACGCATTGTTTGTTTTTCAATGAGATAATTCATGGTACCCGTTCTAAACATCCCCGTTCCTAGATTATTCCCCGAATTGATTCGATGAAATCCCCCCTTCATAGGAACGACAGACAACGCACTGTTTGTTTTTCAATGAGTTACTTCATGGTACCCGTCTCCCCGAAAAGAGCAGACAGTCAATTAATCCCGTCGTGAAATATCTCTGCATAATATTTCGAGCGATAGCGTTGCGTTGAATTGTAAACAAACGCTGCTTAGATCAATTCTGCCGTTTTAATCGAGATAATTGCATTTCGTCGCGCATCCGTATATTGGACGCATGGGGTCAGTCGTTTAGCCACATCCATTGCAATAAAGAGCATTAATCCTTAACACCTCCGAATATGGTCAATATAAAGATTGTTGATGTCTTAACCCCCGAAGTGGCGTTTGCGGTGATTTTGGTGATTGGGAAGGGATAAGAGGTGCTCTGAGCGTCTCGAAAACGCGACCACGACGGTGTCGTGGGATTTTACACTTATATACGAAATTTGAGCTCAATATGTACACGCGATTTCGATTCTATGAAGTACTGACATATATGCACACATATATACACATATATATACGGAAGTCTCAAAATATATAATAGACTAGCAGGTTAGCCCGCCATCGGCGGCTTGTCCGAAACATGACATTTTTTTAATATTTTTTTTTAATTTTTAGCTCCACGCGTTTCAATAAGAAAAATTTGTACCCGGTAGCTCCACCCGTTTCCGAGATCTGGTCTGCGCATGCGCGAAGCTGGCGTCGCACGGGCTCGGCGACCCGATAAAATTTGTACCCGGCGCAAGATACATTCACATAGCAAATTTCAATTCGATAGCTCCACCCGTTTCCGAGATCTCGTCTGCGCATGCGCTGCATGGGCATCGCACGGGCTCGGCGACCCGATAAAATTTGTACCCGGCGCAAGATACATTCGCATAGCAAATTTCAAGTCGATAGCTCCAACCGTTTCCGAGATCTCGTCTGCGCATGCGCTACACGGGCGTCGCACGGGCTCGGCGACCCGATAAAATTTGTACCCGGCGCAAGATACATTCACATAGAAAATTTCAAGTCGATAGCTCCACCCGTTTCCGAGATCTCGTCTGCGCATGCGCCGCACGGGCGTTGCACGGGCTCGCCAATACGACAACGACCACCGCCTGGTCAAACTACACACACGTACCAAGTTTCGTCCCGATCGGTCGAGAATCGTAGATTTGTATGAAGTACAACACACACACAAACATAAATATATAAGAGAGATATGTAAATTAGATAGATTGTATCAAAATATATAGGAGATATATGTAAATGATCTACACACCATTACTGGTGTTTGTCAAAGTTTAGTGGGGTATATCAATACTCATTCACGATCATATCATTGACGTCCGGAGGGTGTGGGCTATCTCTCGAATACAATGAGTTCCCAAAATATATAGAAGAGATGACATTTATTTGAATTTATGTTTTTTTGAAATTTTTTAATATTTATTTAATTTTTATTCTGATTTACCTATTTATTTAATTTTATTAATTTACGCATTGTTTGTTTTTCAATGAGATAATTCATGGTACCCGTCCTAAACATCCCCGTTCCTAGATTATTCCCCGAATTGATTCGATGAAATCCCCCCTTCATAGGAACGACAGACAACGCACTGTTTGTTTTTCAATGAGTTACTTCATGGTACCCGTCTCCCCGAAAAGAGCAGACAGTCAATTAATCCCGTCGTGAAATATCTCTGCATAATATTTCGAGCGATAGCGTTGCGTTGAATTGTAAACAAACGCTGCTTAGATCAATTCTGCCGTTTTAATCGAGATAATTGCATTTCGTCGCGCATCCGTATATTGGACGCATGGGGTCAGTCGTTTAGCCACATCCATTGCAATAAAGAGCATTAATCCTTAACACCTCCGAATATGGTCAATATAAAGATCGTTGATGTCTTAACCCCCGAAGTGGCGTTTGCGGTGATTTTGATGATTGGGAAGGGATAAGAGGTGCTCTGAGCGTCTCGAAAACGCGACCACGACGGTGTCGTGGGATTTTACACTTATATACGAAATTTGAGCTCAATATGTACACGCGATTTCGATTATATGAAGTACTGACATATATGCACACATATATACACATATATATACGGAAGTCTCAAAATATATAATAGACTAGCAGGTTAGCCCGCCACCGGCGGCTTGTCCGAAACATGACATTTTTTTAATATATATTTTTTAATTTTTAGCTCCACGCGTTTCAATAAGAAAAATTTGTACCCGGTCGCTCCACCCGTTTCCGAGATCTGGTCTGCGCATGCGCGAAGCTGGCGTCGCACGGGCTCGGCGACCCGATAAAATTTGTACCCGGCGCAAGATACATTCACATAGCAAATTTCAAGTCGATAGCTCCACCCGTTTCCGAGATCTCGTCTGCGCATGCGCTGCTTGGGCATCGCACGGGCTCGGCGACCCGATAAAATTTGTACCCGGCGCAAGATACATTCACATAGCAAATTTCAAGTCGATAGCTCCACCCGTTTCCGAGATCTCGTCTGCGCATGCGCTGCACGGACGTCGCACGGACTCGGCGACCCGATAAAATTTGTACCCGGCGCAAGATACATTCACATAGAAAATTTCAAGTCGATAGCTCCACCAGTTTCCGAGATCTCGTCTGCGCATGCGCCGCACGGGCGTTGCACGGGGTCGCCAATACGACAACGACCACCGCCTGGTCAAACTACACATACGTACCAAGTTTCGTCCCGATCGGTCGAGAATCGTAGATTTGTATGAAGTACAACACACACACAAACATAAATATATAAGAGAGATATGTAAATTAGATAGATTGTATTAAAATATATAGGAGATATATGTAAATGATCTACACACCATTACTGGTGTTTGTCAAAGTTTAGTGGGGTATATCAATACTCATTCACGATCATATCATTGAGGTCCGGAGGGTGTGGGCTATCTCTCGAATACAAGGAGTTCCCAAAATATATAGAAGAGATGACATTTATTTGAATTTATGTTTTTTTGGAATTTTTTAATATTTATTTAATTTTTATTCTGATTTACCTATTTATTTAATTTTATTAATTTACGCATTGTTTGTTTTTCAATGAGATAATTCATGGTACCCGTCCTAAACATCCCCGTTCCTAGATTATTCCCCGAATTGATTCGATGAAATCCCCCCTTCATAGGAACGACAGACAACGCACTGTTTGTTTTTCAATGAGTTACTTCATGGTACCCGTCTCCCCGAAAAGAGCAGACAGTCAATTAATCCCGTCGTGAAATATCTCTGCATAATATTTCGAGCGATAGCGTTGCGTTGAATTGTAAACAAACGCTGCTTAGATCAATTCTGCCGTTTTAATCGAGATAATTGCATTTCGTCGCGCATCCGTATATCGGACGCATGGGGTCAGTCGTTTAGCCACATCCATTGCAATAAAGAGCATTAATCCTTAACACCTCCGAATATGGTCAATATAAAGATCGTTGATGTCTTAACCCCCGAAGTGGCGTTTGCGGTGATTTTGGTGATTGGGAAGGGATAAGAGGTGCTCTGAGCGTCTCGAAAACGCGACCACGACGGTGTCGTGGGATTTTACACTTATATACGAAATTTGAGCTCAATATGTACACGCGATTTCGATTCTATGAAGTACTGACATATATGCACACATATATACACATATATATACGGAAGTCTCAAAATATATAATAGACTAGCAGGTTAGCCCGCCATCGGCGGCTTGTCCGAAACATGACATTTTTTTAATATTTTTTTTTAATTTTTAGCTCCACGCGTTTCAATAAGAAAAATGTGTACCCGGTAGCTCCACCCGTTTCCGAGATCTGGTCTGCGCATGCGCGAAGTTGGCGTCGCACGGGCTCGGCGACCCGATAAAATTTGTACCCGGCGCAAGATACATTCACATAGCAAATTTCAAGTCGATAGCTCCACCCGTTTCCGAGATCTCGTCTGCGCATGCGCTGCATGGGCATCGCACGGGCTCGGCGACCCGATAAAATTTGTACCCGGCGCAAGATACATTCACATAGCAAATTTCAAGTCGATAGCTCCAACCGTTTCCGAGATCTCGTCTGCGCATGCGCTGCACGGGCGTCGCACGGGCTCGTCGACCCGATAAAATTTGTACCCGGCGCAAGATACATTCACATAGAAAATTTCAAGTCGATAGCTCCACCCGTTTCCGAGATCTCGTCTGCGCATGCGCCGCACGGGCGATGCACGGGCTCGCCAATACGACAACGACCACCGCCTGGTCAAACTACACACACGTACCAAGTTTCGTCCCGATCGTCGAGAATCGTAGATTTGTATGAAGTACAACACACACAAACATAAATATATAAGAGAGATATGTAAATTAGATAGATTGTATCAAAATATATAGGAGATATATGTAAATGATCTACACACCATTACTGGTGTTTGTCAAAGTTTAGTGGGGTATATCAATACTCATTCACGATCATATCATTGAGGTCCGGAGGGTGTGGGCTATCTCTCGAATACAAGGAGTTCCCAAAATATATAGAAGAGATGACATTTATTTGAATTTATGTTTTTTTGGAATTTTTTAATATTTATTTAATTTTTATTCTGATTTACCTATTTATTTAATTTTATTAATTTACGCATTGTTTGTTTTTCAATGAGATAATTCATGGTACCCGTCCTAAACATCCCCGTTCCTAGATTATTCCCCGAATTGATTCGATGAAATCCCCCCTTCATAGGAACGACAGACAACGCACTGTTTGTTTTTCAATGAGTTACTTCATGGTACCCGTCTCCCCGAAAAGAGCAGACAGTCAATTAATCCCGTCGTGAAATATCTCTGCATAATATTTCGAGCGATAGCGTTGCGTTGAATTGTAAACAAACGCTGCTTAGATCAATTCTGCCGTTTTAATCGAGATAATTGCATTTCGTCGCGCATCCGTATATTGGACGCATGGGGTCAGTCGTTTAGCCACATCCATTGCAATAAAGAGCATTAATCCTTAACACCTCCGAATATGGTCAATATAAAGATCGTTGATGTCTTAACCCCCGAAGTGGCGTTTGCGGTGATTTTGATGATTGGGAAGGGATAAGAGGTGCTCTGAGCGTCTCGAAAACGCGACCACGACGGTGTCGTGGGATTTTACACTTATATACGAAATTTGAGCTCAATATGTACACGCGATTTCGATTCTATGAAGTACTGACATATATGCACACATATATACACATATATATACGGAAGTCTCAAAATATATAATAGACTAGCAGGTTAGCCCGCCACCGGCGGCTTGTCCGAAACATGACATTTTTTTTAATATTTTTTTTTAATTTTTAGCTCCACGCGTTTCAATAAGAAAAATTTGTACCCGGTAGCTCCACCCGTTTCCGAGATCTGGTCTGCGCATGCGCGAAGCTGGCGTCGCACGGGCTCGGCGACCCGATAAAATTTGTACCCGGCGCAAGATACATTCACATAGCAAATTTCAAGTCGATAGCTCCACCCGTTTCCGAGATCTCGTCTGCGCATGCGCTGCATGGGCATCGCACGGGCTCGGCGACCCGATAAAATTTGTACCCGGCGCAAGATACATTCACATAGCAAATTTCAAGTCGATAGCTCCAACCGTTTCCGAGATCTCGTATGCGCATGCGCTGCACGGGCGTCGCACGGGCTCGGCGACCCGATAAAATTTGTACCCGGCGCAAGATACATTCAAATAGAAAATTTCAAGTCGATAGCTCCACCCGTTTCCGAGATCTCGTCTGCGCATGCGCCACACGGGCGTTGCACCTTAACACCTCCGAATATGGTCAATATAAAGATCGTTGATGCCTTAACCCCCGAAGTGGCGTTTGCGGTGATTTTGATGATTGGGAAGGAATAAGAGGTGCTCTGAGCGTCTCGAAAACGCGACCACGACGGTGTCGTGGGATTTTACACTTATATACGAAATTTGAGCTCAATATGTACACGCGATTTCGATTCTATGAAGTAATGACATATATGCACACATATATACACATATATATACGGAAGTCTCAAAATATATAATAGACTAGCAGGTTAGCCCGCCACCGGCGGCTTGTCCGAAACATGACATTTTTTAAATATTTTTTTTCAATTTTTAGCTCCACGCGTTTCAATAAGAAAAATTTGTACCCGGTAGCTCCACCCGTGATGATACCCTGCCTGTTTGGTGGCAGTCTAGACAGTTTGACCTACATTCTCTGCAGTACTCCCGTCGGTGTTTGACCTATATTCTCCGCCCACGCGTCGGTCTATTTGTATACCGGTTGGGCATGTCCAAAAAATTTCGAAAACTTCAAAAATTTCAAAAACTTCAAAAACATCAAATATTTCAAAAAACTTCAAAAACTTCAAAAATTTCGAAAACTTAAAAATGTTAAAAAAATTCAAAAAATTCAAAAATTTCAAAAATTTCAAAAACTTTAAAAATTTCAAAAACTTCAAAAATTTCAAAAAAATTCAAAAACTTCAAAAATTTCACAAATTTCAAAAAACTTAAAAAAAAATTCCACATCACGTGATGGCTATTGTTATAAGGGTTGTGAATGTACTAAGTTATAATATTTTATTATGGAGAGTGATGGTTCTTCAGAAAAGTGGTATTGGCTCGGCCAGAAAGTACCTAGATCCGAGATTGTATATTTCTGTCAAATTATTATTATTTATACGATAGTAATCACATCTATCGTTAATTTGTCAATAGGTCACGAGGCCTCGACATTATGGACGAGTCTATTGAGTTCGTCTGTTGGGTACCTACTTCCGGCCCCTACTATAAATAGAAGAAGCGTTGTGGTATAAAAGGTAATGTGTATATCATAATGTTGTCACTATGGTACGCGTAACTAATGTAGTATGTTCCAGTCAGTTAGGATGTCCTGTGGATGTGATATATTTGGCTAATGCACTACGTAACGTCGTATGTAAGAGGGGTTTCTTAATTTGGAGGAATCGTTCTATAGGCGGATCATGCTGGCTCTATAAGACGGGTAAACTTATGTGTGCGGGAGCCGCTAGTCACGCGGAAGATGGAATTCGAAGACTGCGAAAGTATGCCAGAATAATTCAAAAGATCGGATACCCAGTATGCCTGTCCAGAGTTCGTATAATTACCATGTCAGCCGTTCATAAATGCAGCCCATTATCATTAAGGTTATTGGTCGAATATCTCGGTGGTAACTATTATCCAGAAATTTTTCCTGCTGTGACATTCTACACTGAGTGTATCCACTTCGCTTGTCACCTGAGTGGATCTATTTTAATAACGGGTATAAAGAATCAACGACAGATCGTACGTGAGGTGCTACCGAAAATTCTAGAACTCGAAATCTGCAGTAATGGATGAATATCTACATTCTCTGTATTATGACCCGAGTAAACCAGGTAGTTTCGGAGGAGTTGAAAAACTATATCAGGCTGTTAAAGCTGAAGGATCACACGTTATCAGCAGGAAGAAAATTCGAGATTGGTTCAGTTCTCAAGAGACCTATACGCTAATTAAACCATCTAGACACAAATTTCCTAGAAGTAGAGTCGTGGTTGAAGGCTTAGACTCGTTGTGGGACTGTGATTTGGCAGACTTGACTGCTTCAGGAAGTCGTTATAAATACATTTTGGTTATAATCGATGTATTTTCAAGATACGCTTGGTGTCGTGCCTTGATAAAGAAAGATGCGAAACACGTCAGTGAAGCTTTCGAAGATGTGTTTCTTCACGAAACACGTAGACCATCCATACTGAGAACGGACAAGGGGACGGACTTTAATTCAAGACCCGTTCAGAGGTTATTCAAGCGGGAAGGAATCAAATACCTGTCGACCGAAAATGAAACTAAAGCCAATTACGCGGAGAGATTAATAAAGACCCTGAAGACGAGGTTATATAGATATCTCGTTCACAATAGTATTCAAGAATATTCCAGTGTATTGCAGGATATTGTGGAAAGCTACAATAACACGGTACACCGTTCCACCGGTTACACACCGACGTCAGTTAATAAAGGCAACGAATCTGAGGTGCGCTATCAACAGAAACTACTTCTTCGAGAGGGTAGTGTCAAATTAAAAAAGTACGAGTTCAAGGTCGGTGACAGAGTGAGGATATCACACATCAAAGGAGTTTATGACAAAGAATTTTATAAGAAGTGGACGGGTGAAATTTTCACGGTGGTACTGCGATATAGAAGAGGTGGTGTGAACGTTTACAAGTTGAAAGATTGGGACGAGGAAGAAGTCACAGGCTCATTTTACGCGCAAGAATTACAAGCAATTAAAGTGGACCCTGATGCAGTTTACAGAATCGAGAAAATACTAAAAAGGAGCGGGAACACAGTTTTAGTTCGTTGGCTGAATTGGGGTTCTAAATACGACTCTTGGATATCGAGAACTGATCTAGTGAAATACGGAAAGTGATGAGATTATACTTATCTAGCCGTCATAGTGACGATTCTTTTCCCGGAAATGAAGCGGGTGATTTCACAACGCCACTACCCGCTGATTGGTTACTAGATTCATGATGGACGTGTTGCCTGGAACAATTTTCTATAAAACCCGAGGACCCGCATGACGTTATGTACGTATGTTGTGACGTATGCGAACATTCATTCGTTTATAATAAAATGGCACCCGTACTAAGAGTTATTTATAGAGGCAGTAAATCAACTTATAAGTACGGTAAGAGTCATGACGTGCGCGTTACTAGGACTGACCCGCAGTTTATAAGGGTATACGTCTTGGATGGTAATTTGGCGCCTATAAAAATTACTACTTCAGAGTACACGTTGAACTTTAGCCGTAATGGGGACTCCGTACTATTATGACTTTGATCTTAAAAAATATGTACCCTACGATGACTCGAAGTACCTACCCGAGACTGAAGCGAAACCTGAAAAACTTATAAGGAAAGCCGCAGCTAAGAAGATAAAAGTTAAAAAGATAAAAGCAGGAAAAGCGAAGAAGACAAACATTGGAAAAGTTAAAAAGGAACCCTCAAACGACATATTCTCCTCACCAAAATGAGTAACTTACCTACATTTTCGAAGGCTACTGAAAGGGCGGAAGTTATGCAAAGGGAATGGATGGGATACAACCCCGTTAACCAGATAGTAGACGGTGCTCCTATAGAGTTCAACGTACCATCGACGTCTCAGAAATATATTGATTTTCGAAACAGTTTTCTAAACTTGACTTTGAAAATTGTGAAAGGTGATGGAAGCGCTTTGAAAAAAACTTCAAAAGTAGGAATTATTAACGCACCAGTCCACTCATTGTTCTCGTCAGTCGACATCGAGCTTCAGCAAACTACGGTATCAACATTAGGACCGTTTTATCCTTACAAGTCTTATCTGGACGTGCTATTGAGCGCGGATGAAAATGTTATCAACAATGGTCTACAACAGCGGATGTGGTACAACGACACGCCCAACGAATTCGACGATACAACACCCATCGGAGGCAATCTAGGTTTTTATGAAAGAGTGAAGCTCACGGCGGAAAGCAAAGAAATAAAAGTTTCCGGACCGATACTACATGATCTGTGCCAACAGGATAGATATATAATCAACGGTGTGCCCGTCCGCATTAAATTATGGCCCGTGAAGAATGCTTTCGCACTAATGAATGGCGAAGAGAATGAAGATTACAAAGTTAAAATAACCGGTGCTAGTATCAGAGTTTGCTTTTGCAAAATGATTCCTAGTGTTACCAAAGAAATCGAAGAACGGTTGAAAAAATCTGATGCCATTTATCCCTACCTGAGATCCGCAGTGAAGGCTTTCTCTATCGCCAAAGGGTCTTTCAATTTCACAGCCACTGACTTGTTTCAAGGAGATATACCTCGGCGTATCATAGCGGTTATGATTGATGCTGCGGGATTTAATGGAAATTACAAGAAAAATCCACTGAACTTTCAACATTTCAATTGCAGTAGCGTGGCTTTCACAGTGAATGGACAGTCATTACCTAGCCGACCACTGAGCATGAATTACGGGAAGGAAGATTATCTCGAAGCTTACAGTAACTTGGTACGAGCGTATCCCGGAACGTCCATATCACGAGAGGATTTTGACGGTGGTTATGCTATTTACTGTATTGACCCGACTGGATCTATCGAAGACGGACAACCGGTGGTCAAGGGATTGACGCAAATGGATATTAAGTTCACAGAAGCATTGTCGCAGACTATAGTGTTATTGGTATACGGGACTTTTCCATCACACTTCAGCATAAGCGAGGCTCGCATTGTGTCTTCTCCCAACTAATATTTTTGTGTATATTATTAGTGTTGAAAATAAAAAATTTGAAAATAAAACATAAGTTTCGTCTCGTTATTTCAGGGACCCCCCCCCCCCCACCGAAGGTATAGAAAAACAACAACAATGAATTATAATACAAATATAAGTTTTATTTTGACATAGTTATCCATTTCTTATTCAATAATCTTTCCCCCGGTGGTTTATCTATCTTCTTCATCATCGATGGTTTCCGAATTGCTGAGGACGTTGTAGGTGATTGCGTCTTTACAGCCGTTTTCTTGATGGTATTTTTCAGTAAACGTTCATATTTGTCATAAGGTATGACCACATTTTTTTAATATGTTGACATTATAAATGTTCAATCGGTACGTCCTTGAGTAACAGAGGCACTGCTTTCAAATTTTTCAGCAAATTTTGTCTCTTCCTAAGCACGCTATATTTCTCGTCAGCTAAGAGTCTATAAAACTTCTTGTAAGGCACTAATGTTTGTATATTCGTAACAGTCAAAACACCCTGCAACACATTCAAACATATTTCCGATAATGCGTTTATCTGGTCCGTAGTAGCCGTCTTCAACAGAGATATTAACTGCTTCCTAGAACAGGATGCGAGTAGTGACAAGAACGCTGCATTTCTAGAGATCCTGGCACTCATCCTTATAAAGATTTGTATATTATAGGATATTCACCGGGAAAGGTGTCAGTTCTTACACGAAACTCTGAATCAGTATTAGGCGTAGCGTCGATTATGAGATATCCATAGGGTCTGTCCAACACCGCATCCTTATAACAATCAGTCAGAAAACGTGATTTTCCCGGAAACAGCTGTTGACCTAAATATTTTATTTGATTCGCATCACGCACGCTTTTCAAAAGAATGGTATAGGAAGTATTCAAAGCTATAGTTCTGGCGTGTTTACCTTTTTGGAACAAGTTTTGAGTTAAAAATATAACTGATAAGTTCTTATGATGGCAGCCTTGTGTGAATAAACATTCCATATCGGATTTGTCCAAAACTTTGTGAGCCAAATCATCCAGAATTATCATAGCCGTCGTACCGTCCGCAAATTCACTCAGTAGTTCTTTGGAGGGAAGACCTTCGTGGAAATTTATGTGTGGGATGGCTATTTCCATTTCATCGAATAAGTCCTGATGCACTCCGAAACAGTATAGAAATTTCTGGGGATGAGGGCCGTCTATCATGTCTTCTATATTTTGTAAGAAGCGGAAAGTCCATCTGGTTTTCCCGCTCTTTGTCGCACCCGCGATCACGTAGCTGGAATTCGGTAAGAACGGTATTAATGACATGCCTAAGGCGAACGAACGTGTCACATATTCCTTATAAACTACTCTCAATATCCGAAAGGGATAGTGTCCATATTTTCTAGTATCACTCTCTTCGTGTATACCACTCTGTATACCTTCTTTTGAATTCTGTTGTATAGGATAGGACGGGCACTACCTCTACATATCTTCTTTTCAGTTATGAACACCTTGTCGGGTACGCCGGATTCACCTTCCCGCTCTTTATCTACCAAATGTCGTCTCTTCGGCTCTACAACATCAGGGTCGTCCAATGCCTTTCTCTTTCTATCAATCAGGGTGCTCATGGTCTTGAAATTAATGGCCTCAGAATTGATATAATTTAAACTGAAGCCCCGCACCTTGCACACCTCATCGCAGGCAGTCGTCCTGTAAGCATAATTCTTCGGTCCGGCGCTTCTGAATTGTGTGATAGTGTCCCCCTTTAACTCATCGGTCAGATCCCCGAGAAAATCACCGCAGCTGACGTCGGGGCCTCCCGTCTTTTGTACGTAGATGATGGAATCTAAAACAGAAATGTAAAATATTTTGAGGACCTAATATCAAGCTAGAGCATAATTTGGTACGCAAAAAAAAAAATAGTACTCACCAGTGTCAAAATACAGCACATTTTCTCCTAGATGATCCAGTACATCATACAACTTGAGACGAGCCCAGGAGGTAGTGTATATGGCCAGAAATATATTAGTCTTATTTTCATCGGGTAGGAAATGGTCGTCGTGGGTGTAGGATAACTGAATGTGGCTGTCATTGATAATGTGGAAGTCCTTCACGAGCTTCTTTGGGTCGGAAATCAAACTGAAGAATTTCTTCGGTTCACTGTCGTGAATTATCTCCGTCTGCGTCATGTTCTGTCTCTCTCCAAATTTTCCCCTGTAATGGATGAATGAATTAGTAATGCGATATAGTTTATGCGAATAATAAAAATTATTTATCTAAAAAAAAATAACTACTTACCAGAGAACGTTCAACATGAGTTTCGAAGTGGCTCTGAGTGCTGGCTGTTTTTTTACATTTTCGGGATCCAAACGAATCCCCTCGACCCTTTCGTAATCATTCAGATATCTGCACTCGTCCTCGGCAGTTTTCACCCAGGCTGGCCAACCGCTAGCTTCTTGTTTGAGTTTGAGAAAGCTGAAAACAAAAAATAAAAATGTTTTTTTTTCATCCCGTACTCAATGATACCCCCGACCAAAAAAGGGAGGGGAGGGGGCGGCGGCGCTTTTCGTTTAAAAAAATATACTTACGAATTGACGTATTCCGAGAAGAGTCCACCTTTCTTAGTATCCTGATTGTATTGCGTGGTATCTGTCCAGTGATATACTTCGTATATTTTCGTCACCACGTAACCCTTCTCTATGGCCATCATTATCTCCGGCGTCGTCCACGTCCCTGTTATAGATCTCGCATCGGTTCCGTGATCGCACGTCGTTTGTCTTTGATCTTCCGCGCATGATCGACACAAAGGAAAGGTGAGTTTTCCGTGAGATCTCAATGGCAATACGGGGTGGTACAATTTCCTCGGAGGAGAAACCTTCACCTTAGCCAGCCCGAAATATGCGCTGATATCTTTAAAGTCCTTAGTTATTATTTCAGGATGCCCTACTGGCATTTTGCCCGATTTATTTATATAAGGATACAGGGACGTGAAATCTACGTATTTGATGCTCTCACGGGGGCCCGCGTCTTTGTATAATTTGCAGGCATTTGTCCTACCTAAAAAGATAAAAGAATTTTTTTTAGAAACAAATTTTATTTATTTTTATTTTATAAACTTCATTTTTTTTTTTAAATATGGAAACTTACCTCCGAAGAAAGCATCTCGTGGCATAAGTCGAGGTTATACATCCAGCTGCGACAAGAAGTCCCGCAGTTTTTCATTATTCTTTTTCTGCTCAGTGAATGTTTGCTCCCAAATGCATACATATTTGTAGCCCGCCTTCTTCAAAAATTCACGCTTTTTGATGGTCAGTGTGTACAGTTGATTCAGTGTCTGTTTAGTCAGCGGGTGTTTGGAGATGTGTCTGTTTCGTGGATAACACGTCAAACAAGCGTGATGAAAACAACCTAAAGAAGAAAAAATACCGTTTATTGTATATGATCAATTAGGGGAGGATGGGACAAATGTTTTAAAATGATTATATGTTGTACTGGAGATGTGTCTGTTTCGTGGGTAACGTGTCAAACGAGCGTGATAAAAACGACCTAAAGAATAAAAATACCATTTATTGTATATGAACAATTAAGGGGGGATGGGATAAATGTTTTAAGATGATTATACGTCGTACTCACCGTGAAATTCGTAGCAGGTGTTGGTCTCCTGACAATATCCATCCACCTTGTACTTTGAATTTGGTACCTTGAATTCACCGCGGTTCAAAGCGTGTTGTATGTCTCTATTTTTATTGTGGGCCAACCAGGACAACCATTGGATGGAGACGTTCGAATATTGGTCCTTGTCACCGTAAAACCCGTTAGGAACTTTGCCTATAGGCGTACTAATGAATTTTTCATCAGTAATTTCAATTCCAGACTCCTCGGCCGTATCCCGTTCTACCCAATCATCACCGAGCAATACTCGCTCTTTATCATTCAATTTCTTCAGCAAACTGGTTTCTGATTGATCAGAGTTAGTGAGAGTTATAGAATAAGTTTCTTCCAAGAACAATATTTTATAGGCCTTCATGCACGCAGAAGATATCGTTATCGACATGAATGGATCTACCTTATTCTCGGTAACTTTCAAAAACAATGACCGAAACTTCAAACAAGCCTGACGCAAGATATCAACGTCAGAAATGCAGTAAGCCAATAATTCTTTCTCTAAATTGAAGATTTCACCGGCTTTAGTTTCGTGCCAACGTAGAAACGCCTCCCTGTCTGTCGTCGACATGGTGTCAGCCCCGTAATACGTTGAATCGGGATACGGCCCCTCATACAGTCGGTTCTCCTTCCTATTGAAGAAATGAGGGAAATATCCTGAAATAAAATGTTTAAATTTAATATTTAAAAACAAATGGAAACGATATATATATTATTGAAGAAATGGGGGAAAATATCCTGAAATAAAAATTTAAAGAATGTGTAAATTTAATATTTAAAAACAAATATATAAAAAAAATGCATATACCTTTTTTTAGTTCCTTCAAATCGAAAGCCTTCGGGAGAGCAGCCAATCGCATCGTCAGAAAATTTAGCGAATCTATTATTCGAATCCCATGGTGACCTAGCATGTACATGACCTTCGATCCAGAATAAATAATTTTGCTAGGCCTCATCCCCTGGAAAACCATGTATTCCAGCAACAATATAGCGTCGTAAGCCTTGTTGTTATGAGCCAATACCGTGGCGTTTTTATGGTGTTTAGTAAACAGCCAGGTTCCGAAGTTCAGTAGAGTGTCCGAACCAGACGCTATGTACTGTCTTCTTCCGCACGTGTCGCTACACGGTGTCTTTTTGTAATCGCCTTCTTTATCCAGGCTACCGCAATGATCGCATCGAGTACCGCAAACGTCGCAAGTCGAATCTGAGTTCACTGGCGAGTCCAAACAAGAGTCGCAGGCTGTTTGGGCCACCACCAAATTGGGCTGATGTCGATTTAATCCGCACGCCGGTCGTTTACAGTTTAAGCACCTAAAAAATGAAACAAATTTGTTTAGATTACTGCGGGTTGGTGAGATGCGGGTACAACAATTAATTTTTCGTTCAGAATAAAATAATGTACTTACCGGCGACATTGACTGCATCTTTCCGCTTCACTGCACGTAGAGCAAGGGAGTCCCATTTTGTATCCACCGTCACATAGGTACACCTCGTCTTGAGAACATTCAAAGTCGTAGAATATGAACTTGTTGACATCTTTCACTTTCTGTTTCGGAGGTCGCAAATAACAGAGGTGACCCGGAAGTACCCATTCCTTACAAGATGAACACGACCATTCTCCGCAAATGTGGGGTATTTCTGTTAGATCCCTCTTCGCCCGATTCATTACACTTCCACACTCTTTACACTTCAAATATTTACAGCAATTGGATAGTTTATTATCAGGTGCCTCTTTGTGTCTTTGGTAACAGTTCAAAGATCTACAGTCCATATTACAATCGTGGCACGTTAATAACTTGCCCATTAATAAAGGGTCAATCAAACATCCCTCTGTTTTGCATACTATGCAATATGACGTGCAGTTATGTTCATCTTTCTTGTTGAAAGGCTTTAAACAATTTTCACAAAAGTAAGATAGGCCGTAGAATCCTGAAACACTGACTATCGGTGTGTAGTGGTCCTGATTATGATACAGATATATATTTCTGTCATAGTTGTTGCTGACTCTGGATACTTTTTTTCCAATTTCGCCGCATATGATTATAATATTCACCTTGAAGAACGATTCATACTTTGGTAGGTCGGCGTATGATCCCGGTCGGTCGGCGGAAATACATAAATCTTTAAGCAGGGTGTTTGCTAACACTTTTTGTTCATTTCGTCCTTTAGCTGTTAGGTCCTTATAATAGGTTTTCGTCACTTTACCGTGTTTTAGAAAAATTTCGAGCCGTGATAATTCGGGATAAGACGATATAAGATCTTCTGAAACGGTACTAATCCTGGCCATCGCGACGCCTATAGCTCTAGGCAAACAGGAGTTGTCAGTATTGTGTATGAAGACTGTTGATTTTTTGTCCAGAAGTGATTTGTCGCCGTCGATAGGAACTCCACTACCTGAGCCACTGGGTTGCCTCAGTGACCCTACAGTTATTCGAAATGATTGGTCCAAGTCAATATGTTCGTGCGATGTCAGCACATTAGCTATTTTGTCGATAATCAACTGAGAATTCAGGTCCGACCATGCCGTTAACGGTACTATGATGGGTTTATCCAGCTGATCGGTATGAAGGATAACTCTTCCCAGATCATTGTCTGCCAAATCACCTCTCGTCGTTCTTAGTAGGTGATCGAACATGTTAGTAAGTCGTTCCGTCAAGTCTGACAACAGTTCACCGCGCCATTGATGGTCGAATTTCACGTCGTATATACTTTCCACAGCCGATGACCTCATGAATGATTTTATTTCACGAAGATTGATCGTGTAGGACTGATTAGCCGTCTGTTGCGTTTGCTCATCGTGACTAGTGTCGAGAGTAACTTCCTGCGGTTCATTCCGTCCCGTTAAATCTAGAGCGGATGACTGGTGAGCGGCTCGGGATGAGTCCTGGGGTTGAGACGGTGCGGGGGTTGGCCCGTCATTATCGGGCGACTGCTGTCTACCCTCCAGATATATCAATCTGTCATACGTATTTCTGTCTGTCTCGGACATTGAGTCCACTCTCCCGGTGATGCCTCTTAGAAAGTCATCACTACTAAATCCCTTGGCGTGCAATTCATCGATTAACCGCTCCATCTGAAAAAAGCAAATACTTTAATGAGCTAAAGGTTCCATATAACATATTTATAGCAACTCGAAATCACGGTGCTTAATGATTGGTTGCTATTTATAGCGCATGAGTCGTCCATTTATTTGAAACCCGTGACGTGTAAGAGCTATATATATAGACATTACGAAATTTCATTGACCTATGATCATTATAGCATCAACTCGAAATCACGGTGCTTAATGATTGGTTTCTATTTATAGCGCATGAGTCATACATTTATTTGAAACACGTGACGTGTAAGAGCTATATATAGACATTACGAAATTTCATTGACCTATGATCATTATAGCATCAACTCGAAATCACGGTGCTTAATGATTGGTTTCTATTTATAGCGCATGAGTCATACATTTATTTGAAACCCGTGACGTGTACGTGCTATATTTAGACATTACGAAATTTCATCGTCCTATGATCAAAAAAGGGGCGGGCATTAATTATTAATGGCTCCGCCGTAGGCGCTACTCGATTGGTCTATTTCATTTTTTCAACGTCACCCATCATATAAAAAGACGGTGATTCGATGTACTAACTCATTCGCAGCTAAATTTTCATTAAGAAAGGATCATGGATTCTAAGATTCTCGTCAAAAATTTAGGGAGGGACCGATTTCTCACAGTCGGTGAATATGAGGACCGGAAATACGTTGACTTACGAATATGGAAAGAAGGCAAAATCCCTACGACATTCGGGGCTCGTATGAGCTTACAAAGATGGCAATGTCTGACTGAAAATATAAAGTCCATCGGTGAACATTTAGTATCCAGGAGTCCTATGGATAAAGTACATCTGGGACACAATCTACATGCGGTTTTAGACCATAATAATGGTGTAGTACACTTACGCCAGTATTTCACCCCGAAGGACTCTGAACATTTGCACTCCACGAAGAAAGGCTGTACGATTAACCAACAGGAATTTGATGTATTGTTTCAACACATTGACGCCGTTAATCATGTTTTACCTGAATTAAAGAATGTGAAAGCTTGTTATTTAACGCACGATGGACAGATGGAAGCGTTAGCGTGTACAGAATGCAATCCTGGAGGTTATGGATTTTACACTCAACGTGATTATTGAACTTTGCCCGTGTGAGGAATACTTATTTTCATCGTAAATAAAATATTAACTTATACCATGTTATTCTCAATTATTTCGGACATATACCCCGCGTTGGGGGAGGGTGTGTGTGTGTGCGACGATTATTCATGTTTAAATGTTTTGGTGAATTATCGAAAGATCTCTATTTTTATTTATTTTATTGACGGCGACGTCGAACCTTCCTACATGGTGAAAACCGCATCAAGATCCGACTTCTAGAACTCTAGATAAGGCATATTATGTCCATTGCACGTGCGGCTTTAATGACGTCATAGATATTTCAAAATAGCCTATCTCCGAGGCGGAGAGAGGTACGGACGAGCCGTTTTCAGATTATTTTTCAGACAGAAGGGGACTATCGTTTGTGGTCGGTTAAGACGAGATATTAAGTTTTTTAATTTATTTTGCCAATTAGCGGGATCCCTCTATTTTACCCCCATGGAAATAATGTATATACTCGCGAACACTCATTTTAAAGATTACCCCGAAGAACTGTTTAAACAATTTAGTTCATTTCAGAACTGAACGAGTACCGTAGGCCATCACTATCATTTACACGATACATCGCCGAAAAAGATTACAAATTCTCCAAATTGTGAATTTATTGGTCGGAAACGTGGACCCTCTTTATAATAGGGCGACGGAGGAATTTGACTGACAAATATTCAAAACCGTGTTATATCTGTCAAGTTTAAAAGTAGACATCTGTCTTCCCTCCCCAAATAATGCGTTATTTAATTAAGCATGGCGGATATTTAACCTTTTATAGGACAGGCCGGCAGTATGCTAATAAGCCAATTATACTACATTACAAATTATACTAGCTGTTAATACACCGCTGATCACGTGTCGCGGAATGAAAATGACTGCGAGTGTATCGGCTAATTCCAATGAACGGAAATGGGCAGAACGTTGAAACATCTGGTGTAATTATACTGTAACGTGAATTTCGGTCAAGCATAGTGGCGATGATTCGTTACTGGGTATAATATAAGGTGAAATTCTTCACTTGACACAAAACTACAGACATGGAAACACCTAATACATTTAGTGACGGCGAGACACCCACGATGGAAATGGTATGTATAAATATAACTTTTATTTCATTTTAAATTGAACATGATATTTAGTTAGAGACAATAGTAGCGTTCGTTTGAGAAATATTCATACTCGTTGAAACCGGGGATTTCTTTGTGTATTGTTTTTGAATTCGAACAATTTATATAGTATACTCGTATTCTGTCAGCGGTGCGATTTTATTGGTTTTTAATTACACAACCCCAAACGCTCTTTATTCATATCGGGAAAACAGTAACTAATAACGCTTTTAATATATCCGAGGGCTAAACGAAAGACGAGTTGCTTGGAACAAGATTTTTATAACATATTCATGTAAAGCCTATATTTTTTACTACTGGCCCTAAAATAGTAAGGAACCATATTGATAACCCAACATTGACACACCTTCGTTAATCACTCGTATCCGTATAATAATTTTTTTTTAATCCGAACGTCTTTTCTTCTGTTTCCAGCCAAAAGACGAAATGAGCAATTGGGACGATTGGGAGCTGAGCGACGAGGAAAAGACAATGACTTCGTGCACGTGGGACAGCGATGACGTAGAGCCGCCGAAGAAGAAAGGGGACAATAAGGATTAACGCCCCTGACAATTTCTATAATAAACGGATTAATGTTTTATCGGATTTCGTTCCATTCTGTGTAAAAAAGGGTATAGTAAACATATATATTTTATTCACTATAATTTGATCTACGCATTTTATAACTGTGTGCGTGGGGGGTGCGTTCATACACTCGCAAATTTTACGGCAAACACTAAAACATTTCGTATATATTAATTTATGAGGGCGTGGATTATAAATAAAGTTTACCTGGCAAATTTGCGAATTTATCAATGTACCACCATAGACAGAGATATATTTCAAAACAATTTTGTATAGAATATATACTTATACTCACATTATATCAAACGTTCCTCGTCGTATCTATTTTCATTGAGCCATCTATGATATCACATCAAGAAACGACCGTTTATATACCTGAGGTGGGTCGACGAAAAGCTATATATAATAAACATGTCCGTACGTGTTTATATATTTATAGATGGGGGATCGAGTCTGAACGTGTTATAGCGAATCGACTGGCCTGCAGAAAGCGGCTGTGTCAGGACACGTTTTAATAGATAATTTATACAGAAGCACATGGTCGAGAGTAAATCGATATTGACTCGTAGTATGTGACGTGAGAATGCGTGGGCGGCCGAACTTGTCTGAACATGTCCGGCCAAAAATATCCCTTCCGTATAATAATATGCTAATGGGGATCATAAACCGACGCGTGGGCGGAGAATATAGGTCAAACACCAACGGTAGTACTGCAGAGAATGTAGGTCAAACTGTCTAGACTGCCACCAAACAGGCGGGGTATCATCACACCCGTTTCCGAGATCTGGTCTGCGCATGCGCGAAGCTGGCGTCGCACGGGCTCGGCGACCCGATAAAATTTGTACCCGGCGCAAGATACATTCACATAGCAAATTTCAAGTCGATAGCTCCACCCGTTTCCGAGATCTCGTCTGCGCATGCGCTGCACGGGCATCGCACGGGCTCGGCGACCCGATAAAATTTGTACCCGGCGCAAGATACATTCACATAGAAAATTTCAAGTCGATAGCTCCACCCGTTTCCGAGATCTCGTCTGCGCATGCGCCGCACGGGCGTTGCACGGGGTCGCCAATACGACAACGACCACCGCCTGGTCAAACTACACACACGTACCAAGTTTCGTCCCGATCGGTCGAGAATCGTAGATTTGTATGAAGTACAACACACACACAAACATAAATATATAAGAGAGATATGTAAATTAGATAGATTGTATCAAAATATATAGGAGATATATGTAAATGATCTACACACCATTACTGGTGTTTGTCAAAGTTTAGTGGGGTATATCAATACTCATTCACGATCATATCATTGAGGTCCGGAGGGTGTGGGCTATCTCTCGAATACACGGAGTTCTCAAAATATATAGAAGAGACTAGCATGTTAGCCCGCCTCTGGCGGCATTCCTCACATGGCTTTGTTCGAAAAAGCAATTGCAACAGGTTCCGAGACACTTGTGCTGCATTTGAACCAAATTTCGTCGAAATCAGCAATAGCAGGTTAGCCCGCCACTGACGGCATTCGTCCCATGACTTTGTTCGAAAAAGCAATTGCAACAGGTTCCGAGACACTTGTGCTGCATTGGCACCAAATTTCGTCGAAATCAGCAAGTTTTACCCGATTTGACCTTGAATTGACAATTTTGTAGGTCAATGTCATGTCGTGGTCATGATTTGACCATTCCAAAGCACTCCCCGGACAAAAGTACAGAAATCCGCCAGTTTTACCCCATCTGAACTTGAATTGACCTATTAGAAGGTCAATGTCACGTCTGGGTCATCATTTGACCCGTCCGTGACACTTTCGGGACAAAAGTACCCATAGGTAGCAAGTTTGGGCTCAATCGGTTGACCCGTCCCGAGTTGACCATTTTGCTTCCATAGAATTTTAATGGGACGAATGCCGCCAGTGGCCTAATATTTAAATTTTAACATAGGATTTCGCATTCAAATCGATTTATGTCGATAAAACTCTTATTTTTCAAAATTTCAAGCTGAGACTTCGTGTGTCTGCGTGTAATACTTATATGTTCTTAAAATGACACAGTCCAACACGTAATTATGTTTTAGATGGAAGAAATTAAATGTTTTATATGCTAAATTTTAACATAGGATTTCCCATTAAAATCGATTTATGTCGATAAAACTCTTATTTTTCAAAATTTAAACCTGAAACTTGGTGTGTCTGTGTGTAATACTTATATATTCTTAAAATGACAGAGTCCAACACGTAATTATGTTTTTGATGAAAGAAATTAAATTTTTTCGATGCTAAATTTCGATCGATAACGTTGCGTTGAATTAAGAAATAAATACACGGTGTAGAGGTGTGTATGGTCAGGTTGTACCACAAAATACTGATTGTAGGACGACGCGTAGTGGAGTCCTACAATCAGTTTTTTTTTGTGGTACAACTTGACCATACACACCGATACACCATGTATTTATTTCTTTTGTAATACGACTGAAATTTTCTGGTCATAATTCGACTGAATAATCAACGAAATACTGCGCTTTTTCGGTCTCAGGTGAGAAAACATTTCGTGGTGTAATTCGTATTGGGCGTACTCGATTTCTTTGCACGGAGTACTCTGGTAATTTGTTTGTGTAAATAATCGTTGTGATTGGTTAAAAAATGATGTGTTTTCAGCGGCGCCCGTGCCTTTCATTTAAATTGTACAGGAAATACGATTGCGGTCATTTCTGTGTTGAACGTTGTAGGGACAACATGAATATGATCATCGACTATGGACCATTTTCCTTACACAAAGCGATCTAAATGATCTAGTTTACTAAACTAATCTTATTTCCCTTCTGGTGAACAAACGCTTTCAGTTTCAACTTGATTCCGAAATATCGAATATGATCGAGATTCGAATCGACGAATGCACAGCCCGGCCCCATGCAAAATACAATTTTAACGATTTATTTTGTCATTTAATATACTTATTAAGTAACTTTCTTTGGTCGTAACATATATCAATATATACCATAACATCATCTGGACCATATTCATTGGCAACCAAACTGCTTTCAAGCGACAAGTCGCTAGAAAATTCGCAAGATTGTCAAGATGTAGCAAAATTCAAAGGGTTACGGGTGCGGGTGTACTCCGTTGGTGCCCCGTTTGCGCGGAGTTAGAAAAGACGGGAAAAGTCGCGTGCGGCGATCTGAATAAACCGATTTTGTTCGTGGTACAATTGGAAAAAGTAGAATTGTATCACAAAACTGGAACGAGATAGCCAAGGTAACTCGGGCCACTGGCCAATCAGGACATGGCTTTTAAGCATAGTTAGGCAGGGTCGTATTACAATTGTAAACAAACGCTCTTTTATAGCGACGCGTCATAAACAAGCGCTCATTAAATTATCACGTGATTAACCCCCGCATTGCCGTTTTTGTGACTGAGGGTAGAGAACGGGTGCTCTGAGCTTCTCCAAAACGCCGCGACGACGAGTCCCGTGGTTTTTTTTACCCTTATATGGGAAGTTTGAGCCCAATCTGTCCAGCCGTTTTCGAGTGTATAGAGGACAAATATACACATATATTTACACATATATCTCCGTAGTTCTCGAAATATATAAAAGACTAGCAGGTTAGCCCGCCACTGGCGGCATTCGTCCCATGGCTTTGTTCGAAAAAGCAATTGCAACAGGTTCCGAGACACTTGTGCTGCATTTGTACCAAATTTCGTCGAAATCAGCAAGTTTTACCCGATTTGACCTTGAATTGACAATTTTGTAGGGCAAGGTCAGGTCGTGGTTATGATTTGACCCGTCCAAAACACTCCCCGGACAAAAGTACAGAAATCCGCCAGTTTTACCCAATTTGACCTTGAATTGACCAGTTTGAAGGTCAATGTCACATCGGGGTCACGATTTGTCCCGTCCGTGACACTTTCAGGACAAATGTACCCATAGGTAGCAAGTTTGGGCTCAATCCGTTGACCCGTCCCGAGTTGAGGCCTTATATGAAGCAGCTTAGAAAACACAAAGAACAGCTGGGCCCCAAAATTTATTTACACATGATTTCGCATTCAAATCGATTTATGTCGATAAAACTCTTATTTTTCAAAATTTCAAGCTGAGACTTCGTATGAATGCGTGTAATACTTATATATTCTTAAAATGACACAGTCCAACACGTAATTATGTTTTAGATGGAAGAAATTTAAATGTTTTCTATGCTAAATTTTAACATAGGATTTCCCATTAAAATCGATTTATGTCGATAAAACTCTTATCTTTCAAAAGTTTAAGCTGAGACTTGGTGTGTATGTGTATAATACTTACATATTCTTAATGACAGAGTCCAGCAGGTAATTATGTTTTTGATAAAAGAAATTATTTTTTTTCGATGCTAAATATCGAGCGATAGCGTTGTGTTGAATTGTAAACAAACGCTCTTTTATAGCGACGCGTCATATACAGCGCTCATTAAATTATCACTTGATTAACCACCGCAGTGCCGTTTTTTGTGACTGAGAGTGGAGAACGGGTGCTCTGAGCTTCACCAAAACGCGACGCCGACGGTGTCCATGGGATTTTACCCTTAGATAGGAAGTTTGAGCTCAATCCGCGCAGCCGTTTTAGATTCTAAGAAGTACCCACATATGTACGGAAGTCTCAAAATATAGAGTATAGAAGATAACATCCGACATGTGCTATATGACCACGCTTAAATGCACGGATGGCCTTCGCGGTGGGTACTGCTGTCACATCCGTAAATACGTTCCAAAAACATAAAGAATATTATGAGAGAAGTATCGACAATGAGAGAATGATCTACTAATTCAAAGTGACAACGTTGAACAATACTGAGCGAACAACGTTAAAACGTATTATGAGAAAGAAAAAACCTATTGTTTGTTCGGTCCAGAAACATGACTATATGAGTGTATATGAGCGAGTTCATGACCAAGGTCAAGGATAAGGTCGCACGTGGAATTGGATCCGCTCATATTGTTCCCGGGCTCAAAGTAGGCCTACATACCAAATTTGAGTCGGATCGGTCGAGCAGTTTTAGAGTCTATACCATACTATGCACACAGACAGAAATTCAAAAATATATAATAGACAACAATCGACATGTGCTATATGACAACGCTTAAAGGCACGGTTGGCCTTCGCGGTGGATACTGCTGTTAAAATAGTCACATCCGTAAAAACGTGCCAAAAACATAAAGAATATTATAACTTATACATATCTTATTTTTATTTTAATCATAAATATTTGCGCAAATATTATGTTAGTGTGAAGTTTGTACGCTTTGTTATGCAACAAAAGCCAATAATGTTACAGAACCTGCTTTAGTTCACATAAAACAGTGTACAGGCTTGGTAATAACGTACTACTTACACGATATTTATATATGTTATAAGAACAAACTATGTCTGTCAAATTTGAATAATCTTTCTGTGTATGACAGTTTTAACTGGTGTGACTATTTTAACAGCAGTACCCATCCATGCTTGCAGTCTAGTTAATGTGGGCTTGACATTTGTCAGAAATAACACCTCATACGAAATAATTGTTAAGTTTACTCCCTACGTCACTCCTCTTTGCTAAAACTTGTCGGCCTCTTTCGAAGAACTTCAGAAATGACGTCATAAGTTGAAGAGCATAGATCGCGTGCTCGAGTGTAAGCAATTAATGTTTTCGACTAAACACTCAGAATCTCGTGCACAACGCATGCATTTATTCGCGATGCTTCGTGGACTCAAGAGTAATTGGGAATCCCCCTTTACTCACATATGTGGGTCAATCAAATATATGATATTGTCGATGCGCACCGCTATTATGAATTGCAGCTATTGGATTCGTCAGATAGTAGTAACAAAAAGGATGAAATACTGTCGTTAATTGGAATCAAACCCGGTAGCATCTGAGTGAGTTTTCATTTGATACCAATTTTTACCTAAATCGGTGTTGTTGCAAAATGATAATAATAGTTCAAGGAAATACAAAAAATATTTGTTTTAAACCACCAAATTGTACAAACGCAAGACTATATCAGTTAGATCTTCAGCAGAGCGCCCCTACATGTACCTAAAGTCATATCTTCCCACCCCTTTAATATTGCCTATGCACCTTCTTTGCAGGGAGGGGTGAATATGGTATATCACAGCGGGTGGGGAGTATTGGCTGTGTGTGTATATGATGAAGTTCCAAGCCATGATTCCGACCAAGTTGCACATACAGTCATGTGACCACACTGCTAGCAGTATGTTACTGCTATTTCTGGAGGATTACCCCCTAGCTACAGCACGAACATGGGTAGCTGACAGCGAAGAACATGTGGGCCTATATGTGCCATGGGGCGGGCAGGCATTAATCCATTAATAATTCGCAGTCAACATAACGCAATTAGATATTAATGATAAACCACTTATCACCCATGTGAATATCCAATGGGGAAATGACAAATATAAGCTCACAAAGCTTACAGTCAGATCATTTTCTCATCTCTTATATGCTGGGACACACGTGTTAACATTTTGTAATAAATATATGTTTTTAATTCAAATTTGATATGTATGTACACACTTGTTATTGAGAATAAAATATTGTTTACAATAACATGCAGGACACAACACATGCGTTTCGCACTATAGTTTCAACATACGTGGGCATTAATTTATTCTATTTTTGGTCTCAGAACACACCAAGAGTGTGAGACATAATTCATGAGTATATATTTTTGTACAAGTCATGTTTCAAATTCACATAACCACGAGCAGCAAATGTTTGTTGTGTGTGGATTAAA
Organism: Siphonodentalium dalli; assembly: GCA_032622095.1. Lineage (NCBI taxonomy): Eukaryota > Metazoa > Mollusca > Scaphopoda > Gadilida > Siphonodentaliidae > Siphonodentalium > Siphonodentalium dalli. The sequence continues at coordinate 11,173,986 of CP136068.1, forward strand.
GGTTCATAAGAAACAGTTTCTTGCAGTTATCAACAGTGAAATTATTATGGGACCAATGTTTGTCTCCTTAATCCAATCGTCCCCTTAATATATATACCGCATTGGTCTCCATAAGTTCGGTATCAAGATTATATGTATATATATGTATGAGTAGCCACATAGGTCTATGATATGTTGTTGTGATTTTTGCAGTAATACATTTGAGACCTATTCAACCTTTGATTCACAAGCTTTCAACTAATATATAGTCTTCATCTGGAGACATATATAGTTGTTATATGTATAATCTTTCCACAAAAACTCAAACAAAAATTTAAACAATTTGAAATCGTTGACAAAAAGGTGATGATGTCAGCTTTAGGAGTTTACTAATTCTGGATCACAATTTTCGTGCGTTTTCCATACCCCTATCAAAATTTAATCATAATATTGTAAATTGTTCAGAAATTAGTAAAAAAAAAAAAAAACTACTGTGTTTTTAACTAATTTTCTAAAATTTGTATATTATCCGACAAGAGTGTTTATAACTCCCCTTCATCGTTATTTACACTTTTTCATTTATGCTCCTAAAGCTTACATGCTAAACTAGAGTATTCGGTTTTTTTTCTGAGAAAAATATATTTTAATGGGTGAGTTATGTTTATGGCCACAGACCATTTTCACAGAAATATATTTGGCAATGAATCATCATATTTGTTTTGGCTCAGTATATTATATCCCGTGTTTTATGGTGATGTATTATTAATATAAACGATATACTGTTAATTTTATAAACGCAGTAACTTTTTATACGCTGACATTTATACTGTATGACATTTTTATTTTATTTTATGAGTAAGAGTAGTCTTTCTGAAATAATCTATATTGGGGCGCATTCTAAAGTGGAAAACAAGAATAATCGGACACGTGATCAAGTGAATGCCCTTTAAGTTGATATACTGAAACCGCTGGGTGTAACAACTTTTAAACTTGAGGATTTCTGAGAAGAACTGGCCTAATGTGTTTCTTCTAACATCAATTGTCATTCAGGAAGTACGTCATTAGAAGCGCTGCACTATCACTATGCATGAAATCATATCAACTAGTTACGAATCGCTGATTTATCTATGGTCCGTATAATGTTGGAGAAAGCCACATCGTATTATGTGCCAGGATGTTTAACTACAAAACATCGCTGATGTATGTGTGATCCGTGTAATGTCGGAGAAAGCCACATCGCTTTACAAGCCATCGTTTTATAACTTCAAAATGTCTCAACTCTTCGGAATGCGCGTTTTCTTCGCTGCGATCTTCATTGTGAACGGTGAGTGTATGTCTATATATGCACACAATATTTCCGTTCATGCATGGCTACATTTATTATTGTGACGGATGCGTCCATAAAAATAAAGTTGGAGGACGCAAATCGGGCGTCTTTTGGTTAAGAACGTTTCTATCTGCTCCACTTTGTAACATACCAAAATTTCCAAAATCCAAAAACTTCCACTGCCCCCTTGTGTTGTAATTTGAATACTTGAAACTGTCCAACTTTTGGAAATTTCAAACCTAACAACTACAAGGTGTTGGGCAAGCAACACACTGTAATATTTCAAACATGTACATCGACCACCAGAGTGTGCATCAGTTTGCGGTAATATTTTATAACTGGAATTGTTTACTCCTCCAATGAATGAAGATAGTATATACAACATATAGCAAATACAATTATATGTACACATGTGTAGTATTTCCTCGAATATGAGCTCGAATGTATGTATGTGAAATATATATACACATATGCACACACCCTTACACACACACACACACACACATATATATATATATATATATATATATATATATATATATATATAGCTATATATATATATATATATATATATATATATATTTCAGCATGTGCACAGTAATATATATGGTCCAAGATTGGTATAGGACATGTCTATAGAAAATAATTCATTTAAATAAAATGTCTGCAGGCCTTTCGTGGCATTGCCACTTTTCTTTAGACGACAATAATGACTATGACGTCATAGCGTCAGGGGAACTAATTCAATTTAGAGAGAACGTCATTTCCTGAGTGCATTAAGTTTAATCTTGAAATGTTTCATATAGAAGTCTTCTCTTTGTTGTCTGAGTATTTTGCTGTCGGACTGTAGATTTTGGAACGGGAAAATCGAAAAATTCCTACACCCGCATTCATCCAAATTTTCATCCAAACATTCGGATAAATTTTCATACCATTTTTTTATTTTAGGTTTTCGCATGTATGAATATATTTTTCATTCCCACATCGTTTGTCACCACATTTATTCACTAGGTTTGATTTCCTACCAGTTATGAATCTTGCTATTGTCAGAATTTTTTTAAAGTTCTTTGGTTGACGTTTGCTCGGTAAACTATCATCTGATTTAATTGCGGCATTCATTGTTTCACTTTTCTGTAGGATGGGAAATAATTGTTTTGCAACTATGGCCATATTAGAATGATGTGGATTGTGTGTTGAAACTAATGGAGTCGGATCCGATATTGGTTTTGGTTATATTTATGCGATTAGATCCGCGATGGGAATGGCTCTTGCGTGTTGTATGCCATCCTGTATCAGTTTTTTTTTTCGGATAGTGCTGTTTTTCTAGAAACATCTTTAGTTCAGAAAGTCGATGATCACTTTGTTTGTTTTGACTGACAATTGTGCACATCCGTCTTGCCAAACGATATGGGGTGTTACGCTTAGTGTGCGGTGGGTGGCACGAACGGAAATCTAGATATTGGTGTGTGTCTGTTAGTTTGTAGAATATATCCGTTTGTAATTTATTTTTGTCAGCCAAAACAAGCACATCTAGAAATGGTAATGTTTTAAGGCTCCATTCTGTTGTAAATTTGATTGGCGGATAAAGTGAGTTCAGAAATGAAAGGAATTGGTTGAGGGTTTCCGTTGAATCTTCCCAAATAATGAAACAATCATCCAGATATCTTTTTCAATGTACACATAATATGTTCACTAATATGTTCACTGATGTTGGTCTGGAATGAATCATTTACTTTCATATACAGTTGATGTTCGAGAAACCCCATTACTAAATTTGCGTAGATTGGGGCCATCTGTGTACCCATAGCCGTACTTTTAATTTGAAGAAACTATCTCTTGTCGAAGAAGAAGTTATTGATTTCTAAAACTGCATTCAGAATGAAATCCGCACTGAAGCGATCGTTCAGTATATCATTGTGTTCCTTCATCCAAAATTTAAGTGCCTCCTTTCCAAGTGAATGGGGGATGCACGAATATAAATTTGTCACATCACAGCTCACAAGTATAGACCCTTCTTTGATTTCGTGTGGTAACTTGCGGATGAAGTCCATATAATCTCTGAGAAGGTATTTTTCCACATCATCCTAATATGACCAAAACAACTATTTCCCCTCCTACAGAAAAGTGAAACAATGAATGCCGCAATTAAATCAGATGATATTTTACCGAGCAAACGTCAACCAAAAATCTTGAAAAAAGTTCTAACAAAAGCAAGATTTACAACTGGTGGGAAATCAAACCCATTGAATAAATGTGGCGACAAACGATGTGGGACATGCAAATATATTCATAGAGGCAAAAACCTAAAATTAAAAAATGGTATCAAAATTTATACGAATGTTTCTATGGACTGCGGGACAAGAAACTTATTATATTTCATCGTCTGCAATGTATGTTCAGAAAGATACGTCGGTGAAACGGGCAATACACTGCGAGAAAGACCGATAATTCACAAGCAGCAAATTAAGCAACCAGAATATTGAGAAATTCCGCTCAGTGAACATTTGGTTGAATTTTTTGTTTTTTTTCCCGTTCCAAAAACTACAGTCCGACAGCAAAATACTCAGACAGCAAAGAGAAGATTTATATATGAAACATTTAAAGTGTAAACTTAATGCACTCAGGAAATGACTTTCTCTCTAAATTGAATTATTTTCCTTGACGCTATGACGTCATAGTCATTATTGTCGTCTATTGAAAAATTGCAATGCCAGGAAAGGCTTATAGACATTTTATTTAAATGAATTATTTTCTATAGACATGTCCTATATCAACCTTGGACCATATACATACATATGCATCAATACATATACACACACCCATGCACATTTATGTTCGATTGAGCGTAGTAATGTGTAGGCACATGTACAGATAATACACATATGTAGATATGCTATTTTCGTGCACATAACAAAACTTAACAAATGTTCATTTACGTTCCGTTACAAATATGCCATGTAATTGGTGTAAGTGCATATTTTTATATTCAGATTGGTTATCAAATTAATTGTGTAATGACTTAGCAAATGGCAATACCCTGCAACAAACAGTGTTGTTCACAACATGTGGCAATACATATCATACCAATTCTCCACCACCAGAGTTCTTGGCTAACGTTTCTTTTGTGATTTCTGACATTATAATTACTCTGAACGTGTTTGTTGTTAACCCTTTCGTGATTATTTTATAGAGAGAAATAACATTGAATTTTAAAATGACAACCCATGGCTCAGTTATTATTTTGTAGAGAGGTGGCAGATCATGACTCGGTCATTATTTTATAGAGAGATGACAGCTCATGGCTCGGTTATTATTTTGTAGAGACATGGCAGCTCATGGCTCGGTTATTATTTTATAGAGAGATGGCAGCTCATGGCTCGGTTATTATTTTGTAGAGATATGGCAGCTCATGGCTCGGTTATTATTTTGTAGAGAGATGGCAGCTCATGATTCGGTTATTGTTTATAGAGAGATGGCAGCTCATGACATGGTTACAATTCTCCCATAGGTGTGTCACTTTCTCACACTTTCTGGATCTGGGTAACTGGGCAGCTCAGCATTGTTAACATGAAATAACTACTCACGTTGAATTATATCTGTTTACATTGACTTGTCTGTTTTCCAGTCTGCAGTGCTGGCTCTGCTATATTCTGTAACAAGACAGACACTTGTCTCATCACAATCACTACAAAAAACTATGATCGTGGAACAATTGTGGCTGTATTGGTCAGAGGTTTTGGCGATACTGGTCTGACAACTATATTTGAACTGACTGTTACTTCCTCAAATGAAGCAGATCAAGTGTCTGAATTTGAAGATACGGGATACACAGACCGTATCGAGTATCTCGGCCAGGCACAGCAAGGCAACATCGCATTCAATCTGCGTAATGTCCAAATGTCTGATGCAGGGAGCTACGGTGCATACGGTGGTGCTAATTTTATGGAGTTTGATGCTGTTCACAGGACGTTTTTTGTATTAGGTGAGTTCTCTCATTTACTAGCACCATTGTTAAAACTATCGATGTTAGATATTAATAATAACATATACCCCATCGGACCAGACACCAATTTGGTAAACATATTTGATTACTATTCAAAATAAATACATTGCATATGCAACATCAACATGACATATTAAACTGTATGCCAAGAACTTGACGTCGGATTACGGGAATTTGTTAAGGTGTATTCAGTATCGTACGCCCGATTATACTTCAAACTCACTGAGTCCGCTATGTATGTGCGGATGTAGTGCTCGGTTCAAAAGTCACACACCCGTTAATATAGTACAAAATTTACTTTAATACTCGTGATAAGTGCACCATTTATGCACGTACATGTATCATCAAGCATGTAGCCACTTATCATATCATAGCCTCGTGTAATATATTTTCTTCTCAAAGTTTCATCGTACTATGTTTAGCGCAACTGAATATATCATCGGAATAATCAGTGGGGAACATAGGTAGTATAATTAATTATCAGACAGTTTTTGATTGCCATTATACAGTTGTTGCCCGATGTCGAGGGAGACATTGAGATTTGTCACCCGCTCGAGAACGGAATGTCTCCCGAGGAGCACAGCTCCGAGGGAGACATTCCGTTCTCGAGCGGGTGACAAATCTCGATGTCTCCCGAGAAGAAGGGCAACAACTGTTTTGTTATCCGATTATACCACAGAAAGAAATCCTTGCCATCCACACGCACGATGGTTGCACTGAGTCACGAGTGCTTTCTTTCCCGATTATGTATATTTTCAGTAACTACTTATCGTTCTATTCCATAAACGATAGTCAAGCCGTTACGCGTTTGATAATCAGCGTTTATTTACGATCATTTTGGTAGTTAAATCGTCAATATCGGTCCATGCAATGTAAACCAATAAGCCATATAGGTATGTTATCGCCTTCTGCGATGTGGAAAATTCAATGTCGCCTTGCGTGCGGAATTTACTCGCGATGTTCATTTCATAACGGTCTTCCACGAAAGCTATTGGGAAGTTGTCGATTTCATTAATGTACATTCATATGTGTCAGTGGGCCCAAGTACATGGCGATCCTCAAACAAAATACTTCTATGATAACATTGCAGACATCGCGGAGAGGTCTGATATCATGGATAAGCGTACAGTACCATTCATTCGCGACAAACGTATTCATTACGTTGTCTACCAGCAAACATTTATAACCAACCAACCTGAAGGGATCCACTCTTTCAGTCTTGCACCATAATGTCGACATGAACATATTGAATCACCGAGATGTTTCGATGTAAAAAGTACATAATAACGCTTGTCCGATAAAAGTATCAACTTAAAAGTTCGAATATGAGTGTTCACTAAATATATGCAAATTAGCAAACACCACAACTGGTGTTTTTGCGAATCCGTGGGGTATATAAGATCTATGATTTTTAATACATTATAGTGATGTGAAGTAGATGAGTTACTGCAGTATATGTTTGGAGATATTATTGCATTATAACATCAAGCGGGCGACAAAAACAATGTCTCCCGGCTCAGCGGGCGACAGTGTGATTTGTCGCCCGGCACGTGGCAGGAAATGGGCCAATCAGAAGGGTGGAAAATAGGGAGGAGGGTAACAATATTCTATGTTACCTGCTGCGAAATGCCAGAAATCTTATTACATATGTAGAAATTGCGATATAACATTGAGCGACCATATTGAAAAGATACAACAAGAAGTATTATCAGGAACTATGGTGAATAGAAGAGCAACGTGAATTCAGTTACTTATTCCTTATTCTTTATTCGCAAACTGTTGGAAATTGCGGAAAATGATCCCGAATTCGTAAGTGGCCAGCTAGGCGAAACATTTGGTGCATGACATGTTTTGGGTCGAGTTTGGAAAAGTGGTCCAAATAAGACTCAACCCTGTGATCGGTCCGAACAAAATTAGAAAATGTGGCAAATGACCACGGGAACGTACTTAGTGAAAAATAACAACAAATTGGCGGAAACAAATTTGTCCCCTAGCTAAGCGATGTCTGACGCTGCCGGCACGCGTATTTGTTTTAATTAAATCTAACATTTTTTGTTGAAGTGTTTTGCCAGTTACAATTCATTCTGGGTTGATCTAGACCATTTTCAAATGAATATGGACAGTTCTGTTTCTCACAATAATGCGGAATGAATTGTAAACTACAAAAATCTCAAATAAATAAATGCGACATTTCTTCACATAACGTGTAGGTGCTGGCAACGGTATTTCCCGCATAAAGGACTGAACTCTGCATGTAGCTTGTGCCCAAATAAGTAACCGATGTGCCCCCACCCCACAACACGGCCTGTGAATCGGCTCTGTCTCATACCCTATCTAATTTTCCAAATTTGTTGGGTCCCTGATGACCTAGTATATCAAAATCCTAGCTGCGTGTGGTCCTCCTCCGGTATATATATGCAGATATATAAGTAATACCCAACCATGCCTAGGGTAAATATCGAATAATTTCCTAATTTCCCTATTATTTGGGTTTCATGATGACCTTGTTTATCAAAAGCCTAGCTACGTGTGTTTAATTTCCGGTATAAGTGGGCCAGTTGTATCAGAAAAGCCCGAATGTGTCCCGATATGGTACCACGGGCATGTGAATTGACCTTGTCCTACCCTAGGTTAAATATCGAATATCAAATAATTTCCAAATTTTGGTGGTCCGCGATGACCTATTTTTTTTAAAAGCCTAGCTGCGTGTGGTCCTATTCACGTATGCATGTTTATGCCAGATATAACAGTAATGCTCAACTGTGCCCCGATGTGTCATCCACGGGGCCTGTAAATTAGCCATGTCTCATACCATAGGGTAAATATCGAATAATTATTTAATTTCCCTAAATGTTGGGGTCCGTGATGGCCTAGTTTATCAAAATCCTAGCTGCGTGTGGACCTTTTCTGAAATACATAATTATGTCAGATGTATTGGTAATGCCCAACCATGCCCTGTTGTGTCCCCACGGGGCCTGATAATTGATCATGCCTCATACCCTAGGGTAAATATCGAATAATGTTCTAATTTCCCTATTATTTGAGTTTCCTGATTACCTACTTTATCAAAAGCCTAGCTGCGTGTGGTCCTTTCCGGTATAAGAGGGCCAGTTTTACCAGATAAGCCAAACTGTGCCCCGAAATGGCCCCCACGGGGTCTGAGGATTGACATTGTCTCGTACCCTAAGGTAAATATCGAATATCAAAATTTCCCAATTTTCTTGGTCCGTGATGACCTAGTTTATCAAAATACTAGCTCTCTGTGATCTGTTTCTTATATAAATATGTCAAATATATCAGTAGTACCCAACAATGTCCCGATGTGTGCCCCACAGGCGCCTGTGAAATGACCTCGTCTCATACAATACGGTAAATATAGAATATCATGTAATTTTTTCAAATTGTGGTGTTCGGCGATGGCCTAATTTATCAAAAGCTTTGCAGCGTGTGGTCTTTTTCTTGTATAAAAAAAACACTGTGCACCGATATTGTATAATTAAAAAAATTCGAGGTCTGTTATGACCTAGTACCTGGTTTATGAAAAGCCTGGCTGTGGTCCTTTGCCGGTATACTTAAGCCAGATATATCATAAATGCCCAACCATGGCCCGATGTGTCCCTCACGGTCCTGTGAATTGGCCTTGTCTCATTCCCTAGGGTAAATATCGAATAATTATCTAATTTCCATATTTTTGGGTCCGTCATGACCTGGTTTATCAAAAGCCTAGCTGCCTGTGGACGTATGCCAGATATATCATAAATGCCCAGCCATATCCCGATGTTCCCCCCACGGTCCTGTGAATTGACCTTGTCTCATACCCTAGGGTAAATATCGAATACATATCATTTCCCAATTGTGGTGGCCCGTGATGACCTAATTTATCGAAAGCCTAGCCGTTTGTGGTCCTGTTCCGATATATATTGGCCAGTATGTATGATAAGACAATCATGGCTGCGTGTGGTCCTTTGCCGGTATAGGTTGGCGAGATATATCAGAAAAACCCCAATTTGTCCCCAACGTGGCATGTGAATTGCCTTGTCTCATACCCTAGGGTAAATATGGAATAATTATCTAGTGTCTCTATATTTGGGGTCAGCGATTAGGGCCCGGCGAAGGTTCGAGATTCGATTCGATTCGATATACTCCAGATGATTCGATTCGATTCGATATCATTGTCCGATTCGTCTCAAAACGAATCTTAACAACATCATATATAACGCTCAAAGATCGTGCCATTTTTATCGCAGTCATCGGACAAAATAGCAGCACTACCTCTATACTTAACCCTTTGAGTGCCAGGGGCCGATCTAATCGGCCCTAAACCTACACAATAAGTCTGTTAAAGAAAATAATAAAATATATTAAAATTGTAAAAAATTGTATAAAAAAAAAATAAAAAAAAAAATTGTTAGGCCAATGCATTCTCTTATATATGCGAGGCGACCTATGGTCGACTCGCATATATAAGAGAATGCATTGGCACAGGGTATATGGGTTGATACAAAAATCGACCTGGCACTCAAAGGGTTAAGCCAATGGCAGAGGAAACGTCCTTTTTGAGCGCTGATCGTTCGATAACTGTATCAATGGTGGTCCTATATATCCAGAATCTGACTATGTAGTTGCGACTCAATGACGCCAAAGGCGTGAAAAAGTTCAGAGAATAACTTCATGCACAACTTCGATCCAGGTTTGATCTCACCAAACCCCCACCTGCTCGCAGGTTCATACGTGGATCCGCGATTTAAAAGTAATACAGAAATATTTAGAACAGGGCTTGACCCACTATGGACTCCATGAAACAGAGCAGTCTACTAGTACGGGCAATGCAGTTAATAAACCGGTAACTCCGCCTACCCAGAGTTTAGTTGACGCTATGTTTGATGACGTTGAAGCTGCCCACGATAGGGACAATGTACTGGACCCTGGTGACAATTCATTATATGTATGGCTAACCAAGGAAATGGAGGCATGCATACTCGCGTGTTGGGTTATATTAAAAAGGGATGACTCTCCACTGGAGTTTTGGAAGTCGAACGAGTCGTCATTGCCTTTACTCGCTACAACTGCGAAGGATATACTCGGTATTCAAGCGACGAATTGTTCCAGTGAGAGAGTAACGGACCAAAGGCACAGTCTCTCCAACTATAACGCGGAAACGTTAATCTGGGCCTGCAACAACTCGAACTTACTATTTCCGTCACTGGTACAAACTGCAAAAGCCAATGAAATTAAGAGTGAATAGTTTGGTCGCTTAAATACCAAGTATATACACGATTGCATGTGCTAACTGCTAAGTTCGCAGCTTTTGCGAGTAAATGCAGAGATGACTTGTTGAGTCTCGTACGCTTTCCAAAACCCCAGTGAATATTTTTTCCAGGGAGAAAATCGCACATGGTGAAAAAAATCAATTAGTTAACGAATATTTTGTAACGTTTATTCATAAAATCGATGTTTATTCACTATAAATTTGTCCCAGTAATTGAAGTCAGGTTTTCTATGATTCGATACGAAGATTCGATTCGATTCGATATCATTCGGCCGATTCGATTCGAGATTCGATTCGAACCAAAAAGGCCGATTCGCCGGGCCCTATCAGCGATGTCCTAGTTTATTAAAATCCTAGCTGCCAGTGGTCCTGTTCAGGTATGAATATGCCAGCTATATCAGACAAGCCCGAGTGTGCCCCGATATGTCCACAACGGGACCTGTGAATTGGCCTTGTCTCATATCCTGGGGTAAATAACGAATAATTTTCGAATTTCCCTATTATTTGCGTTCCGGGACAGGCTTGGGCAATTATTTGTAGATGTAATTAATTACAATTACAATTACTTCAATTTTTTCAAATTACAATTCCGATTACATCTATTTCACAATGTAAATTATTACAATTACAAAATATTTTTGAAATGTAATTAAATTACAATTACAGTACAGAATTGAAGTAGGAACATTATTCAATTGCTTGCGTGACTGGATTCATAGATATATCGATGCTTTCAGTATAAAAATGAAAATAATAGAGTATTTTAGTAACACATACACGTATCCATCAATTAAATGTTAAGGAAATAAGACACATAGCCAGGCCACTGTAAAGGACCACGCTGATTGTTACTTCGAGTAATAAAGATATATGACCATAATTATGCAGGCACAATGTAATCAATATATCACCTTGTCAAATAATTAGCCTTTGTGGCCACTGGCTTACATGTGACACAATGGAGGATTAGACACTGCTAATCCGGGGATTATTGAGGCAGATATATGTCATTACGTTGTCATTCAGTTACAAATTAGAAGCGACAACAAGCAATGCACACACCAACACCACCATATGACTGAAGTAATATGTCAATGGAATTAAACAATACTAGACATGTATATGGACAATTATCTTCAGATCTGACACAAATATTTTGGGGGGTCCGTGATGTCCCCCACGTGGCCTGTGAAGTGACCCTGTCCCATACCCTAGGGTAAATTTATAATAATTATCAAATTTCCTTATTTTTTGGTTCCGTGATGACCTAGTTTGTCAAAATCCTAGCTGACTGTGGTCCTTTCCCGGCATATACCAGATATATAAGAAAAGCCTCACTCTGCCACAATGTGTCCCCACGGGGCCTGTGAACTTACCTTGTCTCATACCCTTGGGTAAATGTCGAACAATTATCTAATTTTCCTACTTTGTTTTGGGGCCGTGGTGACCTAGTTTATCACAAGCCTAGCTTCGTGTGGCCCTTTTCCGGTATTTATATGCCAGATATATCAGTAATGCCCCGATATGTCCCCCACGGGGCCTGTGGAATGACCTTGCCTCATACCGGTTCCATCTACTTTCTCCTAATTGAATGGTCCCGTGATGACCTACTTTATCAAAATCCTAGTTGATGTATGTTGGTTAATTCTCCCAGTATAGCACAAATATGCCCCCATATATCCACACGGGGTATGTGAATTGACCTTGTGCATACCCTTTGGTACATATCCAATAGTGTCTACTTTGTAAAGTTCAGGGTTCCGCGGTGGCCTACTTTATCAGAAAGCCTGCGATATCTATGTGTGCTTATGTTGGACTAATGCGATGTGTATCGCACACACCGAACCATCCCTCTTGAACGTTAGGCAATCCGCAGCTATCGCAATTAGACCGGCAGACGCTGAAACAAACTCGCACAGATACACGAATCAGAATCCCACCCATTGTCTGATCTACGCATTAGAACATATCATGTTTGAATCAAGACGATTCTTTGATGGACTGCTCATGTTAGCCTAATGGGCAATGCTTTTGCAAACTTGACCAGATACACGAATCTGATTGCAAACCCCTCTACTTCATAATTTCGAATCAATGCGCAGTACACCTCACCATTCGGATAGTCGTCCAGAAAGGTTGTGCAAACCTGTACCTGTCGAGATTAGACCCGTCTAGAAAAAATACCGTCACTTTAACTGTCTGAGACCGCGCAACATCGCTGCCAACACTTGACCGTTAAACATACGGTCAGGCCATAGCGTGTTCCACGGTATAAAATCGTTTAAGTGGGTAAACACCGATGTTTCGCTCTTAATTTGCTAATCTACCATATAATTAGCCAGGTTCCCATGGTGTCAATATGGTTGGAATTACGATTCATATGTTTTTGAATGGTCGAAACTAGTATTATTCGTAACTGAAAAATACATCTTATTTCTTATGGTACGATCATAGTTTGATGAAATGTAAATCCTCCATGCATAAAGTGATAGACAATACTTATGAAACTTTGCAGTTTGCAGAGGATCAAACTTTTTATCTGCCTCGTAGAATTTAAACCTAAAAACGGCTGCGCACGCATAATGGGTTCGCCTTTCACTAACTACTGTATAAATATGGCTGTAAATGAAAAACGATAGTAATAATAGCTGATAACCCATCACTATTCAGTTATGAGTAATACTTATTTTGACCATTCTAAAACATGAATCGACATGCCCTTTTAAGCCATAAAAAGAACAAAGCTGCATGTTTCACAGTTAAAACTCAAATTTATGTATACATGTAAAAGTAAAATATCTTGTTATCGTTCATCCCTTTTGATTGGCTGAGAGTGCCTCGCGTGGTGGGCCGTAAATCACTTATTACCCTCGAGGGTAACATTTTCTCAGTTATTGACCGCTCCGCTATTACCAGTAAACATATAACTACGAAGAACTCAACGCGCAGAGATTATCTCACAGCTCTCTAATAATTTCCGAAAACATTGTTTTTATAAACCCCACTGTTTCATAACAACCGTGGAACTGTGGTGTTTGTTAATTTGCATAATTGTGTGTGTTTTTTATTTGCAATTAAAGCACGCTATGAATAAATGGTGTTATCACGGACACAAATCCTTTATAAGGTGTAATGTTCCTATTGGACATTTTTATATCAATAATAAATACCGTGGGACAAATAGATAAACCTTATTATGCAGTTGGTATGTGCTGCATACAATTGCACATACGATGTGCATACGTTACAAATACGTTTATGTATAAGCTCTAAAGATCAAATAGCCACTCTATACTGTTTATCAATTGACTATTTCTTTTCGGCAATACATTCCTCAGACTTCAGAAGAATACACTTATCTTGCGTAACAATCTGTAACATATGTCAATTTCTTTTTGCACAAATACAATAGTCGGTCTCACAACTGGGCTCTTTAGGGAATGTCCAACCACTTTCTGTTTGATACTGATTCTAGAGTACTTTTCGATGAGGAATTCAGTGGTGCCGACCGATTTTTGATAAAAGGGGCCCAAATTCCATTTTTAAGGGCCTGAACCCCAATTTTGGGGTTCAGCCGTTTTTTCTCAAAGTTGAGCCCCCAATTAGAATTTTAATGACCTATATGCATTAATGCCACATAGAGGTATCATTTCTGATATTTTCTATAGCATTATAAGACGGGATTGACCTTCAAGGAGCTCTTGACCCTGAAAATCCAAAATGGCCGACTTCAAAATTAGCCAAAATTTAGCAAAGTCAACAATAATTAAAATAGTGCAACATATAGAATTTTTTTTCATCTTTAAAGTATCAGTACATTGTGCTTCCACTTATGAGTGCTCAACAAGGTTTTGGATGGAATGTATTAGCCGTAGAATGAAAACCTGGCATTTTCTCAATAACCAAGATTTTGACGAAATCATAAATTTTATGGTAATTGATTAGTAGTGCAAACGAGGGTAGCTAATGATATGATATGAATAAATACTTATATTTATGAGTAGTTCATCCTTTTTATATTGATTTCACTGCCTTTGATATGAGATGGCTGCCAAAATGGCTATAGATGGGATGACATATCACATTTTTATCGTTGTAAATGAGTGCAATGTGGCATTTCATTTAAACTATAGCTAAAGGAGAACAGTATGTCTTTTATGGTTCTAATGTTGAATTGCATTTTAGTTTGAAATTTATTTTAATAAGTGAGGGTTATAGAACATAGTTCTTTACCAGAATCAATTGAGTCGAGGACGAGATCTATTCTAGAAAAGAACTATCCGCATGCTCTGACCAACTTTGGGCACAATTGACCACACACAATGGGATTAGCTGGAAATCGCTGCTGAGCATATGTTGACCTCAACACACAACAAATGCCCTTTCAGACTTTGGACATGCCTTGGAAATTGGTGTGCTTTATCAAAAATCAGGTAATGATTGTGCTCTAATCAACTGAAATGTACAGATTGAACATGGTTTTCAAAATTTGTTAACAACATTAAGCAGCTGATTTAAGTGACCAAGCTATGGAACATGCTAAACACTTTTGCTAAATGGAATGACCAGCTGTTTGCTTCGTGCAGCAACCACAAGTTGCGATCTTAAAATGGGTATTTTATTTGTACATAGTAAACACATGTTGTAATCAGATGAGAGATGGCTATATATCCCAGTATAAATTTCAGAAGTAATCAATTCTTCCAAAATGACTATGACAACTCATCTCACAAAAAGATTTAGGAAATGATGGAATCATCACTATTCAATCAATAGTAGAATGAGCCTTTGTCAGTCCCAGATTAATTTTGGTACGCCATGATACTTGCAGCACTTGCAGGTTGAAGAAGATGAGGGTCTATAATTTCACTAACATAATTCTTCATAATAGCTAAGAGCCCTCATAACTTACCATATTTAAGATATTTTCATCTTTAATACCACCCCAGGTTAAGTGCTCCTGCTAATTTAATATCATGCTGATGTGTATTGCTGGATTGCTATGCTGTGTGTAGGTCAAAGTGATTGTGTCAAGAAAGAGTACCATTATTTTACCTAAAGTTGGTATTTTTTCATTGTTTGGCTAATCCGAGCGTTTTGTGCAAAAGCCAGAGTCTGTTTGAAACATTCAATAACATATATATTTCAAAATATTTAGTAATGTGTACGTTGATGTTTGGTAAACAACATGAATAGTCAGCTCAATTATGGCCTGTTTGTAACAACCAGCGGCCATTATTAAAATATTTCACAATATACATGTTTTTTAATGTTTTCTACATGTAGTGGCTTATCCTTGATTTGTTCAGATCACTTTGCTCTACCGCAGTATCATAGCAAATTTATTAGCTTCATCACTCAACGTCGGATGAATACTGTCATATGAATATATTGTGAATATATTGTGACATATAGGGCAGTGGAAAATAATGGTTGAGTCTTTTTATACGCCCTTTTGAAAAAAGGCCGTATTATAGTATTGGTCTGTCCGTCCGGGCGTCCGTTAACTTGTTGTCCGGATGATAACTTTAGTTGGAGTCAACCAAATTTAATAAAATTTGGTATGTGTGTTTATTAGCCGAAAAGAAAGTTCAAGTTCGAATTTGGGTTCCGCCCGCCAATTTTCACCGGAGTTATGCCTCTTATTTGACGTTTTTTGACTTAGAAAATCCTTGAAATTTGTTGTCCGGATGATAACTTTAGTATAGTTTATTGGAATGAATCCAAATTTGGTATATTACACAGGTTAAGTTCGAACTTGGGTTCTGTCCGACCATTTCTTGCAGAGTTATGCCCCTTTTTCGACTCAGAAAATTCAGTTTTTCTTATGTTTTTTGGTTTCAGGATGATAACTCGATTTTGGAATGTTTATACGCAAAACCAGTTTTTTTGTGGATTACATATATCGAAATACAGCTCAAGTCCAAATTTCGTTTTAATCCGATAATTTTTGCGACAGTTATGGCCCCTTTTTTGACGTAATTTGACTTAGAAAATCCCTGAAATTTGTTGTCCGGATGATAACTTTAGTTAGAGTGAACCGATTTCAATCAAATTCGGTATGTGGGTTTATTAGGAGAAAAGACAGCTCAAGTTAGAATTTGGGTTCCGTCCGCCAATTTTCACCGGAGTTATGCCCCTTATTTGACGTAATTTGACTTACAAAATCCCTGAAATTTGTTGTCCGGATGATAACTTTACTAGAGCTTATCGGATTCAATGATAATTTGGTATATTACCAGTTTCCGCCGACCCAAGAGAGGGCGTATATTGCACGCCCAGCGTAGCTCTTGTTTAACTATAATTCTAGTACGGTTGTTGAAAACCTACACTATACCATCTCGGTCTGATAAGAATCATGTTTATTTAGGATTATGGACATGCAGTCCACCATCTCATGAAAATTAAATGGGCTCTGCACTAGTACCATCTGGGCTCCTGGGACCCATTAATATTGACAAATGCAACACAAATGAAAAATACATAGTAACTATCCTCAAACATTGATTATAACCTGACAATGATAGTGTTAGAATCAGTCTACATGTATATATAGGCATGGCCATAGCCTTTTTTTTTGAAAAACTACAGAGTGCAGACCATAAATTTCACTAGAATATAGTTACTGCATGTACATCACACAACTAAAGCAACTGACACATGTACTCGCATGGTACACAATATTTGATATGTAAAGTATATATATATATATATCATGTTCCTGTAACATCAAACCAAACCATTTACAGTACTTCAAAAAATAAAAGTAAATTTAAAGGGACGATATGAAAAATAAAATTGTGCAAATATAATGGAGATCTATATTGTATTACAACATCCACAGATCTACAAAAACATCTGACAAGATATGGTGTATGACTATTTGTGATTATTCACTGATTTCCATGTCTTGTATGTGTTTTTCTCATGGACAGTCTGGTATCATAAAATGAAGTTTTTCTGGGTCAGCAAACCAGTTTCAAATGGGCTCTACTTTATAAAATTTAACAACATTAAATAGTTAATGGTAATGTGATCATTTTCACTTGATAAGTTAAAATATGAGACAGTATTGCATAGCATGGCTACCTGCAGAATGTAGATTTGTCTGGTATGTATTAATATCAACTGATGCTTGTATTTTTCTTCTAACTCACTTTGAACTCACAATACAACAGGATTGAGTTCTGAATTTCAAGCCCATAAAACTGACACTTTAGAATCAAGCTTGCCAAATAACCTCACATGAACTCACTCAGTTGAACACAAGGAACGATTGTCAAGTTGGAAAATATTCTGTATGTATAGAAGCCCTATATTTTTAATGTGTAGATTTGACTGGACTAAATGTGAAGGATTATTTTTAATCTTTATTACTGGAAATCACACTAATAACCAATAGACATACATTTATTAGTTTTGAACAGGACAATATCTTTTAATATTACTGCAACTGCATTCTTTCTTATGACTTGTTGTCTTACAAACTCTCAAAACTGAACCAGAAACAATTTTGGGCAAATATACATCTACGTGTACATATACAATGTACATACATTGTACATGTTCAGATTCATAAAAAACACTCAATCAGAATATAAGTATAAGCGTTCATTCCGGGCTAGCCATTATATTTGTCCTAAAATAATGTACATGTTAAGGAAATAGTAGAACCTTTATTCAAATTGGCGGTGATGTTATGTGGCCAATCAAAATTGATGTGGGACTTTTCAATACACAATCTGCTCGACTACCAAATCACACCGATTTATCGAATTGTAGTAACTCAACATTTACTAAACCTACTTGTGGGCTGGGTATAATTCAATTCAACATTAGAATACCATAAATACATTCTATTCTCCCTTAAATTTAAAGAAAAAAACATATTGAACTCATTTATAATGATAATGTGATTATGTCATCCCATTTATAACCATTTTGGCAGCCATCTCACATCAAAGGCCATGAAATCTAGATAGCAAAGGATGAATTACTCACAACTACATGTATTCATTCAAACTATATCACTATGTAACCTTATTGCAGGAGTTTTAGGTTACTGATCAAATGCCCTATAATTGATGATTTACCTCAACATCTTTGTTATTCGGAAAATGTCTATTTTTCATTCTATGACCAATATATTCCATCCAAAAAACCATGCTAAGCACTCATGAGAGGAAGCACAAAGGTGCTAATCCTTTAAAGATGAAAATAATTCTATAGGTCGCACAATTTTTAATTATTGTTGACTTTGCTAAATTTTTGCAAATTTGAAGTCGGCGATTTTGGATTTTCAGGGTCAAGAGCTCCTTGAAGGTCAATCCTGTCTGATAATGGTACAGTAAATATCAGAAATGATACCAGTATGTGGCACTGATCCATATAGGTCAATAAAATTCTAATTGGGGGCTCAACTTTGAGAAAAAAGGGCTGAACCCCAAAATTGGGGTTCAGGCCCTTAAAATGGAATTTAGGCCCCTTTTATCAAAAATCGGTCGGCATCACTGAATTCCTCATCAAAAAGTACTCTAGAATCAGTATCAAACAGAAAGTGGTTGGACATTCCCTAAAGAGCCCAGTTGTGAGACCGACTACAACGTGTTAGTTTCACATTTTAGTGTTCTGGTAATTAACACGTGTGCCTGCGTCTTTACGCTCATTTGAACGAAGCTATGCTATGCTATGCTTTAATTGTCAAAGCTGCAAATTAATGCAGAACATGGATATATACATATATACAATGGGGTCACTTACATCATCGTCATCATCATCATCGATGTCCCCATCGTCATCATCGTCCTCGACATTGTCATCATCATCAGTTTCATCATCATCATCATCATCACCATCCTCCTCATCCTCATCATCATTGTCCATCATCATCACCATCGTCATCATTATCATCATCATTATCGTCATCATCATCGTCATCACCGTCGTCATCATCATCATCGTCATCATTATCATCGTCGCTAATCATCTTCATATTGGCATCTTAGTGATTGTCGTCCTGGCAACGTTTATAACGCCATCATCAGTATCGTCGTAATTTGTTTTCTCATTTTGTAGATTAGGTACATAAGACACTAAACATTCATAATGACAGCATATGTACATATGATTAATCGAATCACGTTTTGTCATCTCTTGTTTTTTCGTGAATCTTCATACACGCCTTGACAAATATCGCTAAACTTTTCTGAATTGCTGGGTTTTGGCTACCAAGTAGAATATAAAATCGTGCTCTAGATGGCTCTTGCCGAAAGGTAGCCGGAATATATTTTATTCTTAAATCCAGGTATTTTGGACAAATCATCACAACGTGGTACTCATCTTCTATGTGGGTCATGCATTTTTGACAGGCTCGGGATTTTTCTTTATTTTTACACCACCTTCCAGACTCAGAACGCAGTTTGTGATTACATGTTCTTAGTCGTAATAGTTCTTGGGCTAAGTCGCGCGGTAGATTTTGCAAATATGATTCATATTTCATTGTCCGTTTAAAGTTCATGTATAATTTACCACGAGAGGAGTTGTACATGTCCCACCACCAGGTCTGAATAAAATGATCTTTGAGTGTGCTTTCGATGGCCATTATTTCTTCGGATGAAATTTTCTGACATGTCCATATGTAACTCATGCCGACGGAATCCAGTATGCCTTTAACTGATTGAATCCACGTTTTCACCTTGTTCGTCCTACCCAGCTCCCCCAAGTTGACGAAAAGTAAATAAAGTTCCCGCGCTAGAGGCGAACACTTGCCATTTAGTATGCGGTTCCAATATTGAATAATTCTCATCTTACATCTGATACTGATTGGATATCTGCCAATTTCTCCATAGACCATGAATGTGGGCGTGCTGATTTTCAGTTTAAGAGTATGTTTATAAAATCTCAAAATTACTTTGTCTATTTCTGATGTGTTTTCTGTACCCCATATTTCACTTCCATATAGAAGAATTGGTTCTATAGTTTTGTCGAAAAGCGTTATTAGTAGGTCGTTGGTCAAATTTAGGTTGTTGATATTCCCTAAAAACCCATGCATCGCCTTATTCCCAATCACCGATATGGCTTTGACTGCTTTGCAAAATCTGCCTGTGTAAAAGAACTCGACTCCGAGATAATTCATAGTGTCAACGTATTCTATTTTATTGCCAGTTAGATACAAATCGTCAAAATCTTCCGGTTTTCGGTTGCAGAAGAGAATTGCTTTCGTTTTTGAAGTGTTTACGTTTAGTTTCCACGACGATGTATAGTCCCCAAACGCGTCCAGGGCCCTTTGCATACTGGCCTGATTGTCGGCAAACAAAACGGTATCATCCGCATACAACAAACACATGATTCTAATATATACTCCTAGTTTTTCTGTGGATTGATCGCCTAGGAATTTCAAACCGTCGATAGCACAATCTTTTAGAAATGGTTCGAGGTCGTTTATGAACAACGAGAACAATAAAGGAGATAGTATATCCCCTTGTCTAACACCCGTGCTGCAAGTAAAAAATTCTGACCGCTTGATATTCTGAACTACACAAGATTTTATGTTTCCATACATGCTACGAATAATTCTTAAAATTTTTCCATTTATACTGGATGTCATAAGTTTGACCCAAAGTCCCTCCCTCCATACTGTGTCGAATGCCTTCTTAAAATCGACAAAACAGCAGTATATTTGTTTTCCTCTTGCAAGATAAAAGTCAATAAGACTTTTCATAATGAATATATTGTCGGTAGTTGAATGACCTTTACGGAATCCCGCCTGAAACTGGGTTAATATGCATTCACCCTCGCAAAATTTTGTGAGTCGATTATTCAGGACGGATGTGAATAGTTTGCCAAGTACACTGAGAAGTGTTATCCCTCTGTATGAATCGGGGTTATTCCTGTCGCCCTTTCGTTTATAAATTGGCTGAATCATTCCTTCGGTCCATCTAAATGGGAAGCAACCTGTGTCTAAAATGGCGTTAAAAAGCTTACAGTAAATTTCGGACATTAAATGTATAGTGTGTTTTAAGTATTCTGGGCATATATTATCTAGACCCGACGATTTACCAAGTTTAAGTTTATCAACAGCTGATAATATTTCGTCGCTAGTAATAGGACAGTTTAAAGGACCTTGTGCATCAATATCAAACATGTTTTCAAGTAATGAACTTACATCGCCGTCTTCATGTGACTCGGCAAGGCCTTTGAAGTGTTCATAGAATAAGTCGATTGATATCGTAGGTTCTTTCTTGGGCCCGGTATGTTTCCCTTTCATATCTTTTAACGTTTTCCAGAACTCACTCGGATTTCTACATGCATTGCGTAGTTGATTGCATCTCTTTTGGTTATATTCCGCGATTTTCTTTTTAATTACGCACCTGTAGTTCCGCGCTGACGCGTTCATAAGAGTGCGATTGTGCAATGTTTTCTGTCGCCGATATTTTTTTCTCGATTTATGAAAAACATTTCGCATTCGATCGCATTCGCCGTCATACCATTCTTTCTGCTCCTCTCGTTTACTAATTCGCGAACTCCCCGCAGCATTATATACACCGAATGCCTCAGCAGCCGATGACGTAAACATGTGTTCAATTGCTTCGCATAATTCGTTAATTTTTTTCTCATTGTCAATTCTATTTGAAATGGGATCAATTACTTCTTGGACAATACTGGCAACTTTGTCGACCAATAAGTGTGCCTTCTCGTAATTCCACTTCCGTGGTTTATTACCCAAGCTACGACCCCCTGAGTTGATTTTGGGTGGTTTTGTCACCGTGTTTCTATTCAGAGATATTTCAATGGGGCAATGCGCGTCGGAGTAAAATTTGCTCAAAACTCCAACACAAAAATCATTGACATGGTCAAATAACTCGTGGCTGCAAATACCATAATCGATAACGCTGCGGTCTCGGCAGGTTAATTTCCCATGTTCTCGATCACTTCCTACTCGACCATTAAGAATAACCATTTCTTCAGTGCTGCACATATCTATCAGTCTATAGCCATATGAACTTGCCTTTCCCTGATCCTCAGTCGATCGCCGTCCAAATTTACAATCGTACTTTCCATCTAAGATATACTGTCGAAGGTCATTGTCGTCTGTTACATAGCGTACACCCACTAGGGCCCTATCATCCACGAATTCATCAAGTCGGGATGTTCTGGAGTTAAAGTCGCCCACTAGGAGAACATCATTGTTGTTTCTTACTTTCCGAAGCTCCCCTTCGAGATCAATCTGCCAGTTATCGTTGGTAAACTTCGTATTAGTCGGGGGTACGTACACCGCCCCGATGACAAGATCGCGCCCTGTACCAATATATACATTATCAATTCTGACCCATGATACCAAATTTGACTTTGAAGATATAGGGTGTACATAGTTTTCCAACCCCTCCTTGATGGCAATGATAATGCCACCTGAAACGCATCCCGCCATCCCCCTACCGTTAGTAGGAAAAACTGTAAAACCTGGTATGATCGCGATACTACCATGTAGTGTTTTCGTTTCTGAAAAACAAACGATATCAAAGCGTTGTATAAGTTGGGCGAACTCCCGATATATCAAGCGGGATTCTAATCCACACACGTTCAAACCTAGAATTTTTATATTTTTAGTGTCGGCATAGCCGGCATCATCATAGTCAATACCTTCATCGCCGTCGTCACCATCATCATCACTATCATCATCCCCATCACCATCATCATCATCATTATTAGCATCATCATCATCATCATCCTCATTTTCATCATCAGCATTATCATCATAAATATAATTGTCTTCATTATCTCCATCCTCATCGTAATCACCGCCTTTGTAATAATGATAGTAATAATAATCGTCATCACCATCATCATCATCATCATCATCATCATCACTTTCAAAGACGTCCTCATCATTGTCGTTAACATAATTGACATCCTCGTCATCTTTTCCATCATTCTCATCATCGTCGTCGTCATATTTAGATTCATCGTCGCCTTCATCATCATCGACGTCATCTTCACCATCGTCACCATCTCCTTCGTTGTCATCATCGTCGTCATCATCGCCGTCATCATCATAGTTGTAGTCGTCGTCATTTACATCATCAATTACTTCGTCGTCATCGCGTCCGTCATCATCATTTCCACATTCATCGTTGACCCCCGAATCACACATGTTCATAAGTTCAAAAGTGTATAGTCCCTTACAACCATTAACAGTTTCATCCATGCACACATATTGAGATAAAGTTTGAGTACTATTCAGAGATGTTCATGTATAACATTTATGTTGTTTGTTTTTGGCCGAAGGAGGTGGTGTTTCATCACGACGGCGCTTGGAGGAAGCTTCAATGAGAATTTCACTCAATTTATTACGCCCCTCGGGGCTAAGATGCAGCCCATTTCTGTCCTCATCATCAAAAAGTACCTTTACCACACTATCACCCTCCCAGAAAGTGGGGGTGCTATCCACATACTTCATGTTCCGTTTTCTGCCGCACACATGCTCCATGTATTCATTCACAAGAATTGCTGCACTATTGTGATCTTGTGCCTTAGCGCTCCTGCCCCTCCTTGGCGGAACACTGCATAAGCTAATCTCAGCGGTCGGGAAAATCTCCTTTATGTCATTCAGGGCGTCAGGAATGAAGCCAATAGCAACGCCAGATTTCCCCTTGTGATGGACGATGTCATTTGTTCCCAAATGAACGATGACCGAATTAATATTACCTATATTAATTGCTTTGTCTGCCGTTGCCATATTCAACAAATCACCTATGTTTTCAAAACATGCGCCAGAGATTTGAAACAATTTTATATTTGGTTCACCAATCTTCAGACCGCGACAGTTACTCGCTCCCAGAATAACTGTGTCAATTGTGGGCTTATCATTCCGCTCATCCGCTTTCCCCGCGTCGGTCTCGGAGTGCTCATCGTCGCCCGCTTGCGATTGTCGCTCGTTATCCTCTTGCCGATAATCGACTTTTGGCTTTGTGCGTCTGTCGTAGTATCCAGTACCGTTGTCGTAGTAGCCAGTACCGTTACTTCCTTTGCTGTACTCGTTCAATTGGGGACACCGGGCGATCACGTGACCAGAAACCAGACAATGCCTGCACGCAATTGGATTCGAGCACACGCGTGCCGTATGTGAGTCGGAAAAACATCGTGAGCACTGGTTAAATCTATCCAGCTGTTGTTGACACCTGACCTGTGGCAAATGTAGGCCATTGCAGAAACTGCATTTTTGTTTAGTTTTGTCGGAATAAACTTTAATCATGAAGTTATCAACGGTCAGTGAACTGGGAATTTCTACATCATCATTCACTTTGAGCTGCATATATCGTGATCCATTTTCAATATTGTCCCTCCCCTTTAGAAATCCTCTTCGAAAACTTCCCTCGATGATTGACCCAAATTTTGCAATGGCGTCTAATAATAACTGATCTTCCATTTCAACTGGTGCATTTCTTATTGTGATGTGTGTTGCCCGATTTTCAACATCGGATGGGCGCACAAATTCTCTGTTTATGTAGAATCCATTATCAATTAGTTGGTTCTTAGTCTCAGTGTCTTTTATAGTTATATAGCAGTCTTTATCGGTTATTTGCACTGCTCTGACTGCCGAAAGTGGGACAACTCTTTCAATTGACTTCAGTACAGTTTCATGGCCGACATAGCCGAATTTTTCTTTTGAGAAAACTATTGTCAACTTACGTTGTGTTTGTGTTTGTGTAGCCATAATCAAATCGCACGAATATCACACAGAACAGGAAACATATAATCCAGTACGATCCAATGTGTATTACAACACTTTATAACAGTTTTAGTCGACGAAAATACGCTGTCAGAATTAAACGTCCGCTCTCACCGACACCGGAAACCCGTCCGAACATTAGCTGCATGGCTACTCAACTTAGAAATTGCATTACGCCTCTTTCCGTGAACCGATTCCCA
This sequence comes from Siphonodentalium dalli, assembly GCA_032622095.1. NCBI lineage: Eukaryota > Metazoa > Mollusca > Scaphopoda > Gadilida > Siphonodentaliidae > Siphonodentalium > Siphonodentalium dalli. The sequence goes on from CP136068.1 coordinate 11,199,492, forward strand.
CCATGCGACCAGCAAACTGACCGGAGAATAGCTGCGCAAATGATTGGTGTGTTAATTGATCCAGAATGTGATTTTTTTTATTTTTTTAAAAGTGAGGATTCCAACAATAAAATTAACTCTTCGAACTGGATTAAAGCATATACGCACGCACTTAGGCCTGCTATTAAGGAGGTTCGAGTGTACTCCTTTGTCAGATAACAAAACAGTTATCACCCTTGTTTTCGCGAGACACGGGGATTTGTCGCCTATTCCAGGTCTCGAGAGGGCGACAAATCCTCGTGTCTCATTCAATCACGGGTGATAACTGTATATTAATAGCATACATTTTGGTAGCATGTAAGGCGTGAAATTGTTCAGTCACTTGTAATTACGGATTTTGTTAATCCGTACATGTACATCATGACAATACAGTACCAGTCAGAATTGTATCTTTAGGCGCACCTTTATTGCGATATTGAGCGTGCTTAATTTAGGAAAACACGGGATTATAGCACATTACCAAAAATATGTTGTGCTTATTATTGCAATATTGAACGCAACATATTGCAATACTAAGCGCGCTAAATGTTTACAGAACGATAGTGTTATATTTATATTAGATAAATACTGTGCATATATTGTACATATAGTGCACATACATGTATATAATTTACAACTATAATTATATACATATCTAAAACATTGTCTCTATTTAAACAATAAACAATATAGAAGAAGCAATAATTTGATTTAAATGTCACAATTTTTAGCGCAAGATGTCGCAATATTAAGCGCAAAATATTGAGGCATAATATCAAAATATTGCAATAATATAATTGGCAACAAGCTTATAAGCGTTTCCACTTGCAATATTATTGCGATATTGGGCGCAAACATAACGCGCTTAATATACCACTTCTTTTGACTGGTACTGTAGATATCAATAACAGCTAGTTGGGATTGGATCCTTCAAGACAACAGCAGATCCCATAATAACTGTGCGCACATTTTCCATGAAATTTTAAAGCATGATGCATCAAACAGTATACTAGTATCACAACACTTATTATCAACATCAGTGATTCAGCCAAAGATAGTTAAATAAGAACATCAAACCGATAGTGTACTCCCGGTAAATTGTCGTAATAACTTGACGATAACATGGCGAATGATGACAATGTCTCATATCCACACGTTTCAATGAACATATATGAACACGGGATGAATTGGACCATGTAATTGTAAAGTTGGAATTCATATTCTGAACACTGTCAACTGTAATTTTAACATTGTAATAGTAATAGCTGCTTGTTGAGACATTGTTGTTATTATTGTCACTATTGGTTGACATCGAAGCTCGTGTTAGATGTACCTATATCATCTCGTGTCAGTATATGTGCCAGTGTTTTGATACTAACCCACAACACAGCACTGAGTCGAATTAAATCAGACCATTGATCATGCCTTGATTGGCATAAATCGATTGTCATGAATTTCTGCTCTCGAATTTGTGGAAATTGTCAATAATAAAGCCGATGTTCGCATAATTCAATCTTGTCCGGTTATCAATTGCAAAGGAACCAAAATAAGACCGTCTTAACAACTGTCCACAATCGAAAAGGTAACAGTTTCCCAAAAACAATAGTTTACGATTAAATATGCATTGGCAATGACAGAAAAATCCTAGCTGCCTGTGGTCCTTTCCCGGCATATACCAGATATATAAGAAAAGCCTCACTCTGCCACAATGTGTCCCCACGGGGCCTGTAAACTTACCTTGTCTCATACCCTTGGGTAAATGTCGAATAATTATCTAATTTTACTACCTGGTTTTGGGTCCGTGGTCACCCAGTTTATCAAAAGCCTAGCTTCGTGTGGCCCTTTTCCGGTATTTATATGCCAGATATATCAGTAATGCCCCGATATGTCCCCCACGGGGCCTGTGGAATGACCTTGCCTCATACCGGTTCCATCTACTTTCTCCTAATTGAATGGTCCCGTGATGACCTACTTTATCAAAATACTAGTTGATGTATGTTGGTTAGTTCTCCCAGTATAGCACAATTATGCCCCCATATATCCACACGGGGCATGTGAATTGACCTTGTGCATACCCTTGGGTAAATATCCAATAGTATCTACTTTGTAAAGTTCAGGGTTCCGCGGAGGCCTACTTTATCAGAAAGCCTGCGATCTCTATGTGTGCTTATGTTGGACTAATGCGCTGTGTATCGCACACACCGAACCGTCCCTCTTGAACGTTAGGCAATCCGCAGCTATCGCAATTAGACCGGCAGACGCTGAAACAAACTTGCACAGATACACGAATCAGAATCCCACCCATTGTCTGATCTACGCATTAGAACATATCATGTTTGAATCAAGACGATTCTTTGATGGACTGCTCATGTTAGCCTAATGCGCAATGCTTTTGAAAACTTGACCAGATACACGAATCTGATTGCAAAACCCTCTACTTCATAATTTCGAATCAATGCGCAGTACACCTCATTCGGATAGTCGTCCAGAAAGGTTGTGCAAACCTGTACCTGTCGCGATTTGACCCGTCTAGAAAAAATACCGTCGCTTTAAGGGTCAGACGCACGTTTGGCCAAAATTTCCTGTTATTTCAAAATGTATTTTCTCTAAATCTATCAGGAATATATTTGTGAAATTTTGTACAAGAGATTATTGTGGTACCATACATAAGAACCATCTGGTTATTATAATCTCATTTACTTTACTTTTATGGCATGAAAAATCTTTAAAGTTTCACTGTGTTCAGGTACCGAGAATTATTGTAAAACAGATTTTTTTTGAAAGTGCATTTCATATATACATGATATCATATCTGAAGATCATGAGAGGAGACTTAATTTTTCTTGATTCATGAAATTTAATGATTATTTTCATTCAGAAAGACAACTACCATAAATATTTTTTTATTATTGAGAATGTTCATGCCATGCTTGTTGGTCATTGAAAATTTGGGCTCAGTTGAGTTCTGGGTCATGGGTTCATAACCAAGTTAAATCTGACCACCATATCTCTTACCACTGTGGCCTAATTTCTGTTGATTGCTCCCTGCTTAAGTGGACAGCACCACATTTGAACATTTGTTTTCATTGGGCTGGCATATTTGTGACTGCTTTATTCTTCATTATAATACATGGGGTATGATGTTATAATATGCAATTAAAAAGATTATGATACAAATGAAGCCTCCTCTCATGGAGTCAAGAATAAGCTATTTGATGGTTGACATGTTGTTTGAAATTAAAAAAAATTCTGGCAGTTCTCGGTACCTAAAGGGACAGAAACGAAACAAATATTTTCAACCTCTCAAATGTATTACAATCCATTATTGTTATTGTCTCTTTATAATTGCTCTGATTCTATATATAATGAAAATTATCATATGTAAAATTCCAAGATTTTTCACCAGATAGATCCAGAGAAATTCTTTGTTGAAAATCACTTGCCATTTCTGGCTGGATTTACTGTGATTTATGCAAAACGTGTGTCTCCCCTTAACTGTCTGAGACCGCGCAACATCGCTGCCAACACTTGACCGTTAAACATACGGTCAGGCCGTAGCGTGTTCCACGGTATAAAACCGTTTAAGTGGGTCAACACCGATGTTTCGCTCTTAATTTGCTAATCTACAATATAATTAGCCAGGTTCCCATGGTGGCAATATGGTTGGAATTACGATTCATATGTTTTTGAATGGTCGAAACTAGTATTATTCGTAACTGAAAAATACATCTTATTTCTTATGGTACGATCATAGTTTGATGAAATGTAAATCCTCCATGCATAAAGTGATAGACAGTACTTTAAAAACTTTGCAGTTTGCAGAGGATCAAACTTGTTATCTGCCTCGTAGAATTTAAACCTAAAAACGGCTGCGCACGCATAATGTGTTCGCCTTTCACTAACTAGGCCAGGCACATTAGGTTTCACTAGTGCAAAAAAATCCCGGAAAGCTGAATTTTTCAGGGATTAATAAGCACATGTTTATGAACAACTTGGCAAAAGTCCCCTAGAATCCGAGATGAGCTTTTTGAGATATCATGATTTTTCGTTTCGCAATGGTGCAATTTCTGACGAAATTCCATTAGACCATATGCGAATGCAGTCATATGTAGGCTAATTTATGGACTCAATCTTCACACATACCCGTCCATCATGAAGCATGTGTCGATATATATGCGTAATTGGTGCTAGAGCTTACAAACAGTCGATATTCCATAATTGTGATGACATTTATTGGCGAAGAGAGCATATAAATCGCATGGTGATTAAAAATGTTCCTAACAAAAGAGGGCGAGTAAAGATATTCAGACGACAATGAGCTAAAATATGAACCATTATACTAGAAGAGTGGTTAGTTTAGAATAGGAAAATGATGAGATATATCGAACCATCAGCATCTTTAAGATTGTATAGCCGGAAACGTAACACTACCCCTTAAAACGTACCCCATGGCTTTGAGTATCTGAAAGGCAAAATACCACACAATAGTCCTGCCGTTTGACGTAACAATTGTACACATGGTGACAACACTATGAAACTTGGCACATAAGTTCCTTATACACTATTAATCATTTTCAGATGTATAGACGTCGCGGCAGGTCCGCCATTGACAACGGTTGCTAGGCAACTATCCCACATCGAAGAAATACAAATATGACTGATATTATGGCAGTTTTAACAATCTAACCTACGTCATGCAGCAGTTTTATGGTAAAAGTAATATTAGTTGTTGTTCGAGTAGATCTGGCTGGAAAATTACCATCGTTCTTACGTACATGGGTGGTAGCGGTTGTTAGGGACATACCCGAAATCGAAAAATGCCGAGCTGACTGATATTATGATAGTTTTGACAAACTAATATAAACTACGTCATTATCATTTTATGGTGAAACAATTGTAATAGTTATTGTTACTGTGGGTTCGACTTTAAAATTACTATATATTTCTGGTAACGGTTGCGTTGCTAGGGACATACCAGACATCGAAAAATGCACACATGTCTGATATTATAGTAGTTTTAGCAAACTAAACTACGTCATGTAACATTTTTATATTGAAAACAATTATTATAATTGTTGTTAGAGTGAACATGGCAGTAAAGTTGCCGCATTCGTTACCTAACGGGTGTGTAGTCGTTGCTATGGACATACCCACATTTGAAAGCATACCATATGTATGAGTTTCTGGTAATTTAACTGATATAACTGTTTCATGATATGGTATGAGTTTTGGGAAATTTGCATGATATAATTGTTTCATAATATGCCATATTATGCTTATATTGACAATAATTCATAACTAAAGATTGTTGTGTTGTGTACTGACGCATTCTCGTGTGGCAAATTGGTATTGAGATTTCATTGTTGCTAGGTAACCACCTACCATTCCCAATCTTCTTTAAACTGACAGACTATTCAGTTAGTTTTATCAGAATCACATACCTGTGTGGAGTTTACTATTGTTTCTTCCATGATTCGATTTTTGGAATACATTTTGATGAGACATGTAAAAATATTGACCCACATTTATGTCGATACCACCTGAACCCCCTCCATGGAATCCGACATTTGCACTACATTTGACAATGGCATCCATACAGAACACTCTATCACGGTGTGGTAGCATCCGCATACCAGTTGCTATACGGTACAAACTAACTGTGTTTCTTTCATATCCATGCCTTAACTACATATATGTCAATACATGGTCATGAGTCATTTACAAGTCTATAGGAGCTCGTACATGAGCGTGGCCTATATATTTCAGATTGAGATACCATGAACTACCCTATGGAACCGGTGACCAATACCCATTTACATGGGCAGCCATGGGCCCATTACCAACCCACAGTTACTAAGGAACAGCATCCAATGACGTGTCTTAACTACTGTGTCCATGTCATAGAAAGGGGCCTGGGCTAATAATATACTATTTAGGGTTCGTTCTATTGATTTGTCTGGGTAAATGGCATGTGTACATAACTATAGACACTTGTGTATTTGCGCTACATGTGATGTTCATATGGGTCCATGGCGTATGCGTGGCTGTGGTTATAACCTAGATAGTCATGGCACATGTACATTCATGGGATGGGTTCATGTTTTACATATAAATGTCTTGTAATAAAGTCATAACTAAATCAGCCTGGATACATGGGCTGTCCATAGTGGCCCGTCTCAATTTCCTACCTATGTGAGCTTGGGGCTATGGTGGTGCAAATCGATAGGGATCTTCATGCTATAGGGCGTTAGTCGAATGGCTGAAAACGGACTTACGTATACGGTATTCATATTGTATAGAGATGTGGATCCATGCAATGCATGTACTTATCCGTAGGTATGGGGTCCATGTGTCTCCTATATATGTGGATCAGTCCATGGCCTACCAGCATATATGTGAATCTATGAACTGATTGATAACGCCGGTGTCGTAGCTTTTATTTAGGGGCATGTGTCCATGTCCTACATATAGGCACCTGTATCACTGCATACATCATTATAGTCACTTGTGTATTAACACTATTTAAACTTGCCTGGGTCTTTGGTGTAGATATATCGCATACGAGGGGTTGGTCCATATCCTACATATAGACAGACACCTGCTTATGCATGGGTATAATTCAATATGGCATACATAAATTATATCGGCCTTGGTCCATGGCGTACACGTTTGGATATGTGTCCATGGCCAACCTACAGTGCCATATGTGTATGGGCTATTTATAAGGGCCCCCATCCTCAACTTTCGTCTATGTGGCATCGGTCCAATAGCTATATATAGGTTGGTCTGTCATAAAACTGTCTCATATGTTCATACCATATATAGGTTCCTGAATCCATGGTGCACTAATCTATTGTGCATCGGACTTGGTCTATGGTTTCTTAGTACATGGTCTATCTGTGGGCACTTAGTTATTTGCACCATGTAACAGTGTCATGGTCATGATCATAGATATCATACATGTATGGTTATATGAAGCGGTCTGGTTCATGGACTATACATATCCTACGTACATAGCCTATATGTATGGACATGGGTCATGTGAGAATATATGTGCCTGGGTTCCTAACCTAACTATTGTAGGCTAGGGCCATGGCTAACATATTGGTGGCTGACCCTAGCTTTGATCTTCATATATAATATAGTTGGTCCGTGACTTACATTATATAACTAGCTGGGTCTATGGCTTATATAAATATTATGGTCATGCCTCATATTAAATATAAGCAACAACTTTTCAACTCTCACTTTGAATTCCCGATATATAAACTGATGGACAACAACGGATAAGTGTACCCATATTCTGGTTAGACTCACACTAACAACATGTATAATTGTTTTCACTATACAAACGTTAATACTACCATAATATCAGTCATATTTGCATGTTTGTATTTCGGGTGTGACCATGGCAACAGTTACCACTCATATAAGTAAGAATTATATGGTATTTTTTTCAGCCATTGTTTTCACCATAGAAACGTTAATACTACCATAATATCAGTCATATGTGCATGTTTGTATTTCGGGTATGACCCTGACAACAGTTACCACTCATATAAGTAAGAATTATATGGTATTTTTTTCAGCCATAACAACTATTCTAATTGCTTTCAACACAAAAGTGCTATTAGGTGTAGTTTAGTTTGTTAAAGCTACCATAATATCAGTCATATGTGCATTTTTAGATTGTGTGTGCGTCCGTAGCAACCGCCACCCTTTGTAAGTATGTGATATGGCAATTTGTCAGTAGGTCAAGACTGACAACAAATATGTTCACCATAAACATGCTACACGACGTAGTTTAGTTTGTTAGAACACGTATAATATTAGTCATATGCATTAATCCGATGCCGGGTAGTAGCCTAGCAACCGTTGCCACATGTGAAAATGAGCAGTATCGTATAAGGAACATATGTGCCAAGTTTCATGCTTTTATCACCCTTTCCACATTTGATGTGTTTTCTACAACAAGCACTTGGACTAGCGGAAGGGCAAAATGTGACGAGAGCCAGTTTAGGGGGTAGGGTTATGTTTTTACAAGTATTGACCACTTATCATAGGTATAGTTGCTAATCCCGCATATTATGTTGGAGGAGTGATATCTGTGCAGTTTTTAAAACAAATTGACATCGAATAATACAGATTGTCTGAAAAAAATCGTCATTTGTTGGGGTCATTATGTTATTTTATATCCATATCGGCGAAATTCATTCTAATCCCCCCGTTGAATTTGTATCTCTGGTTCGAGAATTGTGTATTGAACATTATTGAGTACATTTGGTATATGTTTCGGCTGAAAAATTGTTATAACATTATTCCTATGATTGTGAAAAATATATAAGTTTTTTATGAAAAAAATTGGTTAACTCCGAAAGCTCAACTCCGATTTTAAGGATCTTTTCGTGACGCATCGGCGATGTTATGGCCTAAATAATATAAAAAAAATCAGCTTTCCGGGATTTATTTCCTTACTTTTCCCCATTCACGTGCCTGGACTAAACTACTGTAATATGATCGTACGTGACACGTAATGGAGCAACCACCAAGTTGATCATTAAGTTCAATATTACAATAATTATAGGATGTTCCGTACAGGGTACTTCGTGTGCTACACCACTCGGAGAAATGTCCGTGTCGTCACGCAAATACCATGCTAGAACTTGGACTGATATATTCGTAATCGTATATAGTCACCAATAGCCGGGTTAACACCGTAGTAACGGACATTGCCCATATAGTGAACTATTAAAATCATGGTTATGATCAGTCCAAACATATGAGTAAAGTTCGAACATCTATATCTATATTTGCGGATGTCTGTCTGTCTGTCTGTCTGTGTTCTATATAAATTCACAGGGGACCATCTAGATGATGCCAAAGGGGTCTACTAGGAGTAACTTTTTACGAGAACGATAATGGTCGGGGTTAAAATTTTCTAAAGTGACGCTGTTGTTGTCAGGGGCAGAAAGGGGCGGGGCAGAAAAAAAAATTGTTAGCAATTGCCACGAAACTTATATATATTTATTCCCATAATATGAGGAATCTAATGGTGTGTTTTAGATATGGCAAAAGTCGCGCCGTTCGCGCCAGGGGTGCCCGGAAGGGGGAGGGGCAGAATTATTTTCTGTCGCCGATTGCCACGAAACTTATATATAATCATCCCCATAATATGAGGAATCTAATGGTGTGTTTTAAATATGGAAAAAGTCGCGCCGTTCGCGCCAGGGGTGCCCGGAAGGGGGAGGGGCAGATTTTGTTTCTGTCGCCGATTGCCACGAAACTTACATATAATCATCCCCATGCTATGAAGAATCCAACGGTGTGTGGCGTCGTTCGAATCACATTACACGAAAGGGGAGAGGGGCACCAAAATTGATAAAACTAAAGCGCCGACATTATAGCTATATATTTAGTGCCGATTTCCACCAGATTGATACATATTCTTCTCCGTAATACGAGGAATCGTATCGTGTGGTTTAGGCACAACAAATTGGTGCCTTATGGGTGAGAGATATGGGGACCTTCAATTTGATACGAATTTGTATACTCGCCAATTTTCACCAATTTCATATATATGCATCTCTAATCTCTAATGCGTCTTAATGTGTGCATCTTGATACAAAAACTGATACAAAATATTTTTAGTACCAATTACCATCAAATTCAGACACGTTCTTCTCAAATGATACAAGAAATCAAACAAATGATACAAGAAATCAAATTGTGCTGTATGTCTGTCTTTCTGTCTGTCTGTGTGTTATATATAACTTCACGCGGTACAATCGAAGAGGAAAAAGCTGATACAAATATATTTGGCACTAATTTCCAACAAAATCATACATGTTTTATCTAATGATATACCATGAATTAAATCACATTTGGTGTCGTTTGCGTCACGGACGGCGATCGGATATGCACTATCATAGATAAGATCGCTATCCACATATAAGTTATATATAGTCACCCAGGCCATCTCCATGACATTTTAAGGAGATTTGGGCGTTCACATTTCCCAATCCCGACAAATGGTAACCCACTTATAAGTCACTTGAACAATTATATCTTCTTAATTGTCATATTTATATGGGGATGGCAATCAGGACATTCACACATTGAGCTAGCAAAAAGAGATACATAGAAGAAGCATTAAACGTATATTTATCATTCTATTGAAGAGATACATATATTCGTGCAAACTGGGAGACCTCGAACCGTCAGCGGATTGCATATATAATATAACAAAATTGAGTCTGTTCCATTCAATACAATTTCCACAAAAAAATTACAATTTGTCAGGATATATGGAAGGCCTGTTCAAACATAATGGTCATAGTATGAAGTCATATATAGTTTCTTCTGATATACAATAAAATGCAGTTAGTAGCACATGCCTTTTCAGGATCCTCCCAATACTGACATCTGACAAGGGGTTTAGAACAGACTCATCGACTGACATAAACAACTCAAAATCTCGCTCTGTGTCTGGCAAATGTAGCTGATTTGCCAGCGCAGCAACATTTCGTTGAAACTGAGAATATTTAGCCAATATATAGTACCATGAACAGAGGAGCACCTGGAAATTTCTTTAAAACATCGTATCTTCATGGAGATATGATAGCCAGGTATCCTCGAGATCTTAGTCCATCACCCTAGATTGCTTGATGCATCTCAATATGTAGAACCCAATTGTCATCTTTTATTTATGCGAACTAATGTCTTTATGATGTCCATGTATCATATTATAACGTCTGACGTATACGCAGTTGTAAATAAATAAATACATCATTATTGGTGGAACGGATTAATCGCGATAAACAGCATGACAATTGACAAGGTGGGCCACTACTTATATTCCATGACTGTAATAATCATGTTTTGTGATGCTATTTGAATATACATTTTATGAGAAAACGTATAACACTTTGAACAAGAGTGTTCTCTATTCCCAACAAATAGCCACAGCATACAGAATATGGTTTCACATCGCATTAACCTGGGCAACGCCGGGTAACCCTGCTAGTAAGATAATAATAGCTGAGAACCTGGTGTGAATTTAACTGTGGTGGGGCCTCAAGCATATCTACCCCTGCACGTCAGAACAAAATTATGCCATGAAATGGCATAATTAGCTTGAGGATGGAAGTGAACCATCATCCCACAGCGAAATCAACCAGGCCTGTTGGGTTTGAATTCAAGTTATAACATGGTATTTTAGTGTGATGACAGACATTTATCTGAGTGGTGTAGCACAAGAAGTACCATGTATGCATACATACATATATATATAGATACATATATCACAGCAGAAGATTCCTTAGAATTAACGAATGGAAATGGAATGCCTTTAATATTTGTATTATTTGAGTCGGACATAGATTACCTTAGCTGCAGGCAATCAATGAAATATATGTAAACTATGTAGAAAAAGAAATTATTGAATGAGTTGTAGTGAATATGATGCGTCACTTTAATATTTGAGTCGGACATAGCTTACCTTACCTGAAGGCAATCAATGCAATAAGTGATGTAGAAACAGAAATTATTGAATGAAGTGTAATGAATATGAAGCGTCATTTTAATGCAATATCGATTGGGTGGAAGAGAAATGTCACTTTAGTAGTTAACGATGATATACATATAAATTATAGATTATCCACATTGAAGACGATCAATGCAATGAACAGTGTAGAAATGGAGAAAATGTTGCCTGAATGAATCAATGTGTGAACATAAAGTCTCACTTTAATGAAATATTGAGACGATGGAATCAACGATGAATTTGCAATTTCTGTAATGATGAAATTGGTTTACATATGCATGTATATGCAGCTGAAAATGTGAATTGACTGAAATGTAATTATGAAAGTGTCAATGGCACTGTAGCTAACGTGGAAAGGGAATAATTTCATGTGTTACAGTTAATGGAGCGATTAGGAATGTGGAACGTTGAAAGGCCTAGTTATGCAACGATTAAAATCAAAGATGGCCGCGACAGCCATGTTTTTTGGAAATGACACAAAAAAGACTCCTTCCTATTTACATGTCATTGTTAACATCCCTCACAAATTTCATGATGATCCGACAAAAGATACTAGCCCGTGTCAAAGGATTTAGTTGTGTAAAGAGTAAAATACAAGATGGCTGTTGGTTTTTTGGTTGAATTTAAAATGAATCATTTCCCATCTACATGTAATTGTTAACATCCATGACAAATCTCATGATGATTGGACCAAAGATTCGACCTGTAGCCCTTGACAAAGAATTTAGTCATGCAAAGAGTATAATCCAAGATGGCTGCTGGCGGCCATGTTTTTGGCCGAACAACCCCAAAATTACTCGTTTCCCATCTACATGTCAATTTTAACATCCATGACAAATGTAATGAAAGTGTCAATGACACTGTAGCTCAACTTAGTAGGGGAATGATTTAATGGTTGACAGTAAATGGAGGAATAGGAAAGGTGATAATTGAAATGTCTAAGTAAGACTAGATGTACATGTCAATATCAACATTCATGACAGGTTTCATAATGATCGGATCAGGGATGTGGTGATTATGGTGTGCCAAAGGATTTATTGATGCAAAGAGTAAATTCTAAAATGGCCAATGGCAGCCATGTTTTTTCCGAATTACCCCAAAATGACATGTTCCCATCTACAGCCTTTACAATCTCATGGTGATCTGATCAAAGGTACGACCTGTAGCCTGTGCCAATGGATTTAGTCATGCAAAGAGTAAAATCCAAGATGGCTGCTGGCGGACATGTTTTTTAGCCCAACGACCCCAAAAACACTCGTTCCCATATACATGTTAATATTAACATTCATGATAAATATCATGATGATCAGACGAACAGTACGACCTGTAGCCCGTGCCAATGGATTGAATTTTGAAATCCAAGATGGCCGCCAGTGGCCGTGTTTTTTGGTCGTATGAGCCCAAAATGACTCGTTCCAATCCACATATCAATATCAACATTCGTAACAAATTTCATAAAGATCAGACCAAAGGTACGACCTGTATCCCCCGCCAAAGGATTTAGTCATGCAAAGAGTAAAATCCAAGATGGCTGCTGTCGGCCATGTTTTTTGACCGAACGACCTCAAACTCACTCGTGTGCCCATCTACATGTCATTGTTAACATACATGGCAAATTTCACGAAGTACTGACCAAAGCTACAATCTGTAGCCCCCGCCAAAGAATTTAGTCATGCAAAGAGTAAAATTCAAGATGGCTGCTGGCGGCCATGTGTTTTGGCTGAACGACCCCAAGATCACTTGTTCCCATTTACATGTCAATATTAACATCCATGACAAATTTCATGATGATCAGACGAACAGCACGACCTGTAGCCCGCGCCAATGGATTGAATTTTGAAATCCAAGATGGCCACCCGCGGCCATTCGTTCCCATCTACATGTCAACATTCGTGACAAATTTCATAAAGATCAGACCAAACGTACGACCTGTAGCCCGCGCCAAAGGAAACTGTTGCGGGACACACGCACACACGGACGACAGACGCCAAACCATGGCAATAGCTCAAACTTACAAAGTAAGTTGAGCTAATAGTGATCCGACAAAAGATACGACCTGTAGCCCGTGCTAATGGATTGAATTTTGAAGTCCAAGATGACCGCTGACGGCCATGTTTTTTGGTCAAACGAGACCAAAATGACTCGTTCCCATCTACATTGTACATGTCAATAGCCATGACAAATATCATAATGCTCTGACCAAAGGTACGACCTAGAGCCTGTGCCGAAGGATTTAGTCATGAAAAGAGTAAAATCCAAGATGCTCATGACGGCCATGTTTTTTGGTCGAACTACCCCAAAATGAATCATTCCCATCAGCCTGTCATTAGTAACATCCATGACAAATTCCATGATAATCAGACGAACAGTACGACCTATAGACCGCGCCAATCTATTTAATTTTGAAATAAAAGATGGCTGCCAGCGGCCATGTTTTTTGGCCAAATTACCCCAAAATGACTCATTCCCATCTACATGTCAATGTCAACATTCGTGACAAATTTCATAATAATCTGACCAATGTTAGGACCTGTAGCCTGTGCCAAAGGATTTAGTCACACAAAGAGTAAAATTCAAGATGGCTGCTGGCGGCCAAATGACTCCAAAATGACTCGTTCCCATCTACATGTCATTATTAACATTCTTGATAAATTTTATGATGATCAGACTAAAGGTATGACCTGTAACCCGTGCTAAATAATTTAGTCATACAAAGAGTAACATCCAAGATGGCTGCTGGCGACCATGTTTTTTGGCCGAATTACCCCAAAATGACTCGTTCCCATCTACATGTCAATATTAACATCCATGACAAATTTCATGACGATAAGACGAACAGTACGACCTGTGGCCCGTGCTAATAAATTAAATTTTTAAATCAAAGATGGCTGCTGACGGCCATGATTTTTGTCGGAATGAATCCAAGATGACTCGTTCCCATCTACATGCCATTGTTAACATCCATGACAAATTTTATAATTATCAGACTAAAGGTACGAACTGTAACCCGTGCTAAAGAATTAGTCATACTAAGAGTAAAATCAAAGATGGCTGCTGACGGCCATGTTTTTGGCCGAATGACCCCAAAATGACTCGTACCCATCTACATGTCATTATTAACATTCATGAGAAATTTTATGATGATCAGACTAAAGGTACGACCTGAAGCCCGTGCTAAAGGATTTAGTTATACAAAGAGTAAAATTCAAGATGGCTGCTGGCGGCCATGTTTTTCGGCCAAATGACCCCAAAATGACTCGTTCCCATCTACATGTCATTGTTAACATTCATGATAAATTTTATGATGATCAGACTAAAGGTATGACCTGTAACCCGTGCTAAAGAATTTAGTCACACAAAGAGTAAAATCCAAGATGGCTGCTGGCGGCCATGTTTTTGGCCGAATTACCCCAAAATGACTCGTTCCCATCTACATGTCAATATTAACATCCATGACCAATTTCATGATGATAAGACGAACAGTACGACCAGTGGCCCGTGCTAATGAATTAAATTTTGAAATAAAAGATGGCTGCTGACGGCCATGATTTTTGTCGGAATGACCCCAAAATGACTCGTTCCCATCTACATTGTACATGTCAATAGCCATGACAAATATCATAATGATCTGACCAAAGGTACGACCTAGAGCCTGTGCCGAAGGATTTAGTCATGAAAAGAGTAAAAACCAAGATGCTCATGACGGCCATGTTTTGTGATCGAACCACCCCAAAATGAATCATTCCCATCAGCCTGTTATTAGTAACATCCATGACAAATTTCATGATAATAAGACGAACAGTACGACCTGTAGACCGCGCCAATCTATTTAATTTTGAAATCAAAGATGGCTGCCAGCGGCCATGTTTTTTGGCCAAATTACCCCAAAATGACTTATTCCCATCTACATGTCAATGTCAACATTCGTGACAAATTTCATAATAATCTGACCAATGTTAAGACATGTAGCCTGTGCCAAAGGATTTAGTCATACAAAGAGTAACATTCAAGATGGCTGCTGGCGGCCATGTTTTTCGGCCAAATGACCCCAAAATGACTCGTTCCCATCTACATGTCATTGTTAACATTCATGATAAATTTTATGATGATCAGACTAAAGATATGACCTGTAACCCGTGCTAAATAATTTAGTCATACAAAGAGTAAAATCCAAGATGGCTTCTGGCGGCCACGTGTTTTGGCCGAATTACCCCTAAATGACTCGTTCCCATCTACATGTCAATATTAACATCCATGACAAATTTCATGATGACAAGGCGAACAGTACGACCTGTGGCCCGTGCTAATGAATTAAATTTTGAAATCAAAGATGGCTGCTGACGGCCATGATTTTTGTCTGATTGACTCCAAGATGACTCGTTCCCATCTACATGTCATTACTAATATTCATGACAAATTTTATGATGATCAGACTAAAGGTACGACCTGAAGCCCGTGCTAAAGGATTTAGTTATACAAAGAGTAAAATTCAAGATGGCTGCTGGCGGCCATGTTTTTCGGCCAAATGACCCCAACATGACTCGTTCCCATCTACATGTCATTGTTAACATTCATGATACATTTTATGATGATCAGATTAAAGGTATGACCTGTAACCCGTGCTAACGAATTTAGTCACACAAAGAGTAAAATCCAAGATGGCTGCTGGCGCCCATGTTTTTGGCCGAATTACCCCAAGATGACTCGTTCCCATCTACATGTCAATATTAACATCCATGACAAATTTCACGATGATAAGACGAACAGTACGACCTTTGGCCCGTGCTAATGAATTAAATTTTGAAATCAAAGATGGCTGCTGACGGCCATGATTTTTCTCGGAATGACCCCAAAATGACTCGTTCCCATCTACATTGTACATGTCAATAGCCATGACAAATATCATAATGATCTGACCAAAGGTACGACCTAGAGCCTGTGCCGAAGGATTTAGTCATGAAAAGAGTAAAATCCAAGATGCTCATGACGGCCATGTTTTTTGGTCGAACCACCCCAAAATGAATCATTCCCATCAGCCTGTCATTAGTAACATCCATGACAAATTTCATGATAATCAGACGAACAGTACGACCTGTAGACCGCGCCAATCTATTTAATTTTGAAATCAAAGATGGCTGCCAGCGGCCATGTTTTTTGGCCAAATTACCCCAAAATGACTCATTCCCATCTACATGTCAATGTCAACATTCGTGACAAATTTCATAATAATCTGACCAATGTTAAGACATGTAGCCTGTGCCAAAGGATTTAGTCATACAAAGAGTAACATTCAAGATGGCTGCTGGCGGCCATGTTTTTCGGCCAAATGACCCCAAAATGACTCGTTCCCATCTACATGTCATTGTTAACATTCTTGATAAATTTTATGATGATCAGACTAAAGATATGACCTGTAACCCGTGCTAAATAATTTAGTCATACAAAGAGTAAAATCCAAGATGGCTTCTGGCGGGCACGTGTTTTGGCCGAATTACCCCTAAATGACTCGTTCCCATCTACATGTCAATATTAACATCCATGACAAATTTCATGATGACAAGGCGAACAGTACGACCTGTGGCCCGTGCTAATGAATTAAATTTTGAAATCAAAGATGGCTGCTGACGGCCATGATTTTTGTCTGAATGACTCCAAGATGACTCGTTCCCATCTTCATGTCATTATTAACATTCATGACAAATTTTATGATGATCAGACTAAAGGTACGACCTGAAGCCCGTGCTAAAGGATTTAGTTATACAAAGAGTAAAATTCAAGATGGCTGCTGGCGGCCATGTTTTTCGGCCAAATGACCCCAACATGACTCGTTCCCATCTACATGTCATTGTTAACATTCATGATACATTTTATGATGATCAGATTAAAGGTATGACCTGTAACCCGTGCTAACGAATTTAGTCACACAAAGAGTAAAATCCAAGATGGCTGCTGGCGGCCATGTTTTTGGCCGAATTACCCCAAGATGACTCGTTCCCATCTACATGTCAATATTAACATCCATGACAAATTTCACGATGATAAGACGAACAGTACGACCTTTGGCCCGTGCTAATGAATTAAATTTTGAAATCAAAGATGGCTGCTGACGGCCATGATTTTTCTCGGAATGACCCCAAAATGACTCGTTCCCATCTACATTGTACATGTCAATAGCCATGACAAATATCATAATGATCTGACCAAAGGTACGACCTAGAGCCTGTGCCGAAGGATTTAGTCATGAAAAGAGTAAAATCCAAGATGCTCATGACGGCCATGTTTTTTGGTCGAACCACCCCAAAATGAATCATTCCCATCAGCCTGTCATTAGTAACATCCATGACAAATTTCATGATAATCAGACGAACAGTACGACCTGTAGACCGCGCCAATCTATTTAATTTTGAAATCAAAGATGGCTGCCAGCGGCCATGTTTTTTGGCCAAATTACCCCAAAATGACTCATTCCCATCTACATGTCAATGTCAACATTCGTGACAAATTTCATAATAATCTGACCAATGTTAAGACATGTAGCCTGTGCCAAAGGATTTAGTCATACAAAGAGTAAAATTCAATATGGCTGCTGGCGGCCATGTTTTTCGGCCAAATGACCCAAAAATGACTCGTTCCCATGGCTCGTTCCCATGGCTTGTAGCCCGTGCTAATGGATTGCATTTTAACATCAAGATGGCCAATGGCAGCCATGTTTTTTTCCGAATGACCCAAAAATGACGACGGATACCAAACCATTGCAATAGCTCAGACTTTACAAAGTAAAGTTGAGCTAAAAATCAGAACTCGGTCAGATACCAAGTTTGTAAAGCTGAAAAGTATCATTTGAGATTACTGAATAAAGATCCGAATGCAAAAATACCGACTTCCCCCATTACAACATCTATCCAGGTATTTTGTTGTTCTGCAGTATGTTGTCTGATTGGGGGTGCGGACATTAATGGCTGACCTGTGTACTTGCCTCGGGGTATCAAGAGAAGTCAGCCCAAAACAAGGTCGGCCACAAGAGAAGTCGGCCCGGGTAAATTAAAGATTGGTCAAGAAAAGTCGGCCCCATTATTAGTTTACTGTCTGTTAATGCCTGTGGTACAATAAGATGTGACCGACATTTCGCCACACGGTGTCATAGGGGATTACATCACCTCGTAGCTTTCCATTTTATGTGACCATGTTTTGGTCACATGGTGTCAAGGAGGATTATATGTCACCTCCTGGCAATCCATTTGCTTGTCGCGCATTGTCATGGCTTTACGCAGATATGTCGATAGGGTTCGTTAAACGGAAATTTAAATCTGTACCGGAAAAAGAGCCATATATACAAGACATGGTATTATAACCTTCACACTTAGTCAGCCAATTAATCTATAGACCTAAACAATGTCCTGTCATAATTATAATGGGCGTCGCGCCAGAGGGATTTAAACATGGAAGCATTCAGCGAAACGCCGATAAAGATCAACACTAAGTCATATACAATGTAGTGTTGAACAAGGTTTCCGTGACACCTGATATACATGTATGTTACATGTGTACTCAATTGAGTAAACATGTCACTAACTGATGTTAATAGCTGGGCCGACTTCGTACGGGGCCGTCCCGACTTCTCTGTGGCCGACTTCGTAGCGGGGCCGACTTCTCCTGTATTCCGCCTGGAATATGACGTTTCCGAACCTTAGGCTCTGGTGGCCGTACAGGTGGGATACGAGGATCCACAATTGGGGCATCAGCATCTCTCTGTTCAAGAGGAGATTTAAGGGCTGTGTCGTCATCTGGAAAGTCAAAGGGTAAAGAACCAATAGGCAACAAGTGGTTCCAATGTAAAGTTCTTTGCTTTCCATTGTCATCTTCTAAATTAAAAACAGGAATGTCAGAATTTGGTTGGGATTTAACAGTGTATACTTCAGAATCATATTTATCTGCCAATTTATGTCTGCCTTCGAAAGCTAATGTCTTTACTAAGACTCTGTCACCTACATGTATAGTTGCACCACGAAGCTTTCGATTATAATATTTGGCATTACTACTCTGAGCACCAGACATAGATTTGGATGCTAATCTATAAGAATCAGAAAGTCTCTGTCTGAGATCTGAAACATAATCACAATAAGAAGTTTGATCAGAATCAGGTTTATTCAGACCAAATAAAACATCAAGAGGTAACCGTGGTTCTCTTCCGAACATCAACTGAAAAGGAGCAAAACCAGTAGTTTCATGCCTAGTACAATTGTAAGCATGAACAAGAGGACCTATATGGGATTTCCAGTCATGTTTCTGGTCAGGATTAAGTGTACCTAACATACTAATAAGTGTGCGATTAAATCGCTCTGTAACACCATTCCCCATCGGATGATAAGGAGTAGTTCGGGACTTCTTGATGCTGCAAAGCTGACAAAGTTCAGAAATAAGTTGAGATTCAAAATTAGCACCTTGATCACTATGAATACGTTGAGGGTAACCATAATGAATAAAGAAATTGTTAAACAATACATCAGCAGTAGTCTTTGCAGTCATGTTCCTTGTGGGATAAGCCTGTGCATATTTAGAAAATGATCTGTCATAACAAGCACATATTGGTAACCACCTTTAGAACAATCAAGAGTAAGAAAATCAATACAAACAAGTTCAAGAGGTTGAGACGTAGTGATGGATACTAAAGTTGCTCTGAAATTCGGATTAGTTTTCACTCGAAGACATCTATGACAATGTTTTATCCAATCATCGACAGCACTGTCGATACCTGGAAAATAAAATCTTTCTTTCACGAGTGAAACTGTTCTGTCACGACCTGGATGTCCTATATCATTATGTAATGCTTTTAGAACAAAAGAAATCTGTGAATGTGGTAAAACGAGCTGAGTGGTGGTTTTACCATTAAAAGTGGACTCTCTATAAAGAACTCCTCGCTGCAACCTAAGCTTAGAAAAATGTCTTAAAAATGCTGAATGAAGCTTAGAAGGGGGAAGGGACTTTCTCTTTGGGCAACTATTTCTTCTCACGGCTGATAACCATACGGACAATACATCATCTCTTTCTTGCAATCTTCTCCAATCCCTATAATTCATTTCATCAAGATCATGACCTACATCATCTTGAACAGAATTTAAAACATCAGTGCTGCAACATAAACTTTCAACAAAAGGTTGCTGAACCTGTAATGAATTACAAATAACTTGAACTGAATCATTTGTAATCTGAGGAGGTGTATCCAACCTAGATAAGGCATCTGAATCGGTATTAGATTTACCGGGTCTGTAAACAATATCAAATTTAAAAGAACCTAAGGCTGATAACCATCTCTGTCCAGTAGCATCTAATTTGGCTGAAGTTAAAACATATGTTAAAGAATTGTTATCAGTATACACTACAAAATAATTACCATATAAATAGTCATAAAACTTTTCTGTAACTGCCCACTTTAAAGCTAAAAATTCTAACTTATGTGCCGGGTAATTCTTTTCTGCTGCTGTGGTTCCTCGGCTGCCATATGCAATAACTCTCTTCACGCCATCGATCTCTTGGTAAAGGACACAACCTAAACCATGAAAGGACGCATCAGTATGGACTTCAAAGGGCCTGCTGTAATCAGGGTAACCTAAAATTGGGGGATTAGAAAGACGATTTTTCAAAGTATCAAATGCAGACTGCTGCTCATGCTCCCATTTCCATTTCCCTGTAAAAGAGGATTTAACCTTGTTCTTTGGCTTCTTTGTATTTGTAGGGGGAAGTAAATCTGTCAAGGGCTTAGCAATCCTGGAAAAATTAGGACAATACTTTCTGTAATAACCTGCAAAGCCAAGAAATGATCGCAATTGATCAGAGTTCTTGGGAACTGGCCAGTTGACAATTTTGTCAACTTTCGCAGGATCCGTCTCGATACCTTTCTCTGAAACTACATGGCCTACATATGAGACACGGCGCATGAAAAACTTACACTTTGCTGGGGCCAGTTTCAAACCACATTCTCTGAGCCTGTCAAAAACAAGTCTAAGTCGCTCCAACATCTCTGGAACAGATTTTGACCATACAATGACGTCATCAACATAAATATTACATATATTCCTGTTAAGACCATCGAGGCAGTCTTCCATCATTCTCTGAAAGCTAGAAGGACTATTGTTTAAACCAAATGCAAGTCTATTATATTCATAGAAACCTAGACCTCCAACAGTAAAAGCTGTTCTCTCTTTGTGCTCCTCTGCAATTTCCAATTGATGAAAACCAGATTTGAGATCGAGAACTGAGTAGTACTTGGCACCTGCTAAGTAATCAAAAAGGTATTCAGGCCTAGGGAGTGCATAATTATCTGGAATAGTGCGTTTATTTAAAATTCTAAAATCTGTACACATACGAAGGTCATTTGAACCCTTCTTCCTAACTAAAACAACATTAGAAGAATATGGACTGTGATATCGGCGTATAATGCCGGCAGCTAACAACTGGTGAAGATGATTTCTCACTTCATCAATCATGCTCGGAGGTAAACGTCTCGGACGATCCTTGAAAGGCGTAGAATCATACATGCCGATCCTATGCTTAACTGCACTGTAAAAACCTAAATCAAGATCATGCTGTGAAAAAACATCTGAAAACTCTTTGATGAGATTCATTGCAACAGATATATCCTTTACATCATCGAGAGAAGAAACATCGATAGTAATTTTATCAAGAAATGAAGAGGTAGTCTCTGAACCTGGGGAGGTTTCAATATCTTGCTCAACAGAGACTGGCTGTACTTGACAAATAACAGAGTTGGGTGCTATACTAATAGTCCTAGAAGAAATATTTGACAAGTGAACATCAACAGAATCAGTGCTCTTGAAATCATATTTCACAATATATGGACCTATCTCTAAAAATTTGAACCGCTCATCATCTGGAAGTGGCTGCAAAATAGCACATGTGGGTTGGTACGGAATCTTGTGATCAATAAAACCAGTAACAACTTTCTTAGTATTAGGATGGAGAATAACATGAGTATTCTCAGCAGACTTTACATGACCTAGAACAAAGTTGTGTTTAGCAAGTTCTTTCTCCCTAGAAATCATGCATCTGAATGCCATGAACCAAGACGATGACAAGTTTGCATTCTGTAAAAACCTGTTACCATGTTCACCCTTGCACAACTGCATGAGTTCTGAAAGAATATTAGTTCCTAGCAAAACTGGCACTGACATGTTATAAAAACTGTTTGGCACTACAAGAACTCTTTACTGGAATCTTGTCCTAAAGAAGGAACTGTAATAGGACACTGAATATATCCAAGATAAGGGAGTTTGTTGCCATCAGCACACTCTATATTACGTATAACGGACAAGGGCTGCAAAGGAATATGTTTCAAGAAAGTGCTGTAAAATTGCTCGCAAATTGTGGAGCAAGTCGAACCTGTATCAACAAGTGCCTTAGTATTGTAACCTGAAACAATAATATCTGACTCCGTAGCATTTCCATTTATACAATGTTCCTTACTGGAATCATTAACAAATTGAGATTTGTTAATAAATCTCCGGGATCTATCCTGTGGACGAAAAATTTTATCTCTATCATAGTAGCGATAGTATCCACCTTTCCTACAACCAAACGCTTTATGCGTCAAATCACCACATTTCCAACATCCGGTGTATCTACCAGATACATACTCTCCTTGTAACCTATCATTTGTGTGATTACTATAATCATTTGTCTCATCTGAAATATTATGTGACTCCTTCTGAAAATAATGAGCATTATCGCTTCTCTCTGCATACTGCCCTCTGTGATTCCTATTCCGATATCTCTGCGCACGCCGTCTGGAGTAAGAGTTATAACCACTGTTATAATTATCATTTCTGTAATAATCATCATTGCTGTAATTATTATCATAACTATTTTCACTATTTCTCTTTAACTCCTCTATCCGAACTGTCAATTCCAATATCTCAGCCTTTATCTTCAACATAACTTCCTCTGAAATCTGTGACGCCATCTTCCACTAACTCGCAAGTAGCTAGGAAAAATTTGAAAGTATTTCAACAACGATCGACCTACAAATTCTAAGAAATGTCTCTGGAAAAAAAAATGTCTCTTTAACTAACTGGAATAAAAAATAATTCAAGTCGAAACCTACAAAAGAATTCGGGGAAAAAATCACTAAGTGAAAAGGTCAAAGTAATTAACCTTGTTGAACGCTGAAAACGTTAAGTGAAAATAGACTAAACTCAATATCTGAAAAACCGACGCGCTGAAATTTATACAGAAAAACCTAAGTATTTTCTGCCTACCAACTCAGAAATCACTGAAAAACAAAATTCATTTTGTAATTAAACCTGCGTAAAAAAAAAAAATTCTGCGGAAAAAATTCTCAAGTCCAACTACGTAAGAAAATTTCTGAAAAATAAAAATTTCTCAAGTTCAACGTAACTCAGACAACTGTAAGTCACCTACAATTTTACTACCAAGCGAATACCTACAAGTCGCATCAAAATTCAAAATTAATCTGCGATTAAATATTCAAGTCACCTATTTCCGCTCGCTATCTGACGTCAACTGAAAAAATTTCAAAGTCAGATCTAACCTGATCTATCATAAACTACAACTCAACAATGGAAAAATAAATTAATTTTTCACGACGCCACTAACAAGTCACCTAATTTCAAGTTAATTGTGCCGTCCGGCGACAAAACTGAAATATAATCAATCACGTGTTGACACAACAACACATATGAACAGTAAAGTTCACCGTCAACTGAAAGTGATTCGAAAAATTATTCTCCGAACTTGCTCTGAAAAATCACCTATTTTCGAGCTATATACTCCACCGTCAACTACAAAATTCTCAAATCACAATTCACCGTCACTGAAAATCAATAAAGATTTTTACAATCACCTATTGTCGCACTATAAATTCACCGTCGTCTGAAAATTTGAACACAAATTTCACTTCCGCTTGCATGCTAAGTGTGGACTGGCTGAAAATTTATAAGTTTTCTTGCCGACAACTGCTACTAATTAGTTTGGTTAAGTTAACTTCCACCTAATTAGTGTCGCGAAGAATTTAACTCATGCACCTATCTGATGAAATGAGATGAAAGCAAGCGCGATGCGTACTTGGCTCACAAAAAAAAAAATTAGTGGGAAGAGGGTGTGGCAGGGGAGGGGTCAGGGTTGACTCACCGTTAACCTGAGACTCCGACAACTGCAGACTTCGACACCAACTTACCATATCACGACTATCAACAAACCAAGATGACAACACCTGCTTGTACTACCAGAACTAGTTGGGACAATTTGTCCAACACCGGGTCTGAAAACTACTAACTTATTAATGCTAAGTCAGAATTGCATTGCATAATGTTGGAGACAGAAAGTATTTATCACACCGTCACAAAAAAGTGATGACCGAATGTCAAGAAATTTTAAATATTCTCGACCAAAATCTCCGGTAATATGCAATGAAATTCACTTTTGCAATTCATAAGCTGACATTTGGCCTACATGTATGCATTTATCAACAGATGTCACTTTATGACAACATTTCAGTCAAAGAATAAACTTTGAAAGCAAACAATACATAATGTGTGGCTGGACGGATATATTATATACCTAACTACACCTAAACAAAAGCTAATAATTAGCTTTAAAGGCTACTAAAGTTGATCAGAATATTTGAAAACAAACTCACGTGTTACTGTTTACATTTTTGCGTTCTGACCAATAGAAAATGTAATCCGGTGACGAAACGAAAACGAAACCACGGACTACCAAATTCCGGAAAACACAACTTTACCGGGTTTCAATTTACCAAAATCCGGACCACAAATTATTGGCAGAGTAACAAATCGAATTTAAAGTTTGGACTTTGCCCAAACGCTAAAAACGACTAAACAGAGCTGACAATACACACATTTAGACATAACTATAATATTAAAGTAATACAGCCACACCAAAACAATGTGTTTACAAATTTCACTGAATAACATGAAAATTTAAAAATTTCAACAAAATTTATAAAATTTTCAACATAATTTATGTTTTTATGCATTTTTTAGCATAAAACTGTTCAAATATTATTGTCTCTTCCAATCCAACGCTGAATATCTCCAGAAATCCTGATTGTCATTTTTTTCACAGTTTTTTGAAGCACGAAAACACGAATTTCTACAAAGTTCCAATTTCCACACCAAATTCAAAGTTCCATACTATAATCAGAGCTATAGCTATACGAATGGGCGCCATTGTGGTAGAGCACAGGGGTGGGTCGTTAGTGAACCATCAGTCGCTATATCACAAATATTTATGGGCTCTGAGTCTTAACATCTGGCAGGGTCTATGAAAACACTAAGCCTACCTTAAAAGTCTTCATCATGCATTTAATGAATATTCATTATATACCAAACGGAACACATCCAACAAGCATCACACATGGATGACATCACAACACATCTTTATAAACAGCTTGACAGCAACATCACAACATCACATCGAGCATCAAACATCAGACATCAAATCGAGAAAAAAGGACCCTGGTGAACAAATACATAGGTTGTAGTTGCTGCCGAATAAATATCCAGTATGGATATTAATAAATATATGAAATGTGATTGTGTCAATAAACCAACTTCCCTATTGTCGATATAAACAACTATTTTGACACAACCCTAACTGTGAAGAACAGTTAGAAATAAAACCTACATGCTAGTATAAAAGGGTGATTATGAACGCAGTGTGCGATTTCCAACATCACTAAACTATTGGGCAAATATATATTGCAAATGTGATGTAAATCTAAACATTCAAAACGAAGACAATAGTATTAAAATACAGATATAATAATGTGTAAAAACGTAACAGAATATCACATACCATATCGTAGGAACATAGGTCACGATGTCATAACGTAGTTTACATTACACTTTATAGCTTCTACATTCTTCAAGGCATTTGAAGAATTTACTCTATGACTGACGCAATAACAGGAGCGATGTTAACTGCGCGAACGCTAATTATGAACTGACAAAAGGCGGCAAATAAGCTTACCTGTCATTGGCTGAAATCCAATGGTGTCTAACAGTTTGATCTAATATTGGGCGCTGAACTAGACAGAGGAAGACTTAAGCGGGTAAGAGATTGGGCGTAGATGGAAATAGGAAATAGCAAAGTGGAGAACAGGAATGCAACTGGGAAAGGAAGTGTATAGAACGGAATAGCGCGAAATGGAATGAAATGGACCAAGTACGCGGAATGAAATGATAATGCTGCTATAAAATGTATATTAATGAGTTAGATATAATAACTTAGTTAGTCTACATGTGTAGCATGTAATAAAGGCACATACTGTTTTGGTATATAAAGTAGCACTGTCACATGTGCACATTAAAGAACGCTACTGCAGTCGCCACAGGGTTATAAAGTTACTAGTACTCGACCGTGGTAGCACCTGGACCCGACATGAATAATTAACAGCCCGAGGGCCTAGTTATAGACCCAAGACGGAGTTAATCATTCTTGGAGGGTGCCAAGGTGCCCGACAAAATCATGCTATTACTATCATTACCACACCGTCCTGGTGTGAGCATGCGTTAATGAAAACAACGTTTAGCGCTCGCTTCTGTTCAACTTCACCTTAAAATCATGGAATCATGTCGTGTGTGTAAAATAATATTCATCTAATAAAGAACGCCCTCTAAAGTGGTAAAAATATTAAGTAATAGTGTTAACGTTGGAATCAACAGAAAGATCAGACTTCAATTTTTGAAGCGCGCGATCGCTCTTGCGGACCATCGCGCGGCTAAAATTGAAAACCAGTCGGCATTCATCAAAAGGTGATCCTTCGTGCCACGATGATTGACAGTTTAAGTTCTTTGACGTCACACGATGTGAAGTGTCAAATGCACTATCTGTCTGAGACTGAATGATTCGAAGCTAAAAATACATTTGACCGATTTCTATGTATGGCTTATGACGTCACATAAATTCCTGGAAAATCAAAGCGAGACCACGTGGCCGGGAGATGTTAACGTATTTATTTCGACAGCATTGAATCGGAGTATTAAATTAATTCATTATTAATAATTATGAATTACAATTAATATAGGAGCATGTACAATATGAAAACACAGTGTGTAACACTCACTTGTGCTTATGGATAGTGGATTAAGCAGTGTTAAACCATCAAAGAGTTTCAATGGACATCCATCGTGAGTAAACTAATTCAATTTACTCAACATTTATGAATGTATTTCCGCTGTTTATTGTATCTTGATAGAAACCGCGCGGCTGGCCAAAACCCAGCGAGCGGGACTATGCGCGCCTACATTTTGTAAACATGAAAGTCTGAAAGATATCTGTATGAATTTCAACTGAATACACATGTACTACCCTGCTGGGCTAAACAAGTGTCCACTTAACCACGGTGCGCTTAGCATTGCCACTGCGGCCGAAATGCAACTACACAGCGGCTCCACCAGCTAACTATAGTTGGGCCGCGGTGTATTTGCCATTCGACCATGGTGTAGTTGCCGCTGTGTGCATTCATTAAACTGAAAAAAGACAATATAAACCAGAAATCTAACCACGGTGTACATGCCATTCGGCCCCATTGTAGTTACTCAACTGCAGTTACAAACTCTGACACCACCGCCGAACGCCAAACACACCGCGGTGCCAATGGACACTTGTTTTGTCCAGCAGGGCAGTACGACTGATCTGTTCAATTTAAAAACAGAAACAATTCTTTTTCAGTCATAAATCAAATGATTAAATTAATGATAAGCAAATACCTGTGCAACCTTTGATGAACAAATTCAACAAAGCCTCCATAGAAGCTCCTGTCGACAGTGAAAGTGCAATAATCATGTCACAAACACAGTTTACAGTAAATTACACATGATGTCATGAAATTGAATACACTTAACATTGAATTGCCTAGTCTTCGTGTATCTGTGGTACGGTACACAATAATTCATAAAATCCTAAAAACAACATTCATTGTTGCAAATTACATGAAACACAGATCAATAACTCGTTGATTTTTCAATTTCGTGCCATGTGGGCCTTGACCTTGTAGTGGAGAAATCGGTGTATATAAAGTGTTTGTCGACGCCGATGCCGGCTCTAAATAAAAGTGTAATGTCGCGCTTCTTCGTTGTTTCTCAGCGGATGTGAATGCGATTTGGTATGTGTGTCCGGGTTGGGTCATGGATGATATTGATTATCGCACATGCACATTTGATTTTTTTTTTTAATTTACAAATTTCGAGTAGAATATTTGTTTACAATCGAGATGGATAATCACAAACTGTGCCACGGTAATATTTTACCGAATGCCATGTTATCAGACGAGAAAGGCTGTGATTAATCCTCGATTAATCTATTATTTCATTGAGTCTCTGAATGACTCAGTGAGGACAATTAAAAAGTGATCATCGGCAATCGTTGTTGTTGTTGTACTTGCATGTAAATTCCTCCGTCGCGGATGTCTTCGGAGCACGTTGCTCTCCTAACTCAGTACCGTTACTAGCAGTCGATTGTGTTGAAGTTGAAGTGAAGAAAACGTAATTCTTCGATCAGTTTCTGCTGGATTCTGCGCAGTAACCTCCCGGAAGTCACGTGTGGAATTTACAAAAAAAAGCATACACGCTATTTTCGCTCTTGGTATAGAAATATAGAAAAATTATATGACGTCATAATTCACATGCATTTAGGTATAAACACCCACTGGGGTGGTTGCTATAAATATTGCTGTAAAAAACGATAGTAATAATAGCTGATAACCCATCACTATTCAGTTATGAGTAATACTTATTTTGACCATTCTAAAACATGAATCGACATGCCCTTTTAAGCCATAAAAAGAACAAAGCTGCATGTTTCACAGTTAAAACTCAAATGTATGTATACATGTAAAAGTAAAATATCTTGTTATCCTGCATCCCTTCTGATTGGATGAGAGTGATTCACATGGCGGGCCGTAAATCAGTTATTACCCTCGATGGCAACATTTTCTCAGTTATTAACCGCCCCGCTATTACCAGTAAACATGGAACTACGAAGAACTCAGCGTGCAGAGATTATCTCACAGCTCTCTAATAATTTCCGAAAACATTGTTTTTATAAACCCCACTGTTTCATAACAACCGTGGAACTGAGGTGTTTGTTAAGTTGCATAATTGTGTGGTTTTTTTTATTTGCAATTAAAGCACGCTATGATTAAATGGTGTTATCACGGACACAAATCCGTTATAAGGTGTAATGTTCCTATTGGACATGTTTATATCAATAATAAATACCGTGGGACAAATAGATAAACCTTATTATGCAGTTGGTATGTGCTGCAGACAATTGCACATACAATGTGCATACGTTACAAATACGTGTATGTATAAGCTCTAAAGATCAAATAGCCACTCTTTACTGTTTATCAATTGACTATTTCTTTTCGGCAATACATTCCTCAGACTTCAGAAGAATACACTTATCTTGCGTAACAATCTGTAACATATGCCAATTTCTTTTTGCATAACTACAACGTGTTAGTTTTACATTTTAGCGTTCTGGTAATTAACACGTGTGTCTGCGTCTTTACGCTCATTTGAACGAAACCGAACATTTCGCTGCATGGCTACTCAACTTAGAAATTGCTTTACTCCTCTGTCTGTGAACCGATTCCCACCATGCGAACAGCAAACTGACCGGAGAATAGATGCGCAAATGACGGGTGTGTCAATGTGAATGTGAATGTTTTATTTTTTGAAAAGAGAGGATTCCAACATAAAATGGATTAAAGCATATACGCACGCACTTAGTCCTGCTATTAAGGAGGTTCGTGTGTACTCCTTTGTCAGATAACAAAACAGTTATCACCCTTGTTTTCGTGAGACACGGGGATTTGACGCCGCTCTCGACCTGGAATGTCACCCTCGGGCCATATTCCAGGTCTCGAGAGGGCGACAAATCCCCGTGTCTCATTCAATCACGGGCGATAACTGTATGTTAATAGCATACTTTTTGGTAGCATGTATAAGGCGTGAAATTGTTCAGTCACTTGTAATTACGGATTTTGTTAATCCGTGAATGTACATCATGAAAATACAGTACCAGTGAGAATGGTATCTTTAGGCGCACCTTTATTGCGATATTGAGCGTGCTTAATTTATGAAAAAACGGGATTATAGCACATTACCAAAAATATGTCGTGCTTATTATTGCAATATTGAACGCAACATATTGCAATACTAAGCGCGCTAAATGTTTACAGAACGAGAGTGTTATATTTATATTACATAAATACTGTGCATATAATGTACATATAGTGTACATACATGTATATAATTTACAACTATAATTATATACATATCTAAAACATTGTCTCTATTTAAACAATAAACAATATAGAAGAAGCAATAATTTGATTTAAATGTCACAATGTTGAGCGCAAGATGTCGAAATATTAAGCGCAAAATATTGAGACATAATATCAAAATATTGCAATAATATCATTAGCAACATGCTTATAAGCGTTTCCACTTGCAATATTATTGCGATATTGGGCGCAAAATAACGCGCTTAATATACCACTTCTTTTTACTGGTACTGTATATATCAATAACAGCTAGTTGGGATTGGAACCTTCAAGACAACAGCAGATACCATAATACATGTGCGTACATTTTCCATGAAATTTTAAAGCATGATGCATCAAACGGTATACTAGTATCACAACATTTAGTATCAATATCAGTGATTCAGCCAAAGATAGTTTAACAAGAACACCTAACCAATAGTGTACTCCGGTAAAGTGTCGTAATAACTTGACGATAACATGGCGAATGATAACAATGTCTAATATCCACACGTTTCAATGAAAATTGATCAACATGGGATGAATTGGACCATGTAATTGTAAAGTTGGAATTGTAGATATATGATCATCCATCACTGCGCGGCGTCAGTTCGTTGTTACGGTGTTGTTGTTGGCATAGAAGCTCATGTGAAAATACGGGTGCGAACAGTACATGTACATGTATATCCTCTCTTGTAAATGTACATACATGTGCTTTGAAGCAATCAGATTCTGAACACTGTCAACTGCAATTTTAACATTTTAATAGCTGCTTGTTGAGACATTGTTGTTATTATTGTCACTATTGGTTGACATCGAAGCTCGTGTTAGATGTACCTATATCCTCTGTGTCAGTAAATGTGCCAGTGTTTTGATACTAAATCACAACACAGCACTAAGTCGAATGAAATCAGACCATGGATCATGCCTTGATTGGCATAAATCGATTGGCATGAATTTCGGCTCTCGAATTTGTGGAAATTGTCAATAATAAAGCCGATTTTTGCATAATTCAATCTTGTCCGGTCATCAATTGCAAAGGAACCAAAATCAGACCGTCTTAACAACTGTCCACAATCGAAAAGGTAACAGTTTCCCACAAACAATAGTTTACGATTAAATATGCATTGGCAATGAAAGAAAAATGGCGAAGAAATGAGCTGTCCTAAAGCGGTAACTTAACCCCGGAATGAGAATAACGTACCGTACTGTTGATGATTCGTACGAATCCGCATAACAAATAATGAATGCCTGATAAATAATATATATCAAATTTATTAATATTCAGTGATTCTGTATGGAGTAATTGCCGTGTATAACATGGTCGCCGATAAATTTACTGATGAATTTTGACGGCATTACTTTGAATTTTCATGGGCACATAAAATAACGGTATGG
Source organism: Siphonodentalium dalli (assembly GCA_032622095.1). Classification (NCBI taxonomy): domain Eukaryota; kingdom Metazoa; phylum Mollusca; class Scaphopoda; order Gadilida; family Siphonodentaliidae; genus Siphonodentalium; species Siphonodentalium dalli. Next base: position 11,231,780 of record CP136068.1, read on the forward strand.
GACCGTCAAACTGGTGAAACGGTATGAGACCGTCGTTTATGACGGCCCGAAACCAACAGTAATTTCTAACAGTGTACTCTTGGTGGCCTATGTTGTCCTTAATCGTAGTGCTCTGATAAACTTCCCAAGATACCGAATCGAATTGTCATCCATGTGTGTGATCCATACACTATAGCGTTTGTCGTGATTGGTACGCTTGGCTGCTCCAATTGTGTTGGTCAAATGCGCAAAGACCTGTCAAACTTTACCAGCTACACGAATAAGATAAACTATTGCGCACTGCATCTAACCAACTGAGTATACGGTCAGTCCCATACAAATTACTTTACGTGCGTCAAATGCGCAAAGTTCTATCTAACATGCCCAGATACACGAATAATGTAAACCGTTGCATAATACACCTAGCCAACCGAGACATCACCCCAATTGGTTAGTCCCATACAAATTACTTTATATTGTTACTAGCAGGTAGACCCGACTTCGTCCGGGCTGTTTCCCCTCTGCTTTTTGGCGAATTGCGCGATTTGACCTTGAATTGTCCATTTTGAAGGTCAAGGTCAGGTGGGGTCACAATTTGACCCGTCCAAAACACTGGACGGACAAAAGTACCCCACAAAAGTACCCGTCGAAATCCATCCGGTTTTACCCGATTTGACATTGAATTGATCATTTTGAAGGTCAAGGTCAGGGTCACAATTTGACCCGTCCAAAGTGGACAAAAGTAACCCTATGTATAAAATTTCGTCGAAATCCCATCAATATTCGCGATCTGACCTTGAATTGACCCGATTTCAAGGTCAATGTCATATCGCACGGGCAAACGAATAGGCTTACGACACTCCCCATACACTCCCCATACACTCCCAGACACTAATTTTCATCGAAATCCCGTGATACTGGGGCGATTGACCTTGAAATGACCCGATGTCAAGGTCAATGCCATTTCGCACGGGAAAATTAATAGGCCCATGCCATTCCCCGGCCGAAAGTACCCCCACATACCAAGGTTCATCGAAATAGGTTCAGTCGTTTTCGAGTCCATCGCGAACACACATACAGACAGATTTCCCAAAATATATCATAGATGATCCAAATTGTATATGCTAATTGATGTGTATAGTATATTATATAGATAATGAATGGCTTGGAGTTGACTATATTGTACAGATAATGAATGGCATGAAGTTGACTATGCCAAAATAGTGGTCCTCGATGACCACTATTTTGGCATATTGTATCTCACGTGACTTTGTTATTGAAATCAAGCTTTCCGATTGGTTGGCTACTCGACTCTATTAGTCGTAGTCGTATACTACGCCTTCAAGTCTCTCCCATCGTGCACTATGCATATGTAGTTTTGACTACTAAAAATAGTAACGAACACTACATCAAACTTTGTTCTGAAACTACTTTTTATTTCGCCGCTGATCCAAATTAAAGCTTCAGTAAGGCGAACATCAATTGTCTGAACTTAGTAAAAGTTGAAAATAGTAGTTTCCTACTGCTAAATCAAAATTACAAGGTAAATTATAATGAGGTTTAGAGAGACTTACATTCAGTAAATTATAATGAGGTTTGTAATTTCTGCATTTGTTCGATACAATATAATAATTAGAGCATGACTTGTCGTGAAATACGCCGATATAGTGCATAGTGCGGTTGTGTAGTTCACGCCGCTTCGCGTCGTGAACTACACAACCTCACTATGCACTATATCGGCGTATTTCACTCCAAGCCATGCTCTATTTATTAAATAGTCAACGATAAGACATTTAGTATGTATCATATTATATCGAACATTGGTGCCAATTAATTCTCACATAATTTCCGTGTTTGATTTTGAATTTTGAATTTTGGAAATCGGTCTCAGATTTTACAATTTACGGCAAACTTTTGACGATGGCAGGGGAGCATAACTATGTTATTAGTTACGTCTAACAGCATCTCTTCGTGATTCATGCATTTGGTTCTATAAATTCGTCATTGGCAAAGACAATTTTGCGAAATTTTAGCAGTTAACTTGCTTAACTTCGGTTAAAACGAAAAAGATGTTATAAATAACGTAAACTGGCATTATAAAATTAGGAGTGGCCTTTTGCCAACTAAACGGACAAACTATTAAATACATTGGCTTGCTATTATCGGATGTGTGTAAGATCATTACAATTCACCAATACATCTAATGATATACCGATATTCCAACAAGTTCCGTAAGAGGTTTGTAAGTGAGTTTGTTACTATAAATAGAAACAAGAATAGTAGGCAGGTAGGAACCGTACTGTGTGCAGCAAATCAGAATGCGAGAAAGTTACGTGAGATATAATATGTAAAAATAGTCAACGACAAGAGATTCATTATTTATTATATTATATCGAAAATTGGTGTCAATTCTCTCACAATTTCTGCATTTGATTTTGTCACATTATTTACCATGAATTTTGGAAATCGGTCTCAAAGTTTACAATTTACGATATACCGCTATTGCAACAAGTATTGTACAAGGAATAGTTTCAGATTAGCCGTATCTTCAGGCGGCAACCCGATTCCGCGAAATGAGTTTGTTATAGAAAAAGAATAGTAGGTATGTAGGAATCCTACTGGGGTACTATCGTATAATAGTAGACCAGTACTAGTGTGCAGCCATGTATATATGTACGCGGTTCGCGTTCGCGTTGGCTAACATAAGCTAACAAACATCTACATAGACCGCTAAAATTTAGGCGGTCAACATCTGAAGACAGGAGCAACGCAGATAACCATATACACGTGCACATCTGGCTTACGAGAAGCTCCACATTCGGTGATTGCGTCTTTAACCACTAGGGAAAAGTACTTTAAATCTAATGACCTGCGGTCAAACGATTCAAAGAATATTTCCCCTAGTACAGCGTTCCAGTATACATCACGAATATTCCCAAGAATAGCAACACCCATATAGGATAGCGCGTTGCATCGTCGCGCGGACCACATATTGACAAAGAACGAATTATGAATAATTGAACATCCCCAATCTATACTATATATTTTGAGACTTCGTATATGTGTGTGTGTACTTCATAGAATCCAAAACGCGAGTACAGATTGAGATCAAATTTCGTATGTAAGTGTAAAATCCCACCGACACCGCCGTAGTCGTGTTTTCGAGAAGCCCTGAGCACCCTTTATCCACTCCCAAATCACCGCAAAGGCACGGCGGGGGTTAATCAAGTGATTATTTAATGAGCGTCTGTTTGCCATTCAATGTTATTTGCATCTGCAGAGAGATATACGGAACATACATTAAATTTAAAAAACATTTGTTTCTGACCAACCCTGCGAGCACAGATGGCGCGCTTTGTTTTTACAGTATATATTTATATACCGAAATCATCCCAGATAATCACGAATATAGCATCAGATTTATCCCCAGATATACCGCTATGAAGCTACTGGAATCTGCCAATCTACGGGAAATTCCAGGGAATGCCGATTGAGATCAAACTTGCTACCCACGGGAAGTGTCATATATATGAGTGTGTCCTTTATTGACTCGAACCGATTGAGCTCAAACTTGCTAAATAAAAAAATAGCCCCCAAGCCGTAAATATCAACAACAACGATATTGCTACATACGGGGAGCAACGTTATTAGCATCTGCCGAATAATGCAGAGAGAGAAAGTGCTTTCCTATTTTTAGAACGTAACACATGTTTACGTCGCGTTGGTGATTGAGGTTCACAGCGGGGTTAATTGACTGTCCGCTCTTTGCGACGATGATGTTCACGGCGGGGACTATTGACCAACACTCACAATTTCGTCTTTTGCATCAGATACCAACACCTCGACCGATCGGGGCGAAACTTGGTACGTGAGTGTAGTTTGACCAGGTGGTCGTCGCTGTCGTATTGGCGAGCCCGTGCGACACCCGTGCAGCGCATGTGCAGACGAGATCTCGGAAACGGGTGGAGCTATCGACTTGAAATTTGCTATGTGAATGTATCTTGCACCTGGAACAAATTTAATCGGGTCGCCGAGTCCGTGCGACGCCAGCTTCGCGCAGGCGCAGACCAGATCTCGGAAACGGGTGGAGCTACCGGGTACAAATTGTTCTTATTGAAACGCGTGGATCTAAAAATTAAAAAATCCAAAACGCGTGTACAGATTGAGATCAAATTTCGTATGTAATTGTAAAATCCCACCAACACCGCCGTAGTCGTGTTTTCTAGAAGCTCTGAGAACCCTTTATCCACTCCCAAATCACCGCAAAGGCACTTCGGGGATTAAGGCCATAACGCTCTTTATCGATACCGTATACGGAGGTTTTAACAATAAACGCTCTGTATTGCAATGGACGTGGCTAAACGATACCCCATGCGTCCGATGCGGATTCCAATGGACGTGGCTAAACGACTGACCCATGCGTCCGAAATACGGATGCGGTCGAAATGCAACTCAAAAGGCAGAATTGATCTAAGAGCTCGAAATATTATGCAGAGGGATTTCACGACGGGATTAATTGACTGTCCGCTCTGAAGTTTAGGACGGGGAGGACGGGTGCCATGAATTAACTCATTGAAAAACAAAGAATGCGTTATCTCGCAAACGGGTGGAGCTATCGAATTGAAATTTGCTATGTGAATGTGTCTTGCCCCGGATACAAATTTTATCGGGTGGCCGAGTCCGTACGACGCCAGCTTCGCGCATGCGCAGACGAGATCTCGGAAACCGGTGGTGCTATCGACTTGAAATTTGGTATGTGAATGTATCTTGCCCCGGGTACGAATTGTATCGGGTCGCCAAGCCCGTGCGACGCAAACTTCGCGCATGCGCAGACCATATCTCGGAAACGGGTGGAGCTATCGACTTGAAATTGGGTTAAATTAAAATAATGTCATGTTTCTGAAACAAAGCCATGAGACGAATGCCGCCAGTGGCGGGCTAACCTGCTAGTCTATCTATACTATATATTTTGAGACTTCGTATATGTGTATGTGGTACTTCATAGAATCCAAAACGCGTGTACAGATTGAGCTCAAACTTCCTATGTAAGTGTAAAATCCCACCGACACCGCCGTAGTCGGGTTTTCGAGAAGCCCTGAGCAACCTTTATCCACTCACAAATCACCGCAAGGCACGACGGGGGTTAAGACAACAGCGCTCTTTATCTATACCTTATACGGAGGTTTTAACAATTAACGCTCTTTATTGCAATGGACGTGGCTAAACGATACCCCATGCGTCCGTTGCGGATTCCAATGGACGTGGCTAAACGACTGACCCCATGTGCCAATACGGGTACATATAACTCTTAAGGCTATCAGAACGGTTTGATTATTTATATATAACAAAGTCAATAATGTTCAATCATCGGTATCTGGGTTTCTCTTCCTGTCGTCTGCTTGGGTTGGGATCTTCTTCCGTCTTCATAGGTTGGATGTATCTGCTTGTCTTCTACTCGGTTGAGTTCCGGTTGAGTTTATCTTCCTGTCGTCTCATGTTCTTCTTCCGCCGGCGCATCAGTGAGATGTTGTTAGGATCACAAGATCATCGTGTTTACCTTGTATCTTCATCCATCCTTCTAGCTGCTTTTCTCTGGCGTCCGAGAATTCGTTGTTACTATCGGGTAGCTGGTTAGAACTGTCTTCTCATGTCGGCTTCTTCTTCCTAAAATACCCAGTGTCTGCTAATGACCGCCATGTGTATTTTCACGGCGCGTCGGTTCATCGTACTTAGGGTAATTGAGTTATCGTCATCTCCCCATGGGTCCTATTAACTCTCCTGGTTTCAGTAGCTTTCTAGGCGATACATCTGGTCTTGCTAATCCTCAAGACCGTGTTCTGTTTACTCCACAAATCATTTCCCTATGTTATTGCATGGACGCTCGCTAATTCGATTTGGTGCTCAGTACTTTTGTGATCTAGATGTGGTCAACAGCGACGCTGATATGTGTGGTAATCGAGCGCCCCTCTGACAGAGATTTCCTAGCTTCTTCCCGGGTTGAAAGTTATGTCCCTGTGGTTGTCTTGGCACATTACTCCTTCACTTTTTCGATTTAAAGTTGATCTTGAAATCGCAAGTCCAATTCGTCGCTGCGCAGCAGGTCGATGATTCGTCGAAGTGTTTCGCAACAGCGGCATCGGTGATGGATAGCTGGTTCGATGTCGGTCGTCTCCGTGTAGATCGGGTCGTCTGGGCGTCTCTCAGACAACTCCGACCCACTGGCTGTGACTCTTTCGGTGTAAAACTATGATTGAAATTTCATGGCGTCGTCATTTTCGTCATCATCGGATGTCGAGGTATTTTCGTCCTCAATGTCCGAGTATGGGGTAGGTTCTGACAACTGGTCGACCCTTGTTCCACCGCCATGGTCAGCCTGTAATACTCAAACGGATATTTGTGTGAGGTTTGAGAACAAATGACACAGTCAGAATACACAATGGTTAATTTTCCAATTTATCGGTATCGCTTGAGGGTCGTCAGATCGGCCCAATACGAAAATGGAATTTACAACTAATTATATAGATGGATTTGTTGACGAACAGTTTAAACACAAGATATGTCGGGGTGATTGATTTCAATTATCAAAACGTATGACTGAATGTCGGGATTTATAGTCCCTATTCAACGCTTGCTATAATCATTCTGATGATTATACAACTATAATACCCTTTACATCGTTATGCAACAATTAATATTTGAAATATATGAAATGCATAAATGTCTATATACATGCGAATGATTCTGATATCCGCGCAACAATAATTACGGAGGAAATTCGGAATACATTAATATACGATACATAATTAATACTAATCCAAATCCGCCACAGATGTGGTCAGCCTCTGACGGCTATAATTGGATATACATGTAGGCGTTCCTGAGTGTTGTCCCGGAATAGCGCAGACGGCTTTGGTGCATCCGTCTCCATTGCTTCGTCGATGGGTCCTTTGAACACGGCATTCGGGATATCCTCAGGTCGCTGGTCTAACTGCTTACTATACATAATGGCTAACCTTGGCAACTGATGTTTAACAAATTTCCACCAGAATCGGTGGGTCAAGATAATTAAAATTACTACTGTAACTACGTTTCTAGGGCAAAATACCACCCTAGCCATCTCTACCATTCATTGGGGTAATACTTTTTCGTTCACTAAGTCAGTCGTGAGCATATTTTCGATCGTGTTTATTTGAGCGGGGTGCGCTCAAACGTAGTAACCCTAAGGGTGGCGGCGTGCACGTTATCTCTCGGTGCGCGATTGCAAAGTTCAAAGCTTTATTTATTAAATCGTCATGCGCACGTGCCGGGTTTCATGGGGCGCGCGACCAGTCATTGATCCGAACATGACTATTTATTCGCGATTCGGTCTGGGGCGTTGGGCTAACTATTTTCAACATTTACGAAGCCAGGTTAGGTTTGCCAATAAGCCAGTTAAGGGTAGGGTCGCATTTCTTCTGTAATGGACCCCAGGTCACTGTTTCGAGCACTCAATTATTATTGCTGATAGCACGGCTTGAAACAACGGTTTATCTATTAAGTTGCTGCTCGCTCCATTCATGAGCTGCTTACACTTGCGAGGGGCCGGTACGGGCCTACATTCACGAGGGTTTTGTTCAATGGCGGCCACTTCCATTAACTCATCCTCTGAGCTGTCATCACTCGTAACCATCTTTGTTACTTTGCGCCCGTGTCGACGAGGCGCTGGAGCGCGTCGTGCCTTGGCACTCGGCTCTGGTCTCTCGTCCATGGACGAGTCAGGGTTTTGTAGCGGCTCTGAGCGCGCGAGTCGCGTTTTCCTACGCTGTAAGCGCATCTTAAGCTCGCTTAAAGGGACATCTTCGTCGTCGGAGTCCGAACATTGTCTCCGATATCGAGCGATTACATCATCTGGTAATGGTTCTGTTTCATCGCCAGAAGACCCACCCACAGGGTTAGGGGCAGGAACGTCGCTATCTTCGTCTTCGGGGGGAACAACATACGTTTGAGCACGCTTGTTGTTGTCAGTTTTGGGGATTTCCCATTCCAGGTTGGCTTTGCGCATATGTTCAGCATGGGATTGTGTGACTTTCCCAGTTAATTGATTCCTTAACTCGAAAGTAACGGGCGTTATTTGCTTGGTTATGCGGAAGTAAAGTTTCCATTTGCTTTCACGTTTGCTTTCTCGTAAATGATTCTTCACATAGACGGCCTCGCCAATCTCGAATTTGGTGTCTGTGGCCTTTTTGTTAAATTTCGCTGCTTGTTGGCGTTTCGCCTGTTTCACGTGTTTGTGTACCATCATAAATGATTTAGGCTGTTGCTGTAATGTTATTTGACAATAACCTTTCCCAGCACGATTGCGTCTTCGTCCATACGTGACTGATTTTCCAACTACACTGCCGCGCCGTAGATAAACGGTTTTATTAGTGTTGTTCACAAGTAGCAATGGGACTTGATGTCTTTTACCTAGTTCCGAAATCGAATTCCTTACCTCCAAACCGGGTTTTGATGCTAGGTAACCTTTCTTGATTTGGGCAACCTCTATTAATGTCGACTTGTGAAGAGAAGCTAAGTTTTTTGATTTTCCCATACATAAAGTCGATGTTCGGGGCTTTAAACTAACTTTGCTGGTTAATCTCAGAAGGGAAGCGATATGCGCATCTGCTTCCAAGGGGACATACACGTCACTGATCTTGAGGCATCCCAGGTCATAATATAGTCTGACCCCCCGAGAGGTCAACCAATCCCTCCCCAAGATCATATTCCGGGTCATATCATTCGCCACATAAAATTTATGGGTTAATTTTAGTTTCGCCATTCTGAAGGTCAGTTCCACGCTACCAAGTACGCCCAGTGATTTCCCATTCACGGAGCTAAGGTTGATGTGTTCCCTAGTTAGTTTCGGTCGGAACTGTAATGCGTCATAGACGCGTTTGTGAATCAATGATACTTCCGCGCCACTATCCACTAATGAGCGATATTTATTTTTACCTATTCTAACTAAACAGGAGCTGGGGTTCCCTACAATATTTATGTTATATTTCCTCCCATTTGTGGCCTCAATGAGAGGATTCCTTAGTTTTTTGCATATGTGGGCGGGGTCATCATTCGTGGCGGTTCGTTTAATGTCGGATATCTCCGGCTGTGTCGCGGTGTATCATGGGATATGTCACGTGATCGGTTCGGCTGATCTCGGCGGATTCCCCTAGGTGGCGTTACTGGCGTGTTCCATTGCCTTTGCTTCGAATCTCCGGATTTAGAGGGGCAATGTCTAGCCAAGTGATTACCGTTGCAACCCCAGCAAGATACTTGCCTTCGGTTTTCGGTCTTAAAGGGGCAGTCGCGAGCGAAATGGTCACCTTGACACGTCCAACATTCGACTGTTCGTGGTTTAACCACCGCTTCGACATGCACCTGTCTCGGGCGTGATCGGTGTTCACGGGTCGTGTGGTTATCGCTTGCGCAAATATCGCAGGTTGTTCTCGCGCGTTTGTTTCTGAAACTATCGATTTCCATTGCTTCCGGTTCGTTTTCGTTGTAATTTTCGCGGCCCGTTCGTAGGTTGAATACCCGTCGGATCCCCATTTCCCGCATGGCGATGTCGGCTGCCAATTTTAGTGTCTTCGGCGCATCCCTGATCAACTTCATTTTCAAACTGTCGCTTCTTAAAGCGTCAATATAAAACCCTACGAGTTGGCCTTCAACCGCGTTGATCCCGCCGGGCTGCTCTCGGTATGCCACAATCGCGATCTCCAAAATCCGTTCGGCAAGCACATGTAAATTTTCGTTTTGTTTTTGCTTGATTTTTCTTAGCATCGAAAAGGCGAATTGAATGTCATTTATCTCGGCAAATCGACTAGATAATTCAGTTTTTGTGTCTTGCCACGTGGCGTTAGGATTCGTGGCCAAATATCTTTGTAAAAAATCTGATACGGGGCCCGTCGCGCTCTGAAATGCCATATAGGGCTTCTTTGCTTCGTTAGCACCGGTTAGGATCGCGCATTTTTCTATCGACTTGACCCACCCGTGGTATTTCGTGGGGTCCCCGTCAAATGACGTCACTACCTGTGTCACCGTAGTCATGGCCATTGCAGCAATTTGAGAATTGATAGATTCTGTTAATGGGGCGAGAACACCAGCTGATTGTTGTTGTTGGGTAGCCATTATGATAATAAACAATTAGACTCACGTTTTGCGAATTTTCCCACACTGTTTCTGTTCACACTGTTCCTCTTCTGGCTTCACGTTGTGTCTATGATTAGCGTTCAGATCCTGGCTCGAAGGCACCAGTTAAGAGATATGTGCCAATACGGGTACATATAACTCTTAAGGCTATCAGAACGGTTTGATTATTTATATATAACAAAGTCAATAATGTTCAATCATCGGTATCTGGGTTTCTCTTCCTGTCGTCTGCTTGGGTTGGGATCTTCTTCCGTCTTCATAGGTTGGATGTATCTGCTTGTCTTCTACTCGGTTGAGTTCCGGTTGAGTTTATCTTCCTGTCGTCTCATGTTCTTCTTCCGCCGGCGCATCAGTGAGATGTTGTTAGGATCACAAGATCATCGTGTTTACCTTGTATCTTCATCCATCCTTCTAGCTGCTTTTCTCTGGCGTCCGAGAATTCGTTGTTACTATCGGGTAGCTGGTTAGAACTGTCTTCTCATGTCGGCTTCTTCTTCCTAAAATACCCAGTGTCTGCTAATGACCGCCATGTGTATTTTCACGGCGCGTCGGTTCATCGTACTTAGGGTAATTGAGTTATCGTCATCTCCCCATGGGTCCTATTAACTCTCCTGGTTTCAGTAGCTTTCTAGGCGATACATCTGGTCTTGCTAATCCTCAAGACCGTGTTCTGTTTACTCCACAAATCATTTCCCTATGTTATTGCATGGACGCTCGCTAATTCGATTTGGTGCTCAGTACTTTTGTGATCTAGATGTGGTCAACAGCGACGCTGATATGTGTGGTAATCGAGCGCCCCTCTGACAGAGATTTCCTAGCTTCTTCCCGGGTTGAAAGTTATGTCCCTGTGGTTGTCTTGGCACATTACTCCTTCACTTTTTCGATTTAAAGTTGATCTTGAAATCGCAAGTCCAATTCGTCGCTGCGCAGCAGGTCGATGATTCGTCGAAGTGTTTCGCAACAGCGGCATCGGTGATGGATAGCTGGTTCGATGTCGGTCGTCTCCGTGTAGATCGGGTCGTCTGGGCGTCTCTCAGACAACTCCGACCCACTGGCTGTGACTCTTTCGGTGTAAAACTATGATTGAAATTTCATGGCGTCGTCATTTTCGTCATCATCGGATGTCGAGGTATTTTCGTCCTCAATGTCCGAGTATGGGGTAGGTTCTGACAACTGGTCGACCCTTGTTCCACCGCCATGGTCAGCCTGTAATACTCAAACGGATATTTGTGTGAGGTTTGAGAACAAATGACACAGTCAGAATACACAATGGTTAATTTTCCAATTTATCGGTATCGCTTGAGGGTCGTCAGATCGGCCCAATACGAAAATGGAATTTACAACTAATTATATAGATGGATTTGTTGACGAACAGTTTAAACACAAGATATGTCGGGGTGATTGATTTCAATTATCAAAACGTATGACTGAATGTCGGGATTTATAGTCCCTATTCAACGCTTGCTATAATCATTCTGATGATTATACAACTATAATACCCTGGACATCGTTATGCAACAATTAATATTTGAAATATATGAAATGCATAAATGTCTATATACATGCGAATGATTCTGATATCCGCGCAACAATAATTACGGAGGAAATTCGGAATACATTAATATACGATACATAATTAATACTAATCCAAATCCGCCACAGATGTGGTCAGCCTCTGACGGCTATAATTGGATATACATGTAGGCGTTCCTGAGTGTTGTCCCGGAATAGCGCAGACGGCTTTGGTGCATCCGTCTCCATTGCTTCGTCGATGGGTCCTTTGAACACGGCATTCGGGATATCCTCAGGTCGCTGGTCTAACTGCTTACTATACATAATGGCTAACCTTGGCAACTGATGTTTAACAAATTTCCACCAGAATCGGTGGGTCAAGATAATTAAAATTACTACTGTAACTACGTTTCTAGGGCAAAATACCACCCTAGCCATCTCTACCATTCATTGGGGTAATACTTTTTCGTTCACTAAGTCAGTCGTGAGCATATTTTCGATCGTGTTTATTTGAGCGGGGTGCGCTCAAACGTAGTAACCCTAAGGGTGGCGGCGTGCACGTTATCTCTCGGTGCGCGATTGCAAAGTTCAAAGCTTTATTTATTAAATCGTCATGCGCACGTGCCGGGTTTCATGGGGCGCGCGACCAGTCATTGATCCGAACATGACTATTTATTCGCGATTCGGTCTGGGGCGTTGGGCTAACTATTTTCAACATTTACGAAGCCAGGTTAGGTTTGCCAATAAGCCAGTTAAGGGTAGGGTCGCATTTCTTCTGTAATGGACCCCAGGTCACTGTTTCGAGCACTCAATTATTATTGCTGATAGCACGGCTTGAAACAACGGTTTATCTATTAAGTTGCTGCTCGCTCCATTCATGAGCTGCTTACACTTGCGAGGGGCCGGTACGGGCCTACATTCACGAGGGTTTTGTTCAATGGCGGCCACTTCCATTAACTCATCCTCTGAGCTGTCATCACTCGTAACCATCTTTGTTACTTTGCGCCCGTGTCGACGAGGCGCTGGAGCGCGTCGTGCCTTGGCACTCGGCTCTGGTCTCTCGTCCATGGACGAGTCAGGGTTTTGTAGCGGCTCTGAGCGCGCGAGTCGCGTTTTCCTACGCTGTAAGCGCATCTTAAGCTCGCTTAAAGGGACATCTTCGTCGTCGGAGTCCGAACATTGTCTCCGATATCGAGCGATTACATCATCTGGTAATGGTTCTGTTTCATCGCCAGAAGACCCACCCACAGGGTTAGGGGCAGGAACGTCGCTATCTTCGTCTTCGGGGGGAACAACATACGTTTGAGCACGCTTGTTGTTGTCAGTTTTGGGGATTTCCCATTCCAGGTTGGCTTTGCGCATATGTTCAGCATGGGATTGTGTGACTTTCCCAGTTAATTGATTCCTTAACTCGAAAGTAACGGGCGTTATTTGCTTGGTTATGCGGAAGTAAAGTTTCCATTTGCTTTCACGTTTGCTTTCTCGTAAATGATTCTTCACATAGACGGCCTCGCCAATCTCGAATTTGGTGTCTGTGGCCTTTTTGTTAAATTTCGCTGCTTGTTGGCGTTTCGCCTGTTTCACGTGTTTGTGTACCATCATAAATGATTTAGGCTGTTGCTGTAATGTTATTTGACAATAACCTTTCCCAGCACGATTGCGTCTTCGTCCATACGTGACTGATTTTCCAACTACACTGCCGCGCCGTAGATAAACGGTTTTATTAGTGTTGTTCACAAGTAGCAATGGGACTTGATGTCTTTTACCTAGTTCCGAAATCGAATTCCTTACCTCCAAACCGGGTTTTGATGCTAGGTAACCTTTCTTGATTTGGGCAACCTCTATTAATGTCGACTTGTGAAGAGAAGCTAAGTTTTTTGATTTTCCCATACATAAAGTCGATGTTCGGGGCTTTAAACTAACTTTGCTGGTTAATCTCAGAAGGGAAGCGATATGCGCATCTGCTTCCAAGGGGACATACACGTCACTGATCTTGAGGCATCCCAGGTCATAATATAGTCTGACCCCCCGAGAGGTCAACCAATCCCTCCCCAAGATCATATTCCGGGTCATATCATTCGCCACATAAAATTTATGGGTTAATTTTAGTTTCGCCATTCTGAAGGTCAGTTCCACGCTACCAAGTACGCCCAGTGATTTCCCATTCACGGAGCTAAGGTTGATGTGTTCCCTAGTTAGTTTCGGTCGGAACTGTAATGCGTCATAGACGCGTTTGTGAATCAATGATACTTCCGCGCCACTATCCACTAATGAGCGATATTTATTTTTACCTATTCTAACTAAACAGGAGCTGGGGTTCCCTACAATATTTATGTTATATTTCCTCCCATTTGTGGCCTCAATGAGAGGATTCCTTAGTTTTTTGCATATGTGGGCGGGGTCATCATTCGTGGCGGTTCGTTTAATGTCGGATATCTCCGGCTGTGTCGCGGTGTATCATGGGATATGTCACGTGATCGGTTCGGCTGATCTCGGCGGATTCCCCTAGGTGGCGTTACTGGCGTGTTCCATTGCCTTTGCTTCGAATCTCCGGATTTAGAGGGGCAATTTCTAGCCAAGTGATTACCGTTGCAACCCCAGCAAGATACTTGCCTTCGGTTTTCGGTCTTAAAGGGGCAGTCGCGAGCGAAATGGTCACCTTGACACGTCCAACATTCGACTGTTCGTGGTTTAACCACCGCTTCGACATGCACCTGTCTCGGGCGTGATCGGTGTTCACGGGTCGTGTGGTTATCGCTTGCGCAAATATCGCAGGTTGTTCTCGCGCGTTTGTTTCTGAAACTATCGATTTCCATTGCTTCCGGTTCGTTTTCGTTGTAATTTTCGCGGCCCGTTCGTAGGTTGAATACCCGTCGGATCCCCATTTCCCGCATGGCGATGTCGGCTGCCAATTTTAGTGTCTTCGGCGCATCCCTGATCAACTTCATTTTCAAACTGTCGCTTCTTAAAGCGTCAATATAAAACCCTACGAGTTGGCCTTCAACCGCGTTGATCCCGCCGGGCTGCTCTCGGTATGCCACAATCGCGATCTCCAAAATCCGTTCGGCAAGCACATGTAAATTTTCGTTTTGTTTTTGCTTGATTTTTCTTAGCATCGAAAAGGCGAATTGAATGTCATTTATCTCGGCAAATCGACTAGATAATTCAGTTTTTGTGTCTTGCCACGTGGCGTTAGGATTCGTGGCCAAATATCTTTGTAAAAAATCTGATACGGGGCCCGTCGCGCTCTGAAATGCCATATAGGGCTTCTTTGCTTCGTTAGCACCGGTTAGGATCGCGCATTTTTCTATCGACTTGACCCACCCGTGGTATTTCGTGGGGTCCCCGTCAAATGACGTCACTACCTGTGTCACCGTAGTCATGGCCATTGCAGCAATTTGAGAATTGATAGATTCTGTTAATGGGGCGAGAACACCAGCTGATTGTTGTTGTTGGGTAGCCATTATGATAATAAACAATTAGACTCACGTTTTGCGAATTTTCCCACACTGTTTCTGTTCACACTGTTCCTCTTCTGGCTTCACGTTGTGTCTATGATTAGCGTTCAGATCCTGGCTCGAAGGCACCAGTTAAGAGATATGTGCCAATACGGGTACATATAACTCTTAAGGCTATCAGAACGGTTTGATTATTTATATATAACAAAGTCAATAATGTTCAATCATCGGTATCTGGGTTTCTCTTCCTGTCGTCTGCTTGGGTTGGGATCTTCTTCCGTCTTCATAGGTTGGATGTATCTGCTTGTCTTCTACTCGGTTGAGTTCCGGTTGAGTTTATCTTCCTGTCGTCTCATGTTCTTCTTCCGCCGGCGCATCAGTGAGATGTTGTTAGGATCACAAGATCATCGTGTTTACCTTGTATCTTCATCCATCCTTCTAGCTGCTTTTCTCTGGCGTCCGAGAATTCGTTGTTACTATCGGGTAGCTGGTTAGAACTGTCTTCTCATGTCGGCTTCTTCTTCCTAAAATACCCAGTGTCTGCTAATGACCGCCATGTGTATTTTCACGGCGCGTCGGTTCATCGTACTTAGGGTAATTGAGTTATCGTCATCTCCCCATGGGTCCTATTAACTCTCCTGGTTTCAGTAGCTTTCTAGGCGATACATCTGGTCTTGCTAATCCTCAAGACCGTGTTCTGTTTACTCCACAAATCATTTCCCTATGTTATTGCATGGACGCTCGCTAATTCGATTTGGTGCTCAGTACTTTTGTGATCTAGATGTGGTCAACAGCGACGCTGATATGTGTGGTAATCGAGCGCCCCTCTGACAGAGATTTCCTAGCTTCTTCCCGGGTTGAAAGTTATGTCCCTGTGGTTGTCTTGGCACACCCATGCGTCCGAAATATGGATGCGGACGAAATGAAATTATCTCGACTAAAAAGGCAGAATTGATCTAAGAGCTCGAAATATTATGCAGAGGGATTTCACGACGGGATTAATTGACTGTCCACTCTGAAGTTTAGGACGAGGAGGACGGGTACCATGAATTAACTCATTGGAAAACAAAGAATGCGTTATCTCGGAAACGGGTGGAGCTATCGACTTGAAATTTGCTATGTGAATGTATCTTGCCCTGGATAAAAAATTTACCGGTTCGCCGAGCCGGTGCGACGCCAGCTTCGCGCATGCGCATACGAGATCTCGGAAACGGGTTGAGCTATCGACTTGAAATTTGGTATGTAAATGTATCTTGCCCCAGGTACGAATTTTATCGGATCGCCGAGCCCGTGCGACGCCCGAGCAGCGCATGCGCAGACGAGATCTCGGAAACGGGTGGAGCTATCGGCTTGAAATTTGCTATGTGAATGTCTCTTGCTCCGGATATGAATTTTATCGGGTCGCCGAGGTCGTGCGACGCAAGCTTCGCGCATGCACAGACCAGGTCTCGGAAACGGGTGGAGCTATCGACTTGAAATTTGGTTAAATTAAAAAAATGCCATGTTTCTGAAACAACGCCATGAGACGAATGCCGCCAGTGGCGGGCTAACCTGCTAGTCTATTATATATTTTGAAAGATCTGTGTGTGTATGTGTTTGTTTGTGTGTGTGTGTGTGTGTGTGTGTGTTTGAAATCGATGGACTCGAAAACGACTAAGCCAATTTCGATGAAATTTGGTATTTTATGGTATTTTCGGCCGGAGACGAACATAGGCATATTTATTTGTCCGTGCGAGGTCAACTTTTCACGTGCGGAGGTCAAATCTATTTTTACGCCGTTTTTGCGCTAATATATTTCAGTTCGGTGCTCACAAATCGATTCGATATAGCGCGAATAATAAATTGCCAGTCATATAATTTGCACGGTTAGAATCTGTGTGGCTTCATCTTTCCAACGATATATAATATGTATGTATCCGTTTTAGTTATCTGCCTCAATTATTAGGTACAAGTGGTACGATGCTTTTATCAGGATAAAATCAATGCGTAATTTCTATGACGTCGTCAGAGGTCATAAAGTTAGATTACGTTAACTCTCACCCTGCCGATGCATTTGACTGTGTCGCGTTAACTCATCACCGGCCGAGGTATCCGCAAATGACATTGGGCTATATATCTCGAAAACGGGTGTAGCTATCAACTTGAAATTTGGTATGTGAATGTATCTTGCCCCGGATACGAATTTTATCGGGTCGCCGAGCACGTGCGACGCCAGCTTCGCGCATGCGCAGACGAGATCTCAGAAACGGGTTCAGATATTGACTTTAAATTTGGTATGTGAATGTATCTTGCCCCGCATGCGCAGACCAGATCTAGGAAACGGGTGGAGCAATCGACTTGAAATTTGGTTTTTTAATAGCCCGGACGAAGTCGGGTCACCTTCTAGTACTATATATTTTGAGACTTCGTATATATATATGTATATATGTGTGTGGGTACTTCATAGAATCCAAAACGCGTGTACATATTGAGCTCAAACTTCCTATGTAAGTGTAAAATCCCACCGACACCGCCGTAGTCGTGTTTTCGAGAAGCTCTGAGCACCCTTTATCCACTCCCAAATCACCGCAAAGGCACTTCGGGGGTTAACGCAACAACGCTCTTTATCTATACCTTACACGGAGGTTTTAACAATAAACGCTCTTTATTGCAATGGACGTGGCTAAACGATACCCCATGCGTCCGATGCGGATTCCAATGGACGTGACTAAACGACTGACCCCATGCGTCCGAAATACGGATGCGGACGAAATGCAACTAAAAAGGCAGAATTGATCTAAGAGCTCGAATTATTATGCAGAGGGATTTCACGACGGGATTAATTGACTGTCCGCTCTGAAGTTTAGGACGGGGAGGACGGGTACCATGAATTAACTCATTGAAAAACAAATAATGCGTTATCTCGGAAACGGGTGGAGCTATCGACTTGAAATTTGCTATGTGAATGTATCTTGCCCCGGATACAAATTTTATCGGGTCGCCGAGTCCGTGCGTCGCCAGCTTCGCGCATACGCAGACGAGATCTCGGAAACCGGTGGAGCTATCGACTTGAAATTTGGTATGTGAATGTATCTTGCCCCGGGTACGAATTGTATCGAGTCGCCGAGCCCGTGCGACGCAAACTTCGCGCATGCGCAGACCAGATCTCGGAAACGGGTGGAGCTATCGACTTGAAATTGGGTTAAATTAAAATAATGTCATGTTTCTGAAACAAAACCATGAGACGAATGCCGCCAGTGGCGGGCTAACCTGCTAGTATCTGATGATACCCACCCTGTTTGGTGACATTTCAGGAACGATAACTCTATCCGACCTATATGCAGTACTCCCGTCTAGACAGTTTGACCTATATTCTCCGCCCACGCATTGCATCATGGTCTATTTGTACCGGTTGGACATGTCCGGACATGACCCGCTGGTTATATCCAGACTTCTCCATATGAATGGTATATTATCTACATGTATATCACGTGATGATCTCGGTGGGGGTAGTTTCAGTCTTGAATATTAAAGGGACACTAGGCTCTCACTGGGGATGATTATTAAAGTGACACTCACTATGGATGAATGTTAAAGTAACACAGGGCGCACACTGTGGGATAATGTTAAAGTGACACTCGCATTGAAAACTTCCAAAAATTCAAAACTTCAAAAATTTCAAAAATTTCAAAAACTTCAAAAATTTCAAAAACTTCAAACATTTCAAAAATTTCAAAAATTTCTAAAATTTCAAAAACTTCAAAAATCTCACAAAATTTCAAAAAAGTTTAAAAACTTTTCAAAAAGAAACAAAAATGAAAAACTTAAAAAAAATTCATAAATTAAAAAAATATGAAAAACTTAAAAAACTTCAACTTTTTCTAAAATTCAAAAATAATTTAAAATTAACGGTCTTTTAATATATCTAACCCACTGCCACTTCTGAGGGTTCCACACTACACCTGAGGGGATATTGAGTGGTCTACACACGTCTCCTAAACCCTAGAATAAGATCCAGCCCATAAGAAACTCTGCCTCCTGCAATGCCTGTCATTCGAATCTGACGCAATCCCTACTTCTGGCGCAATGCCTGAGTCATTCGAATCTGGCGCAATCCCTACTTCCGGCGCAACGCCTGAGTCATTGGAATCTGACGCAATCCCTCGTGAAACCTACCGGCTGACTCCACACCCATCGGCTAAGCGTTGTATCACATGCTTATTATTTGATCATATCGTGGAAATTCAATGTTTTGTCATCACTCATGAGATATAACCCATATCTACTGAAAAAGGGTGGATATCCTCTATTTATTCATAATTTTTCTTTGTTATCTTTTTTTTATCCCTATTTTTTATCTACCACTTCCTGTTTTTATTCGCTCTTCTTTTTCTTACAACGTCTAATCCCTCATAATCTTCGAATATCCACTTTCATCTCCAAGTTTTTGAAAAAATTCCTTGTTTAGTAGCACCTCCAGATGGGCTCTATAGAATTTGAACGAAGCATCCATCTTGGATATTACTCTTTATATGACTAAATCCGTTAGCACGCTCTACAGATGTCATATAGGTAGCACGCTCTACAGATGTCATATAGGCCTCTTCACATCTTGTTTTCCGTAATTTATTCATTAATAATCGCTCCATTGACTGTAACAAATTAAATTACCCCCTCCCCCTGTATTGAGAATACAGCCTTGATTATTAATATTTCCTCCTTTCATGGTGTGCATGTTCCTTGGGACATCTTTGCTAATGTGAAGCCACACCTATTATATATATATATACAACTTTAAAAGCCCGCGAAAATATTACTCATATTATAGACTTCCCTTTGAAGACCTTTGTATGTGACAATGATCCGTAATATTGTTTCTAAGTGACACTGGCCAGTGAAACTGATACTACGGGTATGAACTAGCCAACTTCACATCGTAACAATAATAAAAGGGACACTTCATCTATATCAGTCTCAAAACGTGTTGGTACACATCTGTGTGGAAACTAAAACCAATCACTCTTCGTCCGTCATCCGTACATCATTGTAATATAATTTTCTCAGAAACCACGGGATCCCTTTGGCTGAAATTTGGTCTCAACATGGGATCAGAAATTATCCATGGAAGACAACAGTGTCCGTGTGGGGAGAAGCTTCGTAGTGTTTCGCTGTCGCCATGGTGTTTGTTTGGGTATTGGCATGGGTGGTGAGTGTGGTTCTCATATGGTCTGAACTAGCCTTTACTGACTGAGGTCATTTAGTGCACATGTCATCACTTCACTGATAACCATTATATGGTCAAATCCCTACACTATCAAACGCAATGTTTCAATAATGGGTTTTCTTAAAATTTTGACTAAATATTGGTTATATTATACGCATCAGCGATCCTTCTTAATAACGCTCTGTATATTTTCAAACGCATTGCACTAAATGGGTTTGGAATAGCCACACAGGAAAGGAGAAACTGAGGTCCTAGGTAGGTCGACTGCATATAGCAGTATATATGGGGTACAGACATGGACAGCAATGGGTTCCTCGTGGCTTCTGGCCTACACATGACATATTAAAGTTAACCACACCCATCGGCGCGCCTTTAATGGGCTATGAAGCGCCATACAGGCTCGAATCATGGCCTTCGCCATGTGTTTCTATTTGAACCCACATTAGTAACTAAATAAAATCTTTCTCTCCAGGTTGTTTCACGCCATAACCTTGATTTGGAAAGCTTGAAGGGCTAATTAAGCTTCAATTTAAATCCCAACATTATTTGAAGAACGTATCTGGTTAAACATGTCCACCATAGTAAGCTCATTTAATTCAAAGAGCTTCACACATAGTCCCACTAGTAATGATGTGTCGTTATTTACTGCAGAAATTGTCATATATATAAAATACAATACAACACATTTTGGCCACATACCTTAAAGGTGCACGTCACTTTCGCAAGATATCTAACTGACCATGTATAGAGTGGAATGACATGTCGTGTATCAAATGTATAATCAGTTCCAGTATTTCGTCCATAAGGCAGTTTTGGTTGTAACATCATTGTGTATGACGGTTCATTCATATGATACCTTAGCGGTTGCACACGATACTGTCTGTTGTATTTTATGTCTTATATCATGTATATGAATTGCTCCATGGATGGTAGGAGTATGGCATTGGTGTCTGGTTCTTCGATGTATTCTAGTCATAGTTCATTCATATTATTACTCTAAAATCTCCATTAAATGGAGAAACTAAAGAGCCCATATTATGTAGACTAGTGTATAAATACTTACTTCATGCATTATTTTCATCAATTATATGTATTATAACTCCCATCAAGATAGGCTGTTATACAGAGGAAACAAAGCATGTACCAAGTGACAGTCTGTACCAAGTGACAGTCTCATGTCACGAAAGGCCTACTATGTGGACACATGTTCTTATCAAAACGCTCTATTATGTAGGGGGTTATCAACCATTGGTCTGGAAAAGGCATACGAGCGGAACGCGTGTATACACATTTATTCGATGTACTCTTTAATCTTCGATTTCTCTTTATTGTCGTTAATTTATAGCATTATTAGTAGGAATCTAAACTCGCCGTTATATTGAGAAAATAATGCGTCAATACCAGTCAATACTGCTTTATTGGCGGTAAATGAAATTATTGAATCATGTATCGCAGCTAAACAAGCGAGACAACTGATCACAACACAAAAATTAGTAATATTTCTGAAGCCTTGAGTGGTTTGTAATACACAGTGTAAATTTTCATTATTGCTACCATTTAAGGAAACATGCCCCCGATAGGGCTACTATGCGAACACATGTCTATATTAATTTCACATATTCCTTACCGTTCATTCATATATACTCCAAG
Source organism: Siphonodentalium dalli (assembly GCA_032622095.1). Classification (NCBI taxonomy): domain Eukaryota; kingdom Metazoa; phylum Mollusca; class Scaphopoda; order Gadilida; family Siphonodentaliidae; genus Siphonodentalium; species Siphonodentalium dalli. The sequence goes on from CP136068.1 coordinate 11,253,746, forward strand.
CTCTCTGTTAATACAGAGGCATCAAAACATTGGTCTGGAAAAGACCTACTATGTGGATGCGTGTATACATATTTACTTGATGTATTCTTTAATCGTTCATTTCTCTTTATTATCGTTCATTTATAGCATTATTAGAAGAAATTTAGTCTAAAATCTCCATTACATGGAGACAATAAAGAGCCCATATGGTGTAGACTAATGCATAAATACTTCATGTATTCTTTTCACCAATTATATGTATTGTACATCCTATACATTTAGTCTGTTATACAGAGGAAACAAAGCATGTACTACGTGGCAGTTTCATATGACGATAAGACCTACTATGTGAACACATGTGCATATTAATTTCACATATTCTTCTCAAAACGCTCTATTTTATACGGGGGTATCAAACATTGGTCTGGAAAAGGCCTGCTATGTGGACGCGTGTATACATATTGACTTCATATATGCATTCATAGTTCATTTCTCTTAATTGTCGTTCATTTAATAGCATTATTAGTAGAAATATAGTCTAAAACCGTCGGTATATGGATAATATATAGCGTCAATACTATTTTATTGTTGGTAACTCAAATTATTGCATCATGTATCGCAACTAAACAAGCGAGACAACTCATAAATTCTTAATAGTTCTGATGTCTATGGCAGTTCACAGAGTGTATATTTTCATTGTTGTTACCATTTTAGTGCATAAATTACTGATTTCTGTGTAAGAACGCTGGTCTCCATTGTTGTTATGATTGTGCCTATAACTGTCCATATTCTTAAAGCAAGTACGGTACCTCTATGTGATATGATGTATAAAAATTTCCATTTTCACAGGTAAATCACGTATAAACGCTCTTTAATGTATAGTTAAACTGAGTTTTCACATGCAGGGCTATGTCTTTGTGGACTATATACGTGGTATACTTCAGCATATACACGACGTGAATGTGTTCTAAGTATGCGTATCTGATTTATGTATACGTCCGTGTTTCTTAAAGCAAATCCAATACATATTAGTGCGTTATATTATGATGTACATTAAGTGCCCTTTTCACTGTTAAATCAAGTAAAAAAGCCCTCTACTATAGTTAACTATTCAGTTCCACATACGCTATAAGCTCTATGGTGGTCCGGTGTGTCTTATCAATATGCCATTATATGCACGAATGTAATGTGTTCAAATATGTGGGTTATGATGTATACTTTAATGTTAAAGTATATAAGCACTCTTTAAGATATGCATATGCAGAATGTTGCCTCTTTACACTGACAGAAAAAAAAAGGAATATATAATTTTGAATACTACTCTTCATAAAACGTTAGAAAACCATAATCTAACAACTAATATCGAAGAACAATGTAATTACTTGATAAGCATTGTAAATATTTCGTCTGTTTTAAATAAAATGGAAATATTTCGTCTATTTGAAATACAGTTGGAAGCAACAATCAAGTATTTAAATGAAATTTGGACCAAAATCTTATAATTTGAGAAAACGTATATAATTTCTATCGAAGTCTTATAATAAAGGAAGGCTTTGTGCGAATCCATTCGGTCTAATGTGTGAATGTGTTCATCGTCGCAAATATAATGATGCAGAAATGAATATTTCCTAGAAAAATGTTAACATAGCTTGTATTTAACCGAAATAATATAGCATTTGAGTTAAAATGTTTCATATTAGGACCATAACGAACCAATGCATAAAAATACAATATTTTGTTTTTCATTCTCGATCAAAATAATGCAGGGTTGTCAATTATCAACAAAAAACAAATACTTTGAAACAAAAACGATGACATAAGAACGAATATCCAAGAGCTAGTGTGAAAATAACCCTCACATTTATAAAAAAAAAAACAATAAAAATTCAGTTTTCGAGTAAGTCCTTCATAATTATTGAATGTTTTCGTCTATGTTGGATCAAATTTGACACAAAAATCAATTAGCTCACTAACAGTTCGCGCAATATCTCATATTTTGAGAAAACGTTTGCAATTTTAGACAACAATATTGCTAGTGAAGGTGAATATTTCATCCTGGAACTCATGATATATGATAAAAATAGATGTAAAGACACTTCACGAGACCTCATATCTTTGAGTTATGAACATAAAGTCATCTCATAGTGCCAATGTACCCCATAATTTGGTCAGGAGAAATATGTATTTCATATTTGACCCTTCATCTATGGTAAAAAATGAATTAAGGGACATGGGAGTGGTGTCCTAGACATTAACCTAGAGCATAAATTGACTCAATTTTGCAATTTTAGGCAACATTCTTGCCAGGGAAAGTGTATATTTCATGTTGGAACTCATCAAATGTGATAAACATGCATCAAAAGGCACTTACTGAGCTCTGATGACTTTGAGTTATGACAACAACGGCATCTCATACTAGATTGTAAGCCATAATTTGGTCAGGAAAAGTGTAAATTTCATATTTTATCCTACATGTGTTGTAACAATCAATGTAATTACACCCCATCGGTCGCCTAGACACAGCGTAAATGTTCTCAAGTTTTCAACTGTAGGCCACAATGTCGGCAGTGAAGGTAAACATTTCATGTTGGAACCCATGAAATGTGATAAAATGGATAAAAAGACACTTCATGAGTACTTATGACTGAGTTATGAACATAAAGGGACCTCATAGTGTATTGTAGGTCATAATTTGGTCAGGAAAATTGTAAATTTCATGTCTTAAGCTCCATGTGTTTTAAAAATATATTTAATTACAGCCATTGGGTCCCTAGAGATCAATCCACAGTCCATATGTAGTCCATATGCAATTTTAGGGAACAGTATTGCTAGCGAAGGTGAACATTCCATGCTGGAACTCATGAAATATGATAAAAATAGATGAAAAGACACTTTCTGAGGCCTTGGTCAGGAGAAATGTGTATTGTATTTTGACCCTTGATGAGTGGTAGCAATCAATGAAATTACACCCCATGGTATCCTCAGATATGAAGCAACATCATAAATGCACTCAGTTTTTGGCAATTTAGAAAACATTGTTGATAGGGAAGTTGTACATGTCATGTTGGAACTGGTGAAATGTGATAATAATTGATCAAAAGACACTCGATGAGCCCTGATGGGTTTCAATTATGGTCATAAAGGCATCTGATAGTGTCATTATACAACGGGGAAAATTGTGAAGCGCTAACAAAGCGTATCTACACGGTGTTATACGATCCAAAATGATCCTGATATAAGAAATGCAATCTAGATCATACTCAGTATCTTCGTATCGACTGAATATATCGTTATTCGATGGTGTTCCCGACATACCTCCGTCTTTACTTTTCTTATGCCTTTGTAAATTGTAGTTCGTCGATAATATATTTCTGCACAAATGGCACCCGTGTATTGTCTCGAATCATGGGAAGAACTATCGTCCTTATACCAGCGAAAAGATGAGCGAATATGGTGTGGTATTATAAACTCGCCGCCTTCGTACCTCTATTTATCGTTTAGAGTTATTGTTCTTAGATAAAAAATTGGCGCGCGTGCGGCTAAAAAGGGGGACACGACAATCTGCGGGATGGGATGGAATATGGAATAGAACGACAATGTGCGGAACAGAATTTCAAATTGCGTGGAACGGCCGTTATCTCGAGGAATACAGCACGTAGAGGGCTCCTTTTGGTGTCTAACGAAAGGCCCTAGCCATACATATTAACTCCGCCACTGACCGGACACCAGAAGGAGCCCTCTACGTGCTGTATTCCTCGAGATAACGGCCGTTCCACGCAATTTGAAATTCTGTTCCGCACATTGAATTTTTATTGTTTTTTTTATAAATGTGAGGGTTATTTTCACACTAGCTCTTGGATATTCGTTATTATGTCATCGTTTTTGTTTCAAAGTATTTGTTTTTTGTTGATAATTGACAACCCTGCATTATTTTGATCGAGAATGAAAAACAAAATATTGTATTTTTATGCATTGGTTCGTTATGGTCCTAATATGAAACATTTTAACTCAAATGCTATATTATTTCGGTTAAATACAAGCTATGTTAACATTTTTCTAGGAAATATTCATTTCTGCATCATTATATTTGCGATGATGAACACATTCACACATTAGACCGAATGGATTCGCACAAAGCCTTCCTTTATTATAAGACTTCGATAGAAATTATATACGTTTTCTCAAATTATAAGATTTTGGTCCAAATTTCATTTAAATACTTGATTGTTGCTTCCAACTGTATTTCAAATAGACGAAATATTTCCATTTTATTTAAAACAGACGAAATATTTACAATGCTTATCAAGTAATTACATTGTTCTTCGATATTAGTTGTTAGATTATGGTTTTCTAACGTTTTATGAAGAGTAGTATTCAAAATTATATATTCCTTTTTTTTTCTGTCAGTGTAAAGAGGCAACATTCTGCATATGCATATCTTAAAGAGTGCTTATATACTTTAACATTAAAGTATACATCATAACCCACATATTTGAACACATTACATTCGTGCATATAATGGCATATTGATAAGACACACCGGACCACCATAGAGCTTATAGCGTATGTGGAACTGAATAGTTAACTATAGTAGAGGGCTTTTTTACTTGATTTAACAGTGAAAAGGGCACTTAATGTACATCATAATATAACGCACTAATATGTATTGGATTTGCTTTAAGAAACACGGACGTATACATAAATCAGATACGCATACTTAGAACACATTCACGTCGTGTATATGCTGAAGTATACCACGTATATAGTCCACAAAGACATAGCCCTGCATGTGAAAACTCAGTTTAACTATACATTAAAGAGCGTTTATACGTGATTTACCTGTGAATATGGACAGTTATAGGCACAATCATAACAACAATGGAGACCAGCGTTCTTACACAGAAATCAGTAATTTATGCACTAAAATGGTAACAACAATGAAAATATACACTCTGTGAACTGCCATAGACATCAGAACTATTAAGAATTTATGAGTTGTCTCGCTTGTTTAGTTGCGATACATGATGCAATAATTTGAGTTACCAACAATAAAATAGTATTGACGCTATATATTATCCATATACCGACGGTTTTAGACTATATTTCTACTAATAATGCTATTAAATGAACGACAATTAAGAGAAATGAACTATGAATGCATATATGAAGTCAATATGTATACACGCGTCCACATAGCAGGCCTTTTCCAGACCAATGTTTGATACCCCCGTATAAAATAGAGCGTTTTGAGAAGAATATGTGAAATTAATATGCACATGTGTTCACATAGTAGGTCTTATCGTCATATGAAACTGCCACGTAGTACATGCTTTGTTTCCTCTGTATAACAGACTAAATGTATAGGATGTACAATACATATAATTGGTGAAAAGAATACATGAAGTATTTATGCATTAGTCTACACCATATGGGTTCTTTATTGTCTCCATCACTCCATGTAATGGAGATTTTAGACTAAATTTCTTCTAATAATGCTATAAATGAACGATAATAAAGAGAAATGAACGATTAAAGAATACATCAAGTAAATATGTATACACGCATCCACATAGTAGGTCTTTTCCAGACCAATGTTTTGATGCCTCTGTATTAACAGAGAGCTTGGAGTATATATGAATGAACGGTAAGGAATATGTGAAATTAATATAGACATGTGTTCGCATAGTAGCCCTATCGGGGGCATGTTTCCTTAAATGGTAGCAATAATGAAAATTTACACTGTGTATTACAAACCACTCAAGGCTTCAGAAATATTACTAATTTTTGTGTTGTGATCAGTTGTCTCGCTTGTTTAGCTGCGATACATGATTCAATAATTTCATTTACCGCCAATAAAGCAGTATTGACTGGTATTGACGCATTATTTTCTCAATATAACGGCGAGTTTAGATTCCTACTAATAATGCTATAAATTAACGACAATAAAGAGAAATCGAAGATTAAAGAGTACATCGAATAAATGTGTATACACGCGTTCCGCTCGTATGCCTTTTCCAGACCAATGGTTGATAACCCCCTACATAATAGAGCGTTTTGATAAGAACATGTGTCCACATAGTAGGCCTTTCGTGACATGAGACTGTCACTTGGTACAGACTGTCACTTGGTACATGCTTTGTTTTCTCTGTATAACAGCCTATCTTGATGGGAGTTATAATACATATAATTGATGAAAATAATGCATGAAGTAAGTATTTATACACTAGTCTACATAATATGGGCTCTTTAGTTTCTCCATTTAATGGAGATTTTAGAGTAATAATATGAATGAACTATGACTAGAATACATCGAAGAACCAGACACCAATGCCATACTCCTACCATCCATGGAGCAATTAATATACATGATATAAGACATAAAATACAACAGACAGTATCGTGTGCAACCGCTAAGGTATCATATGAATGAACCGTCATACACAATGATGTTACAACCAAAACTGCCTTATGGACGAAATACTGGAACTGATTATACATTTGATACACGACATGTCATTCCACTCTATACATGGTCAGTTAGATATCTTGCGAAAGTGACGTGCACCTTTAAGGTATGTGGCCAAAATGTGTTGTATTGTATTTTATATATATGACCATTTCTGCAGTAAATAACGACACATCATTACTAGTGGGACTATGTGTGAAGCTCTTTGAATTAAATGAGCTTACTATGGTGGACATGTTTAACCAGATACGTTCTTCAAATAATGTTGGGATTTAAATTGAAGCTTAATTAGCCCTTCAAGCTTTCCAAATCAAGGTTATGGCGTGAAACAACCTGGAGAGAAAGATTTTATTTAGTTACTAATGTGGGTTCAAATAGAAACACATGGCGAAGGCCATGATTCGAGCCTGTATGGCGCTTCATAGCCCATTAAAGGCGCGCCGATGGGTGTGGTTAACTTTAATATGTCATGTGTAGGCCAGAAGCCACGAGGGACCCATTGCTGTCCATGTCTGTACCCCATATATACTGCTATATGCAGTCGACCTACCTAGGACCTCAGTTTCTCCTTTCCTGTGTGGCTATTCCAAACCCATTTAGTGCAATGCGTTTGAAAATATACAGAGCGTTATTAAGAAGGATCGCTGATGCGTATAATATAACCAATATTTAGTCAAAATTTTAAGAAAACCCATTATTGAAACATTGCGTTTGATATTTTAGGGATTTGACCATATAATGGTTATCAGTGAAGTGATGACATGTGCACTAAATGACCTCAGTCAGTAAAGGCTAGTTCAGACCATATGAGAACCACACTCACCACCCATGCCTATACCCAAACAAACACCATGGCGACAGCGAAACACTACGAAGCTTCTCCCCACACGGACACTGTTGTCTTCCATGGATAATTTCTGATCCCATGTTGAGACCAAATTTCAGCCAAAGGGATCCCGTGGTTTCTGAGAAAATTATATTACAATGATGTACGGATGACGGACGAAGAGTGATTGGTTTTAGTTTCCACACAGATGTGTACCAACACGTTTTGAGACTGATATAGATGAAGTGTCCCTTTTATTATTGTTACGATGTGAAGTTGGCTAGTTCATACCCGTAGTATCAGTTTCACTGGCCAGTGTCACTTAGAAACAATATTACGGATCATTGTCACATACAAAGGTCTTCAAAGGGAAGTCTATAATATGAGTAATATTTTCGCGGGCTTTTAAAGTTGTATATATATATATAATAGGTGTGGCTTCACATTAGCAAAGATGTCCCAAGGAACATGCACACCATGAAAGGAGAAAATATTAATAATCAAGGCTGTATTCTCAATACAGGGGGAGGGGGTAATTTAATTTGTTACAGTCAATGGAGCGATTATTAATGAATAAATTACGGAAAACAAGATGTGAAGAGGCCTATATGACATCTGTAGAGCGTGCTACCTATATGACATCTGTAGAGCGTGCTAACGGATTTAGTCATATAAAGAGTAATATCCAAGATGGATGCTTCGTTCAAATTCTATAGAGCCCATTTGGAGGTGCTACTAAACAAGGAATTTTTTCAAAAACTTGGAGATGAAAGTGGATATTCGAAGATTATGAGGGATTAGAAGTTGTAAGAAAAAGAAGAGCGAATAAAAACAGGAAGTGGTAGATAAAAAATAGGGATAAAAAAAAGATAACAAAGAAAAATTATGAATAAATAGAGGATATCCACCCTTTTTGAGTGGATATGGGTTATATCTCATGAGTGATGACAAAACATTGAATTTCCACGATATGATCAAATAATAAGCATGTGATACAACGCTTAGCCGATGGGTGTGGAGTCAGCCGGTAGGTTTCACGAGGGATTGCGTCAGATTCCAATGACTCAGGCGTTGCGCCGGAAGTAGGGATTGCGCCAGATTCGAATGACTCAGGCATTGCGCCAGAAGTAGGGATTGCGTCAGATTCGAATGACAGGCATTGCAGGAGGCAGAGTTTCTTATGGGCTGGATCTTATTCTAGGGTTTAGGAGACGTGTGTAGACCACTCAATATCCCCTCAGGTGTAGTGTGGAACCCTCAGAAGTGGCAGTGGGTTAGATATATTAAAAGACCGTTAATTTAAAATTATTTTTGAATTTTAGAAAAAGTTGATGTTTTTTAAGTTTTTCATATTTTTTTAATTTATGATTTTTTTTTTAAGTTTTTCATTTTTGTTTCTTTTTGAAATTTTTTTTAAGTTTTTTGAAATTTTTGAGTATTTTGAAGTTTTTAAACTTTTTTGAAATTTTTTGAGATTTTTGAAGTTTTTGAAATTTTAGAAATTTTTGAAGTTTTTGAAATGTTTGAAGTTTTTGAAATTTTTGAAGTTTTTGAAATTTTTGAAGTTTTGAATTTTTTGAAGTTTTCAATGCGAGTGTCACTTTAACATTATCCCACAGTGTGCGCCCTGTGTTACTTTAACATTCATCCATAGTGAGTGTCACTTTAATAATCATCCCCAGTGAGAGCCTAGTGTCCCTTTAATATTCAAGACTGAAACTACCCCCACCGAGATCATCACGTGATATACATGTAGATAATATACCATTCATATGGAGAAGTCTGGATATAACCAGCGGGTCATGTCCGGACATGTCCAACCGGTACAAATAGACCATGATGCAATGCGTGGGCGGAGAATATAGGTCAAACTGTCTAGACGGGAGTACTGCATATAGGTCGGATAGAGTTATCGTTCCTGAAATGTCACCAAACAGGGTGGGTATCATCAAGTATCATATAAAACTAAATGCCACCTTATCACATTCGGATCTTCGACGATGGTGCTATTGAATAATTAATAGAACATTTCAAGATTAACACAAGCTGCCACACTTATGGCGCGTCCACATGTAACTGCAAGAAAATAGCTTCAAGAAATATCTGATATTTTCTTGCTGCAAAGATTAAGCACGTGAGAACGCGGCGGTGTAGATGATGTTGATTGAGCTCAATCAACAATATTAGTCGTGCTGGTTCAAGTGAATTGCGTCCGGTAAACAGCCTATAGTCCATGTTGCTACTCTCTCATGCATAAAGATATTCTATATAATGAGAAAGTGGTCTCGTTATTTGGAAATAGGTACACGCCTATGTTATAGTTCTAGAGTACATGTATATGGGGTGACAACAATATTATCATGTTTTTAAATCGAATGAAAACATCCACAATGAGACCCAATATGAAGTTTTATAGCATTGTACATTTGGCTTGGTTCGTGGTATTGGTGTATATTTCGTTGCCAAACATTTCCAACCAGTATTGTATGTGGGATTTGTTATTTTAGACCAACATTTGCATTTCTCCCTACTTTTGGTCAAAATATTGGTTTAAATTTCCACTAGATCCCTCTCTCCCCTCAAATTCAAGTTAAAATAACAAGGCATGTGAGGTATCAGATGGGAAATTCAAAGGCAGGGGAGGGTCGCAAATTGAATTATGTGATATTGTGATTTTTATCTGGTCCAAGGTGGGTGAAGATTGAACACAGGACATCCTCTTTTAATGGCTTATACAATTACCATCGTATCCCTAAGATATTATTTAACGGATAACAATGACCAGCAATCAAAGTGAACAAATATCGCACACAGGCGATAACATACCAGTTCACTGTCTCCATCGGATATTTTCCTGTACTATTTTTTCATTGGTCAAGTAAGTCACATCGGGTATACCTGGTATGTTCTTGCCCGGCATGTGGACGCACTAATATTATCGTACGTGACACATAATGGAGCAACCATTGTTCAACTGTATTACCAGTTGATAATGAAATGTTGATATGATGGAATCAGCTATGAATTTGCAATTTCCTTTAATGAAGAAAACAATGATGAAATTGGTTTACATGCAAATGTGAATTGACTGAAATGTATTTATGACACTGTATCTCAATTTGGAATGGGATTAATTTCACGTGTTACAGTCAATGGAGCGTTTAGGAATGTAGAAAGTTGAAAGGCCTGGTTATGCAAAAATTAAAATCCAAGATGGCCATGACAGCCATGTTTTTTTGCCAAATGAACCAAACAGACTCCTTCCCATTAACATTTCATTGTTAGTGTAAACATATTTTTATTTCCAAATCCAAACATAATACACATAATACACAAATGACATAAATATACAACATATAAGAGATAATGTATGGAAATGAGGATCAGACAACAAGCCCGAGGGCTTATATGAAGTCTTCTCCTCTTTGGCGACATGCCCCTTCCCCAATAAGTGAGGGAGGGGTATCGATCAGACGGGAAATAATATAAATAATATTTTTTAAAGGAGAAGTAACTAAGTTTAAGTTGGGATGGACACAGCGGGTAGATAGTGTTAGGGATAGCAGGAGACAGAGAGAGGGGGAGGGAGAATAGAGAGAGAATGAGAGGGAGAGTGAGAAAGTAGAGGGGACAGGGTTTTCAATTATTTAGTTGCTGCGTGATGAAAGTTATGCTCGTAGTAATATGCATGCATCAGGCTCCATGGGAGGGGGTCAATCGCAATGGCCAATTCCTATTTCAATGGGGTTCACTGTGAATATCGCTGCATTCTTCACGTAGAATCATTTCACGTATATACAGGATAGTGACAAGTAAAGTAACTTACAAAATAATCGTTATCGGAAGACATTTAGTACTACATATATAATGGAGAACATCGTGCTGCCGCATAACGCGGCCGGAATCCAAAGCAATTTGTTACCCATACAGATCATGGAAATCTTTTTGTTCTCATAATATATGTCTGTACTGCATTAAATATTTGTTTGTTTTCGCGAAGACTAAGCTCTCTTGACCCCCGCATTAGTGTATTCTCAGATAAGGCAACATTTGGTAGGGAGTCATATAGTTCTCTTCTGGGCTCTTGATAAAATGTACATTCAAAGAGATAGTGGTAAGTTGTCTCAAATTCCCCACATAGACAGAAGGGGGGGTTTTACATGGTTATCTGTCAGGTCACCACTTAGGTGGCTGCAGTTCAATCTTAAACGGGTATGGAGGATATGAGATTTACGACATTTACTATGATAAAAAAATAGGCAGGTGGACGTATATTGTCACTGTTCAGTTCCTTTTTGAAGTCTTCGATTGTACTGCTGCTCTTTGTAGTTTCTGACAGTTTGTGCCATTCGGTAATTGCAGATGGTAAGAAAGAATCCATATAATAGTCATAATTAATATTCGAGGGTAGTCTTATATGTTCAAATCTTAAGTTATATCTGGAATTATTTGCCTGAATTGGTCGTACATAATTTCTTAAAATTGATGGAGCAGTTCCTCGTATCATTTAAAAAAAATTGGCATAGCTTGTGTTTTCTACGGCGTGAAGAGAGGAGTTCCCAGCCAGTCTCTGACAAAAGGCACCTGTTACTATTCGGGCCATTTCATACTGAACTTTTTCAATGTCATCACTAAGATAATCAGGGCAGTTATCCCAAACAGGGGAGGCATATTCCAGTATTGGTCGGATAAATGTATAATGTATTTTTTCAAGCGTTACTCTGCTTAGCTTGTATCTGTGTTTACGTACTAGATTTACTCGACTCCATGCTTTGTCAAGCATAGACCCCAAGAGCCCATTTCATTGTTAACATCCATCACAAATTTCATGATGATCCGACAAAAGATACGACCTGTAGCCTGTGTCAAAGGATTTAGTCGTATAAAGAGTAAAATACAAGATGGCTCGTTTCCCATCTACATGTCCATTTTAACATCCATGACAATTTTAATGAAGATCCGACAAAAGATACTGTAGCCCGTGCTAATGGATTTAATTATGAAATCCAAGATGACCGCTGGTGGCCATGTTTTTTGTCAAACGACCCCAAAATGACTCGTTCCCATCTACATGTCAATGTCAATAGCCATGACAAATTTCATATTTATCCGACCAAAGGTACGATCTGTAGCCTGTGCCAAAGGATTTAGTCATTGCAAAGAGTAAAACCCAAGATGGCTTTTGGCGGCCATGTTTTTGGCCGAATGGCCCAAAAGGACTCGTTCCCATCTAAATGGCATTGTTAACATCCATGACAAATTTTATGAAGATCCGACCAAAGCTATGACCTGTAGCGCGCGCCAGGGAACGTAAACAAATAGTAGATTTTATCACTGATTACGATATCTTAGCTTTCACTGAAACTCACTTAGATCCCTCTTTTTCCTCAGAAAAACTAGAAATTACTGGTTATTGTAGCCCAATAAGAGAAGACAGAAATTCAGAAGGAGGTGGAATTTGTGTATATTTTGCACAGCATCTAATATATCGTAGAAGACATGATCTGGAGTTTGATTCCTCAATAATTTGGTTCGAAATATGTTCAAAATCGCGACTATTCCTGTTCGGGTTGTCTTACAGATCTGATCAATACTGTCACCCGAATTATTGGGAATTATTGGAAACATCTATTCATGATGCATTAGACATAACTGAAAACATTATACTAACCGGGGATTACAATTCAAATCTCCTTGATCCGGCCTCAAAATTAAATGATATAATCAACTTTTACACCCTCAAAAACGTAGTCACGTCCCCAACAAGAGTTACTCAAAGTTCTCAAACACTATTGGACCCTATAATTATTAACGGCGATTTTAATCTGCAAGATACTGATACCATAGATTTGGAAATTTCCGACCATTGCGGTGTCTATGCGACCCTCTGTTATGATAATACTCACACATCCTCTTTTAAAAGACAAATCTGGGACTATAAACACGCTGACTTCGTAAGGGCGGGTAATCTGATAAACGACCTGAAATGGAATAATCTTCTTCTCCCCCTTGAATTAAATGAAGCTGCAGAACTGTTCACTAAAACATTTCTCAATATTATGTACAAATGTATCCCATTTAAATATGTCACCATCCGAACAAATGATAAACCATGGTTTAATTCAGAAATCCGCAGACAGATAAGACGTAGAGACAGGTTGAGATCGATTGCTATTAAAAAAAATACCACAGAAACATGGAAAAAATTTAAACAATGTCGAAATCATATCAATAACATGAAGAAATATGCTAAGGCACAATTTAATGAAAATTTAGAAGAACGCATTAGTACATCTGATTCAAAAGACTACTGGCAATTAATTAATTACCTCCTCAACAAGAAAAAGACAACATTAATTCCCCCGCTGTATAGACAAGAAGGTGGGGTAAAAATGGATTCTAAATCATATGAAATTAACGATTTTGAAAATGCACAAATTCTAAACAAAAGATTCATTTTAAATTCCTCACTTGATGATTCAAGAAAATCATTACCCCCGTTGACCTCTAAAACACAGAATATACTGACTGAAATTCCTTTCGAAATGCAAGAGGTAATTGATATTATACTAGCTTTGAAAACAAATAAGGCACATGGACATGATGACATAAGTGCTAAAATGTTACGCTGTACTGCACAGCAGATTGCTTTACCGCTGTCATTACTATTTAAAAAATCTCTGGAGGTTGGAATATTCCCGTCATCTTGGAAAAATGCAAATGTTATACCAATCTTTAAAAAAGGGGACCCCGCTGATAGTGCCAATTACAGGCCGATTTCATTGTTACCTTGTCTGGCCAGAGTATTTGAAAGATTGGTCCTAAAATATGTTTCCACTTTTTTTAATGAAAATAATCTTATTTACGAGCATCAATCCGGCTTCATGGCCGGTCACAGTACAGTTTATCAACTAATTGATATATATCACCACCTTTGCCAGAACATAGATAAAGGTCTGTACACGTGTTCCATATTTTTTGATATTTCGAAAGCATTCGAAAGGGTCTGGCATAGGGGGCTAATATATAAATTGCAGCAATATGGGATTGCCGGAAAACTTTTGAACTGGTTTCAAGATTACTTAGTAAATAGACGGCAAAGAGTCCTGGTAAACAATACTTACTCTAAATTTGAAATTATACCATCCGGAGTGCCCCAAGGGTATATAATGGGGCCTTTTCTCTTCTTAATTTATATAAACGATCTGCCCAACAATCTCTGCTCTAAAGCTCGAATGTACGCCGACGATACCTGCATCACTGCTTCTCACTATGACCTACAATCCCTAGCTAGACAACTCAACAATGATCTCGAAATCGTATCACAATGGGCCAACAACTGGCTTGTAAACTTTAACCCAGCAAAGACCAAAGCTATGTCATTTTCCCTAACTAACAAAGACCAGGCCCCAAAACTATTTTTCGAAAACCAAGAAATAACCTTCATTAAATCGCATAGACACCTCGGTCTCGATATCCAAGAAATTTGAATTGGAATGATCACATTGAAAATATATGTCGACGAGTATCAGGGAGACTATCCCAACTCAGAAAATTTAAATACAGTATCGACAGAAAGACGCTTGAAAAAATCTACAATACTTATATTTTGCCTATAATGGACTATTCTGATATTGTCTGGACGAACGCACCAAAATACTTGACTGATAAACTTGAAAGACTTCATAAAGAAGCTGCCAGAACTGTAACGGGACTAACCCGATCGGTATCCGATAAAGACCTACTCCTAGAAATCGGCTGTAATAGACGCGAACATCATCAGTTATATTACATATATAAAATTACTAACAACCTTGCACCCAACTACTTATCAACTATCTTACCTCCTCGTGTTGGCAATGTCTCGAGATACTCAAAGCGGAACCCTGGAAACTTTTATTGTTACTTCTGTCACACAGAACATTTTAAAAAATCCTTCCTACCCTTTATGACACAATCATGGAATAAGCTTCCAATTAACGTAACTGATACGTTTAACCTAAAAGAATTTAAGGTCAATCTTAGTTTTATAGATTTGACCCTAAAACCACCTCCTTATTTTCAAACTGGGAGTCGGAAAGAAAATATAATTCATTCTAAAATTCGCAACGGTTGCAGTGTACTTCGCTTAGATATGTATGAAAACTTTATAGCCGAAAGCTCGAGGATGCCTTTCACTTCTTTTTCGAATGTCCATTGTTCCGACCGCAAAGAACTAAATTATATGATAGACTAGATGAGTATGCTTTCACAATAGTTGACGTAAACCACTTCCTACGAGGCGCCCCAAGCTTTCCACAGCATCGAAACCAGCTACTCTTTTACATTGTCCAAAAATATATAACAGAAAGTAAACGTTTCACTTAACGAATAAAAATCGTAAACAACTTACGGCACGGCATGGCATGATATCTACAGGAGAGGACATCAGGACCGGTATAACATCAATCACCAGACATCATCATCACCATTCTTATTATTACATGTACATTATATCTGTTAATCATCTTGTTTGAACATTTGTGTAAATATTGTCGGGAGAGGGGCCACCTTAAGTTGTTATAACTTGTCCCCCAATCCCTTGTAAACTGAGTTACAATAAATATGTTTAAACCAACGTAAACAAAGGGAAGGTTGACTTACGCCATGACGCTATGAAATCCGACTGGAGCCGGGCCGCCATGTTTATGGTGGGATCGTGGAATATAACGTCATAGCGTTACTGCATTTCCCCCATTGATAATAAGCGGTGTACCGCTTACTTGCTATACGTTTTGGGTGATTATCCAATGAAGGCATAAACAATGTGACTTGTATTATTGTAATTAAGTATCAAAACCATCCATGTTATCTGGAAATGACAGTGTGGCCTTTGTTGTGTTTGGATATATACACATATTCCCACACTTACATATGCATGTACCTGGTATGTATGCACGATTACGCGGTGGCCGGTATGGCTGCGATCGACTTGTTTGTGGTTATACATGTACGTGTGCTATATATACATGTTGAGTCAACATGGGTGCGTGGTTTTAATGAAACATATATACATATAGTACATATAAATAACGAACATATACACAGCATGCTAGCTTCACGGCTTGTGTCATTAGTATATACACGGATGCATTCGTCAAATAAGATGATACATGTACACGATTTATGTGGTCTAAGGCACTAATGCTAACTACTGTAAGATAATAAACTGTTCAGCATATATAAATGTAGGCATATATAGGTCAAATATAAGACACAAACAGGTGATACAATATATGTGTAGGCCCTAGAGTTATTCCCACTGTGCATATGGTCGTGGTGCCTGGAACGTCATGTTTGTTGTACTTTATAGCCTAACATATAGGGCATATCAGTACTCGTACGGTATATAATCCATTTAGGCAGAAATGAAGTTCCATTATATATTTACTTCTGACAAAGTGGTGTCCATAATTCCAACATATACCACAGTTGTCTGGGAATGATATTATGATTATATTACATGTCATTAAATCACACACATATATACAAACACCAGATAATAGTATGGTACCAACTACTACCACGGGGTGGAATAATTCCCCAAATTGAATAAAAGCTTGATAAAAATAGAGCATTACAAATGATTCGGTTGCTAATATTGCTGTCCCTTCTTTGGACTATGGATTATTCAGATAATATCCTTATTTAGTTTGTTATTACATAATGTTACAGTGGATATCTCGTCACTTTTATTTTAGGTTAGTTGGAATGTGCTCTCATGTTATTGGATTGATAAAACACAGGGTTCCTCAACAATGGCATGTCCCACGACAAACGAAAATACAACCAGTTTAGTCAAGTATCATTAATGACCCATTTGTTGTCATTGTTCAACTGTATTACCAGTGATTAGTATTTACGCAAGCACACAGTGAAATTAATAGTATCATACTGCCTGTCGTCACCTTTATCGTACCGACAAAGCATTGTGAAACAACATACCCCATTCAGTATATGAAGTGTGAACATTTAAGGGGGCGGTTTGTATTTAGTAATCGAGCCCATAGCTGAGGTGTTATGGTTTGTTTTGCTAACTTTCCATTCCCCCTATGGCAAGTTATAACATTATCGCAAGGTGATAAAATGTTTTCATAAAGTAACACAACATATATATTACTCATGGACACATCTGTTCAACAAATTAAATACTAAATGAGCTTCTATTTATTTACAGAATTTCAAAAGTGTCGTGTCAGGAGATTGAAAAATTGAAACAACTCGAAGATATCCCGTTGATTATATGCTGTATATAGTACGTCCTGGTTTAGGAAACCGAACTAAAAACACTCCGGGATATTTGTATAAATATCTGTCGTCAACCGGACATGTTTCCCATGCACATTTCAACACCATGGTAGCTTTTAAAGACATATTTTGCTCTCTCGTGTTCGTAATTTCCCTATAGCTTACCATGGTATCTAGGCACCCGCTTGTGGTGCGATTCATATCACTAGGCAAGCGTATGGCCCTTCCGGGTTTAAGCTATCGGCTCATTGGCTATAATTGAAATTGGGGCGATCCATACGGATGGGTCCATTGTATATAACAAATGGCTAAATCAGTTTGTCTGTCGTTCGGCTTTGAAAGTGTGATTTCTTGACGGAAAATGCGATGACTCGAGAAAACATTTGTCTCTCGACATCATTCGGCCATAGCGCTGATTTCAAATTAACAATTTGTGATGAATGTTGGTTTCGGAGGACATACATGTAACTCTCAAATTTGCGCCTATTGTGACAAACATTGTTAATAAACACTGGTCTGTTACAGTGGACTAGTGAACACCAATAGGTGACCCAACGCCGTGATATAGCTGACTGTCGTGATTCTAGGAGAACATTCGATGTGCATGAACTATGACACGGTCAGCTGACCAGGAGAACATTATCATTATCTCTCGGCTCGATATCACCGTCAGAGGTGGACGCTTTTGGTAGACCACTGTCCCACCATGCACACACCAAAATTAATGTGCATTTACGTTGATATTGACCATAATGTTACCATCTTATTATCATTAAACATCTCATTTACGGTTATATTGACCATAGTGTTGCCATCGTGTTATCATTAAACACCTCATCAGTTTAACACTTCGCTGTCAATGTCATGAGTTGACTCCCAAATTACCACAGTTAGAACTAGGCTAACGAATGATTCATCACATTTTCGCTTGTATATATTGTACATACCATATGGAAAATATCCTTGAACCATTCAAATTTGAATGCACACCTCAATTATCGAATGTGTACGCAGTCTACACATACATTGCTCGTGTAATCCACATGGAACCTCGCATATATAAGAGCATTCACTGGATTATCTATATAATTGCATATATATGATAATGCATTGCCATAGGGTATTCGCAAAATTTGTATACGGTTATTCCCCTTGACTCCTTGAGGCACATTCAAGGTAATCAAATATATTCCATTCTAGTTTATGGTTGCGTTTAACATAAGTATTTACCCCCTGCTAACGCCAGCGTTCACAATTATTAACAAAATCTTAGCATTAGTATTCAAAATTACCCACTAATTTAGCGTTTAATATCTGTTGCATGTGTTCTGAACGTCATTAGGCGTTCAAATATTGGTGTGTTGAATACTAGTGTTATAAGTTGAACATTGGAGTTAAGATCTGAACTCAGGTGTTACAGAAAATTTGAACGCTAGTGTTAACATATTTGAACACAATGGTTCAAGATTGAACACATGAACGCGTCCAATATCTGTTGCAATTTTAGTGTTCAACAACGAACATTTGTTTTTTCAGTGTAAATGTCTTCGCTTCATAGTGATCATTAACGATCTTCAAACAATGGGAATCATTGAACCTAGCTATGAATTCCACACACAATCATGGCGATTCTAATTTCGTTATCTGATTATCAGAGGTACTGTTGTTTATGGCGAGTCTCATGTTTGTGAACAATGTATTTAAACGCTCTTTATATGACTGTATCAATTACAACTTGCGCCTTCATTTTAGATCCACCAAGATTCACCACTTATTTTCCATCCACGTACTACATGATAAGAGGATCAAATGTTAGCTTCAAATGCAGCAACTACATTACACCTGGAACTCCACCCCAGACAGACTACACATGGACAACACCTACCCAGACTGTAAAACGAGATAAGCTCGTAATGAGTGAGATCTCTGTTGGTGGTAGTTATACATGTCTGGCTAAGAACACAATGAAACAGACGATCAGATATAGCACTACTACCAAGGATGCATCAAATACAAACACGATGACAGTGGAAGTTCAGTGTGAGTTATATATGTATTGCAACAGTAGTATACGATAAATTACGTGAATTTCTTAGTTCGTGTTTGTAATATTTGTTCAAGTGTTGATTAACAACCTTTAATTATGCACCATAACTAGTGATCATGTTAACATTGTTGTGTTGTCGTCATCAGTTCTAATCAGGATCTCTGAACATAACATGCTATTTTCTTAAGTCAACCACAGCATAGTACAGTTTTTGTGAGCTACAAAGATCAATGCAATATACTGATACTTTCATTTGATTCATATATTTAAAGGGTACTCATCTTGTGTAGTAAATACAGAGCATTATTGGAATAGAGGACATAGAACATTATCTAATTAAATGCCAATTATACAATGCACAGCGATTGTTATTTATCCACGAAGGATATGATGTATGTAACATCACCACCGATATACTTCCACATGACTTTAATGAACTATCTCAGGAAGATAACATAACGATTTTCCGAGAAGTACAGAAGTACACCATTCGAACAAAAAGATTCAATAAAATCTCGACCGCAAACCAAAGACTTCCGCTTGAACACCGCACATGCATATCATCTATCATCTAACAGTTATCAAATCGACTCATATCGACAAAAATCGCGTGAGAAATAGAAATAATAATGTTGATGTTATAAGATATTCGTACAAATCCAATTGATAGTGGTGTCGGCCCCGATGTAAACATGCTAGGTCAGAACACAAAATTAGTGCAGCAATTAACATCAATAGATTATCATTTACACTCCCGCCTCCCATCCCTATATGTGCATATCAGACTCGCACAACCGTTTGATATGTCACCTCACTTCATATATGTATTTCAATACCTCCATTTCTGGAGAAGAGTATTTAACAACAAGATTATTTACAAGTTTGAACATGAGTAAGACAGCTTTGAAAAATTATACTATACACTTATGTGGCAGCATATGTGAAAGTTAAAATGCCAAGTGTGCATGCTACATTATAAGATGGCGAGTGGATTCAACCACGGCTGTATGTTGTTGGTTTTCCTCTGATCAGTGAGCACGAGGCAAGAAGGTACGTTGCAGAGAACAGTATTATTGCGTGCTTATTGCCGAGTAGATGATGTGGCTGTGTTGGAACATCCCCTCCCAGAGTAAGTGCTTGAAGTTCTTCGTCGCTCAAGGAATCGTGCATGAATACAAACACAGAAACTCCATAGTGGTTGAGAATTGTCCCCCAGGAGCTATTTCGTAGCGACAGAATAACATACGAAGAGCAGTGCCTAATTGCATGGAGAAGTTCGTTGATATATTTCTTACCACATGTGCAGCATGTCAGATTATTGATGTAGGTAGTCTTATTGAGTAGCAGGGCGAGAGTCCGAAGTTGAACTGAACGGTTAGGATGCTGTCTAAGAAGTGTCCATATCGACCAGTGAGTGCTGGGATCGGAATGAACTAACCGAAACGTAGACAGTGATGGGTTGTTGTCAGCGGATGATTTCAAGAATGAGCAATAGTGGTCTCGAACAGCTTTCTTGTAAATATTTTTCCATGTATATTCGAAAGAATCGTAAGAGGAAGATTTATAGTGGTATTTGGTGTCCTTGAGGAAGGTGGATCAGATGGCCAAGGAAGTTAAATTTTTCATATGGATTTCGGACTCAAGAGGAAGGAGTCCCAACAAGCTGAGAGCGACGTCCGTTGATGTTCGTTCGGGAAGAGATTATATATATATTACACAGCATCGAAAGGCCCGCTGATGATACAGGGCCCAGTTGGTTGCAAATCAGGAACGATAACTCTATCCGACCTATATTCTATGCAGTACTCCCGTTGGTGTTAGACAGTTTGACCTATATTCTCCGCCCACGCGCCGGTCTATTTGTACCGGTTGGACATGTCCGGACATGACCCGCTGGTTATATCCAGACTTCTCCATATGAATGGTATATTATCTACATGTATATCACGTGATGATCTCGGTGGGGGTAGCTTCAGTCTTGAATGTTAAAGGGACACTAGGCTCTCAATGGGGATGATTCAAAACTTCAAAAATTTCAAAAATTTCAAAAACTTCAAAAATTTCAAAAATTTCAAAAAACTTTAAAAATTTCAAAAAATTTCAAAAAAGTTTTAAAACTTCAAAATACTCAAAAATTTCAAAAAACTTAAAAAAACTTTTCAAAAAGAAAAAAAAAAAAAAAAATTTCACAAAATTCATAAATTAAAAAAATATGAAAAACTTAAAAAAACTTCAACTTTTTCTAAAATTGAAAAATAATTTTAAATTAACTGTCTTTTAATATATCTAACCCACTGCCACTTCTAAGGGTTCCACACTACACCTGAGGTGATATTGAGTGGTCTACACACGTCCCCTAAACCCTAGAATAAGATCCAGCCCATAAGAAACTCTGCTTCCTGCAATGCCTGTCATTCGAATCCGACGCAATCCCTACTTCTGGAGCAATGCCTGAGTTATTCGAATCTGGCGCAATCCCTACTTCCGGCGCAACGCCTGAGTCATTGGAATCTGACGCAATCCCTCGTGAAACCTACCGGCTGAGCGTTGTATCACATGCTTATTATTTTATCATATCGTGGAAATTCAATGTTTTGTCATCACTCATGAGATATAACCCATATCCACTGAAAAGGGGTGGATATCCTCTATTTATTCATAATTTTTCTTTGTTATCTTTTTTTTGTCCCTCTTTTTTATCTACCACTTCCTGTTTTTATTCGCTCTTCTTTTTCTTACAACGTCTAATCCCTCATAATCTTCGAATATCCACTTTCATCTCCAAGTTTTTGAAAAAATTCCTTGTTTAGTAGCACCTCCAGATGGGCTCTATAGAATTTGAACTAGGCATCCATCTTGGATATTACTATTTCTATGACTAAATCCGTTAGCACGCTCTACAGATGTCATATAGGTAGCACGCTCTACAGATGTCATATAGGCCTCTTCACATCGTGTTTTCCATAATGTATTCATTCCTAATCGATCCATTGACTGTAACAAATTAAATTACTCCCTCCCCCTGTATTGAGAATACATCCTTGATTATTAATATTTCCTCCTTTCATGGTATGCATGGTCCTTGGGACATCTTTGCTAATGTGAAGCCACGACTATTATATATATATCTATTATATATTTTGAAGGATCTGTGTGTGTGTGTGTGGGTGTGTTTGTGTGTAATCGATGGACTCAAAAACGGCTCAGCCAATTTCGATGAAACTTTGTATATGGGGGTATTTTCGGGCTAGGAGTAACATAGGCCTATTAATTTTCAGATCCGAGGTCAACTTTTCACGTGCCGATGTCAAATCTGTTTTACGCCGTTTTGCGCTAATATATTTCAGTTCGGTGCTCACAAATCGATTCGATATAGCGCGAATAATAAATTGCCAGTCATATAATTTGCACGGTTAGAATCTGTGTTGCTTCATCTTTCCAACGATATATAATATGTATGTATCCGTTTTAGTTATCTGCCTCAATTATTAAGAAGAAGTGGTACGATCTTCTATCATGGTAAATACAATGCGTAACTTCTATGACGTCGTTAGAGTTCATAACGTTAGATCACGTTAACGCTCAACCGGCCGATGCATTTGACTGTTTCAGACGTCTTGGCGATATCTCGGGCACCGATGGTAATTTATCTTTACGTGTGTAAATGTGGCGCGTTTATATACTTGAGTGGAAATCAAATCGGGTTAAAAGGTCAAATCGGGTAAAACCAGATGGATTTCGACGGGTACTTTTGTCGGGTACTTTTGTTCGGGCAGTATTTTGGACGGGTCAAATCGTGACCCCACTTGACCTTGGCCTTCAAAATAGACAATTCAAGGTCAAACCCCGGACGAAGTCGGGTCACCTTCTAGTATATATATATATATATATATATATATATATATATATATATATATATATATACTGCTATATACAGTCGACCTACCCAGGACCTCAGTTTTTCCTTTCCTGTATGGCTATTCCAAACCCATTTAGTGCAATGCGTTTGAAAATATACAGAGCGTTATTAAGAAGGATCGCTGATGCTTATAATATAACCAATATTTATTAAATTTTTTAAGAAAACCCATTATTGAAACATTGCGTTTGATAGTGTATGGATTTGACCATATAATGGTTATCAGTGAAGTGATGACATGTGCACTAAATGACCTCATTCAGTAAAGGCTAGTTCAGACCATATGCGAACCACACTCATCACCCATGCCTATACCCAAACAAACACCATGGCGACAGCGAAACACTACGAAGCTTCTCCCCACACGGACACTGTTGTCTTCCATGGATAATTTTTTATCCCATGTTGAGACCAAATTTCAGCCAAAGGGATCCCGTGGTTTCTGAGAAAATTATATTACAATTATGTACAGATGACGGACGAAGAGTGATTGGTTTTAGTTTCCACACAGATGTGTACAAACACGTTTTGAGACTGATATAGATGAAGTGTCCCTTTTATTATTGTTACGATGTGAAGTTGGCTAGTTCATACACGTAGTATCAGTTTCACTGGCCAGTGTCACTTAGAAACAATATTACGGATCATTGTCACATACAAAGGTCTTCAAAGGGAAGTCTATAATATGAGTAATATTTTCGCGGGCTTTTAAAGTTGTATATATATATATATATATATAATAGGTGTGGCTTCACATTAGCAAAGATGTCCCAAGGAACATGCATACCATGAAAGGAGGACATATTAATAATCAAGGATGTATTCTCAATACAGGGGGGGTGATTTAATTTGTTACAGTCAATGGAGCGATTAGGAATGAATAAATTATGGAAAACAAGATGTGAAGAGGCCTATATGACATCTGTAGAGCGTGCTACCTATATGACATCTGTAGAGCGTGCTAACGGATTTAGTCATAGAAATAGTAATATCCAAGATTGATACCTCGTTCATATTCTATAGAGCCCATCTGGAGGTGCTACTAAACAAGGAATTTTTTCAAAAACTTGGAGATGAAAGTGGATATTCGAAGATTATGAGGGATTAGAAGTTGTAAGAAAAAGAAGAGCGAATAAAAACAGGAAGTGGTAGATAAAAAATAGGGATAACAAAAAGATAACAAAGAAAAATTATGAATACATAGAGGATATCCACCCCTTTTCAGTGGATATGGGTTATATCTCATGAGTGATGACAAAACATTGAATTTCCACGATATGATAAAATAATAAGCATGTGATACAACGCTTAGCCGATGGGTGTGGAGTCAGCCGGTAGGTTTCACGAGGGATTGCGTCAGATTCCAATGACTCAGGCGTTGCGCCGGAAGTAGGGATTGCGCCAGATTCGAATAACTCAGGCATTGCGCCAGAAGTAGGGATTGCGTCAGATTCGAATGACAGGCATTGCAGCAGGCAGAGTTTCTTATGGGCTGGATCTTATTCTAGGGTTTAGGGGACGTGTGTAGACCACTCAATATCCCCTCAGGTGTAGTGTGGAACCCTTAGAAGTGGCAGTGGGTTAGATATATTAAGAGACAGTTAATTTTAAATTATTTTTGAATTTTAGAAAAAGTTTTTTAAGTTTTTCATATTTTTTTAATTTATAAATTTTATTTGTTTTGCTTTTTGAAAAGTTTTTTAAGTTTTTTGAAATTTTTGAATATTTTGAAGTTTTTAAACTTTTTTGAATTTTTTTGAGATTTTTGAAATTTTTGAAATTTTTGAAGTTTTTGAAGTTTTTGAAATTTTTGAAGTTTTTGAAATTTTTGAAGTTTTGAATTTTTTGAAGTTTTCAATGCGAGTGTCACTTTAACATTATCCCACAGTGTGCGTCATGTGTTACTTTAACATTCATCCATAGTGAGTGTCACTTTAATAATCATCCCCAGTGAGAGCCTAGTGTCCCTTTAACATTCAAGACTGAAGCTACCCTCACCGAGATCATCACGTGATATACATGTAGATAATATACCATTCATATGGAGAAGTCTGGATATAACCAGCGGGTCATGTCCGGACATGTCCAACCGGTACAAATAGACCGACGCGTGGGCGGAGAATATAGGTCAAACTGTCTAACACCAACGGGAGTACTGCAGAGAATATAGGTCGGATAGAGTTATCGTTCCTGATTTGCAACCAACTGGGCCCTGTATCATCAACCCGCTCTAGTGAGATGATCATAGAACGGGTATTGACTGGTGTGAACTCCATATAACGCCTTTGGAAGGACAACCGACTTCAGCATATATCGTCAGGGGTGAGCGCGTTTTCAAAGGCTGCTTTCCAGCAAGGGCGAAATAACTTTTACGCTCTTTCGTTGTTAAAACGTTCGCTCGGACGGAGTCATTTTGAAACTTGTTATGCTAAATTCCTGGATGGACACACGAAGAAGTTTCTGGAATTGGTAGATCTCCGAAGAACCACTGCCTGTTGTGGGATTCGTCCTGACGCTTCGTCTCATTAAAAACTATTACTACACGTTTGGTGTCGGCTGTAGTTGAAACATAATTTTAGAAGACTGTCCATTCCAGCTTTTGATAACGATAGTAGAGCTGTGTCGTCTGCTGCCGTCGGAGCAGCACATGGCACAGATTCCATTGACAACCCGCAGTTCGAGGAGTTTAATTGTTTCAGCAAGTCATTTATGTACACTAGATAGAAGAATGGGGAGCACACAGCTTCCTGTCTTGCTCCTTGTTTCACTGTGAGTGTATTTGAGAGAGATCCATTATACAGCACGCGACTTGAGCAATCAGAATACATGCTGGCCACGACACGTAGTATTTGTCCACGGAAACCCAGTTGATGAAGTTTCAACAAGAGACCTTCGTGCCATACCCGATCGAAGGCTTTTTCTGAGTCTAAAAAACACACATAGGCACGAGCATCGCGATCACCAGTATAGTGGATGAATTCGTTGACAAGAAACGCAGACATCTGGCAGCTAACTCATGTCTGGAAACCGTGCTGCAATTCGTGTGTTGAATTTGCGATGTTATGGTCATCAAGAAATCTACTGAGAATGATATGTTCGAAGACTTTATATATCACGGGCAACAAGGTTATCGCTCTGTAGCTGTCAGGAAGTTGCTTCGGCTTAGGATTGCCCTTGTATAACGGCACGATTATCCCAGATTTGAGAGCGGATGGTATCCATCCGAGTTGAATAATTCCATTGAACAGACGACATAGAGCGTTCGAAAGCGATGCACTCCCATTAGTTAGATGGTCGTTTGTGATATGGTCAATACCGCCTGATTTGTTACGATTCAGTCGTCGTAAAACCGATATCACTTCACTATTACTAATTAGACCACAGAACACATCACAATTGAATTCCGGGTGAGACCCATCAAGCAGTGAATTAAGTTGTATGCTTATACTTTCCTCAAACTCAGGATCAGAATGAGCAGAGGGAGTGTACAGGTTTTCGAAATATGCTCGCCAAGCTTCAAGAATTTCGCGTTGATATCTGAGTGTTCTACCTTCGAAGTTCATAGCGGACCCGAAACTGTTCTCAGCTTTTTCCAGAATTGTTTCTGGTCCTGATCGGCACACAATTCGAGGATTTCACATTTGCGATGTCCTTGCAAACGAGCTGCAATGCGCACCGACCGTCTGAATGAACGTTTGGATTCTTTGTACAGAACGTATGATTGAGCATCGTATGAGTGAGGCCGACCATCAGTTATCCACGTCATACGTTTCTGTTTGACGTCCGCATGAAGTGACTATATATCATCATTCCAGAATCATTTCCTAGACTTATGGCGCGATGCTGCTGGCGACGCGATCGCTGAGGCATGCAGTATCGATTTAACAATGCGTGCATACAAATTTTCTAAATTTTCTCGTGAAGTCTGGTACAAATCGACGTCAATTCTATCCCAATTGAAGGATAACTTTGAACGAAACAGATGCCCTGTTCTGAGAAACTGGTATCGTAACACTACACGACACCGGTAGATGATTAGACGTGTTCAATTCGTGGTCATCGAGTATAGCATTGTTGACAATTAGATCTGCCATCATGTCCGGCACAATGATGTGGTCTATCCGTGAGGGAGACGCGACTGTGCAGAAACGGTAATAAGAGAATGCTGGACCAATGCATGATTCCAGACAGGTAACTGAAAAGGATTGTGTGCGGGTTAGCATATCGTTTATGAGTTGCGAACTGTTTTCGTGACCCACCGGGAGATGCTCGCCAGTGGTGCGAATCAAGTGGGAGTTTATGTCGCCCATAACAATCACTGGGCCTCCTGAAGAAAAGTTATCTATCAGATCATTCTGGGAATTCAGGCAATCTGCATAATAATCGTCGCTGTGTGAAGTGCTTGCGAGATAGACTTGGAGCACACTTATATATTCGGATGATTTAACTTTTATTTGCAATCCAACAATCATGTCAGAACCTGTATCCAGAACAATACACTGATTCGCCATGTGCTTCCTTATTAAGATGGCAACGCCATCGCGCGTGAAATTCCCGCCGGTCCTCGTGGTGATTCTTCTCCCGTGTTTGTCAAGGCAACAGTATGAGTCGCGAAACGAATGAGAAAAGTGTAGGTTCTCCTCGTTGAGCCAATGCTCCGATATACCAATACAGTCGTACAGTTGTTCTCTCAACAGGAAAGAAAGGTAATTCGAGAGGCGAGGTCAATGGTCTGTCTAGCTGCCATAATTGCGAATTGGGGGGGGTCGTTCTTCCAGAGTCTAAAGTTCACACCCGAGGCCAAAACCCGTCACTGTGAATTGTATCTAGATCACTAGCTTGGATATGAACTCCTGCAGACTGTGTTCCTTTACGTGAACTTGATATTAATCGCACAAACGTTGGAAAGACACCCTTGTCTTCCAAGAACGCCCAAATATTTTCGTCTCTGGTTTTCATGGAAATTCCACTCACAAATAATTTACGTGTTCTTGTCTATACCAATATATACTTAGTTCCGCTATACTAAATCTATTTTCAATCAATTTCTTTCTATTATTCCATAAGAAAAAAATCTCATTTTGATATATCTATCGACCCAGCCCAGACTGTGAGTAGCTGAGTAACATATATATACCAAAAACGATCTTCTAAAATTAGTATGAAAACAATTATCTAATATTATGTTATCATTCTCACAGTGTGGGCTTATTCACACATAATCGGAAACGACCCCCATAAGCTTTATGCATGGTGTCGGATCCCCCTCCATAAACCAATATTCATGATTCATATCTTTTTGTTACATACACTGCATTTGAATTATATGGAATATATACTGTTTACATCAAGTAAATACATAACTGCATACACTGCATAAGATAATATACACATACATGTCGCACACCGTGGGTATAGGGGTTCCTGGCTAACTCTGGCGAGCACGACAGTCATTTGTAAACTTTAGCCTCTCTGAATATTTGAGTGGTATATAGATACGTGTGATGAACAGGGTATTTAAGAAAGGAACGATCTCACCTTATGAGTCTCTATACTTTTATATAAATGAAATTCTGTATAGCATGAAAGTCGGCTTTATATCTAGCCCATCAAATATTAAGCACATCGTATACACAGATCGTAGTTGGTAGACTCTGAAATTATTAAAACATCCTAATAATAATACAAAATGTGGGAATGAGATATATCATTTAAAGTTAGCGTAAATGACTTCACCCTTTATATTATTCTCGAAACTTACTTTATGCGGACTATATCGTTGTCCATGTTCACATATTTCTTATTTCCTTTTTAAAACTCCCCCCCTATTAAAATTTAGTTAACATTAAGACTACTAAATTATTTACTAGATTCTCCAATAACTAAAAACCAAGTTCAACAAAGTGATGAAATGACATGTGTTTAAACGACCAAATTTGTGTTACAATAATTACCTTGTCTGTATTGACAAAAGTCAAAAGCGTTAAAGAGCATAAGTGTATGTTTTATATTTATCCAAACATGTGAGGAGATGTTGCCCTCAGCTCCAGGTATTGACGAGTGACCAGTTTGTGTGTGCGTGTTCAATGTTCGATCACGAGGTCCGGGCAATCAAATGTTTGTTGACCACTGTCAATTTAGGGCGCATGGGATGAGTGAATAGAAAAAGGTCGTGTGCAAAACTAAGAGTGCAACAAACATTAGTAAATTAACTCATGCCGTGCCGGTTATTTTTATAAATGTCTTGCGTACCAAGAAATATACTAATATTATTAATGCTAATTATGTTATGTATTTAAATATAAATTATCCTGACGAAGTCACTGTATAACATACATAAATTTAAAAATAATGAACTAACAAGTTGTATATGTCATGCACAGTGGCATACAACTCAAACTAATCAAAATAGGTACTGCTGTGAACCAACATTGAACAGTAGCTTATGTTATCGTTACAATTGATTTAAAAGATATAAGGCAGTGATGGTAATTATAATACACACTAACATATATATAACCCTTTCTCAATATCTTACATCTTTAAAATCAAGTTTAATATGTTTGCTGCAACACTCACGATCCATGATACTATACGTGCATCGTGACACACTGCAACATATTATATGTAGCAATCGGCCATCAGTCGTAACTGTAACTCAGAGCCACTGTATATCGATGTTAGAAACGGAGTGTGCTTTTTTGTGGATATCCCCGAGCTATGTATGTTCGACTAGAAAATGGCCATAACATTTATGGAGTTGATCGATTTATGAATAATATGGAATACTGTTTTCCCGTATGGACTCCATTTATAAATAAATTAAATGTTTTTAATTTTGAAATAGGAGTCAAAAACATAATGGTGGACGCACATATCACCATTTATAACACGCCAATCACCCGCGACCAATGGAAATTATCTAATGAGGTCCGGCGACCGACCTGTATTTACTGTAAAGATCTGTATGTCGTCGCATGTTATATATGTCGTGATTACAGCAAGCTTATGCGTTGTATTCGCAACGTACATCTTGATTGACCAATTATACACTCCCGTCCATCCAAACAAGTTATTTTGCCAACGAGGTGAGCATTGCTAATATGGGCTGTGATACCATTTTTAGTCAAAACGAACAGATGCAGGGACGTAGCGACATGGAAGACATCGGCGATACGTCATGCGGAATATATAAACGTTAATAATTAATCGAAATAATACAGAGTATACGCCATACTAACATTTCAGATGGGGGGAGGTATTCGGACAATGAAAAATGTAATCAACGACAGTTACGGTAAATAAAGGTCAGTAACCGGACACCATTGAATAACTTACGTTTGTCGAAAGTGCTGTTTTTGTTAATATAAATCCGGCTTGGAATGTATGCAATAAATCAATCGAATACGCAGGAATAGTGCACAATAGAGTAGAAGTTAATTCACGATTAACACAAAGGTAAATTGAAATGTCATGATTCGCCACACAGTGGCCTGTAACGCGCTCCGCAGCCCGCCCCCTTTTTACACTGCACATATACGCCGCTAATGTATACGCGCCTGCTTCACATTAATGGTAGTATAATAAGTACCAGGGGAACTGCAGATATTTCCCGTTTTACCATCGCTCGGGAGTCGGACAAATTTAGCCCATTTATCCGAGTAATGGTACCGATATAGCCACGGGTATGTGGGCGAATGATTCCTCTTTCAACCAGTACCACAAGCTCCCCTCAGAACCATTTATATCCATATCATTTGATAAAACAATTACCACCGAATATTGTCTCCAGAGAGCGTAAAACATTCCGATTGATCCTACTCAAATAATAATTGAAGATATGTTCCCCAAAATTTACCCTCATACAGCTTATTATAATTAAAAATCGGTCAAACGATCAACTAAACATCTAGCGCTCAGTGATTTCTTGTCGGCTAATGATTTATTTATTCATACAAATCAACCAATTGTGACAACCCTTTAAATGCACATATGTCTTTAATTTTATTTGGGCCTGGAGGTAGCTGGTTACAGTTCAGATCACCGGTTATGACTACATGTAAATTGAGAGAGGTAGGTCACTCGATGGATGTTTCTATGTTGTCCCATACATTATTGGGGGTATTGGGGGGGTATAAAATGTACCAATTAATGTTTTATGTCGAAGTTAACTTCAATCAAAACACTTTCTAGATTGGGTATTTCATGTCAAATCTTCTCCTATATGGTAGGTTGTTTTTAATGTAAGTTACTACTCCACCTCCAGTGGTTTCTGTTACTCGGTCACATCTTTCGGGGCAGTGAAAGCCGGGGATATTTATTGTTTCGTCATCAATGTTACTTGACAGCCAGGTTTCAGTGAAAGTCATCACATGATAGGCAAACGATTCGGCTCGAACCAAGTCAATTTTGTGTCTTAAACTGTTAATTGTTGAATGATCTGATGTTGTGGAAGTGTTGTTATCAGGTCCCGGATGAGGGCGTACATCTGACGCAATTAGTAACAAAATAAATATTATTCCCGCGAGAGAAAATGTAATTGCTAATTATGTGGTGCAAATGCCCTTAATGGCAGTGTATGTTTGGTCAAAGATCGTTTTTATGTTTCGAACCCTAGTTCTAAGTGTTTCCATTTTGTCTAATACTTTTTCTACCAATGAAAAACATAAAATGAATTGTCAGGGCCACCAAGAATGCTGTGTAAATCGGCACTCTGTTTAGTCTTGGTTGTACTATTGCCAAAGCTGCATATGAGGAGATAACACTTAATATTTTCCTATTTGGTAATTTCATCGATCTAGAATGATTGAGACCTATTCGCACCCGTATGTCATTAAATCAACCATTATCATATGTGTATGCAGAATATAAATACACGCAATGAAAGCAAGAATGGATGGAGATGAATAGGTCTGAATACATTTTGTAGACTCTACACAAGTTTGAAGCTACATATATCTGACTCGACATGTGACACGTAAATGCAGTGTTGTTTTGCTCGTACGTTGGTAAAGTTTTACTCTTACAACCAGGGTTGGGGTAATTGTAATTGTAATTGTAGTTGAATGTAATTAATTACATTTTCCCAAGTAATTGGTGTAATTGGTGTAATTTGTAATTGCAGGTTTTTTCAATTACATGTAATTGAATGTAATTAATTACATTGAGAAAATGGGTGTAATTTCAATTACATTTCAATTACATTCCAAAAAATACAGACCAATATAACAACCAAGTTAACACATTATCAGCATTTGTATCTGAAATGTGACATGACTGTGATATGTTAATAGTATCAGGTAAAACACTTGGTTACTAACTTACTTGACTAGTGTTATAGACATGGGGTCATTATCCTCATATTTTCCTTATATGTTAGTAGTTTCATGGATACATGTTATAAATTAAAACTTCAAAGATGGAGTCATGAAACCCTCTCACTATAGAAGTCACACGATGTTTTGATAGTCTAATTGGGGTTTGATTTAAAACAACTCACAAGTTGTGGGTCACAATATAATTAATATAAACAATGTTTTGATAGTGCATCATTGGTGGTGACCTGTCACCGTGAATATTGGGTTGTTGTCATAGCTCAATACTATACTTCAAAGATGACGACCGCTCAGTGAATACAGTGATTACTCTTTCATGTAGCCCCCTAATGAGATGGTCTCATCATTTGTTGTTACACGTTTGTATATAACTGCATCACTGACTATCAAGTAATCATTATCTCGCTGCCTCTATTCGAGTCATTAGCGATGGCCTTCTCAAAGTGTTTCATTCGTTAGGCAACATTTTACCTTGCCGATGATATTTCTGACAAATTTAAAGCTACATGTAAACACTGTCCAACACTGATTTCGGGTTCAGCAAAAGCAACTTCAAATTTCATCACACATCTAAAGGTAAGTCATGTTGAATTTTATTTTATATTATTTTATAACATATTTATATATGTTATTGTTATTATTATATGTATATGTTTTAATAAACCTACAATAATGTGTATATCATCTTGACAATATGTACATAATTAATACAAGTACATGTATTGGATTTAAAAAAATATATGTTTTTCATAAACATTATTGTTGTTTCTGAACATTCCCGGAATATATCTTTAAAAAGTAATAGATTCATTTTAAAAACACTAATTGTTTTATGACATTAATAATAAATGCATTTGTCTTCATAACAAAACCTCATTAAGTCTATTTGTTTTGAGCTTAACTTATTGGTTGTGAAATTAAACAATGAGGACATTGTGAGCTTGTATGTGGTGTAACATGTTTTGGTCAACCTATATCGGTATGAAATTTCCAACTGTTTTTTGGACCAAAATTGGGGGCACCGACCAAGCCTTTTAACACCCGACCTGTCACCCCTTGCGTCGTCGTTTTCCTATTAGGCCGAAATGGTTTGTTCTGGAGACAATAACAATTAACTAGTAAACTGTTAATAATATGTTTGTATATTCATAATTTATTGTACAAATAATACGACTCAATTTACCCTGTACTCTGAAACCACTGTGATATTGAACACAAATTTGCTACAAATTTGTAAATACTATTTGTATTTACATGTATAATATTGTACTGACCCCCGCTCCCGCTGGCATAGTGATAGCTAAGATAGATAGCAAGTTTTATGATAAGCTGTCAATCCACGGGATACTGTGAAACAATTGGCCACCACACACTAAGTCTTTGCCAGTTAGGTTATTTTTCGGTAACCTAAATTTCTTAGTTACTTTTCCAGCTACAGAAGCGTCGAGTGACCACACCTATGCCGCGTGTCTAAACATATACATGTGAACTGTTTGATGCTTCAAACCAGTTGACATGAAATGTCGGTGCTGCATCATAATTTCTTCGGATATGACTGCATTGACAATAACCGTATTGGATGCTAATATTCAGTGCACAAGTAACAAGACTGATCAACAAGATGGAACATTTGCAAAATAAAAGAAACGAAACACATGGCGGGGGGTTCAGCACGGTGTGTCCCACCCACCCCGCGTCCAAATTGTTTTCCATTTTCATCAGTTTTTTCGACCATTTATGGACACCCACCCCCTTTTAACACCAAACAGAGATTTGCGGCGGAATTCACTGTAAACAGCTTTATATGAATTTATGTGTATACTATTTGTCATGGATGTTAACATTGATATGTCAATAGGAATAAGGCATTTTGAGGTCATTCGGCCAAAAAAAACATGGCTGCCGGCGGCCATCTTGGAATTCAAAATTTGCAACAAAATACAACACAATAACTGCTTGCAGTCATAATTACATGATTTGTTGGTCTCATCGACCACCCCACCCACCCCGGCAT
Source organism: Siphonodentalium dalli (assembly GCA_032622095.1). NCBI lineage: Eukaryota > Metazoa > Mollusca > Scaphopoda > Gadilida > Siphonodentaliidae > Siphonodentalium > Siphonodentalium dalli. Next base: position 11,288,619 of record CP136068.1, read on the forward strand.
ACGTGCCGGGAACAAATTGCCCCCCCCCCCCCCCTGTGAAACACGGAAATTAAACCAACAAGGATGTGAGCCATCACTGTCGAATATCAATCGCACGTGCAACAACATCTGATCAGTTGCGACAAGCCAATCAAAATTGCTGAATTGCCAACGCGCCGTTAAGCACAAGTTTTGAGTAACAAGTGTCTCTTTCATCTTCACCTGTACTTTTAGTTGCAAATATTCTTAATGTTGTACGCTCGTTATACTTCTAACTTCTACTTTTGGTGGTTCTCGTGTGAAATGACTGGTTGAATTATAAGAAATAACACTTGTTTCTATTAAGGTTATGAGCTATAAACGAAAAGTTTGATGATAAATGTTCTATAAATGCGCTATCCGCGTCATAGAATTTATCTTCAAACTTTTCGGTTATAACTGCAAAACCTTATAAATCGAAACAAGAGTTGTTTCTTAAGTAATGCGAACATTACTATCACATTATCTCAATAAACGAGCCAGTGCACACTTCTGCAGTGAAGAGCAATTAGTAGGGTTCACTCTAAAATCTAATTTGCAGATGCGCCGGAAATGATTCCAGGTATGCGTTTACCTGGACTACTCAACAAGACTGAGTCATCGGATAGTCTTAAAATCCGCTGTCGACAGTACATGCGTGCCAATCCCAGTGGCAATGCAGTATGGACAACTCCACGGGGAACAATGGCTGATCCTTTGGACATCAGCGTGATTCATCGAAGTTACACGGGGCAGTTATCGTGTTCACTGAATAACACGATGACACCCACTGACCATGCACATGGAAGCAGTATTCCAGGAAGTCACAAAATACACACCAAAGTTGATGTGCAATGTAAGTGCTACGTTTTGACATACATGTAATAGGAATCATGATTGGTGGGAATGCATCAATTTGGATACAACATAGTTGCTAGACATAGTTGTTAGGTTTATTCCCGTGATAATTGTATTGCAACAACAGTATGGACATAGTTATTTTCTCGCAATCATGAATTGTGCATATTTGTAAAAAGTGTTGTTGTCATTATCACATGTACTTATTAACGATAGTCACTGACTGATCTGATACTTGATTTACAGGATTATGTGTATACCAAAACTACGGATCTCCACAAACGGGCTAACGTCCAGGGCAACTTGCTGGCCCACTTGTCATCCAGAAAATGTGTAGCAACTACCCAGAATCGTTATTTGGTGGGTTATCTGAATTCAGATTACGGATTAGACCCCGCACGATGTGGTTCGGTAAACGAACAGACCGGAATAAGTAAACGACGGTAATCGTAATCAATCGATATTTCGTCGTAACCCAGATTCAGATTCAAACGTTCATAATGTAAACAACCCGAGATGTCGCCACCACGGTGTTTAAAAACACCAAAAAACATAAGAATCCGTCCCTTATGTACAAACTATTGCAAAATATAAATATATATCAAAGAATTTTAAATGCGGAGGCAAATGTGTGTTATCGAGTGAACTTTAAGCAAATCATTGTCAATTTCATTGTCACTTTCATCATGTTCATTTCATAAATCGATCCATAAAATACCACCCGAACGCATGTCGATTTCAAATTCTGCGGATACGTCACCATCGACCGAATTCACGTTAACCTGCATGGTGATGTACATTAGTTGGAAAATAAAGCTTTGCCCATGCAGCTAATGCTGTGGTCTTGTTATCGCACATGAACTGCATCTCCCAAACCGCACAAACACAAATGTAAAGCTGGTTCTAGGATCTCAGGACTATATAGTGGAAATGTCAGTCAATTTATTGATTAAGTGAGTACCCACATGTACAAATTCTAGGGACATGGCTAAAATTTCCGGGCAACTGCAAATACCCCCCCCCCCCCTTGAACCAAACAGTAATCTGACATGTACGCAAAATTCCATTTGCACCCCATTCGAAATCCAACATGACACACCCTAAAATTCGAAAATTAACAACTTTTACTGCGATCATGACTGCGATCATGACTGCTTTCATAAGAGAGTCAGATGACATTGGGTATGAAGGTTTGCAATCATGACTGCTTTCATAAGAGAGGCACATGACATTGGGTATGAAGGTTTGCAATCATGACTGCTTTCATAAGAGAGGCACATGCCATTGAGAACAATTCCAACCTATATATGGTGTCAAATTTAGATAGCACATGATATATACAACATACATTTGTTTATACAGACAATGGGATTTGATGACAAGCGCTGGCTCACTTAAGGGTACTACAACATTAAAGGCATATACATGTACTGCTTTGTGTATAAAATAGCACTGTCTCACCTTGCTAAAGACGTTGTCATGGTTATTTGCCACATTTCCCAAATTATTTTGACCGAGCAGAGTGGGAATTTCTATTTGACCCACTTTTTCGGACTCGACCAAAACAATATTTGGGCAGGTGGTCATGAATATGGGAAATTATCCGAAATTTTCGCAACCGAGCAGAGAGAACTGAAATTCAACAACTTTTTTGGACTCGACCCAATTTTTTTTCGGCCCAAATTACTTGGCCGAGGTGGTCATTTATGACCCCGAAATTTCGTCTCACCTTACTAAAGACATTGTCATGGTCATTCCCAAACTGTCCCAAATTTTTTGAATGAGGAATAAGGATTAAGGAATAAGCGAATGAATTCTCGCTGCTGCAAAAAAACTAGTAGTACCTGCGTGTTTTGGCATATAACGTTTTTTTCTCTATAGTTTATGTTAGTCAAGACACCCCACAACAACAATCGGCTGGACTTCTGTCAGCGTTGAGGAAAAGTTTGTATTAGCCCCGAAAATAAAGGACCTAAAAAAATTATAAAAAAACACGTTTTTCTCTTAAATCCATAGTTTGCTGTTCAAAACATACTACACACTCCGGTTTCGAACTGAAGACGGTTTCAGATACCAGAAACGTCGATTTAGTATCGACACAGGCTAAAAAAAAATCCAAAATGCAGCGATTTGATTGTCACCAAAACATTGAACCAGTGGGTCGAATTCAGTAGTGATAATGAGCATAGGCATATCCAACATATCTGCGATTCCCATCCTATCAGCCGCGAGAAAACGTTTTAAATAAAGAGCGTTGTTTTAAAATGTTTTTAATAATGAGCGTTGAGATCTGTGAACACTCACATTCTTCGCTGTACATATGTCGTCAGTGTCTTCTTGTTACACACCTTGTATTGAGATGTGTTCGTGCGATTCTCTGATTCGAATCAAATCTCAGATTTCCTCGTCCTCTCCTTGCATCCATTGTTCGGTGAATTGTTTGCCATCGTATTGATTAATGATATTTGTTATTTGAATCTCTTCCCATTTGTTAAGCTTTTGATTACATTTTCTTACTCATTTTGTTTGTTGTTTTGAGTTTCTGTTCACCCGTTCCTTGTATTGAGGTCTATCAGGAACTTGGTTGTCATGGCAAACCTTTGATTTTTCGCAAGCCTGTACAGTTGTGAAGACTCGATTAGTCGTTTCGTTAAAGTTTTACCCAAGCTGTTTGAAAAAATCTTAACATATACTGACGTCTACGGAGATGGACTACACACAGTTCTGCGGCCTCGATACGAAGCCGATCGCAATCTCATTCTAGATTTGCACAGATCTTGCATTGCATTGCATTGCACCATATATATTTGGAAACGGCTCGGAAAGCAAAGAAAGCGCCAGTGTAAGCTCACACGAAATGCCTCCAGCCAAAATGAAAAGGCGATCTGAAATTGCACTATTCAATTTCAGAAACGATTGCCTATTCTGTGGTGAGCGTTATGGTGTAGAGCAGGACGTGAGAAATCCATCCAGGTGGAGACCGTCCTATATTTTGTAGGCAAATCGGGCGAAATTCCGACAAGTCAGAGTTCGAGTCAGTGGTACGCTCAGCGATCTACATGCTGCAGATGCTCGCTATCATTCTGACTGTCGACAGAAATTCATGTCTTCGAGAAACGTGGCAGCTGCGTCACAAACTTTGAAAGATGCAGACTCTGCCCTGGATGGAGTAGTTGCCTTCACGAGAAGCGATCAATTATTGAGTTGGAGCTCCGTAGATGTATACTCCAAGTACATCGAGCTCGGTGGTGTTAGTTTGGCCCACCGGGCGCTTGTTTCAAGGCTATCTGAAATATTTGGTCACGATCTTCTCTTGTCGTCGCCGTCTATCGCGTCAATTCTAGCAATGAGACAATGTGTCGGCTCTGTGATGAGAATTGTTGACGACCAAAACGATGATCTACTAGCATCGATAAAAACTACGAAGGAGACAATCTCGCGAGGAATTCGCGATATAGAGATAGACAAAACAGTTATTACTCTTGATCGGCAACATCCTCACATCGTCTCTGTTAAGAGTTGCAACCCCGCTGCAGATCAGTTTGGCTGTGGTTTTGAGAAACTCCAAAGAGTTGGTGATAACAATGCATGATTTTGGCGTAACTTGTACATATGACGAACTTCTACGTTTAAAAAAATCGATTGCTTCCATGGCATCGAGTAGCAGTGCTTGCAAAACGATTAGTAGTTCGGCTGATGGGTTAGTACAAGTTGTCGTTGACAACTTCGATGCTGATATCTCTTCACAAAATGGGAAACTGAGCACCCACTCACTAGCCATGGTAATGGCACAACCAAATACCAAATGTGAAGTCGATAGTCCAAGGATCCCGAGATTGAATAAAAAGTTGACATGGGTAAGCCCATTGATTATCAATTGAAGACCACTCAATTCAACAGACCCAAGAAACCTGAAATGCCGACTAAGTTCGTACATAAATATATCCCTACACTGAAAATGCTTGCAAACATTGTCATAGCAAAGCAGAAGGCAATGGAGCTCCATTTCTCTTTTCTGAAATATGTTATATCGAAAGATGATTGTGCCGAGTTCAACGGATATAACTCACGAGCCTGTCGTGAGAGTGTTCCACAAAACCTGTATACTTACCACTAATTGATATGCCGCCGACATACCCAGAAACAATAACAACTGCTATGGCCGAAGGGCAACGTCTCACTCAAAATACCGGGCAAACGTTCACATTGTTCACAGCCGACCAGCAGCTGTACAAAGTATCACTCCAAGTCTCTGGTCTAACCCAGACGTGTTCTGTAATATGATCCCAAGATTGGGGGGCATGCACATGCTTATGAGTTTTGTCGGCAGTATTGGTACTCTAGTGGCTAATAGTGGTTTGAATGAAGTCCTTGAGTCAGTATTCGGCGGTGTGGCCAAGATGCTCATCGGTAAGAAATTCCCAATGAATGTTCGTACACTGCGATTATTAACTGAAGAGATACTCAGAGGAATACTGACGGAAGACAGTATTGAGTGTCCTGGTGATCTTGCAAACAGATTAGGTGAACTCTCACAGAAGAGCAAAACTACTAAACTGTGGTAGACTGCCTAATTAAGCCAGTATTTATTATGATGATGTATGTGCGAGTTGAACGAGAAGGTGACTGGCCACTGTACCTTGCCTCGGTAGAAGCGATGTTGCCATACTTCTTTACATCTGGACATGTCGATTATGCTCGATATGGATTATACTACTTCCGTGAGATGCAGTCTCTGGCTCAAGATGTCCTGTCGCATTTCAAGAAAGGTGACCACGTGATGCGTCACATAGAGGGTTGGTGGAATGGTGTTTGGAGTGATATGTTTATCGAGACAACCATTATGCGCTATGGTCATGTGAAGTTTGATATAATTGGCATCACCCTGAAACCAGAAACACTCAAAGTTTGGGAACTCAGTTTGCACACTTGTGGTCGCTTACTGAATAACGTGCATCAGTTGAGAGAATCGGAGGGACAGTCTAGCTCTGATCAATTGCACAAGGAAGAGGAAAGAACTAGAATTGCTGCCGATAAACAAGACCGAGATGGTGTTAGAGAAAAATTAGAAGTTGTTGTCAACCCACTCAGCCCTGATCAACATCCAGAAGGACTCATTTACATAACGACTGGTAGGATAGCTCCATCATAGGTACACGTTTTTAATGCACTTACGAATGGATTTTATGACACCATTTCAAACCCGGTGGTGACGATGTCTGCCATGAAAAAGGGCATAACAGTTGGTGAGACTACAACCTGACTTCGACTGGAGTTGTGGGACTCCAGTCGAGCATGAGGGACGTAGATATCACTGACGTGATATCTTATGAGCTTTCACCGGTACCATCAGCGTTGTTTGATGAGTCTGGTGACATGCGCATCCCTAAATCGAAATAAGTGCTGAGGCATCAACTCTCAGTCGTCACGTCTGCTCGGCAGTTAACACCAGCAGGACTTAGTATTAGCACAATCATTGATGGGTGTGCTCTCATGTGGATTCCCCAGTGGCCAGCGTCAAGTTCTATTCAGAGTTCTACTGTTCTGGACTTCGTTCACAAGTTTCAGGAAACTTTGAAGCATAGATTGTTGATTGGTGATTTGTATCTCGTGTTCGATAGGTATCTTTATATTATATTATCACGAAATGTACCACGAGAGCCCATAGAGCTACAGGCTCTTTTCGAGAATTAACGTTGAATTCCACATCAATACTACCTTCTCAGAAACTGATGCTGACTGTCCCCGAGAATAAAAAGCAGCTCATCAGTATAATCTGCAAACAGCTCGAGGTAGACAAATAATTTGCCACCGACAATACTGTGGAGCACAAATTGGTAGTCATCGGCCAAGATAATGTACCAATATAAATTAACAAAGGTATTATGATCGGAAGGCGCGACTTGAAGACCACTCATGAAGAGGCTGACAATATCAGAGTGCATCAAGCAGTGCGAGTGGCCGAGAAACGTGAGAAACAGGGTGTCGTTCTTGCAGATGCTACTGATGTCTTCGTATTACTGCTTCACTTCTACCACAAACAGAAGCTCACATCGTCAGTAATTATGGAGTCTCCTATTCGGGATAGGTCAGTTGTAGATATTGCTGCAACCGTGAACAAACACCATGACATCGATCCAGACATTTTAGCGACACATGTTATATCTGGCTGCGATACAGTTGCCGGTTGTTTCGGTATAGGGAAAGGTCGTGCCCTCAAAATATTGAAAACCGATGGAGTTTGTCTCGATTCAGTCGGTGATATTGACGCTTCTATAGACGTCGTCATCAGTGAAGCGACATCATGCATGACATCCTGTTATGGGGTGCCATCATCCGCCTCGATATCCGAAACAAGGGTGAACTTGTGGTCAACTAAAGTGGGCAGACCAGGAGCTTCAAAAGTTCCGAAACTATGCACCTTGCCCCCGAGTACACAATCTTTCGTAGAGAATACGCGTCCTTTTGCCAGCATGTATCTGGAAGCATGCGTTGGATCTCAACCCACCACCACTGTGGGTTTGTGAAAGACGAGGCGTCAAAATCACTAATACATACGACTGTTCCCCAGGACGTCCCGCTTGCTCCTGACAATATTCTGCAAATGATTCCATGCTCATGTTCAAGAAAACAGCCATGCAGAACGGCAAGGTGCAGCTGCAATGTAGTCAGATTAACATGCACTGTGTTCGGTAGGTGCCATGCATATGTAGAATGCTGCAACGAACAGTCGAGGTTGGCAAGGGACGGGACGGGACTTCTGAAGACTAACATCATTTATCATTGACTTTGTCGTTGCACAGAATAATATGTACTTATCTACTTAACATGTTGTTTGCGTCATTTCGATAACCCTCCGCCCAGAAGTCACACCTCGTCCTGTCAATTTTGGCGAAAAATGGCCATAGTTTTGACATTTGGTAGAAAATTGCCATATATTTTGAGTTTTTGATGATAAAAATCTATTCCAACTGAAGGCTCTCCCCTTCTCGCAACGTCCCCTTGTGGTTTCCCCCGGTTAACAGCAAAGTTAGTGCCAAGAAGTTCGGAATGAAATTTTTTTAGCGCCCATCTTTGTTGATGCTCTGGTGACATGCGCATCCCTTTCCTCAAGGCTGACAGAAGTCCAGCCGATTGCATATTGATCTGGGATGGTTATACAACCAGAAACCATTTGGAAAAAAACTTTATACGCTAAAACACGCACAAGCCTAATATTTGACTTTGGCTGCCGGACTATAGTAATCGAATTTAAATACGAGTAAGCTGTATCAGAGGGAAACACGCAGAGCACATTTTTTTGTCACCGGTGAAAAATATCTAGAATCTAGCATGCACCTCACATGATTAAATTTCAGCAATAACTTTTTTGGATGTCAATCCTTATAATGGTGAATGTAGTTGTATCTCCACCCATGTAACGAAGTTATTGGGATATAGTGGTAACAGCTTGCCTGACTGTGTTTCCCCAACTTTGTCTAAGCTTGTATTCCTTTAACTGACTTTATTTTAGTGGGTCTATTCCTTTTGTTTCAAATAAGATTTGTTTTACAATCTTTACAATTTTGTTTTACAATTTTATCTGACATTGTATTACTTTCATTAGTAAGCACCTCGGGTGTATTCTGTTGTCGAAATTATTGCATCGCATGTGTGCATGGCCGTTTTGTTTATAGATACGGGGATTTTTCTTGCGGGGGGGGCGCACTAAAAGTTATAGTGCTACCCCAATCCCGTAAAGGTGTACTGCTTAATTGTTATTCGGATGTCAAAAAGTGCAAGTCGATTAATTCTAACAGGAATTCGCGCGTTAACCATTAGCGCGCTGCGCGTTATGTGTTTCTATTGATCTTGCACCTGCTTTGTTGCATTGTTATTTGAACATATTTCGTTATATTTGCGTGACATAAATCGGAATGCGATCTACTATTATACTGCACGGGGATTTGAAGATTGTATAAGAACTCTAGTTCGAACATTAATCCGGGGTGTTTCTATATCGGTGGTTAACATGTTATTTAATATTGTTTAGTGAACTTTTCATTTAGTTATACGCGACAATTATCGGCATGTTATATTCTAAATGAATTCGGATGGTTACTCCTTCGTGCTGTTTGTAAATAGTGACTTTTCATGTGTTTGTATATATGCGGAATATATCGGAGCTATGAACAGAAATGTTATTACGAAAATTTCCAACACTAACCCTTCACATTGGTTGTTTAATATACAATGTGGCCTAATTCCAATCATTATTTTTATTTATATGTACCGATGATATGTCAGAATGCTATTTGAATTGAAGAATGTTTTTTTGTATTGATACAAGGAAAATATATAATATATAACATATAACATATATTGACATGCATAATGTAGAACATATGTACACATATATACAAGTATCCACCACGAACATATAGAAATGAATACAGTTTCGATTACAGTCGACAATTGCTTATATAACCACACCCTAATATATACTAACTGCGAATACTCGAGTGTCATTGTTTTGGTTATGGTACTCGATAATATATCATGGGTCGAGAAATAGGGGGCTATTATAAGTTACACGGCTTGTTGATGGGGGATACGGTGTGGTATGCCCCGGTAGATGCTCGTATCCCCCGAGGCGATAGCCGAGGGGGATACGAGAGTCGACCGGGGAATACCACACCGTATCCCCCATCAACAAGCCGTGTAATGTATTTATCCCCGGTCAAAATTAACAAGTATTCCCACAGACATAAAGCGCGGAAACGAGCCACGAACAGTAACTCTATTTGATTAGACTGCTCATACGATGAATATATTTATATAGCTGTTTCCACAATTTGTCCATAAATACTTGCTGGCCTCGCTTACTTTTGGAATCTAAATGTTAGAAGATATAAAAGAGAGCAATACACTTCAAAAATAGTAATGGTAAATGAGTCAGACAAACTAAATAAATGAAGCAAGAGTAGCAAGATAACATCACACCAGGAATCAACGTGGCTTTGAAAGATGTACATTAGACCTTCAAACTTTTGCCGGGTCATAAAAATTCTACTAGGGGCATACGAGATTGTTATGACCTTTTAAAATCTGTCTTCAGGCCGACAATTTTTGCGGGGTAATTTCACTTTTACACGGGGCATACGAGATTGTTACGGCCCGTGTAAAATCTGTCTTCTCTATATAGCGACGACAATTTTTGCGGGGTAATATCAGTTTTACACGGGGCATACGATATTGTTATGACCTTGTAAAATATGTCTTCTCTATATAGCGACGACAATTTTTGCGGGGTAATTTCACTTTTACACGGGGCATACGAGATTGTTATGGCCCGTGTAAAATCTGTCTTCTCTATATAGCGACGACAATTTTTGCGGGGTAATATCAGTTTTACACGGGGAATACGAGATTGTTATGACCTTGTAAAATATGTCTTCTCTATATAGCGACGACAATTTTTGCGGGGTAATATAAGTTTTACACGGGGCATACGAGATTGTTATGGCCCGTGTAAAATCTGTCTTCTCTATATAGCGACGACAATTTTTGCGGGGTAATATCAGTTTTACACGGGGCATACGAGATTGTTATGACCCGTGTAAAATCTGTCTTCTCTATATAGCGACGACAATTGTCGCGGGTAATATCACTTTTACACGGGGCATACGAGATTGTTATGACCTTGTAAAATATGTCTTCTCTATATAGCGACGACAATTTTTGCGGGGTAATATAAGTTTTACACGGGGCATACGAGATTGTTATGGCCCGTGTAAAATCTGTCTTCTCTATATAGCGACGACAATTTTTGCGGGGTAATATCAGTTTTACACGGGGCATACGAAATTGTTATGACCCGTGTCAAATCTGTCTTCTTTATATAGCGACGACAATTTTTGCGGGGTAATATCAGTTTTACACGGGGCATACGAGATTGTTATGACCTTGTAAAATATGTCTTCTCTATATAGCGACGACAATTTTTGCGGGGTAATATAAGTTTTACACGGGGCATACGAGATTGTTATGACCCGTGTAAAATCTGTCTTCTCTATATAGCGACGACAATTGTCGCGGGTAATATCACTTTTACACGGGGCATACGAGATTGTTATGACCCGTGTAAAATCTGTCTTCTCTATATAGCGACGATAATTTTTGCGGGGTAATATCACTTTTACACGGGGCATACGAGATTGTTATGACCTTGTAAAATATGTCTTCTCTATATAGCGACGACAATTTTTGCGGGGTAATATATGTTTTACACGGGGCATACGAGATTGTTATGACCCGTGTAAAATCTGTCTTCTCTATATAGCGACGACAATTTTTGGGGGTAATATCACTTTTACACGGGGCATACGAGATTGTTATGACCTTGTAAAATATGTCTTCTCTATATAGCGACGACAATTTTTGCGGGGTAATATAAGTTTTACACGGGGCATACAAGATTGTTATGGCCCGTGTAAAATCTGTCTTCTCTATATAGCGACGACAATTATTGCGGGGTAATATCAGTTTTACATGGGGCATACGAGATTGTTATGACCCGTGTAAAATCTGTCTTCTTTATATAGCGACGACAATTTCTGCGGGGTAATATCAGTTTTACACGGGGCATACGAGATTGTTATGACCTTGTAAAATATGTCTTCTCTATATAGCGACGACAATTTTTGCGGGGTAATATAAGTTTAACACGGGGCATACGAGATTGTTATGACCCGTGTAAAATCTGTCTTCTCTATATAGCGACGACAATTGTCGCGGGTAATATCATTTTTACACGGGGCATACGAGATTGTTATGCTGACCCGTGTAAAATCTGTCTTCTCTATATAGCGACGACAATTTTTTCGGGGTAATATCAGTTTTACACGGGGCATACGAGATTGTTATGACCCGTGTAAAATCTGTCTTCTCTATATAGCGACGACAATTTTTGCGGGGTAATATCACTTTTACACGGGGCATACGAGATTGTTATGACCTTGTAAAATCTGACTTCTCTATATAGCGACACGACAATTTTTGCGGGGTAATATCAGTTTTACACGGGGCATACGAGATTGTTATGACCTTGTAATATCTGTCTTCTCTATATAGCGACGACAATTTTTGCGGGGTAATATAAGTTTTACACGGGGCATACGAGATTGTTATGACCTTGTAAAATCTGTCTTCTCTATATAGCGACGACAATTTTTGCGGGGTAATATCACTTTTACACGGGGCATACGAGATTGTTATGACCCGTGTTAAATCTGTCTTCTCTATATAGCGACGACAATTTTTGCGGGGTAATATCAGTTTTACACGGGGCATACGAGATTGTTATGACCCGTGTAAAATCTGTCTTCTCTATATAGCGACGACAATTTTTGCGGGGTAATATCAGTTTTACACGGGGCATACGAGATTGTTATGACCTTGTAAAATCTGTCTTCTCTATATAGCGACGACAATTTTTGCGGGGTAATATAAGTTTTACACGGGGCATACGAGATTGTTATGACCCGTGTAAAATCTGTCTTCTCTATATAGCGACGACAATTTTTGCGGGGTAATATCACTTTTACACTTGGCATACGAGATTGTTATGACCTTGTAAAATCTGTCTTCTCTATATAGCGACGACAATTTTTGCGGGGTAATATCAGTTTTACACGGGGCATACGAGATTGTTATGACCCGTGTAAAATCTGTCTTCTTTATATAGCGACGACAATTTTTGCGGGGTAATATCAATTTTACAAGGGGCATACGAGATTGTTATGACCTTATAAAATATGTCTTCTCTATATAGCGACACGACAATTTTTGCGGGGTAATATCAGTTTTACACGGGGCATACGAGATTGTTACGACCCGTGTAAAATCTGTCTTCATTATATAGCGACGACAATTTTTGCGGGGTAATATCAATTTTACATGGGGCATACGAGATTGTTATGACCTTGTAAAATCTGTCTTCTCTATATAGCGACACGACAATTTTTGCGGGGTAATATCAGTTTTACATGGGGCATACGAGATTGTTATGACCTTGTAAAATCTGTCTTCTCTATATAGCGACGACAATTTTTGCGGGGTAATATCAGTTTTACACGGGGCATACGAGATTGTTATGACCCGTGTAAAATCTGTCTTCTCTATATAGCGACGACAATTTTTGCGGGGTAATATAAGTTTTACACGGGGCATACGAGATTGTTATGACCTTGTAAAATCTGTCTTATCTATATAGCGACGACAATTTTTGCGGGGTAATATCAGTTTTACACGGGGCATACGAGATTGTTATGACCATGTGAAATCTGTCTTCTCTATATAGCGACGACAATTTTTGCGGGGTAATATCACTTTTACACGGGGCATACGAGATTGTTATGACCCGTGTACAATCTGTCTTCTCTATATAGCGACGACAATTTTTGCGGGGTAATATCTGTTTTACACGGGGCATACGAGATTGTTATGACCTTGTAAAATCTGTCTTCTCTATATAGCGACACGACAATTTTTGCGGGGTAATATCAGTTTTACACGGGGCATACGAGATTGTTATGACCCGTGTAAAATCTGTCTTCTCTATATATATAGCGACGACAATTTTTGCGGGGTAATATCAGTTTTACACGGGGCATACGAGATTGTTATGACCTTGTAAAATCTGTCTTCTCTATATAGCGACGACAATTTTTGCGGGGTAATATAAGTTTTACACGGGGCATACGAGATTGTTATGACCCGTGTAAAATCTGTCTTCTCTATATAGCGACGACAATTTTTGCGGGGTAATATAAGTTTTACACGGGGCATACGAGATTGTTATGACCTTGTAAAATCTGTCTTCTCTATATAGCGACGACAATTTTTGCGGGGTAATATCACTTTTACACGGGGTATACGAGATTGTTATGACCCGTGTAAAATCTGTCTTCGCTATATAGCGACGACAATTTTTGCGGGGTAATACGAAATAAGTGTTTCCTGTTTATAGTTAACATATATCGAACACCGGGATACGGCGTGGTATGGCCCTAGAAGAACAATGGTGCCTAAGAAGGCTTACAATTTTACAGAGGGGATAATACTTATTCTTATGCATGCTATATACTGGGATATACATATATATCACCGTTGGATATAAACAGGGTATACTCATGACTAAGGGGTAATTAGGTCATCATATATCGAAAATGCATTATAAAGTATGCACTAAGTCTTAACGAGGACTGGTTGATAACTGGTTAGCATGGAAATTGGCAGTTTTTTTAATCCTTAGATATACCATGTCACCAGCCTCAGTTGTCTTCATATCGCTTCATACCTATGCGTATGAATGTTGCGAGATTTTTTAGGTGAATGAGATCAGTAGAGTTCAAAAGTTTATAGAGATAATCAATGGATCCATTTGTCCAATACTCATTTGGGATAAGCTTTTATAAAATGATATTCGTCTGACATTGAGACCTTGCAAAGAGAGCACACAAGCTTCGTTTTATTCCCCTTTTTATTTTTGCCCAATCTAGCCACCTCTACCCCAATCTATGATTCGCTGTTCTGATTTTTTGAATGCTTACTCTGTCATTAAATGTCAATTCATAATAAAAAACACCGTGAGTGGGCTTGGTTTTGAGATGTTTGTATAATTCTTGGGACCATGTTTTAATTAATACTCATGGGGAGGGGGGATATATATATTAATCCTCATTGGACCATATTTTAATTGACCCTCGTGGGACTATATTGCATTTTACCTCAGTGGAATCGTAGTTTAATCAACACTGGTGACACCATATTTTAATTTTAATTAACCCTCATAATGGGACCATATATTTATTCTTTAATTAAGTCAGTTTACCATATTTTAATTGACCTTAATGGGACCATACTTCAATTAATCCAGATGGGTCCATATTTGTATTAACCCCCATGTGATGGCATTTTAATTAACAAGCAAGGTACAATTTTAATTAACCATCATGGGGACATATTTTGTATTAACCCGGATTGGACAATATATTAATTAACCATCATGGGACCATAACTTATTTAACCGTGATGTGACCATATTTTAATTTACCTTCATCTGACGATATTTCGATTAACCCTCTCAGAGTGTGACGATATGTTAATTTACCCTTATGTGAAAATAATATCACATAAAATCAGCTACATAGGCGTTACCTGTATACAGATTTTTCATCACCACATTAACGTTGTTATATTGTATACATAGCAAATCATATATATGATCTTGAGGGCGTTACCATATCTGACTATAGTTTCCTTGTATGTCAATGTTTCGCAACTTGGCACAATTTTTGACTGTCATTTGACATATGTACTTGCAATTATGGTATATATCCGAGCTGTCTGTATTATAGTTATCCTCATTTTCGATTCCAAGCATTTACCAACGCATTTAATATGTTCTTTTGGGCAAACTGTCGTCTTGAAATATGTATTTTAGTCGTCACTTCTAATAATTTACATGTACACAATATGAGGATCATATTCTGTAGTCCGTGCGCTAACGGAAACAAAATGTACCTTTTCCCACTATCAAATTAACATTATTATATGTACATACTAGCGGATTTACCTGGCGCTGTCCAGGTTGAATTGCTGTGAAACCATCTGCCGTGCCGTGGAAAATTGGAGGCAATATCAGCTACATTTGCCAGACACAGCGATATCTTAATATGTTTATTTTAGGCCATGGGTCCGTTATAACAAATAAAACAAAGCCTATACCGTGCAGATATACCCTTGTTAGATGCGAGTATCGGAGGATCCTGAGAAGTCATATGTTACTTTCTTTAATCTCAGAAGAAACCATATTTAACTGCACACTGACCAATAGTTGTGAACAGGCCGTCTATACATCTCGTCTGACATTATATCGTGAGTGGGACAGACGCAATTGTGTCGCAACACATGAGCCATTCGAACATGCCATCCTCCGATTGTTTCCTTGCATGGTGGAGAAGAATATGTATCAATTTGGTAACATGGTGATATTGACTGCTCGGACACTCAACTCGTTAATTTTCGTTTAATGAAGAAATTTCATAAATTAATGCATGTGATAACAAAAATAAATTATATATTTCCTCACGATCTTCTTGGTGATGATTTGATATAATTTACCATTCACGACTGCCTTGAGTTACTTTGATTGAGTTACTCGTATTATTTGTTCAATTTTCCACACTCCAGTTGGTGCAGGTGACAGTGTGAGGTTTGACCAAAAAACACCGTATATTGTCACAGAGGGAAATCCGATTCCACCAATCTCATGTAGCGCCGACTGTAACCCTCCATGTCAGTACAAATGGACTGGACATCCTATTGGTCAGTCTCTGAATCAGGCGATATTAGATATAGGTACAGCAAACAGACAGTTGCATGGAACGTACATGTGTACAGCTTCCGGCGGTCTGGAAAGAAGAGTTCCTGATGGCACGAAGCCATGGAGTTTAATTGTGAATTGTGAGTATATGTAGAATATGTTCGCCAACATTACTATTAACACTGTCTTCACTAAATGGCTTGTCATATTTAGTTATAAGTTATTAGTTTAGTATGCATCGGAATGGTTTATTATTTATTCTGATGGATGGTCAGGAAATATAAGCCGTTGAAACAGATGCAAAAGGTTGGTAATATTGCAAAATGATCTGTGTTCGTTGATCGGAAATATTCAGAGCAAAACGAATTTTGTCTACATAATTTGGAAGAAATTATAAGGTATGTTGACAAATACATAACATCTTGATTTATATATTGATATTTCTAGATTCATATTCTCTGAAAGATACTTTCCATGGCTATTTAAAGTTGTTTCCAATTTTGGGCATATCAGTGAAACTCTTCATTTCTACCAGGAATAGACTAATACAGAACGATGTTCTGTTCTATGTCGGGTAAATGGAGTTTTTGTTTTGTTGGGGCCATATTTCGTAACCGGGAAACATTAAAAAACGATTATTATTAGGTATATATTTAGCACCAAATGTCTTTAGCTTATTATCTTATCATTTCCTACTTCCCATTGTAGCGCAGGTAGTTAGCGTTTTGATCCACACAAGTGGGCTAAAAGCGCCATTTTAATATCTTGTAGGACAGCATCTCTAATTTAGAAATTTTCTCAAGAACAAACTTTTTGACCGACGTAGATCCGAAAATTCAAGATGGCGCCCAAGATGGACGCCGGTTTGACGGTGGTACACCTAATAGTTGTCCTTCTCAATTTGATATGTTAAACATAACGAATTCCACCCTGTTATCAAAGGGTGGTGGTTATCTAATAACAAAAATTATTGAAGATAGGTGCAAAAATGGCGACAAAAACATGCAAATGTTTGTTTTTTACTTATTTTTTTTTAATTCTTTACAATTTTCGAGATAATATAGGAGAAGATATCAACAATGTTTTGATTATTATAATCTATATGAAAGAGTCATGCACACTAAGTGCGAAGTAGTATAGTTTGTTCTAGTACAAATGTGAGGTAGAATATTTGCTATATAAAATGAGCAAAATCATTCTGAGACAGGGTTTCATTCTGTAAATTGTTAGAAACGAACCATGTATGGCTCTGCTGTCTTCAATTCTATTAGCGACACTTATATATGGTTGGATCAATTGAATAACAATTTGAATATCGAGATCTTTACAAATAAAAAATCAATTTTGTAGTGAATTTACCACAAATTAGGAAACACCAAATGACAAAACCAATGATCTTCAAACTCAATTTGGTTCTTAAAACAGGAACATGTGGAAGGTATTCTGCAACGAATTTACATAATCCGGCCTCGTATTGAAATTTGCTAATACCTTGAAATTTGCGGACAAACAAGCTCGACTGTACTATTACTGGCGATGCTGATCACTCAATTTGTATATCACTGCATGTAGGCATGTTTGTCTCGCACATATCGTGTGTGGTAATTGGTTAATCATGGAAATAATCATCCGAGTTGGCGATATTGCAGATTCAAAACTCGAGTGTGTGTATGCATGTTACTGACAGAGCTTCGCGGCCCGAGCCTACGTTGGCTTGTAGAAGTATACACTTGTGTTAATTTTGTTGTGAATTATACACATATTATTCTGGTCTTAGTTGTTGGATCAATCAAAGAGGTATCGTATCGATAACATCAAAGGATGTGCCATTTACTGTTCACTTGCACCTCACTATTTTTTCATAAGAATTAACTTAATTGATTGATAAGCATTAGTGTAGAAAAATTAACTTGTAAACTCATCATATAACCCTATTGTGTTTACAAATTAATCTCAAAATTTACAAGCTTATTAAAGTTGATCCCAAATGTATCAGTCTATCACTATTTCTGGTTGTTATCGTGTGATTTTATCTTCTTAATAATATAAATAAAACACATTATTTATATCTTTATTCAATACAAAACATAGAATTGGTATAAAATATAATGGGAGATTGGCATCTGAAGTAAAACAATTTGCATAGGTGGGGGTCCTCGTGCGTAAGCCCAACATCCACCTTACTGATTTCTCAGTAATTTGGCAGTTTCGACATTTGAATGGTATGAATTTTGCGGTAGTGATGGTGAATGGTGTCTATTAAATCCATGCAGAGATGGAAAGTATCCCAGGACAAATCCAAACAATATCAGTAATATATTAAGTATTGTACTTATATTTTGTCACAGCACTACCTAAACTGTCCAATTTTTTTTGGTTAAATGTCGCAATTCAGTTGATGGCAGAGATGTAGAGACAATGGGTTCAGTTAGAGATGTGTGTTGAGCGTGTGGTAATCACGACCACCCACCGGTTTTCCTATGTCCCCAAAATAGGGTGGTGGCAGCATATTCAACAGATATAATTTGACGGAAATAACATACCTGACACAAGGTAACCCCTTGTACCCTGGCAGTCTCACGTGCCTTAACATTAATCATAGATACCGCAGTTTGAGCCCCATGCGTGTTAGATATTAAATAAATTGTTCATACTTTTGCCAAACTAATTACTGTGTGTCGTACGTATATTATCATTTGTAGATGTTTAGCATACCACTCCCAGGTCGGACATAATCCAATTTACAGCAATAACATTCACTATTGTCGGTAGATGAAATGCTAACAATATGTAATAGTGACTTCTGAGATCAGTTGTGCGCACACAATTCAAAGTCATGCTTATCATATACAAATGTTGGTTTTGATAAATAGCTTCTTACAGTTTGTAGCATTTATTCAGTGACTACAAAGTAAGGGGCACTGCTCATCATGATATTACCAATTGCCTAAATTACCATATATACTTGCCCAATCGATTATACTTGTTACCTTTAGATGCACCAGACGTAAAATCGTTCATCATATCACCACAGTCTGCTAATGAAGGAGAACAAGTTACAGTCAGCTACAATATTGACAGTCGACCAGGTTCAAAACTGGAAATAATATCAGCTTATAACAGCAGTTATATCCACACCAGTCACAGTAAAGGAACTCAAGATGCGACACAACACGATACGTTCTATTTCTATGCTCGCTGCGAGGATATGTCGTCCTACAAACTCAAAGCTACTAACGACATTGGCACAAATTCTAGCAGTGGAGCGAAATTATCAGTAAATTGTAAGTGTAATTGGTTACTGTTGCCATTGGCAACTGTGTGTTATATTGAGTTCTGATGAATTTTGATTTAAAATCGAGATGACCCGAGTGATTTTGCTCTGCTAGAGCAACGTCTATATTGGTCTCAACCTTCCATTGTAAAGCTCGTTCGTGTACCCCCCCCCCCCCCGCCCGATGTTTCGAACTCATTATATATAACCCGCTTATCTCGACTTCTGAAGAGATCACAGCGTTTTTGCCAACAATATTTGGCAATATTTGAAATTAAAATACATTGCTCATATTCGGTTCTCGGGCACGAATATCTGGAGTTGCTCGTAATAAGTATATATATATATATACGATGCATCAATCTTGTCGAATTGATCTTGAAACTACGATTATTGGAAACTGATCGAGTGGGGTCAAGGGTCAGGTCACAAACAGATAGTAACAATTCAGTTTATCTTATGCGTGGACTGCCCAACAGTGACTCATTATTAAAAGTTACTGTTGGACAGTCTATGCACAGACGACTGACAATGATAATAAGATAGAAAAATTTACATAAAAATAAAATTTAACTGGGAAAAGAACATGATGAAAAAGCAATAAAGACACAACCACATGTGTATGCCAAAGGTAGGGAAATGGCTAATATAAGCGTCACACTTTCTGCCAAATCCCATTCTCTAAAACAATAGTCTTTATATATTATACAACTCTTTTAATGAATGTGCATGATTTAGAGAAATAAATATGTTTACACTAAATTTAAATGCACGTATGTGTAGACTTATGCTAAAGGTACAACAATGCACGAAGTGATAGACTCGATCTATTAATTAGAACATGTGAGGAATAATATCCATTAAATTATGCATACATTCAATTATTTATAGAACCATTGCGAACATAATAATCATCACGGCATCCACTATTCATATATGTGTTTAAAGCGCCTCTTACATGAGTTTGGGCAACTTGATTTACCAGATGACCCGTCTTCTATGCATCCTGACTAACAGAAATATTGTGTGTTCAGTCGGAATTCAATTACATTAATTATGACTGATTATAATAGAATAGAATATACTTTATTCAGCAATGTATATTTATGTATATAATTAATGTAAACAAAATATTTTTAACATATAACAGTATACATTGCAGGGAGGTTGCATGACCATACGGTCATCTTCCTGCTACCTCCCATGGAAATTATAAATTCGTTTCTGACTCCAGCTCCTTGACCATACAATCTATTATATATTTGTTGGAGATATATCACAATCTTATACTATAATGTATGTAGAAGTAAACGGTAAATATGCTGCATGTACACATACTATTGAATATAGTTTTATATTTTTGGTGTATTGACTAATACATTGACTGATATCTTGACTGATGAGATATACATCATTTACAATAAATAAATTTACAATAAATAAATAAATATGTTTGTTTTAATGAATATGCTTTAATGGAAATGGAAATGGAGATTAATGTTGAGATTAATGTCAATCAATGTTAATCAAAGTTAAGGTTAATCCACTGATACATTTTTCAGGCGGACCAAGAGCTTATTCTAACACAAATACAATATACACGGCTAGTGTTGGTGATTTGCTGACTATGAAAGTCAATGTCCTGGGATTTCCGAAACCGGGAGATGTAACATGGACCCATACAACTAACGGGCGTGTTAGAACAACAACATTGGAGACGGTTGCCGAGAACAAGTTTGCATCAAGACTGGAAATAACAGCAATAAACGAAACCGATTTTGGGAAATATCAAGTCACGTGTAAAAATGCATATGGTACCATGTCACTTGAAGTCGACGTGAAAATTGCAGGTTCGTTTGTTATATACGCTGACGATACAGACCCTACTTTCTTTTGATCTTTTTTGTGGCGCTCAATAGCCAAGACACTGTACTTGGGTTGTCTTATCAATTCAAGAAATCAACAAACCAGCATTCGAGCATTGCACGACATACATTACATAGTAGGTGCAGGTTGTACCGAAGCTCGAATTATCAGGGTGTCTTAACCATAACACGCAATTGTTGCAATATACAGTGTTCTGTATGGGAAAATGGGGCGTGGGTGCGAACAAAATAAATCTAATTTCGATGAAAAACTAATTTTGAACTAATTTCGTCAATGTCACTTTTTCTCGCGCATAAATTAATACAAAATTATATTTTGCAGAATGAACATTATAGTAAGTGACATGCAACTTACATGTATGCTGCGGTGGGAGAAACATTCTAACATTGATGAAATGAGTTTTATATACGCGCGGATGCTGTGACACGCCCCCACCCCAATCTTTGGTAAATATATTCGGGGTGTAGTACGGATGCATGTGCCATGACTTAATAGTATTATTGTATTGGAATAACTTGTAATATTGATATGTTGGTTTGAAATTAGCGATAATTGTGACGGACATCGGTACCAATCAAGTATATTGCTAATGATTAATTTTTGGTCATTATGATACAATCATAAATATACTTAATAGTTACCTGTCTACTCAAACAAATAGTATGAAACAGATAAAACATATCTGCATCCCTCGTCTCTTAACAAATTATATTCACTGATAAACACATTATTTATCTGGCCTACCACATTTTCGGTCAGTTAACTGTTACACTATGAATGTTTACAGGTTGCCCAGAGTCACCGATTGGTCTCACAGTTCACAATATAACGCACACATCGGCGATTATCAACTGGCAGCCTCAATATAATAACGGAGCTGATCAGCATTTCCTGGTGTATGTTCGAAAAGCAACAGACATGTGGGGTCTAGTCTTCAGTAAGACGGATAATCATGCAACGTGGATGTCTGTGCATGTTCGGAACTGTATTCAAATGACACAATACAGTGTGAAGGTCGTTGCTGTGAACAAGTTCAACGCTGAGATTGAGTGTGTGGAACCTCATGTTATATCATATTTTACAACAGAAGCCGCTCCAGGTGGGGACACATTTTTTTTCACACATCTAATGATAGATTACTTGTGAAAACAAAAACTATATCTCCAACCTAGGCAAAACAAAACTGTTCATATTTTAGGTATGAATAAACAAGTTATTTTACAATGTTGTGTACGAATAAAGTTTGTGGTGAAAAGTCATATTGGACAAGACACACAGTGTCGAGTCCAATATGACTTTTACCACAAGATGGACGAGTACAAGAACAATTCATACGTACACAACGTTATATAATGACATTTGTGTTATCCATCCGTATGTTTGTCCACATTTTGGGAATAAAACTTTAGTTGTTACTTTTGGTATTTGTCGGAACTTAATTATCTATAAAAGCCTGTATTTGATCATCTGAAAGCATGATTTGAAACAGTAAACACGGAAATGACAATATTAATAGTGGCTTCTGATATCAGTTTTGATAAATAGCTTTTTATCGTTTGTAGCATTTAGTCAGTGACTACAAGGTAAGGGGCACTGCTCACCATGATATTATCAATTGCCGAAATTACCATGTATACTTGTCCAATCGATTATACTTTTTACCTTTAGATGTCCCAGTCGTGAAATATTTCATCATATCACCACAGTCTGCTAATGAAGGAGAAAAAGTTACAGTCAGCTACAATGTTGACAGTCGACCAGGTTCAAAACTGGAAGTAATATCAGCTTATAACAGCAGTTCTATCCACACCAGTCACCGTAAAGGAACTCAAGATGCGACACAACACGATACGTTCTATTTTTATGCTCGCTGCGAGGATATGACGTCGTACAAACTGGAAGCTACTAACAACATAAACACTACTTCTAGCAGTGAAGTGAAATTAACAGTAACTTGTGAGTGTAATTGGTTACTGTTATCATTGGCAGCTGTGTGGTTATATTGAGTTCTGGTGAATTTTGTTTTCAAATCGAGATGACCCGAGTGATTTTCCCTTGCTAGATCAACGTCTATATTGGTCACAACCTTCCACTGCAAAGCTCGATCGTGCACCCCCGATGTTTCGTATACATTATATATAACCCGCTTGGTCCCATATATGTATTTAAAGCGCCTGACAAACATAAATATTGTGTTTTCAGTCGGAATCAATTAAATTACTAATGACTGATTATTAAATTTCCAGGCGGACCAAGAGCTTATTCTAACACAAATACAATATACGCGGCTAGTGTTGGTGATTTGCTGAATATGAAAGTCAATGTCATGGGATTTCCGAAACCGAGTGATGTAACATGGACCCATACAACTAACGGGCGTGTTAGAACAACAGTTTTGGAGAAGATTGCCGAGAACAAGTTTGTATCAAGACTGGAAATATCAGCAATAAACGAAAACGATTTGGGGAAATATCAAGTTACGTGTAATAATGCGTATGGTACCATGTCACTAGACGTCGACGTGAAAATTGCAGGTACGTTAGTTATATAATTAACTGTCAGTACCGTACCTCTGTATCGCAATATTTTCTATTTTGTCATATTTCCATTGCATATAGCATCCACATTTCAGTATATACGAAATGTAGACACACACTGTCGATAGTACATAAACTACTAGACCGTGAGCTACCATATGACCACCCCCCCCCCCCCCCCCCGAGCGGATTTTTGCCGACTGTGTTTTTTCGATAGAGGGACGTATTTCACACATTTGTATGCTTGTTTGCCACTCGGGCGTTGTGGCTTTTTCATTTTATAGCGATTTTTAACAAACTGCTGTGACTTTTTGCGATAAATTCTTTATTGGGTGTAGGGGAAATATTTATCTTAAAATTAATACTAAAACTATATGTATCTTTTCGAACTCAGTTTTATTTTTTATTCGAACTGTATATAATAAGTGTCTGGCGTTACATGGGCACCTGACTCGATATTTTTCTTAAAGTGACACCGATTATATTTATTTTTTTATCTATTTTGAAGATATATCTGAAAGTGTACAGTGTGTGAATTTACGCATGGACAACGTAATTAAACTATGCAAAGACCAATGTTTTCATGACTTTCCACGAGGACATAGGCCAGACCAGGTTTTGTTTCAACATTCCACGAGCACATGGATGTATATAGGTAGTCAATGGCCACGTGTTTCGAGGCCATTGAATCCAAGTTGGCCGCCAAAATTTATTATCTGACCTTGCAAATTTCAATTCGCAATCACTCAGGGATTTTATGAGGTATTACATCGTGCGACATGTCGTTCTATTGATAATTGAGTATTCCTTACTTATATGTATGAATAAATTTCATTTATTCAAAATGGCCGGCAAAATGGCCACCGAAAGTGGAAAATATGACGTGTTTTTACTAATATCAGTTTCTACTGTTTAGAACTGGTTGAGGATTGTGACCTTATTTTTGTATTTTTATATTAAGTATCATTGGGGTAATGAAAAAAGGAATTCTTGGGTTCCTCGCCTCTTCCGATCCCTAAAACTTTTGATTTTACACAACGCGGTATTAAATTTCAACCAAAAAAATCACAATTGGTTTTCTATACATATTTCAACAAGGAATGAGCAGAACTGTGGAATGTAAGTGAGACATACCATTACCCATCAATATTCCAACTCATATGAACAAAAGTTGTCACTTTGGCTCAAAATGGCCACCAAAATGGCCGCCAAAATATGGAAAATGGTAGATACTACCCCAGTGTGCACTGCAATCGCTTACATGTTGTGGTTGTTGAATACAATTGGATATTCTGACTTCTATACATTGAAAACTAATATGCTTGATGAACTTTGGTTAATTGTTACTATGGTAACAAAGAATTTACTGGGGAATATTGGATTTTACTCTCACAAACTTCACATACATATCGGCAAAAAGTCTCTTCTCATGTTTGAACCATTTTTTCAAGTAAAATGTAACCGTCTTATTTTCGAAAGGTGTTTATTGGCTTGATCTATCTTGAATGTATCACACTAAGATGTTTAATGACCAAATTACATAAGATGGTTTCCAAAATGGCAAATAAATTGGGTAAAAGGTTGATTTTTTCATATATTCGGAACAAAATGCCCTGAACAGGTAGCAAAGTGTGACTCACTTGGTTATTAGACATGTTAGTTAACCGACTTATCAGAGTACATTATGAGTCATAAACATTTAATTTTAAAGTATGCAGTGTGGAATTGTGAGAAAACGTCTTTTGGGAAGAAATTTTTTTTGAAAAGAAATTGGCAGAACTTTGTAACGGAACTGAGAGGGACCATGATATGTGGTTACTCTAGCCCATTAATATAAACAATTATCAACTGTTGTCAGGAAAGTCGTTTAGCATTTCCTCCAGTGTGTATAGACGCCATCAAGAAGGAGGACTCTCTGACGTGACCTATCTACCGACTAACATATCACTAAGTTAGTGTGGAAAGCGATAGCCACCATATATACACATGTACAACCCACCAGTAACATACATTCACTCCATATATAAATAAACACCACGCAACTGACAATATAGTCGCTCACTGTTTACACACACACCTCACCCATCACCGTTCAGCAATACTTGTGAAAACCCATGCACATCACACATGACCATACATCTATCAGTAACAATATAGGTACACCATGTATACGCCCTACACTGGACCCTTGGTCATATCGTCACAATATGTATACATATTCACCACATTCATGATCATACAGTCAATCATTGTATACCCATTGATATCACCATTGGCAATACAGTCACTCCATGTGTACATATTCTCCACACCCATGACCAAATAGCCACTCAATATATGCATATACACTCCACCATGACCACAGCCACTCCAGGTATACATATATATCTCACCAATGGCCATATAATCCCTCGCTTTCTACAGATACCCCTCAGCCAGGTATACCTGGCATATGCATATGCATATACGCTCCACCATGACCACATAGTCACTCCAGATATACATATAACATCTCACCAATGGTCATATAATTACTCGCTTTATACACATACCCCTCCCTCACTCAAAACAAAATGTGTATACCCATACACCCCACCCATGACTATAGAGTCACACAGGTACTAAATAGTCACTGTAATATATGCATATTCACCACATTCATGATCATACAGTCAATGATTGCATAACTATTGACCCCACCATTGGTCATATTCACTCCATGTGTGCCTATTTCCCTACAAACATGGCCCAAGTAGCCACACACGAGCTATACACCTACTCATCACCCATGACTATACAGCAGCATGTGTGTATACCCGTACACAGCACATGACCATATAGCTATTAGTCACCATACACGTACATGCACATGAGATATACTCATACAGCTGACCATCATCATATAGTGACTCCATGTATACCTTTTCACCACATTGGTGATCACCCAGTCACTCCTTGTACACATAATCATCCCTGTGTATATATTCGACATACCCGTGGCCATATAGCCACTAGATATATACATATACTCCCCACACATGCCCATATAGTCACTCCAGGTGGACACATCACCAATGGCCATACGGTCCTTCCAGATGTACCAATACTTCGCACACACGACCAAGCATACCTTCCAAACTTGTATATGCTCCACACACACGACAATTCAGCCCCTCGCTGTACAACCATACATGCCATGATCACACAACTACTCCCTGTATACATATACATCCACCAATAACAATGTACATCAACGATATATATAAATATACATCCCATCCATTACCACAAGGGCACTCCAAATATACCAGCACGCTCGCCGAAGACCACCCATATATACCCCAAGCATGATAATATATGACCGTACTGCCATTACATGTACACCTATACACATTACACATAACCATTCACTACTCCTTGTGTATCCATATACTCCATCCATGATCACACAGACAACACATGTATACATGTGCAAACACATGTGGCAATACAGCCACCCAAGGTACACATGCACATCCCACCATGACCATACAGTCACTCCATATATACACAAACGACACAGATATGACCATGTAGCTACTCTCCTTATATCCACACACCATAGCATTGCCCACACATCCACATCGTGCATACCCGTACATCCACATATAACATACAACCATACAGTCACTTCCTGTAAACATATTCATCTCACACATGACCACAATGGACACCCCATTCATAATGCTTGACCTCCCTCTTGTATCAAGTTCATATGTTTTTATCCAAGTCTGACAGAGTAGCCATATATTATGGATCATCTCAATTCCGTGTCGAAGTTCTGCCCTTTACCTTTAAAAAATGTGGCCAGAATCGCCAAAGTGTTTTTCGGCAAATTTCCACACTGCAACATTAAAATTGATTGATTGATTGATTGATTGTGGTTTATTGTCGCTTTAGCAACTAAGGCCATATCACAACATTGCCAGTTTTAGTGGTGGAGGAATTCCGCACACTTGCGACTAATCTAACAGTGATTTCAATGGCTGATAAACTCGTCAACCATGTGCGGCAACTTTAAAATTAATGTGTCAGCCCCATAATGAAATGGGACAGTCATATATAATATTAAGTTCTCATTTCATTATCTAACATGCATAATATAACCAAGTAAGTCACCTCACCAATGATCATATAATCACTCGCCTTGTGCACATACCCATCATCGAGGTATATGCATGCACCTCACCAATGGTCATAATTATAATCACTCACTTTATACACACAGCCCTCACTTATGACAATAACACACATGTGTACACACATACACCCCACACAGGAGTGAGTCAACATACAGGTACACCAGGTAACTCCATGTATGCCTATTCACCACATTCATGACCATACAGTCCATACTGGTACACTTATTCATCACGCCATTGACCGTACGATCACTCCCTGTAAATATACTCGCCACGCCCATTGCGAAATAGCCACTCTCAAGATAAACATACACACCCAACTCATGACTATAGAGCCACTCCATATATACATATGAACATCACCAATAGCCATGTAGCCACACGAGCTATACACCTACTCATCACCCATGACTATACAGCAGCATGTGTGTATACCCGTACACAGCACATGACCATATAGCTATTAGTCACCATACACGTACATGCACATGAGATATACTCATACAGCTGACCATCATCATATAGTGACTCCATGTTAAACCTTTTCACCAAATTGGTGATCACCCAGTCACTCCTTGTACACATAATCATCCCTGTGTATATATTCGACATACCCGTGGCCATATAGCCACTAGATATATACATATACTCCCCACACATGCCCATATAGTCACTCCAGGTGGACACATCACCAATGGCCATACGGTCCTTCCAGATGTACCAATACTTCGCACACACGACCAAGCATACCTTCCAAACTTGTATATGCTCCACACACACGACAATTCAGCCCCTCGCTGTACAACCATACATGCCATGATCACACAACTACTCCCTGTATACATATACATCCACCAATAACAATGTACATCAACGATATATATAAATATACATCCCATCCATTACCACAAGGGCACTCCAAATATACCAGCACGCTCGCCGAAGACCACCCATATATACCCCAAGCATGATAATATATGACCGTACTGCCATTACATGTACACCTATACACATTACACATAACCATTCACTACTCCTTGTGTATCCATATACTCCATCCATGATCACACAGACAACACATGTATACATGTGCAAACACATGTGGCAATACAGCCACCCAAGGTACACATGCACATCCCACCATGACCATACAGTCACTCCATATATACACAAACGACACAGATATGACCATGTAGCTACTCTCCTTATATCCACACACCATAGCATTGCCCACACATCCACATCGTGCATACCCGTACATCCACATATAACATACAACCATACAGTCACTTCCTGTAAACATATTCATCTCACACATGACCACAATGGACACCCCATTCATAATGCTTGACCTCCCTCTTGTATCAAGTTCATATGTTTTTATCCAAGTCTGACAGAGTAGCCATATATTATGGATCATCTCAATTCCGTGTCGAAGTTCTGCCCTTTACCTTTAAAAAATGTGGCCAGAATCGCCAAAGTGTTTTTCGGCAAATTTCCACACTGCAACATTAAAATTGATTGATTGATTGATTGATTGTGGTTTATTGTCGCTTTAGCAACTAAGGCCATATCACAACATTGCCAGTTTTAGTGGTGGAGGAATTCCGCACACTTGCGACTAATCTAACAGTGATTTCAATGGCTGATAAACTCGTCAACCATGTGCGGCAACTTTAAAATTAATGTGTCAGCCCCATAATGAAATGGGACAGTCATATATAATATTAAGTTCTCATTTCATTATCTAACATGCATAATATAACCAAGTGAGTCACAAATTCCAAATTTGCGGAACAGCAGAGAATAGTATTCCGATATATGTAAAAATAATTTTTTTACCCAAGTTGGTTGCCATTTTGAAAGCCATCTTGAGTAATTTGGTCTTTAAACACCTCAGTATGTCACATTTAAAATATATCAAAACAATAAACACCTTTCATACCAAAGTTAGTTACAGTTTATTTTAAAAAATGGTCCGTACATTAAAAGTTAATTTTTGCCGATATTTATGTCAAGTTTGTGAATGTAAAATCCAATATTTCTGGTAATGTAAGTGGTTACGATACTGATCATTAACCAAGGTGAATCAGACATGTTAGTTTTCACGGATAAAGGGCAGAATAGCCTATTTACAAATTTCCATATTTTGGAGGCCATTTTGGCGGTCATTTTGAGCAATTAAGTGACTAATTAAGTAACTTAGTGACAATTTTGGTTCCAATGACTTGGAATATTCACGGGTAATGGTATGCCTCACTTACATAACACAGGTCTGCTGATTCCTTTTTGAAATGTGGCCAGAATCCCAATTGTGATTTTTTGTGAAAAGTTTATACCGCTTTCTGTAAAATCAATTTGTTTCAAGGAACGGATGGGGCTAGGACCCAAAGAATTTCTCATTGAATTGCACCAATGAACTTCTAATAAAAAATATACAAAATAACAACTCTCGAACAGTTCCGAACAGCATAACCTGATATAGAAGATATTAGTGAAAAGGTGTCATATTTTACACTTGCGGTGGCCATTTTGACAGCCATTTTTAAATATGAAATTTATACATAAATATACATACATATAAATAAGGAGTACTCAATTACCAATAGAATGACATGTCGCACGACGTAATACCTCATAAGCTTCCTGAGTAATTGCGAATTGAAATTTACCTGGTCAGATATTCAATGTTGGCGGCCATCTTTGATTCAAAGATCGATAACTCTATAAAACCCCCATAGCCAGATGGCAAACAACCGGCAAATTGAAGGACTGATATAGATATCATAACCAACAAACATCCGCATAGGGGAGGGTGTCTACATGCAGCTCAAGCTCTATATTATATATAGTGTTATATGTGTTTCCGGACCAAGGATAAACTTCCTTTTCCCAGTGATTGTAATGATAAGGTTAATTGTATAGATAAGCACAGTACCACGCCCGATAACTCTATAGGCTGGTGACTGTGGGTAGGCATATTGCTGTGGTGATATTGCGTGGCGGGTTTCGCAACCAAGGTATGTTTTAGATTATAGTTGATCAAATACGCTGTAAAAGGTCAGATTTTTTTATCACGTCAGATGCAGTAATGTCTGATTTATAAGTTGAACTTCTTGGTAACAATTTGGCATTGTAGAATACGTTGTTTGAAGACAAAATATCTCGGATTTTGTCGACTTTTTCAAACTTTCAAAGTAAACAGACTCCCAAATTTTCTCAGCATGTCGATTTGTAAGTTATTTTCGTGGATACATGTGGTATAGTATCTCAGTGACAAGACAAACATGACTGCGAACTCAAATAATGAATTTTTCAGTTAAAAAAAACTATTTGACATACTGTCCCGTCAATATATTGTGGTAGGCATATTGAATAGCCAAACTCCGAGAGGATAGACATATGGCAAACACAGATAGGCATGTGGCACAATGATCAATAGTGGTTTTAGTCTGAGAAAAACGCTTTTATGATGCTATATTATTCACAGTGTTGTAAATTCACATCGTCCATGAGTCAGGAAACATACACTACTTATTTCCAAGAACTAAATACTGGCAGTTGTAATGTAAAACGTTTTAACTGTGACAAAATTGTCTGTTCATGTCATAACTTGAACAGTAGTGCTCGGATCTCAATGTAATTTGGTATGGATGTTCACTACTATGAGGACATTAAAAATAGGGTTCCATCGTTTTGTTCGGATTTTCCATTCTGGAGTTATTCATCTTTGTTTATCTGGAAATGTTGGCTTTTTGGTCCGTCTGGAGTCTGTTCATGTCGTAACTTCAACAGTTGTGCTGGGATCTCAATGAAATTTGGTATGGATGTTCACTACTATGAGGACATTCAATAGAGGGTTCCATTGTTCTGTTCTGCTTTTTGCATTCTAGAGTTATTCATCTTTGTTTATCTGGAAATATTGGTTGTTTGGTCCATCCGATGTCTGTTCAGGTCATAACTTGAACAATAATGCTCAGATCTCAATGAAATTTTGTATGGATGTTCACCACTATGAGGACATTTAATGGCACATTCAAATGTTTGTTTGTATTGTTCGATAGTTACTCATCTTTGTTTATATGAGCATGCTGGTGTTTGGGTCCATTTGTCTGAGTATAGCCCCCATAAGTTATAGATATGCCCACACGAGGCGGTATGCCACGATGGGGTATGCACTATGCACCGAACGACAGTCCATCTCTTTTTATACATAATTTTATGTGGTATCAATATTGGTAAAGACATTGGGCTCAGAGAAATATCAGGTGCGAAAATTAGGGTACGCTAGAACATGTATAGCTAGAGCATACATATGGTGGACCTGGACTATGACCCAGTTATGCCGCATATACATAAACAGGAGCACCAAGCAATAATACATATGTGTGTGGGGCGTTAATGCCGTGAGATTTCGTGTGCATTTATAGTGGTAAATGTTTTTGTCAATACCGTGGTGCAGGTTTTTGGGTGCGTCTAAAATTCACCGAGTACGATATCATATCGGAGAAATGATCACCTCAGAAAAAACACATCGAGTTGTCATCGCGGAATGATTTCAGATTTTCTGACATTTAAATCTAAGATACTGCTTAATCAATAGTCAATAAATCTGATAAAATGTATTAAAACTTAGAAATAATTAGTATTTATTCAGTTTATTATGAAATAATAGCACAAATTTGGGCGGGTTTTGCAACTTCCGTTTAAACTGTAATGCATATCTCAGAAATGGTTGACGTTAGAAGGCCATTAGTGAAAGAGCCCACACTTTGTACCTAGTTCGTACCCAACCTGCCCCACGGTATTGACAAAAAATGCCAACCATTTATAGTGGTCCAATTGTATTTATATCTGACTCAGGCTCCGCTCAATGATCTGTTTCAGAAAGAAGCTAAAATAATGTCGGAACCAGAAGAAATAGAGCCCGATCTAGATGAATCGTTGTGTTAATTTTCTTATATTGAGCAGTGTGTAGCCCATACAATATCTTTACCCACGTATTCAACACGTATACAATACGGAAAACGTCGACGTCACGAGTCAGAAATTACGTCAACTTTATCTTTTGAACAAGAACTACAAACTTTATTAATAAAGTCGCCTATCAGTTTGATAAAATGGCTATACATTACGACAGAAACGAATCAATAAACGCTAAATCTCGATGTTGAATAGTTCTAGTCGGTGTGTAATAAAATACAACCACACATTATGTGTGCGTGGTGAGAAAATTAAATTATGCTGCAAGTTACAACTCGCGAATCATCGTTGTAACGTTGTAACATTTCGCGTAACAAACTCGTCCGTTAATTTTCACGTCATGCACACACATGTGTGGTACTGTCTATTTTATATGAATGAATAATCATTCCAGAGTGTATTTATAAAATAATATATGCCACAAGTTGCATAGTGTTGGCTTTAAAGTGCTAAATTGGAGCTTGGTCAATATTTACAACGTGCCTATCAACAATGCCACTTGCCTATCATAACAAGTTTGTGCTTTGCCATGAGCCTATCTGCGGAGGCAATATGCCTATCATAAATTTGTGAAAATCGATATTTTTCCACGCAAAATATGCCATTTATGGTGGATTTTGGTTTCATTGTATCAATGGAATGTGCATCTAGTGACATGTGTACATGAAGCCTACATATCGATATGTCTACCATTTATATTAGGTAGTTTCTTTGATAAACGACAAAAACCGGTTGTAAAATTCGACAAATTAAGTAATAAAAAATATATCTAAAGGCACACGGCTATCACAAATGGTGTATGAATACACCAGTCATGGTCCTATCTAATGACATAAGCGTTCTCGCCGGGTGGATTCCAGATTTTATGATTTTCCTAAATTTCTGAGAAACCGCCACACAATATCACTACAGCAATATGCCTACCCACAGCCACCAGCCTATAGGGTTATCGGGCGTGAGTACGTCGAGATGAAAATGATGTAGTAAAAGAACACACAAGCGTAATTAACAAGATCATATTCTTAATTGGTTATGACTGGTAGCAACCATTGTATAAGTGAGGGAGTATCAAACCAGTAATATTATACAGTAAACAATAGTATGCTACATGTCATAGACAATGGTGTCATGGTATCTCAGACATTATTTGGACGCACGATAAACCATACGTTGGAATAACTACTCGTGTTGAGAAATACAGACACTCCCGCTTAGATCACCGAGCTATCCACTCTTCTGATCTTCTACATATTGTGCTTTTCATCACAGACCTATGAAATATAAAAGTTATCAATCTTCAAATCTGTTGGACTCTTCATTTGTGCCGCACACTGCCACTCGACCTTCACTCGACCTTCACCATCTCATATATATTTTGAAGACCTCTGTCTGTTTGTATGTATGTTTGTCTGTCATTAATACAAATCTACGATTCTCGACCGATCGGGACAAAACTTGGTACGTGTGTGTAGTTTGACCAGGCGGTGGTCGTTGTCGTATTGGCGAGCCGTGCGACGCCCGTGCAGCGCATGCGCAGACAAGATCTGGGTGGAGCTATCGACTTGAAATTTTGTATGTGAATGTATCTTGCCCCGAGTAGGAATTTTATCGGGTCGCCGAGCCCGTGCGACGCCAGCTTCGCGCATGCGCAGACGAGATCTCGGAAACGGGTGGAGCTATCGACTGGAAATTTGTTATGTGAATGTATCTTGCCCCGGATACAAATTTTATAGGGTCACCGAGCCTGTGCGACGCCAGCTTCGCGCATGCGCATACCAGATCTCGGAAACGGGTGGAGCTATCGACTTGAAATGTGGTATGTGAATGTATCTTGCCCCGGATACGAATTTTATCGGGTCGTCGAGCCCATGCGACGCCAGCTTCGCGCATGCGCAGACGAGATCTCGGAAACGGGTGGAGCTATCGACTGGAAATTTGTTATGTGAATGTATCTTGCCCCGGATACAAATTTTTTAGGGTCGCCGAGCCTGTGCGACGCCAGCTTCGCGCATGCGCAGACCAGATCTCGGAAACGGGTGGAGCTATCGACTTGAAATGTGGTATGTGAATGTATCTTGCCCCGGATACGAATTTTATCGGGTCGCCGAGCCTGTGCAACGCCAGCTTCGCGCAGACCAGATCTCGGAAACGGGTAGAGCTATCGACTTGAAATTGGTTTTTTAAATAACCCGGACAACGTCGGGCTCATCGGCTAGTCTCATATATATTTTGATACAATCTGTTTGTCTGTCTGTCTGTTTGTCTGTCATTAATACAAATCTACGATTCTCGACCGATCGGGACGAAACTTGGTACGTGCGTGTAGTTTGATCAGGCGGTCGTCGATGTCGTATTGGCGAGCCCGTGCGGCCCCCGCTTCGCGCATGCGCAGACGAGATCTCGGAAACGGGTGGAGCTATCGACTTGAAATTTGCTATGTGAATGTATCTTGCCCCGGATGCGAATTTTATCGGATCGCCGAGCCCGTGCGGCGCCCGCTTCGCGCAGGCGCAGACGAGATCTTGGAAACGGGTGGAGCTATCGACTTGAAATTTGCTATATGAATGTATCTTGCCCCGGATACGAATTTTATCGGGTCGCCGAGCCCTTGCGACGCCAGCTTCGCGCATGCGCAGACGAGATCTCGGAAACGGGTGGAGCTATCGACTGGAAATTTGTTATGTGAATGTATCTTGCCCCGGATACAATTTTTTTAGGGTCGCCGAGCCTGTGCGACGCCAGCTTCGCGCATGCGCAGACCAGATCTCGGAAACGGGTGGAGCTATCGACTTGAAATGTGGTATGTGAATGTATCTTGCCCCGGATACGAATTTTATCGGGTCGCCGAGCCTGTGCAACGCCAGCTTCGCGCAGACCAGATCTCGGAAACGGGTAGAGCTATCGACTTGAAATTGGTTTTTTAAATAACCCGGACAACGTCGGGCTCATCGGCTAGTCTCATATATATTTTGATACAATCTGTTTGTCTGTCTGTCTGTTTGTCTGTCATTAATACAAATCTACGATTCTCGACCGATCGGGACGAAACTTGGTACTTGCGTGTAGTTTGATCAGGCGGTCGTCGATGTCGTATTGGCGAGCCCGTGCGGCCCCCGCTTCGCGCATGCGCAGACGAGATCTCGGAAACGGGTGGAGCTATCGACTTGAAATTTGCTATGTGAATGTATCTTGCCCCGGATGCGAATTTTATCGGATCGCCGAGCCCGTGCGGCGCCCGCTTCTCGCAGGCGCAGACGAGATCTTGGAAACGGGTGGAGCTATCGACTTGAAATTTGCTATGTGAATGTATCTTGCCCCGGATACGAATTTTATCGGGTCGCCGAGCCCTTGCGACGCCAGCTTCGCGCATGCGCAGACGAGATCTCGGAAACGGGTCGAGCTATCGACTTGAAATTTGGTTTTTGAATAGCCCGGACAACGTCGGGCTCATCGGCTAGTCTATTATATATTTTGGAAGATATGTGTGTGTGTCTGTCTGTTTTCAATGGACTCGAAAACGGCCGAGCCTATTTCGATGAAACTTGCTATGTGGGGATATTTTCGGCCTGGGAGTGCCATAGGCATATTAATTTGCCCGTGTGACGTGACCTTGACCTTGAAATCGGGTCATTTCAAGGTCATTTCAAGGTCAAACGCCCGAAAATTGAGGGATTTTGATGAAACTTGGTATGTGGGGATACTTTCGTATGGGGAGTCTCATAAGCCTATTCATTTGCCCGTGCGACCTGACCTTGAACTTGAAATCGGGTCAATTTAAAGTTAAATCGCGAATTTTGATGGGATTTCGACGAAATTTGATACGTATGATTAATTTTGTCCACTGAAGGTATTGGACGAGTCGAGTCGTGACCCCGACCTGACCCTGACCTTCAAAATGATCAATTCGAGGTCAAATCGGGTAAAACCGGATGGATTTCGACGGGTACTTTTGTCGGGTACTTTTGTTCGTGCAGTGTTTTGGACGGGTCGAATCGATACCCCACCTGACCTTGACCTTCAAAATGGACAATTCAAGGTCAAAGCCCGGACGAAGTCGGGTTAACTTCTAGTATTATATATTTTGGAAGATCTGTCTGTGTCTGTGTGTGTCTCTGTCTGTTTCAAATGGACTCGAGCCGAGCCGATTTCGATGAAACTTGCTATGTGGAGGTATTTTCGGCCGGGGAGTGATATTGGCCTATTAATTTACCCGTGCGACGGGACATTGACCTTGAAATCGGGTCATTTTCAGGTCAAACGCACGAATATCACGGGATTTCGATGAAACTTGGTATGTGGTCGTACCTTCGGCCGAGGAGTGGCATAAACCTATTAATTTGACGTGCGACGTGACCTTGACCTTGAAATTGCGAATTTTGATGGGATTTCGACGACATTTGATACGTGTGGTTACTTTTGTCCACTGAGTGTTCTGGGCGGGTCGAGTCGTGACCGCGACCTGACCTTGACCTTCTAAATGATCAATTCAAGGTCAAATCGGGTAAAACCGGATGGATTTGGACGGGCACGTTTGTTAGGTTACTTTTGTCCGGGCAGTGTTTTGGACTGGTCAAATCGTGACCCCACTTGACCTTAACCTTCAAAATGGATAATTCAAGGTCAAAGCCCGGACGAAGTCGGGTCACCTTCTAGTATATATATATATATATATATATATATATATATTCAAATTTTAAATTACCAGTTTTAATTTACACCTAAACAGTAACGTATATCTGTCTTTCTCAGCTGTTGGTGATTTAATTGTTCTGGTTAATTCACAGATACAAGTTTTATTGAGGTTGTCTGCTGCATTGTGATAAGTTTATCTGGTTCACTACTACATATTTTTGTAATTTTATATGGATTTGTTGTAATAACATACTTTTCCTGCTGGTACCTTCAGTGATGAGTTACGCAAGTTTTATGCAGATGAATGCGGAAGAAACAGGGAGCAGTGTTAACACCAGCCTCACTCACATCTATCAGAGTGTCAGTGCGTGTTCATCACAATGTGAGCCAAGCTCCCATCAGTCGATCTTACAATATTACGAAGGACAGAACATTTCGTGACTGCCAACAATATGTTTACGACGCGAAACAAGATGTATGTGCGAAGTAACAATCCAAAACCAAAACACGCGCTATGTATAAACGATGGTGATATGAGAAAATGGGCTCATTCGAAATGTTCGAATTCTGCAGATACACCCATGTAAACATTGTGGTTCTACATATGCTACATGTCGGCGGGGCCGGGATGGTTGGGTGAAGATGACCAAGTATACTGAAGTCACCAAGAATCATCATTGTTGGCAAATCAGGGCGAGGTTGGCTATAATGATCAACGCATGTACGACCATGGAGTATCCATAATCCATGAAGATTGCTAACGACAATTCCGAGCTCCAAAGTTGACATACATTCCAGAGTATAATTGGTTTACAATATCCCATCAGAAAAAAACATGATTTTGACGGCAGCGTGAATGCTCGAAAATGTTCAATTCTACATTGGGTGTAAATGCAGTTCCCGTTCAGAGCATTATAATGTGTATGTCACGGTGGTTACTTATTACTTATGCACTAATGCATGTAATGGCAATATAAATACAGTAACTGCTTCAATTGATTTCCTTTACAATCACCGTGGCATAACTGCTGAAGCTATGTGTTGTATTCCTGACGCTGCTCCTCATTCTAATATGTTTAGCATCGCCGGCAACTCGGATTGAGGATAGGATATGATAGGATATTTTATTTAAATATACACATATTAATGCATAATACATTTGACAAATATTATGTTGTATATTCGAGGGGTGGCATAGTCAGGCTAGACTGTCTTACTGCCACCCCCTTAAAAATGAAAAGATGTTATGATAGGCGGTCATGATTTCTTGTACAATGCACGGCTATATAATTATGTATCACAAAATGG
Organism: Siphonodentalium dalli; assembly: GCA_032622095.1. Classification (NCBI taxonomy): domain Eukaryota; kingdom Metazoa; phylum Mollusca; class Scaphopoda; order Gadilida; family Siphonodentaliidae; genus Siphonodentalium; species Siphonodentalium dalli. Next base: position 11,327,643 of record CP136068.1, read on the forward strand.
TTGTATTATATACATGGAGGGTATACGTCTAGATAAATTGTTTATTGGTTACTCGATGGTTTGTCTCTTTCTTGTCAGTGGGTTGTTCCTTGAAAGTCGAGTAGGAATGTACTGAGTGAGGTTGAGGATTGCGGTATAGGGGAAGTCACTTATTGAGGAGCTACTACACAGTCGGGACATCTTTGATTGTTGCATTTAATTGTTGCAGCATATTTTTTAATGCAATCGGCATGTAAACGTCGTTTAAATGTGTGTCTGGATTGGTATGATGTAAATTCGTTATCTAAGTTGTTCCATATGGTTGGAAAGGAATGAAATGGTAGTTGTTGGGACCAAGATGTTCTTGGTTTTTTTAAAAATAGTGGGTGCTTTTGCCGGGTGGCTGGTCCTGTTTTCCGTTTGGAAAATATGTCGGTAAATGATTCTATTAAACGCATATGATACCAATCATGCATGAAAACTGCCGCTTGTACTTTGTGGATGTCGTAGATTTTGAGTATATTTTCTTTTTTAAAGAGAGGTTCTGTGTGGCTTCTATATTTCTTATTACATATAACTCGTATTGCGCGTTTTTGAAGCATGAAAATTTTTTTGACCGCAGGGACGTGTCCCCATATTTGAACAGCGTAGACTAAATGGCTTTGTATTAGAGCATAATATAATGTTTTAAGTGCGCTACCAGGAAAGAAGTGTTTAACTTTATTGATGTGGTATATGGCATTCACCATTTTTGAACAAACAAAGGACACGTGTTTTTTGAAAGTCAGGTTTTCATCTATATGGATTCCTAGGAATTTTGTGGAGGATTCGTGCTCAAGATTTCCTATCTTGTTTAGTTCCGTATTATTTAAGTAAACCTTTATAAAGTTCCATTTGTCATCATTGTTCTCTGGGTGTATCAGCATATAATTGCTTTTTTTAGTATTGATCACTAACTTATTGCTACAGCACCAAGCAAATATGTTGCGTAACTCATTATTCACATAACTTTCTACAAGGATGCCATTTTTTCCACCAGTTACTAGAGTCGTATCGTCCGCGTATGATAAGATATCCATTGTTGTCGAATTTGACATATCGTTAACGTAAATTAAGAAAATTATCGGTCCCAGAATTGATCCCTGGGGCACTCCACACGTCACTTCCGTCAATTTAGATTTGATACCATTGAGTTCAACATATTGCCTTCTATTTTTCAGGTAGCTCTGAAACCATGAGTATGCTGTGCCTCGTATACCATAGTGATCTAGTTTATGAAGTAAAATATCGTGATTTATCGTGTCAAATGCTTTTGAGAGGTCGAGAAATAGAGCTAAAGTGGAATCTCTTGTCATTTTGTCATTATTTGAGACAACTTGATCGAGGAGGTGTAATACAGGATGGAAGGTTGAATGATTAGGGCGGAAGCCGTATTGGTGTTTATAAAGTATGTTTTGTTCATTTAAGAAGTCTAGTAATCGTTTATGCATTATTTTTTCGAGAAGTTTAGAGATAGCTGGAAGAATGCTGATAGGTCTGTAGTTGGAAATTTCATGAGTGGTATTATTTTTTGGGATCGGAACTACTTTAGAAATTTTCATTTTGTCAGGGACTATTCCATGCTCTAAGGACAAGTTAAAAATATGCAATAATGCTGGGGCTATTTCCTCAATTGTTTCCTTGATAAGTTTAGTTGATATACCATTGAAATCCCTTGATACTTTCCCTGTCATAGAGAAACATGTGAGGATGATTTCCTGCATAGAGGTCGGAATTATTTTGAAATTGATGTCGTCTGGTCTGCGGTTATGGAGAAAATCTGTAAAATGAGAGTCATTTTCATGTTCATTGAGTTGGCTAGTTTCCCGCCCAATTTTTGAGAAAAAGTCATTGAACTTTTCCGATATGAGTTTGGAATTTTCAAGTTCTATTCCGTTTTCGGTAAATGACTTGGGGTTATTATTTGTGTTTCCATTCATCTTCAATGCACCCTTAAGTATTTCCCATGTTTTCTTTAAGTTATTTTTATTTACTTCTAGAATATTTGTATAGTATATATTTTTACTCTTTCTGATTAGTTTATTATATAAGGTACGATAACTCAAATATTTATTTACGTTCGTTTCCGTGGGTTTATTTAATTTGCGTAGATATAGCTGGTTCTTAACAATACTTGACTTAATCAATCCGGATGTCATCCAAGGATTGCGTTTTATGAATTTTTTGGGTATATGTCGGCTTTTGATAGGGAAAGCTAGTTCATATGCATTCATATAGATATCTAAGAAGATTTCATATGCTTGGTCGACACTTCTACAAGATGTGACGGAGTCAAAGGTACACGATTTTAATAGATTTTTGAATATAATTATGTTATCAGGACTAAAACTTCTTTGATTAGTGGTTGCTTCGTTATTATTGGTGCTGTTTTGTCTCTTTTGGTTAGATTCTGAATAAAATATGCCGAAGTGATCGGAAACATCGCATGTGATTATGCCAGATTTACAGTCGCCTTGTAGGTTATTGGTATATATATTATCGATGAGAGTTGCTGAATGATCAGTCATTCGGGTAGGTTTAGTAATCCTTGGCACGAATCCTCTTGTGAAAATGTTATTTATGAAATCATTCGTTTTTGTATGCGAGTTGAAATTGAGTAGGTCAATATTAAAGTCTCCTGATATATATGATTTGTGGTTACTAATTTTTTCTAAAATATCGTCGAATTTTTTCAAAAATTGATCAATGTTGGCCTTTGGTGCGGTATTTGGTCTGTAAACGCAGCCGATTATCCGAGAGTCATTTTTCCCTGGGTTAATTTCCACGAATATTGTTTCTATTACGTGTGGAATAAATTCACTAAGGTCGGGTCGATTTTTATAGTCAATGGAATCTTTTATGTAAAGGCATACACCACCTCTGCCATCATCGTCGTCAGCTCTGCACTTGAATTCCATAGGGTGATATCCCGGTATTTGAAAGTGCGATGCTTGTCTTATTTTAAATGTTTCAGTTAAAGCAATAACGTCGAATGAATTATTATTCGACTTTAAATCGCATAGGAGATTACACAAAGAATCGAAATTTGCATTGATGCTTCGACAGTTGAGGCTGAATATTGAAAATTTTGTTTTTTTATTTGGTTGATCTATAGTGTCTGATGGTGAAATGTATCCACATTCATTGCAGGTATTAATAGCAGAATTTAAATTATCGTCATTTTCCTGTTCCGCTTCGTTCCATTTCATTGTAAAGTTATATTCATCAGAATCCTGAACCTCACTCAAATTTACGTTAGGTGTAGCCATGAGTTCCTATACTGGAATGAATGAAATGTATGCCCTCCGCTTCAGAATGAATTAAAGATGTAAGCATGAATATGTATAGTCCGTGCATTGTTACTAGAGCTAACCGTAATATGAAATACATATTATTTTAATTTTTTTTTGTATTCGGCGGGTATGTGTTTCTGGTAAGTCCTCGAATGCGTGTCAATCGACGGTCAATGAACATTTCAAATTCCGCTTGTTATTTTCTCATGAAATTATTGCCAAAAATCGCATATCTGTGATTTGACGTGTAGGCTATCTAATTGACCCACAACGAGGACTTACGTCATAGTTGAAATAGATAACTCCATAATATATATGTAGGTATATATAGACCTATGTGGCTAAATGTATGAGTGTATGCCAATAGTATGTTGAAAATACATGAACAAGAACCTATAATTAATAAAACTTTGAAGATTCATAAATGATTGCATATACGTGTATAAATGGTACACCGACTTCTGGTTGTATTTGACAAAGTATATTTTGTTTTTAAAAGAAATCTACTGGACACAAAGTCCCAAACACAAGGCCTCATCGAGCCCACAAATCGGTATCCCTATAAAGAAGGCTTTATATGGATACCGATCTATAATTCCGACAAAACCCTACCTCCGGGACCTATGTCCAGTAACTGTGTCTAAATTTATGAATTAATTCATCTTGATGAAGTTGACTTTATTGCGATCGGAATGTTTCGGACCTGACTGTACTGTCACAACATGACCTAATTTAATAATAATAGATGTCAAGGTCAGTTTGATGACATGGATTCGTGAAATATCGGAGTCGTCTCGTGTGCAAGAAACTTGAAAACATCACATTTAAGCTATTCCTGATTCTTATAAAAGTTATTCGGATTTTACATACATTCAAACGGTTTGTGGAAATGTCAGGCAATTGTTGCACAACAGTTTTATGGTGTCTTCGATACTATTTGAATGGATTCGACTAAACACGTGGTGGCTCCAGTGCAGACGATTAACCCATAGACACAGTATGCTGTAGGCGAGCAAACATCATTCCCGAAGGCGGTGAATGGATTTGGTCATGTCTCTTTAGGATCAAATGCAATGAATATGTAGGCGACCATTATGTGAATGTAAGTATTGATAATTAATACTAAATATATCTGTATAGCCTGTCAGAAGTTGTGTATGTTTACACACCTGTGTACATGAATGCATATCTTCTGCTTTGACATTTTGTCATATTAAAATCAAATACTGTGTACAAAAATACAACAAAGTCATGAGTAAAGATAAGTAGGCCTATACTAATACTGGTATCATAATTCCAGTAAATACAGGGGTGTATGCATGTACATGTATTGTACGCCTGTATGTAATCATGGATATATGTTGATCATTTTGTACATTAGGGTTAAACATGGGCATGCCATTTATGAAAATTGTGTCCATGTTAAAGGAGCATTATAAAAAAATAAGTAAGTTTGGCATAGTGGGTTAATTGTTATTCCAGTAAACACATGCACCAATTTTGGTAACCCATCATGGGATTTATAATTGTATGCATGTATGTGTTGATCAAATCACATGTTTAAGGGTAATTACTAGAAAGGTGACAAAATTGTACCCTTCATGCAACATTTTTCTATAATCTAAGCAATGTGTTCAGTTCTGGTATTTCTAAAAGTAATTGGTGACCCATCATGGGATTTTTATACATGTATGCATATGTTAATTTATTCATACATCCAAAGTTAAATCATACACCCAAAGTTGAATCATACATCCAAGGTTAAATCGGCACATGCCATTTATGAGACATTTGCATAAATAGAGCACCATCCTAATAAAGAATCTGTAAATAAAAAACATTTGGTGAAACATCATATGATATGTATACATGTACATTTGTGTATCCCTAATTAGATATAATAATTTGTATATACATCTAGTTCTAGTATTAAAGGCGGCATAATTATGCCATTTTGGATTTTTTGACAATTCATGAGACATTTCATCTATTATATAAATCATGGGATTTGTAGACTTACATGTATATGCCAATTGATTCCTATATTTATTGTTACTGATGTGACACATCTCATTATGTGTCACCAAAAAAAAAATATTTTTTTTTTTTTGGTGACACACCATGGGGTATGTGTATGTACATTTGTTCATGTCAAATAATTGTTACATTCATGTTCTAGGAATAACACAATTCATGAGACATGTTCTAGGTTTAACACAGGTCATGCGGCATTATGTCTAAACACAAGTCATTATTAAATAAAAAACTTTGGTACATGTATCAGTATCAATTCATTCGTACATTCCAAGTTAAGTGGCACATCTCATATTGTAGGGCATTTTTCTATAGTAAAGCACCATCCAGGCTAAGTCTGGTATACTATACAGTCTGTGTACTATTCGAGTAATGTGTAAGATTTTGTGACCCATCATGGGATTTGTATACATGTATTTGACATATTTGTCGATTCATTTGTGCATATATGTATATACATGGGTAATAAGGCAGTGTATGCTATTCATCGTGATTCATGAGTGTACGATGGTAGGCGAATATGATTTTAATTAAAGAACACATGTATTTTAAAGCATCCCATAGTTCTGCATAAGTTTTAAATGTACTCAATCCGAACAGAGGGTCCCCATCCCAACAGATTCCAACAACAACAACAACCCGATCAGAGGGTCCTATATTACTATCTCTTTGGCTCCGGGGGCAAAAAGCATCCGACCCGAGTCGAGGAACCCATCAAACAAAGCTCAGAGCTATTAGATATTGATTTCTGAAATTTGTTATTTGCTCGAGATGAGTACTAATAATTTCCGTCAATTTTGTAACCTGCTCGAGATGTGTACGACAAAACACAATTCAAACAGACAAGGATGGATAACTCTAAAATCAAGTGGTAATAATAAAGCAATTTTGACTGTGTTCTGGGCCAGAAATTATTCCCGATAATGAAAAATAATAGATTTCCAAAATTGACATCCAACAAATCCGAGCCCTGATGAGTACCTCCTCGACCCGAATCAAACACTTCTGACCCCCCGAAGCCATCGAAATAGTAATTGAAAGGAGTTTTATCGGATTGAGTACCTTTAAGTATTCTGGATCTAATCCAGGTTTTAATTGACACATGGCATCGATAAACTTTTTTTTCTATTTTAATGTGAAATATGAAATGTTTAGAATTATGCTCTGTGTGTGATTACAGTATTGAATACATGCAACTTTTTTCATCATTTGTTCTTGCAGCCGGCTTTAAAGCAGCACATGACATTCTGGAGACAAGTTTATATTAACACGCACAATCTTAAGAAATGTGTGGCATGGTGCGCTTTGTGAGATTTCAGTAATTAAAACATGTTTTGAATTAGAGCTATATGTGATAGGGCTAAAGCGGTATATGACATCCATAAGATAATTTTATATATATAAAAAAAAAAAAAAAGTAACACAATTTATTGTGAAACGTCTGGCATGATGCGCTTTGTAGAATTCCAATAATGCATATGTATTGATTCATTTAGGCATAAAAAATTAAGGTGGAACGTGACAATTTTATATAATATGATAATAACACGCCTTCTTTACTTAAGAAACATCTTGCATGTTGCACTTTGTAAGATTCGAATATGATATCCATGAGACAATTTTATATAATACAAAAATGTGTCGTTTAAAAAAAAAAAAAAAAAAAAAAAAAAAAAAAAAAAACATCTGGCATGATGCACTTTGCATGATTCATTCGAGCATCTATGATTTAGTAAAGCGACGTTTTATTTTCATGAAACTTTTTTCCTATTTTAATAAGATTTTAAATAAAAAAAAAAACAAAAACAACAACCTTAAGCATCTGGTATGGTGCTCATCATTCTTTCTTCCGGCCAGGTTTAAAGTGGTACATGAAATCTATGAGACAGTTTTAAGCAATGGCGCACTATCTTAAGAAAGTCTGGCTTGATTCGCTTTGTTGGTTTCAAATAACACATATTTGTTGATTGATTTGTCCATCCAGAATTAAAGCGACGCATGTCATTCATGTAAATTTTTTGTATTTTACCGCAAATTCTTAAAATGTCTGGCATGATGCTATATTTGATCGAGTATTATTTGTATACAATCAGTTATTTTTTATCATTCATTCTTATAGGCAGGGTTAAAGTGGCACATGTCATTCAGGAGAGAATTTTATATAATAACGCGCTGTCTCAAGCAATGTCTGACATGATTCGCTTTGTAGGATTCCAATAGTACATATGTGTTGGTTAATTTGTGCATCCAGGTTTAAAGCGACATGTTCCATTCATGAAATTTTTTGTGTTTCAGCGCAAATTTTCAAATGGTACATCCGGGTTAAAGTGGCACATCCCATCTATGTTTTATGTAATTATGTATCTAATGCATACAGCATGGGTCTTCATATTAGTAAAATTATTTCTAATACTGAAGTAGAGTATCTTATTCACAATTTTGAAATTGCCATAAACAATTATAATTAATGCTGTCAACTTCCGACTCAACTATAGTATAAAGTTATCAGAATCGATTAATTGCCAAAAGCAATTATAATTACTACTGCTGTCAAATATAGTGTAACTTTAGTTGCCCAAGGACTGTTATATATTAATATTTTATTCATCGTAATTTGGTATCGAGACTGACGGTCAACATTTGTCGACTATTTACCGCATGGGGCACTTGTATATGTTCAGCGAAGAGTGCACACATATCTGAAATTGAAGTTTGCATTGAGTCAAACTTGCATTTCATATAGGTTTATGCATTATTATATACAATAGAACATATATTCAGCATATTTCAAGCATATTAAGTGGTACATATATTCAGAAGTATTTAACATTTCACATGGTAGATCAAAACATCATGTGTACATGTATATGGAACACTACATGTACTTATATGTCAGATAATTTGTTTATCTGCTTAATTTTCCTGGTTTTGTCTGTATATTTGATGTAGATCTTGCCACCAACAGACCAGGCATCATCAACGATAGCTAATTCTTTGGCATTCTTAAGCAGAGAACTGTTCACATCGGTCAGGTCTTCCTTTATGACTAGTTTCTGACCTTTTAATGTTTTGCGTTCCGCAATCACAGAGTTTTTTGTCCTTCTAGAAATAAAGTTACATATGACACTTCTTGGATATTTCTGATCCGATCTATATTTGCCAATGCGATGGGCAATACTTATGTCTTCCTGTCTGATGTTTTTCAAATAAAGTTTATACTGGATGATTTCAATGACCTTTTTCTCACATGCATCTACTGATTCACCACTGTCGTCCTCAATTCCAAAGATCCGTATTGTGTTTTTCCTCGTTTGTTGCTCAAGTCGGTTATTCTTTTCCTTCAGTGCATCTATTTCGGCTTTCATACCTTCAATATCAGTGTCGCGCTCTTCGATTTGTTCAGCCATTTCTTTCATTTCACCATCCATCCTGTCCATTCGCTGTTCAACATCAAACATTTTCCCAACACACTCATCTTTCACATTGTCCAACTTTTTGTCAAATTCAGACTTCATTTGTGAGATTATGGTGTTCATGTTTTCAGTTTTCACTAAGGGTTCTAGGCTTTTGTCCAGGTCAGTTTTCGTAACCATGTTATCAAGTTTGGCATTGATTTCTGACAAAGCCTTTGCTAAATTAGTCTCTGGTGTCGTATCAAAGGATATTTTCTGTTGCATTCCCTGCCCAATTTTGGATGTTTTCCGTTTCTTTGGAGGTACAGCATTGGGTTTTGATTTAGTCGATTTACTAGGGTCAGGGTTCATACTGTCGTCCCCACTTGCACTGGATGTGGAGCTTGCTGGGGGTCGTTTCTCAGCTGGCATGGTGAACCGTATACAGCTGGTATACGAGGTATCACGAAAATAGGAGAGATCGATATTTATATCGTTATTTCTCCTGGTCGGGTTCAAACTCACTTTTGGAACTTAGCTTGTCTGTGGGTGCCAAACTCTGCTTACGTGTGGTATTTAGTTTCAGTCGATCGGTCGAGTATAACAGATAGTTTAGAGAAAAAAATTATGCCCGCCAAATATCGTGTTGTTGTTACGCCGCCATGATCGGGTGATGTGATCGAACAGGGAGCAGTGTTAACACCAGCCTCACTCACATCTATCAGAGTGTCAGTGCGTGTTCATCACAATGTGAGCCAAGCTCCCATCAGTCGATCTTACAATATTACGAAGGACAGAACATTTCGTGACTGCCAACAATATGTTTACGACGCGAAACAAGATGTATGTGCGAAGTAACAATCCAAAACCAAAACACGCGCTATGTATAAACGATGGTGATATGAGAAAATGGGCTCATTCGAAATGTTCGAATTCTGCAGATACACCCATGTAAACATTGTGGTTCTACATATGCTACATGTCGGCGGGGCCGGGATGGTTGGGTGAAGATGACCAAGTATACTGAAGTCACCAAGAATCATCATTGTTGGCAAATCAGGGCGAGGTTGGCTATAATGATCAACGCATGTACGACCATGGAGTATCCATAATCCATGAAGATTGCTAACGACAATTCCGAGCTCCAAAGTTGACATACATTCCAGAGTATAATTGGTTTACAATATCCCATCAGAAAAAAACATGATTTTGACGGCAGCGTGAATGCTCGAAAATGTTCAATTCTACATTGGGTGTAAATGCAGTTCCCGTTCAGAGCATTATAATGTGTATGTCACGGTGGTTACTTATTACTTATGCACTAATGCATGTAATGGCAATATAAATACAGTAACTGCTTCAATTGATTTCCTTTACAATCACCGTGGCATAACTGCTGAAGCTATGTGTTGTATTCCTGACGCTGCTCCTCATTCTAATATGTTTAGCATCGCCGGCAACTCGGATTGAGTAATAACCACACCTCGTGATCCACCAGTGGGAACAGTGTACAGCATTGAATTTTCTGATGAAGTTACCAGTAGTTCTACTGACCAATCACCAAGCAATAACCAACTGCGTCTGTGGTCGCTAATATGCCATCAGGTTGATAGTCGTTCATGGAGGGCCGTCAATATAAAAATAACTGATTTGTTAGGGTTTATTAACGGCCCGACATGAATGCTTAACAGCACGAGTGCATATTATCGCCAATAGGCCCGATGGTTGTAAGTCATTCCCCAGGGCCGTTAATAAACCATAATGTCCGATACGATCATGTTGTTACTACTATTACCACATATGTGTGGACATTTGACCCAATGGAACAATGAAGTAGGCCTAGAATATTATCCTAGATTAAGAGAGAGAGATATTTCCAAGAACATGTATATAACTAAAAACCAGCATTGCTCTTGAAGACAAGTGACAAATGTTTGACAGCTAAAGGTATTTATGCATATTTACGCTTGAGTTAATAATTAAACCATATGGCGTGAATTATAATCATAAAAAAAAATTTATTGTGAGGAAAATATGGTACATTTTCCCATTATTTTCTTGAAATAAACACGATAAGTCTGATGTTGATCGGACGTACCTCGCGTGTTAATAAACGAGATCTAACTCCCGGTCAGTTGCCGGGCTGCGGGCCGATAACGAACAGAGCTTTTCATTATCGGCCCGGTGTTTTTGTAACAGTACGCTATTTGGAATTCCCCGAAAAACCTTCCAATAGCCCAGAGAACGCCCTATACAGTGGTAATAATAAACCATACCTCCATCCATGTTATTGTTACATTAGTTGCCCCCGAAGAAATATTGACAACCTTTGGATGTGATACCGGTCACTAACGGCGTCTCGTACCGCTTGTAGGCCATCGGACTATTAATCAATCATGTCGTGTCCCTAAAATCATATTTATGTTATATGGCACTGTTGATAATATGTTATGTAGCGTGTCTGATCAGCTAACACGACTGACATGTTACGCCCCACCCGCACAGTTGAGCAATCGAGCTGAGGCCGATTGGCTGTTGGGTGAACATGACTAATATTGTGCGTGCCGCGATCCCAATTGCTCAGGTCTGCGGGGTATGCGAGGATATTGCTCAGCAAAGCAGGATGGCAAATTGTGTCTCTACATCAGTTTGTTAAGGCCAAATTATTCTCGTTCAAATGGTGATGTATGTATAACTCAACCTGGAATAAACCAAGAATATATCAGTCAGTTCGGAATGTGAATTATTGCAACTACATGGATGTGGGGCATGTGTCTATGGTGATAGAAAATCACGTGATAACAGCCTGGAATCATAGAGTGCTGAACCAGCCTGCGGGGAACACGAGTCGCGAGCAATATAAACTCACCAATTAGACGCAGTGATAGTAATGCACTAACAGTCAGACAAAGAGATGCGTGAAAAGTAAATGGCTGTAAGCCTATTGGTCGTATGGAGTTTCCAACATAATACTGGTGGTGCAAACTGAACGGGTGGTCTAATTTCGTGCAAATTGAGCCATAATAATAATAATACAACCGTAACATGGAAACGACATATAACGCCAATCGTGCTTATATATCGGCAAAAGTATGTCATGGTCATAATACTCTTTGACCCAAAACATACATCTATTGCACCGGATCTTTATGATCAAGGTAAAACAGCTCTCTGTACAACACCACACGGCATTGCTATTGATGTATAATCAATCTCATGTTGTTTTGCATATTATATATGATTTCGTTTCGTTATTTCACTACCACATTTCGCAGTGTGGATATCTCATATGTTGCCAAAAACCAGAGCCTCCGCTGGCTTTATGACCTGTCATAAATAAACAAATATTTGGATGTGTTACCTATCCAAATTAATTTCGTGTTCGTATAATGTTAACAATACTCAAGCCGAAACATTTATATAAAATATAAATCACGATGTAACGATTCGTGTATAATCATCAACCCCGTTGAAGCAAGTTTGAAGCTATTGTTTTATTGGAGGCTGAAATTACACGGATGGATGTGCCATGAAATAACGGTATTGTATTAGAATAATTTGTAATATTGAGAAGTTTATTTGAAATTAGGGATAATTGTGACGGATATCAGTACTAATTCAGTATATTGCTAAAGACTAAAAGTTTGGTCATTATGATACTATCATAAATATACTGTACATAATTACCTGTTTAATCAAATAAATAGTATGAAACAGATAAAACATATCTGCATCCCTCATCTCTTGACAAATTATATTCACTAATAAACAAATTATTTTGTTTATCTGACCTATCACATTTTCAGACAGCTGATGTTTGCACAACGAATGTTTTACAGGTTGCCCAGAGTCACCGATTGGTCTCACAGTTCACAACATAACTCACACATCAGCGATTATCAACTGGCAGCCTCAATATAATAACGGAGCTGATCAGCATTTCCTGGTGTATGTTCAGAAACAAGGATCAGATATGTGGCATCTAGTCACCAGTGAAACAGATAATCATGAAACATGGATGTCTGTGTATGTTCGGAACATTATTCAAGTAACGCAGTACAGTGTGAAGGTCGTTGCTGTGAACAAGTACAATGCTGAGATTAAGTGTGTCGAACCCCATGCTCTGTCAAATTTTACAACAGCAGTCGCTCCAGGTGGGGATACCATTTTATCACACATCTAATGATAGATTACTTGTGAAATTAAAAATTATATATACAACCTAGGCTCATCTAAACTGTTCATATTTAAGACATGAGTGTAGTTATGAGTGTTGTATTGTTTATACTATCGAAATATATACCAAGGGCAAGAACAGAGCATGGCCAATAAGACACATTGATATACATTGTTACTAGGATGAACGCTAATATATGAGGAATATGGTGATGTGTTGTTTTGTCCACAAAAATCAGACTGTGTCACTGGTATAGTATTGATAGGTACATTATTATCTGGTATGTTTTCCCAGGGGCGGGTGATAAACATCCTGCATTCGCCCACACGTAAATCATACCATAACAATATACTCTGGTACAGCACAGGGCCCATACGTCAGTATTTGAACCATTTGAAGTTATTACTGGGAACCTTAACATAATACAATGAGGTGTATAATATAATAGTTCAAAGTAACGGCTATTCATCCACTATGTGTTGCACAGCCGGTGAAATTCCTAAATCATAGTTATTGTGGTCGACTTTTTTAGAAGATTTCGCTTGGTGTCAAATACATTCATAACATTTCACCGGGTGGTCGAGTTACGTTTGTCGACTCATCAAACATGTAATCGTGCTCTGACTGTTACACAAAGTAGCCTACAAATGTCTGCAATATATGTGGGTAAGGTTATGGAAATGTGCCAACCGTTTATCTGGAAAGTAAAGCAAAATATACTAGTTTCATAATATTGCGATTGCTATCGCGGAAGCTCGAACCAACCAGGAAACTGTATCATGTGCCAGTTACATATCCACGGTGGTAGCGCGCTTTAACGTACACACGTTTCTTTGCAAAACAGACAGACTACTAACCCGATGGCGTCCCTAGTACAATGTGATCCCTTTTCATGCACGATACAATCCGATGGGCAGTAACAAGGAACTAATCCTGTACTTGAAATAATTTTCGATCGGTTCGTGATCCTCATGGCACCAAATCGTGTAACATACTGGTTATTTGGCCCTGATAATTTGCTGTACTTCGGTGGGTCCTGCCGAATTGATATGACGACGGTGGTGAAACCGATGCCTTTAAGATAACGTACCATTATGTTTACTGAGTTATAATGCTTGCATTGTTTTTGGGTAATCTGAATGAATACAGGACAAAATATTGGCTATATAACACATTAGAAACATTTAAATGTATAACACACTCAACGTACATTATGAATATACCACGTTCAAACTTCATTATGTCTATATCACATTGAAACTGCACTTTATCTATATCACATTAAAAATCCATTTTGTCCATTATGCATTCCAAAACCTGTATTTCAATTATGTGAACAATTGCTGCGTTGGTTATTGCAATTTTGAAAAATAATCAAACTTTCTATTCTGGCCGTTTTGTGAACATTAGCGCAACCATGATTATTATGTTTCGATTTGCATATTTCTCAATATTATGTAAAGATACTGTCTTTTTTTCTCAGACCGCTCGAATTAGCCTAATATCGCGATAATGATATCTTCGGAAAACAATATATGTGCATAACCGCATCAGTGTGCCTCACCATCCATCACCATAACAATCCGGCAGGACCAACTAACGTTGTAGCCACTTAATCAGGGATGGTTACTGGTAACTAGGTGACAATACAAGGTCTGATCGATTCTCCAAACATAGCTTAACCATTTGTACTAAATTGAGGTGGTCACGTCGATCGTTTTCCTTGACATGTTATCTGAACATTTTCAAAGGGATAACTGCTCGACAATGGCGTTTATTACAAAATGGGTCGACCAACCAGGCTTTTGTCGACGGTTGTACATGTTTCATGGTGTTGTTCTGTTCCAGAAAATGGTGCCAACCTGATTCACATTATAGGAGGTGCTGTTGGTGGAGTTATGTTTTTCGCTGCAGTCGTTGTTATTGTCCTCGTGTGTCTACGAGGTATGTTTCATATAAAATGAAGCAATGTGGGATCATCGAAATATGTAGTTGGTCGGTGTCATTTGCAAATATGAGTGCATACTATTTAACTTATGTTGTTTAGGCAGTGGTGTGTGTACATTTATTTACATATAGTCATCAATGTTTCTACAATTATCTTCATTTGTCTGATATGATGAAGTTGAACATATAGGTATGTAGGTGATGGCATCTTACAAGAAAAACCCGTCCCTTCCCTCCTCGAACAAAATGCATGTGTTGTAAATTAGTAAG
Source organism: Siphonodentalium dalli (assembly GCA_032622095.1). Lineage (NCBI taxonomy): Eukaryota > Metazoa > Mollusca > Scaphopoda > Gadilida > Siphonodentaliidae > Siphonodentalium > Siphonodentalium dalli. Next base: position 11,342,774 of record CP136068.1, read on the forward strand.
TACACTGGCTGTTTCTTCTAACAAAAGTTATATACTTTTAATAATTATCATTTGCAAAATTAAAATAGGATAGTTTGATGCTTCTCTAACATATTGCGAATGCATGGAATAAGTAGGTAACAAATGTTTGCATGCGCATGTGACTAAAAAGATGTCTATGCAAAATTGGATGTAATTTATTACACCGTGTGCATGCGCAATCGCATTGATAAATTGCATGTATCTATGTCATCGATCCTAATAGAAACTATTTTAATTACAGGAACGAGAGCTCGCAAGGGCATTGTCAAGTGAGTATCCACACGCCGTAGGACTGACTGTCTTTGATATGTTTCCATTAATTGCCGTTAACACGGTTTCCATTGTGCGTTTGTCAGAAAGTCAATGTGGTATTGTTTTTGCATTGTAATACTATTCGTTGCGTTAAGTATATTTCATCGTGATTTATCTTATAATAAATGGGTTGGATTGCAAATGGCAGAAACTCACTGAAGGTCCCTATTGCAATACATGGTAGAATTACACTATTTGTAAACATAATGACACTGACTTTACAAGTGTTGTATATACTTAAACCCTGTGTATTACATTGTCTATCATGTCACAAAACTGGAAGAAAGACTGCAAAAATAAAAACTATAATACAGATCGCAACCAAATAAATCTTATTTTCCCTTAAACATATGAGACATTTTACATATAATACACGTAAAGGTACTCAATCCGATAAAAACTCCTCTCAATTACTATTTCAATGGCTTCGGGGGTCAAAAATATTTGATTCGAGTCGAGGAAGTCACCCATCAAAGCTCAGATTTGTTAGATATCGATTTTAGAAATCTATTATTTTTCATTATCGGGAATACTTTCTGGCCCAGAACTCAGTCAAAATTGCGTTATTATTACGTCTTGATTTTAGAGTTATCCATCCTTGTCTATTTGAATTGTGTTCTGGTGTACCTATCTCGCGCAGGTTACGAAACTGACGGTAATTATTAGTACTCATCTCGAGAAACTAACAAATTTCAAAAATTAATATCTAATAACTCTGAGCTTTGTTTGATGGGTTCCTCGACTCGAATCAAATAGTTTTTACCCCCAAAGCCAAAGAAATAGTAATATAAGACACCCTCTGATCGGATTGTTGGAATCTGTTGAGATGGGGACCCTCTGTTCGGATTGAGTACCTTTAAAACAAATGGTAAACAAGTATAATCCTTGTAGACCTACCACTACAGCTTCCGAGATAACGCTATTTTTAGACATAAGATAAATAGTGATAATATCATATGGTATTATATAATTTTATAATATGCATGGCAAAAAGAACAAACGCGCCGTTATTTGAGAACAGCACCAAGACATACAACGGGTTAACGCATTACTAAATAATTGTTCATATGCTGCAAAAACTGTATGTTCGGTAGGTATGTAAATATACATGTTTAGTTGTATCTACAGTGACAAAAAACTAGCACAAAATGCAGTGCTAACATTATTATATTAATATCATTGTTATGGACCTGACCCAGAAACCACGTCTGCACCATTCACAACAGTGGTTGAATTCTAGTATTATCCACAAATGCAGTAAGAACCATACTATCATCTTTTAGAGACAAATGCACTACACAGAGTATACCCGCAAATGTTGCTTTCCGCTGAGGTTTATATATATTTGTTTCTTTCCTCCACCAATGAATAGTTACAGAAAACACATGAAATAATAATAATAATAATAATAATAATAAATTGCAATCAACTAACAAATAGCAATGCATTTATTTATAATCAACCACAAACATATTTCGAAGGGGTGAAAACAAATTAATTCGAAATAAACAATGAAAAGAACAAACAAATATAATAACCAAACAAGTGGTATATATAAATTTACTAACTGCGATAATAAGAACAGTAATAAGAAAAGAAATAGAATCAACAAAAAGATAAAAATTAACAAAAACAAAAAGAACAAACGAAACAAAAACTATATCAGAGGATACAAGCAAAACTGAAATCAGTGCAAAATAAGAAGCTAAGAAATTACAAACAAATTGAAACTCAAATATATGCGCAAGGTCATTGCATGACTATTACATCAAGACTGTAATCTAAGCTGTGTCATTTACTGCCCACATAATTATGATTTATAATTGGTGTTAATGTCGACGCGTTGTTTTGCAATAGTGAACGTCGTGTATATGACTGTCAAACAATGGGAAGACATTTAGGAATGGTTCAACATGTACTCCAACTTCAATATGTGTACAATGCGTACTGGGTGCAGAACATCTAACATTCATTTGGGAATGATGGCCACCGTTGAGGTAACAAGCATGAAACCTTTTACACACACTCTAGGTTAGGTAAACAGCGCTGTAACTCAACCTATTGGTTTATGTTTTTATACAGTCCAATAGCTCCAAGCGACTCCGAGACTGTGAACGGTGATCAGACTGAACGAGATCGAGGATTGGATGGCGTCGATTTAGACAATGGTAACGTCCAAGCTGCATCAATGTATACTGACTGCAAATCTTTGGGTGAGAATTTTCTGTTGCACTACAAATCTTACATTGGAAATGTACTGCTGTACTACAAAACTACCAGTCAGAGTTTAATATTGTACTAAAATCTACCGTAAGCATTACATTCATAATACAAATCGACCAATGACAATTTATTATATGCATACCAATATATCGGGATAATTTGCTGTCGTAATAATGTAAAGCACACTGTGTTCAAATACGCAACACGTAACCGCCAAATCCGCAAACACATCGGAACTACATTACGTGTCCAATATCACGAGCCAAAAACAAATTATTCTGACAAATGGTAGTGTGCCTTCAAAATAAGTCTCTTCGGTCCCCATGCACGCCAAATAAAATCTAATCATTTTGGAATGAGCCCCTGCCAATTCCCATGTCACTCCAAAATTCAATTTATACCTTTAAAACAGAAACGGTGTCCATTTTGACGTTAACTTCCGGAAAAAGAAATGTCAACTTGCTATGCTCCATGACTGAGTATGGTGTGCAATAAAACGTAACAATTTAGCTGGGCGGCTGTGCCGTATACAAAGATTAAGGGGCAGAACCCAGTCAGGTTGTAATTCACGGACACCCGAACCGTACTTCTAGACATTCACGCCAACTGTACATCAGCAGCCAAATATCGATTTGTCAACCATTTTATTTGTCAGTTTCCCCTTTGACTTCCATGACCGAAATCGCCTATCTACCTGACCATGTGCAGAGAAACAATTGCGGCATCCGCCAGCCTGAAGTGGTCCAGAGCGCTGTATGGTATGAATACCACCATTGATAAATCATGGTATATGTTAGGACCTTCGCCTTTGTAAATTTCCGTCAGACCCAGATGTGCACCATAATGGAAGAAATCCGCGACGACAACCTTTGTTTGATGAAAGATTTGTATTCGCATAAGTCTTGATAGTGGGAGCAATATGAGTGAAAAACACATTTCCCTTCTCAGCACTAGTCTCAGTTCTACCACATATTAATGGGAGAAACCACTTTTCCAACCGGCCCTAGTAATATTGGCTCCGGCTACCACCATCAAAACCACATGGCCGAGGCATTACGGCGTGATTATTCACTTTCACATCTTCATCAAACAAAAAGCGCGCATCTGGAGATGTACCATGCCGCAGTTTCTCAATTTAAAATGTCACAAACCCACCATGTTGGCGACACACACCGGTACATCCAGCCTGGACACCGCTCTCGGCCGTCTGCGTATCTCGCCTGTACAGCTTTAATGGGCGCCTACTATACTAATACCTTAGGTGTCCAGGTGGTGTGACTCCGGTATGGACCGTCTCCCAAGCGGTATAATTATACTTCCAGTGTTTTCGTCAATATATCTGCACATGTCAAGTAAAAGTAGGATTCCGAAGGTTAGTATAATATGAGTTGCTCACGGGGATGAGGACCTGCCACCTGCAAATGAGTCGTTGCATTGACTGTAATATACGGTCCGCTCATTCAACCCAGTGGTCGACCATCAGACAGGGTGTCTCAGAAACAAGTGGTATACATTTCTGGTTACCATCACCACTGTTCATCCAAAAATATCTGCCTGGTCTATCACTGATGGTCGACCACAACAAAAACTCCATCTGAGATGCCAACCCGTAATCATGGATGTCAACATGTCCAACATGGCTTATATGATTACTATCGCCGGTCTAAATGAAGTGGGAAGCCCTCAGTGTGTTAACCACGTGGTGTCGCCACGAGGGCGCCCAACTTCAGCTGCTCTAGTACGCCAACTGTATTGGGACCAATTGTCGTCCAACCACCAGGGCAATTGTGAGCAGCCAGTCACCTAGATATAACATTCTACAAACGTCATCCTATCAAAAATGAACACCGATCATGCAAGGTTGGATCGCACACAGGATGTACCAAACTTGCATAATCGGTGTCCTTTTTTTATCGTATGACGTTTGCAGAATTTGATATATCTATGTGGCTGGCTGTCCACAACTGCCCTGGTGGTTTTTATTTGGGTTATGCATAACGAAAATTTGCGAAAAGCAGTAAGCATACATTTCTCACTTTGGCATCCCTGGGATAAAATGGTCATGGAGCACACATTGGTCAACAAATACCTTGGATAGTAAGGGCTACCAATGCATTTGACTGACCGTGTGCTCCATGACCATTTGCACTGAGGGATGCGAAAGTGTGAAATGGATGCTCACTGATTCTCGTAAATCTTCGATCTACATAACCCAAATGAAAACACATTGGTTACCAGCTACATTGGATTCCAAATATATCGCTAGCCTATCACTTGTCGTTGTATTGCAGCACCAGCAATTTACCGATAAGAATGTGTTGTGTACATACCTACCGTTATAATTTTATGTTTTATTACAAATCAACCGGTAGTAATCTGCAATATATTAGAGAGCAACCGTTGGAAAGCAGCATCTTTCTGCAAATGTACAGTTGATAATCTAATGTCTCTACTACACTTATACTGCTGACAATTTACTGTCTATACTACACATAATATGATCGTACGTCACACATAATGGAGCAACCATTGATCATTAAGTTCAATATTACAATAATTATAGGATGTTCCGTACAGAGTACTAGCCAGGTACTACATTTGCTACACCACTCGGATAAATGTCTGTGTCATCACACTAAAATACCATGATAGAACTTGGATTGATATATTCGTAATCGTATGTAGTCACCAATAGCCATGTTACTACCGTAGTACCTAACATTGCCCATCTAGTGAAATGTTTAAATCACAGGGCTATGTAACGTGCTCCGCTGTCCGTCCCTATTGCGCTGCCCATATACGCCGCTTCTATACAATATAATATACATCCTACCATTAACGTGAAGCAGGCGGGTATATATAAGCGGCGTATATGGGCATCACAAAAGGGGGGCGGACAGTGGGGCGTGTTATATGCCCCTGTGATTCAAACCCAGCATTAAAATCATGGTCATGATTAGTCTAAACATATGACTAAAGTTCGAACATCAGATAATAATACCTGGGAATCTGGTGTGAATTGAACTATGGTGGGGTCTCAAGCCTATCTACCCCTGCACGTCAGAACAAAATTATGCCATTATACGGCATAAGTGGCTTGAGAATGGAAGTGAACCATCATCCCACAGCGAATTCAACCAGGCCACCAGGTCCTCCATGTCTGCAATCACATTGCCATGTCAATTGGCACCGCGGTGTATTTGCCGTTCGGCTGCGGTGTCAGAGTGTGTAACTGCATTTGAGAACCGCGTCCGAACGGCAAGTACACTGTGGCCGAAAGGCAACTACCCTCACGGTCGAATGGCATGTACACCGTGGTTAGATTTTTGGTTTGTATTGTTTTTTTTCAGTTTGATGAAAGTACACCGTGGCAAATACAGCATGCCGAATGGCAATTACATCGTGGCCCAATTGTAGTTAGCAGGTGGAGCCACGGTGTAGTTGCTTTTCGGCCGCGGTGGCAATTCTAAATGATAAATGACGAGGATGACGATCACAAATGACAGCAACAACAACAACAACGAAGAAAAATACCAACTGATGACAAAAAATTACTGATGACGAAAAACAAATGGCCAACGACTAACACGATGTCGAACGATCGATGACGAAAAATTATTGATGACGAAAAACAAACAGCCAAAGACAAACACGATGTCGAATGAGCGACGACGAAAAATGTCTTGATGACAAACACATCGACCAAGGCCTGCAGGTTTCAAAATTATGTGTAACATATGGTACATATATATTTTTTTCACCTGGTTTGTGCTTAAGTAATTCTAGTTAAAATCGACGGGATATAATGTACCCTGCTGGAGAAAACAAGTTTGAATTTGACCTCGGTGCAGTTAGCATTGCCACAGCGGCCGTAATGCACTACACTGTACACTGCGGCTCCACTGGCTAACAACAGTTGGGCTGTGGTGTACTTGCCACAAAAAAAACACGACTGATGACAAATGAACAAAGGATGAAAACAAATGACCAACAATTAACACGATGACAAACTACCAAGAACGAAAAACGGCAGACGACAACCAAACACGAATCACGACAAACACACTGACTGTGACATTGACGACCAACGAATCAATCAGTAACCAAACATTAATCACTTGATATGAACGCATCTGTTATTTGCATTAGGGCATTTATCACTACTGTTATTCACTTTGACTTTATTAAAAGTTCAGCTAAACGTTATTTTGCAGCAAATCGCCGGAGCCTTCCTGCCATGTGAGTAACAATATCATATATCGCGATTCGTATTGAAACTGAGCAGATAGCAAAATATAACGGATGTACATATGTATAGCTCATGTGTTAAAGTAAATCATGATGCGTGGTTAGATAATTAATTAGGGAATTTATTATACCACAGAAAAAGCACACCAAGTCACATACTTTGAACCAATAATTTTTCTCCTCAAGTTCCTTGGTTTTAAAAGGTTTATTTCGAAGTATATCCTGCTTTGGTAACCTTCATTCACATTAGTATCTCGCACGAATCACAGTTAAGCAGATTGTGCATCATAAAGAAACATTGATTATAAATATAGCACTTCTCAATTTCCGGATATATACGCACGACAAACTATGTAGTTCGTCAGGTGTCAGTCAATGCTAATATGGTTGATAAGATGGTTATCTATCAACTATGGTTGAATAATGGGAAGAAATTACGGACAAACCTATACTCAATCATTTGTTCACGTTTCACTGTGTTAACAATGCTTACTGAATGTGAAATATTTAACCATTGATTTTGGGAATGAGCCGTTGAGGTAACATTTAACCCTTAACACGAATTATGTTTATCGAAACTGCGCTGTTAATCACCCCATTGGTTTATGTTTCCATACAGTCCAATAGATCCAACCACATACGAGATTCCGCTGACTGATCAAGATCAACATTACTGTGAACTGCTGGATGACGTCGTTTTAGATAGTGGTAACGTCCAGGCTGCATACATGTATAATGACTGCAAATCTCTCGGTGAGCATTTACGTATTATAAATATGCTGGGGATAGTTTACTGCCTTACTACAAATTTACCATAATAATATTAATAATTATATAAATCATTTATATAGCGCTTCATCCCTGGTGTATCTCGATCAACAAGTTTATAAATTACTGTTGTACTACACATTTACTGCTGACAATTTACTGTCGTACTGCAAATCTACCGCTAAGGATTTATTGTTGTACTATAAATCTACCAACAATAGTTTACTTTCGTAATACAAATTAATCCATTATTTTGTCGGACTACACACTAGCTTAGCTAGTGATCATGTATTGTCGTAATACAAATCTACTTAAACAGTGATTTGTACTACATTCTACCTGTAAGAAATTAATATTCTACAAACTATCTAAGTCCTACTGCAGTGCTACTGTTGACATTGTACTGTTGTGCTGCAAATCTACTGGTGATAATTTACTGTCGAAATACCCATTTACTAGTGATAATCTACTGTCAGACTAGCAATCTGCTTGTGAGAAAAAGTTTGTGTTGTACTACTCATCTACCGTTAAGAATCTACAGTCTTAGTACAGAGAGACCGTTGAAAATAACTGGCATGCTACAAATTTGCTGGTGATATTTTACTGTCGTATTGCAGATCTACATTTACCATTGCCCACGTCTTTCCTGCATTGTCGAGTTCAATCAAAATCATCACTGTCATTATTTCTACGAAAAGAATGTTAGGGCCGTCGTAATTTGTATGATGATGAATACCTAATTATAGTCGTATCTGCTAACAGTGAGTTTGTGAAACATCTCTATACATTTCATCGGTCCATTGGCAATCAAACATTAATAAATCAATAATCAAACAGTAATATTACGTCAATAAAACAGTAATTAGTCAATAATCAAACATTACATTAACCAAACGTTAATCAAAATATAAATAAAACATTAATCAAATAATCATCAAATAATCAAACAATAATCAAACAGTAATCGAACAATAATAACAAAAATAGTCAAACATTAATCACTTGATAGGAATACATTTTGTATCTGCATTAATGCACGTATCACTATTATTATTCACATTGGCTTATTTTAAAAGTTGTATTTTGTAGGAACTCTTCAAAGCCGTCCTGTCGAGTGAGTACACACTAGAAATCCGACTGTACATATAACCCACGTTGTCCACACTATAACATAACTTGTTTCAGCTAGATAATATGCTTAGAATTTCTTTATTTTGAGTCGATAATGTGTCGAAAATAAAAACGTTTAGTCACATTACTTACTTATAATGCGACGATTCTACGCATATTATGTGCGGGAAATGACACAAACAACCCAACTCACTACTGTTCAGGTGTATGTTCTTTAACATGCGTTTCCAATGTGACCCCGCCAAAACGAAAGAACTGATTATTTCAGAATCAAATAATCACATGGTGTACCCATTTCATTGTATAGGTCGATTAGGTGCGTATTTGAGCGAGGATATGTTGCTCACGTTGGTCAGTTTTCAAAGGATCATTTCAAAATATGCCCTGCTCAGGTGGCCCTCATTCACATTAACATATCGCACGAAGTATACTTATACAGATTCTGCATCATATACGAACATCTATATTTAAATATAGCATAAAAATGCCAGGAGGTACGCACACGACCAACTGTGTCAGTCAATTTTGGTATCGGATGTCAAATTTTTTATCTTATAACTACTACTAAACAATGGGAAGACAATATTACGAACGTTCGAGCATATAAATACATGAACTTTTTTATTCACATTTCACTACGTCTGCAATAATTGCGTATTGTGGAACATTTAGCCCTTGTTTTTTCGAATTTAGGCACCGCAGAGGTAAATCTAACATGCTTGCAAACGTGAATATAAATTGTAGCATTGTAACATTGTTACTCTGTCGATCAGCGTGTTAGTTTATATTTCCCTACAGTCCTATAGCTCCAAACACCTACGACACATTGAATACTGAGAAGACTGTTCGAGGTCGACAATACCACATAATGGATGGCGTCGTCTTAGATAGTGGTAATGTCAAGGCTGCATATATGGCTACTAACTGCAAATATACTGGTGAGAATTTACTGACGTATACTGCAAATTTACTATTTTACTAAAAATCTAACATTCCAAATTTAATGTCGTACTACAAATATACTGGTAAGAATTTAAGTGTGTACTTGAAATCTACCAGTAAGAATTTACTTTTGTTAAACAAATCTACTCGTGATAATTTACTGTCGGAATATCAGTCAATTGTTAGGAATTTGTTGTTGTAATACAAATATCCTGGTAAGAATCTATTAGAGTAATCTAAATCTACGTATGCATTTAATATTGTATTACTAATCTGCCGCTAAAACACTTTGTGCTGAGCTATAATTCTGCCGACAATAATTGTTTGTTGTGCTACAAATTTTGCTACAAATCAACTACTGAGAATTTACTGTCGTATTACACATCTACGAATCTCACTTCCCACGTGTTTGCTGCATGGCCGTGTTTTTGGCTCGACATAATTGTACGACGATGAATAACTAATTATGGATACATTTACTCGGACCATTGGCTACCAAACAGTAATAAGACGTCAACCAAATATTAATGAATCAATAATCAAACAGTAATAAGACGTCAACCAAACACTAATCAATCAATATTCATACATTAATCAAACATTAATCAAACATTAATCCAACGATAAGCAAACATCATTCAAACAATAATCAAATATTATTCAAGAAATAACCAAACAATAACCAAACGATAATGAAACAATGATCAAGCAATAATCAAACAATAATCACATGATACGAACGCATGTTTGGTATGTGCACGTAACACTATTAATATTCACATTGACTTATGCTAAACGTTGTATTCTGTAGATCTTCGGAGCCGTCCTGTCACGTGAGTATCAATGTCATATATCGCACCAAACAAGAATACCGAATGTTTGTATAACCCATGTTGTCTACATTAGACTTGCTGTACATAATTGCATAGTATTTGTTCACGCAACCACGAACATCTGTGACCAGGTAGCAAATACTGTAATCAATCACTTTGTTACTGGAATGTGGAACCCTCCCGTCAGCATGTTCTCCCGAAAATCCGCTCATTATCTGCTTATAATAGAACTAGTTTTAGATAGATAGTATGCTTAGAACCGCTTCATTTTGAGTCGATAATGTGCTGAAAATGAGAAAGTTTTAGTCACATTACCTTCTCATAATGTGGCGATTCTAAACCTATTATGTACGGAAAATGACAAAAATATGCCAACCCACACGTTCACGTTTATGGTCTTTAACATACTTTTTTTTATTGTGGACCTCGCCATATAATGAAATAACTAATATGACTCCATTATCTTATTATCTCAGAATCAAGTAACCACATTATGTACATATTTCAATTTATAGTTCGATTACGTGCATATGTGCGGGATTATAGCTTACTCACGTTGGTCAGTTTTCAAAGATTTATTTCGAAATATACCCTGCCTATTAGTCGGGGAGCCAATAAGGTCCACCTGCACCCCCCGATGATTACAAATAACCTTATTTGTATTGTTCCCTATGGTATCCAGATAAAGAATCCGAATTTCACCGAAAAATAAAGGTGGCCCTACTAGGTGCTAGAGCCATTTGAATCCAAGATGGCCGCCATTTCCTCTAAATCCGACCAGCTGTATTTAATCGTTGTAATAGATCGGTTGTTAGCAAAAGGCACAGAGAACATGTATGCCATTTTGTTGGTATGATGTCCTTCTTCAAAACGACGGCAAATAATTACGAAAAAATTCAAAATGGCCGCCGAAAAATGACGTCATATGCACGAAAATAGGAAATTTAATTAATATTTCGCCATATCTTCCATTTTGCTTCACATTAATCATCAGTAAATGGCAATATTTTTAAGACAGTCATCAAGCGTTATATTATAGCGTCATTTTAAGAAATTTTCGACTGACGATGGTTGCGTAATAGATACAGAAAGAGGATTTGAAAAAGAGGGGTGAAATTTTCGATTTATTATGCAAGACGATTTTGATAGTCATTTTATCGAAAAACCACACAGGCTGTTAATATAATGTCAACAACTATGGGCTTTATTTTATTGGACGGATGTTTTACTTCAATTGGAATGAAATTGGTGTAGAAAATTTCCAAAATGGCCGCCGAAAATATGAAAAATGGTAAATATTGCCCCAGGGTGTCCTGCAATGGCTTACAAGTTGTGGTTGATATATACAATTGGCTAATCTTTATTATATACATTGAATACTAACATGTCTGATGCACCATGGATCATTGTTTATATTGTAACCACTGACATCAACAGAAATATTGGATTTTTCTCTCACAAACTTGACATAAATATCGGCAAAAATTCACTTTTCAGGGTTGGACAATTTTTTAAAATTAAAATGCAACTATCATTGGTATCAAAGGTATTTTTTGTTTTGGTCTATCTTAAATGTGTCACACTACGGTGTTTATAGACCAAATTGCTCAAGATGGCTTCCAAAATGGCAACCAAATTTGTAAAAAGTTAACTTTTTACATATATCCCGAACATTATTATCTGCGTTATCCGACAAGGAAGCAAACTGTGATTCACTTGGTTAGTATACGTGTTAGCTAATTAACTGACAACTACGTTCTATTTTAATATCATGCTTGATGACTGTCTCAAAAACATTGCCATTTACTATAGATTAATGTGAAGAAAAATGGAAGATATGGTGAAATATTAATTAAATTTCCTATTTTCGTCCATATTACGTCATTTTTCGGCGGCCATTTTGAATTTATTTCGAAATTATTTGCCGTCATTTTGAAGAAGGACATCATACCAACAAAATGGCATACATTTTGTCTGTGTCTTTTACTAACAACCGATCTATTACAACGATTAAATACAGATGGTCGGAATTAGAGGAAATGACGGCCATCTTGGATTCAAATGGCTCTAGCACCTAGGAGGGCCACCTTTATTTTTCGGTGAAATCCGGATTCTTTATCTGGATACCATAGGGAACAATAAAAATAAGGTTATTTGTAATCATCTGGGGGTGCAGGTGGACATTATTGGCTCCCTGACTATGTTACAACCAATCACATTAACATATCGCACGAAGTATTGTTACGCAGGTCAGGTCGTCCATTATATACGAACATTGATTTGAAATATAGCAAAATTCAAATTTAAGTAGACATGCCCACGACCAACTTTGTAGTTCATCCGATTTCAGTCCATGTTAGCATCGGATGGCAATATGATTATGTAGTAACTGCTATAGAACAATGAGAAGTCAAATATGAACGTTTAAGTGTTACACTCCAATTATTCACGTTTCACTATGTGTTCAACGCTTACTGAATGTAACATTTAGCCTTGTTCTGGAAATGAAGGAACCCGCTGACGTGACATGCTTGCAACCGTTAATATGAAGTGTAGCCTTGTAAAACTGCTCTGTTAATCACCATATGTGTGTATATTTTCATGCAGTCCAATAGATCCAAAAACCTACCAGACTTTGAATAGTGGACAGACTGATCGAGATCAACATTATCGTGGACTGGATGGCGTCGTTTTAGATAGAGATAACGTCCAGGCTGCATATATGTATAATGACTGCAAATCTCTCGGTGAGCATTTACACTTGTACTACAATTGTTCATTGCTGAGCATTTACTGGCGTATAATACAAATCGCCTGAGTCGGTATTTCTTGGGGGAGAATCTGGATTCAGATTACAGATCACGATCCATATGACGTGGTTCAGTAAACGAACAGACCGTCATCGTTATTTATTCGTAATCTGATTTCAGTTTCTGGTTCCGTAATCGGAATCAGAACAATCATAATGTAAACAAACCGAGATTTCCCCATTTAAAAACACAATAAATCATAAGAATCCGTCCCGTGGGTACAAATTATTTCCGAATATAAACGATCCATATAAAGAATTATAAATGCGGAGACAAATTTGTATTGCCGAGTAAAAACAGGGAGAATTTTACTGAAATTAGTAAAATAATAATGTCATTAATTGTAACGCTGAGGGAGCACTTCGATTGATGACAAAGTTGAAGCAAATCCTTGTCAAATTCATTGTCACTTTCATCATCTTCATTTCATAATTCCACCCATTAAATGCCGCCCGAACGCAATATCGATTTCATATTCGACGGATACGTCACCATTGACCGAATTCACGTGAACCTGCATGGATATGAATGATATACTAGGATTATATTATATCAATGGATTATCAGATTCACGTATGACCTATCGAGTCTTATAGCAATTTCATATTTAAAATGTTGTGTTTCGTTAAATGTAGTCGTTTTGCACAAAAGCCTCAGTGTAGTACAGAGACAAGCATTTATTGACCAACGTGCTGTTCATTAGTTGGAAAATAAAGCTTTGTTGTGGTCTTGATGTCACAGGTGAGCTTCATTTCCTAATTGCACACACACACGTAATGCTTATGCTATCATGACTATATAATGGAAATGTCTGTCAATTTATTTGATTAAATACCAACACGTACAAGTTTTAGGGGCAGGGGTGCACCATCACATTTCCGGCCAACTGCTCCTCCCATTAGGGCCCTGCGAACCTTGTAATTTAGGTCGAACCGAACCTTGAAACCGAATCATCGTCTTGGTTTCGAATCGAACCGAATCTCGAACCTCGAACCCAATTACCGACCGTGTCATTGAAGAGAGTCCAAGCGACGTATTCATAATACTAGTAGCCAGTTAGAACGTATGTGGATCATTATAATAGTACAATCAACGTGTTATATACAAATTTATCGTATACGATATAAGATAATTACATGTTGAAGAATTATTTTATATTGGAGATGAATGACAATCCGATAAAACGTTGATTTTATGTTCCGTTTATGTCCATTCATTATATTACATAACCCCGATTAAAACAAATATCCGATTATCATTCTCCGTATATACCCGCGTCCGCTCACTGAGCATCACTCATGAAAAATCATAACTTATGACTTATTCTAACAGTAAGTGAGACAGATGTCTGATTGAATCATCGGTCAAGCTTCCAGTAGTACATATGTACAATGTAAACAACGCGATAAACGACGCATTGAACTCCTAACACACTGACAGCATGAACGCGCCACGTGGCATAACTCGGTAACTATTAACAGACCCGTCAATCTGTAACTGCGACAACACATGACAAAGATCAAAGCGTGCCGACGTCGCGTTGTAGCAATTAAGTGTCACAAGACAAAGCACATCGGGTTACATAATCATGTCAATCATTTATGCTCATAAACAATGGCCACACCTTCTCCTCACTGTGATTGGTTGACTCCAATTGTTGACACAGAAGGCTGCCGGAAATACCTATTCACTTTCAGCCAGTTTACGGAATTCAAAAAAGCTTGTTCGATCTGTATTCATCAATAATCATAACTTATTGTCTCGTTTGTTAGGTATAATTATGTCTATTAGTAAAGTTATATGGAGAATAAAACAAACTTTGACGAGGTAGAACTTTGACTGAGATAGAAATGTTATAGTTTTACTAATTAATTATCACGAATTTGACATGTCCGACTGGACCGTTTAGCGGGAGCGGAATAAAGTTATGCCAAAAGACCAGTTCAATGAAATATCACCCAGTTACCCCGCCCGAGTAATGATCAAAGTAATTATGTCCAATGTAAACATAAAATCATAGTATCACACAGTTGTATGTAAACCAATTAATAGACGGTATATAATCAATAAACAATTCCCAGTACGCAAAATTTGCCCATTTTGCGGGACTAAAGAAAAGGTTCGATATAAACGAATCCCGTCTAAGGTTTCGAACCGGACCGAATCATCACAGCGGTTTCGAACCGAACCGAACCTCGAACGGTTCGCAGGGCCCTACCTCCCATTGAACCAAACATCAAACAGGTTCGCAGAATTCCATTTGCACCCCTAGGAAATATCCAATCTAACATCCCTTATATTGGAAAAATCATACAATGAGAATAGTTACAACCTATATATGGTGTCAACTGTTGGAAATGTACCAAAATTCGAGGGTGGGTTCGAGACACCCAACTAACCGCTGTATAACTGAAAAGTTTCGTGTGTTCTCCAAAACGTCTTCGGAATTTGTTTCAGGAGATCTAGAGCTGTTCGAGATGCTTGCCATCATCAATAAACACAATTTAACTTGAACAAAGATGCGATTAAGTCGGATTAGCAGCTAAGTGGGTACCATGCATATACACATAGAAGAAAAGCCTGACTTTCACAACAACCGTTAACATTATTAATATAAGATACAAATGATACTTATGTCAAATACATGAGCCATGCTTGACGATGGGAAAACATTAAACATAGTATCAGAGACCACGTGGATTTTAAAATCTAACCTAGAATCCGTGTAATGTTGATTTAGCCCCGCGCCATAATCGATTTCGGATTATGAATACAGATTCTCCCACGAAATAACGAATCTGGTGATATTTTACTGTCGTAATACACATTTACTGCTAATATTTGCTGTCATACTGTCTACATATGATAATTTAATTTTGTATTAAAAATGAAACATTGATGATTTACTGTGGTACTACACATCTACCGATAATAATTTAATGGTGTACTATAAATCTACCACTAAGAATTTACTTGTATTACACATCTATTTGTAAGACTTTTATGTTGTACCACACTCATACTGGTAAGAAATTAATGGTGTACTACAAATCTACCGTTAAGAGTCTACATTCGTACTGCAGAGCGACCGTTGACATTTTGCTGTTGTGCTACAAATCTACTGGTGATAACTTATTGTCGAACTGTAAATCTACCAACAATAATCAACTGCTGAGATTTTACTGTCATAGTACACAGTTACAAATCGTACTACCCATGTGTTACTGTGTTGCCGTATTCAATAATTATAATCGTCGTCGCTCTTTTTTTTCCTCAGTTAAAATGGCGAGGCTAAATTACTTTTTAATTTCGGAGGACCTCCTTAATCTAATGGGAAAAGGATCGACAATTTTACCCGGAGACAAATAAGATCATTCTGTTATTTCACTCCCATAAAACGTTAGTGACATCATGACTGCTCTTGGTTTTTGTAAATTTAATAAGTATATGTTATGCTGTAGAGAATATGTCGAAATAGTAAAAGGAATCATAACTGAAACAAAGTAAGATATTTTTATCCTCACATGAGGAAAAAAGCAAGATAAATTGCTCCACTGGAACCGACTATTCCTCGACGCAGTGTTGCTTGATGTCAGAGCCGCCACTATATGATTTTCTGCAAAACGAAAACGTTAGTGAATGAAAATTGAGGACAATCTGAGAATAAAAAAGGCAAAAATTATTTCAGATCTTGAGCATCCAACATATAGCGCTGAAGAAATACAAACAATAATGGAAGACTCAGACAAATTGGAAGTCGAAATGGAAGCAATGATAAAAGAAACAATATGCGTAACCATGGTTAGATCTAGTGCAAAAAGGATAGAGGAAGGCGAAAAACCAACAAAATATTTTCTAATTTAGGAAAACCATGACCAACCTGACAGTCGAGAATGATAGTGCAATCACAAAAACCCGATATCAATTAAGAAGTCCGACATTTTTATCTGAACTTATACTCATATAGGCCAATGGACGATCACGATTTAAAATCCCTAATCTAAGCACCATTCAGGCCTGGAAATGGAAAGTTATTCTGCAGACAATCTATTTAACACCATTGTTGTAGCTAATGCGAAGTCCACTTCGGGCAAAAATATAGCAAGGTAGTACCTAGCATCGCTTATTGGTCTTACTTGTAAGTTGAACGGTGTTTGTTAAGATTGTCCGAACACATTGTGTGCCTTCAAATATTTTCTAATTGCATGTCGCAGGTAAAAACGTTGGCCAGGGCATAGCAGATCGAAACTATTCCATGTCTTGGGTTGACCGCATGAATATATTTCGTCTTTTCCTTTGTTTTTTCTTCTTTTTCAATACAAATACAGTGAGTTTGCGAAACATTTCTATACATTGCATCGGTTCCGTGGCAATCAACCAGTAATTAAACATTAAATTAACAATAATCAAACTTTATTCAAACGTTAACTACTTAACAAGAACCCAGTTTGGTATTTCATTAATGCATTTATCAATATTAGTATTATTCACTTAAACATATTTGAAAAGTTATGCTAAACATTATTTTGTAGCAAATTGCCGGGTCATTCCTGTCACGTGAGTAATAATATCATATATAGTGACTCGTATTGAAACTGTTATAGATTTAATATAAAACAATAGCGAATGTTAATATGGACCAAGTGTTCTACAATGAACTCATTACGCATAATAGCCTGCTGTTTGATCACGAAATCACGTATTCTACAATGAACCCACTGTACATAATTGCCTGTTGTCGGCTCACTAAATCACGAACTTCTTTGACCAGGTAGCAACCCATCACTGATTAATATTTACATAGCCATTGTCTTGAAGTAAATGCTGTTCCGTTGTGGTCAACTGTCAATTAGGAAATTAATTATACCAACCAGGGGAGGGGTAGTAAAACATTTGCAGGAAGGTATGCCGGGATGATGGGTGATCCGAGGGGCAAAAAACGCGTTGTTTACAACCTCATGCAATTTTTTTACTAAAGACCTTTTGTGCCCTTATTTGACATTTGTAACAGTTTAAAACATATTATAAGGATTTATAACCGCAAAGACACCATATTTATATTACTGTGACCTCATAATATGGGCCTTAGTGGAGATGACATTAAGCTATGGCACGTTGAATATGGGGCGGTGTGTTGAAAACAATCCTTCCCGACACCCTTTGTAAAGAAGCTTCGAGAAACGTAAAACTGAAATAAATAAACTTGTCTTGCTGTAACTAAAGTCTAGATCATTTTGTACATAAAAAAGAGCGAGCAACTGTCTCAAACATTAATGTCACTATCAATGGCTAGAATATAATGTGCATCAAGGCAATCAGTGATGAAATATCTGCATGTCTATCAACTCATATGATCGGTTACTCTCACAACACCTAAAATACACCTAAAATAAGTCCGTCATAGTAACTGCTTATCATTTATTATAACAGAGGTTGCTTCAGTAGACTAACAAAAGTGTTAAGGCATAATGCAAGATAATGGGCTGGTTAACAGACTAATCGGGAAATTGTTGGAAATTATGGAATTGTATGTATCCTGTACAATGACCAAATTTTGCATATATAAGTAAACTTGTTCTGCTGTGTAACTAATGCATAGATCATTGCGTGCATGGATAAAGAGCGAGTAACTGTCTGAAACATTAATGTGACTATAAATGGGTAGAAAATATTTGTCATCAATGCATCAAGCCAATCAATGAACTATTTGCATGTCTTTCAACTCAGATAATCTCCCACAAGACCTAAAGTATCCAAGTCGGGTATATTAGTGCTGTAACTGCTTGTCATATATATATATGTTACAGTCAATATGTCAAATCAGTCATTTGGCCAAATGCCTAAAATTTTCAGTCATTTGGTGAAATGCCTGTGACCGCCAGTCATTTGGCCAAATGCCTAAAAATTTCAGTCATTTGGCCAGATGACTGAAATTCACTGCCCTGAATTTGACAGTTTGCCTAAATGGGAAATTAATTTTTAGTCAATATGTCAAATTATGTATAAACATTACTTTTTTGCTTTGTTGATGAAGGAAGTGTCACTGTGAAGAGATCACACAAATTGACTACTTATAAGCCCATTACCTAATACTGAGCTGTCAAAACACCCTCAGCTAAGCCCATGTGTTAAAATTGGTGTCAGGTTAGTATACCAGGTAGATCATATCGGAAGTTGATGATGCAACACATTACGGAAATCATCACTGAAGGCAGTCAATTTCTTTGATTATTATTAAATACAGTTCAGTCATTGTTGTTTTGTTAACTTATTATCCATTTGGGTTTGTCAAAATACTTAAGATAACACTGGTTAGTTGTAGGTGAGTTATGTAACTGCATGTTATTATAACACATCAGAACCAACAGAATGTCATATAAATACCTGTGTCATTTTACTTCCAGTATCAGTTGTCAGTATGGAGCTTTCAGTAGAAGATACGTTCACAAATGAGTTAAATAAGAAATATGATTCTCTGAAAAAGGTACTTATACCAAAACCAGAGTACTTTTCGTTGATAGATGAACTGAAACAAATAAGTGGACAATCATCATCTAAGTCGCACCATGCGTATTATCTGCTGTCCAAGTATGAGATTCTTCAATGTGGTGATGTTGAAAAGTTGATAAGACGTCGCAAAACCAACGATGACCCAATAGAGTATTTCGTGACCATCGAAGAGACATTTGATGTTATCAAACGTGCCCACATTGCTACTGGCCATGGTGGCCGCGATCGGATGTTGAAGGAGTTAGGCAAGAAGTATGCCAATGTAACCAGGGATTCCATTGAGCTGTTTAAGTCAATGTGCATTGACTGTCAGCGAAAACGTGTTCGACCGATGATAAAGGGTGTGGTTGTTAGGCCGATTTTGTCTAAAGAGTTCTCCGCTCGTAGTCAAGTTGACCTAATCGATATGCAGTCGCTACCGCATGGTTCTTTCAAATGGATTATGGTGTATCAGGATCATCTAACAAAGTTCTGTGTTATCCGCCCACTGACATCAAAACGAGCTTCTGAGGTTGCCTACCATCTCTTGGACATATTTCTGTTATTTGGTGCGCCGCATATTCTACAGAGCGACAACGGTTCAGAATTCACAGCTCAAATAATTTCTGATTTGAAGGAGTTGTGGCCAGAGCTAGTGATAGTACATGGTAAACCACGTCACCCACAAAGTCAAGGATCTGTTGAACGTGCGAATTATGACATCAAAGACATGCTTGTCGCCTGGATGAGTGAAAACGATACCGCTGATTGGACTATTGGCATCAAATTTGTCCAGTTTCGTAAGAACTCAAGTTTTAATGCGGGCATCAAACAGTCACCCTATGCAACCGTATTCGGTGTCGAAGCCAGAATCGGTTTGACATCTTCGTCATTGCCACATGAAGTCATTCTGAAACTACAAACAGAAGATGACTTGCTTTCAGTTCTATCCAACCGTTCAGCTCAACCAGAAACGACGACTCTTCAACCAGAAACGACGACTTCTCAACTAGAATCAATGACTACTCAACCAGAAACGACGACTCTTCAACCAGAAACGACGACATCTCAACTAGAATCAATGACTACTCAACCAGAAACGACGAATCCTCAACCAGAAACGACGACTTCTCACCTAGAATCAATGACTACTCAACCAGAAACGACGAATCCTCAACCAGAAACGACGACTCCTCAACTAGAACCAACGACTGCTCAACCAGAAAGGACGACTCCTCAACCGGAAACTACGACAACAGAAACTACGAATCAACTAGAACCAACGAGCAACATAGCCAATAAAAGACGACTTGCAATTGCAGCACAGCAGGAACAAGCCGAACGTGTGGTAAAGCGAAGCCGGGTGATTCTGAAGGATGGTTCCGTTGGTGACAACGTGGCAGTTCCCATTCCATCTGTTGACAGGGGACGTGGTGATCCAAGAAACATTTTAGGTGTTATCACAGCTGTAGACAATGGACAATATACCATCGGTTGCCCTTCAGGTATTTTGAAGGGAAAATACAGTCGACACCAGTTTGATTTATGTCCCCAGCGGCTTCTGAGTGAATCGGACATCAACAGTGATAGCAGTGTGTCCCTTCGACAAGCCAACAAAAAAGAGTCTCAACACGGTGGTCAGGGTTTCTTGAAGTGCAATTGTAATGGACCCAAGAGATGTAAGAGTAAGCGATGTGCTTGTTTCAAGAATAATGTTTTATGTAATAGTAGATGTCACAACAGTGTCAATTGTTCTAATAAATGATAATAGTATGTGTCACATAAGCATGATGTGTTAAAAATTTTGTGTTGCATGTTTTGATTATTCATTTTTGTTATAATAAACATAAATAAATATGAAATATCGTTCAGTTATTTTTTTTAAAAACCCATAAATACTCGTCAGTCATTTGGCCAAATGACTGGTGGTCAATTTCAGTCATCTGGCCAAATGACTGAAATTTTTAGGCATTTGGCCAAATGACTGGCGGTCACAGGCATTTCACCAAATGACTGAAAATTTTAGGCATTTGGCCAAATGACTGATTTGACATATTGACTGTAACATATATATATATATATATATATATATAAACAAGTAGGATCTGTCCCGATTTTTCTCTCAGACCCCTGGACCGAGTTCAACCAAATTTGGTGTGGTGACTCGGGGTACTTTCGTGGATGTTATAATGGTATTAGTTTTTCAAACAATTTTGACTAAACAAAAATAAAATAAAATTGGTTTTGTTAAATTGAGCGCGTTAAAAAAACAATATATATATAAATCAAAATGTTTCATGACCAAGTGCACAAAGGGGCCACCGCTATATGAAAGCTCTGTCTAAGATCAAAATGAGTGCCAAGTCCCACAGGTATGTCCTATGCTGAATATATGTTCCCAAAGGGAGCCTGTTTCAGCTAGTTAAGTATAATATAAGTAAGTTGCTACATTAGAATAACATTATTGGTATGGAATATGTTAGATAATGGGTTGGTTGACAGACTAATTAGGAAAAAGTAAGAAATTATGAAATATGTTGCATTCTGCACAATGACCTAATTTTACAGATGATCAACACTTTTTTTCAATTAAAACAGCTTTTGAAACAGGTTAAACTGTTAATTGAACTAATTGAGATCATTTCCAGTAATATGGGTACTATCAGTAGTTTTATGCTATTTTAGACCAATGTTAGTGAAATTTGGGGTGTGTGTGTCACACAATTGGGAGTAGAACATTATTTTTGTTTGCAGGTTTGGGATTGGTGGGTCCCCGAAAATGCCAGATGTAAAAAAACGGCATACCTTCCTGCGCATTTTTTACTACTCCCCATGTACCAACCAAAACACACCCGAAGTCTCATATTGTTGACCACTATTTGTTCTATTGGAATGTGGAACCCCACGATTGTCCAATGCTCATTTCGAAATATACCCTGATAATATGGCACTCATTCACATTAACATATCGGACGAAAAATACTTATACAGATCGTGCATATAGGAACATCGATATTTAGCCATAGCATAAAAATTACTGGAGATATGCAAACGACCAACTGTGTTGTCGTCTGATGTCAGTCAATTTTGGTATAATATGGCAGCAAGATTATTTCATAGCTTCTACAGAACAATGGGAAGACAATACTATGAATGTTTGAACGTCGTACTCCAATTATTGTTCACATTTCACTACGTCTACAATGATTACTTAATGTGGAACATTTAGCCCTTGTTTTTTTAATTTAGGGATGCATTGAGGTATATCTAAAATACTTGCAATCGTTAGCATGAATTGTAGCTTTGTAAAACTACTACACTGTCGGTCAGCGTGTTAGTTTATGTTTTCATACAGTCCAATAGACCCAAACGCATACGAGACGTTGAATACTGAGCTGACTGATCGAGATAAACAATACTGTGGACTGGATGGCGTCGTCTTAGATAGTTCTCACATCAAAGCTGCATACATGGATACTGACTGTGGATCTATTGGTGAGAATTTACTGTCGTATTCTACAAATCGACTGGTCATAATTTACAGTCGCACTACAAATATAACATTGATACATTTACAAATATACAGGTAATAATTAAATGTTGTACTTAACAGCTACATGTAACAATTTACTTTCGTTATACAAATTAACCCTGGAGAATTTATTTTCGGAATACAAATCTACCCGTGATAATTTACTGTCGGAATACCAAGCTTTTGTTGAGAATTTATTGTTTTAACACAAATATTCTGGTGAATAATGCTTTTAATGTTGTATTAAAAATCTACGGGTAATTTTTTAATGTTGAACTATAATTCTACCGATAAGTATTTAATTGTGTACAACAAATCTGCCGGTAAATTTTTAATGTTGAACTATAATACTACCGATAATAAATTAGTGTTGTACTACAAATTTACCGGTAATTTTGTAATGTTGAACTTTAATTCTACCGATAAGAATTTAATGTTATACAACAAATCTACCGGTAAGAATATACAGTCTTACTACAGAGAGAATGTTGAAAATGTACTGTTGTGCAACAAATCAACTGATGATAATTTAATTACACATTTAGGAATCTCACTGCCCATGTTTCTCCTGCATTGCAATGTTCGATAATGCTAATTGGCATCGTTATTTTCGCGAAACGAATTTTTCCCGTCTAATTATAGTCGTGTCTGCCAAAAGTGAGCTTGTGTAACCTCTGTATACATTTCATCGGTCCGTTTGCTACCAATAATTAATAAGATGTCAACCAAAATTAATCAAACATTATTCAAACATTATTCAAACATTAACCAAACAATAATCAAACAGTAATCAAACAATACTCAAACATTAATCAAACATTAATCAAACATCATTCAAACATTAATCAAACAAAAATCAAACGATAAGCAAACAATAATCAAACGATAATCAAACGATAATCAAACGATAATCGAACAACAATCAAACATTAATCAAACTATAATAAAACATTAATCAAACAATAACCAAACATTAATCAAACAATAATCAAACAATAATCAAACAATAATCAAACAATAATCAAACGATAAGCAAACATCGTTCAAACATTAATCAAACAATAATCAAAGGATATTGAAACACTAATCAAACATTTATCAAGCAGTACTGTAGTCAAGCAATAATTAAAGATTAACATTAAACAATAATACAAAAGTCACATTAATCACTTGATAGGAACGTATTTGTTTTGGTATATGCATTAATGCACGTATCGCTATTGTTATTCACATTGACTCATTTAAAATGTTTTTTTTATAGGCAATCTTCCGAGCCTTTCTGTCACGTGAGTACTAATGCCATATATCGTACCAAACAAGAAATCACGAACGAAATCACGAACGGCTGTGGCCAGATAGCAAATGAATACTAATGAACAATGCATTATTATACCAGACATAACAGGCAAGAAGTCACAATTTGACATCAATAACGTGGAACTCTCGCGTCAGCCTCTTCTCTCGAAAATCCGCACATTACATGTACCTGCTTATAATAGCACGTTTAGGTAGATCATTTTCTTAGAATCGTTTCAATTTTGAATCGACAATGTGCTGAAAATGAGAACGTTTTAGTCTTATTATTGTGTTTTTTAATCGCTATTTAGTATATATTCCTGTACTAATTTTATACATTTTATATTATGATTGCACAGTAGTCATTTCTTGAATTTATATTCCTGAATCTAAGTGGAAACATTTCTCTTGTGTGCTTTTCTCAGATAGCACATCAGCGTTGGAACAACGTTGAGCCAACGTCATTTCTGCGTTGGGCCAACTGTGGTCATTGCCGCTGACTCGGCGTCGGTTCTATTTCGGATCACGTCGTCGACTCGACGATGGTAAGACGTGGAGCCGACTTTGATGCGCCATTGGGCCCGCGACGTTGAAGTTGAAACTTCATTAAACCAACGTGTATTTTACTATTAATACGACGTTGGGGCAACGTTGGGCCAACGTAGTCGTTGTGCGTTGAGAGGGAGGGATCGAGGCCCCATTCGTATGGATGATTCTCGTCACACTAGGGCATCCATATAAAACATCCGCTGCGATACAACATACAAATCAATTTAAAGTCCAACATAATTTTGCAAAGTATTATAAATTGGAAATAACATTCAAATTAACAAATATGGCAGCGGAAGAAATGAAACATATTAGTCCAGGAGATATTGGTCAACCTCTGCACCCCCTCCCATGATTCAACTTCACCCCACTAATTTTCTTTCTTAATGTCTCCACTAATTGTGTTCGCTTGTTAACAAGAGAAAAGGTGGCCACAGAGACTCCATACAAGATGGCGTCCATCATGGCGGTCATTTTTGTATATGCACCAAGTCTCTTCGATTGCCATTATAGTAAATATGATGTCACATGAAATCTTGTTTTTCGTTATGGTTCTATACAATCCTTACTAATTAGCCAAAATTCCGACACAAAAATTCAATATGGCGGCCAAGATGGCCGCCGTAATGTGAAGATTTGCTATTTTTCTGACATGTCACCACATGTTGTTTGTCTCTGTGGGAAAATATTGGAATCTTGACGCGATTTCATACATTTATCGTCTAGAAGAGTTATTGGTGAATACAAGGGGACCATAATATACATTACCTGCTGAATATGTTTGTGCGATATCACGTTTTCCAAAATGCCGGTATAATCCTGTCAAAACCGAAACGACGCTAATAACGCAATGTCTGTTTCGAATCAATGAGTGTTATTGCTATTATTACTCCAGCCATGATTATATATGTGCAGGAGTTACTCGGGCTAGGATTCTTCTTTTACCTGAGTTCGGGAATATTTATCCAAATCCAAGATGGCGGCCAAAATGGACACCAGAAATTTAAAGATCACCGAAAATCGATGATTTTAACATCAGATAGCGTTATTGTCATGACAACTCGATACGTGCTTACTATTGTGAGTTGGGAACACTGAGTCGAAGAGCTGTCCTAATATTACATCGAAATAAAAGTCCCCAAATCCAAAATGGCGCCCACAATTGCGGACAAATTTAGTAAAATCACCGAAATCCCTCATATTCACACCATTGGGCATTACTGTCGAGACAACCCAACCCGTGCTCACATTTGAGTTGGAATACTGTGGTGAAGTAATTTCCTTACATCCGATGCAAGAAATGGTTTTCCAAATCTAAGATGGCGGCCAAAATAGCGACCGATATTTGAATACAAAACACGCCTACATTCCTTTACTTTCTTACGATGGGCGTTATTGTTTCGCGAATTCTACCCACCATTACATGTTGATATGAAATATTGATATGAATTATTCGTTTGAGTTTGGCAATTGATATTTAAGATCAAGATGGCAGCTAAACTGTTTGTCATAATATCGAAATGTATGGACGAAACAATACACAAACGATCTATTAGTTCAACTTATAACGTATCAAAACGCATCACATTGCTTGTATCCTTCTGGAAGTACGAAAATGTTCGATTAATATCGCGATGTTTCATTTCAGAATCCAGTCGACACTTAACGCCGATAATGGCCGCAACAGTAGGTGCGCCGAATAGCCATATTAGAACAATTACCTGATAACATATTCTGATTTTCCACGTCTATAATGATCTGGACCAGTTTCCATTTATTTGCCTGATAAATCTAGCTCGCTCACTCTGACAAAGTATTCAACACTTCGTGACAGAAGGGTCCCTCTAATCATAATGTATTACAAACAATTACTTTTCCGTGTCTAGCTTAAGATTTTAAATACTTGCTAAATATGGGATTTATGCGTCATCTTGAACTAGAAAGTCATATGGTCGATAAGTATACACGATCACAGAAGGTCATCTCTATGTATGTCTTTCTCATACCCCGTGTGGATAACGATATGTGTCCTATAATCGGCCGTAGATCGTCTCTCCACGCTGGGTAACAGGTCCAGACACAGTTTTGTAGATACACAATCTTTTATTGTAACATCAAATAATGCATGGATATATATTTACCACAACAACTTTTACAAGGCTAGCAGTTGAGAATATGCCTGAAGTCTGTCGCAGGGCCAATCGGTCACTTAGAGAACAACAATCGAAAAGCCACGATCTAAAGCAAACCTAGTATTTTATTGCAACTTTCTCCCCAAGTCACATGACTGGTCTCGGATACGATATTCTTCCAGCCAATTCCAGGCCAGTAACCTCTGATTCGTTATACTT
The DNA here is from genome assembly GCA_032622095.1 of Siphonodentalium dalli. Classification (NCBI taxonomy): domain Eukaryota; kingdom Metazoa; phylum Mollusca; class Scaphopoda; order Gadilida; family Siphonodentaliidae; genus Siphonodentalium; species Siphonodentalium dalli. The sequence goes on from CP136068.1 coordinate 11,370,279, forward strand.
CTGAACCAGTAAAGCAGTGGCCCCACACACTTATTGATCAGTTGGTAATTGGTTCTATTAACCTACTCTACACAGACTTCCAGGCAAATATTAACCCCCACCATTCGACTATGGTACACACCTCCCTTTTTTCGAGTTTAATTAATTAAGTAAACTAACAACTCCACCGTCAATTAATCGGTTTCGTTGATTAAGTTATAAAAAGATATCAAATGTCTTTGTTCCACTGTTAGGGTTCTCGACTCCATTCCAGTACTCCGCTACCATAGTGTTATGCTCGGTCAACTCCAACTTCTAAACAAATTGCTTTACATAACATCAATTTTATATCCTATCGACTATTACCGTTAAGGTGTTCTATTTCACCCTCATCGTAACTCATTTAAGTTCTAAACAATTCTACACATACCATCTGAAAAAGACATAAAATTATGGAATTACGCACTTGACTACAATATGTCATACATGGTGATACATTCAATTAAAAATCAATAAGCATCAACAACATCTTTTACAAACATCAATACATTTCAAATCATTCAGTTTTCATGAATTCATTATCAACTTCACTTGTTGTCACTTTAATTCGTGACTATTCAATACGTTGTACTCTTTCTCAGAGACGGAACAATGCCCTCAAAAACAACATACCAATCACATCATGAAAACCTAATCAGTATACCCTGATCATTGACCAACTTATTTTGAAACCACCGCGGGCTTGAAATCCCACAACTTGTCAATGTTTTGTAACTTGACCATCGCGCGATCGACCCCTCTCTCTCTCTCTCTGGTATCGCAAAACAATTTTTATTTTGAACAGTCCATATCTGTTCTGTATTTGTCTTACTATCATCTCGGCTATAAGTTAATTTACTTGTTACCATTTCTTTTTCGAACAATTCAGTATCTGTTATGTGTTCCACTTATTATCATCTTGGATATAAGACCATTACCTTATTTTCGTATCCAATTTGGTTATTATGTTCGTTCAATTTCCATAACCAGTTAACTTAGACTGTTCAAGCTATTTCCAATTTACTTACTATCACGTATGTCCGTGATACATAGCTCTTCTAATGTCTTATCTACGCAGATATATTATTCAATTATCTGACAAATTTACTTCCTCCATATGCAAACAATTTATATAGACATTGCAAACCTATTTACAATTTTACTTACAATTACTTACTTATACTATTTTTGTGTTATAAATGGCGATTTCCATGACCTGGATATAAGAAGTTAATATTCAATTATATCTCTCCCACATTACATTCAATTAATTGTTTCTTATGACAATGTAATGCGCGTTTACAGTTTTTATCATCCCCAAAACTCATTAATTTATCCTGTTTTGCGTTTCATTAGAACAGGTTAATTATTTTCTACCGAATTGGCACGGAATTCATTTTTCCATTAACCTCATTCCTGGGACTCCACAATCCATTGTATAAAATACACGGATTTCGTGCCATGGGAAATTCTCCCTTTTTTTCCAACTTGAATGCCAAAGCATCCAAGTTTAGAATGATCGAATAAGTTGGCACACAGTAACAATATTTATTGCTTTCTCTGAATCGATTTGGGGACTTTCCATTCCCTAAATAACACCCATTGTGCTTAACTGTAACCCGAGGGCTTTACACAATTTCTCGTACACCATAGGAATATCCCTCATTGTTCCTACAATATGTAAATTCTTAAACTCAATTTCCCGTTGTATGTTGTGAATTTCAGTTTTTATTTCGTAATTTATACTATTCGGTGTCGTAAATTTATCGAAACTTCCGGTATTATCGAAATCCATTATGTAAATGAACGAAGAGCATTTTTCACCAACTTTCTTTTCAATTTGACTGTTTATTATAGTGTCTCTTCATTGAGCATACGGAACACTATTTTTTTTAAACTAGTTTGACAGACAATTTGCCTCAAACCCTGTATCATCACTGCTATCGTGATGCGACACTATATATGCCATACAACTATCACTGCGTATTACAAAAATATGCAGTGTTTTTAGCGCAATTTGAACCTTGCATGTTGGGAATTGCCATTTTTAGTGATTTATACTATTCGGCTTCGTAAATTTATCGAAACTTTCGGTATTATCGAAATCCATTATGTAAATGATGAACAGTACCTTTTCAATAACATTTGGTTCAATGTGCCTCTTATTGAGCATACTGGTCACTAGTTTTCAATTAATTTAACAGATCATTGAACTCAAACCCAGCATCACACCCTGCTAGTGAGATGCATCGAATAACAACGAGACGTTTAACAAAACGCTATTTAGTACATTGGTGGCCTATATTTCACTTGTAAGCGCCGACCTTATTTTCCACAAACTGTATTTTATCACTTGTAGGTGACACGGATAACAACTTTTAAGCGATTTCTACTTAACACAACTTACTTTATTTCGCTCACGCGCCACTAAGTGATTATATCCCATAGTCTGATCGAGGCCAATATAAATCAGTAATTGTATTTTTAACACCTCTCATGAAATGACAGTTAATTGCTACTGGGTCCCAATTTGTTTGACAATCGGCTCATCCATAAAGTCGATATCTATTGCTCTCTTTATACACATTTGTTAAATTAGCATGTCAGACAATGGGCACAATATGTTATATATTTTGAAAGATCTGTCTGTGTGTGTGTGTGTGCGTGTGTGTGTGTGTGTGTGTGTGTATCTGTTTGTGTGTAATCGATGGACTCAAATACGGCTCAGCCAATTTCGATGAAACTTGGCATGTTGGGGTATTTTCGGGCCACGAGTAACATAGGCCTATTAATTTGTTCGTGCGGGGTCAACTTTTCACGTGCCGAGGTCAAATCTGTTTTTACGCCGTTTTGCGCTAATATATTTCAGTTCGGTGCTCACAAATCGATTTGATATAGCGCGAATAATGAATTGCCAGTCATATAATTTGCACGGTTAGAATCTGTGGCGTTTCATCTTTCCAACGATATATAATATGTATGTATCCGTTTTAGTTATCTGCCTCAATTATTAAGAAGAAGTGGTGGTACGATCTTCTATCAGGGTAAAAACAATGCGTAACTTCTATGACGTCGTTAGAGGTCATAAAGATAGATCACGTTAACTCTTACCCAGTCGATGCATTTGACTGTTTCAGACGTCTTGGCGATATATCGGGCACCAATGGTAATTTATCTTGACGTTGAAACTTGATAATTAATGAGCGTGTGTATATGGGGCGCGTTTATATACTTCAGTGGAAATCAAATCGGGTTAAACTCGGTATCCGCTGGGCCGATTTCCCGGTATCCGCTGGGCCGATTTCCACCATTTTTGGGGTGTTGGTGTTTGACCCCACCTGACCTTGACCTTCAAAATGGTCAATTCAAGGTCAAATCGGGTAAAACCGGATGGATTTCGACGGGTACTTTTGTCGGGTACTTTTGTTCGGGCACTGTGTTTTGGACGGGTCAAATCATGACCACACTTGACCATGGCCTTCAAAATAGACAATTCAAGGTCAAAGCCCGGACGAAGTCGGGTCACCTTCTAGTCAGATATAAAATTTGACTTCGTCTCATTGTGAACTCTGATTGTTTACTGTCAGATCAGAATGAGTTGTTATATGGTTAATTCAAAATTCTTCACTCGACATATATACGTCGGTATCGACTTCTATTATGGATTCTGTGTTACCAGTGTCTATATAATTGTGTGCACTCATATCGTCGGACATTACTGGAATTTGCTCATTATCTCGCGCCTTAGCCCTTTTTAGCTTCCATTGAAGTTGACCCAGGGGAATAATTTCACTCTCTATGTCCGACGTTTCGCGTTCCACATTTCTAAGACGGTTTCTAAGTTCACATAACGGCTATTCATCTTCCAAATCACTATTTCCCGCTGGTCTTTGAATTTTATGTCTATTTATTATCTTCTACATTTGATTTTCTGATTCATCTTCGCTCGACCGAATATCTTCATCGCTATCCGGACAAAGCAATTGTTGTTGTCTGGTTCGACGCGTTAATGTCTTTTTTGGTATTTTCCATACTTCGATATTGGCGTGACGTAAATTTCTGCTGTGAGACTTGAAAATTTTTCCCGTTATCAAGTTCTTAATAATAAATGAAACAGGGCCTTTTTTTCTAAAATCACGTGATATGGATCCCATTTTAATGACAATTTACCCGACGTTTGTCCAATCTTATGATAGACTTTATCAGCGACATTATAATCGACTTCTGTGGTTTTTACTCTCTGTTTCTGTTTTCGTTTAGCAATTTTCATGTGATGATGTACCGCGCGGAAAGCTCTGTGTTGTGCTTGGAGAGTAATCTGGTGCATTTCATCACCCATATATTTTAGTCTGGGAGCCAAAATGTTATCCAATGGCAAAACCGGTGGATGTGAATACATTAGTTCAAAACTTGAAGTTGTATATGAATCTGAAAGTATGCATCTATGTGCTAATAATGCTTGTCCCAAAACAAGATCCCATGTTCGCTGATTTCCTTCCATAATTTTGGATAATATGTCATTCAAAACTTTGTGAGACCTTTCATTTCTACTATTAGACTGAGGTGAATAATAATTAGTTAAAACCAATTTTATTCCTACATTTTTACATACTTCTTTAAATTTATTTGAAGTGAACTCCTTCGCATTATCACTCAAAATCTGTATTGGAACGCCAAATCTTGGTATAATATCTTCCAAAAGACAATGAATAATCAAATCCGTGCTTTTGCTTGTTATTGGAAATGACTCTATCCAACCACTATACAAACAAAACCAAGTTAATAAATATTTATTATTTGCTAATGTCAGCGGAAATGGCCCAGATATATCGATACTCCATTTAGCGCATGTAAAAGCTGGCATGTCAGTGTTTTGTACTGGAGGTCTCAGTTTAACCAGATTCCGTGATTTACAAATTACACACTTCTCACAATGTGCATATATACACTTGTACATATTTTCCAGTAATATTTACGACGAATTATTTGAAATGTGTGTTCAATTCCAAAATGTCCCAGTTTATCATGATATTGAGTTAGTACATTTTCTTGCAAATGACTCGGTATATATAATCTCAACATGGGGTCATCGTCTGCATTTGATATGTAATATAAGACATCTTCTATAAGTAAATGTTTATTAGTAATTGATGGGGGAGGATTATTACTTTTATATGATGCAATGACCTCTTGAGTCTTTCTCTTGTTCAGTTTTCATATTAAATTGAGCGACTTCTTCATTTGATAAATCGCCTTGGGGTAATGGATCATTGGTTTCCACTTTACATTCTGCAAATTTCGAGAAATTTGGAATTTGTTATCATTTATCTCGATGTCAGACAGATGTGCCTCAGTTTCTATTGAGTCTGGAATTCTACTCAACAAATCTGCTACACTATTCTCACTTCCTGGCAGATATTCTATAGTGCAATTATAGGCTGATAAACACAACATCCACCTCTGAATTTTCGGATTATTATATTGAGTGGTTAATAAATATTTTAAAGGTTGATGATCCATTTTAATAGTAAATGTGGCTCCATTTAAATAATGATCAAGCTTTTTAAGAGCATAAAATATTGCATAGGCTTCTTTTTCAATCACTGTCATTTTGCACATTGTAGGACTCAATTTTGCTGACAGAAAATAGATTGGCTTTTCATTCCTACATTGTGGTATATTTATTCCCTCATTTTGATCACAATTTTGAACTAACACCGCCCCAATCGCATTTTGACTACTATCTGTATACAATGTATATGGTTTATTCAAATCTGGATATGCCAGTTGAGGTATGACAACTAGACTTTCTTTTAAATATTCAAAAGCCTCTTGGTACTGTTTATCCCATTTAAACTTGGCATATTTCTTAGTTAAATTAATCTAAGGGATAGATATTTCACTAAAATTAGAGAGAAAACGTTGATAGTACGACATCGCGCCAATAAAACCTCTTACGCCCCTGATCGTAGTAGGCGCTATCATGTTTTCAATGCTTTAATCTTGTCAGGATCTGGTGCTATACCTGATTCATTTACTATAAAACCCAAATATTTTGTCTCTGATTTGACAAATGAACACTTCTTTAATTTCAGTTTGATATCATGTTCCCTTAGCCTTTGAAATACCTGCTTTACATGAGTCACGTGATTAGACATACAATCACTGACAATCAGTATATCATCAATCTAGTTGATAACGTTAGTTAACCCTTTTAAAACAATCGCCATCAACTCACTGTACGTGCTCGGTGCGTTCTTTAACCGATATGCAGTGTGATTAAAAAACCAGTTACGATAGAAACAAGTAAATGTAGTCTTTTCTCTGTCTTGTTCATGTATATGCATGCCAAAATAGCATTGTCTTGCATCCAATAGACTTTTCACTTTGGATCCCTTTAACTCCGAAAGTATATCATAAATTATAGGCAAGGGATAACAAATTGTCTTTGTTATCTTATTCAGTGATCGAAAATCACAAACAAATCTCCATGTACCATCATTTTTAGGAATCATAAAACAAGCATTTGACCACGGACTCTTAGATTTGGTTATTATTCCTGCGTTTTCCATTGAATCAATAGCATCTCTATATAGCTGTCTTCGGTGCAAATGTACTCTATACGGTTTTTGTGATATCGGTTCATGATTTCCCATGTCTATATTCATTTTATATGTTGGTGTTTCCCCCAATTGCTTATCGTTTGCAGCAAAAATATCCCGATTTTTCAATATCAATTCGGTGACCACCTTTAAATATTCAGGTGGGGCATTTATTTCTTTCTCATCTACACGCGCTTCCATCATTTCACAAGAATTAGAAACTTGATTTATTTCTGCTTTTTGCATAGGACAAATTTTGCCCACAACACAGCCTCTTTTCAAATTATAATGCCTGTCAGTTTGATTAATGATTTTAACGGGAATACAATCGCTTTTAGTGGTCGTTATTGACTCTTCCAACGTGAGTCCGGGGTGTTCACTGAGAAATCCCTGTTCTGTACAAGTCGCCATTATGAATGGAGATTTAAACATCTTAGCTCCTCCCACGATTTTATCGGAACAAATGGCACCTGTCCTAGGCTTTAATATACAGTTAGCTTTCACGTATTAAAGAGGCGATATGAATATCAGGTACAAGACTCACTAACTGATTTTTAATTTTCATGGCTCCCAAATCAAAATACATTCGTACACCATTGTCTCTTAAAAAATCTCGTCCAAGAATAAGTGACCTGTTTAAATTCTTAGTTACATAACCTATGTATAACCTTTAGTTTGTTTATTTTAAAATCGAGGTTTATATACCCTATTATTTCTAATGTATCATTGCTCGCTGAAGTAGCAGTTGCTTGTTTCTTAATAAGTTTGGGTCGTTCTTGTAATTTCTCATACAAGTTTATATTAATTAGTAAACAATCCGCTCCACTATCCACCAAAGCTCTTACCCTTTGTTTTCTAATCATTATTACAATGGAACATGGTACATGTTCCTCTAATAGTTTCACAGTGTCTCCAGGATAATTGTAATTTGTGCTACTAATTTTAAATTCAGGTGTCTTTGTTACACAATTCATATCAATGTTTTTGTGTTTCATAAAATCCCTACTTTTAGTGTTCACTTCTTTTTTATGAGTGATAGTTTCTTTTCTTTAGTTCAATTATTGTTTTCGGAGTTCTCTGACCTAGTTTAGATTTATTTTTTTCACTAGTCAATTTATGATTAACATTACCTCTCTTTAACTCATTTTTATCAAATTTGATTATATTTTGCACTGGTGGCTCATTTTTCCTTTTTATTTGATTACCTTTAATTTCATTTCTTGTTTTTCTATATCGCATACGAGATGTCTTATCATCTTGTAAACTATTTGAGTTATTCATTCAACGTTTACCTGACTCAAAACATTTAATTTGCTCAATTATTCTAGCTTGAAAATTTTCTATTATTTTCTTTTGATTTGTTTCGTTCCATTTTTCGGGCACCTTAAAGGAATTAGTCTCTCAAAAAAACATTTTTTTTATCGTCATAATACTAATAATATATGTCTAACAGACCCATTTCGCCAAGAAAATTCAAAATCGAGCAGATAGTATTTATAATATGATGATATTGAAAAAATCACGGAAATATCCGAAGTCAGTCAAGTGAGTGCGATCACATGGCCACAATGCGGTCACATGGCCGATCATCTGCATCGAGCCTTACCGATGACAGCGGTGGGTGGATCTTGAAATAATTCCGCCAATCGCGTAACGAGTTGATAAATTACGCTGGATAATTACCTAAGCCTTTACGATAAATAGCGATCACGGAATAAAACTGTTTGAATGTGCTGAATTATGAACTGGCTTTGCTAGAATGTGGGTTATATAACGGATAATGATGGCTAAAATGCACTTTGATGCGATAAAAGTTATTTGAAATGAGATTAATTTATGCAGAAATGCAATGAGCGAGCGGAATTTCGTGCGAAACTAATTTAACTGTTTCTGAAAGAATACCAGTTTGGCCATATACCGGTACTTCATTCTTCGTTGTATGGTACCAATTTCGGAAGCTAGTTTACACATTAGTGTCATATGTTTAAGTGAAACCAAGGCATTTATGGAAGATGACATATATATCCACAACTTCGACGTAATCGTTCGAAAGGTTAAGAAATCTGGCGATGGGGTTAGGTGCGGGGGCCTGACAATCTGCGCGAGGAAAGAAATATCTGGAAGTATCACATCCTTGCAGTCTAATTCCAATAATGTTGTATGGATAAGGCTTCGGGGCCCCGCTGAGTCATCATTTGGAAGTATCCTAATTGGGGCAGTATATATCCCACCATCTGGGACCAGATATTCTAACGATGGTTGGACATTAGATATCCAAAGTGATATAAAAGATATTCGTGTTGAAAATGAACCACTTCTGTTAGCAGGGGATTTTAATTCTAGAACAGGTAATGTGAACGAGGTTAATAACTCTGTGTTAACTGAGATGCATCACATATTTGTTGGGACAGATAATGAATATCTTTATGATTTTATATGTGAAGACATGGATGTTCCATCTGATTTTATTTTCCCGAAGCGGGTATCTCTAGATAAAGGTAGAGTGGACAGCTATGGATATAAGCTTAACCATCTATGTGGAGAATCAAGTCTCTTTATTATCAACGGAAGGTTCGGTGATGACAAATCTAGTGGTATGTTGACATCGAGCGACCGTAGTGTTATCAATTACATGGTTGGGAGTACAGGTATTATTCCTTTGATAAAGAACTTCCGAGTAAATGATTTTTCTCCCTTGTTCAGTGATATACACCATGGATTACATTTAGAGTTACAGTTCCCAATTGTTGAAAGTCAATCACCTGAAAATGTCACTCAAAAGACAACGCATAACAAAGTAAATGAACGTATCAAGCGTTGGGACCCAATAGCGGGAGCTAACTTATCTTGCTTTTTAGATAGCGATGAAATGAATCACATTATAACAACATTAAACCGAGAACGGACAGACACAACCAGTAGCGATATTGATAACTTAGGCATGGATATAACTACCTGTATTCTAAACGCAGCTAAGGCGACACTGGGAACCAGCCGACAACGGCGTAAAAATAAAGGCGATTCATCAAATAAGAGGTCTTGGTTTGACAGCGATTGTCGGTTTGCTAGAAAAGATTTCCATCGCATTAAGTTAGCTTACAATCGAAACCGATCGGCTGAAAATAAGCTGTTGCTTAAGGACGCCGGTATAATGTACAGGAAAATTATGGATAGCAAATTCAAAACAAAACAAGTTGAAAATGTATCAGAATTTAGAAAATTAAACGAAATATCATCCAAAAGTTTTTGGAAGAAACTTGACGATCTCAGTGTCAAAATATGTACACGCACGCACAATAAAGTTAAACTGAAAACATTCTTTGAATATTTTAAGGAGCAAAGTATATGTGATGATAGTTCTGATAAATTGGAGAATTTAATCGACTCCGATTTTGATATAGCAGACTGCTCAAATATAAACGACGCGATAACGGAGGATGAAATTAAAAAAGTAATATTGCAGTTAAAGGGGGGTAAAGCAACAGGCATTGATAAAGTACACAATGAGTATATAAGGGTTTCATGTGATATTATGATGCCTATTTATCGAGCTTACTTCAACCTAACCCTGGACACTGGAAACTTCCCATGTGATTGGGCCATCGGCATGATACAACCGATTTATAAGAAATCCGGCAACCCATATAGCCCAGAATCTTATCGTGGTATAACACTCCTTAGCTGCTAAGCTAATGTTTTCACCTCCATTCTCAATGCTAGACTTGTTTCCTTCTCAGAAGACCAAGAACTTATTAGTAAATTTCAAACCGGCTTCAGAAAAGATCATTCAACAATTGACAACATATTTGTGTTACACAGCATAATTGATATATATTGAGTGGTCGTAAGCTTTTCTGTACCTTCATAGACTTTAAGAAGGCATTTGACACAATTTGGCGAGATGCCTTGTGGTTGAAAATGATAAAATGTAATATCAACGGAAAAATTCTTAAATTAATAAGAGATATGTATAATAAAATAAAAGTATGTGTTAAGGGAAATGATTCCCAATCTGATTTATTTACGTGCTCTATTGGACTTTTCCAAGGTGAAATCATGTCACCTTTTCTATTTTCTTTATACATAAACGATCTGACTAATTTTATGGATGATTGTGCAATTAGTAATCTGAACTATCTAGACGAATTATTCTTCGATCATATAGGCACATACATAAAATTACTATGTCTGTTTTATGCAGACGACACTGTTATTTTAACCGACACGGAGGAAACTATGCAACGTGCCCTCCTGGCGTTTGTAGATTACGCTGATTCCTGGAGACTCCAGGTAAATACAAGAAAAACGAAAGTTCTCATTTTCTGCAACAAAATGCACAAACGTTTGCCAGTTTTTACTTATAACGGAGGCGAACTAGAAATAGTCAAAGAGTTTAACTACTTAGGTGTTAATTTCTTTTATAACGGCAGATTCTGCATTTCCTTGAAGAAAACGCTAAATGTTTCATCAAAGGGTATGTTCAGTCTATTCAATAAGGTCCGTAAACTACATCTGCCAATTGATATGATGTTGAATTTATTTGATACTATGATCATGCCAATAATTTTATATGGTAGCGAGATATGGTGTTTTGAGAGAATCCACACCCTCGAGGCTCTACATATGAACTTTTGTAAAATATTACTAGGCATGAAATCTAGTACACCTAATTATATGGTGTACGAATAACTTGGTAGACATCCCATTTTAGTGGAAATAAACTGCAGAGTATTAACTTATTGGTCAAATATTGTACCTAGCGATGGATCAGAACTGGCTAAGAACATATATCTTATTGTAAAGCAATTACACGCCAACGATCCCAAGTTAACACGCAAGTCAAAATGGCTAAACTTTGTGACAAACACCCTGAATGAACTTGATCTATGTTCTGTATGGGAGTCACAGTCTGCTTTATCTAAACAGGTCATTCGCAATATTAGACATTTCTTATAGAGCAGCATTGGGCTAAACTTTTTATCGATTTAGAATTATCTGATTCATCAAGAGCAACTTTTTACAGAAATATTAAAACCAGCCCCTGTATTAGCCGGTATTTGCTTCAGTTGCCAGATCATCTTATCCCTTATATGGTGAAATTTAGAAGAGCCAACCACAGACTCCCCGTTGAAAAACGGCGGTGGCGAAACAGTATACCTTGTAATATACGTGAACAGTGCGGTAATGGGATAGGGGACGAGTATCATCTCCTACTGATATGGGACGAATTTAGAGATATCCGTGAACAGTTCATTCCAAAATACTATTGGCTATCTCCAACGCGAGAAACGTTTTATGGTTTGATATCTATAGCTAATATATCGCTCCTGAAGAGGGTGAGTATATTTCTAAAATTAGCCGTCAGAAAATTGGAATAATAACTTACAACCATACTGATGATCTGGCATTAAGATCATTTACATCTATATGTAATTACGCATATATGTAATTACATCTATGTATGTATATATATGTATGTGTATGTATGTGTATGTATATATATATCTATGTATATATATATAAATATATATATGTATATATATAGCTATATATATGTATATATATATATATATGTATATGCATATGTGGGGCTATATATATGTATATGTATATGTATGTATATGTATATCACTATTTGTGTGAGTCGATCGACAGATAGACTCGTGATTTTAATAATGAATTTATTACTTATAGAATCCATATGTAGTATGATGCCAAAATGCTTATTGAAATATCTTATGTATATAGTGTAAATATGTTCGTGTATGTTCCACCTTAAATGGTGGCTTTATGCATTAAACAATCCAAAATCCAGTTGTGCGCTATATGCGTACAATTAAATACAAATGAGTGTGATTAAAAAGGTGGTAGTTATTGTACTAGTACAGGTATCATGATGGCTTAAATTCGTCATAATAATGTTCATGTCTGTTTCTTCACACGAAACGTTTTGTGTGGAGAGGTGCACGACTGAACAGCTTGCTAAAATCCTTCCAGTCACGATCGATAAGTGAGTAAACAAAATAATTCACTCAAATACACAACAGACTGTTGAAACTACAATAATTATTAGTTAGGCTTCAGTTTGGCATAACAACATTTTTTTAAATTGAAGGCTAGCCTGGCATCGTTTTTCAGTTTGTTGTTTGTTTTATGTTACGTTTTGATGTCACATATTGACTTTCTAGAGAGGAATGTTTTTGAATTGTTAGCATAGAAAAACTCCAATGATTGCCTCTAATAAAGAGCGTCCATGTATTCGACGCGGTGTAGACAATAAAGAGCGTTCTCAATTATGAACGTGCTCTATTTCGATATGTCATGAGTGATTTTGTATGTGGTATTGTGACAATTAAATATAAAGAGCGTCCATGCTTCCGTCTCCCAAAAGCGGTAGACAATAAAGAGCGTTCTAAATTACGCAATGTGTTGTCTTTTTGGAGGTACTAAAAATGGATCGCCAGCCCGCCCACAACTGAACACACTACATCTACTAGCCATCTTGGAATACGTGGAGATATCAGATACTCGGGATATTTATATCGAAAGTAAAACAACAAACAAACACAAAACAAAGGCACATAAATAGAGTTAACATTATTCAGCCCAGTGTTTATATAAATTTGGCGCTTCTTATATATTTATGACCCGAGCGATAATGTTCGAATTCTTTCTATTCACTTTGTGGCATTTTAGAGTGCAAACAAGTTCGCGACTGACACTGATGAATAGTCACTGAGTGATTACAAATCACCGACTGAATACGCGAGACAATCAAAGCACTAATTACTGCCATCTATTTACCAACACAGACACGTGCCGGCATGTTAATTATTAATGGCTACAAAAACAACAACCATTCTAGGGGCTATTAATTACTTTATTCACATCGTTATTGTCTTCTATTCCAGATAAACGGCCAAAGCGTAACGTAATCTATACACCACAATCGCACATACGACTCCGCATTTTAAAATGGGCTGACTTACGATTACGTTCTCGTAGTCTGCATAATAAACTCCGGCTCCGAATCTGTGTTTTTAATTCGCTCCCCAAAAGTACGTCACTCGTAGTTTAGTCACGGAAATCTCCGAATACCGGTAGTGGTATTATTTATTTATTTTACGGGTTATTTATTACACGATCGGAATGGGACTTCGATCATTTTAATCACAACAGGGAGGGCTTTCCGATTGCGTTTTGTAGTTTCTAGAGCGCATAAGTCCTTTAAAAATGGAACCCTTTAGTTTAAATTTTTCTTTCGTCTTTCATCTGCCTGACGCAGCCAACACCAGTCTATAATATGTTCCCCTTTTTGACAATATTCACACGGAAATGGCGTCCCGGGGCGTTGATTCCTTACAAAACCCTGTGAATTTGAAGAATTGACTGCCCTTACTTTTTCATTTCTCATTTGTAATGCCTGCACATTATGTTGTGGTGGCGACCCTCTATTTGGCCCCGACATAACGCATGGCCCCTGGTACCTATTTTGAGCTTGCACTGGCCGTGGTCCCTGATACCTATTTGGTTGGGATCTCTGAAATCTTTCAAAACCTCTTCTACGAACATGATCAATATCCATCGCGATGGGTGTTTCATTATCAACAGCATTTCTTTGCGACCTATCATATGTACCTTAGTTATCACCATACCTTAGTTTATACCGTTTATGTAAATTAGCTTCCCTCTACCGCCCTATCTAACTGTGGATGATTTTCCCTCATTAATTTAAACCTCAATGAATCGTTGTATAATCCATCTACAAAATATCCCACCTATTGCATTTCAATGGCAGGATCTTGTATATGATCCTCAAATGCCTCTGTAGCTATCTCCCGTAATCGTTCGGAATATACCTGAATACTATCCTCTTTCTTTTGCCTAATGTTGCGTATAATGGAGAGAGCATGTTGATTGTCTGCTATATCTCCATAACGGGTCCGCAATTCCCTTTTAAACTCAGCCCAATTGATTCTTAGGACCCCATGCATCGTAATTTGTTTCATAAATCCTTGTACAAATTCTGCTACTGGTCCCCGTGCCGTTTGCTTAGCTAATTTAATTTGATCTTCACCAGCTGCGTCCATTGCCAAAGAATACCTTTCTATTTGTAATATCCAGTCTTTGAACCCTTTGGGGTCACCTGAATATTTTCCTATTATCGTAGCCGCGCCCAAAGCTGCCTGAACAGCTGTTGACTGCCTCGAGGCCTCGGACTGTTGAACCACTGCATTTTTAAATAAATGCATTTGTTCAGTCAAATGTCCTAACACACTCTGCATATTCTGATCATTTCCCTGAGCAATTTGATCATATGCAGGTGGTCGGTCAGTAGGGTTTAAATCCCTATGTCTATTCATCTCTTCTTCTCTACACTGTTGTATTAAATTCTCATACTCCATCATTCTTATTTCTGACTCACTTCCAAAATCTAAACTAGGTATCTCTGGTGCTTGAGCCATTTTATTTTATTAACACGCATACATTATTAATTTATCTTTCCACTGTGGCCGTGTCCTCATCTGTAAACATTACTGCCTCTTCACTTTGTCCAATTTCGCGTGCTTTATTTTTAATTAATGTTTTAAGATGAATTAGACATCCATATGGTGTCGGATATCCCAAAAACGGTAACCGAGCAACAATTCTATTTACTGTTAATGTTGGAAAATCTGGAAAGGGTATTTTAATCGATGTCCATGTATATCTGTCAAAAACACAATTCAAAAAAAATTATCTTTTCCAAACCCTTATTCTATTTCAATGTACCTCTAATTTAATTTGCACGACTCGTTTAAATACTTTAGGCGATATTATGCTAACGCGTTCTTCACAAAAAATACAATACTCTATAAATTTAAATGGTTAGTTGGGTACAACGCACCATCTGTATCACTGGTACTCGAGGTGGCGGATTAAATTTGCTGTTGATATAATTTAAGGGCATACCTGCACAATAATCTGCCATAAATTGAAATTACATTTGGTATGTTGTTTAAGAATGCATTCAGTCTATGAAAAAGGTACTCACCCCTATCTCAACACCACAGAAACTTCTGTGCAAACAACTGGAATTGTCAGTACATTGAACTGTCAGCTGGGCACCACACCTCGAAATGTCAGATGTATACACTGTTCTTGGATTGTGTTCTGAACTGAATTTGTTCACAGAATGTTTCTTCCTTGATTTTCTTCTGAACTGAATTGTTCACATAATGTTCTAAAATTTTCTTCTTGGGTTTTCTTCTGAACTGAATGTTTATATATCTTCTTCCTGGGTTTTATTTTCAACGGAATGTTTATATATCTTCTTCCTGACTTTTATTTTCAACGGAATGTTTATATATCTTCCTCCTGGATTTTCTTTTCTACGGAATGTCACTGAATTTCCGGCAAAAATGTATTTCTTGCATTGTCCTTAGCACTGACCTTCAGATTTTTATTTTTCCTAATTCACCAACAGCTGTATTAGGAATTCTGCACACGGCAACCAAAAAACATGTGTCCTATAATCGGCCGTAGATCGTCTCTCCACGTTGGGTAACAGGTCCAGACACAGTTTTGTAGATACACAATCTTTTATTGTAACATCAAAGAATGCATGGATATATATTTACCACAACAACTTTTACAAGGCTAGCAGTTGAGAATATGCCTGAAGTCTGTCGTGGGGCCAATCGGTCACTTAGAGAACTACAATCGAAAAGCCACGATCTAAAGCAAACCTAGTATTTTATTGCAACTTTCTCCCCAAGTCACATAACTGGTCTCTGATACGATATTCTTCCAGCCAATTCCAGGCCAGTAACCTCTGATTCGTTATACTTCTGAACCAGTAAAGCGGTGGCCCCAACACACTTATTGATCAGTTGGTAATTGGTTCTATTAACCTACTCTACACAGACTTCCAGGCAAATATTAACCCCCACCATTCGGCGATGGTACACATGTACACCTGGCAAACTTCCCTGTTAACTATTCACTTCTCAATAGATGGTTCAACTCACAAACTTAGCGAGCGTATTGACATACATGGACAACTGTCTCATTCGCTTGGACATATGCCTATCTGCTAAGGAGAAGACCATAATGTACCGACTCCCCACACTTCTTGACCATGATCCTTATCAAACTGTGTGACGTCCCACAGTTGTATCATCGAATAGCTCACAACAGAAGAACAATACTCCCGGCGCGGTGCTAGTGTGAACATGAAGTGGGAACAAAATGGGCCACGGTATACACCCCTACACCAGGTGCATGTTTCATATATATAATGTCATGCGTGTTGGTGTTTCTGGTGTGGTAAGATTGTATTTCCACATCCGTTTCAATGCCGATCTGAATTAACTTGACCAGACGTATAATTTTGTCTGGATACTACTATCCTAGCCTCCCTAGAACAGTCGGATGGACTAAATGATAATGTCTTGATAGCATGAAGGTATGCGTTGTTGTTATCCTCTCTCAGGGCTAGATGGTTAGTGTCAGTGTGTGGGCGGTGTTATTGAAGAAAATGTCAGGAACTGTGGTGCATGTATGTCACTGTGTGTTTAAAGAACAATCTATAGTTTCGACGGCAAGAGATGTGGACGTTGGAGAACGTGACGTTTATTATCATATAGCTTTATACTATATAACTTTAGAATGTAGCAGTTTTCATCAATAAATCACTTGGTGTACCCAACGTTTGTTAAACTGAACGCAAGATCTCATCAAAGTAACATTCCTCTAGATGTTCTTCGTGTTGAACATTTCACCCTTGTGTTGATGGCATTTTACTTTCTTGAACAACACCGACCACCACCCAGCGTGAGTATGACATATCAACAAAATATTAAAGGCATCGTCTTTAAGACTACATCCCAATCTGGGTGTGGCTTATAATAGTAGTAGACAATGGTACACGCTTGGTCCAGTTGATTAAGAACAGCTTCCAAACGTATGGTAAGATACAATCTTAGCATTACACGGAAAGCAAAGCCATATGAGATCATGTCTAAATCTAAAACATTTCCAAAGGGGCGGTGCAGTCATGGTCTAATGTCATTTCCACTATCATGACACATGCCCACAAACTAGCACCGCGTGTCTTGTTATTATCTGCTAGGATCTGCACGGTGAGACGATTGCTCGACGCCAGTATGCATTATGGTCTTCTACGCCTTAGCAGAAAGGCACCCGTCGAATGTGAGGCTTTCAACGTTCGCAGCCATATACAGAAGTTGCCCGGGTACGTCCGTACGTGAATATGCGAATTGATGAACCATATATTGAGAAGTTGCTGGATGGGAAGATCACCAGATGTACAGTTGGTTATCCCCATTAGGTAACCAAATCTGAAAAATACGCAGATAGAGAGGTTCTTCTGAAAGCGAGTATACGCACCGACCGCATACCTTTCTAGTTAATCACACAAGATGACGCTCAGATCCCATATGTAGCATCTGAATTATACCATAGCTACCACGAATGAAGCTCGCCAACAATAAGGATACGAATTCTCAGCTTTGGGGACAAACATGTGAGCTTGACACCGGCATATGTGTTGTTTGAAACATTCCGATTCGTGAACCTTTCTACCAAGAAGTGTAGAAAACGGTGATGGTGTGAGCGAGATGGATTAGTGTGACGACGAGTCGGATGTTGGTCCAGATAATGCTGAATGTGGCAAAGCAGAATAAGCTCAGGTACTGCTGTATTGATTCTTGGAAATTATAATATGACTATTCGGCGCACCCATATATACGGTTACGGTCATTATGGGCGCTTAGTGGAGAATCAATTTCGAAATGGCACATCGCGATTATTGTGCGTTTTCATCCTTCCATAAGACTACGACCTATGTTGGAACTAATATATGGCTTATGTAGCGTTTCGTCCAATCCTTACATATTGATATTATGACAAAAAGTTGAAATTAGTATGTGACAATTTCGACTTCTTTTCAATTTCTGTCCGCCAGTTTGGCCGCCATCTTGACCGTGAGAGTTGGTCAAACTCAAATTAATACTTTATATCAATGTTACATATGAACATGTAATTGTGGGTATAATTCGCGTAACAATAACGCCAAAAGTAAAGGAATTTAAGCTTTGTTTTCAAATTTCGGTCGCCATTTTGGCCGCCATCTTCAACTTGGAAAACAATTTCTTTCATCAGATGCAAGGTAATTACTTCACCTCAGTATTTCCAGCTTAACTGTCAGCACGTGTGGAGTTTCTCGACAACAATGCCAAATGATGTGAAAATGAGGGAATTTCGGTGATTTTTCAAAATCTGTCCACCATTGTGGGCGCCATTTTGGATTTGGGGGACTTTCATTTGGATGAGATATAAGGACAGTTCTTCGCCTCAGTGTTCCAAACTCACTATAGTAAGCACGTGTGGAGTTGTCCTGACACCTATCTATGCATGAGTTTTGTTATGATAGCAATAACATTCATTGATTCGAAACAGACATTGCGTTTGTAACGTCCATTCGGCTTTGATCGGCTTGAACCGGCATTTGGGAAAACGTGATATCGGACAAACATATTCACCAAGTAATGTATATTATGGTCCCCGTATATTCACCAGTAACTCTTCTAAACGATAAATGTATAAAATCGAGTCAAACGAAATTTGGTGAAATGTCCGAAAAATAGCCAATTTTCACATTTCGGCGGCCATCTTGGCCGCCATATGGGATTTTTGGTTAATTTGTAAGAGTTGTAAATTACCATAACGAATCGAACGGAAAACAAGACTGCATCATCATCATCTTTACTATAACGGCGATTAAAAGAGACCTGGTGCATATACAAAAATGGCAGCCATGATGGACCCCATCTTGTATGGAGTCTCTGATGCCACTTTTGTTTTCTTGTTAACAAGCGAAAAAGATTGGAGGAGATATTAAGAAAGAAAATTAGTGGAATGAAGTTGAGTCCTGGGTGCAGAGGTCGACCAATATCTCCTGGACTATATACAGAAAAAAAGTGTATGTCATATTAAATAAAGACAAAATGACATGCCATTAGTTATTGTTTTTAAGAATCTTGACCATCCAATAACTCTAAAGAAAAACATGTTTTGCTGGTCTCCTGAATAACATTATCGAAAGTGCTACATAGTTTTGTTAGTTTGTATATTCATTTACCATACATGTGTTTATTTCTGCTTATTTTGCGATTTTATGCTCTCGATAATATTGGAGGAAAATATTCAAACATTATAATTATGTGGCTTCACATTTGGTCAGGTTACATCTCCGACCATCATTATTTTGGAGGATGATGAGGTAGATGTGAAAAAATTTGAAACGGCCCAAAGTGCTTAAATTAAACCTAGTAATTTCTCGTTTACGTATCAGTACTGTTAAAAAGGGGGAACTTTGCGCATGGTGATAGAACTTATCACATCAGAAATAGTATCGCGATTTTGAATGCCGTTTTCTAATTAGTCCATGATACTGTTCTGAGTATATAAATTCAATGTTGACATTTTATGGAATGAGCCATCACTAACAACGAAGGAATCAGCTTGTCCACCCGTCGTCCGCCGTTGTGTACGTCCGTCCGTGGACACACCTTTATACGGAGTGGGAACCTGTTCACCTGCGATTATGCCGTCTGTCGGACTTGTTTTTGGTGGAATTATCCAAGTTTTTCGACTTAGAAACCTTTCGCAACATGTATAATTTTGTCCGAGCTTTTATTCCTACATTTTTAGGTAAATTGTTTCTAAACTTGGCATATATATTTAGTACCATGGGAACCTGTCCTATCTTCTTTTGTGGAGTTATCCCCCTTTTTCGACTTAGAACATTTTCGCAACATGCACCATTTTGTCCATGCATTTATTCCTATATTTTTCGGTCAATAGGTTTATGATTACGGTTAGGGGTTAGGGTTGTGCACCTGCAATTGGAATATGTTTTATTAATTTAACTAAATGTTTAATGACAATTGAAACATCTTAGTGTTTAAAAAAACACGGGGTATCCTTAGTCCTATTGGAACAGTCACACCTCTAGTTTGTATCTATGCACCTATGTATACCTCTTGCTTGGTTTGGATAATTTATTTGTGAGAAATTAAAATCGTGGATCCATAAAGATTCATTTATGTACGAAATCCAACATATAAAATCAAATATAATATTTCCATGGTGTGCCATTAACTCGATTCAGTGTTCTCGTGGCTCGTGCATATATAAATACTGGAACTTGGCTTGTATGAAGTTTTGTAGGACATTGATTGACCATTATTCTGAAGAAATCATTTCGTGAGAGAAACCATTTTATATTCACCTCCTTGGATATCTGGAATTTGCCATGTGCATTGGTTATCATTAAGATTAATTACTGATAAGAACAATATCAACATATTGTTAACGTGTGCAAATTCCAATTAATGTTGTGTCATGTATGAAATAGCCAAACTTTTTAACAAAGATGGGCCGGGGGTCTAGTGTAAGATGGGTACCTGTGTCCCTAAATCCATGCATTATCACATATGGGTCTTGACATTTATAGGTAGTAGTTAGGATATTTTCTTCCTCATGCATTCCGGTGCCATCATACGAAACTGACATTATTTCGTTTCAGTTTCTAAGAATTGAAGGATTAATTTTCAAATTCAAACTTTAGGTTGCCTGTGGAGGAAATGATCTGACGACGCTTATCTTGACATTCCAAGTTATTCGGCATGATATTCTTAATTAAATTATTTACCGATGCTTCATCGGGTCCCTGGCTGGTGATGGTGGTACGTGGTGCGTTATCAAAATAATAATCAATATTAAACGAGACTGATCACTCAGAACACAAAAGCAGGTTGGGTCAATAAACCAAAGCGTTATTTGGAAAAGAACCACACGACCTGTTCAGAATGACGTTGGTCCAAAGCGGAATTCTAACCTACCTTCTAACTTCACATATCGCCTAGTGCGTTACGGAACGTCAACGTCGGACCAACGTTGGTTGTCCAACGTTGGACCAACGTAGCCGTGCTATCTGGGTTGTTTGTACAAAGCTCATAATTGCATTGTTTTAATATAACCCAATGTCTTATGTATCTACACAGTTGATTCACTGTGCTATTTTTGACTACCTGATTCTGTTCTTAGTCGTGATATAATCTAGCGGCTAAAATTACACTAAACCAACAACCAATCACATCAACATGTCACACGAAGCATATTTACGCAGGTCGTTCATTATTTACGAACATTGATTTGATATATAGCAAAATTCAAATTTAAGTAGATATACAGATGTCGTTCGTTAGATGTCAGTCAATGTAAACATTGGATGGCAATATGATTATGACATAACTATTATAGAACAATGGGAACAGTTACATTTTTTGGGGAAATGAATGAATTGTGGTAACATGCTTCTAACGGTTAACATGAGTTGTAGCCCTGTGAACCTGTCCTGTTAATTAACAAATCGATTTATATGTTCATCCAGCCCATTAGCTCCAAACACATACCAGACTTTGAATAGTGGACAGACTGATCAAGATCAACATAACTGTGGACTGGATGGCGTCGTTTTAGATAGGGGTAACGTCCAGACTGCATACATGTATAATGACTGCAAATCTCTCGGTGAGCATTTACTCTTGTATCACAAATATATACTGCTGAGCATTTACTGGCGTATAATACAATTCGCCTGGTGATTATTTACTGTCGTACTATGCAACATTGATAATTTACTGTCGTACTGCTAATCTACCGGTAACAATTTACATTCGGAATAAAAATAGTCTGAATATAAATATACGGTGACAATTTTCTATCGGACTACCAATCTTCGATATTTACTATTGAGAATTTATTGTCGCAATACAAATCTACAGGTAAGATGTTGTAGCACACTTCTCTTGATAAAAAATCAATGCTGTACTACAAATCTACCGACAAGAATATACAGTCTTACTGCAGAGCGAGCGTTGAAATTTTCCTGTTGTGCTACAAATCTACTGGTGATAAATTATTGTCGAACAATAAATTTACCAGTAATAATTAACGGCTGATAACTTACTGTCGTAGTACACATCTAAAATTATTACCCACATCTCACCCACATGTTCCTGCATTACCGTGTTCAATAATTGTAATTGTCGTCTCTAATTTTGGGACACGATTTATTGGACCAAAATAATTTTTACGACGAATAGCTAAACGCAGTCGTGTCTTCTAACAGTGAGTTTGCGAAACATCTCTATATATTCCATCGGTTCATTGACAATCAAACATTTATCAAACATTGAATTAAAATAATCAAATATTACGTTAATCACTTGATGAGAACCCATTTGGTATTTGCATTAATGTATTTATCACTATTATTATTCACTTTAATATATTTAAATGGCTAAGTTAGACATTATTTTGTAGCAAATCGCCGGGTCATTCCTGTCACGTGAGTAATAATATAATAGATCGTGGTTCATATTGAAACTGTTACAGAGTTAGTACCAAACAATAGCGAATGTTAACATAGACCATGTGTTCTACAATGGACTCATTACCCATATGTTCCTGTTTGTTCACGAAATCACGTATCACGAACTTATTTGGCCAGGTAGCAACACATCACTAATTAATATTTGCATAGCCCGTGCGCGAAAGGTAAATGTTGTTCCGTTTCGGTCAACTATCAATTAGGAAATTAAAGTGATGTGAAACACCCCAGTAGGGTGATCAAACAGAAATTGAGAATAATCTTGCTCAAAGTAGTTACTTTTACAAATATGTTATGCAATTGACAACCCACATGGTTATTATTATACATGAATTAAATGGAGTCACTCTCGGTGGTGAAATCGTTTTCGTTAGTTTATCGCCTATTTTTGCGTCCCGAATCGAGAAGTAAATATTTACAATTGAGAGTAGTTCAGACGATGTTTTGTATAAAGTGGTATGGTCTATTTCCTTGAGACTTTTGGCGATGTTAGTGGAATGATACATTCATCCAGTTAGAATTGGGCCTGAATACTATCTTTTCAGTTTCACGCACCCAAACAAGTCCATGATATGTCTTTAATTATACCAACCAACACACACCCGAATTCGCATAGTGTTGACCACTATTTGTTATATTGGAATGTGCAACCCTCACGATTGTCCATTGTTCATTTCGAAATAAACTCTGCGTAGGCGTCCTTCATTCACATTAGCATATCGCATGAAGCATACTTATACAGATCGAGCATCATGTATCGATTTTTAAATATAGCATCATACAAATTTTAGGAGCTATGCACACGACCAACTGTGTAGTCGTCTGGTTTTATTAAATTTTGGTGTCGGATGGCAAAAAGATTATCTCATAACTACTACAATGGGAAGACAATATTACGAACGTTCGACCATCATACATCAATTCTTTATTAACATTTCTATTCGTCTACAATGGTTACTCAATGTGGAATATTTAGTGGAATATAGGCACCCATTGAGATACATATAACATGCTTGTAAACGTTAGCATGGATTGTAGCTTTGTGACACTGTCGATCAGCGTGTTAGTTTGTGTTTTACACAGTCAAACAGATCCAAACGCATACGATAGATTGAACACCGAGCAGACTGACCGATGTCAACAATACGACGGACGTGATGGCGTCGTGTTAGAGAGTGGTAACGTCCAGGCTGCATACATGGATACTGACTGCAAATCTATTGGTGAGAATTTACTATTGTATAGTGCAAATCAATTGGTGAGAATTTACTATTGTATAGTACAAATCTACTGGTGATAATTTAATGTTGTACTTGAAATCTACCCATAAGAATTTACATTCGTTATACAAATCTACTGATGATAATTTACTGTCGGAATACCAATCTCTTGTTAAGAAATTATTGCTGTAATGCCAATATTATGGTGAAAAATTGTTATAGTACTCCAAATATATGGTATGAATTTAATGTGTAGGGTTCTCTATTCCGAAGGTACTCTATTCCGACGGTTCGTTATTCCGAAGGTTCGCTAATCCGAAGGTTCGCTATTCCGAAGGTTCACTGTTCCGAAAGTTTTCAATTCGTTCATAAAAAGAACACCTCAATACTTTAGAATATAAAATTAACCCTTAAGTAAGAATAATCTTCGGAACAGCAAGCATTCTGAATAGAGAAACTTCGGAGTAGCGAACCTTCAGAATAGTGAACCTTCGGAATAGAGGCATGCCCCCGAGTTTAATATTGAACTACAAATCTACCGGTAAGACATTAATGTTGAACTATTAAGCCGCTTTCACATAAATGCGTTTTACGGTTGTGTTAGGTGCACACGAGAAGCATTGGTTTAAAAAATAGAGTCAGCACTGGGCCTTTCACATAACTGCATAAAAAAATCAGCTAATTTTAGCGGAAGACTTTACTAAAAAAAAATCAGTAATTGGTGTGTGAACGCATTTATGGGACGAAATCAATTCCCCCCCCCCCCCCTATGAAAAAGCACAATTGTACTACACTAGTAATACAATGGTAGGCTTACCACCGTGGTATTATCGTGGTACTACCATGGTAGAGTCGTACTAACATGGTACAATAAGTTATATTTACCATGGTAATACCATGATACCATGGAACTCTACTAGGGTACCGCACCATGATACTACCATGGCAGTATGGTACTATCATGGCAGTACGGTACTACACGTGTACCAATGTATACTACCAATCATGGTACTACCACCGTACTACGTTGCATTTGGTGCTACAATTGTAGTATGGTATACCATGGTAAAGTGACATTTACCATGGTACAATTGATGGAACAATACTAGGGTACTATACAATGTCACAGGTCATGCCGTAGTGAAGTGTTTTTTGTCAATTTAGACTAGATTATTCTACTAAAAAGTAGACCAAGTCTTCTCGGTCTGCATCAGCTAGGGATATTGACTCTATAAATAAGGTTATAGCAACCACCAGCTCGCCGCAGGCGAGCGTGGTTGTTTATACCCTAGGCAGGCGAATGACGTCATATGATTTGTGTTATATTTTCTATACGATGAGACGAAATTCAGGAAAGAGTGTATGCTATTTAGCGAAATTGACACGTGACTACCGATTATTGGAGATTGTAAAATTGCGGAATCGGAAGTGGAACAACGAGATGAAATGTGATTTAGGCGTACTAGTTCATTTAGTCCAATCTCAGTGGACAGTTAGCTTAATGAAAACCAGAGAAGACGTCATGCCACGGCTCATGACGTTATTTACGTCATGTTGGCTGCGTAGGTGCAGCATTAACCCTTTCGTGGTGGGAGCTGCGCTAATGCAGCAACAACCCTTCCATGATAGGAGCTGCGCTGGTGCAGCATTAATGTGTTTTAGTATTGGAGCTGTGCTGGTGCGGCATTAACCATTTCATGACGGGAGCTGTGCTGGAGCAGCATTAACCCTTTCATGACGGGAGCTGCGTTGCTGCAGCATTAACCATTTCAAGATGGGAAGCTGTGCTGGTGCAACATTAGCCCTTTTATGACGGGATTTTGCGTTGGTGCAGCATTAACCATTTAATGACGAGAGCTGCGTTGGTGCAGCATTAACCTTTCATGAAAGGAACTGTGCTGGGCAGCATTACTTATTTTATGATTGGAGATGTGCTGGTGCAGCATTAACCATTTCATGACGGGAGCTTGCTGGTGCAGCATTAACTATTTCATGACGGGAGCTGCTTTGGTGCACCGTTAACACATTCATGATGGGTGCTTGTGCAGCATTACCTATTTCATGACGGGAGCTGCGCTGGTGCAGCATTAATTATTGTATGATGGGAGCTGGGTTGGTGCAGCGTTAACCCTGTCGTGAAGGGATCTCCGTCGGTACAACATTAACCATTTCATGACGGGAGCTGCGCTGGTACAGCATTAACCCATTCACGATGGGATCTGCGTTGGCGCAGCATTAACCAGCATTAACCATTGCAACATTAATTATTTCATGACGGGAGCTGCGTTGGTGCAGCATTTATTATTTTATGATGGGAGCTGCGTTGGTGCAGCGTTAACCCTCACATGAAGGGAGCTGTGCTGGTGCAGCATTAACCCTTTCATGACTGGGAGCTGTGCTGTCGCAACATTAGCCCTTTTATGACGGAAGCTGCGTTGGAGCAGCCATCACCCTTTTGTAAAAGGAACTGTGCTGGTGCACCATCAATTATTTTATGATGGGAGCTGTGCTGGTGTATCATTAACCTGTTTTTATTACTGGAGCTGCGTTGGTGCAGCATTAACCCATTTATCATGGTATCCTCGCTAGTGCAGCATTAACCGTTTTATGACGGGAGCAGCGCTGGTGCAGCATTACTTATTCCATGATGGGAGCTGCGTTGGTGCAGCATTAACCCATTTATCATGGTATCCTCGCTAGTGCAGCATTAACCGTTTTATGACGGGAGCAGCGCTGGTGCAGCATTACTTATTCCATGATGGGAGCTGCCTTGGTGCAACATTAACCCTTTCAAGACTGGAGCTGCGCTGGTGCAGCATTAATTATCTCATGACGGGAGCTGCTTTGGTGCAACATTAACCCCTTCATGGCGGGATCTGTGCTGGTGCATCATTAACCCTTTCAGTGTGGGAGCTGCGTTGGTGCATCAGTAACCCTTTCATGTCGGGAGCTGTGCTGGTGCAGCATTAATCCTTTCATGGCGGGAGCTGTGCTGGTTCAGCATTTACCCCTTTATGACAGGAGCTGCGCTGCTGTAGCATTAACCATTTCATGACGGGTTCTGTGCTGCCGCAGCATTAACTATTTTATGGGGGAGCTGCGTTGGTGCAGCGTTAACCCTTTCATTAATGAAGCTGCGTTGGTGCAGCATTAACCCTTTCATGAAGAGAGCTGTGTTGGTGCAGCATTAACCATTTCATGACGGGGAGCTGTGCTGGTCCAGCATTAACCCTTTCATGACGGGGATCTGTTCTGGTGAAGCATTAACCCGTTCATGACGGGGAGCTGTGCTGGTACAGCATTAGGTAGCAATACACGATTTCAAGCGTTTTTGCCAACCTGGAGGGGGTACTGTACTTAAAATCAATGCTAAACCATTATAGTTGGCATATATCCCATCAAACATGTTTTAATTTCGACAGACATTTTAGGTGTAATCATTTAAATGTACCTTTGGTTCTTCGTACAATTTGTCATTGAGTTATGCCCCTTGGTTTGCACACACGAACCGCTCAATTTTACCCATTTTTTACTCAAATTGGCCATTTTCAACCCAAAACCAGACCATGATAGAGCGAATGTCAGTAAATAAGATTCGTTCACCTGATAGAGCTGTGCTAGAGCTGAGAAATATTTGAAATAGAAAAAATGTTATCGTATCAATTTGAAAAAAAAGTCTTGCGAGCCTAGATGACAAAATTCAAGGGAGAGAAATCGGGCTATTTTCCTGTAATCAATAACACAGAGTTGGCCTTCACTGAATACGAAAACCCTGTTGCGTATCCAAATTTTTCACTTGTTTGGGAACTTTCCCAGTTTTGTAAAATAAATAAACCTTCAAACCAGTAATGACACAGTTAACACAGGCTACACTGGCCGTTATGCCCCGCCCCAG
The DNA here is from genome assembly GCA_032622095.1 of Siphonodentalium dalli. Lineage (NCBI taxonomy): Eukaryota > Metazoa > Mollusca > Scaphopoda > Gadilida > Siphonodentaliidae > Siphonodentalium > Siphonodentalium dalli. The sequence goes on from CP136068.1 coordinate 11,398,476, forward strand.
ATACTTATATTTCTATTTTTCAGACCCCCTACAACCCGTGAAATCGTGTACTGCTACCTTAAAGGAAAAATAGAGTTATCCGCCTTCAACGCGCAAATGTCCAGTTAAGTCTCTGAACTACACCGATAACTCTGATATATAACACATATGGTGTTTCTTCAGTGCGAATGGGAAATAAGGTCAATATAAGTAGCGTGATTTCAATAAAAATGAACCAATTTCACCCAAATTATTGGTTATTGACCGAATAACCAATATCAATCAATACGCCTATTTGTAGGTGGTATCCGAGGAGTTCCATTGTTGGGATGTTCCCTTCGCAACATATTTCGTTACATGCAAATCACTTTTATGTGGTCAGTCATAAACATATAAGAACGCAACAAAACTCCAAACAAATCGTAGTGAATAACTAATGCATATATAATCACCCCTCCCCCAAATGTGAACCATGTTTATTTGGCCGGTCTGTGTACATTCATTGATTCAATGACTTAATTGTCAAGTTGAAATCACACTATTTAATTATTTATGGAATCTTATATACCATTTGAAATGATAGAGCGAATGTCAGTAAATAAGATTCTTCCACCTGATAGAGCTATGCTATACAGAATTCAGGGGAGAGAAATCGGGTCGAGTTGGTCTTCACTGAATACGAAAACCCTGTTGCGTATCTATATTTTTCACTTTTTTGAGAACTTTCCCAGTTTTGTAAAATAAATAAACCTTCAAACCAGTAATGACACAGTTAACACAGTCTACACTGGCCGTTATGCCCCCCAGATACTTATATTTCTATTTTTCAGACCCCTACAACCCGTGAAATCGTGTACTGCTACCTTAACGTTTTTATGATGGAAGCTGTGCCGGTGCAGCATTAATTCTTTCATGACGGGAGCTGCGTTGGTGTAGTATTGATTATTTCATGACGGGAACTGTGTTGGTGCAGCATTAATTATTTCATTTCATGACGGGAGCTGTGCTGTTGCAGCATTAATTATGTTATGATGGGAGCTGCGTTGGTGCAGCATTAACACTTTCATGACGACAGCTGCGTTGGTACAGCATTAACCCTTTCATGGCGGGGAATTGTGCTGGCGCAGCATTAATTAGTTCATGATGGGAGCTTTGCTGGTGCAGCATTCATTAGTTTATTACGGGAGCTGTGCTGGTGCAGCATTAATTATTCCATGACGGGAGCTGTGTTGGTGCAGCGTTAACCCTTTCATGACGAGGGCTGCGCTGGTGCAGCGTTAACCCTTTCATGACGGGGGCTGTGCTGGTGCAGCATTAACCCTTTCATGACTGGGAGCTGTGCTGTCGCAACATTAGCCCTTTTATGACGGAAGCTGCGTTGGAGCAGCATTAACCCTTTTGTGAAAGGAACTGTGCTGGTGCAGCATTAATTATTTTATGATGGGAGCTGTGCTGGTGTATCACTAACCTGTTTTTATTACTGGAGCTGCGTTGGTGCAGCATTAACCCATTTATCATGGTAGCCTCGCTGGTGCAGCATTAACCGTTTTATGACGGGAGCAGCGCTGGTGCAGCATTAATTATTCCATGATGGGAGCTGCCTTGGTGCAGCATTAACCATTTCAAGACTGGAGCTGCGCTGGTGCAGCATTAATTATCTCATGACGGGAGCTGCTTTGGTGCAACATTAACCCTTTCATGGCGGGATCTGTGCTGGTGCATCATTAACCCTTTCATTGTGGGAGCTGCGTTGTTGCATCAGTAACCCTTTCATGTCGGGAGCTGTGCTGGTGCAGCATTAATCCTTTCATGGCGGGAGCTGTGCTGGTTCAGCATTTACCCCCTTTATGACAAGAGCTGCGTTGCTGTGGCATTAACCATTTCATGACGGGAGCTGTGCTGGCGCAGCATTAACTATTTTATGGCGGGAGCTGCGTTGGCGCAGCGTTAACCCTTTCATTAATGAAGCTGTGTTGGTGCAGCATTAACCCTTTCATGAAGGGAGCTGTGCTGGTGCAACATTAACAATTTCATGACGGGGAGCTGTGCTGGTCCAGCATTAACCCTTTCATGACGGGGATCTGTTCTGGTGAAGCATTAACCCTTTCATGACGGGGAGCTGTGCTGGTACAGCATTAGGTAGCAATACACGATTTCCAGTATTTTTGCCAACCTGGAGGGGGTACTGTACTTCAAATCAATGCTAAACCATTATAGTTGGCATATATCCCATCAAACATGTTTTAATTTCGACAGAAATTTTAGGTGTAATCATTTTAAATGTACCTTTGGTTCTTCGTACAATTTGTCATTGAGTTATGCCCCTTGGTTTGCACACACGAACCGCTCAATTTTACCCATTTTTTACTCAAATTGGCCATTTTCAACCCAAAACCAGACCATGATAGAGCGAATGTCAGTAAATAAGATTCTTCCACCTGATAGAGCTATGCTATACAGAATTCAGGGGAGAGAAATCGGGTCGAGTTGGTCTTCACTGAATACGAAAACCCTGTTGCGTATCCAAATTTTTCACTTTTTTGAGAACTTTCCCAGTTTTGTAAAATAAATAAACCTTCAAACCAGTAATGACACAGTTAACACAGTCTACACTGGCCGTTATGCCCGCCAGATACTTATATTTCTATTTTTCAGACCCCTACAACCCGTGAAATCGTGTACTGCTACCTTAACGTTTTTATGATGGAAGCTGTGCCGGTGCAGCATTAATTATTTCATGACGGGAGCTGCGTTGGTGTAGTATTGATTATTTTATGATGGGAGCTGCGTTGGTGCAGCATTAACACTTTCATGACGACAGCTGCGTTGGTACAGCATTAACCCTTTCATGGCGGGGAATTGTGCTGGCGCAGCATTAATTATTTCATGATGGGAGCTGTGCTGGTGCGGCATTCATTAGTTTATGACGGGAGCTGCGTTGGCGCAGCAATAACCCTTTCATTACGGGAGCTGTACTGGTGCAGCATTAATTATTCCATGACGGGAGCTGTGCTGGTGCAGCGTTAACCCTTTCACGACGGGGGCTGCGCTGGTGCAGCGTTAACCCTTTCATGACGGGGGCTGCGCTGGTGCAGCGTTAACCATTTCATGACGGGGGCTGCGCTGGTGCAGCATCAATTATTTGATGACGGGAGCTGCGGTTGGAGCAGCGTTAATTATTTGATGACGGGAACTACGCTGGTGCAGCATTAATTATTTGATGACGGAAGCTGCGTTGGTGCAGCAATAATTATTTTATGATGGCAGCTGCGTTGGTGCAGCGTTAACCCTTTTATGAAGTGAGCTGTGCTGGTGCAGCATTAACCCTTTCATGACTGGGAGTTGTGCTGGTGCGTTGGTTCAGCATTAACCCTTTCATGAAGGGATCTGTGCTGGTCCAGCATTAACTATTTCATGACGGGGAGCTGTGTTGGTGCAGCATTAACCCTTTCAAGACATGGAGCTGTGCTGGTGCAGCACTAACCCTTTCATGAAGGGAGCTGCGTTGGTGCAGCATTAACCCTTTCACGAAGGGAGCTGCGCTGGTGCAGCATTAGCCCTTTTCCGGACGGGGATCTGTGCTGGTGTAGCATTAATTATTTCATGACTGGAGCTGCGTTGGTGCACTATTGATTATTTCATGACGGGAACTGCGTTGGTGCAGCATTAATTATTTTATTTCATGACGGGAGCTGTGCTGTTGCAGCATTGATTATTTTGTGATGGGAGTTGCGTTGGTGCAGCATTAACCCTTTTATTACGGAAGCTGTGCTGGTGCAGCGTTGACCCTTTCATGGCGGGGAGCTGTACTGGTGCAGCATTAATTTTTTATGACGGGAGTTGTGTTGGTGCAGCGTTAATTATTTCATGACGGGAGCTGCGCTGGTGCAGCAGTAATTATCTCTTGACGGGAGCTGTGCTTGTGCAGCGTTAACCCTTTCACGACAGGAGCTGTGCTTGTCCAGCATTAATCCTTTCACGACGGGAGCTGCGCTGTTGCAGCATTAACCCTTTCATGATGGGAGCTTTGCTGGTGCAGCATTAACCATTTCATGATGGGAGCTGTGCTGGTGCAGCATTAACCCTTTCATGACGGGCGCTGTGCTGGTGCAGCATTAACCCTTTCATGACGGGGTCTGTGCCGGAGCAGTGTTAGCCCTTTCATGATGGGAGCTGTGCTGGCGCAGCATTAACCATGGCATGATGGGTGCTGTGTTGGTGCAGCATTAACCCTTTCATGATGGGAGCTGTGCTCGTGCAGCATTAACCATTTTATGACGGGAGATGTGCTGGTGCAGCATTAACCATTTTATGACGGGAGATGTGCTGGTGCAGCATAAACCATTTCATGGCGGGAGCTGTGATGGTGCTGCATTAACCCTTTCATGATGGGAGCTGTGCTGGCGCAGCATTAACCCTTTCATGTCGGGAACTGCGCTGGTGCAGCATTAATTTTTTTCATGACGGGAGCTGCGTTGGTGCAGAATTAATTAGTTTATGATGGGAGCTGCGCTGGTGCAGCATTAACCCTTTCATGACAAGAGCTGAGCTGATGCAGCTTTAAACCTTCCATGACGCGAGCTGCGTTGGGGCAGCATTAACCCTTTCTTGACGGGAGCTGTGCTGGTGCAGCATTAACACATTCATGGTGGGAGCTGTGCTGGTTCAGCACTAATCCTTTCATGACGGGAGTTGCGTTGGTGCAGCATTAATTATTTTATAACGGGAGTTGTGCTGGTGCAGCATTAACCATTTCATGGCGGGAGCTATGCTGTTCCAGCATTATCCCTTTCATACCGGGAGCTGCGTTGGTCAAACATTAACCCTTTCATGACGAGAGCTGCGTTGGTGCATCATTAATCATTTCATGACGGGAGTTGTGCTGGTGCATCATTACTCTTTTCATGGCGGGAGCTGCGCTGGTGCAGCATTAATTATTTCATGACGGGAGCTGCGTTGGTGCACCATTAATTATTTTATGACGGGAGCTGTGCTAGTGCAGTATTGACCCTTTCGTGGTGGGAGCTGTGTTGGTGTTTAATTAACCCGTTCATGATGGGAGCTGTGCAGGTGCAGCATTAACATTTTTATGACGGGAGCTGTGCTGTTACAGCATTAACCCTTTCATGACGGGAGATGTGCGGATGCATCAGCAGTAACCCTTTTATGGCGGGAGCTGTGCTGGTGCAGCATTAATTATTTTATGACGGGAGCTGCGTTGGTGCAGCGATAACCCTTTCATGAAGGGGGCTGTACTGGTGCAGCATTAACCCTTTCATGATTGAGAGCTGTGCTGGTGCAGCATTAGCCCTTTCATTACATGAGCTTCACTTTTAAACCACACTGAAGCAAAGTCTACCATGATATTACTGGACCAAGTTGTAACTGAAGTTATAGCAACCACCAGCTCGCCACGGACGAGTGTGGTTGTTTATACCTTAGGCAGGTGAAAGACGTCATATGATTTTTTTTATATTTTCTATACGATGAGACGAATTTCAGGAAGAATGTATGCTATTTAGCGTAATTGACATGTGACTTCCGGTTAGCAACTGTTTGGAGATTGTAAAATTGCGGAATCGGAAGTGGAACAACAAGACGAAAATCAAATTATCAACTTCCGAAGAATTCCCATGTGATGTATTCATACTAGTTTCATTTGGACCTATCTCAGCGGTTAGTTAGCTTAATAAAAACCAGAGAAGATGTCATGCCAGTGCTCATGAAGTCATTTACGTCATGTTGGCTGCGTACACTCTTATGACTAATGTGTAGGTTTTCTACACAAAATGTGTAGCCCTGCTACACAATCATTATTCAATTTTGATCTTAAACATATTTGTGTAGTATATGTGTAGTTTCATATTCGTACACAAATTGTGTAACAATTTTTACACATAAATGGGTAATTGTTCACACATTTATACACAACAGTGTGTATAAAATCAACACATATCCCTTACACATTTTGTGTAGGTTCTTACACACACAGTTTGTAGACAAGAAATGCAAGTTCAGTAGTCCGACCTGTGGGTATAGTATTAAAGATATATGCAGATTTATATGTTAAAACTTTCATGGCGCACAGTGGTATGTAGTATTTTGTTCTGTACTGTGAGTTTTTGCTTTGAATGAACAAACCAGAGTCGAGGCGTGATTGCATAATATTAGTATTATTACAACAATCATAACAAGAGTCTAAGGGCAGTAATCGCCTTGAAAGTTTTAACAAATAAATCCTCATATACTATTAATACTAAACCCACAAATTGGAATTCTGAACTTACGTCCTTGTCTACGATCGCTGTAGATTGTATTCCAAAAAATATACTCAAACAATATGGCCGTCACGTAGCAGACTATGAAACTGAAGGCACCGCAATGCGCATGTCTACGTTCTTACACAATTATGTGTAACAAAATATACACATTATGTGTAGAACGGCACTTGTCAATGTATTTGTATGTAAAACTACACATTGTTATGTGTATTAACCGGCTTTACACATTTGATGTGTAATCGTTTCTACACATTAGTTATAAGAGTGTAGGGCAGAATCAAGAAAAGATTGCACAATCCATGACAATACTTGACATGTCGTCTCCACCGGGGCCATTGCATGCTGTTACATAAATTATTCTTAGCGTTATGTCGCCGATGAAATTTGGGATACAACATGTGTGGTTACTCCACTACGTGTCACGTATGATTCATATTATCTTTCGATGAATCGAGTTTGAACAAGCAAATGGAGCTATATGTCTTTCCTGTGGCTAACGCACTTATGTGAAAGGTGTATGCGCCGTACGTAACACAAACGCCGGCGTTAAACGCATGTATTTGAAAGCAGCTTTATTATACAGATAATAATTTAATGTACATGTACAGGTAAGAATCTCCAGTTTTAGTACAGAGCGACCATGCTACAAATCTACTGGTGATAATTTACTGTCTAACAGCAAACCTACCAGTAATAGATTAACGTCTTATTACAAATCTACCTCTGATAACTCACTGTTCTATACTACAAACTTATTTTGTAGAAAATCATCCTGGCCTTCCTGTCACGTGAGTAATAACATCATACATGTAGATCGTGGTTCATATTGAAACTGTTACAGAGTTAGTACCAAACAATAATAGCGAATGTTAACATAGACCATGTGTTCTACAATGAACTCATTGTTCATAGTTGCCTGTCGTTTGTTCACGAAATCGCGAACTTATTTTGCCAGGTAACAGCACGTCACTGATTAATATTTGCATAGCCCTGTGTTGAAGTAAATCATGTTCCGTGGTTGGTCAACTGTCATTCGGGCAATTAATTATACCAACCAACACACGTTCGAATAATGTTGATATTGCTATATGTAACCACCAGACTGGTCAGTTTTCAAAGGATCATTTCGAAACACACCCTGCTTAGGAGGCCTGCATTCACATTAACACAGTTATGCAGATCGTGCATCATGTACGAACATTATTCCAATTTCAATTGATATGTACACGACCAATTTTGCAGTTCGTCGGAGTTCAGTTAATGTTAGTATCGGGTGTTATAACTACTGTACTACAAAACAATGGGAAGACAACACTTGTGTGTTGACGGTTCAGTATATCTACAACGGTTACTGAATTTGGAACATTTAGCCTTTGTTTTGAAAATGGTGGCACCCATGAATGTACAATGCTTGTAACCGTTAACATGAATTGTACCATTGAGAAAATGCTTTGTTAACCTTTGTCAACCTATTTTCATATGTTGTCATACAGCCAAATAGATCCAAGCACATATGAGACATTGAATACTGAGCACACCGACAGAGATAAACAATACTGCGGGCTTGGTGGTATCATGCTAGATAGTGGTAACGTCCAGGCTGCATACATGGATACTGGCTGCAAATCGATTGGTGAGAATTTATCTCATACCTGCTCATACTACAAATTTAATGCTGAGAATTTAAAGTCGTATACTACAAACCGAATTACTGTCGTACTGCAAATCTAACTTTGATAATTTATTTTCGTAGTTGTACTGCAAATCTGCCGTAACAATTTATTGTCGGAATACAAATATATCGGTGATAATTTACTGTTGGAAGCACATATTGGATATTGAGCAGACTGACCGAGGCTGCATATCTGGATACTGACTGCAAATCCATCGGTGATAATTGTATTACTCCAAAATAAAAAAATATTGTTAAGTATATGGTACAGTCGAAATACAAATCTGCCAGTCAGAATTTACTGTCTGAACACAAAATGAACCGTTGAGAACATACTTTCATATTACAAATCTACTGCTGGCAATTTACTGTCGCATACTACAAGTCTGCTTTTGAGAATTTGGTGTCGTATAACACATTTGCATGTAAGAATTTACTGTCCAATGTATATATCAGAGAAATGGAGGCACGGTTTCAGTATAATATTTAATTGTATAGCTAAGTATGTTTATGAACTCATCACATCGCTTCATGCCATTTAACACTACAGTAAATTTGGTTGTAATATCTAACTCGTTGCGTGTTTTTAAGGGCTTTGTGGACCCAATTTTCCCAAAATTTGACAGAGTCCAAATAAAGGATAATGTTCATGTATATTAGTAATCACAAAAACCATGCCTACTGATGCAACATTTTAAGACTATAATTCATGATGGATTATGTTAGAAATACAAAATGTGAACTTTATTGAGATTTAAAAAAAAAAATTTTACAGGCAATGATCAAAGAAAAACAAAGTCCATATCTAAGAATCAAATATGGCAATATGTATTGAACACTGTGATGAATGATGTACTACAAAAATATTATATTTCTTGAGCGTTCTTTGAAAACAGTACTTTGAACCAGTTGTTGACAAATGATATATACTTGCTTAAACATTGGCTGTGTGGGTGCTAGCAGGGATGGGTTAAGCAGTGGCCAGCGTGACGCTGTGAACACTGTTGACAATAGCATGCTAAGCCTCAATCAAAACCCTACCAGACCATCGCACTATTTCTAGTAAGTGGGTCACCATTCACTAAACTTCCACATGAGTGATTATCTGACACCGGCTAAAAGCTATTCACACCAGACAGGACATAAGCCATGGAAAGATGACCCATAACCTGCTGGGTCAAAGTCAACCATATTTAGAAGTTAGTATATATAGAAATATAGCCTTCAATGTAGGCTAATATTGCTGCCAATATGGCGCTCTAGCATGGCAAAATTGCTTCATGTATACGCATACAACCAAACAACTTGTACAAGTAACAGTGTCCTGAGATAGTTGGAAGGGTGATAAATATATACATACAACGTACTTTGGCGTTTTGTATTGAAAGAATGTACAATACCACATTAATGAACTTTGGTCTGCATATATAAGTCAAATGCTCTTAATGTCCTAACAGTTCTATCGCTATTTAAAAAAAACGTTTTCAAATATCTCCGTTTTTTCATCAAGTCTTATTGTTATTTGTTTGGTTTTAGCGAAGCAATCGTTAAGGATGCCGTCGGGCAGCTAGGTACACCCTCTATGGACCCCCAGGACTCTTCCGGACCGAGTGTTTAATGTACCTGGACACCTCTAGAGTAGAATTCCGGATGTTAACAAGAAAACAACCTGGCCGCATGTGACGTAATCCAAGATGGCGCCCATGAGGGTCGGAAAATTTCGCGATTTTACCCTATGTCTATTTATATGACGATTGTGGAAAAACTAATTGAGATATGGCATTGCAATCAATTGCATTTTGTTCCTTATATATTTCTACGTCAACTGATATCAAATTTGAAAATCAAACTCCAAGATTGCCGCCAGGATATGGCACAGAATTTGAAAAATTCGATTTTTTTTTCAAACAATTTTCCAGAAAAAACACAAAACCAATCATAACATGTCACACATATTTGAACATTATGACGTTTGTATGACCGCAAGTAATCCTTCAATATCATCTGACAAAAAAAATCTGTAATCGACAAATCAGGGAGAAAGCAAAATGGCCGCCAGTGCGATCATCCACAATAGTCGGTGCATTTCGCGATATTACCCTATGTCTATTTATATGACAATTGTGGAAAAACCAATTGAGTTATGACATTTCAATGAATTGCATTCGGTTCCTTATATATTTCTACTTTAACTGATGTCAAATTTGTTAATCAAAATTTAAGATGGCCGCCAGAATATGGCTCATAATTTGAGAAATTCGATTTTTTTTCAACACTTTTTTCAGAAAAAAACACAAAACCAATCATGATATGTCACAAATATTTGAACATTATGACGTTTATAAGACTGCAACTAATCCTTCAATATCATCTGACAAAACAATCTGCAATCGACAACTTAGGGAGAAAACAAAATGACCGCCAGTGCGATGTGGTGTATTCCTCGTACTTTTCTGGTGTCAATGATGCCAGTAAAGACCCAAACTGACCGCTATGATATGCCTCAATTTAGAGAACATGCCTGTTTTCTTTACAGAGATCATATTATAAATAATATTTAAGTATTGTTTTCAAGTAGTTTTTAAATGTTCCCGGGCAATTTCATGGGCCCGCTTCATTTCTTGTTCAGGTCTTTCAGTAACTGTTTTAGTCTGATTTATTTTCGTAAAATTAAACACCAAGTCTACTGGGTGATTAACTTCACGTCCCAACATAAGTTTATATGGGGTTTGGCCAGTAATTCTGTGCACTGATGATCTTAGCGTGCCCGCTCTTTGGGGAAGGAATTTGTCCCAGCTTCGTTGGTTTTTGTTAGCGAATCATCGGACCGCATTCATCAGGGTCCGGATTTGACGTCCCACCTGGCAATTTGCCGTAGGTTGATAATGGGTCGTTCAGGTTTTATGTATCTGGAGTAACTCGCAGATCGCACAGAACAGTTTAATTTCAAAACATGGACCCTGGTCCGTCGACATTTGCAAGGGGCATCCGAAGCGTGCAAATAATTCATTCACCACCGCACATACCATCGTTTCTGTGGTTTGATCAGGAAGGGGATTACACTCCACCCACTTAGTAAACTGATCCGTGGTCACCAGAATGTATTTGTCATCCTGTTCATTAAGTGGTAATGGTCTCAGGAAATCCAGGTACACTCTTTCCATTGGATTACCCGCAGGGAGGTTTGCATTCCCCATTTGGCATGCCTCGATGGTTTCTTCCCTTGATTGCATTGGGGGCAGGCCCCTATGCATGATTCAATGTATTGAGTAATTCCATGCATAGAAGTACTTTTTGGCACTAGCTTTGGTACGCACCACTCCCTGATGACCAGAAGCGAGTATATCATGAGCAATAGCCAAGATCTCAGCCGCAAATTGGTTGGGAATGACTAAAACCTGCTCCCAATTCTATTTTATCTTATACAGTAATTAATGTACTTTCACAAATCTCTGACGATTAATCCAGATATATTTAGTGGCCTTGATGGAGATGAATAATTCACCCTCTGTTGTTCTTGACCCGATTCTATCCACGCAATGACTGGGGATAGATCCTGTTCCTTACGTTGTTTCTCAAGTTCAACTAGGATGCATATACCCGCCAAGGTTCGATCGGGATGGATCTGAGCTTGCAACTTGTCTCATATTAACCTTTGTCTTATATATGTGGTGGTAATTCAAGTCCAATTTTGAGTGCATCCATCTAGTGCCTGGGCTGACACAGACAACACATGGCTCGCACATCCGACCAGTTGCCTCCTGTGTCCTAAGGCAGTCCTTGAAATCCATCTTGCCAGTATCCCTCACCTGAGTAATTAGTGGAGGTTACCATTGAGACAGCTGGAGTCACTTGGCCATTCTAAGTTACAAACTCCCATAACCCCTGGTCTAAATAAAGCCACAATGTTATCAACTTCCTCTTCAAATCTAGCCCAGGTTCGCTGGAGACGCTGACAATATTTGCAGCCCTTGCATGGCAACTTGTCAAGGTCACAGCCTGGTGTATACTGCTGGCAACTGACCTAAATTTGTATTCTGGAGAGGGCGTCACCCATCAACCATTTGAGGCTGCTATAATCCGCCCTTAAAAGGAAGGGCTTGCCCAAAATGTAGTGACGGAATTGCCGGTTAAAACTTATTGCAGCCAGGAGTTCTTTCCGGGTTGTGCAATACTGGCTTTGCTCGGGGGGGGGGGGGTAAAGACAAAGCTACCATGGGCAATCACTCGTCATTCATCCCCTATGATCTGCAAGAGATCCGCATCGATGGTCCACCCACTTGCATCGCAATCCAGGACAAAGGAGTCTTCACTGTTGGGTAGTGACAAGACGGGAGGAGACACCAGAGAGGCATTGAGTGTATGAAAGGCCTCCTGCTGTTCTTCCCCATATTAATGGCTGTTTTCCCGTGAGGGCTTATAATGGTCTAGCCAGAGCGACATAACTTTTGACAAAAGTCCGATGGTAGATCACCAGGCCACAAAAGCTTTCTACTTCCTTGGTACTTGATGGGCTTGGCCAGTTTTTAACTGTTTCTATGGACTCATCATTCAGTTTAACCCCATCATGACTGACTATTCTTCCTAGAAAACTCGATTTGGTGCTGGAAAAACTCACATTTTTGGGGTTTTAATTCCAGGTGATATTTACGGAATCTCTGTAGTACTTCCTGGAGATTCTGGAGGTGATTAGATACTGAAGAACCTCAAATAACTACGTTGTCGAGACAGCATAATGCTCCTGACTAGTTCAGGCCTTGGAAAACCAGGTTTATTACCATCGACCAGGTATAAGGGCTCCCCGATAACCCAAAGGCCATTTTGACAAATTCCCAGCTTCCGTGTTTTGTACTGAATGCCGTCTTTCAGCAGTCCCCACCTTTGACCAAGACTTGATGGTAGGCATATACCGGGCATGATAATAAGATGCCTTGTGGACCTGGATTTCCTTTAGAGCGAAGAACGTTAATTGACACGGTGAGATCTTTGATGCTAACATAGATGAACTAATTGGCACCGAGTCATAAAAATTTGACCACGTAAGATGTCGCTGACGCCACACATAAAACGGGTGAACTCCCGTGTTGATCATTTGAATAAAAATACACTATTCTGTCACCATTGGAAAATGGACGGACCGATGACGAAGGGATTTTAGAGACACTGTGGTCCGAATGTGGCATTCTTCCATCAACACTCAAGATTTGCGTGTGGAAGGAAACATTGAAAGCTCTGGCGATGAAGCGGTTGAATCCGATGATATCAGGATTAATAAATACGAGTTGTGCCCGTCTTGTTTGCCACAGGCTACTTGTGGAGTCTGTTCGTGATGAATAATGTTGAGGTTGGAGCTACTTGTTGTAACGTGTACATACAAATTGTCACACATTCGTGACATGATTTATTTTCAATGGCCCTGGTGCCTGATTCCTCCTCATTGGTGTGGGTAGATAGGAGGGTTTATACTCTCTGAACAGAATACATAGCACAATACGTGGAATGGTATATATAAAGAACAAAAAGCAATTTACCTTAATTTAATATCTCATATAGTTTGTTCCCAATCATGTAACTTTAAACGTATGGGTAATTTGCGAACAAAATTCACCCTCCTGTGGCCATTTTGGATTAAGTCATGTGCGTCTAAGACGATTCTTGTTAACATTCAAAGTTCTACATTAGTTGTGTCAAGGTACATACGAAAATAAGTCATGAGAACTCGGGTTCCATACCAGGTAAACCATGCTACCACACTGAAAAAAAAAACTTAGTTAAAAGTAACTAAGTTACCTTAGTCAGAACCCCCGTCTCAAAACTAACTAACTTAGCTTAGTCAGAAATGACTAAGGTTGCCCTTAGTCATTTCTGACTAAGGCCTTAGTCAGAAATAACTAAGGCCTTAGTCAGAAATAACTAAGGGCAACCTTAGTCATTTCTGACTAAGCTAAGTTAGTTAGTTTTGAGACGGGGGTTCTGACTAAGGTAACTTAGTTACTTTTGACTAAGTTTTTTTTCAGAAATGACTAAGGCCTTAGTCAGAAATAACTAAGGTTTGACTAAGTCATCACTGTATCCATTAGTACATTTAATTGGGCCTAATTATTGGGGGTATCATAGCCCTGCAGCCTCAGCTGAACATCGCAACTGCAGATTAAAATAACTGAAAATAATGACTTACAGGTATCAACATAAATTTTATTAACTATTGAAACAATTAGACAATATAAACAATGTTTTATCTTGAAAGAAAATTATTCATCACAGAATACTAGTATTCATTGAATATACATTCAATAGCTGACCAGTCGATAATTGTTTCAAATTGAAACAAAAAGTTATGCTTACATTAAAATGATAACGAATGACCAACATAGAAGATTAATTCAGAGGAAATGAAGAGTTTTTTTAGAAGAAAAATTATATGATAAATATCTTCACCACTATGTGTGGAACTGAGCGCTTGTATCAAGCCACGGTGGAGTTTCCGACACACATCGTGACTTGCCTTCAGGCTCGTCACAATAATTTCAGGAACACCGCCTTGGCTTGATACAATCGTGCATATCCATACAGGCATAGCACTTGCAATGGTGAATACATCTATTTAACAAATGAATGTTTGTTTTCAGAACTGCATGCAATTATGAACGCTTTGTTGCGGTCACATTTTGAGTGAATTGCGGAAACAAACCTCGCAATATTTGATTTAAATGTCACAATTTTGTGCGCAAAGTGTCACCATATTAAGCGCAAAATATTGCAATAATATCACAAACGACATGCTTATAAGTGTTTCCACTTGCGAAAATAGCATGCTTAATGTACCACTTCTTTTGACTGGTACTGTACTACTGTATATATCAACAGCTACCGGTATTTGGGATTGGTCCCTTCAAGACAACAGCAGATCCAATAAACATGTAACTGTGCGCAATGACTTGGCGACAATGTTCTCATGTAGTCGCACATTTTCCATGAAATATCAGTGAATCAGCCGAAGATAGTTTGATAAGAACATCCAACCAATAACAATGTACTCCTGGTAAATTGGCGTGATGCCGGTAACTTGACGATAACATGGCGAATAATGACAATGTCTCATATCCACACATTTCAATGAACAATGATGAACACAGATAAATTGGTCGGGGTCATTGTAATTTTAAGTTGGAATTGTAGATACCGGTACATGTATGTGATCATCCATCACTACACGGCATCAGTTTCATTGTTTTTGGTGTTTTGTTGACGTTGGAGCTCTGTGAATTACACTGGTGCGCACACCGCATATCATCTCTTGTAATTGTACATGTATGTCAATGTGCTCTGAAAGAATCAGATTCTGAACAAGTACTGTCAACTGCATTTTCACCATTCTAATATTAATACAAAGTAGCTGCTCGTTGAGTCGTTATTATTGTCACTATTGCTTGACGTCGAAGCTTCAGCCTTGTGTTCATCTGAATGAAGTCAGACCATTGATTCGATTGAATGGATCATGTCATGATTCATCGATTAATTGGCATGCATCACTGCTCTCGATGAATTTAGTGGAAATTGTCAATGATTAATAAGCCTTTTTTTCGCAGAATTTAAACTTGTGCGGTTATCAAAAGAACCGAAATCAGACCGTCTTTAACAACTATCCGCAATCGAACAGGTAACAGTCTCGATCACCAAACCAAGCCGGAATGAACTTCAACTTGGGGTAGTCGTCCACAATGCCACAGCGAAAAACGTTCACCACACTGTATGTACTGTACAGTAGTAACAGTACTGTGTACGGTACATGTACATGTAACCTTAAAAGTCATCACAAATCTAATTTTGTCAGCAAATATTTCAGGCGCCGTTCTTTCACATGTAGAATAAAGATTCAAGCTATTATTGACAAATTGTCCACTTGTTGAAAGCAGCTGAATAATAAATTAGTTCAACTTCAACAATACACGATGAACGGTTTTCGCAGATTATTTTCCTAACTTCTCTTTTATCCTGGTTTTATCCGCTCTCCAAATACGCCATGGTTGTTATTTATGTAATATGTCGTCTCTTTTAGTTCTTTCGACGCCAATATCACGTCTAAATCACTCTGATTTTAGTGATTTTTCCGAATTAAAAACGTCAGCCAAATAATTAATGGTTGGCGATTATCGCAATACGATAGGGGAACACCGTGTGCGTAACGTAACTATCACAAGTATAACGTACTCTGATAACAACATATCGCCAAATTCATGCTTCAAAGTTCAAACATTTTAAACATGTCATCTTCGGCTTCTTTTATTTTATTTTTATGAAAATGAATAATAAATGGGGTGATAAATATGTATATAACGACAAATAGAATCAAATTAGCCATTTTCCCGTGCAACTTAGGACAGGCAAGACAGGTACAAAAATTGGTGAAATATGAGTACGAACGTCAAAGTGTTCCCCTATCGTATTGCGATAATCGCCAACCCAAAAAAATGGCGTGACGATAATTTGCGTTGAATTTACGTACTCGTCCATAGACGTACCGACCCGATTAACACAGAATGAATGCGATATTATATACATATTAAATGTCAGCAGAGTAAGATTCAGTCATACTGTATGGAGTCATTGCCGTATATAATATGTCGCCGATAAGTAAGCTATTGAGTTGACGGCATGACTGAATCAAGAAAATATGAACCTTAGTAACTAAGGTGTGACTAAGGTCACACTTAGTTACTTTTGGCTACGTTAGTCAAAAATAACTAAGTTACGGGTTGACTAAGGCTATGACTAAGTTTTTTTTTTCAGTGCAGACTATATAATTATAAACAAAAATACTTTAAAAAACAGACATGATCTCTAAATTAAGGCATATCGTAGCGGCAATTTTGGGTCTTTATTGGCATCATTGACACCAGAAAAGTAAGAGGAATACACCACGTGTAATACAGCGAATGGCTTACCCACAATCTTCATATAAATAGACATAGGGTAATATCGCGAAATGTACCGACTGTTGCGGGTGATCGCAATGGCGACCATTTTGTTTTATCCCCAAGTTGTCGATTGCAGATTGTTTTGTCAGACGATATTGAAGGATTAGTTGCAATCATATGAACGTCATAATGTTCAAATATTTGTGACATATTATGATTGGTTTTGTGTTTTTTTCTGGAAAAAATTGTTGAAAAAATTCGAATTTCTCAAATTATGAACCATATTCTGGCGGCCTTCTTGGATTTTAATTTACAAATTTGACATCAGTTAACGGAGAAATATATAAGAAACCGAATGCAATTCATTGCAATGTCATAACTCAATTGGTTTTTCCACAATTGTCATATAAATAGACATAGGGTAATATCGCGAAATGCACCGACTATTGTGGATGATCGCACTGGCGGCCATTTTGCTTTCTCCCTGATTTGTCGATTACAGATTTTTTTTTGTCAGATGATATTGAAGGATTACTTGCGGTCATACAAACGTCATAATGTTTAAATATTTGTGACATTTTATGATTGGTTTTGTGTTTTTTCTGAAATTTGTTTTGAAAAAAAATCGAATTTTTCAAATTCTGTGCCATATTCTGGCGGCCATCTTGGATTTTGATTTTCAAATTTGATATTAGTTGACGTAGAAATATATAAGGAAAAAAATGCAATTGATTGCAATGTCATATCTCAATTAGTTTTTCCACAATCGTCATATAAATAGACATAGGGTAAAATCGCGAAATTTTCCGACCCTCATGGGCGCCATCTTGGATTACGTCACATGCGGCCAGGTTGTTTTCTTGTTAACATCCGGAATTCTACTCTAGAGGTGTCCAGGTACATAAAAAAAATCGGTCCGGAAGAGTCCTGGGGTCCATAGGGGGTGTACCTAGCTGCCCGACTAGATATGTTCTATCACATAGAGTTCCCCATATACTAGACCTGGAACGAGCAATTGCTAGGCTGAATTTAATCATATGTACTTTGAGCCGTTTCAATTTACCACTTCTACCTCAGATCACCCTCCAGACTTGCGAAGAAGTTATCACCTGATCAAATTTTAAGTCACATGGAATGTTTGAATATATTTTTCAACATAATCGGGAGCACAAAACCAAACAATAAGCACAGTTTGTGTTGTATATATAGTAAATGAATATAAAAGCTAACACAAATTTATAACACTTTCAATAACTTTATTCGAGAGAGTAATACAAATTCAATCACTTTTTTAGAGTGAGTGGATGGTCAATATTCTTGAACTTAATAGCTACAATGACATGTCATTATTTAAATTGGTAAAGAAATTTGATCAATGTTTCATTTTCTTCTGGCTATATTTGTGTGAATTTGAATGTTCTGTCCAATGTTAATACATCGAAGTTGCAAACAGTATGTGGGGCATTAAATGTTGTATCTCAGTGGATGCCCAGCGTGAGTGGGACCGTCCCTACGAATAGAACCTCGATCCGTCCCAGCAAACGCCCAATAACAACGTTGGAACAACGTTACCCAAACGTATTAATAGTGGCATGCACCCGTGGTTCGACGTCTGTTCAACATCGGGTTCTGGCGGCCCAACAACATCGGCTCGATGTTAAACCACGGTCGAGTCGACGATGGGATACGACGTCAAGCCAACACCGAGCCAGCGAAAACGGTCATAGTTGGCCCAACGTCGGGTTTCAACATTGGCCCAATGATAGGAATGACGTTGACCCAAAGTAGGTGTGCTATCTGGGTAACCGCTTCCCAGATAAATATTACAGATAGCACAAGAATGTCAACACATACGGACATTGAGATATGATAATTGTGTCTACACAAATGAATAAAACAATTATGATGTCGTTGTGTTTGCATTATTGGTGATAACAGTCAGCATATTTACATTGATGCATTCATGTTGTTTTACAGATAACGTTCATAGCAGTGACGCAACGGATGTGTGATGATTAGACACAATTTGGAAATGGCTTAATGCATAAGACCAGGCTAGACTGTGCAATGGTACAACGCCATGTGGAGGCGAAATGGATTGTCTACACCGCCCCAACTATGATAAATATTGATATTTGTTATTGCATGCCTGTCACATTATTAGTTTCAATTTCAAACCACAACTGCATACAGGCTGAAGTTGTTTAGATAGTTTGAGTGGAAACGTCATCACATACCCAATGTTATTTTGGTTCTGCGCCTATTCTGAAACACTAAGTAATTACCTGATGATCACACGTATCGTTAACTGGTGCTTAGAACAGAATTGTTCCCAAGCGACGATATGTCCAGTGAACCAGCCAACCAAATACATCCGCGCAAATACGCACATAATCGACCTATAATGTGAAATAGGCACATAGTGTGACTATATGATTTTGAAATAAGAAGATAATGGATCATATCCGTTATATCGCTTTATGGCGCGTGAAAACACATGCTGAAGAGTGTGAACTTGAAAATTCACGAGCTGGCTTATTTGTGTCCGCACTAAAATGTTATTTTTTCAGCACATTATAGACTCAAAATGAAGCGATTCTAAGCAGATTATCCAACTACAATAAGTTCTATTAAAAGAAGTTTTTCGGGAGAACACGAGGACCCGAGTGTATTTTGGGTCTGTTCGTCCCGATTTGTCTCGTGTTTTGAGTAAATAGTTATTGCTCTGATTGCATATGTTTCATATATAGTTCGAAATGTAATAGTCCTATTCTAAAGCACCACTTATTTACTGGATGGCAACACGTCATCGTCGTTTGTAAATTGCGCTCGGTACAATATAGTTATTAGGTGACGATACGGGTATATTGAAATAAGTCCCGACGTCATATCCAATCCTACCATCATTCAATCTCACGTACTTGTGATTGATCCACATACATGTAATAACGAACCAAAGCCGGGTGCTTTGGGTTGTATATAGACTATATCTGATTTTGTGACGTCACCAATTATTATCTAATACGACGCTCGTATTTAGAATTTTTGCGACCACTTTTGACGCTCAGTAAATCGGTGGGCTTAGAGCATTAATGTCGTAATCGGAAATAAACATGTGTTTCAGTCAGTTACCGGCGTTCCAAAATGAGGGTAGTTACTATCGGAAATATACACAGTAAAGTTCATTCGTAGCGGCGGTTTACAGAACATAATAATGACACTCTAAGGACTGTTAAATATTTGCAAATATTCGGCGATTCGTGCAAACGTTATTATATCGCGTTTAAATTATCCTAATATTACATAGTACATACGTGAATCTGATAATCCGCATATATCCTTCCATTTTCATGATCGAAAGGGAACACACAATTATGAACAAAGCAGAAAATACATTCAGGTTATCGCGAATTCGGTCGATATGATATGGTGAAAGCTACATGATGACGTTGTTCATCGAGTTTCATTGAAATCGACATGATGACATTTCTGACACCGACAAGCTTCTTTGTACAGTACACATCTCATTCGGATTGCGCACACAGCCTCAATAATATAATGATTAATTTCAGTAAAATACTCCCCTCTCGACACCAACCAACATTCTTGATTTGTGAATACTTTTATAGTTTGATGTTGGGAGTTTATATTCTATAATAATTTGAACAAAAGGAACGGCTTTCAAAAGTGTTTTTAGGTTTTAAGTCTGAGTTTAGAGCTCGTAGTTTGTGAACCTCTGATTTTTCACATGACCTGACGTTTGATTGACCTAATGTATACACGAAATTGCTAGCTATAGGACCAACTATTTCGACGAACCCTTTAGTCCGTGGGCCAATTCTGAGAAAGCCTCTAGTTTAGAAGTTGGCTACACCCCCTCCAACAAAGGTTTTTATATATCAAATTAAAGGTCATTATATGACGCATCCGATTTTGCTTGTTGCCCGCTTCAGAATGTGTCCCAAAATAGATCTTTTTAAGGAAGACAACCCCTACCCCTTAATAAAATAAAAATTTAATCGAGTACAAGTATCAGCGTAGAAAAATATGACTGTGTTTATAAAGGGAACAAGACATTGTTTATATTAATTACAGATCACAAAAAACAACATGAGATACAACACTGGACCAATGTATAAGCGAGTTCGAAAAAATTGCGATAAATATTGTGAAATTGCGAAAAATTACTTGGAATTTTGAAAAAATAGTGTCACATATAATTGGCTGTAACTTGTGAAACACGTGGGCTATTGACACGCAACATGTCTCAAAAATTGCAAAACAATTTGGATGGTGGACTGATAATTATATTTCTGTGAAAATGCGCTGTGGGCATAAACTTAACCCCACCCCTTAAAATATAATTTTCTCAGAAAAATGAATTGCATAGTTTACACTTAGAATGTCGCATGCAAAGAATGCTTTAGGGGCATAACATGAAACAGTGTAGAGATTGATGAAGGGGAATCATGAACAACCTTGTCCGAACATGTTCTAAGATGAAAATTTGGGAGGAAATTGTGAAAAATTGTATTTTTTACTAATTTCTCAAAATTTTACAACATTGTGATTAAATTTTGATAGGGGTATGGAAACGTCACACGAGAAAACTGGGCCAGAAAATGGAAATACATAAAACCTCACATGATAACTTTTTTGTCAACTATTTCATATTTTTACAATTTTACACCGATTATATATATATTTCAACTGATCACATATGGTTAGCGAAGGCTGATGATTGAGACTTTAGTTTTACTGGGAGGTATTTTCTTATTTTGTCTGATTTTGTGGCGCATTTTGTGACACTAGACACAATTGACGATATATACAGCATCGGACACTTCATGTTTGATAATTGTTTTAAGATGGCATCCAAAGCGGCCACCAACATCGAAGATTTTCAAACTTACCGACACAAATTAAACTGGTTCGTCATATGGGGATAATGGAATTGTTCATTAAGAATGCATTCGCTGGTGCTCCTCAACGACCTAAAGAACTCTAATATCTTGTACCAACTCATTTATTGTAATTAATAATTGATTGACGAAAATGCCCAATAACTCTGCTCATCCTCAGGGTAGCCAAAATTTGCACTACTTCGGTTATTCTATGCAGATATACTCACATTTCATATACCAGTACATCGTGACATGTCGGCGGCCAAATAACAAATCGCATGAATCATTGTAGCCAATTGCAAATCTCAATAGTTCTATAACTGCATTTGGATAGGGATGAAGTGCCGTCAATGCGTTGTTGACATGTAGGGCTTCCCGGCCCCTCACGCAGCGACCATGCGATGGCCGTCAAGAAAACCAAACCCATATAATTCAGAGCACCCATATATCCCATGCACGGTTTCTATATCGGTACTTCTGTTGTGGGGTCATTTTAGCCAGAACTATTTTCAACCTTGAGGGAGACAAACAAAACTCCCATGGCTTGATTATATATTAGCGCTGGGGGACGGACCGGGCCACCCGGGGCGATCCGATACACTGCATGACAAAAGGTTCAGTACTTTAGGATTTTAGGAAAAATATTTGACTCTGTTCAGCTGTTATGTTTCTGCCCAACTTGTGGGTACATATCCTGGGACAACTGAAATCATTTGGGTTTGTTAACAATCCGAAGATCATAATAGTACATGGTGCTGATCTTTGTTATGAACCCGACGGGCATGAAAGAGACAAAGGGAATGGACTGGCCGATCATGATTACGCCTGAATCTTGATTCATCATTGATTCATTATAGATTCGTTTTTATGCATGTGCATCTGGGTGCTGACTATTCCCGCTCTGCGTCCAGGGGATAACATTATTTACATGACACTCAAACGGGCATATATGTAAAGGGACATACTTTAGGGACACCTCATGTCACAATTCCTAGAGTTGTTATCATATAACCATAAACATGTAGCTTGTGTACTATAGGTAGGGCTATGGTTTTATATGCCACACAACAGGACTATATATGGAGCCCAAATTGCATAGGGTTATAAGGACATGACATTCCATAATGGGTTGAGTTATTGTGCCTAGTAATTGCCTGATAGTTTGAAAGAAACAAGTGTTGCTTAAGAAGTCTGCAGTTTTGTTATTGTTCTCGTTTAACAACAGGAGAAAAATTATCGTAATTCGTCGACTTGAACACATGTCGGCTTGTCACATAAAGCACATACAAATTATTGACAGGATGTAAGTAGGTCACCATCGATATTAGTAGATTGTTGACGTTGTTGCATAATATGATACATTGAAATTCTTTTACAGAATAAGTCATTGTGCTACATTTTTTCTACAACCCGAGAATACAATTCTGGTATTCAAACAAGGCTCCACGCATTATGTGTCCATGACAGTGTTGCAGACAATGCCAAATATTTATCAGGTGGTGATAACAAAGACTGCTTGACAGGCTTCTATTTTTTTCGCGAATGGTCGAGTGCAGAATCTACATGTATTTCAAAAACACTGAATGATATAGTTGCCATGGGGTCGAAAGTCACATGATATGGTCCCGGAGTGGCGACGTTCACTTAGAGTTAGTTCCTGATATCGTGCTAGTATGTTACCACGAGGAAGCGGATACACGTATATTGTTACATGCAGCCAATGCAGCACGCCTCGACCGGAATCTGGTTATTATTTTTATTCCACTGACGTACATGTCGAAATACTATAATGCTATGTTTCTCAATTAATAGGAGCTAGGATAATTCTTCATACTGAATCCAAAAATAGGTCATGTGTCATTTCCGTGAACCACATAGCGGACATTATTGTCCAATGAGGTGTGTGAAACATTGCCTCTAATTCACGCGTTAATTCAGGCTACGACATTCTCAAATACTTATACAATGAATTCGTTTGACTTAATAGTCAAAAGCAGTAAAATGTGATGCGACTTTAAATTTGCATCAATTTGTGTAATCTATTAATGTTGACGATGACACTATATATCTCACAAAGAGTTTGCATGTGGGCTATATTATGGTGGGCCACAATGCCGTCTATTCGACAAATTAATGCTCACGTTTTTATGTTGTATAACCGAACACTGGAACACATCTTCAACCTCCAGCATCCACATACTTCTTAAGAAATCACACCAACATATTATTGCGAACTATATCAGTGATTGGCACATCATACTAACTCCCATGCCTGGTGTACCATGTCATGACAGCCATGACTGGTTGCTCGTTGATTGAGTCCTACAAACCAGACAGATTATACTTCCTCCCGATCGACTGTGACAACTGAGCTTTGACTGCAAATATTCATCTGACACATGATCTTGTTTCAGCGCAGACTAACCATGTAATGATGTATGTGAGATTGTCTACAATAACCGAAATAGTGTAACTTTTGACGACTCATAGGATGAGTAGAGTGAGAGAACATTTAAGGACTATATATACTCAAATTATAGAACAGGAAGTAGTAGCATGTCTTGAAAACTGTTTGGCAACACAATATTATATACTGCAAAAGTCATTTCTTTATTGACAAAAAACCTCTGTATAACAACTAATTTCTTTAATATAAAATATTTCACTTGAACATATCAGAGATATGCAACTTGAAATGGGAGGCTGGTAATTTGGGCATACAATTTAAATTTTCTTCAGAAACATTATATAAATTGATATTACTTATCTAAACTGACCCAAAATGCACATATTAGTGATGATTCTTTTAATCTTGCTATACATGACTTGTATAAAGTATTCCCCCAATAAATGTGTATATATAGTCATTAAGACAACCAATTACTTATTAGCTTAAATTAATTGAAACAATAGTATAAGGTCTATTTGTGGTTACCAGTGAACTCATGATTAACAATTCCCTTGTCCCCAGATAACGAACTCAGTCACGTTTGTGAAGGAAAATGTGAGAAACTTCGATTTTGTTGGCCGATTTGGATGCCATACTAAACGTATTGTCAAATATGGAGCGTATGTAATGCCGTATCTACTGTCAGATGTGATCACTGTTCCGACATGCGCGGCACAAATAAGAAAATACCGTTCTGTATAACGTAAGTCTCATAAGCATTTGTAGCCATATGTGCTCAGTTGAAATATATATGTATATATGTTTTCCGTAAAAATTGAAAAATATACGAAATAGTTGCCAGAAAGGTGATCGTATGATGTTTTATGAACTTACTAATTCTAGACCAGCGTTCTCGTGAGGTTATACCATAACCTATCACAATTTAATCAAAATGTTGTAAATTGTACAGAAATTAGTAAATATTCTCATTTTTCACATTTTTTTCAAATTTTAATCTTAGATCACGTTCAGACACCGTTATTTATCTTTCCCTTCATCACTCTGTATACTGTTTCAGTTTATGCTTCTAAAACCAACTTGACATGCAGCATTCTAAGTGTAAACTACATAATTCGTTTTTCTGCAAAAGTTATATTTTAGGGGGTGGGGGTTAAGTTTACGCTCATATAACATTTTCAAAGCAATATTCTTGGCATTCCATTATTAAATTCGTTTTGATGTGTCATTGAGGTAAATTTTGAGCCATGTTGCGGATCAATTATAGCCCATGTGATTCACAAGTTATAGCCATATATATGTGACCATTGTTTTCAAAATCTTACTTTTCGCGATTTCAAAATATTTATCCCAATTTTTTCTAACTAGCTCATAAATTGGTCTAGTTTTGTATCTCGTATTATATCTTATTAATATAAACTATATATTGTGCAGTTTATAACCGCAATATTTTGTTTATGCTCTGACACTTGTACTCAAGATAATTTACATTTTATTTTAGGGGTAAGAGTTGTCTTCCCTGAGAAATCTATTTTGGGACACTTTCTGAAACGGGCAACAAGCACAATCTGATGCGCCATATGATGACCTTTAATTTGATATGTAAAAACATTGTTGGAGGGGGAGTGCAGCCAAATAGAAAAATATCTTGTTTGGCCCACGGACTACTTGTGCATGTCTGGAGTGAAATTAACCATAATCATATCACGATATAAGGCCTGAGTGAATCTTATTTTATGGGAATACGCATCTATGAAGTTATTTTATAAGATTAAAAAAGGCACATATTTATCCTAGCTTATGATAGTGGTTTAGCTGTGGCTCGTTAATTACGCTGGCGTATGGTCATATTAAAATTGAACATATCACATAGCTATAACTGAAGTGATCAAATTCTAAGTCGAGACGAACAATATTATATTATTCATAGTATTATCCTCTGGACAACAAACGTTTCGAACGGACGCCGCTCATTTCTAGAGTCACCCGAATTGTTTTTCGGCGGCAAATAGAGCATATTACTATATTATGTCGTTAAATTGTATGTCAAATAATGTAATTTACATGGTTTCAGCAATCATTGACCGGTTCATTAACCCCTTAAATGACGTTATAGGTTAGAAGATCACGAGCGAGCTCGGACAAGCCCGGCCGACAGTGTAATATGATTATGGTAGTAAGATGCATATGCTGTGAAATTTTACTTGCCGTGTCACCCATCATCGGTTTTGTTAACGCTTTAATGCCGATATCGGCTAAAAGAACTTTGGTTGTGAATATTGACTCGCCATCTCGTTCACGGCCGGGTTCATTAACCCCTTAAATGACGATATGGATCAGGAGAGCCAGTACAACCCCGGGCCAGTGGTCAAATCGACAGTATAGTATGATGCCTTGTGGTAGTGTCATACTAAGCATATTTTGTGAATTTTTACTTGCTGTGTAAAACACCGCTTGTTTTAGAATGACTTTAAATGCCGATTTTGTCGTAAAAGATTCCGGGCTGACCCAGAGGCCCGTTCACACTATCAATTGATTACTAAAGGCCATACAGACAGTGTAATATGCTACCTTGACGTGGCAGTAGGATGTATATATTGTTGGGCGCGTAACCTTTATAACTGTACTGAATGGCGTACGCAGGCTATCGGATAATGATAGTTTTAATTGATACGATTTAACTTGGAGATATCCAAGTTAAATCGTATCAATTTTAAACTATCATTATCCGATGACGATGACTGTTAAACAACCTACTAGCCACTAATGATTACATATCGAATTCACGCGTATATTGTTTGTGAATAACAGATTTAGTCCACGGGTGGGGTTGGCGGTTTACCACACGAGCTCTACGCGAGTGCGCAAAATCGCCAATCACACCAGTAGAGTAAATTTGTTTTTCAGACACATTACGTGTGTATTTTTGCTAACACCGTGATATCTCTAACGCCTATACTTCTTGTCTAAATTACTGCATTATCAATATATATACCACTAATGCAGTATAGGCAGGCGATCGGTCTGTTCAAAGTACGCCGGCATTCTTGCAAGATCAAACTTAACCTTTCAAAACCATCAAATCTGTCATTCGCCCCTCGTCGCTGTAGACACCTTGCTGTATTCCTCCTACTCTCCGGCTCATCATTTTATCAAACGACACAGAAAAGAACATTGGACCTTTTGAACAAGAAATTCTTTCAGTTTTTCACTACAATATACGTAGTATCAGAAACAAAATCTCACACATTGCAGAGCAAACAGATGATTATGATATCATCTGCTTTAGCGAAACACATCTAAATGAAAACTTCCCCAGTGAGAACATTACCTTATCTAACTGTCAATCTCCAATTCGACTTGATAGAAATGAACGTGGTGGTGGACTTGCCGTATACTTTCGACTCATATCACCTTTAAATTGTTAGACTTTTTGTGCTTTGACGATGAGATTTTATGGTTTGAGGTGGGAACTAAACACAAATGTATTATTTGCGTAACTTACCGTTCAGAAAATCAATGTATTGATACATATTGGAACAAACTCGACGAAGCGATTGAACGTGCCTTGTCCATAAATTATGCGCTTGTGATAGTAGGCGATTTAAACTGCGATTTGCTTAAAAGTTCAGGTTCTCTTCAGTCAATCATGACAAAATATACTCTCAAAAATGTCATAAGCGGCCCAACTAGAATAGCAGGAAACTCGGAAACTTTATTAGACCCGATCATAATCAGCGAGACCATAAAAACAATGAACCTCTCAACTTATGACCTCGGAGTATGAGACCACCTAGCAACGTCGGTTGAAGTGTGTGTCCCAATATATAAACAAAAATCATTCAAACGTTCTGTTTGGAATTACTCAAAGGGCAACTATGAGAGTTTAAACTTGGAACTCTACAATATTGACTGGAAACAATTGTTACATACTGAAGCCGAAACGACGAATGTAGACGAAATGGTTACTAATTTCACGGAAACCTTCTTAGCAGTCTCCAAAAAAACACATCCCATACCATGAGACAATTAGAAACCGTGACAAACCTTGGTTTGACGGTATAATCAGAAAACATATTAGAAAACGCGACCGACTGAAAAAACTGGCAGTTCGTAGAAATAATGAGTCTGTTTGGAACAAATATAAATGTGTTAGAAATAAAGTTAACAATTTAAAAAAATCAGCAAAGGAAAAATATATGAACGATCTAGATGAAAATTTAAGTAGAATACTTAACCAAAACAATTCTGGCACACTGTAAAACAACTTCTCAATAATTTCTCTACGGATAATTCAATTCCTATACTGAAATCAGGTAATACAGATATTGAAGATGAAATTCAAAAGGCAGAACTCCTCAATGAGATATTCACTAAATATGGCACGCTAGATACTAATACAAAGGAGTTCCCGATTTTTGCCGACAGAACCAATGTTTTTTTAAGAGAAATTAAAACAAATGAGAAAGAAATATTTGACATTATTAAATGCCTTCCCGTTAAGAAGGCAAACTGTCCTGATGGGATAAACAATAAATTGCTCAGGGAAATATGCAGCTCCGTCAGTAAACCCTTATATTATTTTTTTTTTTAAATCGTTTAAGAGCTGTTGTTCCCCTGTGGCATGGAAAAGAGCAAACATAATACCAATAATTAAAAATGGTGACCGTCATGATCCAAACAACTATCGCCCCATCTCACTCATAAGCTTTGTTGGTAAAATATTAGAAAAAGTGGTATTCAACAAAGTCTTTAATCATTTAAATATAAACAACTTACTATATAAATACCAATCCGGGTTTATACAAGGCCACAGTACCGAACTTCAACATCTCGAAAGCTTTTGACAAAGTGTGGCACCAATTGCAAGGTCTCTTAATCAAAATAAAACAGTATGGAATAACAGATATCTTGCTTAAATGGTTCACAAATTATCTTGACGGACAGCAGCAAAGGGTGCAAATAAATTCTAGCTTTTCTAAATATTCTCCAATAGTAGCAGGGGTCCCCCAGGGGTCCGTAGTCGGCCCTCTGCTATGTTTAATCTACATAAACAATAAAGCTGATAACATGGAATCACAAGTGAGACTTTATGGCGATGATACACGCCTCATAAAATATGATACGGACATTCAATGCCTTGAACATAGTGTAAATAATGACATGGAGAAAATAAGAAAGTGGGCGGACACATGGATAGTCAAATGCAATAATTCTAAGAAAAAATTACTATTTTTCACAAGTTCTCAAAGCCTTGAGAGACCGCTCATAATATTCAATGGATTGAGACTTGATTATTCTAAACAGCACAAGCATCTTGGCATGGAAATAGATGACGACTTAACATGGGACAGTTATATAGAAAATGTCTGTACTAGAGATTATGCTAAACTATCCCAATTACGAAGACTCAAGTATGTTTTAAACCGCAAAACTCTCGAAATCCTCTATTTATCACACGTACGCCCAATCATGTAATATGCAAGTAGTGTCTGGGCTGGAGCACCAGATACGTTACTCAAAAAACTAGAAGATGTAGAATATGAAGCCGCACGAATTATAAGTGGCTGTACGAGATCTGTATCCTGCAAACGAATACTAACTGAAATGGTTTGGGAAACACTTTCAGAAAGAAGACAAATAAAGAGACTTTCACTTTTTCATAACATTGTCAACCACAAAGTGCCGAAATATTTAGTTGACTTACTTCCCCCAAAATTTTCAGACATAAGCGACCACGATACTAGATTTGCGTCAAACTTTATACATTTTAAACCTAATATAAAAAGAATGTAGTCAACGTTCATGCCCACGTGCGTAAACAACTGGAATGCAAAAAAAATTGAGACTAGAGATCTTAACCTACAATGTTATCTAAACATTTTTAAACCTCAAACAGCCAAACCCCCCAAGTATTACAATGTAGGAAATCGGACTGAAAATATATATCACGATGTGAATGTAGCAACCTCCTGTCAGATAAAGTTCAAAATTACATTGCTAGTTTCAAATACTGCTCATGTGGAAACGGAGAAGAAAACGCCTTTCATTATTTCTTTGATTGTTACCTACATTCGAACCCAAGAATTCGCCTATTAAACAAATTACTTCCCTATAATATTTACTCACTAAAAATTCTGCTATTTGGAGACCCTACTCTTCGTGATTGCGACAACGAAAAACATTTCTTAGCTGTACAATCATTCATCCGCGAGACATTAGTAGAATCAATCGACTAACTATTGAGATAATTTATATATACAAGCCGGCAAATTGACTCAAACACACACGACTTCCAAACCAATTCATATATAAACTCAAGACTGACTCGGGGTGGGGAACGACCGGTGAAATGTACATGTATATATGTTCAACTTGCTTTTGGTAATCATGTTGCAATGTCATTATTCTTGATTTATTTTTCAGTGTAATAACGGGAGAGGAGGTACTCATAAGTGAGTCAGCACTTGTCCTCCAATCCCTTTGTCTGTATACAAATGTATGTGTTATTTCCTATATGTGATATTGAAATTAGACAAATAAATATGTTTAATCTATATTTCTAACGCCATATTAAACAAAACTTCCCGCCAAATTATCTCGCTGACTTCAGTATATAATTCCAACAATTGCGACCCCCGACTTTTTCTGTTGCTCTAGGAATGTCAAGTTGTAATCAGATATTATTTACTTTTTCAAGCAATTCATCGTGTAATAATATCTAATAATTTATACATTTATCGAATGTGTCAATTGAATTGTCAATTTAGTTACCCAAGCCCACAAATTACAATTCTAAGAACTATTTTGTTCGTATCGTATTATTCCCATCTATAATGTAGGTAGATCACTTTCCATTGAAAAATGCGTCGGAAGTTATGCATCTATACATATAGCAGAAAGTTGGTTTTATCTATAGTAGAAAGTTGTTATATCCATAGTAATGTGGTGTTATATACCAATAGTAGACTACACAAAACTATATCCAATATATGTTATTAGTGTAGTGGGCCATTGGCCATCTAGCTAATAAATTTCGCCATAATCGATATAACGTCAGTCACACTGGTACTCTGTAATACTTGCCTCAATTGCATGCAACCGTCTATTCGCTGAATTATCAAAGACCCGGATGCCACAACAAGTCACGAAGGTTGAAACGAGTTCCGAGTCATGACGCTGATTTTTCTCGTAATTTGAACAATTGCGATTTTACGTAGAACACTCGGTCCTAAGGTTTATATCAAAATAGCAAGAACGGATTATTCATATCAAGAGACGAAAACATTGGATCGTTGTTGGTTATATCACAAGAACAGCTGTCATGTGCGACACGCTGTTTCTGACACTGGGAGTAATATGATCGATATCTGCCTATATACCAAAACCGGTATATATGTATGTACGCCCTCGATGGGTAAATATCGTAAATTGGTCAACAATCTGAAACATATTTTAGAACGTGATCGTGGACTTGAAACTCTAGATAAAATAATAAACCGAGTTGATATTCGCAAATTATACTCTTTTAGCCGATATCGGTATTATATGGGTCAATAACTCCGGCGTTGGATGACACAGCAAGTAATTGTTTACAAGGGGCAAGTGGACCCGGCTGTGAACGAGATGACGAGTCAATCTTCACATTTTACGTTTAGTAAGGGTCTCACTACCATTAGTCATCGATATATAGTTTGATCCGGTCTCTATGTGGGCTCTTTGCGGACTCTTTGTGGGCCCGGGCTCTGCCTGTTTCTTTAGCCAATATCGGCATTTAAAGGGTTAATTAACAACCACCGGTAGATGCCACAGCTAGTCCATTATCATAATATATTCTTAGTGTGTTTTATACTACCATACGACACCAACCGATGCTTTGTATGTATACTACTACCATAAGGCATCATATTATACTGTCCGGGTTGGCTAATGCTCTTCCGGCTTATATCGTAATTTAAGGGGTTAATGAACCAGGCCGTGAACGAGATGGCGAGTCAACCATTATCGTTTACGTTTGATATAGGTGTCTGGCTACAATTATTTTAGTTATCGATATATTGTATGATCGCGGGTCTCTGGCTGTGTCCGGGTTTTCCCGTCTTCTTTTAGTCAATATTGGCATTTAAAGGATTAATAAACACGCCGATGGATGTTCCAGCAAGTAAATTTTCTATACGTTGTATGTATCATACTACCATAAGGCATCATATTGTACTGCCCACGAGCTTATGTGGCCGCCCGGGCCCGCCCAGGCAGTAATTAGTGACACCGTCATGTAACGGTGCTACTATCACTTTTCCTTAGAATACATGCATGATTGATTAATGCGATTTAGATGCATCCAATATACAGGAAAACATCGATAGCATCGTTACTGGTGGAACTATATAGTTTTTACTTCTCAGTTAGTTAGCTGTGATGCAAATGCAATCTATGTGCATGTGTCTGTTCACATTATGGCACCATTATGTATATGAGAAATTTACTTAGTCGCAATATTATTGGTAAATATTCCTTCCGTGTTAACAGGGATAAAGTGTTAAAGGGGTACTGTACGCCATTTTCATTAAATTTCCGGTGACAACAACGATCTAATATCGATAATATATAGAAACATAAGTAATTTGAGTCGAAGATGTATTCTGTAAACGCTCAGGTTAATAGGCTATCTTAAAATTTAATAATTTAAAAGTTAATAATTTGATATAAATTGAATTTATGACTGGAGTCATAAAATGGCGTCAATTAAATTACGAATTACCGTAATCAAATAAATTAATTGAGGGATACTGGATTGTTAAACCGATCGCACACACGATCGCTTAAAATATTATGATGATACGGGGAGAACACTCAAGCCACCCACTGACTTGCGACGATACAATAACTTAAATGATTATATGGGACTAGTATGCCTATAATATAACTTTTATTTGATTCATTTGGTTGAAAACTGTACAAAAATTACTCGACAACGACAATTTGTATTTTTGCATACCGGTAAATTTGTCATCCGTAACACTACTTCGTACTCAACAGACTTTCAAATAATGAAAAAAATGTTACCTTATTCTCCGACTCGGAGACTATAGAAACCAACAACAACATTTGGCGTACAGTACCCCTTTAATGCATGTTGTTAAAATTTAATAATTTAGCCTCGGTTTGATTTTGCGGAAATTATATAGTCAGCAATTTAGTTGACTCCAGCTTGAACAACCTGGGAATTGGGGTTAAGAGTCACTGAATTTAGTTTGTAATTACTCATTATTCTTGTGTTATATTTATTATAAATTGTGGTTTCCATGTGAAAATAGTCCTTTGCATTGAAATAATATTTAATATTTGATCCTAAACTTGTTAAATTAATTCCCTAATTTCCGACAGGACAACGGCATCATCTAAGTTGCCCATCATTAATTATTCAGTACTAATTTACGCATGTATTATAATTAATTTGAATTGAATTGTTTGCATGATGGCAATGTGTGCTTTCTCATCAATTGTAGAATTTGTTTTGTTATTATGTTTACATCATTTTTAATTTATCTTTATCCAGATTATGTAGGTGTTATAAGCCGTTATTCATAATTAATTAGTCTGACTTTTTCCAATTTGCGTAATCCTTAATTTTCCATAAGTATACTTTCCGAATTACAACGTCCACGATTACACTTGATGATTAGCAATGACTGCCTATTCTTCGGTATCCTTAGTGGCTTAGTCGCAATATTATTGGTCAATTTTCTATTTATTATTGTAAACTCATCGTCTACTTTGACAGTTATGAGTATTATTGTCATCATTTACAATTAAATAATAGTATAAATACATATCAAATACATATCAAATACATATCAAATATGGTAGATATAACTTCCCTGTTAACATGGATCAAGTGGTGTTAATGCATATTAGTAATATTTAATAATTTAGCCTCGGTTTTATTTCGCGGAAATTATAATCAGCAATTTAGTTGACCCCAGCTTGAACAATCTGGCAATTGATTTAAGAGTTACTAGCCGTGTACCCGACATTAAACCAAATCATACTTCGATGTCTAGCAGTTAAATAATTCAGTAGTATCTAAAAAGATAACAACATCATATCAATGAAAGGCAACTTAAATTAATTCCCTAATTTCCGACAAGATAATAGCATAATATAATTTATACCATAATTGCCTATTATATTGTGCGTATAACACCTATTTTGTAAATTTCATCTTTACACCCTACTGTGGGTATACAGCGTCCTACTGTTGGTATAAATTTCTACTGTGGGCGTAAACTTTCAAACGTGATTTCGTGTGTTAAACGTTTATACCAATAGTAGAACTACGTCATAGTTAGCCAAATAGTTCTTATGTTACATTCATTTAAAATCGGAGATTGTCATGATATCAATTAGATATGATGAAAATTGTTTGTATTTCAATCAAATATAGCACTCTATTGTTATATGAACTAGGAAACATATGAAACGGCACTCTATCACGGTAGAGGAAATTCTGTCTGCCACTAAAGAATTGAAATCGAATAAATCAGTGGGACCAGACCAGGGCCCTGTTTCATGAAGGCAACTTATGACATAGTTGGGACTTAAGATGGTCATAAGTTCAAACTTCAGTCATAAGTGCGTTTCACGAACAAAGTCTTAACCTAAGATGGTCTTAACTTTGGTCTTAACTTTAAGACTGGTGCGAGGTGTCATAAGATAATCTTAAAGTTAAGACCTACGTTGTGATCCGCAGTTGGTCCGAAATGTGGATGGGATATAGTTCATGTATATATTATTATAAACACATTTAACTGAATAACACCTTGCTAGCACGGATGGGTGTTTCAGAAATGGTAGTAATTAATAACCAACTGGTAAGCTATAGCAGTGACGTGGCCAGTGGTTGCAAGATTGGCGGGGTGTCCGCTACTAACTGTAAACCGCCAAGACCGGACTATATATACATTTCTAATTGCTGTAACAAAAAGAAATTATTTACATAGAGTTGAACATCATTTGCGATTCAAATCACCCAATCGCACTGTAGACAATACTCATGTTGAGACAATTAGTCCGAACATTTTCACATCGAGGATAATAGTGAATGATTTATCCTCAGTTTTTTTTATAAATGCTTATGTCAGCTATTATTATTATTATTTACTTGCCTTTCTATATTATTATGCTATAATTTTATTGTAAAAATGTATTGTATATGTACCCCGTATATATATCAAAAAGATAATAATACATAATATGTGTTATTTTATTATTATTATGTATATTATCATAATCTATTAACTATGAAATAAAAAGATATATAGCATGTATATAGTATACGGACCGCGCGGGCACACCGGAATCCGCGGAAGAACATATAATATCACTGTGAACTGGCCCACATACCCCTGGGGGAATTACTAAAATACCAATATAGACTATACCAGTGGTATAGTCTATATTGGTATTTAGTCATTTTCCCCAGGTGCCTGTGAACCGGCCGTCTGTTCACGTGTTGTTAATCATAAACGCTCTTTATTAGAAGTCGTTGATTTGGTTTTTATTAAAACATATATGCAGAATGTCGTTCAACGTAACGTACTTTCGAAGTTCATACGCAGTTTGTTAATTATAACAGGCGTTTAGCACATTTGTCAACAGAACCAGAGCAAATGACACTAACATCAATTATATATGGCTTCTACAAGTATGTCTCAGATTGGAAATAAGTCCTATTTGGAGCACGATATGAAGTCCTATTCACATTATAGCAATATAAATAAAGAACGTTTTGTGTTAGTATTCCATGAATGTTGGCAATCAATAAAGAGCGTTTAGCTCAGTGCTTCCATTGTGGTGTATTGTATGTGTATGCCGTCGTGGCGACATATTCGGTTTCCTGGTATTATAGATGCGTCAAAGACGTATAATGTATTAGAACCCAATATCAGCATTGAAAGGAGCGAACATATGTCTCGCGTCGCCTTAATGTCATGTTATATGTGTGAAGGTTCACATTATGAGTTAGGATGTATAAGTCCCTTTAATAACTGAAATAATATATTTGAGCTCGATACGTTTGTATAAAATAGGCATTGGAAGCATGCAGCTATGTGTGGATGGGGTCTGACGCGAAAACACAGTTAAAAGGCGCGCTCGTGCAGTTAAGTATGCACCAGTCGTTATACTGATTATCGCCCTTGCATTAAAATATCATAATTATTCTTAGACACGCCCTAGTATCTGTCACCAGACACTGTACCTAGGCATATAACACACACAGAACCAACATTTTCTGTGCATAGCTGTACTAAATTGTCGAGAGCCAGTCTAAAAGCGCGCGAACTTAAATTACTACTTAAGTAGGACTTAATCTTGTTTTGTGAAACGTGTTCTTGAAACGGAAAAGTTACATCATAAGATCCACCTTAGATCTTAGATTAAGTCCATCTTAAGATAATCTTATGACATTGCTTCATGAAACAGGCCCCAGGTCTCGAATGAGCTTTTAAAGGTGCTTGTTCCTCTAATGAGTGGTGGTTTTGCCAAAATATTTAACATAATTCTTCACACAGGGAACTACCCAACTGCATGGAGCGAGTCAATTCTCAGCTTAATCCCCAAAAAAGGCGACAAGGGTGATCCGAATAATTATCGTGCTATAGCATTAAGCTCCACAATTGGGAAACTGTTTAATAAAATTGTAAACCGTAGATTAACAGATTTTCTTGTAAAAAATAAAGTTATTAGTGAAAATCAATTCGGATTTTGTAAAGGAAAGAGTACATTGATAGTGCGTTTGTGCTGCATGCCATAGTTGAACGATATAAGTCACTGAACCGACCGCTGTATGCTGCATTTGTAGACTTCGGAAAGGCCTTTGATACCGTGAATAGACAACTGCTCTTCGATAAAATGCAACACATCGGAGTTGAGGGTCAATCACTCCGTATAATCCGTTCACTATATTCTTCAAGTTGTTACACAACTAAGACAAATAGAGGACTTGGAACTGCTTGTTTATCGACCAAGGATGTATATATTATCACATAATTTATTCAAAATATTCATCGATGACGTTAGGAATATATTTGACGAATCGTGTGATCCGATGACGATCGGGGTTAGTCAATGCAATCATATTCTTTTCGCTGACGACCTCGTTCTATTGTCTGATAGTTCCACGGGACTCCAAAACTGTCTAAACAAACTGAATATCTACACGGATGCGAATGAACTTAAAGCTAACTCGGAAAAAACTAAATGCAGGATTTTTCGGGCGAGATAAACAACAATAATTCCATTTCATATCTCTGAGACCAAACTCGAAAATGTCAAGGAATATACTTACCTTGGTATAACCTTTTCTAGTAATGGCAAGTTCAGAAAAGCTATCACAAACTTAAGTACTAAAGGGCTAAAAGCGATGCACTCACTGTGAAATGCGTGTAACCATACATCACCTCTCCCGTTGTTAACGTCACTCAAACTGTTCCATAAACTGATCAAACCAATAATCCTGTATGGCAGTGAACTATGTGGTGTAGAAATAACATCTAAAAATCACGATCGCCTAGCCTGTGAATCAGTTCATATTAAATTTTGCAAACGTTTATTAGTTGCTGGAACATATGCATCAAATAATGCTGTCCGTGCAGAACTAGGTAGCTATCCTCTGTATATAGATGCAGCTTGCAGAATGTCGAATTAGTGTCACCTCGCTTTCGGACTGCGAACTTTTACGAAATGCAGTGAAAGAACAACGGGCGGTATTATCTACAAACTCAATTTTCAAATCAGTCAAATCTTTATGGTTAACTTTACCAGAAACAGGACACACCACCGACATGGTAACGAATAATTTCCGAAAATCTTTACAAAATAGCTACAACGAGTACTTTCAAGCCAGCCTGAGTGACAACTGCTCAAAATCAGGCAGCAAAAACTCAGAACATATCGTCTTTAGAAGAAAGAGTATAGGCTATCTTCTCAACGCGAAATCATTGGAAGACAGAATAGCTTTCACCAGATTGAGAATCATAACCATGTACTTGCCATAGAGAAGGGGCGTCATTTACAGCCCCCAGTAAAATTTGAGAATAGAAAGTGTGTGTTTTGCTCTGATGATGTCGTAGAAGATGAAATACATTTCCTTATGGAATGCACTGCATATTCACAACTACGAAAAGAACTTCTCGAGATAATGGTTACCATAATCCAAATTTTCCACGCATTAACGCAAACGATCAATTTATTACTATATTGACAAATGACTGTCCCACTCTAACACGAATAATATGTAAACTGATCCGTCGCTTCTTCGATGCTCGTGCTGAGCAAATAACAGTTAGGTAACCATAAATATAATACATGATACCGAGACTCCTTATACATCTCAGCATGTAATTTTGTTCTTGTATATCTTATTATCACACGTTTTTGTATATACTATTATCCATTGTATTAGCAAACTGTCCTCATGTGGATGTTTTTTTGCCAATAAATCATTATCTATCTATCTATGAATGGTAATATCAAGAGACTGATGGCTCAGAAACAGGTTTACGTCATGACGTAACTGTATGCATCAATACGCGTGACGCATATTCCTTATAGCGTCGTATGTGTCTCTCTCGGAGCGGAGTAGTTGATTTCGCGCAAAAATAAAAGAAATAATTATTATGGCATAAATAAAATACACCCATAGTAGCCGAGAGCACAAAATGTTCACCACTCGTAGTATTTTGGTTTTAACCACTCGCCACGAACCACAATTCCACTCGTGGTGAAAATTTGGTATTCTCGGCTACTGTGGGTGTATTCTATATGTATTCTTATTGTCACTGAATTTAGTTTGTAATTACTCATTATTCTTTTATTTTATTTATTTCTATAAATTGCATTTTTTTTAAATTAATTTAAGTATTGGCTTTTATGTTTACCAAACTCGTGTGGGTGTTGTCAGCCGCCACTACATCGTAATTAGTTTAACTGGTCTCGCCTTTTTTCAAATTTGCATATAATGCGAGGGCTATGCAGCGAGTTGTTTTTATTTTATGCAATTACGGAATTTTCAATTAGCTATAGTCCACGATTGCTTTAAATCAAATTAGCGAGCACTGCTTGTGTTTATTAATCCTTATTCACAATATTATTGGTAGATATTCTTTCCAATTGACTTGCTATAGAGCTTTAAAATTCATCCCACTCAAGCCAACTACATTTTACTGCCAATAGTGAACAGTCGAACTGTATTCTTTAGTTTCTGACAAGATAATAACATCATATAAATTAATGCAGCATAATTTAATTCCCTAATTTAAGACAAGATAATAGCGTCATGTATGTATCTTTAATTTCACTATCTTTATTCATTGCTCATTACTCATGTATTTAATTTTCGATTAAATCATAATTATTATGATATGCATCGTGTGCATGCTCTAATTGTGTGCTATATATATATATTATATTTTGTTTTGTTATTATGTTTAAATATTGTGTAGTTATGTGTATCTGGCTGTTGTTGTCTTACCAGAGGACATTATAATAAATTTATTTGTTCTCGCCTTTTGTATGTTCATATGATACCTGGGCTATGCAGCGAGTTGTTTTCATATTTGTATTCCATTATGTTATTTGCAATTAGCGATATATAAACCTCGTTTTGTGTCATAAGTTCCATGATTGCGCTGAATTATTAGATGTTCATGCTTATTTATCATTGTCTGCAATAGAACTGGAAGGTATGCCCCCTCTTATGGTGCGTCGACACCACTGCATATCTGTATACAGCTCTACCCGCCGTATATGGCAAGAAACGTGGCCAACAGAAAATACACCGGCATTTTTGTCCCAGTGATAAGTCCTGGGACAAGCCGAGACAGGCGTGACAGAACAAAATAAAGTATATAGTCTGTCTCGCTCCTGTCCCAGTAGAATCAGTTTTGTCACTGTTCTCTGAGTAAAACTACTCGATGTTTTTTTTCTGACGGCGACAGATTAAATTTGAAGCATTTCTTATTTGGGAACCATGTGACAAACTGATTTGTCTGGTACATGCCGAGATAAACCAATTTCTAATCTTTTCATATTAAAAATATTATTTAGCTTTGATATTTTCCTGTCCCAGTAGAAAGGTCTGGGACAGACCGAGACTGAATAATTTTGAAGCAGTTCTTATTTGGGAACCATGGGACAAACTGATTTGACTGGTACAGTCTTTTCATATCAAAAATATTATTTATCTTTGATATTTTCCTGTCCCAGTAGAAAGGTCTGGGACAGACCGAGACAAGATAATTTTGAAGCTCTTCTTAATTGGGAACCATGGGACAAACTGATTTGACAGGTACAGGCCGAGACAAACCAATTTCTAATCTTTTCATATTGAAAATAGTTTTCATCTTCGATATTTTCCTGTCCCAGTAGAAAGGTCTGGGACAGACCGAGACAGAATAATTTTGAAGCACTTCTTATTTGGGAACCATTGGACAAACTGATTTGACTGATACAGGCCGAGACAAACCAATTTCTAATCTTTTCATATTAAAAATATTATTTATCTATGTTTCCTGTCCCAGTAGAAAAGGTCTGGGACAGACCGAGACATAATTAATTTGAAGCTGCTCTTATCTGGGAACCATGGGACAAACTGATTTGACTGGTACAGACCGAGACAAACCAATTTCTAATCTTTTCGTATTAAAAATATTATTTATCTATGATGTTTCCTGTCCCAATAGATAGGTCTGGGACAGACTGAGACAGAATGGAGCTTTCCACACGCACAGCGGTAGTACCGCCCACTGGTAAAAAGATATCCACATAAATATTGTCTGTTACTCGAGATCGACTTCCGAAGTGAACATATCAGCAATTGCCCTTATGTTAAACAGTTTGATTTAAGAAAATTTATTTTATATTAAAAAAAAATTGTTTTTACTGATCTCTATGGAGCCCGGTAAATATATTTTATAATCCGTGCGCACAAAATAGTAATCCGTGTGCACGAATTAATAATCCGTGCGCACGAATTAGTAATCCGTGTGCACGGTTTAACATATATATATAAATACTGTGCTGTCGGTAATTCAGTCAAAATGGCGCCTGCGGATTCCTTTACAACGCAGTTGCGACAACAAATTATACATGAGAGCATGTTTGATGCTTGGATTCTTCGTTTGGGTATGCGACCGTCTGCCAGTATGGCTACTTAATTACAAATTATATTATAGGCTGTGGTGTCCACGTGGGCTCTCGAATAGAGTATTTGCCCACATGGACCGTGGTGACTAGTGTGCCCCCGCTCGTGTGTAAGCCAGTGCCGGACTGCACATGCATACATATATGACCCGGGATGCTATGTGATGCTCACGGATATTATGCCAGTTTTCTTCAATCTAAAGCATACATGCATAATGGATCGTTGCTCAGTGACGGCTGCACCATACCGATATGATATCAGGAATGGCGGAAATGGAGTGTAAGATGTAGGATACACTCTTCCGCAAGACTAAATACTGAAGACAGGCATCAGTATGTAGTTTTGTCGAAGATGGGATGAGGGTCAATTAGGGAGGGAGGGGGGGCTAAATTGACTTTCATGAGTTGAATTGAATATAATAGACCCATGTGTAAGCCAGTTCCGGACTAAACAGTTTTTACCCGTACGTGCATATATAGATGTGACACGCGGTGCCTTGTTGTAACGGAGAGTATGAGTATCCCAATTTCCTTAACTCTATAATAGGCTATATAGATACACATATGGATCGTTGTGCAGTGGTGGTTCCACTATGCAATATGGCAGGTATGGCATTGAAACAATAGCTTTTGGTCCACCCCACCTGTTAACCACACCGTACCACAAACATGCCATGTCAAGAGCTCGCCAAGTAAAACTCATCATAGGTGGACGACGGGTTATTAATCAACAATGGTATTATGTTCAATTTATGGAGCCCGGATTAATAATCCGTGCGAACGAATTACTAATTCGTGCGCACGAAATAGTAATCCGTGCGCACGAATTAATAATCTGTGCGCACGATTTAATATATATAAATACTGTGTTATCGGTAATTCAGTCAAAATGGCCTCACGCCTGCGGACTCCTTTACAATTTAACGCAGTTGCGACAACAAATTACACACGAGAGTATGTTTGATAGATACGTGGATGCTTTCTGTGGGGGGGGGGGGGGGGTATGCGACCGTCTGCCAATAGGGCTACTTAGTTACAAATTATATTAGGCTGTGGTGTCCACGTGGGCTCACGATTTGAGTATTTGCCCATATGGACCGTGGTGATTAGTTAGATTGATTGATTGATTGGGGTTTATTGTCGCTTTAGCAACTAAGGCCATATCACGACATTGCCAGTTTTAGTGGTGGAGGACAGAGGCGGACTGGGCCAAAAAACCGGCCCGGGAGATGAATATAATACCGGCCCATCTACACTGAGAAATTTTGTATACACTGAGAAATTTTGTTCTACACTGAGAAATATTTTTCTACAATGAGAAATTTGTTCTACACTGAGAAATTTTTTCTACACTGAGAAATTTTTTTCTACACTGCATAAAATATATTCAACAACGTGATGTTTTATTGAACAAACTAAACAATAATTCTGCCCCTATTGCACAAAATTCGTCTGAATGTTTTAAGATTCTAGAACAAATTCTGAACCCAACAAACCCTAACGATTCGAGATATATCTGCGATTTTTGCTCTTGATATATTTGGAATAACGATTAAAAAATATTTTAGTTTGATTTTAAACACCGGAATTTCCCGAAAACTGGAGAAATGGAATTATTAGACCACTCTTTAAAGGGAATGGAGAAAGGATTGTTGGTATTTACAGCTGGGAGTTACCATTAAAAACGGAACGAACCGAAGCTGATTACAGGGCGCAGTATGAAAGCCAGTGCCATCATTAGTTACTGCGAACGCCATATTGTGATTGTGTATGCATCTTATGGTACCCCCCCCCCGAACGTCACATACTCACATGGAAACATGTGGATTTGAACCCTTATAGCCAGCGCTGGAGGGCGAAACGGCTTGGAGTTGTACCCCTAACCGATTGAGCCACCGAGGCCCCTGTGACTAGTTAGTGTGCCCCCGCTCGCGTGTAAGCCAGTTCTGGACTGCACATGCATGTATACATATATAAACCGGGATGCTATGTGATGCTCACGGATAGTATGGCAGTATATTTCACTCTCAAGTATACATGCATAATTAAACAAGAAAACCATAGTCAGAAATGTAACGCCACCAAGATCATATTATTAGCCATAAATATAAATTATAATATAATCTATTATATATTTTGGGAAATCTGTGTGAGGGAGGGTGTGTGTGTGAGGGTGTGTGTGGGTGCGTTTGTTTGTGTGTGTGTGTGTGTGTGCGTGTGTGTGTCTGTCTGTTCGCGATGGACTCGAAAACGGCCAAGCCGATTTCGATGAAACTTGGTATGTGGGGGTACTTTCGGCCGGGGAGTGGCATGGGCTTATTAATTTGCCCGTGCGAATTGATCTTGAAATCGGGTCATTTCAAGGTCGAACGCCCGAGTATCACGGGATTTCGATGAAAATTAGTGTATGGGGATACTTTCGTATGGGGAGTGTCGTAAGCCTATTCGTTTGCCCGTGAGACGTGACCTTGACCTTGAAAATCTGGTCAATTCAATGTCAAACGCCCGAATATCACGGGATTTCGATGAAACTTGATATATGGGGGTACCTTCTGCCGGGGAGTGGCATAAACCTATTAATTTGCCCGTGCGACTTGACCTTGAAATCAGGTCATTTCAAGGTCAAACGCCCGAATATCACGGGATTTCGATGAAACTTGGTATGTGGGGTACTTTCGTGTGGGGAATCTCATAAGCCTATTCATTTGCCCGTGCGACGTGACCTTGACCTTGAAATCTGGTCAATTCGAGGTCAAATCGCGAATTTTGATGGGATTTTCACGAAATTTGATACTTATGGTTACTTTTGTCCACTGAGTGTTTTGGACGGGTCAAATCGTGACCCCGACCTGACCTTGACCTTCAAAATGATCAATTCAAGGTCAAATCGGGTAAAACAGGATGGATTTCGACGGGTACTTTTGTCGGGTACTTTTGTCCGGGCAGTGTTTTGGACGGGTCAAATCGTTACCCCAACTGACCTTGACCTTCAAAATGGTCAATTCAAGGTCAAAGCCCGGACGAAGTCGGGTCACCTTCTAGTCTTCTATACTATATATTTTGAGAACTCCGTGTATTCGAGAGATAGCCCACACCCTCCGGACCTCAATGATATGATCGTGAATGAGTATTGATATACCCCACTAAACTTTGACAAACACCAGTAATGGTGTGTAGATCATTTACATATATCTCCTATATATTTTGATACAATCTATCTAATTTACATATCTCTCTTATATATTTATGTTTGTGTGCGTGTTGTACTTCATACAAATCTACGATTCTCGACCGATCGGGACGAAACTTGGTTCGTGTGTGTAGTTTGACCAGGCGGTGGTCGTTGTCGTATTGGCGAGCCCGTGCGACGCCCGTGCAGCGCATGCGCAGACGAGATCTCGGAAACGGG
Organism: Siphonodentalium dalli; assembly: GCA_032622095.1. Lineage (NCBI taxonomy): Eukaryota > Metazoa > Mollusca > Scaphopoda > Gadilida > Siphonodentaliidae > Siphonodentalium > Siphonodentalium dalli. The sequence continues at coordinate 11,443,251 of CP136068.1, forward strand.
TGGAGATATCGACTTGAAATTTGCTATGTGAATGTATCTTGCGCCGGGTACAAATTTTATCGGGTCGCCGAGCCCGTGCAGCGCATGCGCAGACGAGATCTCGGAAACGGGTGGAGCTATCGACTTGAAATTTGCTATGTGAATGTATCCTGCGCCGGGTACAAATTTTATCGGGTCGCCGAGCCCGTGCGACGCCAGCTTCGCGCATGCGCAGCCCAGATCTCGGAAACGGGTGGAGCTACCGGGTACAAATTTTTCTTATTGAAACGCGTGGAGCTAAAAATAAAAATATATATATATAAAAAATGTTTCGGACAAGCCGCCGGTGGCGGGCTAACCTGCTAGTCTTTTCTATAATGGTGTGTAGATCATTTACATATCTCTCCTATATATTTTGATACAATCTATCTAATTTACATATCTCTCTTATATATTTATGTTTGTGTGTGTGTTGTACTTCATACAAATCTACGATTCTCGACCGATCGGGACGAAACTTGGTACGTGTGTGTAGTTTGACCAGGCGGTGGTCGTTGTCGTATTGGCGAGCCCGTGTGACGCCCGTGCAGACGAGATCTCGGAAACGGGTGGAGCTATCGACTTGAAATTTGCTATGTGAATGTATCTTGTGCCGGGTACAAATTTTATCGGGTCGCCGAGCCCGTGCGACGCCCGTGCAGCGCATGCGCAGACGCGATCTCGGAAACGGGTGGAGCTATCGACTTGAAATTTGGCATGTGAATGTATCTTGCGCCGGGTACAAATTTTCATGCGCAGACCAGATCTCGGAAACTGGTGGAGCTACCGGGTACAATTTTTTCTTATTGAAACGCGTGGAGCTAAAAATTAAAAAAATATATATAAAAATGTCATGTTTCGGACAAGCCGCCGGTGGCGGGCTAACCTGCTAGTACTATATATTTTGAGACTTCCGTATATATATATATGTGTGTGTACTTCATAGAATCGAAAACACGTTGACGGATCGAGCTCAAATTTCGTATATAAGTGTAAAATCCCACGGACACCGCCGTGGTCGCGTTTTGGAGAAGCTCAGAGCACCGTTTCTCCCTTCCCAATCATCAAAATCACCGCAATCGGCACTTCGGGGTTAATAGCGTTGATATATAAAGAGCGTTCGTTTTCCGCAGTGTCTATATAAAGAGCGTCGTTTTCACTATCTACTTATCTGTATGACGGGAGTCTGATTGTAGCCTGTCGCTCGAAATAATATGCAGAGAGATTCCGCAGTGTCTATATAAAGCTCAGAGCACCGTTTCTCCCTTCCCAATCATCAAAATCTGATTGTATCCTGTCGCTCGAAATATTATGCAGAGCGATTTCACGACGGGAAGCGTTTGTTTTCAATTCAATGCAATGTTATCGCTCGAAATATTATGCAGAGAGATTTCACGACATTAGGACGGGTACGGCAGACTCGCAATATTATGCAGAGAGATTTCCCGACGGGAAGCGTTTGTTTTCAATTCAATGCAATGTTATCGTTGAGAGATTTCACGACGGGAAGTGTTTGTTTTCAATTCAATGCAATGTTATCGTTCGAAATATTATGCAAAGAGATTTCACGACATTAGGACGGGTACGGGCAGGTTAAAAAAAAAGAAAAAACAAAGAATGCGTTGTCTGCCGTTCATAGGAATGGGGATTTCGTCGGGTAAATTTTTCCGCCAGAAACAAAAAATTTAATTAAAACAATTTAAAATTAAACAAATTTAAATTTAAAAAACATTAAATTAATATTAAAAAATAAAAACAATTAATAAATAAACCAAAATAATTTTTAAAATGTCATGTTTCTGACCAACCACGCCAGTGGCGGGCTAACCTGCTAGTCTATACTATATATTTTGAGACTTCCGTATATATATATGTGTGTACTTTATAGAATCAAAAACGACTGCACCCATCGAGCTCAAACTTCCCATCTAAGGTTAAAAACCCACGGGAATGGTCGTCGCGGCGTTTTGGAGAAGCTCAGAGCGCCCGTTCTCCACTCCCAATCATCAAAATCACCGCAAACGGCACTGCGGTGGTTAATCGCGTTGATAGTTAAAGAGCGTTCCTAGCTGCAGTGTAGTTGATAAAGAGCGTACATGCGTAATGTCATTCTTACGTCTGGGTCTGGGCGTGTGCGTGTAAGATTGTATGCAGACATGAGCGTGTTGTGTGACGACATTCCCAACACCTAGCAGGGACAAATATATATTAGCCAGCATCAAGGCGAGTATTGCGACGTATTAATTCAAATGCTTTCGATCAAACAATATTCTCTGTCGCACTCATATTTCGTCATCTCTACGAATCCACTGCAATCGACCTATTTTTAGAACGCAGCACATGTCGCGTTGGTGATGGGGTGCACGGCGGGATTAATTTAAATATGTCATATTGATAATAATATCTAGCCGAGAATTCCTCAGACCTACAGACGAATGCGACCAGCAAATTTCAAAATTGGTCACCTGACCTCCCCATGAATATCTTCTGGGAAATGCCAGGGAATGCGTGCCCATTATCGGGTCATTGTGTGTGTCGCGGTCGCGCAATTTTAACACTTTCGAGGTAAATACACGTGGTTGTGAATTACGTCACGCCATGTGGATCCAGGCGGAAGTTAACCTGACCCTTCCGATGCCGCGTACGTTATAGTGATACCGGAGTTATAGCGTGCGCGTTATGTTTTTTGACTGACCGCAGTGCCCGATCCACCGAATGTGAACATGTTATCAGCTGTTACGCAGTACGTGGCCCACGGCAGTCAATTGCCGTGTCGAATATAGAGGCCACCTGATCAATTCAAGGTCAAATCGGGTAAAACTGGCTGAATTCGACGAAATTGTACACCTAGGTGCAGCATACGTGTCTCGGAAGCTGTTGCAATTGCTGTTTCGAACAAAGCCATGAGACGAACGACGCCAGTGGCGGGCTAACCTGCTAGTCTATACTATATATTTTGAGACTTCCGTAGATATATATATATATATGTACTTTATAGAATCGAAAACGGCTGGCTCGATTGAGTTCAAACTTCCCATCTAAGGGTAAAAAACCACGAACACCGTAGTTGTCGCGTTTTGGAGAAGCTATGGGCACCCTTCACCCACTCCCAAATCACCGCAAAGGCACGGCGTGGGTTAATCAAGTGATTATTTAATGAGCGTTTGTTTTTGACGCATCGCTATAAAGAGCGTCTGTTTACCATTCAACGTTATTAGCATCTGCGGAGAGATATACGGGAACATTGAGTGGTTTCCTATGCGGGGAGATTTATTGGATGCCATAGTACTCTTACAACATCATTGTTATAGTATGTATGACACTTAGGTTAGGGCTTGGGGGTAGCTATAGGCATAATGCTTCTCAGAAATCACGGTTACAAACCAACACTCACAATTTCGTATTTACGCAAACGTATACGGGAACAAGTGCTTTCCTATTTTTAGAACGCAACCCATGATACCAAACAAAATTACGTCGCGTTGGTGGTGGCGTTCACGACGGGATTAATTGACTGTCCGCTCTTTGCGAGGATGGGGTTCACGACGGGATTAACTTTGCGGGGACTATTGACCATCTCGTAAGGGTGGACAACCTCTGTCAGGGGCTGCTCAATGGCCACGGGCAGGTTAAACAAAATCATACCTCTTCTGGGTCTGTATAGACATGAGCGTGTTGTGTTCCTAAGAACGCGGAGCGTGCTGTGTTCTTAAGAACGGGGATCGGGTAAGTTTTTCCGCCCTAGGTGAGGTCAAACTTAGTATATAAGTGTAAAAACACACGGGGATCGTCGACGTAGCATTGTGTGAAACATTCTTATGTCTGTCGTTCCTAAGAACGGCTGAATTTTTCATCGGGTCAGTCTTAACCTTCAAACGGGTACCCACAAATTATATATTGTGACCCCGACATGACCTTGACCTTGAAAATTATCAATTCAAGGTCAAATCGGGTAAAATATTGAAAAACCTAATATTAACTCATTGAAAAACACAAACAAAACATAAAACATTGTCATGTTTCTGACCAAGCACGCCAGTGGCGGGCTAACCTGCTAGTCTTCTATACTATATATTTTGAGACTTCGTATATATGTGTGTGGGTACTTCATAGAATCCAAAACGCGTGTAAAGATTGAGCTCAAACTTCCTATGTAAGTGTCAAATCCCACCGACACGACCGTGGTCGCGGTTTAGTGAAGCTCAGAGCACCCGTTCTCCAATCTCAAATCACCGCAAAGGCACGGCGTGGGTTAATCAAGTGATTATTTAATGAGCGTTTGTTTTTGACGCATCTCTATAAAGAGCGTCTGTTTCCCATTCAACGTTATTCGCATCTGCATAGTTATACGGTAACATTGACTGCATTTCCTATGCGGGGAGATTTATTGGATGTAGTACTCTTACAACATCATTGTTATAGTATGTATGACACTTAGGTCAGGGCTTAGGGGGGGGGGTAGTTATAGGCATAATGCTTCTCAGAAATCCCGGTTACAAACCAACACTCACAATTTCGTATTTACGCAAACGTTATCGCTCGAAAGCAGAGAGAAAGTGCTTTCCTATTTTTAGAACGCAACACATGTTTACGTCGCGTTGGGGTTCATCACGGGGACTATTGACCAACACTCACAATTTCGTCTTTTGCATCAGATACCAACACCTCGACCGATCGGATATATGTGTGTATGTGTGTATATATGTGGGTACTTCATAGAATCGAAAACGCGTGTAGGAACGGGCATCCCCACGGCAATGTCGGCTTATAAGACATCTTTACTACACATGACAGCCGATGGAATTTACATTTTCTGATGTATACATTTTTTGTTACGGCTGAAAATCTTAGTCTATTTCCGAAACATTCATATAAACAAGCTCTAAACTTACACCCCTCGATTCCTGCTAACTCACGCAGCTATACACACTGCCCCAAACCGTGAACGCCAACGACATTGTTGGCGAGAAAATAGCCCCCAAGCCGTAAATATCAACAACAACGATATTACTAAATACACGTTTTCGGCAATGTGAGAGTTTTCGGGGAGCCGTGATGCCAACAACAACGACCCGAAGCCCTGAATGCCAACAACAGATTCAATGCAATGTTATCTATTATGTAGAGAGATTTCACGACATTACGACGGGTACGGCAGACTCGAAATATTATGCAGACAGATTTCCAAACGGAAAGCGTTTGTTTTAAATTCAATGCAATGTTATCGTAGAGAGATTTCACGAAACAAAGAATGCGTTGTCTGTCGTTCCTAGGAAGGGGGGATTTCTACGGGTAAATTTTTCCGCCAGAAACAAAAAAATTAATTAAAACAATTTAAAATTTAATTTTTCTGAAACAAAGCCATGGGACGAATGCCACCAGTGGCGGGCTAACCTGCTAGTCTATACTATATATTTTGAGACTTCGTATATATGTGTGTGTGTGTGTGTGTGTGTGTGTACTTCATAGAATCCAAAACGCGTGTACATATTGAGCTCAAACTTCCTATGTAAGTGTCAAATCCCACCGACACGACCGTGGTCGTGGTTTAGAGAAGCCCAGAGCACCCGTTCTCCAATCTCAAATCACCGCAAAGGAACGGCGTGGGTTAATCGAGTAATTATTTAATGAGCGTTTGTTTTTGACTCATCTCTATACAGAGCGTCTGTTTCACATTCAACGTTATTAGCATCTGCATAGTTATACGGGAACGCAAACGTTATCGCTCGAAATTTATTCCATGCGAGCACGGATGGCGCGCTTTGTATTTACAGTATATACCTTCGGTATATACCGAAATCATCCCAGATAATCACGAATATAGCATCAGATTTCTCCACAGATATACCGTTATAAAGCTACTGGAATCTGCCAATCTACTATTAATATGTGTGTGTATATGTGGGTACTTCATAGAATCGAAAACGCGTGTAGAAACGGGCATCCCCACGGCAATGTCGGCAAATATATATGAGTGTGTCATTTATAGACTCGAACCGATTGAGCTCAAACTTGCTAAATATTTACTGGAAAATTCCAGGGAATGCCGATTGAGCTCAAACTTGCTACCTACGGGAAGTGTCATATATATGTGTGTGTCCTTTATAGACTCGAACCGATTGAGCTCAAACTTGCTAAATACGGGAAGTGTCATGGACGGGTTCATTGAAAAACAAAAAAAAATCGGGTAAAATTGAAAAACAAAATTAAAAAGGCACAATTAACTCCTTGAAAAACCAAAAAAATCGGATAAAATTTAAAAACAAAAAATTCAATTAAAAAATTAAAAAAGCACAATTAACTCATTGAAAAACAAAATAATTAACTCATTGAAAAACAAAAAATTCAATTAAAATTGTCATGTTTCTGACTATTGCCGAAATTTGGTGCAAATGCAGCACAAGTGTCTCGGAACCTGTTGCAATTGCTTTTTCGAACAAAGCCATGGGACGAATGCCGCCAGTGGCGGGCTAACCTGCTAGTCTACTATATATTTTGAAACTTCGTATATGTATGTGTACTTTATAGAATCGAAAACGCCTGGACCGATCGAGACCAAACTTCCTATCAAAGGGTAAAAAACCACGGGAATGGTCAACGTCCCGTTTTGGACAAGCTCTGAGCACTCATTCTCCACTCCCAATCATCAAAATCACCGCAAACGGCACTGCGGGGGTTAATCGCGTTGATAGTTAAAGGGCGTTCCTATCCGCAGTGTAGTTGATAAAGAGCGTATGTGCGTAATGTTATTCTTACGTCTGGGTCTGGGCGTGTGCGTTAGTATAGACACGATCGTGTTGTGTGATTCTTACGTACTTAGGGCTTCCTAGGAACGCGGATCGGGTCAGTTTTTCTGCGCTAGGTGATCTTCACATTGAAACGGGTACCCACAAATGATATAGATGTGTGTGTCGTTTATAGACTCGAACTGATTGAGCTCAAACTTGCTACCTACGGGAAGTGTCGTGGACGGGTTAAATTGTGACACCGACCTGACCTTGACCTTGAAAATTATCAATTCAAGGTCAAATCGGGTAAAAAAAATAATTAAAAATTGTCATGTTTCTGACGAACGCCGCTAGTGGCGGGCTAACCTGCTAGTCTATTATATATTTTGGGAAATCTGTCTGTCTGTGTGTGTGTTTCTGTATGTCTGTCTGTTCGCGATGGACTCGACAATAGCCAAGCCGATTTCGATGAAACTTGGTATGTGGGGGTACTTTCGGCCGGGGTGTGGCATGGCCTGTTTATTTGCCCGTGCGACGTGATCGGGTCATTTCAAGGGCGAGCGCCCGAGTATCACGGGATTTCGATGAAAATTAGTGTCTGGGGATACTTTCGTATGGGGAATGTCGTAAGCCTATTCGTTTGCCCATGCGACGTGACCTTGACCTTGAAATCGGGTCAATTCATGGTCAAATCGCAAATTTTTATGGGATTTCGACGAAATTTGATACGTGGGGTTACTTTTGTCCACTGGGTGTTTTGGACTGGTCGAGTCGTGACCCCGACCTGACCTTGACCTTCAAAATGATCAATTCGAGGTCAAATCGGGTAAAACCGGATGGATTTCGACGGGTACTTTTGTCGGGTACTTTTGTCCGGGCAGTGTTTTGGACGGGTCAAATCGTGACCCCACCTGACCTTGACCTTCAAAATGGACAATTCAAGGTCGAATCGCGCCGCGCAATTCGCCGAAAAGCAGAGGGGAAACAGCCCGGAGAGGGGAAACAGCCCGGACGAAGTCAATTCGCCGAAAAGCAGAGGGGAAACAGCCCGGACGAAGTCGGTCCACCTGCTAGTTATAATATAAACTAGCTTTCAAATTCCATCTGGGAAATTTGGATACTTCCATATATCAAGTTTTCCCGTTTCTCGTGTTATACATTACATTCTTCAAACTGTCTTTTTTATTACACTAGCTGGTGGGCCCGACATCGTCCGGGCTGTTTCCCAGCGAAAGGCGCGATTTAACCTTGAATTGACTATTTTGAATGTCAAGGTCAGGTCGGGGTCATGATTTGACCCGTCCAAAACATCCCCGGAGAAAAGTACCCCTAGTTATCAAATTTCGTCGAAATTCGTCCGTTTTACCCGACTTGACCTTTAATTGACCATTTTGAAGGTCAAGGTCAGGTCGGGGTCACGATTTGACCTTCCAAAACACTCCCCTGACAAAAGTACTCATATGTATCAAATTTCGTCGAAATCCATCCGTTTTACCCGATTTTACCTTTGATTGACTATATTGAGGATCAAGGTCACAACGGGGCCACGATTTGACCAGTTCAAAACACTCCCCGGACAAAAGTTTTCCTAGGTATCAAATTTCGTCGAAATCCGTCCGTTTTACCCAATTTGACTTTGAATTGACTGTTTTAGAGGTCAATGTCAGGTCGGGTCACGATTTTACTTGTCCAAAACATTCCCCAGACAAAGGTACCCCTAGGAATCAAATTTCGTCGAAATCAGTCCGTTGTACCCGATTTTACATTGAATTGACCATTTTAAAGATCAAGGTCAGGTCGAGGTCACGATTTGATCCGTCCAAAACACTTCCTGGACACAAGTAGCCCTAGGTATAACATTTCGTCGAAATCTATGGAAAGCCGAAGGGGACATATGCTAGTTGATAATTGCTAGTTGCTATTTATACGACACGACGCACGACTTGACGTGGTTTTTTCAAGGTGTTTCAGGGTGTTTCAAACTAGGAGATATAATTATTCTGCGTTTCAAATAGTGATGAATTATAGTATTTTATTCATATTTTATGGCATAAATTGTTATTAAAACCGTATATACTATAAAAAAAATCGATGACTCGAAAATTAAGTGGGCCTTTAAAGTCAAGTTTGTTATAGCGTCCAGTATTCATTAAGCATTATAGTCCCGCTGTTATAATCCGCCTTTAGCTGGCGTATTCTTGCCTCTGAGATTATTGAGATATTACCTCACACGTAATTACATTAAATCGCATGGAAACATAGCAATTGTGTGGGCTGTGTGGCGTGAATATGTATTGGGAAATAACGTCATATGTAATGACATTAAATCTCAAGAAAACCCGCGAAAACAAAACAAAATCACATTTATTGTTTAATGTTTTAAGTTATTTCCTCCATAAAAAGAATCTTCGTGATAATGAACCATCTCAATACTTTAAAATATAGAGTTAACCTTAAAATAACAAAAACCTTCGGAATAGAGAACCTTCGGAATAGCGAACCTTCGGGATAGTGAACCTTCGGAAATAGCGAACATTGAGAATAGAGAACCTTCGGAATAGTGGACCTTCGGAATAGTAAACCTTCGGAATAGAGACATGCCCCCCAACATTCATATTATATGCCCAGAGTTCAAAGGTATGGACCCATAAATTTCAAAAGTTGGCCCTTAAAATATTGAACCACAAATTGGAGCCCGCGCAGAACAAAACTTAAGTCAACTATACCTGTGACATGTCCCTTTGATTTTGATTATAGTATAACTAGCAACCATCAATTAGCAACTAGCATGTCCCCTTCAGCTTTCCATATTTGATTATCACACGATCGCATGCTTTTCAATGGGTGTTGTTTATAATACCAATATCAGCACATGTGTTAATATGTGTCGACTATCGTGACTTTATCGGTACGGTTTACGAGAATACCTATATACCAATAATGCATTCGCCCATTGGTCCACGGGTTATTAAAATTTCCAAAACATCTTACACCGGTGGCGTAAATAATGGATCGTTGCGCAGTGACGACTGCACCATACCGATATGATATCAGGAATGGCGGAAATGGAGTGTAAGATGTAGGATACCCTCTTCAACAAGACTAAATACTGAAAACATCAGTATTTATTTTTTGTGGAAGATGGAATGAGGGTCAATTAGGGAAGGGGGGGGGTGGCTAAAGTGTCTTTCATGGGCTGAGTTGAATATAATAGACCCATGTGCAAGCCAGATCAGGACTGAACAGTTTTTACATGTACAAGCATATATATGTGACCCGCGGTGCCTTGTAGTCACGGAGAGTATGAATATCCCATTTCCCTTAACTCTATAATATAGATACCCATATGGATCATTGTGCAGTGGTGGTTCCACCGTGCAATATGGCATGTATGGCATTGGAACAATAGCTTTTGGTCCACCCCACCTGTTAACCACACCCGTACCACAAACATGCCATGATATAGGAGCTCGCAAGTAAAACTCATCATAGGGCGACGACGGGTTATTATAGTCAACAATGGTATTATGTTCAATTCAACATATAACGGAGACACTTTATCCCCATTGAAATTCCTTGGGAAATGCAAGGGGGGTTGTTAATCTGTGCGCACGAATTAGTAATTCGTGCGCACGAATTATTATTTCGTGCGCACGAAATACTAATTCGTGCGAACGAATTAATAATTTGTGCGCACGGAATATTAATTCGTGCTCACGAATTACTAATTCATGCGCACGAATTATTAATCCGTGCACACGGATTATAAAATATATTTACCATGTCACCTCCCGGGCTCCATATCAATTCAACATATAACGAAGACCCTTTATCCCCATTGACATTCCTTGAGAAATGCAAGGGGGATTGCTAATCCGTGCGCACGGATTTTTATTATTTCGTGCGCACGGATTGTTAATTCGTACGCACGGATTACTAATTCGTGCGCACGGATTATTAATTCGTGCGCACGGATTATTAATTCGTCCGCACGGATTATTAATTTGTGCGCACGGATTACTATTTCGTGCGCACGAATTACTAATCCGTGCGCACGGATTATATAATATATTTACCATGTCACCTTCCGGGCTCCATACTGATCTGCTGTTGAACAAGAAAATAATATATATTTTTTTAATTTAAGACTTCAAGTTTTTTTATTTTCTTTTTAGATTTTTAGATTTTTGACCAAAAAAATTTATTTGAAAAAAAAAGCAAAATAGTTTTAAAATTTAATGTTTTTTAAATAGGGCCGTTATTAACTTCTGTCGGAGTACCCCAAAGGCACCACACCAAATTTGGTTGAAATCGGTCAAGGGCTCTGGAAGAAAAACTATAAACAGACCCGAACAGGCAGATATAGTTAACTTAGGTTTCAACTGCACGGGATCAAATTTGGGGTGGGCATGTAATGTGGATGTTGGGACATATCTGGACCCCCATGCATCTTCTACATAAATCAGGTATATGTGCCTATAGCTTTGGATTTAGGACATCGAATTTGGATTTTGGGACATATTTTGACCCTTCTGCATCTGCACATGACCCAGTTATAGTTGACTCAGGTTTTCGCAGCAGGTTTTCGGGCTCCAAATTGGGGTTCAAACATTTAAGGGCCCATCATAGAAAATGGGTAGGTGACAAAAGCTTTGGATTCTTGGAATATAATATGGATGTTGGGACATATCTGGACTCACCTGCATCTGGAAATGACTCAGGTATAGTTTAATTAGGTTTACACTGTACGGGCTCAAATTTGGGGTTCACCATTTTAAGGGCACATCATAGAAATTGTATATGTGCTTATATCTTTGGATTCTGGCATATAATATAGATGTCGGGACATATCTGGACCGTACTGCATCTGTACATGACTCAGGTATAGTTGACTTAGGTTTAAAGTGTACGGGCTCAAATTTAGGGGTTCAACATTTGAAGGTCCCATCATAGAAGTGGGTATGTACCTATATATTTGGATTCTAGCTTATAATATGGATGTCTAGACCATCCTGCATCTGCACATGGCTCAGGTATAGCTGACTTCGGTTTCGCTGCACGGGCTTCAAATTGGGGTTCAAACATTTAAGGGCCCATCATAGAAAATTGTTAATTGTTGTGCCTCTATCTTTGGATTCTGAAATATCATATTGATGTTGGGACATATCTGGACCGTCCTGCATCTGTACATGACTCAGGTATAGTTGACTTAGGTTTAAACTGCACGGCCTCAAATTTAGGGGTTCACCATTTTAAGGACCCATCATAGAAAATTGGTATGTGCCTATATCATTGGATTCTGGCATATAATATGGATGTTGGGACATATCTGGACCCTTCTGCATCTGCAAATGACTCAGGTATAGTTGACTTAGGATTTCCCTGCACGGGCTCCAAATTGGGGTTCAAACATTTAAGGGCCAATATCAAAGCTAAATAATATACTTTGAACTGGGACAGGAAAATATCAAAGATCAATAATATATTTAATATGAAAAGATTAGAAATTGGTTTGTCTCGGCCTGTACCAGTCAAATCAGTTTGTCCCAGTGTTCCCTACTAAGATGTGCTTCAAAATTATCCTGTTCGGTCGGTCCCAGACCTTTCTACTGGGACAGGAAAATATCAAAGATAAATATTATTTTTAATATGAAAAGATTAGAAATTGGTTTGTCTCAGCCTGTGCCAGTCAAATCAGTTTGGCCCATGGTTCCCAAATAAGATGTGCTTCAAAATTATTCTGTCTCGGTCGGTCCCAGACCTTTCTACTGGGACAGGAAAATATCAAAGATAAATATTATTTTTAATATGAAAAGATTAGAAATTGGTTTGTCTCGGCCTGTGCCAGTCAAATCAGTTTGGCCCATGGTTCCCAAATAAGATGTGCTTCAAAATTATCCTGTCTCGGTCGGTCCCAGACCTTTCTACTGGGACAGGAAAATATCAAAGTTATATATTATTTTTAATATGAAAAGATTAGAAATTAGTTTGTCTCGGCCTGTACCAGTCAAATCAGTTTGTCCCATGGTTCCAAATAAGAAGTGCTTCAAAATTATCCTGTCTCGGTCTGTCCCAGAACTTTCTATTGGGACAGGAAACATAGATAAATAATATTTTTGAAATTGGTTTGACATATGTTTCTGAAATGGAATCTCAGCGCAGGATAATTATACTGTCTCGCCTGTCTCGGTTTGTCCCAGGACTTATCACTGGGACAAAAATGCCGTTGTATTTTTTGTTGGCCACGTTTCTTGCCATATCTACTACACGCATACTAGTGTAAACGGGTTGATATAGAATTTTTTTCATAGGCATCAGTGCTAACGTTTTAGCGTATACTGTTGGCAATATAAATTTTGGGTCCAAAATTTCTTTAGATCTGAAAAATAGACATTTGGGAAAACTTTTTACCAAAAAAATATTGTCTGTCTAGCAGGGAATTCGCCTTGAAATCTTGTATTTTCGTAACTAGTGTCAGATCTGCATAAAAAAGGCACACAAGGCTATTGACCAATCAGGGCCCAGTGTCTATTTTATTCCCTCCAATATATTCCTCCCGCATCCGCTAGACGTCACTCCGAACCCTATTTACACCAATGTAACCTAAAGCGACAGCCTGCTTTTTCGCGGAATAACTGTAACTCCCTACATTTCTTCAGAATTACCCATCAATGGAAAAATGAGTTAAAAAACAATATCACTTCTGTGGTTCTTTATTTATCACACACAATTTAACCCCACCCCCTTTAACACATTATTCATCAAAAAAGCACAATTTCTCCACCATAAGTCATGTTCAGGCCCCATTTTCACACAGTTTTTGGGGTCTGGTGTTGCAAACTTGGATCAGCTATGGAAGACTTCTAGTCATTGGAGACAAAGGGTTGTTTTATTCCATGTTGTGTAGATTATTCTTGCATAATAAAAAGTCATTGGAGACAAAGGGTTGTTTTATTCCATTTTGTGTAGATTATTCTTGCATAATAAAAAGTTTAGTACTTTAGTGGAGGTTTATTTAGAACTTTATGAGCATGTTATATAGAACAACCCCGAAATAATTCACCATTTCGTCATCAAGTTGCAACAAAAAGGATCGTAGCTCTAAATATAAACATCAAAACAGGAAGCAGTATACTCTGTATCAAATAATAATGATTGTAGGAGCTGGGGATAATAACGTTTTATGCATCAAGGTCCATGTTTTCTGAGATTTTGTCAATATGGTTTCCCCTATACCATTATTCAGATATTCAAATTTGGCATCAGTTTCCAAAACAATTTGTGAAATTCAGGCACATTCATTGGCATATCCAATATAATTAAGGCATTCATATCGACACTGAAGTGTTTTAGGAGGAAACTTCAAATGATTTTACAGATTAAAGCACTTTGTTTTCACTATTTATACACAAAAACCTTTAAAAATGGACAAAAACACCCAAAATGGCATTTTTATAAAAGGGCAATTCTCAACATTCAAAGGGCCATAATTTTATTTTCTACACCATGATTTTGGAATTTCCTTCACAGTGTGTTTAACCATGTATACTTAAGTGATTATGAGAAATAAAGGGAAAATGGATATATATTTATTGAGTTGTATGACCTCAAATATGCTTTATCATCACGCTGGTTCTGGACGACATGCAAATTTGGCTGTCCATACAATGGTGGAACACACATCTTGTTTAAGAATATTTTTGTCTTCTCAATCATAGATGCATAAAGAGAACATATTTTGTGTACAACCTAGAGCGGAAATGACTAAAACAACAAGAAATCCCTTAATTTTCTTTAGTTTTTAAAATACAAGACCATAAAAAAAGGATTTTAACTAATTTTGAGAAATTGAGGCTCCGAAATTAGAAAAACTCCAAATTTTGGAGGCACATAACTAAACAAAATACTCAACGTATCTGGGAAAGATTTTCTGTTCTGTAATCATTTTTTTATAAACAATCTTGAAAATCCATAAATTTAGTATTTTTATAAAATTTTGACAAATTTATTTTACAAAATTCATCAATTTCGCATTTCTTGATTTTTTTTTTTTTTTAGTATGTTGTTTGTGATTGGTTAAAGCATTTATTCCCATGAGAAACTTTGTGTTGTAATTAGTTTGAGGTGAAACCATAAATGCACTGGACTATAAAGCACACGTACCAGTCCCCACATTGCTGACCATGGCAAAACTGTCTGTCATCGTTTGTCATTCGTCTCTCCTATTTCAAGACTCCTATTCAGCTGACAAGTCTGAATGAACACCCACTTGCACAAAGTCTTATGGTTGGGACCATATTTCACCACAGCACAACAAATGATTATTACCACTTTAGAGCGCGTTCTCTTGTAGATTAATAGTAAGTCAGTATTTTACCCGCACGATAATATTCCATAATTTTGAGGCGAAGTTGAGCGGAATCGGGTGTTAATGAGGCTTTGTTTTCATTAACACACACTTCCGGTAAAGTCACCGATCACGTGATCACATGATGACAGAGTGGTAATAATAGTATAACATGATTTTGTCTGGCGTCATGGTTTATTAACGGCCCTCCAGGAATTATTAACAGCCCTCGGGCCTATTAGTGGCTCTCGGCTGCACATGATATCGGGCCTCTAATAGGCCATTGGGCTGTTAATCATTCTTGTTGGGCTGACAATAAACCATGACGCCTTTAAAAATCATGTTATGGGACATCGGTATATTGTTAGCTTACATGTAGTGTTAAAGTTTAATTGAGTTAGTGTTAAAATTATATTAAATTAAAATGTTTTTGGAAACATATCTCTTTTAATCTACTTCATTATTCGACTGGCATTGGTCATATTTCCAAATCTATAGTAATAATAGTTTACAATGACATGGTCATATCTGGCATTATCGTTAATGAACAGCACTCTGGAATGATGAACAACCCTTTCATCTCGGGCTGCTAATAGTCCCTTGTGCTGCTAATCATTCCTGACGGGTCGTTAGTAAACCATAACACCCTAAAAAATCATGTTATTGTTATATATTGAAAAGTACAATGATAACCATATAATCTCCATTGTTCGGCAAAGTAAATCACATGAGTGCAATGACACGCTGTGTTAGCAAATAACCGCGTGCTCACTCCGTAAAAAAAACTATGATAAAACAACAAACACCTTCTGGGTTCTTTGAACACAGGGGACGTGGCTAGAGGGTCTCCGTTGGGGAGTGTCCACCTTGAGGAGTTCCAATTGCACCCCCTTGAATCCGACCAAACACGGTTTTGCATATTTCCATTTGACCCCACCCCCTTGCACTTACGTTATCTGGCCTAATAGCCTATGCATAAACAACGGTTCTATATGCCTGGCATGAGAACATTCAGATATTTGAACCCTTTGTGCACTACCAATTTGCTTTTCGCAGTCTTTATTCAGCAGCGAAGGGGAAACAGGCTCTGGCACTGCAGCACATTTGATCACTGGCAAACAGTGTGAAAGACCATTTAGCACCCATCTCCAATGATGGTAGAGCGTTTTTAATTTACATACCATGCACTGCATTGCACTCCATGACAAAACCAACATCCATTACTTATATTCACACTCAATCTGAACTGACAAATTAATTTATTGCGCCTATTTTCAACAAAACCTTGGTTGAGTGCATGGAAATATCTTCAATACAATATCAAAGCAAGTGTTAGTTTGCATGTGACATCACATGGCGTCATAAGAAATAGTGTCTATTTGAGTGCACATACTGCATTTGGGGACCATATTAGATCTCAGGTTTTCATTGACCAATCAGAGTGAAATTTTGTGTGTCATATTTTATGACCCAATATACTAGTAGGCCTTGATCCAAATCTGGGCCACATTGGACCCATGGTTGAAAAGTTAATAAATGCGCCAAAAACATGACCGAGTTATACACATACACCCTCACATACACAAAGATACACTCACAGATGGCAGGTTTTATATACCGGTATATAGATTGGATCATTTATGTTGAGTATAAGAGATGGCCCCATATATGGCTGGATTTAGGTACAGTCTCCCTTTAAATAGATTGTTATATATCATTTTCAACATAGCAATCAACATCATGACCAAAGCTATTTGTACTTTACATAATTTCATTCTAAAATAATTTATCTGCCCTTGTCCTTTCAGAATGGTGTATATACATGTGGTCAGAGGTCTATGTACATAATTAGAAGTTTTGGAACTTCTAGATGTC
The DNA here is from genome assembly GCA_032622095.1 of Siphonodentalium dalli. Taxonomy (NCBI): domain Eukaryota; kingdom Metazoa; phylum Mollusca; class Scaphopoda; order Gadilida; family Siphonodentaliidae; genus Siphonodentalium; species Siphonodentalium dalli. The sequence continues at coordinate 11,460,219 of CP136068.1, forward strand.
AATTGTAAGTGATTATTTATAGTTTCAAAGACAATTAAAGAAGACATTCCTGCAAACATTGGTGGATTTTATTAATATCTGCCGGCCAGGAATGGGCATATTGAATGCAATGATTATCCCAGACAAAAACAATTATGAAATAAATATAGTTTGTTAGTGTTTTATTGAATGGTATGGCCCTGCGGTCATTATTTGAAGCGGTTCACACTTGAATGTGCTCCAACTGGCCACAGCGCCATACTCTCAATAAAACACACTCAAACTACATTCATTTCTTATATTCATAAATACTTTTTCTGAAATTTGGATCAGGGAACGATCCAGGTCTGTTTTGAAACCTGTTACAGGTGAGGGCGCCAAACTTATGGAAGGCCAAATGTCTCGAAATTCCCCAGAGCTCGATTTAACTGAATTTGTATTACCACTTGCGATGCAATTTCCAATTTCTGCTAACCAATTTAAAATAAAAAAAATAGTATTGGTAGGGAATGCTATACAAAAAATACCCAGTATAACTATAACAAATTAAAAAATTAAATCGACCCTGGGGTGTCCCAAAAAATATATGGATTCTTCGCTGGTTTGGATATAATTAATACCATGCAGCAATGTGAGTTAGCCCAATATGCCACCTGTGAATTATCAATCGATTAGTCCGTGACCATATTCTTAAAGGCATGCACGCCTGTTCTAATACTTTTAGTCATCTAGGTCAAAAAGATGTGACATTGGTTCATGTTATCAGCAGATTATCACCTAAAACGCTGATCAGCAGATTTCCCAATTTTAGTTTAACTCAAATATAACGACGATGGCGGGTTGTAGGTTGTGCAAATGACTTGTAATTAATGGGACATAACCAGGTGCATGGATAGAAAACCATTTGGCCGACGTCCACTCCAGTTGAGCAGTTCAAAAATCCCGTTCAGCGGTTCATCACTTCATATCGAGCTGTTCAGCAGATTACCCGAACGCAGTTTAACCGATTTTTAACGAGGATGTTCGGGTATGTGTTGTGCAAATGACATTTTATCGATGGTCCATAAAGAAATACAGAAAGAAAACACCGACATACACACCAGTTCAGCTGTTCAAAATCGGGTTCAGAACTCTATTTGGGGCAGTTCAGCAGAATCTCCAAAACTCAGTTTAACTGATTTTTAACAAAGCTATTCAGGTATAGGTGATGCAAATGACATTTTATCGATGGCTCATAACCAGGACATGGATAGAAAACCGTTTGGCCGACGTCCACCCAAGATCAGCAGTTCAAAATCCCGTTCAGCACTTTACCGGGAACAGTTCAGAAGAATCCCCGAACGCACTTTAACCGAATTTTAACGAGGATAGTCGGCTATGTGTTGTGCAAATGATATTATATCGATGGTCCATGAAGATATACAGGAAGAAAACACGATTTGGCCGACATACACCACAGTTCAGCAGTTCAAAATCCGGTTTAGCAGTTCATCAGAATCTCCAAAACTCAGTTTAACTGATTTTTAACAAAGATATTCAGGTATAGGTGAAGCAAATGACATTTTATCGATGGCTCATAAGAGGTACGTGGATAGAAAACCGTTTGGCCGACGTCCACCCCAGATCAGCAATTCAAAATCCCGTTCAGCACTTTACCGGGAACAGTTCAGCAGATTCCCCGAACGCAGTTTAACCGATTTTTAACGAGGATAGTCGGGTATGTGCTGTGCAAATGACATTCTATCGATGATCCATACAGAAATACGGGAATAAAATACGATTTGGCTAACATACACCCCAGTTCAGCAGTTCAAAATCCCGTTCAGCACTGAGTTTTGGAGATTCTGCTGCACTGCCGCAAATCGATCAGCGTTTTATGTGATAACCTGCTGATTCAGCGTTTTAGGTACACCCGCATTACCAGATCCTGGAAACGCATTTATTAAACAACTCGAATCACTTCTTTACAAATTTCTTTAGAATTCGAATAGGGACAGAATAAAAAGAAAGCTCATGTGTCAAGACCATCAACATGGCGGTTTGAAAATGGTAGATATAAGAAACTTTATAATGTCAATGAAATTAACTTGGGTTAGACGTCTTGTATCAATGACCTCGAAATGGATCCCTTTAACTGATCTTTTGCCGATGACTCACTATTTCTTTTTTATGACAGCATGTACTTGCGAAACTACTCCAAAAATATATTAAATCCATTTTGGCGTGATATACTCACAGCATGGAGCTATTTCAGCGAGAAGAACGAGTCAAACAGGAATATATGTACATGGGTCTTATGGAATAATCCAAACATAAAGTTGCACGACAAAATGATAAACTTCGCTACATGGAGAAGACATGGCATATTTTGTATTAATGACTTGATACATACAGATGGTAAATTCCACACACCCGAAAGTCTTTACGCGTCTTTTAATGTATCCACCGACTTCATCACCCTGAACGCAATTCACAGACAAATTAATTCATTAGCCAAAAAATATACGAAAACCTTAACTCGTTGTAGTAATCCCATACAACCCAGCAATATGGTTCCACTTTTGCAAAATTCAAAGGGTGTGCAAGACTTCTACATGATAAAATTTTGAATGCTATGAAATTTTCCCCCAAGCCCCAAAGCAAATGGACAATTGAACTTGGGGAGCCAGAAATACACTGGACAACTTTCAACCGCCTACCTTACTCCACGACGCCTGATACAAAGCTTCAGTGGTTACAGTTTAGGATTACTTCTCAGATATTATCAACTATAAATAGATTTCTTAAAATAATAAAAGTAAGATCTGATGACCAGTGTAATCGATGCAGAAATAATGAGGACATCTCACATATATTCTGAGACTGCGCATGCGTACAATATTTCCTAGGTGAGCTTAAACAATTGGTTAACCAAAAATAACCTTAATCTCAAAACTTCGAAACAAATAATTATTCTAGGTTCTCCACCAAGAGAAGGAAATTATACCACCAATTTGTTTTGGCTGCTATTCAAACAATACATATATCGAACTAAATCAATGCTTTTATAGCAGCCCTCCAATACAGATATTGATGTGACAAATTCAATGCTCGTTGTAATATGAAGATTGCAGAATTTGAGAAAAACTGGTTCCTGATTGAAAGCGATATAAAGGTGACACTCCACAGTTTCAACAGGTAGGGGCCCAGAAATAGGGGGCCCATATATTCATTGAAATTGATCTGGATTATGATCCCAAACCATATAGACAATATATATGCCTGAAATTTGTACAGAATAGGCATTCATAATTTGATACACAAATTCCATAATATATGGGCTATCAAGAGTTATGGCCCTTGATATTTGAATCGAAAATGTGAATTTTATTCAAAAAATGACAAAAATATTGCATTTTTATACCCAAGGGGCACGAATACCAGATTTTTTCAAGCATGGTCACCTATGTTGGTTCAAAGGCCTCTGGCTTCCAACATCAATGTGAAAATTTTTACAATTCCAGAAAATCTATTTTTAATGCAGATGACAAATTTTGGGTGCTAAAAAATTGACCCAGTATCTAGACCCACTGTTTCGCAGAAAACGCTACTGCTGTCTATGGGTGGGGTCAAGGTCACTTGCACTTAATTTGTTCATCAGTCTAGAACACCTTCTAAAATTACACAAACTCATATCCCACCTTGTCTCAATATACATACCACATCAATGGTGCCAGAAACCACTAGCACTTTATATCTATAAAATCACCCCTACTGATCATTCGAAACTGTGGAGAGTCACCTTAAGAGATATGCAATATCATTTTCCGGTCATCGGGACTACATAACCATATTTCTGGAGTCATGCGGATTAAAATTATATACGACACCCCGTGTATTACTTCAAATAATATGATAATATGCAATGCATATATAGAACAACCGCGACATAATAGTAAGAAGACGGACAATGCAAAGGATCGTGCAAATGATCATGGAACTATATGCCAATATATATTATATAGGCCTTTACGCATTTCAGCGATGCGAATTCTTGATTGTTAGTGTAGATCGTTTTGGATGCCAGTGGACTTCGATAAGTACATAATGCCCTAATAGCAACCGCATCGGGCCGAATTGTTATCACCGCTGGGTGCAATTGCTCTCACAATGAAATGGTCAAATCACGGAATCGGCAGTGGACCAGCGGGATGATTATGAAATTAGCAACTTCAGTTTTTCCGAATAACTCCTATGTGATTTAGGCCTATAAATTAGTTTAATTTTGGCCAATTTCGTTGCTTAGCTCAACGAAAACAAGCGAAGACGTCATGACATGGTCCATGACGTCATTGGCGTCATTTGGTTTTGTGGGCCAGAATCCAGACGCATTTGGTGTCCGCTGGAAACACTGATTTCACATCACTACACTAGACATCATGATATATACACATACACACCTCAATAGAGGCTCTATCAGCACCGCGTATAATCGCTTTTGTTAGAAATTCGGAAACAGCTTATTTAATGTATATTTGTCTTTAATAAGCCTTTTCTATTTCCTGCGTTTATCGATCTTTTTTAGTCGCCAGTACGCAAATGAATGCTTTATTGCAAATACACAAATCAATCAGTAACACGAATAACATTTTATATCCGATATGTACACAATAAATATGGTACCTCCCCCCTCCCTACACACGTGTTGTTTGTTTGGGTTTCTTTGTTCATTGATTGCAGCGCGGTGTCGGGGCATCGCCTTTCAATTGCGCTTGGGTGCAGCGCAATGTCTCCGCGCCGAAGTGCAATTGCGATTGAGTGCAGCGCAATGTCGCCCCATCGCAGTGCAATTGCGCTTGAGTGCAGCGCAATGTATCCGCGTCGCAGTGCAATTGCGCTTGAGTGCAGCGCAATGTCTCCGCATCGCAGTGCAATTGCGCTTGAATACAGCGAAAAGTCGCCGCATCGCAGTGCAATTGCGCTTCAGTGCAGCGCAATGTCTCCCACCGCAGTGCAATTGCGCTTGAGTGCAGCGCAATGTATCCGCGTCGCAGCGCAATTGCGTTTGAGTGCAGCAAAATGTCACCGCATCGCAGTGCAATTGCGCTTGAGTGCAGCGCAATGTCGCCGCATCGCTGTGCAATTGCGATTGAGTGCAGCGCAATGTCGCCGCGACGTAGTGCAATTGCGCTTGAGTGCAGCGCGATGTCACCGCACCGCAGTACAATTGCGCTTGAGTGCAGCGCAATGTCACCGCGCCGCAGTACAATTGCGCTCGAATGCAGCGTACTGTCGATGCACCACATTGTAATTGCGCTTCGGTACAGTGAAATGTCACCGCAATGCAGTGTAGTTGCACTTCAGTATAGGTGCCGTGTAACGTAATTGCGCCTGTGTCCGAGTGGTTGTTTCTATGAGTATGCAATGAATGTGCTGGATGAAATTATGAACGGATTCCATCCGCTGAAACGTCAATTATATAATGGACATAATCAGCAATATGTTTTCGCTGACCAATGCCAGTATTCGCTTCTAATTTTATTAGAATACATTGACGAACGAGCCAGAAAAACCGACTTCACGCGCGCTTATATGACCTTGTCGCCATCGGGTTACACGTTTTATTGACTGCCGAATATCATCCAAGCGGACATCGCAAGCAACGTGTGCGCCTTCACAATACGAGTTCTTAGAAAGAAATATCATGCGAATCGGCCCAATAGAAGTGGAGATAATTGGATTATTGCCCTTCGCGTGGAAGCTTGATGACACCACGTGATCCTGACTATAAGTCCGGCTAGTTCGCAAACTAATAAGAGTTCCGCCAAACCGATTACATGCCTGTGGTCAGCTTTCAACAATCTTTCCAGCAAAACAAAATTTTGCGCTCTTACCGTTTGTTTGAAATTTTGTTAAAATATCGACAGAAAAGTTCAGGGAAAAGTAACGACCCTCGGGGCGGAGAACTTTGCAAAATGTAAACAAACTTTCCATTTGATTGAATTTTTTTTATTTCTGGACGAATTTCGTCGAGTAAAGTATCATTTTGTTCGCAGTTTTACGCTGCATCTTATGTCGTAAGGGAAATAGAAATTCGAGAAGAGGATTTACTGCGCTATACTAGAATCGAAATCCAATAGAAATCGATCACCTCAGACGACCGGGTCGCTACAGGAATCGGCGCATCTGCTGTTTGAGTCAGTTAGATCTCATCACTCCGTCTACCGAACCACATACACGTTTGCGGGGCATTAGTCTTCCATGTCATCATATGCATCACAATATTGAGCCTGCTACAACTAGAAATACATTGTAGAATTGGGGCATAATATTTATCTGACCACCTATCTCTATTATTCTTTCAGGTGCACTGACAAGATGTGTTACATTCAAGAAATTTACACGATTCAGAAGATTGAAGACTGTAATATGTGTTTCCATAATCTAATATCTAAATATATGTAACTCAATCATGGTTACACCGTGTTATCTTGAGATCCCATGGGGGTGTGATTTCAGTCCCTGTTAGCACAAATAAAGGGTCAAATGTGCAATTTACACATTCATTTTCATCCCATTTGATGAGTTCCAACATGAAATGATCACCTCTTTAGCAAGAATATTGCCTATATTGACAAACACGGTTGCATTCAGGCTCTGTCCTCATGCCTAGGGGACCCATGGTGTGTGCATTCATTGATGTTTACCTCACATGAAGGGTTAAATATGCAAATTACACTTTTTCTGACATAATTATGGCATACAAAGGCACTATAAGATGCTTACATTGCCATGAATCAGAGACATGAGGGCTCAGCAAGTGTCTTTTTAGCCATTTTCATCACATTTAATGACATTTAATGAGTTCCAACATGAAATGTTCACATGAAGGGTTAAATATGCAAATTGCACTTTTTCTGACAAAATTATTGCCGACAGTGCTACGGTGAGTTGCAATTGTTACCAGATGTCAAGAGGGCACACCAATTGTGTTTTCAAGTCAACATCATATTTAATTCATCACATAATAGTCTATATGCAATACGATGTGTATTTAAATGTATTAATGCCCCAAGCAATAGCATACAAAAGACCACCCAATAAAAACAATAAAAATATGGGGTCCACGGTTTGATGCATAGTAAATATAATGCTGAATAAATCTACATTCTGCATCAACCGAATCTAGAAATCATGGTCAATCCATTGCTCATTGACCGCTATCCTTCGCGAGGGTTCTCAAATACAATATAATAATACCTTTCACCCGAGCCTTTATCACAAAAGACGATGGGGTGGCTTCATGGCGTATATGCATGATGGATTGTCATACATATAAGTATATTTACATACTAAGTGTTGTCATCACTAAATCCAGCATTCTGATTGGTCGGCGCCCACGTGGATAGTTGCAGTTATTTCTCGGTGAATGCGCAACGCCTCATAACACCAAGCTCATAACACCATCGATACGTCATTGGGTTTGGAAAGACGAACGCGTAATGTTTTGGGCGCATTTGGACTTGCGCAGGATTGACTTATTACATCATCGGGTTTCAATATGAAGAGAAATTGTTCCAATTAACTTTTGCCAAGGGTGCTATTGGGTATTTTGGGCTGTTTTTGTCACAATACACTTTTCGATTTAAATACATTTACAAAAGTGGCTTTTTCGCTAAATGTATATTAATATAAGGATTAACTGTCATGTGGACTATTTTTATGGAGATGTAACCGTGAGGTAAATGGTCATAACGTGTATGTAAAACCCTTCGGGTTTTACACAAGTTATGTCCACTTACCTCACGGTTACATCTCCATAAAAACAGTCCACATGACAGTTAATCCTTATATAATGTCGCAAAGATTATATGTAAACTAAACATAACGAAAACATGCCTACTTCACTTTTAATCAACACTGTGCAATAGCCAAGGCAATGACCTTTCAAATGATGTACGACATGCCCACATAAGTTATGACATTGTCATGTTATCGCGCTTTGGAATAGCGCGCCCGCTTAGCAGGGAAGGAATTTCGCGCCAGACAAATTTTTCAATGAATCCTCCGCCTAACAGGCGGAATTAGCTGTCAATAGATTTCCGTCTCGCCTGGTCTCGCTATAGGTTCAGCGGAGCAGATATTTCACGGCACGCGATTTCGTTCGAGATAATTTAATTGAAGCAATCTAGCCTAACACGCCGAGCGCCACTCACGTATTTGTCCGCGGCAACGAAGTTGGCCCACTGCCAGGTAAATTAACTCAACATCGAAACGCGGGTGTTTTATTTAAAATCATTCGTGGATGCTGGTGGCAGATATCAAGTCAAATTTTATGTCGATCAAAACATGGGTCGCCTTGATAGCAGAAGTTGGAATTTGACATCAACCAAATTTGTTGTCAAGTTGATGTGGGGGTCTCATATGACAATAAAACGACCTTGACCTCCATTGAAAGACATCTCACTTAAAGGGTCATTCTGCTAGATATGTGTTGCGATTGTATGCGCTTATGTCAATATTCAGAGGCCTTGTCCATGATAGATATACCAGTACCGAGGCTCCTACATACATGAGTCTGTATCTGACGAACAGAAACATGGGACTTCGATATCGATTTGAACTTGACCTACATAGAGAATCTAATAAACATGTATATTTAGGGATTTCTGTCTGTTTGCCTGTTAACTATGGCCGGGAAAGACGGATTTCGACAAAATTTGATACCTAAGGATACTCTTGTCCGGAAAGTGTTTTGGACAGGTCAAATCGTGACCCCGACCTGACCTTGATCTTCAAAATGGTCAATGCAAGGTAAAATCGGTTAAAACTGGCGGATTTAGACGAAATTTGATAACTAGGGGTACTGTTTTGGACGGGTGAAATCGTAACCTCGAACTGACCTTGACCTTTTAAATGGTCAATTCAAGGTCAAATCTGGTCCATTTTCGCATGTGACCGTGTCCTTGCTCGTATACGCTCACATAGAGTCATGTTTCGGGCAAATAAATGCCTAAATGGGCCCACCAGCTAGTAACATAGAAGACGGGTAAAATTGTGGGTAGAATCGCGATTTGGAGATGCGCATGTTAACGGGAGCTGTTTATTGAATAAAATGTGCTCTGCCTCGTGTCACGCAGACCCGACCCAGTGAACTATATAGCGTACAGAGTGCCTCCGGGACCTACCATATTCCACATATACAAACAACTTGCACCATGTCCGTTCTAACTGAGATGATGCTTAATTTGGCATCGAGATTATTCCGAGTGAATCACCTCCAAAACAAAGTAACTAGATCCGACAAAGCATCGCATGTGGTAGCCCCGTTACGTGTCACATATGGTCATATTATAGCCTATCGGCCTTTGATAATAAAAGCCTCTATATTATAATGTAAATAGTCAATGCTATAGACTACAATGTATTTCGCTGCGATTAAGTGAAGATGACACAATGCGTCCAGTCATGTCTGGATTCTACACCGCAGGGACAAATGACGTTTTGACGTCATGACACCATAACTACCTTCAATTGGCTAACAGACGAAACTGAACTAATATTAACATTTGCAGGATATATTCATAAAACTTACTGTTTATAAATAAATAAATACTTCAGTTGTCCATTGCCACATATCGGAAGTTGTGAAGTATTAAATTCGTTTAATTGCTGATTCGCGATTTTGTGAAACCACTGCCGGAAGTCACGTGATTTTTCCACAAAAATGTTGTCTGAAATTACAGTATCCTGTAATTTATGCGTGACGTCACAAGTATGCGCGCCCACCTATTACCTATACACGACCCGAGCTCGGGCGCGTCGAGCGGGGTCGTTATTAGAAATTATAACAGTTGCGGTTTTATGGTCACCCCCATGCTTTTGCCCCATTTTTTTAAATTTTAAAGCCAATGATGTCATGTTTAACGTACTGGCTAAATAGGAACATTCCACCACTAATTGATTCTTGATAATGTTATAAAATGTTAAAATGCATATGATAAATTACTTCAGTATGCTTTTTTTTCTTCAATAACCATTTTATATCATAATAATTCATGTCACTATCATGTTAATACATATATTTCCAAAAACACTGATTGGGTTCAGGCCTGATCTATCTATACTATATATTTTTGAGACTTCGTATATGTGTGTGTGTACTTCATGGAATCCAAAATGCGTGTACAGATTGAGCTCAAATTTCGTATGTAAGTGTAAAATCCCACCGACACGGCCGTGGTCGCGTTTTGGAGAAGCTCAGAGCACCCTTTATCCACTCCCAAATCACCACAAAGGCACGGCGTGGGTTAATCAAGTGATTATTTAATGAGCGTTTGTTTTTGACGCATCGCTATAAAGAGCGTCTGTTTGCCATTCAACGTTATTAGCATCTGCAGAGAGATATACGGAACATAAATTAAATTTAAAAAACATTTGTTTCTGATCAACCCTGCGAGCACGGATGGCGCGCTTTGTTTTTACAGTATGGTATATACCGAAATCATCCCAGATAATCACGAATACAGCATCAGACTTCTCCCCATATATACCGTTATCAAGCTACTGGAATCTGCCAATCTATACTATATATTTTGAGAACTCCGTATATATGTATATATGTGTGTGTGTGTGTACTTCATGGAATCCAAAACGCGTGTACAGATTGAGCTCAAATTTCGTATGTAAGTATAAAATCCCACCGACACGGCCGTGGTCGCGTTTTGGAGAAGCTCATAGCACCCTTTATCCACTCCCAAATCACCGCAAAGGCACGGCGTGGGTTAATCAAGTGATTATTTAATGAGCGTTTGTTTTTGACGCATCGCTATAAAGATCGTCTGTTTGCCATTCAACGTTATTAGCATCTGCAGAGAGATATACGGAACATAAATTAAATTAAAAAAACATTTCTGACCAACCCTGCGAGCACGGATGGCGCGCTTTGTTTTTACAGTATCGTATATACCGAAATCATCCCAGATAATCACGAATACAGCATCAGATTTCTCCCCAGATATACCGTTATAAAGCTACTGGAATCTGCCAATCTATCTCATATATATTTTGAAGACCTCTGTTTGACTGTCTGTCTGTATGTTTGTCTGTCATTGATACAAATCTACGATTCTCGACCGATCGGGACGAAACTTGGTACGTGTGTGTAGTTTGACCAGGCGGTGGTCGTTGTCGTATTGGCGAGCCCGTGCGGCGCCCGCTTCGCGCATGCGCAGACGAGATCTTGGAAACGGGTGGAGCTATCGACTTGAAATTTTGTATGTGAATGTATCTTGCCCCGAATACGAATTTTATCTGGTCGCCGAGCCCGTGCGACGCCAGCTTCGCGCATGCGCAGACGAGATCTCGGAAACGGGTGGAGCTATCGACTTGAAATTTGGTATGTGAATGTATCTCGCCCCGGGTACGAATTTCATCGGGTCGCCGAGCCCGTGCGACGCCAGCTTCGCGCATGCGCAGACCAGATCTAGGAAACGGGTACAGCTATCGACTTGAAATTTGTTTTTTGAATAGCCCGGACAACGTCGGGCTGGGTAGAGCTATCGACTTGAAAATTGGTTTTTGAATAGCCCGGACAACGTCGGGCTCATCGGCTAGTACTATATATTTTGAGAACTCCGTATATATGTATATATGTGTGTGCGTGTGTTCTTCGTGGAATCCAAAACGCGTGTACAGATTGAGCTCAAATTTCGTATGTAAGTGTAAAATCCCACCGACACGGCCGTGGTCGCGTTTTGGAGAAGCTCAGAGCACCCTTTATCCACTCCCAAATCACCGCAAAGGCACGGCGTGGGTTAATCAAGTGATTATTTAATGAGCGTTTGTGTTTGACGCATCGCTATAAAGAGCGTCTGTTTGCCATTCAATGTTATTAGCATCTGCAGAGAGATATACGGAACATAAATTAAATTTATAAAACATTTCTGACCAACCCTGCGAGCACGGATGGCGCGCTTTGTTTTTACAGTATATACCTTTGGTATATACCGAAATCATCACAGATAATCGCGAATACAGCATCAGATTTCTCCCCATATATACCATTATAAAGCTACTGGAATCTGCCAATCTACTATATAATTTGAGACTTCCGTATATATGTGGGTACTTCATAGAATCGAAAACGCGTGTAGGAACGGGCATCCCCACGGCAATGTCGCTTATAAGACATCTTTACTACGCATGACAACCGGGTCTCTATATATGTACCAAAATTACGCCGCGTTGGTGACTGGGAAATTCCAGGGAATGCCGATTGAGCTCAAACTTGCTACCTACGGGAAGTGTCATATATATGTGTGTGTCCTTTATAGACTCGAACCGATTGAGCTCAAACTTGCTAAATACGGGAAGTGTCATGGACGGGTTCATTGAAAAACAAAAAAAATTCGGCTAAAATTTAAAAACAAAATTAATTAACTCATTGAAAAACCAAAACAAATACGGGAAGTGTCATGGACGGGTTCATTGAAAAACCTAAAAAATCGGATAAAATTTAAAAACAAAATTAAAAAGGCACAATTAACTCATTGAAAAACCAAAACAAATCGCGTAAAATTTAAAACAAAAAACAAAAAAATTAACTCATTGAAAAACAAAAAATTAAATTAATTAAAAAAATTAATTAAAACTTAAAAATTGTCATGTTTCTGACCAAGCACGCCAGTGGCGGGCTAACCTGCTAGTCTACTATATAATTTGAGACTTCCGTATATATGTGGGTACTTCATAGAATCGAAAACGCGTGTAGGAACGGGCATCCCCACGGCAATGTCGGCTTATAAGACATCTTTACTACACATGACAACCGGGTCTCTATATATGCACCAAAATTACGCCACGTTGGTGACTGGGAAATTCCAGGGAATGCCGATTTGTAATGAATGTGCATATAATATTACAAATAAACTCACCGATAGTAAAGTCTGTGCAGGTGTAGATAGTGTATGAATAACAATAATCATCAGCAAAAACATATACGTCTGTTTAATAAGTTGGTTTGGATTGAAGAGAGCGGGCGATGACGTATTTCCCACAATTCCGTAGTTCCGCTGAACTCCGTGAACATCCGCTCCTCTTCGTGTGTTTCCGGTGAAATCCGGCACCATCTTTATAGAGTTACCTTTCTTCAGTTAGCTAACCAAAGTGGCCTCGCATTCCTCTATAGTATCAGGTTAAAATCATCTCTTCAGCGAGCGGAACAAACGCACGATATTTACGCGCTATTTACTTAAAAACCCATAAATACAACACTCTTCCCCACTTTAATAAAAAAGAACTACTTGCCTACTCCAACCTTGCGGGAAAGTGTATTTCAATCCCCATTAATGCCAAAAAGGGGAGTACAGTTCTCGGAGACATGTTTAACACCTCTCCGAGACCTCTCAATGGACTCTACTCTAGTGAGTTCCATTAACCCATCAAAATGTATATATTCCAGAAGTAAAAATGACGCAATGTGCGACTGTAAAAATGCTGTATTTACACAATAGTCCTGGCATTAAAAGATGCAGCGGCATCCTCCAATTTATACAAGGCGACAGGACAATCTGAAAACAACATCACGTAGGTTCTGAAGCTTGGGGGATTCAGCTGGATCCTCCAATCTTGAATAGGTGTACGGCGTTGAAAGTGGTCACCGCTAATACCTGCTTCAGTTGCATGTTTTTAATGTCTGCTACTTTCAGTGCCACCTGACCCAGATGGATGGGGGTCGTTGCCCGCAGTCCCAGTCTTTCGCCGAAGAACGGGGCGTCTGTCTCTAGCAGCAGTCGGTCCAGCGGGACCGAGCGCAGGCCTTCTTTTTGGACAGGGGAGAAGTCGTAGCAGGCAGCGGTGAAACCAAAATAGCTGGACGAGAAAACTCTGGACCAATCTGCCACCATCTCTGCATTCCCCATGAAACAGTGGATGTGGAATTCCTGCATCGGGGAGCAGATTTGCCGACATTTTTCCAGAGCCAGATAGAAGACTCCCTCGTTCAGCTTGTCGTCCGGCGTTCCTCTGAGATGGAGTATTATTGGTTTTCCGATCCTGGCTCCCATCTTAAGCAGCTGCTTAAAATGGTAGAGTTGAAGAGCCTGATCTGCTTCACTCAGTGGTAGAGATCTGTCCAACCCAATTTCTCCAATCGCCGCGACATGTGGTAGACTGACCAACATCTCTAGATGTTGCCGGAAACCCTCATTTTCTAATAACTTAATCTTCTTAGGGTGACAACCCACGGCGTTCCTCCAGTTAGAATCTCCGGGCAGCTGCGCGGAGGGATACTCTTCTGGGTCGCAGTGGATGTTAAGGCCTCCCAGCAAGGTGATCGGAACAGTGGAACTCGTTCTGTCCCGGAGGATTTCTAACGCTTCAGTGATAGATGCCGTCTGAATCTTGAATCGATTCGCCATTCTGTTCAGATGGAAATGGGAGTCTATCCCGGTAAGATAAGGCAAATCCATCAAAGATTGTATCGTTGCGGCATTGCAGTCATACGGAGGTTGATTTGGCACGGACGTCTGTGTTTCCTGAATCGTTGGCTGATTCCTCGGCGACTGTTCCGTGGTCACGGTCCTTCTTTCCTCCGTCTGCTGTCTACCATTTACGCTTGATTCCTGTGATGTGCCTGGAATGGCTGCTGCCGTTTCCAGGGTACCTCTCACGGGACACGGATGCTCTATCCGCACTGTTATTTTCCTCTGCTCTGACCGGGGTATATTCTTTGGTTCGGCCCTGCTGGGTCGAATATCTGCGTTTGTTCTACTTGAGGACCTTTCCAGTTCGCCCCTGCTGGGACGAGAGTCAGGTCGCCTGGCTGCCTCCGAATCTTCGCCTCTCCTCCTCTTTGGTGGATGGAGCAGCAGGGCAGCAGCGATCAATGGGTCCTTGGCCGATTCCGCATCTAACCCTCTTTTTGCGGTCTCAAGGGCCTTTTGGACCTCCTCTTTCGAGATCTTTCCCGACTTGATATGTCGCCGCTTCTTCTGTATTTCATTGGGTGGGATGTTTTGAGGGCCCATGAAATGGTTCAGCTGTGCCTGTGACAGATGGTTAATTAGCAGACATATAGGTCGATAATGTATCATACAGACCGGGTGATTCAGAGGTTGTAGGTCGAAACAGGGCGGCACCTGCCACCCCTGATCAATACAGATTTTTGTCATCGTCCGGTGATATCCTGCCGAAACTGTTGTTATTTTAGGAATGATGTCAGTACATCCTCTTAGTTTACGGTTGGCCCACCGGACCAGCTTCTGCAGCGTTGCCCAATCTGACCTTCCTTTTGTGTGGGACAGCTCATCAGAAGATAACTCCTGCTCGAACAAAGCCTCGCTTATTTCTACGAGGTCTCTCATCATTTTCATTCTTTGGGACTCGGTCGGGACTTCATCTTCTTCCACCCACCAGCGGGTAGGTAGATGTGTACAGAACATGTGTCGACGGAAAGGTTTCGGGTTAAAATTACACCCGATCACCGGACATCTTGCGTCTTGACTATTTGACGGTGCTGGGTGAAGTGTGACCCGAGGGTTAAACGCCACCCTCCTTTCCCTTGGTCCTGAAAAAGATCTTTCTCGAGACTTTGGAGAAGACTGTCTATACGGCATTGAGGAGGATCTTCGAGTTTCCGTCTTCTGACTGAAACTGCCCTTCCTTGAACGATATGTTGATGAGGGCCTTGGCGCTCCCGCCTGCTGGCTGAAACTCCGTCCCCTGATTTGTGGTTCTCTTGGCTTTTGAGTTTCCGTCTGCTGACTGAACCTCTTTTCTGTTGTGCTTGGATGGTCTGGAAAATAAGAGTATTGTTTCACATCAAGTATTTGTCTTCCCTTCTTGGAAGAGGATACCACCTGAGCATACGACTGTTTAGAATACTCTACTCTTTTGTAAGGGCTATTTCCTCGGAGTTGCTTGGGGGAATTGTCTTCCGAAAGTTCTGCTGAACTTTTACAGGTCCCCAATATTTTGTCAATTGATTCAACAATCCGGGCATCGGTATCAAAACTTACATCCAAATCATTTACAGTTATTACCGACTTATTTGAAACTCCCTTGACTACAGGTGTGGAAACCTTAGAGGGGGGTTGGTGGTTATTAGCTGACCTACCTGGAGCAAATGGTCCCACGTTCCTGTCTATCCATTCAACGCTCCACTCCAGGAACTGATAGGCGCCCATCTTGGACTCCCGGAGCCAGTCCCCCATCTTCTTGGACTTGGCCAACCGCACTTGCTTCTTAAAAGCTTCTTTTCTTTGATCTTCAGACCAGCTGGTCAGAAGAAGCGAAGCCGCCAAATGGTTTGGGCTGTGGTAGATGATGTTGTTTAGATTCTTTCCATCTATTTCAGCTTCCTTCAACAGGCTATCTTTTGCCTTGCTGTTGAAATCTTTCCATGCCCTTTTCTCGTCCGAATCGCTCTGGTTCTCTGTCCCCACATTCTGCAGAATCTGGGGTTGTTTTCTAATCACTTCCTCGGCTGACTCTTTGTCTTCGAGCACCATGGTGTTACTTTGCCTGTCTTCCCTCAGCGGAGGGGAGGTGTCAACCACCATGTTCTCCTTTTCCTCGTTTTCCTCGTCAGATTGTAATAGGATCTCGTCATCCCCGGCAGCTGCAAGGGAATCGGTCTCCATTCCTTCTTCCTGCGACATACTGTATTACTGGAATAGTGAAAAACTGAATTAGCATGTGGGGCAAGTAAATGTATCCATTGCTTGACCAATTTCAGGTGAAATGTTAACGCATTTACCATGGTACCATTTACAACAATGGTCGCATTGAATCATGAATTGTCCCCGGTAAGCTTTCTGACAAAAACAATACGACTTCGTGGATTTGGGGGTAGAGACTATGCCTGTAGTTTTAAAGTTTGTGACACATTTATCCAACCACGGTGGTAGAGTGTTCTCGTAACATCTCTTTAGTCTATCATGGTTAGCTACGACAATAGCCGAATTCAGCAGAATTCTGAACAAGTAAGGGGTGAAAACCTCGGCAATTATCCCCGGACCTTTCCAAAATGGGGCCAATTTCCGGTTTTTCCCTTTCACTTTGGCCGTATCTAACATGTAGACTAAATCGCCCACCTCGTATGTGTGTTTAAGTATAGACACGTCATAATTTTTCTTCATTTTTTCTTGGGAGGACTTTAACGTCTTCCTGGCCATTTCGTGGCAAGTTTGCAATTCTTCCCCCAATTTCTGGACATACTCCGGAAACGTCTTATCATTTTCATCATGTTTCAGCGGGAACATAATGTGCGTGGGGTGATTTACTTCTCTCCCCAACATTAATTTATTTGCAGTGAAACCCGTACTCGAATTAACCGAGGAACGAAGTGCCCCAGCAAGTTGGGGGAGGTATTTATCCCAGTTTTTCTGTGCTTTCTCTACATAGCACCGCACCGCGTCCATCAACGTACGGTTTTGTCTTTCAATTTGACCGTTAGAACTTGGTCTGTACGGGGTAGAACGCGTCTTATGTATTTGTAGCAGTTCGCATACTGAAGAGAAAAGCTTGCTCTCAAAACACGGCCCTTGGTCAGTGTGTATATTAAACGGGCATCCAAACCTAGCGAAAAATTCATTAACAGCCGCCATCGCTGTGGTTTCCGCTGTTTGGTCGGGCAGAGCGATGCATTCCGTCCATTTTGTAAACTGATCGATTATCATTAAAATGTAACGGTTGTTTTTCCAACTTAGAGTAAGAGGGCCCAAAAAATCCATATGAACGCGTTCCATGGGAGCTCCTGCATGGAATTTGGTGAGCTCCCACTTAGCATGTCGGGTAGGTTTTTTTCCCTGACTGCATTTTGAACACGCCTTCACATACGTTTCCACATCTTTGTTTAGGCCAAACCAGTGGTAATTTTGTTTTATCCTACTCAAAGTTCTGGTTATCCCCTGATGACCAGAAGTTGGAATGTCATGGGCTATCGCCAGAATTTCCTTAGCGAATTTCTTTGGAAGAATAGTGGCCAAGTTTCCATTTTTTCTGATTTTCTGGAGGATGCCATTGTTTAACTTAAAACGCGAGCGATTTATCCAAAAATACTTGGCCGCTGGACTGGCAATAAACATTTCGGCTTCGTTAGGTTCCACCCCCTTATCCAACCAATTTATTACTATTAGTAGGTCGGGGTCAGCTAACTGTTCATTGGCCAATTCTCCCGTTTCGCAAATCTCTGCAAGCGAGACCTCATTGGAATCAGATACTGATTGAACCAAAATTAAAGGTTCAGCAGAATCTTTAATTTTCAGATCTAATTGAGTGTGGACCCAGCCACTTTGATTATCAATGGACCCATATTGAAATTTGGTTTCGGACCATTGCTCTGTTACAGGCCATGGTAGAATTGATATTTCTTGAGATAAACTGCTGTCTGCTGCCACTCTGCTTGTCTGCGATATTTCGGGCATTTCGTTCGAAAATTCTATGGAACCTTTAGTTAGAGGTATCGCGTAATCTACTTCTTCGTTAAAACGCGCCCAATTTTTGTGCACTCGGATGCAGTATTTACAAGCGTTGCAAGGCAATCCTGCAGGAATGTCACCGGCGCTGTAATTATAACACATCTCGGTTAAAGGCGGTCGCGATAGTAGATCGGCATTTGCATGCTTTGCGCCAGGGCGATGTTGCACTATCATGTCGTACTGGCTCAATTCCTCTAACCAGCGAGCTAATTGGCCTTGGGGTTCTTTGAAACCTATTAACCACCTGAGGCTCCCATGATCTGTTCGCAATATGAAATGTCTACCCAACAGATAATGTCGATATTGCCGCGTGAACCGTATTACCGCCAGCAATTCTTTTCGGGTGGTACAATACCGGATCTGCTGACCCGATAATATAAAACTTCCATAGCATATGACTCTCTCTTTCCCATTTTGAATTTGGGAAAGCTGCCCACCGATCGCGAAGTTGCTCGCATCGCAATCTAAGAGAAAAGTGTCTTTTCGATTGGGTAGAGATAAAACCGGGGGGCTGGTTAAGACTATTTTTAATTTATCAAAAGCTTCCTGTTGCTCAGGCCCCCAGCTGAAAGCCCTTTTGCCTGTGATGGCATACAACGGTTGTGCCAACTCAGCGTAGTTTTCTATAAATTGACGATGGTAATTGAGAAAACCACACAACCTTTGTACGTCTTTTGCGTTCTGAGGTTCTGGCCACTTTTTTATGACCTCTGTGGATGATTCCAGTATTTGAATTCCGTCTCTACTGATTTTTCGTCCCAGAAATTCGACAGTTTGTTGACAAAACACGCATTTAGCTGGTTTGAGCTTTAAATTGTATTGTCGAAATCTCTGCAGAACCGTGCGAATGTTTCGGAAGTGCGAGTTAATATCAGCACCCATGATCAAAACGTCGTCCAAGAAACATAACGAGATGGACCAAAGTAGGCCCTGAAGCACCAAATTCATTATTCGCGTGAACGTAAACGTGGCTCCACACAAACCGAATGCTAATTTCCGGAATTCGAACAATCCATATCTCGTTATGAATGCTGACTTGGGGCGGTCTGATACTTTTAAATTGACTTGATGGTACGCACTTATGCAATCGGCCTTACTTGCCCATACGTTTCCAGCAAGTGCATCTAATGTTTGGTCGATAAGAGGAAGTGGGTAGATTTCGCGCTTTGTCACAGCGTTTAACGCGCGATAATCTAAACACCAGCGAACTGAGGAATCTCGTTTACGAATGAGTACCGGTGCCGAACACCACTCCGAAACCGAGGGTTGAATGACGTTCGCTCCCAACATCTTTTTAAGATGTGCTTCTTCCTCATTTATAAAACACAGCGGTGTTCTACGCATGCGTTGGCGCACCGGAGAAGCGTCTCCAGTGGGAATGGTATGCTCTATTTCCGAGAATTCGCCCAAATCAAATTCATGTTTCGCAAAAACGTCTTGGTATTCGCATAAAATTTCGGCCATTTCTTCCGCTTCAGTTTGATCTAAAAGCATGATTGAACGATCGTATAGATCCTGTAAATGTGCCGGTATGCGACTTGTTTTGCGTACATGCCCCGTTATGTGCAAGTGTTGAAAGTTATTCGCTGCGTTGTCCTGGCCGCTGTCCGGACAAATATCAGGGGGTGATTCATCATGCGACGTCTCGGTACGGTCTTGACCGTCCTCATTTAACGGAAAAGT
The DNA here is from genome assembly GCA_032622095.1 of Siphonodentalium dalli. NCBI lineage: Eukaryota > Metazoa > Mollusca > Scaphopoda > Gadilida > Siphonodentaliidae > Siphonodentalium > Siphonodentalium dalli. The sequence goes on from CP136068.1 coordinate 11,480,342, forward strand.
GGTCTCAATTTCTGACGCATGAGAAACTAACTCGTTGCGTCTCAACTCCACACTATTTTCGTTTAAATTTAGTATTCCAATTTTAGGCTTGCTACCTGCATCGTGTAATGTACTAAAAATGATCAAACCATGACGCGCAATTGGTTCAATTATATATGTGTTCAAATTCGGCTGAATTTGACACCGTAATAACATTACTGACCTAGGTGGAATTATCACGTTTTCCTCTATTGACACTCTAGCGACATAGGCTGGCAGAAATTTAACGTTTGTGATTGACGTGATTGTGTCTTGTCCCAGAGACAAAGTCCCATCACTTACATTGATTCGGGCCTGGTGTTTACTCAAAAAGTCAATCCCTAACAGCATCTCATCCACAATCGGTGCTACATAAATATTTTCCAAAAATGTAACCTTCCCGATTTTTAGTTCTACCGGACCAATTTGATTTGCTGACATTTGGCTTCCGCGTTCGGCTGTATTGAGGCGGATAGTCCGAATAGTTGGAGGTTTCGAAACTAGTTTGTTATAAATACCAACCGATAAAATAGTCACATCCGCAGCTGTGTCTATTACTGCGGTTATATTTACGTCGGAAATCACAATTGGAATTTTGATGGTTGAGAACGATTTGACTCTGTTGATGGACAAACAACTGTCGCCTGGCGTGTCAGTAATGGTAGTAATTTGTGTAAGGTCATTCGTTGAAGATTTGTGGGTCGTAATCAGGCCTCGGGATCCGACCCCTTGTCTTTTAAATGTTTTTCGAAGTTAACTTTGGCCTCTTTATTGGGTTTGTTGTTAGCGTTCTTTACGGGGCACTCTCTAATCATGTGACCGTAATCGCGACAGAAAAAACATTGGATTGGTCGACTAGGCGAAGGCGACCGTGACATCGTTTTAACTGGCTGTTTACTAGTATTACTGAGCACCAATTTGTCTAATTTTCCAAAGACGGTTTCAATTTTTGTCTCCATAGATAGCATTCTTGACTTCAATGAATGTATATCATTGTTAGACGCGCCCCCTGGAGACTGGGAACGGGAGCCGCGGCCTTCGCGGTCTTGACTCCATCTAGGTCTAAACGATTGCGTTCTGTTATCGTCTGTTTGTCTATTGGAACCCGGGCTCCGATTAAACCTGCGGTTATTTCGGTTAACGGTACGTGATCTATTTGGTGATTGTACTGCCCGGACATGGCGGAGTCCTTCGTCATCCGAATCTTCTGATTCGGATTTTACCCTCCGAACCCCGCGCCGCGTTCGGTCTGAGCCCCAAATCGCTACTTGGGTGCACTGGTAAAGTCGAACTTGGTTAATGGCGTCCTTTAGAGTCTCCGGTCTCGCGTTCGCAACATGCCCCCCTGCGTGCCGATCAGTGGCCCCTTGGCAGAAACGTTGAATGGCTTGCGCATTCACCTCCTGTGGGGGGTGACGTGGGAAAGCGCGTTGTGCCAATGACAAAACTGTTTGTGCCCACTCTTCCAGAGACTGGTCCGCCTCTTGCTTAAGTTGCATGAATTGCAACTGCACGGACTGCGGAAGATCGCTGGGTTCAAACCGGCTCGCCAGTAACTGTAAAAGTTCCAACGACTCGTAATTTGGATTTTGATGCAACATGAGAGTAAGATAATCTCCAGCCTGGCCTGTTAGACACCAACCCAAAGCAGATTTGCGGGTTGGTTCATCCCAACGCTGTGTGTTCGCCAAGGTATCGAACTTCATACGGAATGTCAGCCAGTTAGATATTCCGTCGTATGAAAAGTTATACGGCAATTTGGGAAACCAATTATTGGGTTGATCTTGAGCTGCAGCGGCAGGCTCAGGATTTGGGTACATGTTACCACCCATGACTTGTGGAATCAATTGTTGATTATTTGGAGGTATGGGCGGCATGTTGCCCAAATAACCCAAATTTGGTGGCGGTATCGGTGGGGCGTTCCCACCTGGCGCAAGAAAACCTTGATTTTGCGGAGGTATTTGTGGCGCCATAAAAACCGGATTCTGTGGCGGTACGGGAGGCGCGTTCCCACCTGGCGCAATAAAACCTGGATTCTGCATGTTTACTGGTGGCGCATTACCCCCTGCAGCAATAAAACCTAGATTTTGCTGCGGTACTAATGGTGCGTTCCCACCTGGCGCAATAAAAGCCTGATTTTGTGGCGGTACTGGTGGCGCAATCCCACCTGGCGCAATAAAAACCTGATTTTGTGGCGGTGCCGGTGGCGCATTCCCGCCTGGCGCAATAAAAACCTGATTTTGTGGCGGTACCGGTGGCGCATTCCCGCCTGGCGCAACAAAAGCCTGATTTTGTGGCGGTACCGGTGGCGCGTTCCAACCTGGCGCAACAAAAGCCTGATTTTGTGGCGGTACCGGTGGCGCGTTCCAAACTGGCGCAACAAAAGCCTGATTTTGCTGCGGTACTGGTGGCGCGATTCCACCTGGCGTAATAAAAGCCTGATTTTGTGGCGGTACTGTTTGCACATTACCACCTGCTGGTGGCGGCCAGGAATAAAACTGATATTGCTCTACTCCCCCTTGCGTAACAACCATTTGTGGTGTTACCGGTGGAACATTCTGAGTAGAAACTACACTCGGATTGCTCGAAACAACCATATTGGTGGGGTTAATTAATGCTTGGACTTGAGGTGCTGCTGCATTCGCAATATAATGGTTTGGCGGAACCGGGGGATTTGCCCCCATTAGCATTGCTACACTAGATGGTTGAATATTGGTTGGGAGTGGCGTCTGCTGACACGACTGTTGACTAACCACCGGAGTGTATGGAGGGTTTGTATTTGGTTGGCCCGTAATAGGAATATAAGGCACCATTTGACCCTGTGCATTCGTTAGCATCCAAACAGTTTGCTGTTTGGTGTCATGTCCACCCCATGGTGCTGTAACCAATTTACTGTTACTCATCGGAACAGGACTACTCGTTAGGGGATTGACTGTTTTCCCCACGGGGAGATTTTGCCCATTTCCTGTTGACGGAATTGGCGAAACTGTTTGCGCCCTCGCAAGCATGTTTGTTGCTGACGCTAAAGTTGTCTGATTAAAATCTGCCCCTGGCGGCAAATTATACCCTGGTGGTGGAAGCATGTTCATTGCAGGGTTAATTTGCAGTGCCTGAGCTTGATGTATTTCTCCGGGTTGGTTTATCACCGGTTTGCTAACTGATGACCCGAATGAGGTAAGAACCCCGGTTTGAGGTGCGTTTGGGGGCACAAAACCCGACACCGAGTACCCCAACCCAGCTTGACCCGTCGCTAGTGGCCCAGAAAATTTCCCTGAAACCATGCACGTATCGGAGGTAGGCATACCCCAAATCTTTGTATTAGTCCCCCATGGCGTCCGATCAGGGACATAGCCATGTGGTACTGACATTGTGGGCATGGCCCAAGATGTCGGCTGTACTGGCGGTGTCTGAATTGTCTCGTGTTTTGTCCCATTCAGCGGAGCGGGATTAGTCACCATTCGGGATGTCTGACCCGTTCCTGTACTGGAACAGGTGTAGGTTGACATCGGCACTTGGGTGCCTTTCCAAATCGGCAATTCCCACTTCTCGGGGTCTGGTTTCCACGTTTTGGAAACTGGCTTCTCCCCCCTTGTGGTCCCCGGATTGGTGCCCACATTAATATGAACTATCCCATCTTTTGTTTTCGGTCTCACGACATCATGACTCTCCAATGAATGTTGTAAGCCCCCTTGATTTGAAAACGCGGTGGGAACATCATAGCCCCTATCAGCAGAAAGGGGAGGGGATGGTGGTGTGAACATCTCCCGAAATCTCGACCTATCTAGTCCATGTGGGGAACCCATTATGGCGTCAACCACTTTATTTATATCGGACACCTCTTCCTCTCTATAATCGTTCTGCTGAACAATTGTGTGGTGGGAGGTGTTGAGAGGGTCACGCGTGCTCGGGATATAGTTATCCACGGGAGCCCCTTTCGGCGGTATGTGGAAATCCAACAACAACAATTGCTCTTTGGGTATTCGCATGTGCGATATACCCATCATGTCGTCTCTGGACACAAATCCCATCAACCGCCTTTTTTCAATGATGCTGGCTGCCAATTTGGGACCAACACCCTGTATGCTCTGTAGCTCGGCAAAGGAAGCGATATTCACATTTGTCCGAGTAACCGTCGGTGAGTCCGTATTGGCTGCTGCCATCACCGACATTGTTTTTCACGTTCGGAAAAAGATGTGGCAAAAGCAATTGCCACCTCCAAAAAAAAAAATCCGACGGGCCACGGTGCAAAGAATTTTATGGTGCTAGATACAAACACGGTGCGAAGAAATTATGTTGCGGCAAAAAACAATCAATGGGGAGAAAATATCTAGAAAAGACACAGAAAACAGTGTTACATATAATTGAGATGAAAAGAGAAAAGTGGATTGTAAAAATTATCAAAGATAATTACGGATTGAAAAAATGTGAAAAACTATCTGTGAGAAAATAGTGAAATTACCGGCGAGGAAAAAATATCAAACAGTGCTTCAAAAAGCGCCAAAGGTCCGTGTAAGGTCGACGACGCCATTTTGTAATGAATGTGCATATAATATTACAAATAAACTCACCGATAGTAAAGTCTGTGCAGGTGTAGATAGTGTATGAATAACAATAATCATCAGCAAAAACATATACGTCTGTTTAATAAGTTGGTTTGGATTGAAGAGAGCGGGCGATGACGTATTTCCCACAATTCCGTAGTTCCGCTGAACTCCGTGAACATCCGCTCCTCTTCGTGTGTTTCCGGTGAAATCCGGCACCATCTTTATAGAGTTACCTTTCTTCAGTTAGCTAACCAAAGTGGCCTCGCATTCCTCTATAGTATCAGGTTAAAATCATCTCTTCAGCGAGCGGAACAAACGCACGATATTTACGCGCTATTTACTTAAAAACCCATAAATACAACAGATTGACCTCAAACTTGCTACCTATGGGAAGTGTCATATATATGAGTTTGTCTTTTATAGACTCGAACCGATTGAGCTCAAACTTGCTAAATATTGAAATGCAAAAGTTTTATATTGACTGGGAAATTCCAGGGAATGCCGATTGAGCTACATACGGGAAGTTTTTCCGCCCTAGGTGATTTTCACCTTGAAGCGGGTACCCACAAATTATATATGCGTGTTGTGTGCTTCTTACGTACTTAGGGCTTCCTGGGAACGCGGATCGGGTCAGTTTTTCCGCCCTAGGTGATTTTCACCTCGAAACGGGTACCCACAAATTATTTATATGTGTGCATGTGTCCTTTATAGACTCGAACCGATTGCGCTAACACTTGCTACCTACGGGAAGTGTCATGGACGGGTTAAATTGTGACCCCGACATGACCTTGACCTTGAAAATGATCAATTCAAGGTCAAATCGGGTAAAATATTGAAAAACCAAAAATTAATTCAAAAATATTAAAAAACAATTGTCATGTTTCTGACGAACGCCGCCAGTGGTGGGCTAACCTGCTAGTTCAATATAAACAGAAAAACATTTAAAGTCTCTAAGACTGTGACATCACATAAACAATATGTTGTCAAGTGAAACACAGCTTGGACAACATAACTTGATCAATCGCAGTCATTGATATGCTTTAAATTTAATATTCTGATAATTTCATTGTGTTGCGCCTTGTTAAATTTAGTTTTTTCAGCTATAAAACATGATGCAATGAAGACACACATGTAAATGATGTAGCCTATGCTGTGTCAGCTAACTGCATTCTCAGTTAGATAACAACATACATGATTGAGAGAGAAATGAAGGAACTTCTGGAATTAGTTGAAGTATTTGGGTGTCTCCTCAATCTGCCTGATGCTGCCTCTGATAATAAATAGCTGTTATGATTATTTAAAACTGGCAGATATAGTGTGATTACCTAGGGGTAACAGCATATACTGACAATGACCCCCCCCCCATTTCCCCAATATTCTCGACATGGTCTTGGTTAATGCAATGTCCACCGGTCTAACAACACCACCATCCCACTGACACTGGGCACAAAATATTATGTGTGGATGAAAACTCAACCAAATTTGACTCTTATATAGATCTTTTTCATAAAGACTAAAGTAGATTCACACAGAAACTTGCAACAGAATGTTGAACATGATTTGTATAATTGTATATGGATTGTCACTAAACACACACCAAATATTGGTCACCCCCCCCCAATCCAATAGCCAGCTCTACACTACTTTAGTAAAGTTTGCAACTAATATGGGCTATATGGCAAAAGGAAACACATATTATAAACTTTTCCACTTGGATGGGATATTTACACAAAAGAGCTTTATTTAGAGAATTAAAGTAAAGTAAATGTCAACAATTGTGATATTTTAGGCTGATCTTTAAGGTGACATTCCAGTTTCAACAGGTAGAGCCCAGAAATATGGGACCCATAGATTCCTTGAAATTTATCTGGATTATGATCCCAAACCATATGGACAATATATATATGCCTGAAATTAGTACAGAATAGGCATTCAGAATTTGATACATAAATTCCATAATATATGGGCTATCAAGAGTTATGGCCCTTGATCCTTTTATCGAAAATGTTATTTTTATTCAAAATATTGCATTTTCATACCCAAGGGGCACGAATACCTGATTTTTTCAAGCATGGTCACCTATGTTGGTTCAAATGCCTCTAGCTTCCAACATCAATGTGAAAAATTTCAAACTTTCGCCGTTTATGCTGCTGATGATCTTGATAACTTTATGGATGGTCAGAAACTAAAGAATAACTGTGTTGTTAAAGAAGGGTTTCTTTGTTTGAAAAATAAAGTATCTCCTCGTACAGTGAATTCTATGAGATGGAAGCAAGCTCTAGCGATTTACATGAAAAAGCCTTCATGTGCGTGGTTCCTGGATGTGTGTATTCATCCTTCAATTATTTTGATATCACTGATCATATGAAAACCCTTCATAAAGAAAGTAAACAACAGGAAATGACGCAATCACAAGATAGCTCTATTCCCACTTGTTACCTCTGCTCTTTGTTTGTTTCCATGAAACATTTTCTGATACAGAAATAGGTGACCACATGCGAATTGTACATGATCTCCCAACATTATCTGATGTCGAAATTCATACCAAACAACTGAAGCAGGACACAACGAATGTTCTGATGTGAATAATGTGTTGATTACCGAAGAAGCTTGTGACAATGAAGAACCAAAATCTGGTGTACTTGACACTCTGCTGACAGGCCCGGACTTCTTAGATGATGATGAGCGTAATAAAGCAACATCATTTGCACCTGTAAACCAATCAGTGTCTTCAAAGATGAACATTGTGAAGAATTAGCATTTCCAGAAATATTCTTTGGTTCATCGAGAGAGAAAAACAAAAACAGACATGTACCTGTTCATTATAGTGAAACTTGCAAATCTGAATTGAGACAGAAGAGCAGCCAGGTGTATAGATAATATCTTTTTCAAAACAAAGAAATTACAAATGAAAGCTATAATTAGCAAAACAATGTTAGCAGTAAGGAAGCATAAGACCCGGGGTAAAACGTTGACAGCAGGATACTTAAAGAAACCTGATGCCATTAAAAAGCTACTACATCTGGATGAAGGATATGCCTTCTTGAGAAGCTTGAGAGGATCTCCACCATATTTTGAGAAGGCAAAGAAAGATGTCTTTGCTATGCTGAGACAATTGGGGCCCGCCACTGTATTTTGTAGTTTTTCCTCGGCTGAAACAAAATGGTTACATTTACTAAGGATACTCGGGAAATTAGTTGATGATAAAGAATATACGGATCAGGATATGTCCTGGGATGAAAAATGTTGACTAATCTCCAGCGATCCTGTTACATGTGCTCGACATTTTGACTACCATGTACAGTGCTTGATAAACAAACTTATTCTGACACCACTCAACCCAGATGGTGAGATATCAGACTGGTTTTATCGAGTTGAGTTCCAGGCTAGAGGAAGCCCACACATACACATGATGCTCTGGGTGAAAGGTGCACCAGTATATGGTGAAAACACTGAAAGAGAAATAGTTTAATATGTTGACAAATATATTTCAATGTCTTGAGAAACCTCAAGACATTGGATGGCTAACCTTGTTTCACGACAAGTTCACCCACATTCAAGAACATGTCATAAAAAGAAAACTGGAAAATGTCACTTCAATTTTCCTCAGCCACCTTTGAGGAAGACAGTTATTTTAAAGCCACTGAATTCAGATGATGAGTCAAAGAAACACAAAGCAGAATGGACACGCATTAGGAATATCCTGAACAACATGAAGCTAGGAGAAGATATTTCTAATGAGGAAAATCTAGAGAAAATAGGAACCACTGAGGAACTATACACTATAGCTATAAGATCATCAATCATCAAGTACTTTATTCCTAAAACGGATGCCCAATGAGATCCGTATAAACAACTACAACAAATTGTGCTTGTCTGATTTTAGAGCTAACATGGATTGTCAGTTCATCTTAGATATGTATTCATGTGCCACATATGTTGTGTCTTATATATATAGAGGAGAGAGGTATCAGTGACCTGGTGTACAAGGCATGCAAAGAAGTCCGAGAAGGGAATTATACTATCCGAGAACAAGTCAGGAAAATAGGTAATAAATTCTTGAACAATGTTTAGATACCAGCACAAGAAGCAGTTTATATTGTACTTGGATTACCAATGAAGAAAGCTTCCAGAGAGGTTATATTCATCAACACTGCTCCTCCCGATGAGAGAACTAAGTTACTGAAACCACTGAAAGAGATAAATGAGATGATTGATGATTCAGAAGAGGTGGAGTCAAATAACATGTTAACAGGATATGCAAAAAGACACAAAAAGTTGGAAAAAGTCACGATAGTTGATTGGGTGGCCATCTATGATAAAAGAAATATCTGGAAGAAGAGAAATACAGCAGAAACTGATACTGATGGTGTCCCTGTTGATGATGACCTAGAAGAAAACTCGGATGATGAAGTGCCTCAAAATGAAAAACCAACTGATTCTGTGCACAGAAAAGTCATACGAAGTGTCTGGTTCAATAAAACATGTATCCCGAGAAGCACTACAGAGAACTACTCATGCTGTTCACCAACTGGAGATGTGAAGATACTGATCTATTACATCGATGTAATACATATGAAGACATATATTTGCAACTGAAAGGGGATATAGATGAACAAATGAAACTCTATGCACCTTGTCAAGATGCCCTCGATGATGCTATGGTTCACTTACATAACAGAGATAACATGAATGACATCATTGTTGCTCCTACCGCTCAACATCAAGATGACATAGATGAAGATGAAGGAATGATAGCTGTGACAGAAGACCCAATAATCACATATGATTTAGCAGAAGATCTGGGTGTCGGAATTGAAGTGCGAGTTGAAGATGATGACATTGAGTCAGTATTGACTGAAACTGAATTTAGAAGTCTCATGAGAAGGATGAACAAGAAACAACTTTCAATCTTCTACCACGTCCTTTATACAGTCAAAACATCTGATGAGCCATTCTATTATTTCCTAAGTTGTGACACTGCTATGTCATGCCATCAGAAACTACCAGTGAAGAAGGTGGTGATTTCAATCTGAAAAAACGTTCTGCTTGTGGCTCCAACTGGTAAGGCTGCTCACAATATTAATGGTCGAACACTTCACAGTACTTTCGTTATACCTGCCAGTCATTCGCTCAAATATAAACCCTTGGATAGTGATCGGTTGAATACACTCCGCAGTAAGTATGGATCTATCAAATTAATATTTTCTGATGAAATATCTATGGTCGGAAATAGGATGCTAAACTTCATCAACATGAGTTTGAGAGAAATAAAAGGAAATAGCAAAGACTTTGGAGGAGTTTGTATTATAGCAGTCTGTGACATGTTCCAACTGAAACCTGTATTTGATCAATGGGTTGTCCGGCGACTTGATTTGGACTACGGATCCCTTGCTACCAATCTGTGGTTTGAATATTTTAGTTTGTTCGAACTCACAGAAAGCATGCGCCAAAGAGAGAATAAAACATTTGCAGAATTGCTTAATAGATTGAGAGAAGGGATCAGACTCATAAGACATACATGCTCTCCAACGAAGGACCATAAATGATAAACATCCAGATTATCCACACGATGATGTCCATCTATCCACAACCAACAAGAATGTGAATGCATTCAATGAAGATAAATATCGGTTAAGCAAGGAGATCAAGTATGAAGTCCATGCTGTTGACTCGGTTGTTGGTGTCACTGGGACCAACCTTGAGAAGAATATTATCGATACAATATCAGATGATCCAAGGAAAACAATGCAGCTCAGCAAAGTTCTGAAACTCGCTATTGATGCAAGAGCAGAGATTTGTATTAACACTGATGTGGAAGATCGGTTGTCAAATGGATCTTCAGATATTGTTAAACATGTGCAGCTAACTGTCAAGAAAGGAATTGTTTGGATCGCATTTGACAGTAAAGATATAGGTAAAACAAAACAAGAAAAAAATACCAACATATATTTGACAACACCGTGGAGTCAACCTGGACACCTATCTTTCCAGATTCTAGACAGTTCAGAGTTGGGCGCAGTGCACAACACCAAGTCATTCGTAAGCAGTTTCCGCTGAGATTATCTGCATCTAAAACTGTACATAGATCTCAAGGAGACACTGTGAATAGTATTGTTGTTAATCTGAGTGGACGTCATAGGGAGCATATTCATTATGTGACTCTCAGTAGGGTAACACCTTTTCAATGACTCCATATTCTAAATCTGAATCACACAAAGATAGCAGTTTCAGATGAAGTCAAGATAGAAATGGAACGACTGTGAACTACAAAGAACATTTCAATAAGCAGAGTGGTACAAACTCAAAATTCTTGCAGAATAGTCTATCTGAATGCCAGGTCATTGCACAAGTACCTGGCAGATGTAAAGGCTGATCCAAGATTTACATCAGTTGATATCTGTGTATTCTCAGAAACAAGATTTGAGAAGAATGATCCCGAACTTGCTGTCAATATACCGCCATATTATCTGCATCGCATGGACAGCAAAATGAATAGAAATCATGGATCTGCAATTTATTCTAGACTAGCATATGAAGATGGTTACCCAAGGAATGTGCTCCACTCTGATATCGCAGAGGTGTTGGGAATTAAAATAAAAAAAACTGAAAAACACTATAATTTTGTGTGTGTATAAGGCACCTTCTTGTTCTGATCATGAACTGTTCTCCACTCTGAGCAAATATTTAACTGAGAATTGTCAAAATCATGATATCATTATCATGGGAGATTTCAACTATTAATTGACTGGCATTGAGTCCGCAGCAAACAATGTTAGCAAGAAAATCTATAAAGAACACAGCCTGAAACAGCTAATTTCGACTTACACAAGACTACAGAACTACCATTGACCATATCTATACAATCAGGATGACTTATTTGACTTTGGGACATATGAAACCTATTTCAGTGACCACAAGGCAGTTTGGATATATGTGACAACTGATAGAATTATGACATCATGATGTGTGTGACAAAACACAACATCTGTTGACTGGGCCATGTATATTTATAATCTAATCTAAAACTGGAACTGTATTTTTTTTTCAGAGTAATCTTATTTAATATAAACTAGTACCAATGTTTCAAACTTTTTTGCTGACTAACTGTACATAAATGAAATATTACAATGCTGGTTGGTCTAAATATCAATGAATACCATTCAAATGGTTACTGTATGATTCATTAATATATTTCATTTAATTGTTGGAGAGGCATGACAACTACAAATATACCCATATATTGAGGAAAATTGTTTTAAGTTTTCTTATTGAATGAGAATTGTAGTCCAAATTAGCTGATCCAATGGATTCAGGCTCGTGACCATACCGACAGTAGTCTTAGGTAAGTTTGAAGTAACAATAGAGGTTACATGGGTCTTTCTGTTTTCTTAATTATATGACTTAATGGGGTAGGATCTTTTTCTGGTCGTACCGGTACAATACAGTATCCCCTGTCTGTGCTAAAATCAATCATATTATGCAACCTAAGAATAATATTAACGCCGTGATTTGAAGAGGGAATGTTATTTAGATGTAAAATACTTTTACTATTGTGTCATTGATAGCATTTTGATAACGTTTTTCGTATCTCTTTGAATCTATTCATCTTGTCAAGAGAGATATTCTTCTTATCCATATTTGAAAAATAATTTGCATATAGCCAATTTCCACCATAAATTTCTCAAGAATCATCATGATATGGTATTTTATTTCATCAAACCAATTATATATACACTGGTATTCATTCTGTCAGGTAAGATGTAGCCGTAGAAATATAACCAAATTTTATAATTCTTTTGACAATTTTTTATGACTTTTGATCAGAATCATATGTGTATATATAAATATGTTCACATTACTAATGTAAGAAATCATGTCCTTGTCACCATCATTCGCTATCGCCAAGGTATGTGTTAAACATCTGTCGATCGTGATCGGCCTCTCGTTAGCTTATGTTGACGAAGTCATCGAGCGTGCAGAAGTCTGTGAGTCTGTCCTCAATGCGTTTAGCACAGTCTAGGCCGTATTTCTTACTTGATTATCACCAAATTTCATATGCAGGTTCGGGTCAATGCCTAAACCGGAATGTCCTATTTTTGTCACGGTCGGCCGTCCAAAATGGCTGCCAGCGGCCATCTTGTATTTGATCGTTAAAAACGAGCAGCACAGGCTACAGTCTTTTCTTTTCCGATCATCACCAAATTACATATGCATGTTCAGGTGCCTAGATGAGAACATCATATTATGGTCACAGTCGGCTCCCCGGGAATGTTTAGGGAAGTTCAAATCGAACATGCGCCATGACCTTGGGAACTACGGATTTCGTAAGTAAACTTTACAAGATGACATAGTATGAGTTGATGGGCAGATTCTATATTGGTCACACTTCACCACAACCAATAGTTGCATAATGCAGCCATCTTGGATGTCTTTAGTGCGGTATGCAGGGCATGTTAATGCATCGACTCTCCTGTAACTTTGCAGAATGACTTAATATCATGAGTAGCTGAGAATGTTATATTTTGGTCATGCTCGCCTGCACACATGTTCAACCATCTGAAATTTCTTCAATACACTTTATGCATTTATACTACACTCTACACGTTTATACATATATAAATATGTGATGTGTGATTCTTCTTGGATACATTTGTGATAGTTATGTAACAATCACAAGTCAAGGTAAGCTTCAGTGTCATTGAAACTTTCATTTTTGCTTCCCAAACATGAGTGAGGGTATATAGTATATATAAGCAACATCCAGGAGATCTGACATAATCATGTGACTTCCGCAAAAAAAAAACAAGTCCAGCACTGTAAATTTTTTATCGCACGATCCAAATGGGAAAAGTGATGCGGACCCGAATATACCAATTGTTAGTTTTTTGGTCCGACCTACGATGGGGACTATAAATGTTCTATTTATAGCGCCAAATTATTGTTCAAGGTTAATGCAGTAGCAGATACGGCGATATCATGTAGGTACGATTCCAAAGTTTGATCACTCTACCATAAAAGTAACCTGCCCAAAAGCGACCCAGCTTCCGGTGGGTTCAAACTTTTGGCAAATTTCAACGAAAATCAAAGGGGGGAATTTGTCAAAAAACAGACATCAAGATAAAACAAATTTGATAAGTGTATGTGGTAGCTAGTGTCCAGGCGCAACTTAGTCATGTCTGTTTCAATCGCCATAAAGCCGAAGATTTTCTCGTGGCAAGGCTTTATAAGATAAATGAGAATAGTTAAGTGATGTATCACTAACCCACTTTTCCCGCCAAATCGAAACGGGCTAATGAAAGAGCGAGCTAATGGACGAGCAAGTATTTTGATATACCATAGATAATTTCCCAAACTTTTAAGCGTTCTACTATATAAGCAACCTGCCCAACGGAGAGCTCGCTTTCGGTGGGTCCAAATATGTCAATTCTACCGAAAACGAAACGTGAAAAAAAACACTCCAAAAATCAAACATGGGGATAAAACGTTTTTGATGAGTGGATGCTATTAAGAGTATCAACGCGCCACTTGAGTGCGATTTCCTGAGTTTTGGAGTGAATGGTTTACTCATGGCGACACTATTAATTATATCGTAAAACGTACGTACCACTAACTTAATCGTATCTTGTATGTGAACATGGATCAATATTAACCATTTATATCAAGAAAAATAATATGACTATTTGTGCACTCAATTGTTTTTGTCTGTATTGTGATACAAATTACAATGTCTGTCATTTTGGCAGAGGTGTCCATCTTCTTGATACGTGTACAGAAATACCTACATGTATTGGTATTGAATTATTGAAGCAGTCTCATAGTTCAGAAGTATAGGGGCAATCACATGCTACTATTTAGTCATGTAAATTGAATTTTCCCAGATATAACATGACTTCAAACATTCACTACGATAAGTGCTTGTGCACAAAGCACCAGAGAAAGACAGTACCTGAGACTTTGGTCAATTACGGATGACAGTGAAAACAAACAGGTGTACACCAAAAAAATCAAAATATAAAAGTAGCATCAACGCGAGAAATAGGAAGAGAGAAGAATAGATAGTGGTGAAGCACAATACATGTAAAAGAGAATCATTACAAACCTTTAATTATATGGAAGTATACGAATTTCCCACCGGGAATTCGAAAAGCCGCTAGTTATTATTTATATTGGTACTTATGTTTTGGGAATGAGGCTTAAGGTGAGCACCCCAGCTGCCTTGAGGGCTCTAGTTTTATACATTATGTTGAAAATAATGTTTTTGTGATTAATGTGATATGAATTCTTTATGTATGTCTTTAAGGCCGAAAGGTGGAGCATGATGTATTTGTTAAATGGGTGATTTTTTTCATTTCAGGGATGCGTGTATTTCGAGCATATGACTCGCCGAGGAACGTGTGCCAAAACGCTGACCTTGAACAACCACATCTGATAACAACCACCAACCTCCGTAAATACATGGCAACTATTGTGCAAGTTCTCGATCTTAAACAGAATGAAGTCGATCGGATAGTTCGCCATATGGGACATACTTTAGACATGCACAAGATCTTTTATAGGTAGAGTTACATTTAATAAATATGAGAATTGTTTTGAATATTGATGGGACTAAACCATGAAAAGCCCTTCATATATATGGTGTGATGGATACAAATAGAAACAAAACATTTTCTTGGAATTCAACACCTTAATTTACTAACAAACTCGCCTAATATAATGATATTCATTCAACAAAAATCTCAATTGGCTGGAAGTTTATTGATAAATTGATTGCTTCCAATGACAGTCTTTGAACTGTAATTTGAATTTGAAAACCCCAGCATGTGTTCAATAGCAATAATACACAGCCACAAATGTAAAACACCACACTCTCATTGCCATGGGCACCAGAACATCAAACATGTCAATCAAAGCTTGTTTTCTTTTAAACCTTTGTCTTTGTTGGTAGGAGAGGCCTCAGTATGTGCTATTCCATATAATTTTTAACATTTAAAGAACTTTACATTTTAAAACGTTGTGTGTTTTGAAATTTCGTTTGGGAGAATTCTTCATGTTTGATTCAATATATATTATTATGTGTATATTCACTCCTGTAACAGTCCATACTGTAATGTCAATTTTATTACATGATGAAATTTGTTTTAACATACTGGTACCCTAGTGCACCGTTTTTTCAAAGAAACATTGTTTTGAATTTTGAAGTTAAATATTAAGGGGATAATTGTCATGGTACAACATGTAAATAAAACAAATTCATTTAAAACTTAAAGTAAAAAAAATAGTCTTAATTAAATTTTTACGTAATCTGACATTGACTCACATATCGTATTTTAGACATTTCTTTGTGTAACAAATATACATGACCATGAGGCAATAAACTGATTTGATTTACCATATACAGAACAACACGATCGCATTAGGCTTTTTTAATAGCAGTACAAAATCGGCAATAAAACAAATGTTATTGTTACTGCAATCGGAATAATGACAGTCGACCGACCGATGAAATTGGCATGACTTTTATGAATGAAATTGACGTTTTGTTTATCAATGGAATGACGTCATTTGCACTTTTATAAATGGAATGACTTTCCATTGGGAAAGTTGAACGTGCAGCGCCGGTTAGAATTTACACAGAATGCTTTACTTTGGCACATAACAATGTACATTTAATTGCAATCTCGGCAAAGTGGACAACAGTGAGGTATACTATTTTATTAAAAGTATGGTAGATAAATGTGTAATAAACACATTGTGTCTGCAAATGATCTTTTATCAGGACTCGAGCCATTTTTGGGGCGTATATCATAGCTATATGTCCCCGAGAATGGCTCTCGTCGCGATAAAAGACTATTTACATACACAATGTAACCATATTTACAGCTGATATTTATGTATATTTAAAAAAAAAATTCAGGGCGACAAGTGATGGCCTCGAAAGGACGCAAGTTGCAAAAATATTGTTAATTCAGGACCGAAACCAGTTTGAAAACTTTGCAGGAATGAAGTTACAGGACATTGAGTTGAAAGGTTTGTACATTTAAATCTCAGATCTCTTTTATCTCAACCTGCTAAATTAATCGAATATATGTCCACAATCTGTTTAGGGCTGTTCCATTTAAACTTGTGTACCACCCCCCCCCCCCCCCCCCCCGGAAGTCAGCTGAAATTTACAACCGCAGTTTTTACTCCTTGGGAAGACCAACAGACTCCGGCAAAATATTGCAATATCCACCCACCAATACAGGCAAATTAAATTATTAAGTAAATATCATATGGGTTATTGAAGTAAATCTTTGAATCTCACAGTAATTTGGTGCACAACTTTAACCCTTAAAGGCCCAATTCCGAATATTCCGACTTTTTTAATGTTCGCGGTATAACTTCATAATAGCTCTATAATATTCTACATCCGGTTCTGGTTACCCCGCTATTAACGACTTAGTACGCAATTGCAAATGCCCGCGCCCATTTTGCAGCGATTTGGAGCTGCAATTATCGAATTACCTGCCGTTTTCACCGAGCCACCACACCTAAGAGATTACACATCTGGCACAAACATACCACGGCTTCGTTATGGCCCCGGGAAAAATATAATTCCTTTCGAAATAACAAGGAAATCGGACTAGGAGCCCACGAACTGAGTTAATCTTATGCCAGTGATGTCATCTCTTTTCCAATGATGATACACAAGGAAGTAATCAAGAGATAGTGAGCACACATGTGACAGGTGGATGGACCAAAAATATAGTTCGTAATCAAGTTCCAATTTTTGACAAGTCTGGCTGTTCCAGTTCATTAATTAGATGACAAGACAGCAGAATTGGACTATCTATTCCTGACTGATGAAACAATTCACTGATGACTATTGATGGATCGGTTTCGGTTTTTGGCTCACCTGAGACGAAGTCTCTGGTGGAGCTATAGTCATCACTCCTCGTCCGCCGTCCGTCCGTCCATCCATCCGTCCGTCCATCCGTCAACAAGTATTTAAACATCTTCTTCTTCCAATCCATAGGACCAAATGGTTTCATATTTGATGTGGATGTTGCTTAGGTGACTATAATTCACATTTGTTCAAATGAGGTAACTAGCTCAAATAGTTGCGAAAGCAGGGCCATAATTCTTAGAATGATTTCTTCTCAAGAACCATTGGGCCGATTTAGCTTATATTTGGTATGAAGGGTCCTTGTGTGACTGGGGTTCAGATTTGTTCAAATGGGGTTACTGAGTCAAATAGGGGCGGAGCCAGGAACACAACTCTTAAAAAAAAAAAAAAAAAATTACATTGAACTCCTTGTTCAATTTAACGAGAAAAAACATAAACAAAGACAAAACAAAAAATGTTTTATTTGGAAGAAAAAAAACAGACAAATATTTTATTTTTCAAATTCATTTTTTTAATTTTAATTGAATTTAATTTCCTGCTCAATTTGAAGAAAAAAAATAACACCATTATAACATCCACCAGGGTGACGCAACCAATTTTGCTTTAAATCAGTCTAAAATCAAGAACATGCAAACAGCTAGCAGACAATCAGAGCTCTATAAGATACCATACCAGGAAGCTGTCCGCAATCACAGATATACACCATATAGAAGTCACATTGGTTATAAAGTAGTAAATGAAATGGCAGTGTTAACAAAATCAGATTGGAATGACAGCTAGTTTGATTAATAGCCTAAAATGCTCTGCCTGTTCAAGAGT
Source organism: Siphonodentalium dalli (assembly GCA_032622095.1). Taxonomy (NCBI): domain Eukaryota; kingdom Metazoa; phylum Mollusca; class Scaphopoda; order Gadilida; family Siphonodentaliidae; genus Siphonodentalium; species Siphonodentalium dalli. Next base: position 11,498,612 of record CP136068.1, read on the forward strand.
TTGTAAATAAATTACCCATGGTTTATAATAACAAACTCCCCAGGGCTTGTGAATGATGAATCTGACAGTTAGGCCAGTAAAACTAAATACCCGTTTATCAGGCAATTACATATGGGAAACTGGATGAGAAAGAACGAGGCATTTTTCTTAGCGTACCTGTAATGAATAATTGAGACTATTTTGTTAGGATGGTCCCTAGGTGGCTGGGATTCAGTTCTGTTCAAATGGGGTCACATGGTCAAAAAAGTGGCATAGTTCGGGACCTAACTCTTTCCATCCATATTAATTCTTACAACATCTTCTCTAGAATCATCTGGGCTATTTAGGTTATAATTGGTATGGAAGGTCCTTGGGTGACAGGGATACAGATGTGTTGAAAACAAATAAGGGCGGAGCCAGGGACATAACTTGTCCATCCATTGTAATTCTTAAAATGTCTTCCTACCAAGAACCATCAGGCCTATTCAGCTTATATTTGGTATGGGCGACAAGGATTCAGATTTGATTCAGAATTGGGTCAAATAGGGTCAGAGCTACAGACATAATTCTTTCCCTCATTAGTTGAACCATTTGGCATATTTAGCATACATTTTGGTACAGAGAGTCCTTGTGTGACTGGCATTCAGATTTGTTGAAATGGGTTCACCAGGTCAAATAGGGGTGCGACCAGCAACATAACTCTTCCCCCATAGTAATTCTTTAAATGGCCCCTCCTCAAGACCCATCAGTCCTATTTAGCTTATATGTAGTAACTAGTATGGAGGGTCCTTGTGGTACTTGTTTAAATGGGGGGTACCTGGTCAAATATGGGCCAAGCGAAGGACATTTTCCTCTTAATATGCTTCATTCACAAGGACCATCAGGTCTATTTTACTGATATTTAGTATGAAGGGTTTTTGGTGTCTGGGATTCAAATTTATTCAGATGGGGTCACCAGGTTAAATAGGGTGGGACCTGGGACACAACTGTGTGTCTCTATAGTAATACTTAAAATGTCTTCTCAAGAGAGTTTGGACTATTTAACTTACATATACCGTAGTATGGAGGATCCTTTAGTGACTGAGATTCAGCTTTGTTAACATGAGGTCAACTTGGAAATGACGGGGCTATGGGGACTTAACACTTTTGTGTCTAATAAAATCATTAAAATACGAAATTCATTAAAACATCTCCCTTGGAACTACCTGACTGATTAATCTGAGATACATGTATGGTGTTTTGGGTCCATGGATAATCGGGCTTCAAACATGTCTAAATGGTTTTTATTAAAAAGGTGCTTGTGAGATTGGAAATTTCCAACAATTGAGAAAGTTTGATATGTCGGTTGTGAAATTCCAACCTAAGACTTGGGAGTCTGGAGCCCGGTCAGAACGGTACTTGTTGAGCTGGAGGAGGGGGTGATCAGTAGTGTACAGTTGGTAATTTCAGGGTAGATATTCACCGATCTACATACATGAAGCCTCTCTAGCCACATATCCTGTTTATATCTAATTCTTTTAAAATGATTATGAAAAGTTCTGACTGTTGTGGTCTCCAGAGTCCCAGTCTTATCAATCTTTGCAGACTGATGAGCGACCCCACAGTCTTTGAATGTCTTGCTGTAGTTCGGTTTCGGTTTTTATTTAAACCGAAGAACCGAACCGATCGTACATGAAAAAAACGGGAAAACGTTTCCCGATTTTAAATCCACGCAATATACTTTTTTTCTTCTGTTTGTGGCTTTTTCCTGTTTAAAAAAAATGGAAGCGTCTGCTAACTCGAAAACTAAACCAAGTAAATGGTATGAACACTTTGATCGTCTGGACAAGAAGCTCTGCAAATGACTTCTGTGCTCAAAACAAGCAGCGGCGGATAAAGGAAACACAACCCAGATAGCACGGCTACGTTGGACCAATGTTGGCCCAACGTTTGCCACAGTGCGGAGAAATCGGTCGATTACGTCGTAGCGTAATTTTAACGTCATTCTTAACAGGTCGCGTGTTTCTTGTTGAAATAACGCTTTGGTTTATTGACTGAACTTGCATTTGATTTCTGAGTGATCATTCTCGTTTAATGGATTATTGTTTGGATAACGCACGTACCACCTAACACCATCACCAGCTATGGACCCGAAGAAGTACCGTTAAGTACTTTAGTTGAGAATATCGTGCCGAATAACTTGGAATTTAAACGATAAGCGTGCGTCGTCGGATTTATTTCCTACACAAACAACTTAAAGTTTGAATTTGAAGTTTAACCCTTCAATTCTTAGAAACGAAAACAAAATTGTGTCAGTTTCGTGTGATGGCATTTTAATTACTACCTAAATTTCACGATCCATGTGTGGTAATGCATGGATTTAGGGACATGGCGGCAGGTAGTTCAGTCATGAACGTAGCGCGCTGGGAGCAGCAATATGCGAAAGCGGTCATGTTGACCTAGGCGGCAGGGGTGTTGCGCGGGTGTCTAACATTCCCACCACGGCCAAACTTTGGTCAAAATTGTCAAAACAGTTGGATATTTCATACATGACACAACATTAGTTGGAACTTTCGCACGGTCACACCAACACTATTATAGGTTGAGATTGTTCTCATAGTTTGATTTTCCATGAATTTTTAATTGTTTTTAGAACAACATTTGCATATTACTTTTTGGTAAAATTAGATTTAAATGGCATCAGTTGGAAATTTTCCGACCTTATGGTGGGGTGGGGGTCTCAGGTTGGAAATTTCCAACAATTGGAAATCTTGAGGCCAGTCTAGATGTTAGGAGTGGCAACAATATCAATGATCTATTTAGAATAATGCTATCATCCAGGCCGTGACGGTGCAGTAATTTGGGAAATTTAAATTGCAAGGTGAAAACCCCCTCCCCAACGCGGAAACCATCTAGTCACGTCCCTGCTCGTGGATTTCCATGAATAATTAAGTTTAGGCTACGCCCTGCAGTGATAACCATTCCACCCCCAGTTGTATGATGCATACCCTATCATGCTTATAACTGTCGGGGGGGGGTGTACTGCCAAAATAGGAATATACAATTGCACCATGAGCCACCCCGTTGAAGAAAATGCTCAGCTGCAAAACAGAGTTCAGTCCCCTCATCTGACGCCCTGCGTATGGGATCGAAGTGCCACCGCACACGCTACGATTAAAATCATAAGTGGGGAAAATCGCAGGTGGAGAAAAGTGACTTGCCCGCAGACGCTACGATGTATGCAGCTACGATATTATCCACGTGATCGATCACATGATAGCAAAATGTTTTATCACATTCTCCGCATTATGAAATTATATACATATACACACACATTACCCGTAACCATAAAATCACTCACTATTTATCCACACACCCCATCTATGATCATACTTAAGAAAACGCTACGATGTATGCAGCTACGATATTATCCACGTGATCGATCACATGATAGCAAAATGTTTTATCACATTCTCCGCATTATGCAATTATATACATATACACACACATTACCCGTAACCATAAAATCACTCACTATTTATCCACACACCCCATCTATGATCATACTTAAGAAAACACATGTACATCCCACCCATGACCTTACAGTCACTCCATATATACATACCATGTAGCTATATATCCATACACCACATCAAAGTCTATGCAGGCACACCGGGTGCACCCGTACAGGATACACACAACCATACACCATATAGTGACTCCATGCATATACCGATTCACCCCACATCTGACCATGACCTCTCCCTGTATACCTATACATTTCACAATGGACAACACACTCATAACCATATAGTCACTCATTGTAAACATATTCATACCATTCATGACATAGACTAACTCCATGTATACCTATTCACCTCACCTATGATCATAGAGTAACTCCCTGGCTACCATCTTGGCATCCATCCTGTATCCAGTTGATACTGGTTTATCACAATGGACCAGAAGAGCCACATATTATGGTTAATCTCAGTTCCGTCTCAAAGTTCTGCCCATTTCCTTTCAAAATATGGTCAGAATCACAAAAGAGGTTCTCCGCAAAATTCCATACTTTAAAATGAATTTGTTATGCCCTATACTGAACTGGGACAACCATAATAGAACATTCAGTTGTCAGTTAATTAACTAACACGTAATATGATCGTACGTGACACGTAATGGAGCAACCACCAAATTGATCATTAAGTTCAATGTTACAATAATTATAGGATGTACCATACAGGGTACTGCATGTGCTACACCACTCGAATAGTTCACTAGATAGGCAATGTCAGGTACTACGGTAGTAACCCGGCTATTGGTGACTATATACGATTACGAATATATCAATTCAAGTTCTAACATGGTATTTTAGTGTGATGACACAGACATTTCTCCGAGTGGTGTAGCACATGTAGTACCCTGTATGTATATATACATATATATATATATATCACAGCAGAAGTTTCCTTAGAATTAATGGATGGAAATGGAATGCCTCTAATATTTGTATTATTTGAGTCGGACATATATTACCTTAGCTGCAGGCAATCAATGCAATACGTGTAAACTATGTAGAAAAAGAAATTATTGAATAAAGTGTAGTGAATATGATGCGTCACTTTAATATTTGAGTCGGACATAGCTTACCTTACCTTAAGGCAATCAATGCAATAAGTGATATAGAAACATAAATTATTGAATGAAGTGTAATGAATATGAAGCGTCATTTTAATGCAATATCGATTGGGAGGAAGAGAAATGTCACTTTAATAGTTAACAACGATATACATATATAATTATAGATTATCCCCATTGAACACGATCAATGCAATGACCAGTGTAGAAATGGAAAAAAATGTTGCCTGAATGAATCGATGTGTGAACATAAAGTCTCACTTTAATGAAATGTTGAGATGATGGAATCAACGATGAATTTGCAATTTCTGTAATGATGAAATTGGTTCACATACCGGTATACATGTATATGCAGCTGAAAATGTGAATTGACTGAAATGTAACTATGAAAGTGTCAATGATACTGTAGCTCAATGAGGAAAGGGAATAATGTCATGTGTTACAGTTAATGGAGCGATTAGGAATGTGGAAAGTTGAAAGGCCTAGTTATGCAAAAATTAAAATCCAAGATGGCCGCGACAGCCATCGTTTTTTTGTCAAATGACACAAAAAAAGACTCCTTCCTATTTACATGTCATTGTTAACATCCTTCACAAATTTCATGATGATCCGACAAAAGATACGACCTGTAGCCCGTGTCAAAGGATTTAGTCGTGTAAAGAGTAAAATACAAGATGGCTGCTGGCAACCAGGTTTCTTGGTTGAATTCAAAATGAATCTTTTCCCATCTACATGTAATTGTTAACATCCATTACAAATCTCATGATGATTGGACCAAAGATTCGACTTGTAGCCCTTGACAAAGAATTTAGTCATGCAAAGAGTATAATCCAAGATGGCTGCTGGCGGCCATGTTTTTGGCCGAACAACCCCAAAATTACTCATTTCCCATCTACATGTCCATTTTAACATCCATGACAAATATAATAATGATCCGACAAAAGATACGACCTGTGGCCCGTGCTAATGGATTGAAATTTGAAATCCAAGATGACCGCTGACGGCCATGTTTTCTGGCCAAATGACCCCAAAATGACTCGCTCCCATCCACATGTCAACATCAATATTCATGACAAATTTCATAATGATCTGACCAAAGTAAGGACCTGTAGCCTGTGCCAAAGGATTTAGTCATGCAAAGAGTAAAATCCAAGATGGCTGCTGGCGGCCATGTTTTTTGGTCAAACAACCCCAAAATGACTCGTTCACATCTACATGTCAATGTCATCTACATGTCAATAGCCATGACAAATATCATATTGATATGACCAAATGTACAACCTAGAGCCTGTGCTGAAGGATTTAGTCAAGCAAAGAGTAAAATCCAAGATGTATTTTGGCCGAATGACCACAAAACAGCTCGTTCCCATCTACATGTCATTGTTAACACCAATGACAAATTTCATGAAGATCCGTCCAAAGCTACGACCTGTAGCCCGCGCCAGAGGATTTAGTCATGCAAAGAGTAAAATCCAAGATGGCTGCTGGCGGCCATGTTTTTTGGCTGAATGACACCAAAAGGACTCTATCCAATCTACATGTCATTGTTAACATCCATGACAAATTTTATGAAGATCCTACCAAAGCTACGACCTGTAGCCCGCGCCAAAGGATTTAGTCATGCAAAGAGTAAAATCAAAGATGGCTGCTGGCGGCCATGTTTTTTGGTGGAACAACCACAAAATGACTCGTTAACATCCATGATAAATTTCATGATGATCAGACAAACAGTAAGACATGTAGACCGCGCCAATCGATTTAATTTTGAAATCCAAGATGGCTGTCAGCCGCCATGTTTTTTGGCCAATTACCCAAAATGACTTGTTCCCATCTACATGTCAATGTCAACATTCATGACAAATTTGATAAAGATCAGACCAAAGGTACGACCTGTAGCCCGCGCCAAAGGAAATTGTTGACGACACACACACACACACACACATGGACGTCGTTGAGCTAATAATGAATATGTGATGTGTCGCTTTTAATGAATTGGCAATGACAGCAGTATGGAAACGGTCACTGTGGTGGAGTTACGATACATGCCGTTAGGTTATGATACACGGTCTACAGCCCTACAGGTATTAGCGGGTTGTCACAACAGACGTTGAAGAAAATTATGATATATGTCCATGAGGATCTTTTTAAAGATTGTTGGCGCTGGGTATAGCTGTTAAAACAGTCACATCTGTTAAAGACCAGCTGAATAATACAATTAATTTAGCTCCAAACATATATAAATATGTCTTAACTCATGCTAAATAAGGTTTATAACATGTATCCTTTCCATTTTGTTCACATTTTTACAAAAAAAGTACTATTTCCAGACATTTGAATAAAACGGCTTCTTTGTTTACAATAGTCATTTTTGAATCGGGTGTTTCCGTCGCGACTCGGAAATGACGTCACCGAGGGTACAAAGACGGAAGAAATTTTATGCGCCGTTTTTAAAATCACGTATTTTGAAATCGCCTTTTTTATTGTTGTTTATTTTTTTGAAGAATAAAACGTACTCGTCGCTGCATGGCTGCAAACTGTAGCCATAAATGTTCAAGTGGCACAAGAATTAATGCAGCCATTCGACAATGTTCAGTGGGCGGCGTTTGTCCACAACGAGAGTTTGGAATGGGCTGTCACAATACAGCTGCTTGTGTTCCAAGCACTTTGAAGAAGGATCTTTCACAAATATTGTGAAATGCAAGCTGGGACATACAAAAGTGTGATTCGCATTGTCAAACAAAATGTTATCTACGTGAATACCGGTACCAATAAACACCCATGCACTCCCGGTCCTTGTGGGGGGGGGGGGGTATCAGTAGACCTACGGCTACGTCGTTGTACATGGATCATACATAAGGATTTACTTTCGGCGATGTGTGAATCGTGACTTGTTCTACTCAAGCGTGAATACATAAATCGGCACCTTGACAATACAAAATGTCAGCTATGCATGACAATATGCAAAATTAAGCATGATTTACAAGGCTACCAATTAACAATCTGTGTAATATAAGTGACTGTTCTACGTTAATTCTAGTCTAACGAGTAACGTGACGCAAATATCGATTAGAACCTGAACTTGAAATATGTAATGATTCAATGAAAATCATTAGTAAGTCTACTCACCAGATTGAATTTTTCGAATAATTAAAATCCAATACGAATCACCAATGTATTAATCCATTTGTGACAGCATATATAAATGAAATCAGACGAAAACGTACCGCACTACATCCACGTGTTGCGAGCTGTGTCGATCATGTCAGTTTGTCACAATTTTTCGCCAATATTTCCACCAACAAGACATAAATTTCTTGTATTCCAATCGAATTGTTCAGAGAAATTCTTGACGGTACTTCGAATTATATACATGGCTACGAATTTATATGACTACATCAGTCATTAAGCAGTAACCGAGCATTAACAAACTGGTATTTGAACTATAAACACAAACAAATATTATGCAGGTGATGTGACCTATACATCTGACCTAACCTCAACGTCATACGTTCGTGCATTGTGCATATCCATACTCGACAATAATGTGTCTAAAGTTGACTATGAAACACCTACTATCGTAAAAGATAGATCAATTATGGAATTCTGTTACGTTTTAACATGCCTTCAGTCCACTGTATGGGTATTAATTTAAAAATAAGAACAGCAATCGCGAGGGACTATTTTGTTATTGCGAATGTAGCATGCGTAAAATATCGTTCGATTTGTGATCAAAGCGCAGTACCGTAGGCCTAGTAAGTACTACGTTCGTCATATGCACGGGAACGCCTACATTTCCACCGAGTGTGGTAGATATAGGCCTATATAGGCCCTAGAAAGTTGGTCCGTGTGGAAATTGTGCGTTACTGGTCTTGATTCATTTGAAACAATAAAGTGAATAAACATAATACATACTGAAAATAATATATATATACGTACGCCTTTTGCGGTTTTTGTTTTGTTGACAGATTGTCAAAAAATGTGTTTTATATGATAATCTAAAGGCCATGCATGATACTGCATGTATAATTCAGGTCAGTATCGGTACGTAGACAGCAGTTTGGAAATTCTTGATAGTATAAAATGTTTGATGTTTCACACCTAGGCCTACCTTCCATTAGTGACCATACATTCTCAATGAGAACTTGGGTGTCTATATAAAGCCAGTTGAAAATTTTAAACATAAAGAGCATTTAATTGGAGGATTATAGGGCCTACTAGTAATGGAATATATAGGTCAAGCTTTTGCGGATTTCTGCTCACTACGTTCATGACTGACTAGATGAAATAATTACATACCAACAAATCTAATAGTAATACCCAGTATCGTGAATATCAAGTTAAAACATAATTGTTTATTTAATCATGGAGCGATCTAGGCCCACTTGTGATATGCAATAGGTTTCTGCATAAATGGTGAAATGATGTGTCCCCCCCCCCCCCCCAATTAACTGCTTGATACAACATAAGTTGAAAATTATACACCCCGTATACAGGCTGAACTGTCTAACTGTTTTAATTTCAATTCAGTTATTGTTGAGGATTGGGAAATGTGTTGACGTTTAGACCAACGTACATCATGCAGCCTATCTTTCTACTTTTGGTCCGAAAGAGGGGGAACCGGTGCAAATGCATGGTCCATGGATGCGATGATTTATTGTCGGTAAATGGTCTCTCGCCGATATGTGGAGGATCATTGTCATCAGGCTCGAATGCAGCAAGATCAAAATCATCTTTACAACGTTAGCGCTGACCTGCCATCGCCATTATAGCCGCACGTTGCCAATGACGCAAAGCAGAACTGTGCATTTGTGTTCCCTCCGTGACGTCATGTCACGTGCTCCTCCAGTAGCCATGTGCGCGCAGTGCAAAATGAAAACAAATCTTCGGTGACTGTTTCGTTCCCAAGATATAAAAAATAATTGCAGGATATTTTGACGGAATTTTTTGCGGATTTGTGTTAAGGGGACTTAGATACACACGGGATGATATATCAATACTCAAATTAGGTTACAGTTCAGCTGGACTTTAAAACCGCCATAAACAGAATTAATATTATAAACAAATCTTGTTCTTATACCAATCATAAATACATGTATCACATTAATTTCAGCATGTTGTTATGTTAGTACTTTGTGTTACATTGTATGTAAGCAAACTTCATCTTATGTAAACAAACAGTACATCTACCTGTACATGTATGTAAAGAGTATGCGATAAGCAAAACACTCAACACCGAGTAGACACCCACTGCATATACATGTACCGGTATACGGATTTTTGTTAGAAATGCCACCGTTATTTCACGCCTTTAGATTAGGCTAATTTGGGGACATTTTGGGGGACAGAGGTGATAGGTTTGAGTGAGGGGGGGTACCCCCTTGTGACTATTGGGGGTACTTTTTAAAGTAAACCTAAAATGGGGGCTGTCTGGTTGTTCTGAAGCATATGAAAGGTGAAAGAAATGAACCAATGGCCCCCATATCATTTCCTGGCAACTTGGGCTTATATCAGCATTCAGCAAGTTATGTTACATGTACCCTTATATTTTCAAGTTTTGTAGGTCACAATTTATTGAATATTGGGAATATTGGATCATTTGACATCAACAAAGCCATTTTATAGATGTATGGTGCTTGAAAGTTCACCAAGCAGTTCACCAACACACTGATCATGGGTATTTCCAATTAAAATTTAATTTAATCCAAGTTAAATCGCATAATCAAAGTAATTAATGGCTGAACATCACCAACTTCAACTGTGGAATCTGACCCAATGCCTCCCATACAGAGAGGCCTAAGCTGAATGAGGTTCCCAGAGGGTGAATTTGGTGATGCTAGCCCTCTGGGGACCTCATTCCGCAAATGTCAGCCACACTAAATTCAGGCTTGGGGACCGCCCACCTCTAGTTCTATTGAGAATCATATATTAACCCTTCCTTTACTAAGTGCTTATTGACAAGTAGATGGGAAGTGTTCAGATATAGAGGATCTCACATGAGTTCCTATTTTATACGGAATTTATCAACCGAGTTCACTAAATTCGGTTTGAGCCGATGTTTACCGAGGCTCAAATAGAATTTAGAGGACGAGGTTGATAAATTACGTATAAAATAGGACGAGTGTGGGATACCTTTTATCACATGATCAAATAAACACGAAGCAACGCGAAATATTCATCGAAAACAACAATCATACACTACAGCGATAGCAAGTTATCTGAAGAACGCCGTGACGTCATCGCACGCGCTGATATTAAACGTGTCTATTACCGATAATTATGAAACTGCTTTTATGGCCAAATTATGTGATAAAAAGTCGTCTGTTGAACTTTTCTGAACATTTCCAACCAATTAATAGATATCCTTCTACACATGTACATGTATGTATTATCTGTTAGTCTGTTGTCATCTGCTTGCATTTCCTGAACACCCCTCTGAATGAATAATAGATCATTCAAATAAATTCTTTTTTACTTGGTGGGAGAATCCATTTAGTAAAGAAAGGGTTATATCAAATTTTAGCTACGATAAGGCAGCAATGATTCATAGCCCCTACAATTCAGTGGAATCATGAACTTATTTACAACATACCGCATTACCGGTATAGCCATTTAATAAGCTAAATCTCAGATTTTGGTGTTGAATGGGTCACCATGAATCACTCTCAACCTAATCAATCGCCACGGTGTTTTGCTTATCGCTCACTATTTACATGCTGGATATATACAAACGCTCCGCTCACACAAAGTGTTTTGCGGAAAATAACGCATTCTTAATATGATCATTATTCTACATGTATACTATTAGGATATTATTGAGGAAAGTTTCATAATTTGGTAACTGTTATTTCTAAATTATTACTTATTACATGTACATATGTACATGTACACATATACCGGCAGACTTTCATTTTTAGAAAATGTAGGCGCGCAGAGTCCCGCTCGCTGGGTTTTGGCCAGGCGCGCGGTTTCTATCAAGATAAACTAAACAGCGGAAATACATTCATAAATGCCGCGTAAATTGAATTTGTTTACTCGCGATCGATGTCCAGTGAATCTCTTTGATGGTTTAACACTGCTTAATCCACTATCCATAAGCACAAGTGAATGTTACACACTATGTTTTATATTCTACATGCTCCTATATTAAATGTAATTCATAATTATTAATAAGGAATCAATTTTATACTCAGATTCCAAGCTGACAGAATAAATATCAACATCTCCCGGCCACGTGGTCTCGATTTGATTTTCGAGGAATTTATGTGACGTCATAAGCCATACCGGTACATAGAAATGTATTTTTAGCTTCGAATCATTCAGTCTCAGACAGATAGTGCATTTGACACGTCACACCGTGTGACCTCATCTGGGTAGACACTGATAATAGCGTTATCAGGTTCGCTCTCTGTATTTGGCCTAGGTGCGCAATCGATCGCTCGCTGGTTTTCAGTTTTAGCCGTGCGATGGTGCGCAAGAGCGATCGCGCGCCTCAAAAATGAAAGTCTGTACCGGTACACTTAGCTGATGTGCCTGACTTCATCCGGGCTCTTTATGGAACAACGTTGCCAACCGGTATACATGTACAATGTATGAGTATATATCGAGGTCGCAGTCAAGGACACAGTCGCATATGAAATTGGACCCACCCATATAGTTCCCGGGATCAAAGTAGGCCTTTGGTACATTAATACCAAATTTGAGTCCGATCAGTCGTGCAGTTTTCAAGTCTATAACACACAGAGACAGAAGTTCTAAAATATAACATAATAGACCAAATGATGTACCTGACTTCGTCCGCGCTATTTAGGGATTTCTCTATGATCGCCTCCGTTTGGACAAAATATACAGCATCTGGTCAGTGGAAAAACGATCAGTCGAGGTCTAGAAACCGATGAGTGTTAATGTGCGCTACCGGTAGGTCAATGTCAAGGACAGTCACATGTGACATTAGACCTCCCATATTGTTTCCAGGATGAAAGAAGCCTACCGTGCATACAATGTACATGTACCAATCGATTGGTTGAGGTCCAGACACATGCCTATAGTATATGAGCATATACCTACATGTATATGAGCGAGGTCATGGTCAAGGACATGGTCACTCATGAAATTGGACCCGCCCATTTCCGGGATCAAAGTAGACATACAATACATGTACCCCGCTGGACAAAACAAGTATCCATTGGCACCGCAGTGTATTAATTTTGCTGTTCGGCTGCGGTGTCAGAGTTTGTAACTGCAGTTGAGCACCGCAGCCGAACGGCTAGTACACTGCAGCCAAACGGCAAGTTCACTGCGGCCGAAAGGCAACTACCCTCATGTACACCGTGCTTAGATTTCTGGTTTGTATTGTCTTTTTTCAGTTTGATGAAAGTACACCGTGACAAATACACCATACCGAATGGCAATTACATCACGACCCAACTGTAGTTAACCGGTGGCGCCGCGGTGTAGTTGCATTTCAGCCGCGGTGGCAATGCTAACCGCACCGAAGTTAAGTGGTCCCACACACAGACAGAATTTCCGAAAAACAACCGATGAACAAATTACCGATGATGAAAAACAACTAACGAAAAAACACACCGGCTGACGAATGGTGGCAAATGACAGATAAATGGCGAGGATGACGATGGCAAATGGCAACAAACAACAACGAAGAAAAATACCGACTGATGACAAAAAATTACTGATGACGAAAAACAAATGGCCAACGACTAACACGATGTCGAAAAATGTCTTGATGACAAACACATCGACCCAGGCCTGCAGGTTTCAAAATTATGTGTAACCTACAGTACATGTATTGTTTTTTTCGCCTGGTTTGTGCTAGGTAATCCTAGTCCAAATCTACGGGATATAATGTACCCTGCTGGACAAAACAAGTTTCCACTTGACCACGGGGCAGTTAGCATTGCCACTGCGGCCGAAATGCACTACATTGTACACCGCGGCTCCACTGGCTAACTACATTTGGGCTGCGGTGTACTTGCCACAAAAACCACGACTGATGACAAATGAACAAAGGATGAAAACAAACGACCAACAATAAACACGACGACAAACTACCAAGGACGAAAAACGACAGACGACAACCAAACACGAATGACGACAAACACACTGACTGTGACACTGATGACCAACGAATGACCACGACAAATTGTCAAATGATGAAAAATGATTAAATGAAATAATAATCAAAATTTAATTTTTAATTTAAAGCAAACAGACCTACCTTTAAAAAAATCTTGGATTTGGAGAAAAATGCCTCCAGGAGCACGCATTGTGCTGTTGTGTTCACAACTCCACAAGAATCGTCATCCGATATCAATTCCTTGAACTTAAGTTGAAGTTGAAGATGGTAACTAGGAACCATACTACAATTTTAGTATCACAATTTACACGTAACACAGAATTCATTCTTTCATTTTTTATCTTTCTTTGAACTTCGAACTTTTTGGTTGATTGAATGATTAATTATTCTACGTACACTCGTACATTCGTGTTTGCCATGAAGCGAAGGTGAAGGCCTTATCGGTCTATGGGATATACGGAAGTAATTTCCGATCAAGTAACCATCATTAGCTGTAAATGGATATACTCCTGTACATGTTGAAGAATCTAGCTGGAGTACAATGCCACCTGGACTGCATTATACCACAAATAGACATGCTTCAGAGTACTCATCACCTCCATACAGTACTAGTACCTACAATAATTATGACTACCACGGTGCTCCATTAACCTATCATCACCCTCAGCAAACTACGCTACCCCGATCCAGGGATCAGAGTGTGATCAAGAACCTGTCTAGTCATACACCTAATTGGGAATCCTCTATCCAATCTAACAACCCGGCATGTTTGGAACCAGCTGCTGGTGTGAATGATTATGTTCCTGCATTTAACTCAAAAGACTGTACTCGGCATACCCAATGTACTGCAATCAATGACCCTCATCTACAGATGTATGGACAAGAAACCGGTAACCAAAATTCTTTTTTGTCCTACCGCGGGAGGAGAAGGATGATGAGATAACATCTAGCAACAAGAAGGTAGAAGAAAATAAAGAAGTACTGTCCGTTATTACGTATAATTGTAAGCATATTCATACATGCGACGTTATTTTACCTGATATTGCAAGTATGGCCGATATTCTTCTCATTCAAGAACACTGGTTATATGACTGTCAACTACAATAACGTCAATGGTTATGGATCCTCTTTAATTGACTTCATACTGATATACAAATCAAAAGAAGACGATATAATATCTGTGGACAGTCTACAAGATCTTAATGGTAATGTATCTGACCATCATCCTGTGCTGATGTTAGTGAAGGTTAATCTCGCTATTACCGAGAAGAAAGAAAATCCTCCTATAATTACCAGAAGAATTCCATGGAGAAACATTGATAAGGATAAGTACCAACAAGCCGTCAGTGATGAACTCTCCAAACTCAATCACAATACTTTATCTACTGATCCTGGTACATATATAGAACTTATCCATCATGCTCTGTCTAATGCTTCTGATCAACTTACTCCACGAAGAAAAGTTTCGGCTCGGCGGAAATCCTTCAAAATATTATCTCCAGCTATAACTGATGCTGTGCAAAAGCAAGCATTTTTTAAATGGAAAACTCAAGGACGTCCAATTGACTCCACTAACCATCTGCTGATTGAAAAGAAGCTAACCACTCAAGCCCTACGTCGGGAGATAAGAGTTCAAAAAGCTACAACAAAAGCACGGGTGAAAGAAGAAATTATCAATGCACGATCAACTGACAACCAGCTCTTCCATAGATTGATCCACAAGCAAAAAAAACGATCAAACTGCCTCATTGAAGATTTACATGTTGGCGAAGACATTTATGGCAGTGAAAACATACTTGAGGGATGGTTTAACCACTTTAAGAAACTAGCAACTGAATCACCAAGTAACGAGATTGATGCTGATTATATTAAATCCATACAGAAAGAGAAATACAGTATTCAGCAGCTCTGCGAAATTGCTCCAACATTACTCTTCAATATAGTGTCATGCGATGACGTTCACCAAGCAATAAAAATGCTAAACAGGGGAAAAGCATTAGATCCCTATGGAATTGCAGCTGAACACCTTTACTTTGCTGGCAGTGACCTGCTGACCATTATACGGAATCTCATCAACCACCTATTTCTAGCTGATGATCTGCCAGAATGTCTAACGCTAGGTACTCTAAATCCAATCTTCAAGAACAAGGGAGACAATCATCACGCATGCAACTACCGTGGTATAACAATAACTCCTGTCTTGTGCCGTACCATCGAAGGTGTACTAAAAATTCGAATCAACAAGAAGATTCTAGAGTCACAGAATCCACTCCAACGCGGATTTACAAAACATTCATCGCCTATGAACTGTTCACTGATTGTGGAGGAATGGTGTCGCAATAACAGAGACCTCAATCGCCCATCATATATAGCATGTCTGGATGCCAAATCTGCATTTGATGTAGTTGTACATGATAATCTTCTCAAGAAACTCTTTTATATTGGTGTCGAAAACCATGAATGGATGATGATTAAAAAACTGTATGAAAATGCAACTACAGCTGTTAAATGGCAGAACCAACTTTCACAACGCTTCATCAATCACCAAGAGGTACGTCAAGGTGAAGTGTTGAGTGCTGACCTCTACAACGTATATATAAATGACCTTCTGTACCGTCTATCTCTTTCGGATTGCACAACATATATTGGTCCAGCCAACGTTATCTCCCCAACATGTGCAGATGATGTAACTCTTCTCAGTAACTGTCCACTGAAACTTCAACATCTGGTCGACATCTGCTACGATTATAGCCGTAAGGAAGGCTACCTACTTCAAAAGAAAAAGAGTGTCATCATTCAAGTAAAGACCTCCAATCAGTCTGAAATAATTTATCCACCACTTAACATTAACGGTGCTGACATGCCAACAGTTGAGAGCACTTCGAATATGGGTATCACAAGAACATGGAATAATCAATCCCAGACAGCAGTGGATGAGCATATAAAGAGGGCTACAAAAGCTGCATATGCACTGATGGGAGCAGGTCTCCATGGTGAAAATGGTGTCGATCCAATAACAGCCTTTGCTCTGTTCAACACATACATATCCCCACTCTATTCTTATGGACTTGAGGTTATATTACCATCGGGTACACAGCTGGAGAAACTGGAGTTACATCAGAGACGACTCGCACGACAACTGCTATCTCTACTGAACAATGCTGCAAAACCAGCTATCTACATTTTATCAGGACTACTACCTATCGAATCTATCATTCAATTCGTTTAATCTTTTTGACCCATAATACATAGGTATTAAGATAACATATAATACATTTTATGTACATGACTTACATAATAGAAATACAAATGATATACATTATAATATATGAAAAGTATTTACAATATAAATAATATACCTGTTTGCCATAGGTGCTGTCTGCTGACGCTATATACTATGGTGTCATATATGACTGATCCACACAAAGTGCATAGACACCCTCAATTATATTACCAGCGAGGTAATATAATTAAGAGTATGTATCCACTCTGGTTTAGTCGCTTGCACATGTTATTTCGTGTTAGGTTCGTAGGAATACTGTGTCATTTACTATCTTTTTCGGTATCTACCCAAGCTTATCTGAATTTATAAGTTTACGATTGATTATTTTAATAAAGTCGCACAATTTCCGTATGTCTGTTGAATTGTTCTGGTTAAGTATTTCACTCATTGTGATAGTATTTTGTTTTTTGTTAGTAAATTTTGATAGTAATCGCTGTCTTTCGGGTGATAGTCTCTCGCATTCAAGAAGATAATGAAATTCATCTCCAATCTTTCTGGAGTTACAGAGTGGACATAGTCGGTTAGTTTGTTCAGGTTTTCGCCAGCGTCCTGTTTCAATAGGTAAATGGTGATTACTGGTTCTAAATTTACATAATGTAATCCGGTTTACTACGTTCAACGTTAGATACCTTTCAAAAGATAAGTCATGTTTAAAAATTTGGTATATCTTACCACGACTGGAGTTGTTCATATCAGTTTCCCAATTATCCGTGAATTGTGAAATTAAACTACACTTTATATACGAAACGAATTGGGCAGTATCCGGTATGCGTTCCATGTGCCATGCATGTAATTGGTTACAATGGTCTAATAAATCATAGATTCGGTGTAACAAAGGGAAATGATTAGCGTTGATTTCGAACATAGTCTGTGCTAATTTCAGAAGTATTCTGGGATATCTCACCTCCTCACTGTTCATAATTTTGCACCAATATTTTATTATTCTCGTGTTTATATACACGTCAATTGGTAGTCTCCCACATTCCCCATACAGCATAAAGTTGGGAGTAGATGGCCTCAGGTGAAGAATATGCTTCATAAATTTTCGATGAACTTTTTCAAGAATATCATTGTTACCGAAACCCCAAATCTCGCAACCATATAATAAAATTGGCATAACGTGCAAGTCGAACAAATCAAGTTGGGTTTTGATCGAGAGACAGTGCTTTCGCGAATTGCCAATAACTGAGTACATGGCTTTGGTAGCTTTTTCTGCCAGGGCCTTTTTTGCCGTCGTGAATGATCCAGATTTGCAAAATATTATTCCTAGGTAATTAAATTTGTTTACTGTTTCGATTCTTCTTCCTTTGAACAGAAATTTTGTCTTTTTTGTAAGACTGGTCTTCGAAAAGTTGACAATTTTCGTTTTCTCGATATTCACTGTTAATTTCCATTTATTGCAATATTTTTCAAAGAGGTCCAGTTGTTGTTGTAATACTTTTGGGGTTTCCGCCATGATTGTCGTATCATCGGCGTACATAATCATGAATATTTTCACATAACAGTTGAGTCGATTCTCTATTTCTAGGTCTATTGTTTTTAAGCCCACTACGTCGTTATCAAGTAAATATTCTTGCAAATCGTTCAAGTACAGTGTGAATAGTAGGGGGGATATGTTCTCACCTTGCCTAACACCAGCATGGCAGGGGAAGTAAATGGATTTACTTCCCTCTGCTTGAACACAGGATTTAATATGATTATACATGTTGGCAATAACCGTAAATATTTTCCCATTGATCCCATATTTCAAAATTTTCATCCAAAGTCCTTGCCTCCACACCATGTCGAATGCCTTTTGGAAGTCAATGAACGCACATAATAATTTCTTGTTTAATTTTCTACTTATTTCAAATAATAAATTTAAAATGAAAATGTTGTCGATAGTCGAATAATTTTTCCTGAAACCGGCCTGATTTTCTGATATAACGTCAAAATCGTCAGTGAATTGTCCCAAACGGTTGGATAAGATCTTAGTAAACAGTTTACCAAAACAACTCAGAAGGGTGATCGGCCTATAATTACTGGGGTCGGTCGGGTCACCCTTGTTTTTGTAAAGAGGTACAATAGTACCTATCACCCAATCTGCCGGTATTATCCCCGTGTTAAATACTATGTTAAACAATTTGCAGTATATGCCGATGAAAACATCTGAAGAGGCTTTGATATAGTCATTGAGAATAAGATCATGGCCGCTTGATTTGTTATTTTTGAGACCCTTAATGGCTTGTCTTATTTCCTCTTCGGTGATCGGTCGGTTCAGGTCGGTATTCGCGTCTACGTTAAATAGTTCAATTATGTCCCGTTCTATTAATGGGTCGTCATCGTGTTTAGTCGCATTGATGTTCTGAAAATAATGTGTCAAATCATCGAGAGTAGCATCAATGCGTTGAGAATTTCCGCCCCTAATTTTCTTCCAGAAATCACGCGGGCTACCGTGTTGTAAAGCTGACATTTCGCGAGTAATCATATCTCTGTGTGCTCTAATTGATTTGTCCATTTCGCTTTTATAAACGCGAGACGCTTGTTTCATATCTCTATCTGAGGTGGAGTCCCGGCTTAATTTTTGAGCACGAGAAGCTCTCCGATAAGACTGTCGTGCAATTCGGCACGCTTCATTGAACCATGGTTTATTTTTACCATTTCTACGGTTATTCGACTGCCTAATTGTCCGTTCAGTGTGTACACCTAAAGTATTTTCTGCCGTTGTTGTCATGACTTTGCTTATGGAGGTGACAATCATATTAATTGCTTCGGGGCACAACTCGTTCGGCTTGAGTGAATTCAATAAGTGGTGTATGCTGGAAATGGCATTATAATCAATATTTTCAACAAATTCTGGTCGTTTAGAAGGGTCCCACTTTTTTACGCGGTTCGTTTTGCTGGCAGACGTCGTGTCATTGTCAGTGGGCCACTTACGTGCATATTCAGAATTGAGCGTTGTTACGAGACCGCAATGTATATCTGATGCCAATGGGCTAAATTGGAGTACTTGGAAGTCCAATATAGCTGGTAGAGCTGTCGCTAACGATAATGTATAATCAATTACGGTCTTATTTTGACTGGTGAATGCGCCAACGTTTTTGTCTTTACCAGCCCTTCCGTTCAAAATAACAAAACCGTGATGTTGACATAAGTTCAAGAGTGAGATTCCATATTGGTTTCTGTTGTGGTCCTGGTTCTGTCTGGCTATAGGCATATTAGTCATGTGTAAATATATCAATTGTTCTGAAAGTATTTCGTGAAATATATCCGATTCGAACATGTCGTTGTCGGTACCATAATTACTAATATCAGTTTCAAGCGATGTACGTGCGTTGAAATCGCCAGTGATGAATAT
Source organism: Siphonodentalium dalli (assembly GCA_032622095.1). Lineage (NCBI taxonomy): Eukaryota > Metazoa > Mollusca > Scaphopoda > Gadilida > Siphonodentaliidae > Siphonodentalium > Siphonodentalium dalli. Next base: position 11,518,919 of record CP136068.1, read on the forward strand.
CTTATCTGTGCGGTTCGCTAAATTTAAGAACTCACTTTCTACTTCTGTAAATGCGTCTTTCGATGCGTAGTTACTACTTTCAGGTGGTATATATACTGCACCTATTATTACATGGAATTTACATGAATTTTCTGACCTTTTAATCTCAATCCAATGTACAAACTTGGACGGCGTTTCAATGATTTTCGAAAATCTACAAAGTTCGTCTTTGATGCCAATGGCTATTCCACCTGACCGTATTCGCGAAAGTTTTTGTCTATTTTTCATAAAAAAGGTATACCCCTTTAAATACAGTTTGTCACAGTCATCGGTTTTTGTTTCCGATAGACATAAGACATGGTATTTAGAACAAAACTCCTGGAAATCCGGATATTCAAGTCTTTTTCGAAGACCACACACATTTAAGGACAAGATTTCGAAATTTCCTTCGTTCTTTTCGGAATTGAGGTCTTGTTCGAATGGATATATCTCAGCTACATCAAGATAATTATTTTTACACAAACATGGCGTATCTGTAATATTAATGTCATCACAATAGTTTTCGTGCAAATATTCATTCATACAATCAATAGTATCGCCCTGATCATAATCAAGTGAGTCATTGTTATGTGATAAAGAACATTTATTTTCATTGGTGTTATCTACTAATTCTCGTGCGTCTTTTAAAATATCTGATAGGGGTTTAGTCTCTAGCGTTATAATGTGGTCTTTTTTAACTACACCACGACACTCACAGTCCGCTGTGATATGCTCCAAATTGTCATCAAGCGGAGTTAATTGATAGAGATCGGTGTTAGATGTTGTCCCGTAATTCATTATTCTATCATGAATATTACAGTACTCATAATCAGTTTCTGACTGCCAATCGCATTCCGATTGATCAAGTGAACAGTCTACCGTGGTGTGTCCAGTGTTCGCGCTGGACCGAAAAAAACTTTAGCCAAAAGTTTAGCCAAATGAAAATTTTATTAGCCAAATGAAAAAAACTTTAGCCAAATGTTTTTTAGCCAAATTAAAAAAAACTATGGCCAAATTAAATAATCGTTTTCTGGTCGGTTCACAATTAATGACTAAAACGTCAAATCTAACAGACACAGGTAAAATACACAATAATTTAACTAATTTTTATGAACTAGAAATAATTTTATATATATCATTTATTAAAAAAATATTAATCTTTATGGGGGGGGTGGGGGGGGGGGGGGGGGGTAACCAGGGATTGTCCTTCTTAATGTCATTAAATTTTTGTTTTATATCAATATCTTTTTTTAAATCATTAAATATTAATTATTCTTGCGAAAATATTTAAGTGACATCTGGAAACTAATAACTTAATATTGTTACGACATTATCAAATTGCAATCTGTCATAAAAGCATGCATATTATTTTGAATGTATCGGTATTGACGACAAATATCTGTCGTGATTCACATTTGGCTGATTAAGCTATTGTCTTACACTTGGTGCTCATAAACCTTGGCCGTCATAAATACAATGTCATCATACACATGCATTGTGCAGGAGTCCCGTGAGTGACCAGACAGACAATGCGGGATTAGCGGATTAAATGTAAAATAATGATTTTTTTGCTGTTTCGTGCAGAGTGACGGGTTTCCCTTTGTACTGTCCGCGATCGGGTTTCCCTTTATACAGTCGGCGATATATTCCCACTTACGATGTTTTCGGACTAGATCGTTCACATCACAGAATTGAAAACCCACTTGCCAAAAATTCATGCTTTCAGTCTCCATTTGGGGTCAAAAAAAGTTTAGCCAAAAGTTTAGCCAAATGAAATTTTTATTAGCCAAATTCGAAAAAGATTAGCCATTGGCTAATTTGGCTACCGACAGCGCGAACACTGGGTGTGTCTCTGTCACTGGGCCATACAGCTTGGGGCACGTGATCAAAACAGTCTACCATGCTTTGTTCATTATGACGCTCGCCCATGCGTTGTTCACAACTACGGTCATAATTAAAGTGGGATTCGGTAATGCATGTAGTCATGTTCAGGAGATCCGCATATACATTATCCCTTATGTTCTCAATCGGAACGTCATTAGGAACAAATACACTTTCTCGAACCTTTCTGCGGACATCCGATAAATCAGTAGATGCATGTGACATAGTAGCAAACTTGTATAACGTACTTGAATCAGTTACAAGATCTGGCGCCAAGCTATTACTATATGGGTACTGTACTGTACCATTATGTTCGTAAGATGCGATGTCATTACACACGCTAGGATAGGATGAGTTATCATTGTAATTATCAAAAACAGCATTTGAACTCACTGTGTGACAAGCACTATCAGTTGTATTGAGTGACAATGACATTGATGCATTTACATGCCCATTGTCAATTAACAATTTGCCGTTAACTTTATCGGTGTCGCTTTTTGTACAATTTTGTAATTGTAACTTATATGTGTCATGTAAGCTTAACTGAGTGCCGGTGTCCAGCAAATGAGAATTTGAATAACGTATTACAGTATCTGTGGCTTTTGGCGCTTTGATACAAACTTCGCCCCTAATGACATTCACATTTACTTGTTTGCTACTACTGTACGTACATTTACGCTCAACATCATCATTTTCAACACAACATATATCAGCCAGCTCAATATTGTTACATATACATGTTTCTAAATTAACATTATTTGAAGACATTTCACAAACATTGCCATACATTATCTCCCGTGTTTCTCTCAAAATGTCGTAGGTGCTTAATAAGGGCGATTCAGGTTCGGTAGATTGAGAATCGTCAGAAACATAGGCATGAACAATTGGTGCGGACAACTCACTATCGCGATCGGGATATGCGTCTACTTTGCTTGTCTCAGTCGCCTGACGTTTTGTGAGCGATACTCCTACTCCGACCATGTGAAATCTCGATCCATTGACAAAACCATTATTTGCAGTTCGGGTATTCAATTGGTCACCGTTACTAGCGCGACATGTCGAGTTCGGACTGACAGCGTGATTGCTATTGAGCACGTGATTTCTGTGTACCTGGCCTTCGTTACAACGGGTTGCGGTTGATTGGCTACAGTAACACGGGCAATCATTACGATTCAGCGGACTCAATGGATTACTAGAAGTCAACATTACATTGAGCGATATTGGTACGGTCGCGTGATGTCTGTCTGGCTCGCCGTCAAAACAATGGTTTTCGGGTTGTTTTGGATTGACCGGCGCACGTGATATGTCATGAGCTAACGGTACACTGAGCGAAACTGGTGCGGTCAAGTGATGTTTGTCTAGCTCGCCGTCATAACAATGGTTTTCGGTTTGTTTTGAATTGACCGATGTACTTGATATTTGCTCGCACACTTGGGGAGATTGCACGGCAATGTTTGCAGAGTTACATGTATAACGTGTATATCCGAAGACATTAATGTTCTCATATCTAGTGACAATATCTTGAGAACTGATATTATTACACAATTGATTAACAGTTCATGTATTGACTTTCGGCATTTTTGGTCTGTCATTGGTGGGCGTGGTACTGTCTCTGGCACGCTTCACTCTGGTATCATCGGTGCATGTGTATTCAGATGCACCAACTAAAGACGATACTAGTCTTGCTCTGCCATCCTCATTGAAGTGCAGTCCCGAATGGTCCTTCGCGTTATAAAGCGATTTCACTCCATTGCCATCTTTGGAACGGAACATTGCATTATCAATGTACTTCAAATAGAATTTCCGCTTACACAGCCTCTCAGTATATTTGTTCACTCGAAGAGCAATCGAATTGTGATCTCTCATCTTAGCACCCAAGCCTTTCCTAGGTGGAATGCTGCACAAATTAACTGTGGCAAACGGAAACGCCTCGTGTACAGCAGAGGCACCATCACTGACGTCCATTTCAATCAGTTCCAGATCCGAATGGTTCTCCACTATATCGTTGGTGCCGAGGTGAACTGTTACCTTTTTAACCTCAAATCGGTCGACGCCTGACTTTGCACTGTTGATTAGTTTCTCCACTTCGGAATATTTAGCCCCTGAATATTGAAACACTTTGATGTCATCCCTGCCCAATTTTAAACCACCGCAATTGCTCGCCCCGAGGACGATGGCTTTCACTGAACTCTGTTCATCCTCTTTATTTCCATCTACAACTTTCCTGAAATCACCACATTCCATTTCGAGATTTCCATTGGTTTCGTCTGCATCACACTTTGTTTCAGTACTACCGTTTATTTCAGCATCATCATTTGTTTCGGCATTAACAACATCATCATCATCGACACCTGTGTTTGCATCATGTGTCTCATTTCCTCCAGCTTTACCAAAAACATCATCACTTTGGGTTGAATCGCGTGTCACCTCACAGAAATCAATCAGATTAGCTACCGGTACTCTGTTGATTGGGTCATATTTATGATGTGTGTCTGCACTATATGAGAACATAGATCCTAGCCGTTCACGATTGGTTGTCCAATCATCTCGACGATTAGCGTTCGTGGGTTGTCTCTGCATGGTGGGCTGACCGTGTATGGGCTGTCGATTTCTACTCACATAATCATCAGTGGTACCGATAGCTGGTTTGTCTGACGGTCTTTGTATGGGCTGCCGATTACTGCTCACAACATCATCAGTGGTAGTGTTTACAGTAGTTGGCTTGCCTTTGCATATGGGATCATCTGAGCGGTGTCCAGGGTTGAGACATGATTTGCATATCATCTCATTTTCACATTGCCAAGATTTATGTGCACTACTGTAGCACCGCCCACATCTATTTTTGGCTGTACGCTCTTGGTCACATATTGTTGTCGGGAAATGTAGGTCATTGCAGTATTTACATAAACACATTGTTTTGGAAGAGAACATTTTAATCACGAATTTTCCCATCTTAACTTCACTTGGAATTTCCTGACAACCACTCTCAGCTATCTGCACATAACGAACCCCTGTCTGCACGTGTGAACCTTGGTATGTCCCTCTCCTGATTGAATTTGGTACCACATTTCCGTAAGCAGACAGAAATTTAACGATGTGGCCGTCACCGAGTTCGAATGGGACATTCCTTATTGTCACATGTATAGTGCGATTTTCCACGTCATTGGGTCTGATAAATTCCCTGAACAATTTGAATCCACGTTCAATTAAGAAGTCCTTTGCCTCATATGAATGCAGAGTAATTAAGCATTCTTCATCAGTAACCTGAATGGCCGCGATATCGTCAGGGTTGACAACCCTCTCCACTCCGCGTAAGACATCTCTGCCATTTAAACGACCAAATTTTTGTCTATCGAATGAAACAGTTCTATCTCTGGACAGAGTCATGTCTGGCATGTATTCCATTACTAACCTGGATAGTATAGTCCACACATAACAGTTTTAGAAAAATAATCCCGTGTTAATCCATTATTTAATCCATTATTTCATCAAGAAAGCAATTGGATTATTCACCAACATATGCCGACTTCCTGAGAAATCCTGCGAACGACAGTTGGCACAAAGACAACTTGACAGTAAATCATCAACCAGTCATAGCTGGTTTATCGCCATCAAAGAATTGCTTCTTTTGTACAACCTACCAGAACCTCTATATATGCTCCATAATCCTTCACCAAAATTACATACGAAGATGATAATCAATAACGCGGTGAACAAGCAATGGCGACAACTTATTCTCAATGAAGCTATCCTGTATCCCTCACTCAACCATCTCTCTAAGATCTATCACCCTGGAACCTGTCATCCAGTTATTCAGACTTGTCAGCTCAGTAGCCGTGATTATACACGAATACCTGTCAAAGCAAAACTTGTTACCGGTACCTACACGCTCCAGTCAAACCGTGCCAAGTACAACAAGAATGAAATAGACCCTACTTGTCAGCTCTGTCGAAATCACCTGAGACGTTGGAACACTTCCTTATTAAATGTAATGCATTATATGGAGCACGCAGCGCTGCCCTTTCGAAACTTGAGGATGCAGTACTAAAAGAACACCAGCTTGGAAACCCCATAACTAAACACAGTCTATTGCAGCTGATTATTGATCCCAGTGCAGCTACCAACGATATTTCAAAAGCTGGTCTTACTGATTTACACTTCCACTCACGGAGACTGACATATAATCTACATAGAGAGATATAATAAGCTTCAACTGTTTTCAAAGAAGACGAAGTGACACCCCCAGATTTTAACTGATATTTTATCCAGAAGTTTTCTTAGAACTGATATACCGGCATGCTGCCAATCTTAAATGTACATATACACATGTTATGTATATACACAATGGTGATGGTTTTTATGAATATAATTCAACTGTACGAATAACCACGACAGACCGTCGGTGTGCCTTTGAAGGCAGAATCTCCAGATAGGTAACAGGTAACAGGTAACTGCCGTAAGCCGGATGACACCTACAGGACGGTCGCTTGACGGGGGTAATTCATTATTATGCTGATGATATACCAATGATTTTTATCAGATGAAAAGGCTGTAATTAATCCTCAGAAAGAACTGAATATGGTAAACTTGAAAGTCGGGTACATTCTAGAATCTGGGAATGAATTTGATCAGTTGTTGTTGTTGTCTGCATATTCCTCCGTTATATCGGAGCACCCTGTAGTTTCTGCTTGATTCTGCGCAGTCACCACCCGGAAGTCACGTGTTAAATTCACAAATAAACGTACCCGGTAATTTCTCTCATGGTATATAGAAATATATAAAAACTAGAATGCACTCACTGGAGCTGCCTATACTTGCGCCCATCACACATTTGGCATGTTGTGTGGTGTCTTGCCAACAACAGATTGAAACACGGGTGCTGGCCCCTCGTTTGAGAGATTGATAGCAAAAATCTAGATATCAAATCTCTGTTCATCCATCGCTGAAATAGTTGTGTGTACGGACATAATATCTCTGTTATCTCAATTTGATCTACACTTGTTACACTAATGATAGTCTTAGTAATACGTACGAGTTGTTTGACATATTAATATAACAATATAGACATCGTTCATATGAAGGGTGTGAAGACGATTGGTTGCCGACGATGCTATATTATATGCCAATTGGGTTAACTTGCTAGTTTGACTAGAATGATATCAAGTGGGTATGCCAGTGGCAAAAACCATCAAAATACCGACACAATTAAATAAAGGAAACGGGATCATTGGTTAGTCTTTGATTAACAATGTGTGAATGTGAACATGCCCTTAGCAACTGATCTGCAGACTTCGGGAACATATCAAAATGTCTATTGCGTTTGAGAATGAGAAAGCTTGTTTTCCCAGTTAATTAATAAGGCATTTTAATAATCCATGTTTCCACATTCACATTTCCAGTGCAATTGTTTTTCAATTGAACCACGCGCCCGACTGTTTGACCGGACATGATTTATATGAACCAGGATCTTTCGAAAATGTTTTGAACTTTCCAGAAATATGTTCGCACCTCACAGTCACTGCGAAAAATAAAAACGATTCCGCACGCATCTTTTAGACTGATCTCAACTCATTTCCTCGAGTTTCAAGATATATAAAATAGGCTTCTAATGGGCATGTACTGTTGCCGACGTTTGTTTTACATGTAGTATATATTTATAATAATCAGACACGAAGTTGTTGGCAGATGGAATGGTTTAGCCTGTCCTTGTAATACGAGTCTCAGCTGTCTGGACATCGACGCAATCATGTCTGGTGTTTTGCGCGCCCATGTAGCTTGTGACGTCCTGATGTGCGTCGTGACGTCATGGCGTCTTGATCGGTTTCCAGAAAGAAATAATTCAATATTGTTCATTTATGAACGATTTATTATCAAAATAAAACCAGATAACAATGCAAATTAAGTATATATGTGGATTTAAATTACAATTGATGCAACCATTTCATATTAGCGCGTGTTCATTTTTTACAATATGTACTTCCGGTATGACGTAACATATTCACGGAAGGACAGACATCCGAGCCGAAAACATTACTTGCGTCCAGCATGGACTGGCGCAAGTAACTAGAATGCACTCACTGGAGCTGCCTATACTTGCGCCCATCACACATTTGGCATGTTGTGTGTCTTGCCAACAACAGTTTGCACCACGGCTGCTGGCCCCTCGTTTGAGAGATCGATATCAAAAATCTAGATATCAAATCTCTGTTCATCCATCGCTGAAATAGTTGTGTGTACGGACATAATATCCCTGTTTTGATGATATGGACCCCAGTTGGCTGCATATTAGGAACGATAACTCTATCCGATCTAATTACAGGCGAGACATATTGGTAGTGTTTTTTACCTGTTAACCAACTATCAGATTTAGGCCACTCCGATGCATGGTGTATTATCTACATGTATATTACGTGAGGACCTTGATGGGGATAGCTTCAGTCTTGAATGTTAAAGTGACACACTGCGCTCGCTGAACGAAGTCTCTCCATGTGAACGATGTATTATCTACATGTATATCACGTGATGACCTCGATGAACGATGGGCAGCTTCCGCCCTGAATATTAAAGGGACAAAATGCACTCAGTATTTGAATATTAAAGGAATTAGTCTGTCAAAAAAATATTTTTTTTATCGTCATAATACTAATAATATATGTCTAACAGACCCATTTCGCCAAGAAAATTCAAAATCGAGCAGATAGTATTTTTATTATTATGATATTAAAAAAAATCGCGGAAATATCCGAAGTCAGTCACGTGAGTGCGATCACATGACCACAACGCGGTCACATGACCGATCATCTGCATCAACGCTTACCGATGACAGCGGTGGGTGGAGCTTGAAATAATTCCGCCAATCGCGTAACGAGTTGATAAATTACGCTGGTTAATTACCTAAGCCTTTACGATAAATAGCGATTACGGAATAAAACTGTTTGAATGTGCTGAATTATGAACTGGATTTGCTAGAATGTTGGATTATATAACGAATAATGATGGCTAAAATGCACTTTGAGGCGATAAAAGTTGTTTGAAATGAGATTAATTTATGCAGAAATGCAATGAGCGAGCGGAATATCGTGCGAAACAAATTTAACTGTTTCTGAAAGAATACAAGTTAGGCCATATGCCGGTACTTCATTCTTCGTTGTATGGTACCAATTTCGGAGGATAGTTTACACACTAGTGTCATCCCGTTGTGCGCTATATGCGTACAATTTTAAATACAAATGGGGTGCGATTAAAAAGGTGGTGGTTATTGTACTAGTACATGTATCATGATGGCTTATATTCGTCATAATGATGTTCCTGTCTGTTTCTTCACACGAAACATTTTGTGTGGAGAAGTGCACGACTGTGAACAGCTTGCTAAAATCCTTCCAGTCAAGATCGATAAGTGAGTAAACAAAATAATTCACTCGAATACACAACAGACTGTTGAAACTACAAACATTATTAGTTAGGCTGCAGTTTGGCATAATGACATTTTTGTAATTGAAGGCTAGCCTGGCATTGTTTTTCAGTTTGTGTTTGTTGTTCGTTTTATTTTACGTTTTGATGGCACATACTGACTTTCTAGAGAGGAATTTTTTGAATTGTTAGCATAGCAAAACTCCAATGATTGCCTCTAATAAAGAGCGTTCATGTTTTCGTCGCGGTGTAGACAATAAAGAGCGTTCTCAATTATAAGCGTGCTTTATTTCGATTTGTCATGGGTGATTTTGTATGTGGTATTGTGACAATTAAATATAAAGAGCGTCCATGCTTCCGTCTCCCAAAAGCGGTAGACAATAAAGAGCGTTCTAAATTACGCACTGTGTTGTCATTTTGGAGGTACTAAATAATGGATCGCTAGCCCGCCCACAACTGAACACACTACATCTACTAGGCATCTTGGAATATGTGGCGATGACAGATACTCGGGATATTTATATCGAAAGTAAAACAACAAACAAACACAAAACAAAAGCGCCTAAATAGAGTTAACATTATTCAGCCCAGTGTTTATATAAATTTGGGCGCTTCTTATATAAGTATGACCAGAGAGATAATGTTCTTTCTATTCACTTTGTGGCATTTTAGAGTGCAAACAAGTTCGCGAATGACACTGATGAATAGTCGCTGAGTGATTACAAATCACCGAGTGAATACGCGAGACAATCAAAGCACTAATAATGCCATCTATTCACCAAAACAGACACGTGCCGGCATGTTATTAATGGCTACAAAAACAACAACCAGTCTAGGCGCTATTAATTACTGTATTCACAGAATTATTGTCTTCTATTCCAGATAAACGGCCAAAGCGTAACGTAATCTGTACACCACACGCGCACATACGACTCCGCATTTTAGTATCGGCTGACTTACGATTACGTCATCGTAGTCTGCATAATAAACTCCGGCTCCGAATCTGTGTTTTTAATTTGCTCCCCACAAGTACGTCACTCGTAGTTTAGTCACGGAAATCTCCGAATACCGGTGGTGGTATTATTTATTTATTTTACGGGTTATTTATTATGCGATCGGAATGGGACTTGGATCATTTTAATCACAACAGGGAGGGCTTTCCGATTGCGTTTTGTAGTTTCTAGACCGAATAAATCCTTTAAAGGGACATGAATAAACACTAGTGTTTATTTTCCAGACACACTTTATAAACACTATTTATTATTATGAAAAATAATCACGGGGGATGATTGTTAAAGTCTTGGATGGTAATTTGGCGCCTATAAAAATTACTAATTTTTTTGAAATTTTTGAAGTTTTTAAAAATTTTGAACTTTTTTAACTTTTTCAATATTGTTCATTTATGAACGATTTATTACCAAAATAAAACCAGATAACAATGCAAATTAAGTATATATGTGGATTTAAATTACAATTGATGCAACCATTTCATATTAGCGCGTGTTCATTTTTTTACAATATGTACTTCCGGTTTGACGTAACATGTTCGCGGAAGGACAGACAACAGACAAAGATCCGAACCGAAAACATTACTTGCGTCCAGCATGGACTGGCGCAAGTAATTATATAAAAATTATATAAAAATTATATGACGTCATAATTCACATGCATTTAGGTAAAAAGCACCCTTGGTGGTTGCTATAATAACCAAGTGAGTCACAATTTGCTACATTTTCGGATAACGCAGAGAATAATGTTATATATATAATGTTATAATGATATATGTAAAAAAATAACTTTTTACCAATTTGGTTGCCATTTTGGAAGCCATATTGAGCAATTTGGTCTATAAACACCGTAGTGTGACACATTTAAGATAGACCAATACAATAAACACCTTTCAATCCAAAGATAGTTACATATTACTAGAAAAAATGGTCCAAACCTGAAAAGTAAATTTTTCCCGATATTTATGTCAAGTTTTTGAGAGAAAAGTCCAATATTTTTGGTGATGTCAGTGGTGACAACAGTAACAATTAACCATGGTGCAGCAGACATGTTAGTATTCAATGTATAGAAGGCATAATAGCCAATTTTGTACATCAACCACAACTTGTAAGCGATTGCAGGACACCCATGGGCAATATTTACCATTTTCCATATTTTGGCGGCCATTTTGAGCCAAAGTAAGAATTTTGGTTCCAGTCAGTTAGAATATTCATAGGTAATGGTATGCCTCACTTAATTGCAACCTTCTGTTCATTTCTTGTTGAAATATGACTAGAATCCCAGTTGTGATTTTTTGTGAAATTTTATACCGTGTTCTGTAAAATCGAATTTTTGAGGGATCACAATAGGATAGGACCACAATAATTGCATATTGAATTGCTCCAATGATCAGTTAATATATAAAATACAAAATAAAGTCATATTACTCAACCAGTTCCAAACAGCATGAACTGATCTAGAAGATATTTGTGAAAAAATGTCATATTTTCAACTTCCGGCGACCATTTTGGTGGCCATCTTGGATGGTGAGTTTCAATTTTGGCCCCAAATAGTGTCATTATGTCTTAGCTTCATGAAAATATATACAATTTACTAGATTAGTCATGTGAATTTGCAAAAAATTCCAAGTAACTGATTTTACGTCTGGGAAAACATTGGGGGGTATACTTTTTGGGGCGCTATAAAAAAAATTGCTCAAGGCTGACAGATGGCCAGCCGATAAAATCTTGATGTCGGATACCTGAATTTACAAAATCCGCAGAGAAAAAAACGCATTCGTATATTCCGGGGGTTTGGCGACCGGACTGCTTGAAAGTTCAAGTGAAATTGAATATTTTGACATTTTTGTACCTGTCAACCTGCGGCAGCCCTCTTCTCCTTGTCTGCATAGACGATGACTGATATGTGGTATAAGCCTGCACTCCCGCCGTGCCACATCTCCACCAATGTGGCCTCGTTTTTGTTAGTCCAAGAAGTTTGTGAACTTTGCGCCATTTTAGAATTTTTTTCTTTTCGTGAAATTTACAACATGACCAGTGCGACAATGGTCATGTGACAGCTACGATCGCGCTCGTTGCCAAGGTCACGCCACGATTTTCCTGGTAAAAATCAAACAGTGCTTGATCGCTACGATTTGGCTACGATATTGTCGTGGGCATGCGCATTGGATGCTCCATCTGCGATTTTCCCCACTTACGATTTTAATCGCAGCGTGTGCGTACGTGGCACGAACTCTGCATGGAGCTTGCAAAATGCTAAGTACATGTAACTATTTTTGAACAACCCGCCCTAAGGCGCCCTTAATTCGGTATTTTCAAACCGGTACCTTAAATCCACTTCGCGGTTTGCGCTCCAAAATACACCTATTAAATAATATTCACTTGTGAAATGTTTCCTGTATCGAAATAGGTCGATAAATACATGTCACAAAAAGATGCATTGAAGTCATAACAAATACAACATTTACCACGATGTTTGTGTCCCAACCAAAAATATGCTATATACACGGAGCGTTCCAGAAATGTCCGATATGTCAGAAATAAAGAGCGTTCGTTTCATTTCTGAGCGAAATTTTTTAAACACCAAATAATGACAATGTTGAGAATGTTGCAGTACCAAATAATGATGGAAGGACCCGTGGGTGGTCACAAGAAGAAGAGGAGGAAATATCCAGATATTTCAAAAGATTTATACAAAAGAAAAACCCGCCCTACTCCAGAGGAATGTTATAAGGTGATTCCGAAGAGTAGGGAGATGGGTGGTGTATTGCAATATCGCAAAAAAGATGTGCTCAAAAAGAAGTTATTCAGGATTATTGATAGACTCAATAAATAGGCACACCCAATGGGTGATGACAACGGAGCCGTGCATGTATTGGTAACTTTAGCCAGAATGTCCTCTGACTCACTCCACACAATTGTTTTTGTGGGACTTTTACCCACACCTCACAAGGTGCAGAATTTCAACTCTTATTTATGGACAATAACGCACCTTTTTAGCAATAACGAACACATCATTTATAAAGTTGGATATATTCTGAATCCATTGATACGAAATTTAACTTGAAACTTATTAATTTCAGTCCTAACTGACAAGTTAAACACGAGCCTCGAGTGGTGTACATTTGTTCACCTTTTCCACACTAAGTTGAACTCTGCATTATGCCATTATTTTATTACTGCCGGAATCAGCCCACTGGGGGAAAACTGTTTCACCATAATCGATTATATCGCCCTTCCGGTTCCGTCTCTATCGAATTAAGTTCCGACTCTTTCGCGATTTCTAAAACATATTTTCAAAGTTTTGACCGCTGTTTATAGACTGAATGTCAAAACAGAATGTATTCTCCAATAACAATCGACAGATCATGTCTTTATACGTGTTTATTGGTGACAGTAATGCAAAATCGGCTGCATGTTGTGCACAGTTAGAGACTTAGTGCATTTGGGTGCATTTCCCATGCAAATTAAGCAGCACTTTGATGCTCAGATTATCGGCCTTGTCAACTTTAAATTGGACTGAAACTTGTCAAATTTTATGGTTGAACAATAGATAATTATAACACAATACCTCCCGACGGTTCCCCGCCGTACAAGTCCTTCAAATTAGTGCCTCAAAAAGCAACAAAAGGTTCCGATTCTATTGTGATGTTTATGTTCACGATCGGTTCTTTCGTTCCTGTTTACAGTACATTCATATTCGATCAGATTATCTGATTATACATCTATAGTTGCCCAATGACAATACATGGTCATATATGGTTTAAAATGTAGCCATAGTAAATCAATAGATGAGTTTTAGCGGTCCCAAACGATCATAGGTCAAATATTAAAGATGATCGACCGATAATCTTTAATATCCAACCTATGATGCTTTGGGACTACTGAAAACCTCATATTGGTGTTGCTGTGACTATAGTTTGAACCATATATGGTAATATGGAAACTAGAAACACAAATGAACTATCTGGTCGAATATAATATTGCATTAAATAGGGGGGCGAAAGAACCGATCGTGAACATAAAAATCACATTAGAATCGGAACATTGCGTTGCTTCTTATGATGGATTAATTTGAGGGTCTTTTACTGTGAGGAGCCATCGAGAGCTGTGCTGTAATCGTCTCCTGATGTTCGATCATACAAGAAGACACATTTCAGTCTAATTAAAAGGTAAAAAGGCCGATAAAAGGAGCATCAAAATGCTGCTTAATTTACAAAGGAAATGCACACAAACACATTACGCTTCAAAAAATAGCCGACTTCGCATTATTATCACCAATAATTACGCACAAAGACACAATCTAGCGATAGTTTTTGTAAAATACGTTCTGTTTTAACATTTAGTGTATAAATGGAGGTCAAAACTTTGAAAACATTTGTTTCAAGTCGCGAAAGAGACGGGACTTAATTCGATAGAGACGGAACCCGATAGGCGATAGAATCGATTCTTGTGAAACAGTTTCCCCCCAGTGCAGCCGGAATTATTGAAAACACACATTTTTAGCTTGCTGTGTCTGGTAATTAGAATACTTTTCCATATCAAATCTGTAGAGTGTAACCGGTAGTTATCCATCTTTACAATGGGTCAGATAGTTTTAGCATTATCTCAAAGTTGACAGATAACTCATCGTACTATTCGATGTGCTGCCGATGTCGTGGATTTTTGAAAACTGCAAGAAAAGGCCTACTCAGTGTACTCACTTAAGCACCAGTTAATTAAAGGGGCATGAGTCAGAGGAAATGCAGGCTATAGTAACTTCATATAGTGATTCAGACATGATAGTGACAGGCAGCTTTTTGGTCGATTTTTATAAAAAAAAACGGCCTATGGTTTGACGATGGTCGGTGGGCCGTCTGACCGTATACAGATCTCCGATAGCACGATAACTCAATGAAATGGTGACCGATTTCATTCATATTTGGTATGCGAGTCTCTTGGAACAATATCTCGGACGAGTTCGAAAAACAGGTTTGTCATAATTTTTTGCCGGAGTTATCGGTCTTAGTTTGTCTATTGTTAGAATTGTTATCACCGATAGCACGATAACTCAAGGAAATGGTAACCGATTTCATTCATATTTGGTATATGAGTCTCTTGGAACAATATCTCGGATGGGTTCGAACAATAGGTTTGTCCGAATTTTTTTCCCGGAATTATGGGTCTTACTTTGTCTATATTTAGAATTTTTATCACCGATAGCGCGATAACTCAATGAAATGGTGACCGATTTCATTCATATTTGGTATGCGAGTCTCTCGGAACAATATCTCGGACGAGTTCGAAAAACAGGTTTGTCATACTTTTTTTGCCGGAACTATCGGTCTTAGTTTGTCTATTGTTAGAATGTTTATCACTAATAGCGCGATAACTCAAGGAAATGGTAACCAATTTCATTCATATTTGGTATATGAGTCTCTTGGAACAATATCTCGGATGAGTTCGAACAATAGGTTTGTCCGAATTTTTTTCCCGGAGTTATGGGTCTTAGTTTGTCTATATTTACAATATTTATCACGATAGCGCGATAACTCAAGGAAATTGTAACCGTTTTCATTCATATTTGGTATATGAGTCTCTTGGAACAATATCTCGGACGAGTTCGAAAAAACAGATTTATCCGAAATTTGTTCCCGGAGTTATGGGTCTTTGTTTGTCGCGCGATAACTCAAGGAAATGGTAACCGATTTCATTCATACAGTGTATTTGGTATATGAGTCTCTTGCAACAATATCTCGGACGAGTTCGAAAAACAGGTTTGTCAGAATTCTTTTTCCCGGAGTTATGGGTCTTAGTTTGTCTATTTTTAGAATTTTTATCACTGATAGCACGATAACTCAAGGAAATGGTAACCGATTTCATTCATATTTGGTATATGAGCCACTATTTCATGCAAACAAAACTCGATTCAAGCCATCTTCGACGAGCGTCTACCTCTTGTTCTATTTTGCAAGGTGTTTTTTTTTTACATCGCCACCTTTTGACCATAAATTTTTAGCCCCCCGCCCAACGTCTTGTGAAAAAAAACAATGCCCCACCCCTGGCGAGCCATATATTTTTTGTATTTCTTTATACATTTTTCACATTGATTGATTTTTAACATATAATTTTTGTTTATATTTTCAGCAGTAGTGCCAAATGTGATTTTAATTTTTTCTGTTAAGGCCATTAAAAATTGAAGTCTGGGTTCACGGGCCCCGCCCACATCACTAAAAGTCCGCCGCATCAAAACTATTTATCGCAATCTCAAATTTGTTTTTGTTTTCCCTCCATGCGCTAGTGATAGGGACTTATGTTTGCATCACCGGTCACATTTTTAAGAGAACCGCCACCGGGGACCGGTCATATTTCTAACAGCACTGGTTATATTTACTTTCGTTGACAAAGCACATGGTCGAGATTATCGTTTGTTTATTTTTCCGCAATTTTGGACTAATTAAAATGGGAAAATGAGTTTGTTTTCTGTGTGCATTACGTCAAGGATCACAGTTTTCCTGCAGTGGGGTGTATATGGACGATTAACTGAAGGAACATCTGTTAGTGAACATTATGAGACAATAAAATGCAATAAATCTGATCACTGCTGATGATTTTGGCGAAATCCCGAAAATTCCAAACGATTTGAAAGAAATGTTTTTATAGCAATTGTGGGATACCAGTTATCTTTTTGTTAATTAAAAAATAAAAATGAAGTTATTCACAAATACTTTCTTCTTCTTGAAGTTATTGCCAATGAATTTAACCAATTTATCAGAACTGTCACTTTGACACCAAATGCACAGACATGTACCCACATCAGCAGCGATCAGTACAAACGTATAATGGTACAAACCGGTATATAGGATTCTTGTGGAACACTAGAAAAATAACTTCAGTGTCACTGAAAATTGCTCCCGATGGTGGATATTCATGGGCATTGCAGTAAATAAATACATGCAGAGCAATTTATGGCACTGCTACATTTGAATCAGCTTTCTCATAATTCCTAATTCAATGTCAGAAGTTTTTTGTAATTTGAGTGGTGTGTGTTTCTCTACATGTGTGGTTCATTGTACACTTCTGATATTTGGTGGGAGACATTGAGCAGTTCTGACTTTTATAAATCATATCCCTCACCCTATCATGAATAGAACCAGACAAAACTCATGCTATGCCTTTCCTCAATAGCCATTTAGAGCCATGCTTTGAGAATTGGGGCAACAGAGGAGTCAGAATAATCCCAAGTATATTACCTGGAATCATGAAAAAAGATTATTAAATTTTGAGGTATAATAGTAGCCTGTCATTTGTAAAAACAAAATGGGTTTCGTAAATTTTTTTGGGGATTTTTGGCAACATATATTTTTTAAAACTCATATACTGGAGGCATTGGAAACCAATATTG
Organism: Siphonodentalium dalli; assembly: GCA_032622095.1. Classification (NCBI taxonomy): domain Eukaryota; kingdom Metazoa; phylum Mollusca; class Scaphopoda; order Gadilida; family Siphonodentaliidae; genus Siphonodentalium; species Siphonodentalium dalli. The sequence goes on from CP136068.1 coordinate 11,536,619, forward strand.
ACAAGCTTCTTGTCGCTCAGTTGCCTCACAAATCGTGTTACCATAGCAACGGTATGTGATTTATGAGAATTCAGAAAAATGACCATATTTGAAGTATATTAGTGATATCGGTGGACTTATTGGTGATATAGTTATATAATAATATGTATATGTATGTATTCTCCATGAAGGACCACAAGTGCTTATCTGAATGGTCAAGGTCACTGCAAGGTCAGGTCATTGTCAAAAATTGCTGTTTTATCACTTTACTTCCTATTATTTGTGTTTATGATGAACCTATCTCAATTTGTTGCGTCATATTGGTCTTGTGTTAGATGCTGGAGATCATCACCTTTATTTTGAGCTATATGTCATATCCGTTGGGTGATTATTACTAGTGTGATCGATTTTATAAAACATGTGACCGGGGCAATATGCCAACCCCTACAATGAGACATTGTTACTAATAAACAATGGCCACACCATTTGTGTGACAGTTGAGGACAAAATTGTTTAAGATCCTTTAAGGTTCTTAACAAAGTCACCTGATCTTTCACCAAGTTTTGGCGGGATGCAATCCAATCGTATATGTAGGCACTCAGACGTAGACCTTGTGGTCTTAAGTGGGCAACCACGCATGAAACCACTTTGGTGTACACCCTGGGTGCGCTCGTTGTCCCGAAACAAAGAGCTCGCCATTGATAACATTGATTTCCCACGCAAAATCGAAAAAAAATTTGGTGTTGTTCCCATACTTTCAGATGGAAATAAGCATGACGAATATCTATCGTAATCCCCCAATCTCCTGGACGAATCATGTCCATCGTCTTTCTCAATGTTGCCATTTGAAAATGTTTGGGTTGGATGTACTGGTTGAGAGGTCGCAGGTTTATGACAGGTCTCATCTCGCTGTTTTTTCTTTCTTTGATATAAGAAATAGCGTACGATAAAAACCTTCGTGTTTTTGCAGATCCGGCACTTTTACGATTGCTTCTAGCTTTAAAAGCTTTTCTATTTATGAATTTAGCAATTCCGATTTGACTGTTGGTAATCTTGTTACCTTGATGCCCTGAAATTTCGGCATCGTCTGAAATTCTAATCGGTAACCGCTTTGTATTGTACTCAAGATCCATTGATCTTTCGTTATTTTGTCCCACTCTTTGTGGAATTTTGAAAAGTGACCTCCCACCGGTACATCCGGACAAGCATTTATTATAAATTTTATAATAGCTGTACTCACCGAGTCATCTCTTCCCTCCTCTGGTATTCTTACCCCGGGAATATCCTCTGTTTGGGTATCCTCCTCTGTTTGGGATCCGAAAAGAATCCAAAGGTAATTTGTACTGCATCGACTTCTCAGCCGGTTGCTTCTTGTTGAAGGCAGCATTACTCGCCGGTGCTCTAGCATTATTCACAACAGAGGCCTCTTGGCCAGAGAATATCTTCTTCGCTGAAATGTTTCTGTCAGTCGAAGAATTGCGTTTGAAAGTTGTTTTACCTGGAACCAAATCGTCCAGGGTTTTATTCCTTTCTTTTTGAGTTTTCAGCACACTTTCGAGTTCACTACCGAACACACCTGTACCCGACAAAGGGAGGTTTGATAGATCATTGCTATCATTCATCTTCCATAATGAAGAATCTTCCAACGCACATTTACGTCGTATAATATGGTGAAATGCACCACACCGTCCCATTTGGTCTAAGCACTTTGTCGAAATCGCAAAGATGTCCTTGACTTTCTGTGAAATTAGTTCCACTTCTGGGTTTGGAGATTCCCCAATCAATGAGGCTAAGGATTGCGGTTGGTACATTATTGTACTAATGCCCATATGTGCAGCTGCTTGGCCTTTAAAGGCTACATTTTCAAGTGCCTTGCATGGTTGTGTGTTCAGTCCACATTTTGATGTTGACTTCAGAGTTACAGGTTTTCCTGTTTTCTTCAAACACATGAAGACAACGTCGTCAATATGAGGTACTTGTAAGAACATTTCTGACTCAGCAAACAGTGGGAATTCCTCTGGCATTGGTTCATTGAAAGCTTTCAACTTGCCAGGATTTTGACATCGCCAGGAATTATTTAAGACGGATTTCTGCACCTTATCCAAATCCATGCCATTTACTGACATATTATCTTTTGATGCTAAGGCATCTTCGCCAAATAAGGCCTCCAAATCAGTGTCTTTGGTCATAGGTTCTGGGCCGTCCGGCCTTTCTGAATCTGTGAAAAAGTCATCATCAGGTCCTGCTCTAATGCTTATGGCATCATCGTCTGAGTCTAATTCATTCTCTGCAATGCGTGCATTTATGTGATCCTGTGACTGTGTTTTCTCTGCACTGCGTGCATTTATCTGACCACTAGGTGTTTTATCAGCACTGCGTGCTACCCTAGGATTTGTTCTTGCTTTTTGATCAGCTTTGGATTTCAATTGTAATTCAAGAATCAAATTGATCTTCGACCCCAGTTCGCCTTGAATTTTCTGTATTTCTCATTGTAATTCTTCTTTCAGAAGTTGATACTTCGTCTTCCGTTTGCGTTTATAAGCAACCTTCGGTTGCGGGTTGGAAACATCAGTTTCCTTCCGTTCGCTAGACGAAGAATCTGTCTCAGACATTTTGTCTGTAATAAATACGTCCAGCTTTTAAGGACGTCGAGAATAGAATGAATGCAAATGGGAGATATTTGCGCGGCGTGTTCGACTTCCGGTTTACAAAACACGGAATACGAAAAACTAAACGAACCGCGGCGTAAATCCGGTAGCCGGAATAGTTAATCTATAAGGACCATATCAGGTAATTACCTAATTTATGATATACAATTTACGAAATCCATTTTTTTTTACAAATGACAGGCTACTAATACCTCAAAATTGAATAATCTTTTTTCATGATTCCAGCTAATACAACTTGTCTCTGTGTAATCACATGTATAGCTCAATACTTGGGAATATTCTGACACCTCTGTTGCCCCAATTCCCAAAGCATGGCTCTAAATGGCTATTGAGGAAAGGCATAGCATAGCATGAGTTTTGCCTGGTTCTATTCATGATAGGGTGAGGGATATGCCCAGATATCACACGTACGTTGGGTCAAAGTTGGAATAATCACGTTGGCCCAACGTCGGCTTTTGTGGTTGGAACGACGATGGTCCGACGTCGGCTTGCGTTGGAATAATTACGTTGGCCCAACGTCGGCTTTTGTGATTGGTACGACGATGGCCCAATGTCGACTTGCGTTTGAATAATTACGTTGGCGCAACGTCGGCTTTTGTGGTTGGTACGATGGCGCAACGTTGACATGCGTCAGATTTTGCGCGTTTCAATCATGGCTACGTTGGCCCGACGTTGGACAACCAACGTTGGGGCAACGTTGGTTTTACCGCTGGTTTAACGTTGGCCCGACGTTGAAAACGTAACGCACTAGGCGATATGTGAGGTTAGTAGGTGCGTTAGATGTCGACGTTGGACCAACGATGGCCCAACGTTGGTCATAGTGTGGAGAAATCGGTCGAATACGTCGTAGCGTCATTTTAACGTCATTCTTAACTGGTCGCGTGTTTCTTTTTCAAATAACGCTTTGGTTTATTGTCTGAACTTGCATTTGTGTTCTGAGTGAGCTTCTCGGTTTAATGGATTATTATTTGGATAATGCACCACGGAACACCATCACCAGCTATAGGGACCCGAAGAAGTACCGGTAAGTACTTTAGTTGAGAATATCATGCCGAATAACTTGGAATTTCAACGATAAGCGTGCGTCGTCGGATTCCTTTCCTCCTCAACCAACTTAAAGTTTGAATTTGAAGTTTAACCCTTCAATTCTCAGAAACTAAAACAAATAAATTTTTGTAAGTTTCGTGTGATGGCATCCGACTGTATGAGGACGAAAATGTCATTCTAATTACTATCTAATTTTCACTATCCATGTGTGATAATGCATGGATTTAGGGACATGGCGGCAGGAGTGTTGCACGGGTCTCTCACACCCCCACCCCACCACAACTTTGGTCAAAATTGTCAACAGTTGGATATTTCATACTTGACACAACATTAATTGGAACTTGCGCACGGTCACACCAACAATGTTGTAGGTTGAGATTGTTCTCGTAGTTTGATTTTCCAACAATTATTAATTGTTTTTGGAACGTCATTTGCACATTGTCCTACTTTTGGTAAAAAAAAATTGACTGAAATGGCATCAGTTGGAAATTTACGACCTTAGGGTAGTGGGGGAGTCCCAGGTTGGAAATTTCCAACAATTGGAATTCTTGAGGCCAGTCTAGATGTTAGGAGTTTGCTATTTTCAGGTTCGGATCTCAAAATGTTCTCAGTGTATTCCGTTCCTCTTCTGGCTGTGGCAACAATACTACTGATCCATTTAGAATAATGCTAACATCCAGGCTGTGAGGGGCCAGTAACTTTTGGGGAACTCAAACCCCAAAGGGGGGTGCAGTTGAAAATTCCAAGGTGGATGCACCCCTCACCAACGCTGACACCCATCTAGCCACGTCCCTGTCATGGATTTCTATGGATAATTAAGTTCAGCGTACGACAGTGGATACCGTTCCACTTTCAGTTGTATACCCTAATAGGCTATTATGATTATATTTGTTGGGGGGTGTACGTGTACTACCAGAATAGGAATTTACGATTGCACCACCCCCTTTCGTTGAATAAAATTCTCAAGCTGCAAACCAGAGTTCAGTCCCATCGCTACGGTGTCTGACGCCCTGTTATGTAGGAGATTGATTTATGCATGGAGTTCGAACAACCTCCCCTTAATTCGGTATTTTCCAACCGGTACCTTAAATCCACTTGTCAGTTTGCGCTCCAAAATACACCTAATAATATTCTCTTGTGGATTTTTCCCCGTATCGAAATAGGTCGATAAATAAATGTCACAGAAAGATGCATAACAAATACAAGTTTGAACACGATGTTTGGGTCCCAACCAAAAATCAGCTATTTACACGGAGCGTTCCGTGTTAGTCTATATATTCCTGATATGTTATGAATAAAGAGCGTTCGTTTCACTTCTGTGCGAAAAATTTAAACAGCTGGAAAATGACAATGGAAAGTACTTACCAGAGCATATGACGCCAATGTATCAATATTTTGTCAACCATGCCATTCTTGTGTGATTACCATGCAGTGCATACTTAATCGGGGGCAGTAGTATGTGTACTAAGAATATTGGCATTCCCCTTTTCTATAGTAACCTATGGGGGCCACCTCTAATCAATCCACTTTTACAATTACTAAGGATATATGGTTCACAGCCTGGATATCTAATCTATTAATTAAGATTACAATCAGTAATGTTATTTGATATACCCACACTAATTTATTGAACGCGTTATCAGCTGTATATTAAACCTTTGTATCAATGTTGGGGTATATGAAATCAATATGGATATACATGGTATGTGATACACACAAATGTGATTAATCTAATGTATGTGTGTCGGTAAATTTGATATTTGCTTTCAGATATTATGTTATTACTGAAAGTAATATTCAGATTCATGGGTAAATATGAGATTTGTTTTCACAGGTTATGTGATTTCTCAAAGTGCTGTCAAATACATACAAGATATATATACCTTTATTCGTGTATCTGGATATTACTTTGTAAAATCACATACCCTCTGAGAACAAATCCCTAATTGTTTTCCAAATATATTTGCTGAAAAAGTTTGAGTTTGTTTGTTGATTGCTTTAATTTTTTATAGTTTAAACCCTTAGACTATATCACGTTATTATTTTAACAAGTGGGGCAACGAATATACAGATTTGTCTACACTTGTTAAAAAAACAACCACTTATTTGTGCGTGTCGACAGGTACGTGAACTTGGTTATGCATATATCGTAAACACTCAGAAAACTTACAAAGTCGTCATTCAGAGTTGGTTTGTTCTATTATAGACTTTGTCAGTATTATGGACACAGCTGCAAATCATGCACCACAATAAGCACAAATTCACCCACAATACCAGACATGAAATTCTATAATCATGTACCAGACCAGAATTAAGAAATAAAGTTAAACTTAACCCTACCCCAAGATAATTTTCTTAATGCTTTCAATTTTATGCTTTATGCTACTCAACTTGAAAGGTCATTCAGACTAGTTGATATAATTCATACCATATATTACTGCCAACGGTTTATGCAATCTCATCTTCACTGTCAATTTTATAAAATGCGATGGTATCAGTCAATAGCATTCCTGTGCAACATCTTCAGGACAGAATGGCTCAAACAGCTCAGGTTGCCTATCGGCCGTCTATCCATGAAATGCTACATCGGGAGTGGTTGATTTGGCAACGGTTGTAAGTCTCCACTGTTTTGATATCATGTTGACTCATTTTGACTGTAGTAGTAAAGATTCCTCACATATCAGAAATAGCAAGTACCTTCTGTTGATTTTCAAACTTCTGCTGGAACATTATCCACCTAGCTTGATTAATTTTTATCGAACATTGGTCATATAAGGCACATGCCAACTCCTTGTGTCACTTTCCAAAACCCAATTCCTGAATAAGCCATGACTTCCATATATTTTAATTGTATTTCCAGCAATTTCCAGAAGAGTTTTTTTCCTTTTTGGAAGGTAACCATTACCAGTGAAGGAATGGAACCCAACAAGTGCATTGCTCTGTATATTTGACATATCGATATCACTGAATTGCATGATTGAATCACCTGCCCATTAGCATCTAATTTGATCAACTATTGTCATGGGTTTAACGTTTCCTCCATTGTGCATAAACGCCATCAAGATGGCGAACTCTCTGACATGACCTCTCTATCGATTAATATGTCCTTGATTTATTGTGGAAAGCGATAGCCACCCAGGTTACACAAGTACAAACAACCCACTAACATACAGTCACTCCATATATACACATAAACGCCACACAAATGACAAGTTAGTCACTCACTCTATGTACATACACCTCACCCATGACCAAATAGTCATGCCCTATACACCATTAGACCACTTTCATGATCATAAACGGTTGGTTAATACGGTCACTCCTCGTATACCTATTCGCCACACATATGACCAAATAGCTATTCAAGATATACATAAATACCCCATCCATGAACATGGAGTCACTCCATGTATAGATATGAATCTCGTCAATGGCCATATAGCCACTCGTTTTATACACGTACCCCTCACCCATGACCATATACATGTATAGCCACACTTGTGTATACCTGTACACACAATACACGCCATAGTCATGAGTCACCATATAGCCACTCGTTATATACATGTACATATACACATGACCATCCACACGCTCGGCAATGACCATCCAGCATACTACAAGTACACATGCACATAATGACTGCTGTCATTCCATGCACACATATACGCATTACACATATGCACATCTATTTATCCATTCACCCGACCCATGACCACACATACAACACATGTATACATATACACCCACCTGTGATGACACAGCCACACAAGTTACACCTGTACAACCCACCCATGACCATACAGTCACTCCATATATACACAAACGCGCATATGACCATTTAGCTACACTCGTTATGTACATACATTAATGCTCTAAATAATCGGCTCCTTAGCCACAACAAAATTATGGTTAATTTTTCAGGATTTAGTCGGAAATATGGCTTGTTGCCATTCATCGGAGGAGAGTTTTCCGATGAATGATAACAAGCGATATTTCCGACTAAATCCTGAAAAGTTACCCATAAATCTGCTATGGTTAATGAGTCAATTACTTAGGCCTTTACTCTAAACCATAGCAATGCCCATACAGCCACATTAGGTACACATAACCATATAACCATAGTCACTCCATGTATACCTATTCACCTCACACATGACCATACACTACTTGTATACCCATACATCTCATCATGACCACCCCATTCAAGAACATATAGTTAAACATCATTACATGTATACCTATTCACATCATTCATGATCATACAATAACTCCCTTTATACATACTCGCATCATCTATGACCATACGGTAACTCTCTGGTTGCCATCTTGACCTGCACTCTGTATCAAGTTGATCAATTTTGATCCTAATAGGCCAGAAGAGCCACAGATTATGATTCATTTCAGTTCTGCCCATTTATTAAAAACAAATATATCCAGTATCCCAAAAGAGTTTCTTGGCAAAATTCCATAAGGCAACATTAAAATTAATATTTTATGCCCCATAAGGAAATGGGACAACCAGAATAGGACATTTAGTTGTCAGTTGATTAGCTAACATGTATAATAACCGAGTGAGTCACAATTTGTTACATTTTCGGAACAGCGGAGAATAATGTTTGTGATATATGTAAAACAAATGGTTGCCATTTAGGAAGCCATTTTGAGTAATTTAGTTTATAAACACATTAGTGTGACACATTAAGGTAGATCAAAACAATAAACACCTTTCATACCAAAGATAGTTACATTTTACTTGATCCCCCCCCCGATATTTGTGTCCAGTTTGTGGTAATGTCAGTGATGACAAATTAAGTAAAAATTAACCAAGGTGCATCAGACATGTTAGTGTTCAATGTATAGAAGGCACAATGGCAAATTTTATACATCAACCACAACTTGTAAGCGATTGTGGGGGCACTGTGGGCAATATCTACCATTTTCAATATTTTGGCAGCCAAATATGCAGAAGAATGGAATTATTTGGTTCCATTTCTTCACATGTAATAATTACCTTTCATCGTTTTTCCGAAAAGGAAAAAAAACTCTTCTGGAAGTTGCTGGAAAGATGATCACAATATATGGAAGTCGTGGTTTATTTAGGAACGAATTGGGTTTTGAACAGTAACACGCTTAATACACTCGAGAAGTTAACATGTGCCTTATACATATATGGTCAACATTCGAGAAAAGTGAATTAAGCTAGGTGGACAATGTTCCAGTAGAAGTTTGAAAATCAGCAGAAGGTAGTTGATCTTTCTGCACTTCCACAATGAAAGGAATCTTTAATTTTACACTCAAAACGAGCCCACATGATACCAAAACAGTGGAAACTTGCAACTTTTGCCAAATCAACCACTCCCGATGTAGCACTTCGTGGATGGACGGCCTATAGGCAACATGAGTTGTTTGAACCAATCTTCCCTGAAGTTGCATAGAAAATCTATTGACTGATACCATCACATTTGATAAAATTGACAGTGACAGTGAAGATGAGATTGCATAATCCGTGGGCAGTACTATTGCAACATATGGTATGAATTAGGTACACTAGTTTGAATGACCTTTCGAGTTGAGTAGCATATAGCATAACATTGAAAGCATTAAGAACACTAGCTTGGGGTAGTTCTGGTCTGGAACACCGTACATGATTATAGAATTGTATGTCTGGTATTGGGGATGAATTTATGCTTATTGTAGGTGGTGCATGTTTTACAGCTGTGTCCATAAAACTGACAAAGTCATGGGAATTTTTCAGAAAGTTTTCACTTAAAATTTAATAATGAAAATTTTAGCTAATTTGTCAAAAAAAATCAAATATCTAAACAAAATAGACTCTCCCATAACATAATCCATCTCAGATACATTATAATTCCATGATATATGATTATACTCTGAATTGGTTAACAAAACGGAACCAAAATGGACTATTCTGACTATTTTCATATATAAAATCAGTTTTAGGGAAGGGTTAATTTTTAGAAAATATCTCGACTTGATGTTGTGAAGTTGATATAAATGAATCAGGTATATAATGCTGAAATTTTTTATGTACCACTGAGAGCTTTATACCAAAAAATGAAAATTTATAGAAAATATTCTGGAAAACTTTTGAAAAAGCACTGCAAGTTATGCATTTTTTGCCATTTTCCTGAATGTTTTACACAAATTGTTGGGGGATATCATTTATTGCACATCATTGATGTTAAGCAACCAAGATAGAATAAATATATGATATTCAAGTATATTTTATTCGACATTTGTCTTGTTTTATTGGTTTTCCTGATTATACTGAAATTTGCAGGTCAAAAACACTAAAAAGGTCAAAACAATATATTTTCCAACTGATCCGCCCTGGATACCTCAATGTTTTGGAACCGCCATGGGGCAAGGATAATTGGAGATAGCGTCAAAATTTCTACCCTTTCGTGTGATACTACCCTCATCTGGGGGCCGGTCTAATATACCTTTATTCGTGTATATGAACAGTACTTTTCTATATACTTCTATAAAAATGTGTGTACCTATAGTCGTATATCTAAATGCCATATGTCTAGATACTTACTTAAAATGTTAAAAAATTTCATAATACTTATTATATACAACAATGTGTGCATACACTAAAATAATTAGTCATAATTTGTACGGATCACAAATAGTTATACTTCATCAAACAATCTTCAATTTTATGATGCCGACTATGACAATGGAATTATAAAAACTACAACATAATTTAACTTTTTTTTATTTCAAACTCGAACAGATCTTAAAATACAATACACAATGTTTTTGAACATATATATATATATACTAGCAGGGTTACCCGGCGTTGCCCAGGTTAATGCGATGTGAAGCCCTCTGTATGCTGTGGATATTTGTTGGGAATAGAGAATGCTCTTGCTTAAAGGCACACGATGCCTTAGTTGTCGAAACACCTTAAACAGAAAAAACATTAAAACGCATACTTTTTCGTTCATATATACCATGACCATCGCGTAAACAGCAAGTTATCATAAAGACCTACTATATTTTACCTAAGCAAGAGCCTGATTGTGTTACAGAAGACAGCACAATGCTACTGGCTAATCACACAAATGGCATAAACGCTCTTTATTACTTCCAGTAACTTTTGATGCTTTTGTTTACATAACAATGGTCAAACATATGATAATAACATACTGTTTATGCGATATTTCTTATTTGTATACGGACAAAGTATGTCTACATTTTGATGTTCTTTCTGTTTGTGGCGGTTTTTGACGGGTGGAAATATTTTCACAGGATACCCACCGCCAAGGCCAACCGTACCTTTAAAGTGTTGTACGTTTTCTCATAAATTGTATATTCAAATAGCATCCCAAAACATGATTATTACAGTCATGGAATATAAGTAGTGGCTCACCTTGCCAATTGTCATTCTGAGAAGAATAGGGGCCTCGTTAGAGCCACATCTAAAAATAGAATCTTTGGGTCTAAACATGGTTGTACTAAAATATTCCCAAAACTTCCAAAATATCAAAACCCAAAAAAAATTTCAAAAATTCCAAAATTAATTTTTTCCAAAAAATTTCAAAACCCTAAAATTAATTTTTTCCACAAAAAAATTCAAAACCCCCAAATTTCAAAAAAAGAAAAAATTTCAAAACCCTCAAAATTATTTCTCTAAAAAAAAGTTTAAATAAAAAATTTATAACGAGTTTTTCGGTTTCTCATAATCTCGATATTAAAAAATATCGAATGTTAAATTATTTGCGCGTAATATCTTTCGTTATTTTTTTGTTCAACCAATGTTTCAATGTATTTATTAATCGATGTTTAGAAATATCTTTATACCAATTATATGTGTATGGACAGTCGCTGTAATGTTGGACATTGTGACCAACGGTATGAATGCATACATTCCAGTGTTTAACGGACGCAGTTCATATAATTGTCATACCTGAAAATAGACACCATTACTTTTACATAAATAATAAAGAGCGTTTATTCTTTACTTATCTCTATATGAAGTTATTGAGTATATGACAGGCGTGTATTTTCGTGAATTATTGGAAGTATTGAAATGTACTATGTTGAATCACTAACGGTCGAAAATGGTAAGGCGAAATTACAACCCCCCAGAATGAACTGTCATATTGAATGAATGATGATTTAATCTCAGCCATTTTTACATGGAACATGAGCGATGTACACGCAATCACACACGCCACATTGGTGTTAACAATGTGTCTTTCACACCTTTGCTTTACCAAATGAATTCTATTATTTCCCCGGTCACAGCTATATGGTATTCAGAAAACATATCGATTTAATGTCAGAACAAACGGGTTAGTATCAATTAAGGTTGATAAACTGTGTCATTCACACGATAATTAGTTAGCCAAAACATGCATACGTCCAGGACACTCAATTATAGAAATTGCTTTGATGACATTGTTATAACAACATTACGTAATAACCACTTATCGCCCCACATTCATACTTACGCTTTGGACATTTTATCAGTTTATCACGTGATCACTAAATGTGGCAATCGGGTATCCACCGATGCCTGCAATATATTATTTATAATAATTGGACTCATTGATCTCACGTGAATAATACTCTTAGTTGTTCCAATAAAATAGTTATCAAATTCGATCACCAATAGATTTGACTGTGGAATGTAATGACCTTTTAACTTATTTATCGATCTAAAGGGACACTCATTATGAATGAATGTTAACAATACAAGCGCACGAATGAAGAGCGTTGAACATATACGAAATTACTACACGAATGAATTGAACCTTGAAATTTATATTTCACATCTTACCAACAACAGTTACAGACATAATCATAGTATTATACTGTCTTGCATGTACACACGCTATGACATCATTAAAGGCGGACAATCCACTCACGGTGTGACAACAGATACGGACATAGGCATAGTGTTATACAGTCTTCTATGTACCCACGCTATGACACCATTAACGTACATTGGATGTTAGGTCTATGACTCTTGAGTATGCACCGATCAATGAGCAAATGAGCAATAAAAATGAGCAAATGAGCAAAAAAATGAGCAAATGAGCAAGAAAATGAGCAAATGAGCAATAAAAATGAGCAAATGAGCCAAAAAATGAGCAAATGAGCAAAAAAATGAGCAAATGAGCAAGAAAATGAGCAAATGAGCAAGAAAATGAGCAAATGAGCAATAAAAATGAGCAAATGAGCAAATAAATGAGCAAAAAAAATGAGCAAATGAGCAAGAAAATGAGCAATAAAAATGAGCAAATGAGCAAAAAAAAATGAGCAAATGAGCAAGAAAATGAGCAAATGAGCAATAAAAATGAGCAAATGAGCAAAAAAATGAGCAAATGAGCAAGAAAATGAGCAAATGAGCAAGAAAATGAGCAAATGAGCAATAAAAATGAGCAAATGAGCAAATAAATGAGCAAATGAGCAAAAAAATGAGCAAATGAGCAAGAAAATGAGCAAATGAGCAATAAAAATGAGCAAATGAGCAAAAAAAATGAGCAAATGAGCAAGAAAATGAACAAATGAGCAATAAAAATGAGCAAATGAGCAAAAAAATGAGCAAATGAGCAAGAAAATGAACAAATGAGCAAGAAAATGAGCAAATGAGCAATAAAAATGAGCAAATGAGCAAATAAATGAGCAAATGAGCAAAAAAAAATGAGCAATAAAATGAGCAAATGAGCAATAAAAATGAGCAAATGAGCAAAAAAATGGGCATACCTGTATGTAGGCCTATCATTGGATGAATAGTCTGCCGGAGAAGTACTGTGTAGACAGGTCTTGACGGTAAGAGAGTCAGACGAGAAGTGAAGGCTTGGCTATTAAAACATAGTAATGCGATAGCGAACATCAAACGAGTCTGCGCACACATATCTGTCAAAAGGATACAATAGCAGTCATTGGTCAATTTATCCCCGGTGTCAGCTCAGTACCCAATCGGGACGAAGCCGAAGGTCAACTCATTTTTTTTTTTTTGCTCATTATAGTACGTCACTTGGACATTTTATCAGTTTATCACGTGATCACTAAATGTGGCAATCGGGTATCCACCGATGCCTGCAATTTATTATTTATAATAATTGGACTCATTGATCTCACGTAAATAATACTCTTAGTTGTTCCAATAAAATAGTTATCAAATTCGATCACCAATAGATTTGACTGTGGAATATAATGACCTTTAACTTATTTATCGATCTATGTTAGAACATGGTCTTAACAAAAAACTTGACCATAACAAAAATTACCTTACATTTATGCATGAATCTAATTAGACCATACGTAAATATTGTCAGCTTATCGTCTGATGAGCAAATCCGATGTTTATCAAAAATAGTACAACTTCCAGTTGGTAATTACTCTTACGAATGAAGAGCGTTGAACATATACGAAATTACTACACGAATGAACTGATATTTATATTTTCACATCTTACCAACAACAGATACAGACATAGTCATAGTGTTATACTATCTTACATGTACCCATGCTATGACATCATTCGAATGGGCAATACACTCAAGGAGTTAAAGTGACACGAAACAAGGGACGTGATGTAATATTGGTGTATGAATCTTAAAGGAACACAAGACACTCTAAAGGGACACTCATTATGAAGGAATGTTAACAATACAAGCGCACGAATGAAGAGCGTTGAATATATACGAAATTACTACACGAATGAATTGAACCTTGAAATTTATATTTCACATCTTACCAACAACAGCTACAGGCATTATCATAGGGTTATACTGTCTTGCATATACACACGCTATGACATCATTAAAGGCGGACAATCCACTCACGGTGTGACAACAGATACAGACATAGGCATAGTGTTATACAGTCTTCTATGTACCAATGCTATGACATAATTAAAGGGGGATAATACACGCACGGTGTGGAATGTTAAAGTGACACGCGGGTAAGGGACGTGATGTAATATTGGTGAAACCCCCTCCCCCACTTATAGATATATAACGAAGACGAGAATAACATGTTGATGAAGTTTATTGAAATTTAATCATTGTCTGAATCTTCGCCCGTTAGATTTACTTCTAAGAGTTTCTTGAATTTTCTCATCGCTTCATCCGCAGCCCATTCATTATTATATCCGTGTTTGGTCAGTTTGACCATTTTCTTCATGATAGCGTTATGTATGCGGGATGTTTTCAATCGATGCTGGTATTCTAGAAGTTTATTGAAATTTAATCATTGTCTGAATCTTCGCCCGTTAGATTTACTGCTAAGAGTTTCTTGAATTTTCTCATCGCTTCATCCGCAGCCCATTCATTATTATATCCGTGTTTGGTCAGTTTGACCATTTTCTTCATGATAGCGTTATGTATGCGGGATGTTTTCAATCGATGCTGGTATTCTATCAATCGTCTGTAACTTTTGAGAAAGAGAGAAAACTCTGTGTCGATGCGTTCTAGCTGAGCTTTTCCATCATCCTCTTCTCCCGACACGCCCTCTTCTTCCATCAGTTGATCAAACTTATCAGACAATGCTTTCACATCATCGATGACGCGTTTCATCATACTTTTGAATGTGTTCATCTCATTGACGCATCGCGCAGCTTTCTTACGGCCGAATACCGTTCTACTACCGGCGATAGTATCATCCTCTGAATCTGATAGAGTTCCCCGTTCATCTTCATCTGAATCTAGACCCGCTTCGTCAGATTCATCGGTATCTTCTCCGAAGAGAGTTGGTTTTGTCTCGGACATAACTCCTTGTTTAATCTGTTTATGTCTTTGTAGATTGTAGTTCGTCGATAAAATAATGCCACATAAATCACACCCGTGCATTATCGCGAATTATTGGAAGAACCATCACTCTTATAAGTAGTTGTTGTTGTTGTTGTGGCTGATGTGGCTGATGATACTGTTGTTGTTGTTGTTGTTGTTCTGAAGGTGTGTGTTTAACTTTGATATGACGCTTCAAACTATCTTGCCAAGCATAGACACTTAAGCACTCTTCACATTGATACTTCATTTTCCTATATAATCAGTGAAATCGAGCGTTCTTCTATGCACCTATATTTATATAGAACAGAAACAAGGGAAACGTGGTGGACTAGTTAACTAGTTCAGGCTGTCGTTCACAACGTCTCTTACTGTTGTTTGTACTGGATACAAATTTATCACATTAGCTACAATACAACCTACCTATTCAAATGTCAAAACAATTATGAGTGATTTCAATATGAACACTCTATTATATAGATATGTGTAACCTGGTGACTGACATGATGATACAGTTATGCACTAAATAATGGACTGCTTAACCACAGCAGAATTATAGGTAACTTTTCAGGAGTTAGTCGGAAATATGGCTTGTTGCCATTCATCGGAAAGCTCTCACCGCCGCAGGCGGCGGCGGCGGCGGCGGTATTGCGATATTTTACTGCGGCGGCGGTGTCGCCACCGCCGCCGGGGTCCGCCGCCGTCGGACCCCCCAGTAAAATACTGCAATGCCGCCACCGCCGCCGCCGCCGCCTGCGGCGGTGAGAGCTTTCCGATGAATGGCAACAAGCCATATTTCCGACTAACTCCTGAAAAGTTACCTATAATTCTGCTGTGGTTAAGCAGTCCATTATTTAGTGCATAACTGTATCATCATGTCAGTCACCAGGTTACACATATCTATATAATAGAGTGTTCATATTGAAATCACTCATAATTGCATTGACATTTGAATAGGTAGGTTGTATTGTAGCTAATGTGATAAATTTGTATCCAGTACAAACAACAGTAAGAGACGTTGTGAACGACAGCCTGAACTAGTTAACTAGTCCACCACGTTTCCCTTGTTTCTGTTCTATATAAATATAGGTGCATAGAAGAACGCTCGATTTCACTGATTATATAGGAAAATGAAGTATCAATGTGAAGAGTGCTTAAGTGTCTATGCTTGGCAAGATAGTTTGAAGCGTCATATCAAAGTTAAACACACACCTTCAGAACAACAACAACAACAACAGTATCATCAGCCACATCAGCCACAACAACAACAATAACTACTTATAAGAGTGATGGTTCTTCCAATAATTCGCGATAATGCACGGGTGTGATTTATGTGGCATTATTTTATCGACGAACTACAATCTACAAAGACATAAACAGATTAAACACGGAGTTATGTCCGAGACAAAACCAACTCTCTTCGGAGAAGATACCGATGAATCTGACGAAGCGGGTCTAGATTCAGATGAAGATGAACGGGGAACTCTATCAGATTCAGAGGATGATACTATCGCCGGTAGTAGAACGGTATTCGGCCGTAAGAAAGCTGCGCGATGCGTCAATGAGATGAACACATTCAAAAGTATGATGAAACGCGTCATCGATGATGTGAAAGCATTGTCTGATAAGTTTGATCAACTGATGGAAGAAGAGGGCGTGTCGGGAGAAGAGGATGATGGAAAAGCTCAGCTAGAACGCATCGACACAGAGTTTTCTCTCTTTCTCAAAAGTTACAGACGATTGATAGAATACCAGCATCGATTGAAAACATCCCGCATACATAACGCTATCATGAAGAAAATGGTCAAACTGACCAAACACGGATATAATAATGAATGGGCTGCGGATGAAGCGATGAGAAAATTCAAGAAACTCTTAGCAGTAAATCTAACGGGCGAAGATTCAGACAATGATTAAATTTCAATAAACTTCTAGAATACCAGCATCGATTGAAAACATCCCGCATACATAACGCTAGCTATCATGAAGAAAATGGTCAAACTGACCAAACACGGATATAATAATGAATGGGCTGCGGATGAAGCGATGAGAAAATTCAAGAAACTCTTAGAAGTAAATCTAACGGGCGAAGATTCAGACAATGATTAAATTTCAATAAACTTCATCAACATGTTATTCTCGTCTTCGTTATATATCTATAAGTGGGGGAGGGGGTTTCACCAATATTACATCACGTCCCTTACCCGCGTGTCACTTTAACATTCCACACCGTGCGTGTATTATCCCCCTTTAATTATGTCATAGCATTGGTACATAGAAGACTGTATAACACTATGCCTATGTCTGTATCTGTTGTCACACCGTGAGTGGATTGTCCGCCTTTAATGATGTCATAGCGTGTGTATATGCAAGACAGTATAACCCTATGATAATGCCTGTAGCTGTTGTTGGTAAGATGTGAAATATAAATTTCAAGGTTCAATTCATTCGTGTAGTAATTTCGTATATGTTCAACGCTCTTCATTCGTGCGCTTGTATTGTTAACATTCCTTCATAATGAGTGTCCCTTTAGAGTGTCTTGTGTTCCTTTAAGATTCATACACCAATATTACATCACGTCCCTTGTTTCGTGTCACTTTAACTCCTTGAGTGTATTGCCCATTCGAATGATGTCATAGCATGGGTACATGTAAGATAGTATAACACTATGACTATGTCTGTATCTGTTGTTGGTAAGATGTGAAAATATAAATATCAGTTCATTCGTGTAGTAATTTCGTATATGTTCAACGCTCTTCATTCGTAAGAGTAATTACCAACTGGAAGTTGTACTATTTTTGATAAACATCGGATTTGCTCATCAGACGATAAGCTGACAATATTTACGTATGGTCTAATTAGATTCATGCATAAATGTAAGGTAATTTTTGTTATGGTCAAGTTTTTTGTTAAGACCATGTTCTAACATAGATCGATAAATAAGTTAAAGGTCATTATATTCCACAGTCAAATCTATTGGTGATCGAATTTGATAACTATTTTATTGGAACAACTAAGAGTATTATTTACGTGAGATCAATGAGTCCAATTATTATAAATAATAAATTGCAGGCATCGGTGGATACCCGATTGCCACATTTAGTGATCACGTGATAAACTGATAAAATGTCCAAGTGACGTACTATAATGAGCAAAAAAAAAAAAATGAGTTGACCTTCGGCTTCGTCCCGATTGGGTACTGAGCTGACACCGGGGATAAATTGACCAATGACTGCTATTGTATCCTTTTGACAGATATGTGTGCGCAGACTCGTTTGATGTTCGCTATCGCATTACTATGTTTTAATAGCCAAGCCTTCACTTCTCGTCTGACTCTCTTACCGTCAAGACCTGTCTACACAGTACTTCTCCGGCAGACTATTCATCCAATGATAGGCCTACATACAAGTATGCCCATTTTTTTGCTCATTTGCTCATTTTTATTGCTCATTTGCTCATTTTATTGCTCATTTTTTTTTGCTCATTTGCTCATTTATTTGCTCATTTGCTCATTTTTATTGCTCATTTGCTCATTTTCTTGCTCATTTGCTCATTTTCTTGCTCATTTGCTCATTTTTTTTGCTCATTTGCTCATTTTTATTGCTCATTTGCTCATTTTCTTGCTCATTTGCTCATTTTTTTTGCTCATTTGCTCATTTTTATTGCTCATTTGCTCATTTTCTTGCTCATTTGCTCATTTTTTTGCTCATTTGCTCATTTATTTGCTCATTTGCTCATTTTTATTGCTCATTTGCTCATTTTCTTGCTCATTTGCTCATTTTCTTGCTCATTTGCTCATTTTTTTGCTCATTTGCTCATTTTTATTGCTCATTTGCTCATTTTCTTGCTCATTTGCTCATTTTTTTTGCTCATTTGCTCATTTTTATTGCTCATTTGCTCATTTTCTTGCTCATTTGCTCATTTTTTTTGCTCATTTGCTCATTTATTTGCTCATTTGCTCATTTTTATTGCTCATTTGCTCATTTTCTTGCTCATTTGCTCATTTTCTTGCTCATTTGCTCATTTTTTTGCTCATTTGCTCATTTGCTCATTTTTATTGCTCATTTGCTCATTTTCTTGCTCATTTGCTCATTTTTTTGCTCATTTGCTCATTTTTATTGCTCATTTGCTCATTGATTGGTGCATACTCAAGAGTCATAGACCTAACATCCAATGTACGTTAATGGTGTCATAGCGTGGGTACATAGAAGACTGTATAACACTATGCCTATGTCCGTATCTGTTGTCACACCGTGAGTGGATTGTCCGCCTTTAATGATGTCATAGCGTGTGTACATGCAAGACAGTATAATACTATGATTATGTCTGTAACTGTTGTTGGTAAGATGTGAAATATAAATTTCAAGGTTCAATTCATTCGTGTAGTAATTTCGTATATGTTCAACGCTCTTCATTCGTGCGCTTGTATTGTTAACATTCATTCATAATGAGTGTCCCTTTAGATCGATAAATAAGTTAAAAGGTCATTACATTCCACAGTCAAATCTATTGGTGATCGAATTTGATAACTATTTTATTGGAACAACTAAGAGTATTATTCACGTGAGATCAATGAGTCCAATTATTATAAATAATATATTGCAGGCATCGGTGGATACCCGATTGCCACATTTAGTGATCACGTGATAAACTGATAAAATGTCCAAAGCGTAAGTATGAATGTGGGGCGATAAGTGGTTATTACGTAATGTTGTTATAACAATGTCATCAAAGCAATTTCTATAATTGGATGTCCTGGACGTATGCATGTTTTGGCTAACTAATTATCGTGTGAATGACACAGTTTATCAACCTTAATTGATACTAACCCGTTTGTTCTGACATTAAATCGATATGTTTTCTGAATACCATATAGCTGTGACCGGGGAAATAATAGAATTCATTTGGTAAAGCAAAGGTGTGAAAGACACATTGTTAACACCAATGTGGCGTGTGTGATTGCGTGTACATCGCTCATGTTCCATGTAAAAATGGCTGAGATTAAATCATCATTCATTCAATATGACAGTTCATTCTGGGGGGTTGTAATTTCGCCTTACCATTTTCGACCGTTAGTGATTCAACATAGTACATTTCAATACTTCCAATAATTCACGAAAATACACGCCTGTCATATACTCAATAACTTCATATAGAGATAAGTAAAGAATAAACGCTCTTTATTATTTATGTAAAAGTAATGGTGTCTATTTTCAGGTATGACAATTATATGAACTGCGTCCGTTAAACACTGGAATGTATGCATTCATACCGTTGGTCACAATGTCCAACATTACAGCGACTGTCCATACACATATAATTGGTATAAAGATATTTCTAAACATCGATTAATAAATACATTGAAACATTGGTTGAACAAAAAAATAACGAAAGATATTGCGCGCAAATAATTTAACATTCGATATTTTTTAATATCGAGATTATGAGAAACCGAAAAACTCGTTATAAATTTTTTATTTAAACTTTTTTTTAGAGAAATAATTTTGAGGGTTTTGAAATTTTTTCTTTTTTTGAAATTTGGGGGTTTTGAATTTTTTTGTGGAAAAAATTAATTTTAGGGTTTTGAAATTTTTTGGAAAAAATTAATTTTGGAATTTTTGAAAAATTTTTTGGGTTTTGATATTTTGGAAGTTTTGGGAATATTTTAGTACAACCAATTTTGACCCAAAGATTCTATTTTTAGATGTGGCTCTAACGAGGCCCCTATTCTTCTATTCTGTTTATCGCGACTAATCCGTTCACCAATAATGAAGTATTTATTTATTTACAACTGCATATACATTGGACGTTATAATATGATACATGAACATCATAACACATTAGTTCGATAAAAGATGATAACTGGGTTTTACATATTGAGATGTATCAATCAATCTAGTGGGTTGGACTAAGATCTCGAGGACACCTGGCTATCATATCCCCATGAAGATACAGATGTTTCAAAACAAATTCCAGGTGCTCCTCTGTTCATGGTGCTATATATTGGCTAAATATTCTCAGTTTAAACGAAATGATGCTGCGCAACTATATAAGCTACATGTGCCAGACACAGCGAGATTTTAAGTTGTTTATGTCAGTCGATGAGTCTGTTCTAAAACCCTTGTCAGATGTCAGTATTGGGAGGATCCTGAGAAGTATTGTTCTACTAACTGCATGTTCTTGTATATCAGAAGAAATATAGTTTGACTGCACACTGCGACCACTATTTTTGAACAGGCCTACCATATCTCTTGACAAATGGTAACTTTTTGTGGAAACTGTATTGAATTGAACAGACTCAATATTGTTATAATATATATGCAATCCTCTGACGGTTCGACGTCTCTCGGTTTGCACGAATATATGTATCTCTTCAATAGAATGATAAATATACGTTTAATGCTTCTTCTATGTATCTCTTTTTGCTAGCTCATTGTGATTGTGTGAATGCCCTGATTGCCATCCCCATATAAATATGACAATTAAGAAGATATAATTGTTCAAGTGACTTAAGTGGCTCACCATATGTCTGGATTGTGAAATGTGAACGCCCAAAACTACTTAAAATGATATGGAGATGGCCTGGTGACTGTATATAACTTATATGTGGATATCGGCGAATAGCAATCTTATCAATGATAGTGCATATCCGCTCGCCATCCGTGACGCAAACGACACCAAATGTGATTTAATTCATGGTATATTATCAGAGAAAAACGTCTATGAATTTGGTGGAAATTGGTGCCAAATATATTTGTATCAGCTTTTGCCTCTTTTGACATATTTAAACCACGCCCATTAGACTCGTGGATGCATGGTATACTGGCGATGATTATATATATGTTTGGTGGTAATCAGCAACTAAACACATTCTGAGAATAGTTATGACCCCACATCTCTCACTTAAACGACAGTAATTTGGCGTCTTTAAATCACACGATGATATTCCTCGTAGCATAGAGAAGAATAATATATCAATTCGGTGGAAATCTGGGCTAAAAATAGTTTATTAGATCAATAGTTGATGCAACGCTGACTCGAACAACGCCATAGTGCGAAGGTGATTATGTATTCGTTTGGTGGAAATCGGCGACAAAACTATTTCACCATATTGTTTTAATTTTGCCGACCTCCCCCTTTTCTTACCCTGACACCAACAGCGTCATTTCAAAATAAGCCATGACTTCCATATATTTTAATTGTATTTCCAGCAATTTCCAGAAGAGTTTTTTTCCTTTTTGGAAGGTAACCATTACCAGTGAAGGAATGGAACCCAACAAGTGCATTGCTCTGTATATTTGACATATCGATATCACTGAATTGCATGATTGAATCACCTGCCCATTAGCATCTAATTTGATCAACTATTGTCATGGGTTTAACGTTTCCTCCATTGTGCATAAACGCCATCAAGATGGCGAACTCTCTGACATGACCTCTCTATCGATTAATATGTCCTTGATTTATTGTGGAAAGCGATAGCCACCCAGGTTACACAAGTACAAACAACCCACTAACATACAGTCACTCCATATATACACATAAACGCCACACAAATGACAAGTTAGTCACTCACTCTATGCACATACACCTCACCCATGACCAAATAGTCATGCCCTATACACCATTAGACCACTTTCATGATCATAAACGGTTGGTTAATACGGTCACTCCTCGTATACCTATTCGCCACACATATGACCAAATAGCTATTCAAGATATACATAAATACCCCATCCATGAACATGGAGTCACTCCATGTATAGATATGAATCTCGTCAATGGCCATATAGCCACTCGTTTTATACACGTACCCCTCACCCATGACCATATACATGTATAGCCACACTTGTGTATACCTGTACACACAATACACGCCATAGTCATGAGTCACCATATAGCCACTCGTTATATACATGTACATATACACATGACCATCCACACGCTCGGCAATGACCATCCAGCATACTACAAGTACACATGCACATAATGACTGCTGTCATTCCATGCACACATATACGCATTACACATATGCACATCTATTTATCCATTCACCCGACCCATGACCACACATACAACACATGTATACATATACACCCACCTGTGACGACACAGCCACACAAGTTACACCTGTACAACCCACCCATGACCATACAGTCACTCCATATATACACAAACGCGCATATGACCATTTAGCTACACTCGTTATGTACATACATTAATGCTCTAAATAATCGGCTCCTTAGCCACAACAAAATTATGGTTAATTTTTCAGGATTTAGTCGGAAATATGGCTTGTTGCCATTCATCGGAGGAGAGTTTTCCGATGAATGATAACAAGCGATATTTCCGACTAAATCCTGAAAAGTTACCCATAAATCTGCTATGGTTAATGAGTCAATTACTTAGGCCTTTACTCTAAACCATAGCAATGCCCATACAGCCACATTAGGTACACATACCCATATAACCATAGTCACTCCATGTATACCTATTCACCTCACACATGACCATACACTACTTGTATACCCATACATCTCATCATGACCACCCCATTCAAGAACATATAGTTAAACATCATTACATGTATACCTATTCACATCATTCATGATCATACAATAACTCCCTTTATACATACTCGCATCATCTATGACCATACGGTAACTCTCTGGTTGCCATCTTGACCTGCACTCTGTATCAAGTTGATCAATTTTGATCCTAATAGGCCAGAAGAGCCACAGATTATGATTCATTTCAGTTCTGCCCATTTATTAAAAACAAATATATCCAGTATCCCAAAAGAGTTTCTTGGCAAAATTCCATAAGGCAACATTAAAATTAATATTTTATGCCCCATAAGGAAATGGGACAACCAGAATAGGACATTTAGTTGTCAGTTGATTAGCTAACATGTATAATAACCGAGTGAGTCACAATTTGTTACATTTTCGGAACAGCGGAGAATAATGTTTGTGATATATGTAAAACAAATGGTTGCCATTTAGGAAGCCATTTTGAGTAATTTAGTTTATAAACACATTAGTGTGACACATTAAGGTAGATCAAAACAATAAACACCTTTCATACCAAAGATAGTTACATTTTACTTGACCCCCCCCCCGATATTTGTGTCCAGTTTATGGTAATGTCAGTGATGACAAATTAAGTAAAAATTAACCAAGGTGCATCAGACATGTTAGTGTTCAATGTATAGAAGGCACAATGGCAAATTTTATACATCAACCACAACTTGTAAGCGATTGTGGGGGCACTGTGGGCAATATCTACCATTTTCAATATTTTGGCAGCCAAATATGCAGAAGAATGGAATTATTTGGTTCCATTTCTTCACATGTAATAATTACCTTTCATCGTTTTTCCGAAAAGGAAAAAAAACTCTTCTGGAAGTTGCTGGAAAGATGATCACAATATATGGAAGTCGTGGTTTATTTAGGAACGAATTGGGTTTTGAACAGTAACACGCTTAATACACTCGAGAAGTTAACATGTGCCTTATACATATATGGTCAACATTCGAGAAAAGTGAATTAAGCTAGGTGGACAATGTTCCAGTAGAAGTTTGAAAATCAGCAGAAGGTAGTTGATCTTTCTGCACTTCCACAATGAAAGGAATCTTTAATTTTACACTCAAAACGAGCCCACATGATACCAAAACAGTGGAAACTTGCAACTTTTGCCAAATCAACCACTCCCGATGTAGCACTTCGTGGATGGACGGCCTATAGGCAACATGAGTTGTTTGAACCAATCTTCCCTGAAGTTGCATAGAAAATCTATTGACTGATACCATCACATTTGATAAAATTGACAGTGACAGTGAAGATGAGATTGCATAATCCGTGGGCAGTACTATTGCAACATATGGTATGAATTAGGTACACTAGTTTGAATGACCTTTCGAGTTGAGTAGCATATAGCATAACATTGAAAGCATTAAGAACACTAGCTTGGGGTAGTTCTGGTCTGGAACACCGTACATGATTATAGAATTGTATGTCTGGTATTGGGGATGAATTTATGCTTATTGTAGGTGGTGCATGTTTTACAGCTGTGTCCATAAAACTGACAAAGTCATGGGAATTTTTCAGAAAGTTTTCACTTAAAATTTAATAATGAAAATTTTAGCTAATTTGTCAAAAAAAATCAAATATCTAAACAAAATAGACTCTCCCATAACATAATCCATCTCAGATACATTATAATTCCATGATATATGATTATACTCTGAATTGGTTAACAAAACGGAACCAAAATGGACTATTCTGACTATTTTCATATATAAAATCAGTTTTAGGGAAGGGTTAATTTTTAGAAAATATCTCGACTTGATGTTGTGATGTTGATATAAATGAATCAGGTATATAATGCTGAAATTTTTTATGTACCACTGAGAGCTTTATACCAAAAAATGAAAATTTATAGAAAATATTCTGGAAAACTTTTGAAAAAGCACTGCAAGTTATGCATTTTTTGCCATTTTCCTGAATGTTTTACACAAATTGTTGGGGGATATCATTTATTGCACATCATTGATGTTAAGCAACCAAGATAGAATAAATATATGATATTCAAGTATATTTTATTCGACATTTGTCTTGTTTTATTGGTTTTCCTGATTATACTGAAATTTGCAGGTCAAAAACACTAAAAAGGTCAAAACAATATATTTCCCAACTGATCCGCCCTGGATACCTCAATGTTTTGGAACCGCCATGGGGCAAGGATAATTGGAGATAGCGTCAAAATTTCTACCCTTTCGTGTGATACTACCCTCATCTGGGGGCCGGTCTAATATACCTTTATTCGTGTATATGAACAGTACTTTTCTATATACTTCTATAAAAATGTGTGTACCTATAGTCGTATATCTAAATGCCATATGTCTAGATACTTACTTAAAATGTTAAAAAAATTCATAATACTTATTATATACAACAATGTGTGCATACACTAAAATAATTAGTCATAATTTGTACGGATCACAAATAGTTATACTTCATCAAACAATCTTCAATTTTATGATGCCGACTATGACAATGGAATTATAAAAACTACAACATAATTTAACTTTTTTTTATTTCAAACTCGAACAGATCTTAAAATACAATACACAATGTTTTTGAACATATATATATATATACTAGCAGGGTTACCCGGCGTTGCCCAGGTTAATGCGATGTGAAGCCCTCTGTATGCTGTGGATATTTGTTGGGAATAGAGAATGCTCTTGCTTAAAGGCACACGATGCCTTAGTTGTCGAAACACCTTAAACAGAAAAAACATTAAAACGCATACTTTTTCGTTCATATATACCATGACCATCGCGTAAACAGCAAGTTATCATAAAGACCTACTATATTTTACCTAAGCAAGAGCCTGATTGTGTTACAGAAGACAGCACAATGCTACTGGCTAATCACACAAATGGCATAAACGCTCTTTATTACTTCCAGTAACTTTTGATGCTTTTGTTTACATAACAATGGTCAAACATATGATAATAACATACTGTTTATGCGATATTTCTTATTTGTATACGGACAAAGTATGTCTACATTTTGATGTTCTTTCTGTTTGTGGCGGTTTTTGACGGGTGGAAATATTTTCACAGGATACCCACCGCCAAGGCCAACCGTACCTTTAAAGTGTTGTACGTTTTCTCATAAATTGTATATTCAAATAGCATCCCAAAACATGATTATTACAGTCATGGAATATAAGTAGTGGCTCACCTTGCCAATTGTCATTCTGTTTATCGCGATTAATCCGTTCACCAATAATGAAGTATTTATTTATTTACAACTGCATATACATTGGACGTTATAATATGATACATGAACATCATAACACATTAGTTCGATAAAAGATGATAACTGGGTTTTACATATTGAGATGTATCAATCAATCTAGTGGGTTGGACTAAGATCTCGAGGACACCTGGCTATCATATCCCCATGAAGATACAGATGTTTCAAAACAAATTCCAGGTGCTCCTCTGTTCATGGTGCTATATATTGGCTAAATATTCTCAGTTTAAACGAAATGATGCTGCGCAACTATATAAGCTACATGTGCCAGACACAGCGAGATTTTAAGTTGTTTATGTCAGTCGATGAGTCTGTTCTAAAACCCTTGTCAGATGTCAGTATTGGGAGGATCCTGAGAAGTATTGTTCTACTAACTGCATGTTCTTGTATATCAGAAGAAATATAGTTTGACTGCACACTGCGACCACTATTTTTGAACAGGCCTACCATATCTCTTGACAAATGGTAACTTTTTGTGGAAACTGTATTGAATTGAACAGACTCAATATTGTTATAATATATATGCAATCCTCTGACGGTTCGACGTCTCTCGGTTTGCACGAATATATGTATCTCTTCAATAGAATGATAAATATACGTTTAATGCTTCTTCTATGTATCTCTTTTTGCTAGCTCATTGTGATTGTGTGAATGCCCTGATTGCCATCCCCATATAAATATGACAATTAAGAAGATATAATTGTTCAAGTGACTTAAGTGGCTCACCATATGTCTGGATTGTGAAATGTGAACGCCCAAAACTACTTAAAATGATATGGAGATGGCCTGGTGACTGTATATAACTTATATGTGGATATCGGCGAATAGCAATCTTATCAATGATAGTGCATATCCGCTCGCCATCCGTGACGCAAACGACACCAAATGTGATTTAATTCATGGTATATTATCAGAGAAAAACGTCTATGAATTTGGTGGAAATTGGTGCCAAATATATTTGTATCAGCTTTTGCCTCTTTTGACATATTTAAACCACGCCCATTAGACTCGTGGATGCATGGTATACTGGCGATGATTATATATATGTTTGGTGGTAATCAGCAACTAAACACATTCTGAGAATAGTTATGACCCCACATCTCTCACTTAAACGACAGTAATTTGGCGTCTTTAAATCACACGATGATATTCCTCGTAGCATAGAGAAGAATAATATATCAATTCGGTGGAAATCTGGGCTAAAAATAGTTTATTAGATCAATAGTTGATGCAACGCTGACTCGAACAACGCCATAGTGCGAAGGTGATTATGTATTCGTTTGGTGGAAATCGGCGACAAAACTATTTCACCATATTGTTTTAATTTTGCCGACCTCCCCCTTTTCTTACCCTGACACCAACAGCGTCATTTCAGAAAATTTTAACCCGCACCATTATCTTCCTTGTAAGAAGTTACCCCTCTTAGAACGCCTTAGTGCCATCTTGATTGTATCGCGTGGAGTTATATATAGAACGCACACAGACAGACAGAAAGACAGACAGACGGCACGATTTCTTGTATCATTTGAGAAGAACGTGTCTGAATTTGATGGTAATTGGTACTAAAAATATTTTGTATCAGTTTTGGTGACCCTCCCGTCCCTATTTCGGAATCAAGCTGCACACGCTAAGACTCATTAGAGATTAGAGATGCATATATATGAAATTGGTGGAAATTGGTGAGTATACAAATTCGTATCAAATTTAAGGTCCCCATATATCTCACCCATAGGGCCCCAATAAACCACACGATAAGATTCCTCGTATCACGGAGAAGAACATGTATCAATCTGGTGGAAATCGGCACTGAACATATATATATAATGACTCGAATGGCCCCACTTGTGACATCCTTAAACCACATGATTACACTCCTGATATCATGGAGATGATTGTTTATAAGTTTGGTGATAATATTTTTGATCAAATTTGGTGCCAATCCCTCCCCTCCCCATCTATCACACAAACAGCACCACTATGGCATCTTTAAATCACAGGATTAGATTCCTCGTATCATGGATACGAACGTGTATCAATTTGGTGGAAATTGGCGCTCAAAAAATTGTGCATCAATGTTGGTGCCCCTGTCCCTTTCAATGCAACCTGACTCGAATGAATAAGTGTGGTGGCAATCGGCGACTGAACCAATTATTATCACACTTAGTGCCCACCCCTCCCAATCTCTCATCCAAAAGACAACGATTTGGCGTTGTTAAATCGCACAATTAGACTCCTTGTATCATGAAGAAGAATATATATCAATTTTGTGCCCCTCTCCCCTTCCGTGCATCCCTGACTCGAACAATGCCACTTTTGACATATTTAAACCACACCGTTGGATTCTTCATATCATGCGGATGATTATATGTAAGTTTCGTGGCAATCGGCGACAGAAACAAAATCTGCCCTCCCCCTTCCGGGCAGCCTTTTGCCATATATAAACCACACCATTAGATTCCTTATATTATGGGGATAATTATATATAAGTTTGGTGGCAATCGGCGACAATTTTTTTTATACCCCTCCCCCTTTTCTGCCCCTGACAACAACGACGTCACTTTAACAAATTCTAACCCCGATCATTATCTTTCTCGTAAAAAGCTACTCCTAGTAGACCCCTTTGGCATCATCTAGATGTTCCCTTGTGAATTTCTATAGAACACAGACAGACAGACAGACAGACATTCGCAAATATAGATATATATATATATATATATATATAGATATATATATATATATATATATATATATATATATCAAATATATCAGACCAGATATACGGAAGCACAATAACAGCACCAAAAATAGTTCAATTTCAATTGAGTAAGGAGTTCAGTCTAAATGAAACTGATAAAAAGAAATTTTGTTTAATTATTTAAAAACAAATATCTTACTATATTTGTTTTTTAATGAATGTTTGTTTGTTTTTGTTTTTGTTTTGGTTAAAAAGAGGAAGGAATTCAATGTAATTTTTTTAAAAGATGAAATTATTTTTCGAAAAGGGCTATAAAAATCGGATAAACCCATATTCGAACTCGATCTGTATTTGGGTTGATAAACTCATATACAAAAATTGGTTTCGATCGTATAGAAAATGTTTAGTAAAGTGAATAGGCATACGGCTGAACGGACGGATAAACGGCGAGTGGTCAATCCGGACGTCGACACTATGTGTATCTTTCAATGGCTACACATACAAATCATACAATATCAAACTGTGACCATCTATAGTGTGAAATAGACTGAACTAAACAACCATAACAAAACAGTTTTTTATTTCCCGTGCTGTTTGTTCAATGTTATAAAGTTCCCAAATCAGAACAGATCAGAGCATCAACAAGCGATATGTATTATCATCTCTGGGCCAGAGTAGAGATTTAAGGCATTATCCAAATACTCCAGAGGACAATTTCTCTCAACAATTACTAGCTCAACGCCGGTATAATTATAGCACCAAGGTACGTTAATTAAATGGTTGAGCAAACCAGTTCTACTTCAACGAGTTAGAGTAAACTTTCTACACTCAACATTGAAAGTGAAGTCGATCAACAGTTTCTACTCAACATGGAAAGTGAAAGATCAAGAGTAAAGACTTTCTACACAAAACGTGAACGATCAAGAGTAAACACTTTCTACTCAATATTGAAAGTGAAATCGATGAAAAGTAAACACTTTCTTATCAACATTGAAAGTGAAAGATCAACAGTAAACACTTTCTACTCAACGCTGAAAGTGAACGATCAAGAGTAAACACATTCTACTCAACATTGAAAGTGAACGATGAATAGTAAATGCTTTCTACTTGAAATTGAAAGATCAACATTAAACACTTCTACTCAACGCTGAAAGTGCAAGATCAAGAGTAAACACTTTCTACTCAAAATTGAAAGTGAAAGATCAAGAGTAAACACTTTCTACTCAAAATTGAAAGTGAAAGATCAACAGTAAACACTCTCTACTCAACGCTGAAAATGAAAAGATCAAGAGAAAACACATTCTACTCAACATTGAAAGTGAAAGATCAAGAGTAAACACTTTCTGCTCAACATTGAAAGTGAAAGATCAACAGTAAACACTTTCTACTCAACTCTGAAAGTGAAAGATCAAGAGTAAACACTTTCTACTCAACGCTGAAATTGAAAGATCAAGAGTAAACACTTACTGCTCAACGCTGAAAGTGAAAGATCAACAGTAAACAATTTCTACTCAATATTAAAAGTGAACGATCAAGAGTAAATGCTTTCTACTCAATATTGAAAATGAAAGATTAACAGTGAACACTTTCTACTCAACATTGAAAGGGAAAGATCAACAGTAAACACTTCCTGAAAGTGTTTACTGTTGATCGAATTCGCTTTCAATGTTGAGTAGAAAGCGTTTACTGTTGATCGATTTCCCTTTGAATATTGAGTAGAAAGTGTTTACTGTTGATCGATTTCACTTTGAATATTGAGTAGAAAGTGTTTACTGTTGATCGATTTCCCTTTGAATATTGAGTAGAAAGTGTTTAATGTGATCGATTGCACTTTCAATGTTGAGTAGGAAGTATTAACTCTTGATGTTTCTCTTTCAATGTAGAGTAGAAAGTGTTTGGTGTTGATCGATTTCACTTTCATTGTTCAGTAGAAAGTGTTTACTGTTGATCGATTGCACTTTCAATGTTGAGCAGGAAGTGTTCACTGTTGATCGCTCTCAATATCAATATTGAGTAGAAAGTGTTTATTGTTAATAGATTTCACTTTCAATGTAGAGTAGAAAGTGTTTACTGTTGATCATTGCTCTTTCAAAGTTGAGCAGAAAGTGTTTACTGTTGATCATTGCTCTTTCAAAGTTGAACTGAAAGTATTTACTCTTGATCGATTTCACTTTCAATAGTTAGTTGAATGTGTTTACTGTTGATCGATTTCACTTTCAATGTTGATCAGAAAGAGTTTACTGTTGATCGCTCTCAATATAAATATTCAGTAGAAAGTGTTTACTGTTGATCGATTTCACTTTCAATGTAGAGTAGAAAATATTCACTGTTCAACATTTCACTTTCAATGTTGAGTAGAAAATGTTTACTGTTGATCAATTGCACTTTCAATATTGAGTTGATGGTGTTTACTTCTGATCGATTTCACTTTCAATGTTGAGTAGAAAGTGTTTACTGTTGCTCGATTTCACTTTCAATAATAAGTAGAAAGTGTTTACTGTTGATCGATTTCACTTTCAATGTAGAGTAGAAAATGTTTACTGTTGAACATTGCACTTTCAATGTTGAGTAGAAATTGTTTACTCTTGATCTTTCACTTTCAGCGTTGAGCAAAAAGTGTTTACTGTTGATCTTTCACTCTCAGCGTTGAGTAGAAAGTGTTTACTCTTGATCGATTTCACTTTCAATGTTGAGTAGAAATTATTTACTCTTGACCTTTCACGTTCAATGTTGAGTAGGAAGTGTTTACTGTTGATGTTTCACTTTAAATGTTGAGTTAAAAGTGTTTACTGTTGATCGCTCTCAATAGCAATATTGAGTAGAAAGTGCTAACTGTTGATAGATTGCTCTTTCATCGTTCACTTTCAATGTTCAGTAGAAAGTGTTTACTCTTGATCGTTCACTTTCAGCGTTGAGTAGAAAGTGTTTACTGTTGATCGATTTCACTTTCAATGTTGAGTAGAAATGTTTACTGTTGATCTTTCACTTTCAGCGTTGAGTAGAAAGTGTTTACTCTTGATCTTTCACTTTCAGCGTTGAGTAGAAAGTATTTACTGTTGATCTTTCACTTTCAATGTTGAGCAGAAAGTGTTTACTCTTCATCGATTACACTTTCAATATTGAGCAGAAATTGTTTACTCTTGATCTTTCACTTTCAGCGTTGAGCAGTAAGTGTTTACTCTCGATCTTTCAATTTCAGCGTTGATTATAAAGTGTTTACTCTTGATCTTTCACTTTCAGAGTTGAGCAGAAAGTGTTTACTGTTGATCTTTCACTTTCATTGTTTAGCAGAAAGTGTTAACTCTTGATCGATTTCAGTTTCAATTTTGAGTAGAATGTGTTTTCTCTTGATCTTTCATTTTCAGCGTTGAGTAGAGAGTGTTTACTGTTGATCCTTAACTTTCAATTTTGAGTAGAAAGTGTTTACTCTTGATCTTTCGATCGCTTTCAATTTTGAGTAGAAAGTGTTTACTCTTTCACTTTCAGCGTTGAGTAGAAAGCATTTACTCTTCATCGTTCACTTTCAATGTTGAGTAGAAAGTGTTTACTATTGATCGTTCACTTTCAGCGTTGAGTAGAAAGTGTTTACTCTTGACCTTTCTCTTTCAACGTTGAGTAGAAAGCATTTACTCTTCATCGTTCACTTTCAATGTTCAGTAGAAAGTGTTTACTGTTGATCGTTCACTTTCAGCGTTGAGTAGAAAGTGTTTACTGTTGATCGATTTCACTTTCAATGTTGAGTAGAAATGTTTACTGTTGATCTTTCACTTTCAGCGTTGAGTAGAAAGTGTTTACTCTTGATCTTTCACTTTCAGCGTTGAGTAGAAAGTGTTTACTGTTGATCGTTCACTTTCAATGTAGAGCAGAAAGTGTTTACTCTTGATCGAATGTACTTTCAGTGTTGAGTAGATAGTGTTTTCTCTTGATCTGTCATGTTCAGCGTTGAGTAGAACGTGTTTACTAATGATCTTTCACTTTCAATGTTGAGTAGAGAGTGTTTACTCTTGATCTTTCACTTTCAGTTTTGAGTAGAAAGTGTTTACTCTTGATCTTTCACTTTCAGCGTTGAGTAGAAAGTGTTTACTGTTGATCTTTAATTTTCAATGTTGAGTGGAAAGCAGTTACTCTTCATCGTTCAATTTCAATGTTGAGTAGAAAGTGTTTACTCTTGATATTTCACTTTCAGCGTTGAGTAGAAAGCGTTTACTCTTGATCGTTCACTTTCAGTGTTGAGTAGAAAGTGTTTACACTTGATCTTTCACTTTGAATTTTTAGTAGAAAGTGTTTACTCTTGATCTTTAACTTTTAGTGTTGAGTAGAAAGTGTTCACTGTCAATGTTGAGTAGAAAGTGTTTACTCTTGATCGTTCACGTTCAATATTGAGCAGAAAGTGTTTTCTCTTGATCTTTCATTTTCAATGTTGAGTAGAAACTGTTTATCGACTTCACTTTGAATTTTGAGTGTAGAAAGTTTACTCTAACTCGTTGAAGTAGAACTGGTTTACTCAACCATTTAATTAGCGTACCTTTGTGCTATAATTATATCGGCGTTGAGCTTGTAATTGTTGAGAGAAATTGTCCTCTGGTGTATTTGGATAATGCCTTAAATCTCTACTCTTGCACAGAGATGATAATGTATATGGCTTATTGATGCTCTGATCTGTTCTGATTGGGAACTTTATAACATTGAACAAACAACACGGGGAATAATAAAACAATTTTGTTATGGTTGTTTTTGTTCTTTCACGTTCAATGTTGAGCAGAATGTGTTTACTGTTGATCGATTTCACTTTCAATGTTGAGTACAAAGTGTATACTCTTGATCTTTCACGTTCAATGTTGAGCAGAAATTGTTTACTATTGATCGATTTCACTTTCAATGTTGAGTAGAGAGTGTTAACTGTTGATCGATTTCACTTTCAATGTTGAGCAGAAAGTGTTTACTGTTGATCGATTTACCTTTCAATGTTGAGATGAAAGTGATTACTGTTGATCGATTTCACTTTCAATGTAGAGTAGAAAGTATTTACTGTTGATCGATTTCACTTTCAGTGTTGAGTAGAAATGTTTACTGTTGATCTTTCACTTTCAGCGTTGAGTAGAAAGTGTTTACTTTTGATCGATTTCACCTTCAATGTTCAGTAGAAAGTGTTTACTCTTGATCTTTCATTTTCAATATTGAGTAGAACGTGTTTACTCTCGATCTTTCACTTTCAGCATTGAGCAGACAGTGCTTACTCTTGATCTTTCACTTTCAGCGTTGAGTAGAAAGTGTTTACTGTTGATCTTTCACTTTCAGCATTGAGTAGAACGTGTTTACTTTCAATGTTGAGCAGAAAGTGTTTACTCTTGATCGATTGTACTTTCAGTGTTGAGTAGAAAGTGTTTACTGTTGATCTGTCATGTTCAGGGTTGAGTAGAAAGTGTTTACTAATGATCTTTCACTTTCAATGTTGAGTAGAGAGTGTTTACTCTTGATCTTTCACTTTCAATTTTGAGTAGAAAGTGTTTACTCTTGATCTTTCACTTTCAGCGTTGAGTAGAAAGTGTTTACTGTTGATCTTTCATTTTCAATGTTGAGTGGAAAGCAGTTACTCTTCATCGTTCAATTTCAATGTTGAGTAGAAAGTGTTTACTCTTGATCTTTCACTTTCAGCGTTGAGTAGAAAGCGTTTACTCTTGATCGTTCACTTTCAATGTTGAGTAGAAAGTGTTTACACTTGATCTTTCACTTTGAACTTTTAGTAGAAAGTGTTTACTCTTGATCGTTCACGTTCAATGTTGAGTAGAAAGTATTTACTCTTGATCTTTCACTTTCAATGTTGAGTAGAAACTGTTGATCGACTTCACTTTCAATTTTGAGTGTAGAAAGTTTACTCTAACTCGTTGAAGTAGAACTGGTTTGCTCAACCATTTAATTAGCGTACCTTTGTGCTATAATTATACCGGCGTTGAGCTAGTAATTGTTGAGAGAAATTGTCCTCTGGAGTATTTGGATAATGCCTTAAATTTCTACTCTGGTACAGAGATGATAATACATATCGCTTGCTGATGCTCTGATCTGTTCTGATTGGGAACTTTATAACATTGAATACACAACACGGGGGAATAATAAAACAATTTTGTTATGGTTGTTTTAGTTCAGTCTATTTCATTATAGATGGTCCCAGCTTGATATTGTATGATTTGTATGTGTACCCATTGAAAGATACACATTGTGTCGACGTCCGGATTTACCACTCGACGTTCGTCTGTCCGTTCAGCCGTATGTCCATTCACTTTACTAAACATTTTCTATACGATCGAAACCAATTTTTGTATATGAGTTTATCAACCCAAATACAGATCGAGTTCGAATATGGGTTTGATCGAATTTTTATAGCCCTTTTCGAAAATTTAGATTGAATTCCTTCCTCATTTCAACAAAAAAACAAAAACAAAAACAAACAAACATGAATTAAAAAACAAATATAGTAAGATATTTTTTTTAAATAATTAAACAAAATTTCTTTTTATCAGTTTCATTTAGACTGAACTCCTTACTCAATTGGAATTGAACTATTTTTGGTGCTGTTATTGTGCTTCCGTATATTTAGTCTGATATATTTGATATATATCTATATAGATATGTTTAAAAACATTGTGTATTGTATTTTAAGATCTGTTCGAGTTTGAAATAAAAAAAAGTTAAATTAAGTTGCAGTTTTTATAATTCCATTTTCGTAGTCGGCATCATAATATTGAAGATTGTTTGATGAATTATAACTATTTGTGAAACATTTTAAGTATCTAGACATATGGCATTTAGACATACAAATATAGGTACACACATTTTTATAGAAGTATATAGAAAAGTGCTGTTCATATACACGAATAAAGGTATATACATAAATTTTGTATAGCACACGAATTAATATTTAACAATTCAATTGTAACCTCAACAAAATTCAAATTATGGTTGAGTCATTAGTTACGGTATTATCAGTGCATTGCATGGTTATAAGCTGTATAGCACATATACAACTGTTTTGAACACCGACTAGGTTAGGTTCGTGTCAAACGAAAAAGGTAATCATATTCGTGTATCTGGGCAATTTGATTTGCATTGCGATATTTAGTCTCTGCTGACCTTGTGTGATTTAACAAAGTAATAGTTGAAAGTACATTGAGAAATAACATAACCTGTGAATACAAATCTGATATTTACCTACAAATCTGGGTATTGGTTTCAGTGATAACATGACCTCTGAAACCAAATATAAAATTTATTGACCCACGTGCAATAGATTAATCACATTTGCATGGATAACATACCATGTATATCCATATTGAATTCATAGACACCAACTTTGATCTAAGGTATAATTTACAGCTAATCATTCCATAAATTAGTAAGGGTGTATCATATAACATTACTAATTGTAATCTTAATTAGTAGATTAGATATACAGGTGGTGAGCTATATATGCTTAATAATTGTAAAAGTGGATTGTTCGTGTCAAAGCAAAATAGAAATAATATTCGTGTATCTGGGCAATTTAATTTCATTGCGAAATTTAGTCTCTGCATAGTATTTGCTGAGCTTGTGTGATTTAGCAAAGTATTAGCCAGATACAGTAATTCCCTAATTAACCGACTCTAGAGAGCTTTCCGATAAATGGCAACAAGCCATATTTCCGACTAAATCCTGAAACGTTACCCATAATTCTGCTGTGGTTATGGAGTCGATTAATTGGGGCATTAGTGTACACAGTTAAATGTATATATATATATATATATATTGTATATGTTTTGGCAGTACATTGAGAAATCACATAACCTGTGAATACAAATATGATATTTACCCACACATCTGGATACATGTATTGCTTTCAGTAATAACATACCCTCTGAAACCAAATATCAAATGTACCGACACACATGCATCAGATTATTCACATTTGCATTGATCACATTCCATGTATATCCATATTGAGTTCATAGACTCAACTTTGATCTAAGGTATAATGTACAGCTGTACGATAAATTAGTTAGGGTGTATCATATAACATTACTAATTGTGTAATCTTAATTATTAGATTAGATATCGAGGTTGTGAACCATATGCTTAGAAATTGTAAAAGTGGATTGGCTAGAGGTGGCCCCCATAGGTTTCTATGGTAAAGTGGAATGCCAATATTGTTAGTACACATACTACTGGGGGCTTATATTGAGGTGTGAAAGGGTCTATCTGCTCTTTCGAGTATGATTCCCGGGGAAGTTTTTAGTTTCTGAAATATGTACATGTACCTATTTATGGTCTCCGAATCAGTGACGTGGCTACATGGTCTTTGTTATGGTGTGTCAACGTTGAATTTCCTCATGAACCAGACACCAAACTCCTTCGCGAGTTTCCATTTGCACCCCCCCCCCCCGCGCTTTGCATTGAAACTTTCCAACCGGCACCCAGGCTTTTCAACTGTTGGCAATTTCCAAATTTAATAAGACTGGAACATTTCCAAAATGGTGTTTCATTTCAGACAACAATTTTTACTAAAGTCGAAAAGTTGAAAAAATATGATACCGGATGTGTAAACAAAAATATTCCTACTGATTGTTGGAAAATCAGACAATGAAAACACGTACTTAAAGTTACCAAGTAATGATGTGTCAGACATGAAATTTTCAACTCTTTTCTACAATGACTCACGTCACAGGGGTTTGAAACGCACTCCGCTGCCAAGCAATGGGCATACACCCATAGTTGCAAAAATATTATTTCATTTTACAAACTTTACATTACGTGCGTATCATTTTACATTGTTTACGTCAAAGAAGCACGTCATATTGATACGTTGTGTCAATGTTCACATGACTGGAGCTGTTGGAAGGAAGTTATTACGTTGTCACAATAATTATTTCAGCTGTAGTGTAGGCCTATAGTCGTAACGTTGAGCACAGGAGCTTGGAATTTGGTCAAAACCCCTCTTTTATTGGCGGAACCACCACCCGGGGCCATAGGCCACGGAAGGAACGAAACAACAAATTGTTGCCACCCATTTTGAACTCAACTGTATTCCTACAAAAAATATATTTTCACTAAAAACTTTTGGTACCTCTTACACCTTAGATGCCAATCTACAACATTCCATAGGTATATTTTTCTAGTTCTTCGAAAACCTCACTTTATTTCGGTAATGTATTGTAAATTCACCTATGCAGAACTTTGCTACTGTTGCATATAGGTGCATCTACTACTGGTAAATTTTAATACTGTTCTCATGATGTATGTGAGCATTGAATGTATGAAAAATATACTTTTGGGTCAAAAACTCATCAAATGCTTTCTAACAACACTCAAGAATTCAGCTTCTTAACATTTATTTCCAAGAGTGACATCAATTTCATCAATGAGAAAGAGAAAGTACATATAGGTAATTTACCCTTCCTAATTGCATGAATCAGGTTGGTTACCATTTTGGCAATGAGCAACTTGATCCCTACAACAAGCTGAATTAATTCATAGATACAGTGACAACTAGCAATTGTGCATCGTGGTGCACAGATCATTGTGTCCCAATGAACAAAATCAGGAGTCCATAAGCTTTGATAACTTTTATATTTTTGTATAAGTCTTTGTCGATAAGAACAGCAAGCATCAGTAGATGAACAGAGGAGTTGGTGGATCGGCGGTCAGAACAGGAGTGTCTCGGTATTACTCGACATGAGTAGTTATTCCAACGTATGGTGTATCATGCGTCCAAATAAGCTATGAGATACCGTGATACCATTGTCTATGACGTGTATCATACTATTGTTTACTATATAATGATACTGGTTTGATCCTCCCTTACTTATACAATGGTAGCTACCAGTCATAACCAATTAAGAATATGATCTTGTTAATTATGCTTGTGTGTTCTTAGACTATAGCATTACAATCACTGGGGAAAGGAAGTGTATCCTAGATCCGAGAACACATATAACAATAACTGCTATCTTATGTACTATCGGACACATCGAAACATAAACATTGATTGATTGTTTATTGCAAAGTCGTCAATTAAGGCGAAACATGCTATAACATATATACAATATTTACAATAGGTCACAAAAAACACAATTGTTACACAATCATACATATATTAATATAGAATATGATAAATGTATAGATATATCATAATATGTCTTATAATATCTTATATATATATATAATTATATTATAATTTAAGTCTTTATATTATCATTATCATCATATTATGACTGCAATAATTATTCGCTACTATAAATAATGTACCTAATCACAAGTTTTTAAATTTGGAATAATCGCTCAGTCATATTTTAATTTTCTTGATGCCAATTTGATAAAAATACTAACTTTTTTCAGTAGTAGTTGATTTTCCAAAGATAACAGTCTTTCGAATTTTTCTTTCGTAGAATTCTCCCAGTAATATTTCGGGATATAGTCTGATCGAATTGCCTGTAGTTCTTTGCAAATAATAATAAAGTGGTATTCATCACCCGTGCCATCACCGCAAATATCACAGGTTTTGTCACAATTATCCACAGATTTAGATTTCCATCTCGTATATTCGACAGGCAGTTTTAGATTTGCGGTTCTAAATTTTAGCAAAATGTTTGCTAAGTGAGCCGGTAAGAAATTCAGATAGCGGCCCATGTCTGGTCTCGTTTTAATACTCATATAAAAACGTGCTCTAGATGAGTTTGCATTCTGCATTACAGTAAATTGTTCTGTCTTGTGTCGCTCAATAAGCTCTGATTTTATAGTTCTAATTTCAGCTTTTGTTAAACCTGACTGATTTGTCCATGCTCTTTCCATGTTAAGTTATTTCAGAGTGTTAGAAATAATAAATAGCCATGGGCTATTAAATGAGCCATCAGAATTGTGGTCCAATTCTTTAACAAGAACATATATATTTTTGGCAAGTTCTGAGCCCTCATGTGATAGTAGTTTGGACCAGTAGGATAGTGCTCTGCACTTTATCTCAATGGACAGATGGTGTCTGCCATATTCACCGTAAACCATATAATTTGGTGTACTTGTTTTCAAATATCCTATAATTTTGCAGTATTTAAGATGAAGCGATTCAATAATTTGAGTCCTTTCGTGACACCAAATTTCACTCCCATATAATAGGATGGGTACTATCATACAGTCAAATAGTTTTAACATGATATCGATTGGAAGCTTGAGAGATCTCACTTTGTTTAGTAATCCATACATTGCTCTTGTGCCAATAGTAACTATTTTTTTCAAATATTGGCAAAATCTACCATTGTAAAAAAAGGTTACTCCCAAATATACAAATTCTTTGACTGTCTCGAGTTCTTGACCTCGATATCTGAACGTTGGAATTGGTTTGGGTAGTTTATTACTAAATAGTATGACTTTAGTTTTTTTTGTATTTACTTGCAACTTCCAAGCATCTGCATAATCTGCAAATGCTTGGAGAGAACGGTGCATATTTTCTTCTGTATCAGACATTAATACTGTGTCATCTGCATAAAGAATACAAAACAATT
Organism: Siphonodentalium dalli; assembly: GCA_032622095.1. Classification (NCBI taxonomy): domain Eukaryota; kingdom Metazoa; phylum Mollusca; class Scaphopoda; order Gadilida; family Siphonodentaliidae; genus Siphonodentalium; species Siphonodentalium dalli. Next base: position 11,578,130 of record CP136068.1, read on the forward strand.
TTATGTAACATCCCACATTTTCAATGTATAGCTCATCTAAATAACTCAAATTTTGTATTACACAATCATTCATAAAATCTTGGATGTCGTTAATGTACAAGGAAAATAAAAAGGTGACATTATTTCCCCTTGAAAAAGTCCGACATTACTAACAAAAAAGTCTGAAATATTGTGACTGTCTTTTACACATGTTTTTATCTTACCGTACATATTTCTAGTGACATTAAGTATTTTTCCGTTGATATTGCATTGGGCTAATTTCAGCCATATTGCATCCCTCCATATAGTATCAAAAGCTTTTCTAAAATCAATAAATGTGCAATATAATTTTTTACCACTTTTTAGGTATAGGTTGATTACACTGTGTAAAACAAATATGTTATCTACGGTTGAGTGGGATTTACTAAATCCCGTCTGATTTTTTAAAATTATTTCATGATCATCTGAAAATGAAACCATTCTATTGTTTAGAATGGCTGTAAATACTTTAGAAAGACAGCTTAAAAGTGTAATTCCCCGATATGAGTCCGGCATAGTTCGGTCACCAGACTTTTTATATATAGGTTTTATCATCCCAACGGCCCATTCCCGGGGGTAGTTACCAGATTCCAAGATTAAGTTGAAAAGTAAGGAATAAATGGGCATCATTTTCTCAATAGAAGCCTTCAGATATTCATTTAAAAGCCCGTCATGACCAGCGGCTTTACTGTTTTTCAAATTGGAAATGACAGATTTAATTTCTTCTTCGGTTATAGCGTTATTTAGATAACTGGCATGGACCGACGACTCATTTAATTCATCTATATAATTACCTAGATTATCAGATTCGTCTGAGTCGTTTAAGCTTTTAAAATAATCAGAAAATATTTCCAGATCTAAGTTTGTGGTGTTATTTTGAAATTTATTATCATTGGATAATTTATTTAGTTTATCCCAGAATGCCTTGCTGGAACTATTGCTGTAACTCTTGAGTTCAGAAATATCTGCATCTCGCTGATTCTTTATTTTCGAATCCATAGTTTTTCTATAAAGAGTTCCAGCATTTTTCATATGCTGTTTATTTGATAGTGATTTTTCTCTATTATATAGTCGTTTTGCCTTGTGAAAAGCTTGTCTCTTTGACTTACATTCGTCGTCAAACCAAGTTTTTTTTATTTGGTGGTTTATGTATTGTTTTCCTGTGATTTGGGTTGTATGTTCCAAATGTGTTTTTCGCGGAATCCAATAAAATACATGTTACATCCTCGCATATTTCATCCACTATGAATTGATTACAAGCAGACCCAGTTTCAGGTCGCCATTGCTCTAATTTTTCAATTACTTGATTAATTTTATTGTGATCAAGATTCATAGCGAAATCATTTCTCTTATCAGGGTCCCATTTTTTAATTTTACGATTAGTTTCGGGATCCACATTGGTAGTTATAAGAGGATCATGTGCTCCCACATCGTGACGAGCGTCAAATTTCAATTATAAATGGAGTGCATTGTGTATATCTGAATATAGGGGAGAGAACTCGTTCACCCGAAAGTTCTCTATTGTTCGCAATAGATTGATATTGGCCAAAGCGTAGTCAATTACACTCTTTTCGGATGACGTAAGTTTACCATTGCCATTATCTTCCCCAAATCGTCCGTTAACAATAAATATAGATGTCGATTCACATAACTTAATCAATTTATACCCATAGCTGTTACTTTTCCCCTTATCCTCGGAGCAGCGTTTATTTATGGGAATACAATTTGATTGAGATTCATTGTCACCATCGAGGTGTATATAGTCAAAAAGTGATTGAGTATTCGTGGCGTCCGTGATGTGTTGTAAATCAGTGAAGTTGATTGAATTGTTAAGTTCGCACATGTTGTTTGAGCGAGCGTTCATATCTCCGCAAATCAGAAGAAGCTCGTCATCTCGTCGCAAACGGCGTATATCAATTTCTAACACAATTGGCCAATCATCGTTACAATACCTCGTGTTTGTCGGTGGAATATACACCGCACCAATAAGTAAGCTTCGTGAGTTCAATTCGCGATTCGAATCCACACGTACCCAGACCACATTTTTAGATTCCGATTCAACTACTTTGATATAATTAAAAATTTGCGTTTTTGCGGCTATTAAAATGCCACCATAACGTACACCGGTTCCAATGTGTTTTCCCTTGGTTACACAAACTTCAAAATTCGGTATACTGATATCATCTTCTATAAAAGCTTTGGTTTCACCCAAACATAAAATATCGTAGTTGTTTAACATATCCACAAATTCGGGGTGTGACTAATTAGTGCCCGGGCACGCCCGGGCAAGCCCGGGCAGGTCCGGGTGTTCTCATGGGCCCGCAGACAGTCTAATATGATGCCACATGGTAGTAGGATACAGAATAAGCATATATTGTGAAATTTGACTTGCTGTGTCGTCCACCGGCGGGTTTATTAACCATTTAAATGCCGATATTGACTAAAAGAACCCGGAGAGCCCAGACGGACGCATAGACCCGACCATATTATATATTGATGACTAATGGTAGCGAGGCACTTACTAAAGGTATATATTGCAAATATTGACTCGCTATCTCGCTCGCGGCCGGCTTCATTAACCCCTTAAATGACGATATGCGCCAGAAGAACATGGCACAAGCCCGGGCACGCCCGGGCAGGCCCTGGTGATCTCATGGACCTGCAGACAGTCTAATATGATGTCATATGGTAGTAGGATACAGAATAAGCATATATTATGAAAATTGACTTGCTGTGTCGTCCACCGGCGGGTTTATTAACCATTTAAATGCCGATATTGACTAAAAGAACCCGGGAGAGCCCAGACGGACGCATAGACCCGACCATATTATATATTGATGACTAATGGTTGCGAGGCACTTACTAAAGGTATATTGCAAATATTGACTCGCTATCTCGTTCGCGGCCGGCTTCACTAACCCCTTAAATGACGATATGTGCCAGACGAACATGGCGCAAGCCCGGGCACGCCCGGGCAGGCCCTGGTGGTCTCATGGGCCCGCAGACAGTCTAATATGATGTCATATGGTAGTAGGATACAGAATAAGCATATATTTTGAAAATTGACTTGCTGTGTCGTCCACCGGCGGGTTTATTAACCCTCTAAATATCGATATTAACTAAAAGAACCCGGGAGAGACCGGACGGACACAGAAACCTGATAATATTATATATTGATGACTAATGGTAGCGAGGCACTTACTAAAGGTATATTGCAAATATTGACTCGCTATCTCGTTCGCCGCCGGCTTCATTAACCCCTTAAATAACGATATGCGCCAGAAGAACGCGGCACGCCCGGGCAAGCCCGGACAGGCCCTGGCTGCCTCCTGAACCCGCGGACAGTCTACTATGATTCCGTACGGTAGTAGGATTCTGAATAAGCATGCAAATTTTACTTGCTGTGTCATCAACCGGCGGGTTTATTAACACTTTAAATGCCGATATTAACTTAAAGAACCCGGGAGAGCCTCGACTGACACAGCGACCCGATCATATTATATATTGATGAATAATGGGATCGAGGCACTTACTAAATGTATATTGCAAATATTGACTAGCTATTTCGTTCGCGGCCGGCTTTATTAATCCCTTAAATGACGATCTGCACCAAGAGAGCACGCCGCGGGAAAGCCCGGGCAAGTCCGGGCAGGCCCTGATGGCCTCATGGGCCCGCGGACAGTCTAATATGATGTCGTATGGTAGTAGGATATATACAGAATAAGCATAGATTATGAAAATTGACTTGCTGTGTCGTCCACCGGCGGGTTAATTAACCATTTAAATGCCGATATTAACTAGAAGAACCCTGGAGACTTCTCGGGTTCGGTGATACCTTCGGGTTTGGCGATATACCACGTACACGGGGTGAACTACGGGAATAAATAATAAGGTTTTAGAGAACTTATACACTTTATTTCATCTAAACGGCACCATCAGTAAATACAATATATATATATATATATATATATATAGCTATATATATGTATATATATATCACATCACCTTGAAACATTTTATACATAAATATATTTGCAAGTAAAAATCATACTGTGCACAACATTTCCCGGAAATAGAATCGCTTGAATGATATTACTATAATGGAGACAGAAGTACGATAACAAAACTCCATCCAAATAATTGTCATTTCAATTTCAGAAATTGTCAAGAATTACATAAACATTGCTTTTAGGGCCACTTGGAATTTCAGTTTGTGTCGTAGTCTCTGTCAGCAATATGTTGATTGCTTCGTGGGTATCTAAGAATTTCCCTGTTTGAGGTAAGGGCTTCATTTGTTGAACAACTGGTTGAATGTCATCGCTTTTTTGGACGGAAGGTGTCGCATCATTTGGAGAACTGATGTAGCTCGTATCAGATTCGCTGACGATGGATTCATCACAGTCGGAACTAATAGGCGTTGAGTGAAATAAAGGTTGAAGACGAGAATCGAGTGATTGCATGGATATATTGCTGTCAGCTACACTGTCCGTTGAAACATCAGTGGTAACGTTGATCAAACTAGATGTGGACTTGATGGTGGTTGGTGGTTTAGTGGTGAAAGCTGGTTTGGTGGTGACTGGTGATTTAGTGATTACTGCCGGTTTAGTGTTGAAAGTTGTTTTAGTCTTGGCTGGCGGTTTAGTGGCGAATGTTTGTTTGGTGATAGCTGGCAGTTTGGTGTTGACTCGTGGTTTAGTTGTGACAGTTGGTTTGGTGGTGACCGATAGTTTGGTGGAGAACGTTGGTTTGGATTTGGCTCGCGGTTTAGTGTTGATAGTCGGTTTGTTGGCGAACGTTGGTTTGGTGATGGCTGGTGGTTTGGTGGCGAACGTTGGTTTGTTGGTGACTCGTGGTTTAGTTGTGACAATTGGTTTGGTGATGGCCGGTAGTTTAGTGGCGAACGTTGTTTTGTTGTTGGCTGACGGTTTAGTGGTGAACGTTGGTTTTGTGATGGCTCGTGGTTTAGTGATGACAGCTGGTTTGGTGGTGAACGTTGGTTTGATGGTGGCTGGTGGTTTAGTGGTGACAATTGGTTTGGTGATGGCCGGTAGTTTAGTGGCGAACGTTGGTTTGTTGTTGGCTGACGGTTTAGTGGTGAACGTTGGTTTTGTGATGGCTCGTGGTTTAGTGATGACAGCTGGTTTGGTGGTGAACGTTGGTTTGATGGTGGCTGGTGGTATTGTGGCGAACGTTGGTTTGATGGTGGCTGGTGGTTTTGTGGCGAAGGTTTGTTTGGTGATGGCTGGTTGTCGCGAGAGGGTTGCCTTTGAAATTTAAATGCAAATTTTTCGACTGCATTGGGGGTTAAATTAAGTTTTTCACAAAAAAATATGCGGTTGTATATAGGAACGTATAAAGGATGGCCAATAATGCCGCCAATTCCTGATCGAGTGGGCACCAATATTATAAAAGAACCCGCCGTGAACGATATATAACGGCAGTAAATGTTCATACCAGCCACCCTACCGCCATAAGGCATCACACTATACCGATCACTGGTCCATGGTGCCACCCGGACTTCCCCGAGCTCTCTCGTGATCGGGCGTTTTGCGCGTGTTCTTCTGGCGTATATCGTCAGTTAAGGGGTTAATGAAGCCGGCCGCGAGCGAGATAGCGAGTCAATATTTGCAATATATACCTTTAGTAAGTGCCTCGCTACCATTAGTCATCAATATATAATATGGTCGGGTCTATGCGTCCGCCTGGGCTCTCCCGGGTTCTTTTAGTCAATATCGGCATTTAAATGGTTAATAAACCCGCCGGTGGACGACACAGCAAGTCAATTTTCCTAATATATGCTTATTCTGTATCCTACTACCATATGGCATCATATTAGACTGTCTGCGGGCCCATGAGACCACCAAGACCTGCCCGGGCGTGCCCGGGCTTGCCCGGGCGTGCCCGGGCGTGCCCGGGCTTGCCCGGGCACTAATTAGTCACACCGCAAATTCGCGATACTGTAGTCTTTTTTCAAGACCACATACGTTTAACGAAAGCAGTGTTAGCGTTTGGCCAGATTCAATTTCACTGTTATCGGTTGGTTGGAGGCGAGCACTATTACGCTCAAGATCAGATTCGAGATCACCCGATATCGGGTTACAATGAGAATTAATAATTGGGATATAATTTACGCCTGTAGCCGCCTGGTCAGTTCGACCGCAGTTGATTGACGTATTTTTTGTGTCAACATCACAGGTTCGCGGAGTTTCATTAGCTGGGTAGTTATCGGGCCCGCCCACATGCACTGTAGGGTCACATACACCGTTACCAACACAATACATATGGCAGGTACTAGAACAATAATTGGTTGTACAACAATTAGTCTCTAATCAGGCGTCCTTGCGCCTGCGTTTTCTGTCACCCTCACTGATGTCCTCCATTTTCTCAGCAAGACGACCTTTCCCGTCCGGGCTGAGGTGAACACCGCTTGAGTCCTGTTTCTGAAACAACGATTTCACTACGCGTCCCTCTTGTGTGAATATCTCAGTATTGTCAACGTATTTCACGTCCGATCCCACCATCTCGTTAGAAATGAACTCGCTAACAAATCTGTTCAGACTATCAGTCGCTTCATTCCGCTCCTGTATATTCATCCCAGTGCCCTTCCGTGGAGGTATACTGCACACATTAATTGTAGCATTCGGCACAGCCGCGGGTAGTTTTGTCAGCATTGACGCAAATTTAACTTTAGCGCTGTCGATGTTGTTTTTGGAACTCGTCACATTGTTTGTACCTAAGTGAATTGTCACAGATTTCAGCGCACTTGCAGCTACCGTGTTACCTTTCTCTTCCTTTGCTGCTTTTAGAAGATTCGGGAAGTCTTCGATTTTTGCTCCAGACTGGAACACAAGGTTCATGTTAGGGTCCCTGAGGGGTAACTGACGCATATTGCTAGCGCCCACAATCAGCGTGTCAATTGGTGTATTTCCGTCATTGCACGAGTGAACTTCGATCTTTTTACCGTTGTTCGGCTCGGTTGCTTGAGTAGGTGACACAATGTCGACTTTGGCCTTATCCGACGATTGCGCAGCATTGTGTTCTCCGAACGATGAGAGGTCCTCATAGCTACCGTAATAACTACGATCAGTTCGCTGATTAGGTTTGTTGAGTGGACAACGGTAATCCACCGCTTTGTGCCCCGGGCTGTTTGCATGCCTTACACACAATGTCATTCTTACACTGATTGGTTGAGTGAGAATCCTGGTAACATCGGGTGCAGGGAGGCTTTGAGTTGCGGTCAGTCGCCATGATTGCTCGACAGTTTACGCTGGAGAAATGCAGCTCACCACAATGTCGGCACATAGCCTTTGTTTTGTCCGAGAAGACACGCGCATCCATATCATCGATTTTAATTTCGTGGGGAATCTCTGTGCAGTTTTCAATTAATACAGTTCTCGAGCCTGTCTCGATATGTGTCCCTCTCATTTTGCTTCTCTTCATCGTGTCCCGTAACACATTTCCATATTCGGCTAGCCTGTCCGATATGAAACTATCATCCAGCTCCACAGGGGCGTCAATAACAGTAACTAGGGTAGCCAATTTTCCCAGTTCTTGCATTCGAATACGTCTGCTACCAATAAGTATATTTGTCGACAACAGCTCATATTTTGCTTGTTCTGTTGTCAGAGTTATAAAGCACTCATTTCGCGTTATCTGAATAGCAAATACAGTTTCTCTCTCTACAGCATATTCACAAGCCCTGAGAATATCTTCGCGCGTGAGGCGCTGGCGTTCATTTTTCGCAAACGTTACAGTTAATTGCCTTTTTGCTCTGAGGGAGGCTGTCGCCATTTTGTTGTCGATGTAAACAAACACTGTTTTATTGGCAATAATTCGACTACTCACACTAGTTTGAATCGTTTTTATCTAACATAATAATCAGAGATCTGAATATTCCATAGTAAATCCATTTTTGTGCATTATGATTGCATCAGAACAATTTAATATCAAAACATTAACGGAGCGAAAAATTCAACACATTTCCGCCATTATCACGTGACCATCCTTCGATGTGCGATGTGAACTTCTACATTGTTACAGCCCTAACTACAAGTGGGCTGAAAATTATCAGCTTGGTTATATATTCGGAAATTCATGTCCCCAGGTATAATGAACAGTGTGCCCAGACTTTTGTTGTGGTCAATGAGTTGTTCAACTTCTACGAGAAAGTCCACAGTATGACGATTCTTATCCACTTACTAGTATTTATTTATTCAACTTGTATAAATATATCTCACTAAATACTGGTAAACAAACTATACAGGGAAAATTTCCAACTGAAATGTCATACATGTAGGCATGAAATATTTGTTGAAAATGTTTGCCAAAGTAAGACAACCTTTGCAAACCACCTCCCATTTTCCCCGGTCTCCAAACGCTATTGTCTGAAAAATTTGTACAAAAGGTAATTGAGAATGTAGAACTAATATTTTGTTCTTTTTATTTCATAGGTTAATGTTAGGCACAAATTCAGTAACATAAATCAGACACAGACATATTAGTCTGTCCATAAACAAATCTAAATACCAACTAATATAATTGAAAAAGGTGTTCATATTAAAGTATTTGAATGTCAAACAACTTAAATTTTAAATCCAGTTACCATGTATCTTGGATAAAATTGGGTAATGTCAGTCACGCTTACATTAGTCAATGTCATGTTCATGTGCATTATATGGTAATAAAATATAATAAATGCATTTAAACCTCATACCATATGATTGGCAGGGCAATAATTACCCATTTGGATCGGAAACTGTTGGAAATATTTGATATATTTCATAGCGTAATGTCAGTCACGAAATTAGTGTAATGTCAGTCACGCATATTTGGACAACAAATAATATTTCATGTTAGTTCTAAGCTTAAAGACATATTATGTACTTGTTCAGGTGTGTGAAACTGATAAGTTAGTATGCAGGTGCTACACCAACTGGAGGAATGTAACATTCTACTAACATCATCGAAAATCTAAAGCAAATCTACCGTACCACTCCATTGAAAACATCGTCTGAACGGGGCTAAATTGTAAATATTTACTACTAGAATCGGGACGCATCTATCGGCGGTAAACTAACGAAAACGATTTCGCCATCGGCAGTCACTGCATTGAAGTATTATATAAGAATGACAGTGTGTGTTGTCAATTTAGATAAAACATTTGTAAAAATAACTACTTTGAACAAGATTATTCTCCACTTCTATTTGACCACCCTACCGGAGTGTTTCACATCACTTTAAAGTTTGCTTTTACATTATCTTCAAAAATCTACCACGAAAATTTAACAAAGAAAATCATATGAGTTTCTGTAAATTTAAGACAAATTTAATTTGAAAACATGTTCTCACTGTGCCTTGATATTTTCATGTAATGTCAGTCACGCTAACATTGAACGATGCCATTTTATCATCGCTTGACTAAACTCAGAATAATGCACATTTTTGGGTGCACCATGGCACAAGCCAACATCACAAATAGAAATAAGATTATATATTTATTAAATGTTGCTTTATTCATCACAATGAATAATGGAAAAAGTTCTTTGAATGTAATGTCATTCACGTGGAATTGCCCAGCTGGAAATTGTGTAAAGCAGTAATCGATGAAAGCGGTCATGTGGCCTACTAATCTAATAATATTAGGATTGTATTAGTCAATTTAGTGATTACAGATTAGTAAATTTAGTTATCAACGACTTCAGGCTCACTGAGCCTCGCCCATTCACTGTGACTCGGGTCAAAAATACAATTCTAGCCATCTACAGAGCAGTCGACACACAGATGTAACAAACATGTGAAGCCCAATGAATTGGTGACTAACAAAGTGAGTCATTTATCTTCTTGTTGAGTGAAGGAAAAGAACATCTCCCAATCTCACTTGGTCTCGGCACACTGCGGAGTCCATGCAGTGACTGGTGAGAGGATATGCTTCCGGGCCAACTTTCCATCTGTGTGTATGAATTTTGTTTCCTGTGATGGACTATCAAGTTAAATATAATAATTATAACGCACAGTGATTAGTTTAGCATTAATACATTCATGATTTTAACACTGTATTCTCGATTTAAACCTTAAGCATTAAGCGGGAGCTTGATCAGCATGGCTAGCATATATATTAACTAGTGGCTATTTGTGGACAAATTATTAAACATAGCCCTGCGTACTTGCAATTGTCGAATTGACACATTGGCATTCATTGGGATTGGAATAATATGTATGATAAACATAATAATTCCAGGCCAACTTAGTTGATTGCCACGACCTTCTAGTTATCCATGTACATGACTAATGAGGCAATCATATAAATGTTTAATCTAATAGCATTTTCTCAGACCATGCCATGAATATATATGTATCTATGCCCATCAAGAATAATATATTCCACCAGTACAAAGTTTTTGCTGTTGCGATAGGGAAGTAACTAGTACAGTTAATAAATTATGAAATACCTTATATTAATAATGTGTGTCATAGAATATGAAGATCCAACTTTGAAATGGCAAGATTTAAGTGACTATTTGGTGGATTTTGCTTTGCGTCCCTTATACTAATGTCATTCCTCCCGGGCAATTATTAAAATGTTTATATACTATCAGATGCCTAACAATAGTGTCAGCATGTGCCGCATGATTAGTAATTTTAGATAAAATTCTCAACGATCATTTTTTGGCATAGAGACATATATAGAATTAAATTGAAATATAATTAAATAGAATTAAATTTCCATCAATATTATTAATTTCAGTCTAGGTCTCCGCTATCACTATTATTGACCATCACAATGATTAGACATATGAGAGTACGATATAAGCTCACAAAAGTTACGAACAAGCATGCAATCCCGAACATACCACTATTGTACAATGACATCAGTTTGTTTGATCTAAATTATTTATCCACTCCAGCCCCAAAACAGTAGTCATTGGCAAATTATCTCATTCCTTTTCGAAGTCCCTATCATCTACTGAAGTTGGATCCTACCACAGGCCATAAATTGTGTCGCATTGAGTCATTGTGCCCCATCCATGTAACTCGCTGAAAGTCAAGCATACATAAACCTCTATATTAAAATAAATCAGATGTGGCTATGTGAAATATGCGATAAATCCCCGTTTCCATAAATATGTATTCAGTATTATATGTAAATTTATCCAATAAAGATATTTTTCCCTTAAAGGTCATCAATCCGAATCAATAGTCCCCATATCATCAGATTCCAGCAACAACAAGATTTTTGCCGCTTCAGTTGACAGAATCGATTACTTGCTCGAAAATAATGCTAACCGCAGTCAATTGTAGCATAAAAGTTTAGAGTTATCCATCTTCATCCGCAATTTGGTCAGAGAATGTATACGGTCTGCCGTTTGCTGGGCCACCAAAATTAAAAAGATAGATTGTAAAAATCGGTATGTGATCAATCTGATGTTGTGGGTTCCTCGACTTGAATCAAATATTTTTCACCTCCGAAGTCAAGAAAATAGACAATAGTTAACTGTCATCAGCGACGAACGAAGTTTCTCCTCGAGTGAGATGCGCAGGATTATTTTTCACGAGGCGTTAGCCGAGTGAAAAATAATCCTCGCATCTCACGAGAGGAGAAACTTCGTTCGTGGCTGATGACAGTTAACTATTGTGTTTATTATATTTTCCACAACAGTTTGTCACGACACAACTCTAATAAAATGCATTGAGAAGATGTTCCGATTCTGAATATTGACCTAAATGTTTCCGTTAAATTACGCGCAATGATAAGATAACAACCCAAATAAGGTAAATCGATTACGTCACTCATTCATGAATTTTTTACTATAGCCGCGCGCGCCATAGTATTTACCCCGTACAAGGAACGTGACGTCATTTCATTGACTGATTTCTCCTATTGCCACCAACTTCAAGAGGATTTTTCCGAGGAATTTTTCAAACAAATAACAAACTTTATTGATTAAATTAGTAACTGTTTGGAATGTCATTGTGTGGATAACTTCCTAGTTCTATGGGATATCACTGCTCAGTTTCATTTGGAATATGCACTCGAATGTCAGTGGAATTTGAAGTGGAACTGCTTGAAGATACTGAAGTGGATCTCAACGCTGTTTTCATTTTCTTGGTGCGAATGCACTTGTGGGAACAATTGTTTATCACGATTTCGATCTTTGGATTCCGAAGTGTAGCGTAACCAAAAATGTTTCCCAGTTGGTGTTGATCCTGCAAATTCACTGAGCTGAAATTTGATGTCGATAACTCATTGGTGGTCTGTGTTTTTGATGTATTTTGTGTTATCTGACTATGCACTGGAACTGAGACAATTATTTTGGTGTGCACTTCGAATTACGTAATTCGGAATTTGCGAGGTTGGGATAAATAGTCCGTCGTCGCTGGGAGTAGGATAAACCTCTGAGAGTAGGATAACATCGTGGCACTTCCGGGAGTGGGGATACGATTATTATTTTGGCAGAAAAAGTTACTGAAAATATAATAAATAGTAATCTGCGAGGGTTAATTCGGATTGAGTACCTTTAAAATTGCAAAAAATTAATTAAATACTGAATTTTGCCTTGAAAATTGGTCGCTTGGCCAGATTCAACCTTCACCTGATGATTGCATTTTGAACAAATATAGTAACATGTGCTATATGGCTAATATCTCTTGACTGGGGCCATGGATATTGGTCTGGAAATTATAGAAATGTTAGAGGCAATATCTCACCATGTCTAACTGTGGCCCACATTCCGAGCTATATCTGGTGCTGCAACATATTCTCGTGCAAATAGGTTTATTTGTACCTAAATATTCACATATGTTCATATTTTTTTATTCATTTAAATTTGTTTAAATCAAAATTTAGAAAAACTAACGGCATTATACACTCTGCCAGGGCACCCTGAGTCACCACACCAAATTTCGTTGAAATCTGGGCACCAAAATTAACAAGACATGTTGGTCTCAACTTTACTCCAGTTTTATATATGTATATATAAACAGTCCCATGAAACATGTATACATTTATTGATGGACGTGTCATTGGCTCTTCATACAAGATCGGGTTCATTATTCCGAAGTTCAAGGTTCCATATTCCGTAGGGTCGCTATTCCAAAGGTCCTTATTCAGAAGGTTCGCTATTCTGAAGGTTTGCTATTCTGGGCGTATTTAACCAGAAAAGATGGACAACTCTAATACCATGTAGTTATTATTAGCACAATTTTACAGTTATCCATCTTTATCTGGAAGACCGCCCGTTTGACCTCGTCCTTCTGGCACGATCGGGCCCAGAAACAATAAAAATAGCAAACTGCAAAGATCGATATCTAATTACTCTGAGCTTTGATGGGTGGGTTCATCGACTCTAAGCAAATATTTTTTTCCCACCGAAGCCAAAGAAAGAGTAATTTAGGAGCGTCTTATCGGATTGAGTACCGTTAAGTTATTTCCTTCATAAAAAGAGTCTTATTATAAAGAATCCTCTCAGTACTTTAGAATATAGAATGAAACTTCAAAATAACAAGTTATAAAAGCCTTCTTAATATCGAGGAATATAGAGAACCTTGGGAATAGCGAAACTTCGATATAATGAACCTTGGGAATAGCGAACCTTTGGACATAGAGTGACATGTCGCCGTCCTACGGTCCATACGTATACTACTGACGTGATCGTATATCCCAAGTTGTCCAGAAATACAGGCACTCCTATGTAACATACATTTATCATTTTATAGATGGGCGCGTAGGTGTTTTGGGTTGTCCATACGTACTGACGTAATCATATTAACTAATCATATCTATTACCGGGGGGTGTTCAAATTTATGTTATTGTGACACGCGGCATTTAATACAGTGGCAACGTCCATTATGTAGTCATTGGTCGTTTGTGGGGGATGCATCAATACACAAATTGACCCCAACCAAATACATAAATCCTAATATTACTCAACGCACAGGAGCTTGGAATTTGGTCAAAACCCCTCTTTTATTGGCGGAAGCAACCAGTAGCATTACACAGTCAAGTAGTACATATAGGCCTACCAGTACATAACGAACATAAAACAAGAAGAAGAAAACAATACCACCATTCAGTCAAATGAAGAATATCTTCTTGGGTAGTCGTCATTTTCATGAGATAATAACAGCAGACACAGAAAAATACAGAAATGTTCAGGAAAATGCACAAAACATCAGGATTAGATCTTCAAAAACGAGCATACCGGTAGTATGACGCAAACATAAACTGATTTAAGTTTTCTGGCGCCTAAGTTCGAAAACCGCACGCACTTTCAAATATTTTTTCGCGGGCTTTTATTTTAGTTCCGACTTTGTTATTCCGGAAAAAAGGTTTTGTGTCGTTTGTCATTCCGATTCTAAAACGGGTGATGTAGAAGTCACAGATATGCGGTGAGCTAATTTCAAGATTTGACTTCGGAGGTGAAAAATATTTGATTCAAGTCGAGGAACCCACAACATCAAAGCTCAGATTGATCACATACCGATTTTTACAATCTATCTTTTTAATTTTGGTGGCCCAGCAAACAGCAGACCGTATACATTCTCTGACCAAATTGCGGATTTTTTGTGTGTGTGTCAGATGTTTGACAAACCAACAATATTCGTTGAGCAAAGAGTTGATAAATTACCGTTTTTTTTTTATTTTATGCTATAATTGACTGCAGTTAGCATTATTTTCGAGCAAGTAATCGATTCTGTCAACTGAAGAGGCAAAAATCTTGTTGTTGTTGGAATCTGATGATATGGGGACTATTGATTCGGATTGATGACCTTTAAGGGAAACATATCTTTATTGGATAAATTTACATATAATACTGAATACATATTTATGGAAACGGGGATTTATCGCATATATCACATAGCCACATCTGATTTATTTTAATATAGAGGTTTGTGTATGCTTGACTTTCAGCGAGTTACATGGATGGGGTACAATGACTCAATGCGACACAATTTATGGCCTGTGGTAGGATCCAACTTCAGTATATGATAGGCACTTCGAAAAGGAATGAGATAATTTGCCAAATGACTAGTTTTGGGGCTGGAGTGGATAAATAATTTAGATCAAACAAACTGATGTCATTGTACAATAGTGGTATGTTCGGGATTGCATGCTTGTTCGTAACTTTTGTGAGCTTATATCGTACTCTCAGATGTCTAATCATTGTGATGGTCAATAATAGTGATAGCGGAGACCTAGACTGAAATTAATAATATTGATGGAAATTTAATTCTATTTAAATTTAATTCTATATATGTCTCTATGCCAAAAAATTATCGTTGAGAATTTTATCTAAAATTTCTAATCATGCGGCACATGCTGACACTATTGTTAGGCATCTGATAGTATATAAACATTTTAATAATTGTCCGGGAGGAATGACATTGGTATAAGGGACGCAAAGCAAAATCCACCAAATAGTCACTTAAATCTTGCCATTTCAAAGTTGGATCTTCACATTCTATGACACACATTATTAATATAAGGTATTTCATAATTTATTAACTGTACTAGTTACTTCCCTATCGCAACAGCAAAAACTTTGTACTGGTGGAATATATTATTCTTGATGGGCATAGATACATATATATTCATGGCATGGTCTGAGAAAATGCTATTAGATTAAACATTTATATGATTGCCTCATTAGTCATGAACATGGATAACTAGAAGGTCGTGGCAATCAACTAAGTTGGCCTGGAATTATTATGTTTATCATACATATTATTCCAATCCCAATGAATGCCAATGTGTCAATTCGACAATAGCAAGTACGCAGGGCTATGTTTAATAATTGTTCCACAAATAGCCACTAGTTAATATATATGATAGCCATGCTGATCAAGCTCCCGCTTAATGCTTAAGGTTTAAATCGAGAATACAGTGTTAAAATCATGGATTTATTTAATATGTGAGAATGCTAAAACTAATCACTGTGCGTTATAATTATTATATTTAACTTGATAGTCCATCACAGGAAACAGAATTCATACACACAGATGGAAAGTTGGCCCGGAAGCATATCCTCTCACCAGTCACTGCATGGACTCTGCAGTGTGCCGAGACCAAGTGAGATTGGGAGATGTTCTTTTCCTTCACTCAACAAGAAGATAAATGACTCACTTTGTTAGTCACCAATTCATTGGGCTTCACATGTTTGTTACATCTGTGTGTCGACTGCTCTGTAGATGGCTAGAATTGTATTTTTGACCTGAGTCACAGTGCATGGGTGAGGCTCAGTGAGCCTGAAGTCGTTGATAACTAAATTTACTAATCTGTAATCACTAAATTGACTAATACAATCCTAATATTATTAGATTAGTAGGCCACATGACCGCTTTCATCGAATACTGCTTTACACAATTTCCAGCTGGGCAATTCCACGTGAATGACATTACATTCAAAGAACTTTTTCCATTATTCATTGTGATGAATAAAGCAACATTTATAAATATATAATCTTACTTCTATTTGTGATGTTGGCTTGTGCCATGGTGCACCCAAAAATGTGCATTATTCTGAGTTTAGTCAAGCGATGATAAAATGGCATCGTTCAATGTTAGCGTGACTGACATTACATGAAAATATCAAGGCACAGTGAGAACTTGTTTTCAAATTAAATTTGTCTTAAATTTACAGAAACTCATATGATTTTCTTTGTTAAATTTTTCAAGATAATGTAAAAGCAAACTAACATGAAATATTATTTGTTGTCCAAATATTCGTGACTGACATTACACTAATTTCGTGACTGACATTACGCTATGAAATATATCAAATATTTCCAACAGTTTCCGATCCAAATGGGTAATTATTGCCCTGCCAATCATATGTTATGAGGTTTAAATGCATTTAATATATTTTATTACCATATAATGCACATGAACATGACATTGACTAATGTAAGCGTGACTGACATTACACAATTTTATCCAAGATACATGGTAACTGGATTTAAAATTTAAGTTGTTTGACATTCAAATACTTTAATATGAACACCTTTTTCAATTATATTAGTTGGTATTTAGATTTGTTTATGGACAGACTAATATGTCTGTGTCTGATTTATGTTACTGAATTTGTGCCTAACATTAACCTATGAAAAAAAAGGACAAAATATTAGTTCTACATTCTCAATTACCTTTTGTACAAATTTTTCAGACAATAGCGTTTGGAGACCGGGGAAAATGGGAGGTGGTTTGCATAGGTTGTCTTACTTTGGCAAACATTTTCAACAAATATTTCATGCCTACATGTATGACATTTCAGTTGGAAATTTCCCCTGTATAGTTTGTTTACCAGTATTTAGTGAGATATATTTATACAAGTTGAATAAATAAATACTAGTAAGTGGATAAGAATCGTCATACTGTGGACTTTCTCGTAGAAGTTGAACAACTCATTGACCACAACAAAAGTCTGGGCACACTGTTCATTATACCTGGGGACATGAATTTCCGAATATATAACCAAGCTGATAATTTTCAGCCCACTTGTAGTTAGGGCTGTAACAATGTAGAAGATCACATCGCAATGTTTATGTTTCGATGTGTCCGATAGTACATAAGATAGCAGTTATTGTTATATGTGTTCTCGGATCTAGGATACACTTCCTTTCCCCAGTGATTGTAATGCTATAGTCTAAGAACACACAAGCATAATTAACAAGATCATATTCTTAATTGGTTATGACTGGTAGCTACCATTGTATAAGTAAGGGAGGATCAAACCAGTATCATTCTATAAGAAACAATAGTATGATACACGTCATAGACAATGGTATCACGGTATCTCATAGCTTATTTGGACGCATGATACACCCTACGTTGGAATAACTACTCATGTCGAGTAATACCGAGACACTCCTGTTCTGACCGCCGATCCACCAACTCCTCTGTCCATCTACTGATGCTTCCTGTTCTTATCGACAAAGACTTATACAAAAATATAAAAGTTATCAAAGCTTATGGACTCCTGATTTTGTTCATGTACGTTGAAACGACGTCGAACCAACGGTGAATTCCACTAATAATACGACGTTGGGCCAACGTCATTTATATCAACGTTGGAATCCAACGTTGGGCCAACTATGGCTGTTGCCGCTGGCTCGGCGTCGGCTTGACGTCGGATCCCGTCGTCGACTCGACGGTGGTTCGACGTCGAGCCGACGTTGGTGCGCCGTCGGGCACCCGACGTTGAAACGACGTCGAATCAACGGTGAATTCCACTAAGAATACGACGTTGGGGCAACGTTGGGCCAACGTTGTGTTTGGGCATTGACAGGGACGGATCGAGGCTCCATTCGTAGGGTCGATTCCCCTCACATTAGGGCGTCCTTATAAATTAACATCCGATGAGATACAACATACCAATAAATTTAAAGTACCACATAATGTTTGCAACTTCAAAGTATTATAATTGGAAACAACATTCAATTTCACAAATATGAAACCAGAATAAAATGAAACATATAGAAAAAAAAGTGTATGCCGATTTAAATAAAGACAAAATGACATGTCATTAGTTGTTGATTTTAAGAATCTTGACCATCTACTCACTCTAAAGAAAAATATTTTGTATTGGTCTCCTGAATAAAGTTATCGAAAATGCTACATATTTTTGTTAGCTTATATATCCCTTTACCATACAAAAGAAATGTCTTTATTTCAGCTTAGTTTGCGATTTTGTGCTCTCGATAATGTTGGGAACAAAATATTCAAACATTATGTGGCTTTAAACTTTGGTCAGGTTACATCTTCTTCGAACATCATTATTCTGGAGGGTGATCTGATGTAGATGTGCAAAATTTGAAACGGCTCAAAGTACATATGATTAAATTAAACCTAGTAATTGCTCATTTACGTACCAGTGCTATTATATAGAGGGAACTCTGTGCATGGTGATATACAATGTCAGATAAGAAAGAATATCGCGTTTTTGCAATCCGTTTTCTAATTAGTCCATGATACTGTAGATTCAGTCTGGGTGAACGTCGACTCAATATTTGAAATATAGAGTCTGGAGCTAATGTCGCCAAAACCATTTCTATTCAGCGAAGAGCTTCCCCAAAATGACGTCACGGATTTAAAAAAATACATCGATGATTGACAGGTGTCCCCACGTGTTGTTTGCTGTGCTTGGCAATAACAATGGTCGACTCATCAACACATAGAAGGCATGTGTCGCGACATAAACTTACAGAAGATAATATTTGTCGTGTGTGCGACTATTCTTTTTCGGGAGATGAACTCGCTGCATCAACGGGAAAGCTGTTTAACTTTCAGATGATTTTTTTACGACAAATAATTTGATTTGCAAACCATGTTACAATTAAGTAAATCAAATACACGGACATGAGTGAGTTCTATTCATATTTATGGGAGGCCAAGTTGGTACCATACGCAGGCCTATCTATCAGTACCAGCACATCTATCAAATTAATCGGAATCGTACCGAATATATAATTTCGAAGCCATTTTTTCTGTCTCTGTTACTATATTTAAAGGTGACATTATGGGAGTCTCCTCCCACTAACACTTGTTTATTAACCCATACGGTTTCATTGGACGGAAAATAATTTACGCAATCAATCAGATTACGGAATCCCGAGGACTTGGAAATGAGATAGCGATGTTATCCGCCAGACCTAATATTCAATGTTGTAATGAATATTTAGGTATGAGTTTACTCAGACTGCTGTAGATTCTGATTATATAAATTCAATACATGCATGTACAGCAATTAATTTTATCTGTTGACATATTATGAAATGAGCACTTACTAAGCTTATTTGTATCTATGCACATATGTATGCCACTTGTTGCATATGTTGGAATGATTTATCTGGGAGAAATTAAACCCATGGATCCATACAGATTAATGTATGTATACAAAACCCAACATATTATATAAAATATAATATTTTCATCATTCCATGATCTGTCATGAACTGGATTCAGTGTACTCATGGCTCATGCATATATGTATGCAGGAACTTGGCTTGTATGAAGCAACTGTTTTGTAGGACATTGATTGACAATTCTTCTGAAGAAATCATATCGCGAGAGAAACCATTTTATATTCACCTCCTTGAATATCTGGAATTTATAATTTTCATAGGTCATCATTACGTTATTAATAACTGATGTATCAGATGTATAACTGCCACAACAAGATGAACACAAATCATCCTTTCAGTGCCGATTATCGATACACCGATGAATGCCGAGTTTTTTTTTGCATCCGATTGAATGCACAACACAGGACAAGTAAGAATTTCCATCCAAGTGAATAACCATAAACTGACGAATTCATGTCGTACATGGTTTTATGTCGGTCGCGCTGGTGTCAGTCGTGCAATAATATTCACAATATAACGATGTGCAACACGATATAGACCATGCTGCCATGATGCTGGAATACTGGTACATGTAAGTTCATATCCCCAAGCCGTTGATGGTTTCGACAGACGAGTAAACTGTGATCGAATCCGCTTGTATAGTACCGTAGCTTATACACAAAATATCCAGATCCAGAAACAGGATAGCAAGTAAATAAGTCCTGAAAGAAACAGAGAATAGCGTTAGCCCAATGCATTTTCTGTGTGCAGCTTGACATTGTCACACACTGTACACATCTTGATATATAAGAACCAGACCAATCCGGGAAATTCCTACATGCATTTGCATGCACGAGAGTACTTTAATTATTTGACCGGTTGCCAATAATATTATATAAAATATGTATGCATGAATGGTACTTTAATTAATCGAACGGTTCCCGATAGTATATATAGGTACCATACCTTTGCACGTGGTACGTAATCGTTACATAATACAGGTCTCGAGGAATTCGTGAGTTGGAAGGACTTGAGCACGTGCTGATGACACTGACGCCGGTAGGCGGGGGTGTTATGCGCGCGCGAAGTTTTTCTCAACTCATGAATATCTCTGAGAACAGCAGGTAATTATCTTATATACCCAATACCCAGGATCGTCTCAATCAAACAATTGGTCACGGATTCTCAAAACTCGCTAAGCCTACGTACTGCTCACTCTCGTCGGTGTCAATTTCTAGCAAAACTGTCAATCAGTTCATTAATAAAATTGCACAGATCCCACAAGAGCCAGCGCATGGTAAGTTTCTGCTCATTGGAAATTTTCACCAGCAAATATGAGACCGAACATATTAGTAAATTCGGAAGATATCGAGTAATTATTTTAGCATGTTTTGAATTGTTGTCAGCCGTATCATCAACGATAAAGAGTGTTTGTGTTTCAATGCCCATTTACTAGTACGATGAATATTAAACAGCGGTTTGAAAACTTGCTTTATAAAAAATCTCAGCATTTGGTGACAAATCGGAATGGATATGAAGAACGGGGTTTGAGAACGGGGGGGGGGTAATATGTCAGGGACTTTGACAGAAGCCTTCCTTTTTTGAGGGGTTAAATTGCAACCACCCGTGAACCAATCTGTTTTCCCAACTTGACCATGTTTCATCTGGTCTCCCATTCGATGCTGAGTTTGAAATCCAACACACTACCGTTTAATAGCTATATTAAATATAGTCTTTGTAGAAAATAATATAATGTACTCTAAATATTACATATCTGTTGGGAACCGAAACTATCCAGACGATCTCAGAAAGATTTTGCCTGAAATTCAACTTATGATATTGAAAATTCCAAATCTTGAAATTAGCTCACCGCATAATAATGACCAAAGCGATACTCATTAGAAATTTGGAAATGTAAACTATCGAAATGATCTCAAACAGATTTTGCCTAAGATGTTCAACTTATAAAGTTATTGAAAATTTAAAATGTTGAAATTATCTGGGGGGGGGGGGGGGGTAATACCTCGACCTCTATCGCCACATCCATGTTGCGTTCACCCTAATTATTTGTTCTAACCCACAACCTCCTAGAGTGGGCAATCTTACTGTCAGGTCAGGGATAATACGGGTAAGGTTGTCCCGCCCCATTAACTTTGACCAAAATGTTCAACAGTTAGGCATTTCATGACTGACACGACATAATTTAAGTTATTGAAAATTCCAAAATGTTGAAAAGTTTGACAAAAATTGGGGAGGGGTGGTAACACCTCAATGTTCAAACCCCTGTCGCCACATCCATTTTTGCACACATTACCATATTTATTCCAACCCACATTGTCACAGATATTAAATTCTTACTGTCAGGGGCGTGAGGACAACTGGGGTGGGGGCTTGACAACAGCATGTTGATAGCAGACAGCCTTTCTGCCGAACTGCTCTAAATGTAGGCCTACTGGTTAGAACAACAAACTATTTCAGTTGGTAGCTTGGTGAGCCCCAAGCCAAGTAATTAATTGATATGAATACCTCAGACAAAATATGGGATGGGTAATATTTGTTTATTGGTAAAAAATGCCCCATATGTATCGCCAAAATTATTAAAAATTTCCAAAAGTTGTGCATGTCGCCACCCCCTGCATGCCGTCACGTCCCACATATCCCCAAAAAGTTAAATCACCCGCCCAATAATATCTAATCATGTCCATTATTGGGGGGGGGGGGTGTTCACATTTATGTTTTAGGGACACGCGGCATTTAATACAGTGACAACGTCCATTATGTAGTCATTGGTCGTTTGTGGGGGATGCATCAATACACAAATTGACCCCAACCAAATACATAAATCCTAATATTACTCAACGTTACGACTATAGGTCCACACTACAGCTGAACTAATTATTGTGACACAGTGTGACAACGTAATAACTTCATTCCAACAGCTCCAGTCATGTGAACATTGACACAACGTATCAATATGACGTAAACAATGTAAAATGATACGCACGTAATGTAAAGTTTGTAAAATGAAATTATTTTTTCACCCACTGACCGACGCGCGAAGCGCGTCCAGTGGGTGTACTATAATCGTAGGACTCATGCGTTTCTGCTGAACTGAACTAGTGTCTATGCGTTTCTGCTGAGCTGCACTGACGTTTGATCGCAAAATAAAATTATAATCATTATCAAAGCACACGTTTGGATAACACCGCCATAAACTGTTTCATATTATGCTGTTGAGCTCATATCGTCAATAAAATTAGAGTTATAACTCATTAAACTAAGAATTACTGTTAACGTATTTCTACCAATTGGGTAACTAGATTCAGGTTGAGCTGGAACTTGAGAAATTTTTAATTTCAACCAATTGAAATGCCGCTGGAATTGGAAAGGGTTAAGCGCAAATGACGTCATCGAAAACAAGGCGCCTCAAAGTGAGTCAAAAATCGTTCATAGTACATGTCTCGCTTCGTCTCGGAATCGTGATTTAAATTAATTCATTTTGACTGTTACTGTGTCCTAAGATATTAAAAACTTGTGGAATGTGCTTAGGAAGGATTGTTTTTAATCTAATAAGTGGGATTTACCTCCCAAAAAGGTGAGTTTCAGGCCTGCATTTGTTGTCAATCTGTATTATCTGATTCTGACAGCGCTCGTCTGCAACTGTAAATGTAATTGGCAGAATTCTCGTGTTTGACTAAACGTTTTCTCCACTCGATTCTCTCAAACTGCACAATAATCGGTCAAATTCTTTCAATAATTCTATCTAAATACATCTTAGCTATTATTCGGATCAGATCTCCCCGTCGAGAAAGCGATATGTTGACCAAAACGACACTTGAGAAAGTTGTTTACATTTTGAGCGCACACTGCCTGTGACACAGTACACGCTCGATTTTTATCATGGAAACAAATCAATTTCTTCCATCTAAAAGATAATTACGTGCTGGACCCTGTCATTTTAGGAATATATAAGTATTCCACGCAGACATACCTCAGTCTCAGCTTAAAATTTTGAAAAATAACAGTTTTATCGACATAAATCGATTTGAATGGGAAAATCCCGTGTTAAAATTTATCATCGAAAAAAAATAATTTCTTCCATCTAAAAAAGAATTACGTGTTGTACCCTGTCATTTTAGGAATATATAAGTAATCCACGCAGACACATCAAGTCTCAGCTTAAAATTTTGAAAAATAAGAGTTTTATCGACATAAATCGATTTGAATAGCAAATCCCATGTTAAAATTTATCATCGAAAAAAATTAATTTCTTCCATCTAAAAAATAATTACGTGCTGTACCCTGTCATTTTAGGAATATATAAGTATTCCACACAGACACACCAAGTTTCAGCTTAAAATTTTGAAAAATAAGAATTTTATCGACATAAATCAATTTTAATGGCAGATCCCATGTTAAATAAATTTTAGGGCCCTGCGAATGTTTTCTGAATTGTTCCATATTGGCCACCAGAGTCCATATTTGACAGGTTCTACCTGATAATTGTGCGACAGTACAGTCGCGTTACTTTATACGTCAACATTGGTCATTATCACCCGACAAATTTATTTCGGTCTATCGTATCAACCGCCTAAGTGTCAACATTGGTCTTTATCGCTCCACTAATTTTTATCGTCTCATCGGTATGAATTCCATATCCAATTATCTACATATAACCAACCCAACCTCTAATCCCGGTCCAATTTTTTTTTTTCATCGCTATAGTCAAGTTACGTAATATTTTATCATGTAATACTTGTACTTATATGTCTATGGTATTACTATAGTATAAGGTATATGTATATCAATTGCTATTCCTTTCTATATAATCCTGGTGCCATCGATAGAGATAATTTCAGACCCCCCCCCCCCCCCAATTTTATATCATTGCCGCTACAGTACAGTCGCGATGCATCATATGGCAACATTGATCGCTATCGCTCTACTAATTTATGTCAGTTCATCGTTCCACTTTTTCTCTGAGTCTATTTAACCAACCCAACATCTAATCCCGGCCTAAATTATTAGTTTTATTTTCATCCGTATACCGTAGTTGTGTTACATACATATTTTTTATCATTTGATTCAAATTTGCATTGTACCACTATAGAAGTCCATAAATGACTATTCTGGCACTATATAGAGATAACTAAGATTATGACACCCCCCCCCCCCCCATTTTATAGCCTTGTTGCAACAGTAGAGTTGAGATGCATGATATATCAACATTGGTCGTTATCGCTCTACAAATTTATATCGGTTCAACCCTTAGTTCCCTGTATCGCCCACTCCTCCCTCAATTTATTTTTCCATTTGTATTATAATCTCGTTACGTACATATTTTATCTTTTGCTTCAACATGCCGAGTTCTGCTGCAGACGATACAAAACTGACAACATTTCGAAATGTAAGCAGGCTTCAAACTCATCTTATCCAAGAAACTTGTGTATAAGGTGTACTCGCATTTGTTGCGTTAAAAACCAAAGGTCCCAAGTCAAGGTCCAAAATCCCCAACACACTGATGCGAGGTTTAATGATAACTCACATCTACATAACCTAACCAATATAAGGATGTGAGGTGTAATGATAACTCCATCCACATACAGTAATGTCCAAAGTAATTGACCACTTAACCACAGCAGAATTATGGGTAATTTTTCAGGATTTTAAATCCTGAAAAATTACCAATAATTCTGCTGTGGTTAAGTGGTCAATTACTTTGGGCATTACTGTAACCAATATAAGGATGTGAGTTTTAATGATAACTCTATCCACATAATCAATATACGGGTGTGATGTTTAATGATAACGCCATCCACATAACTAATAACTATGTGTGAACATTAAATAAAAAAATTAAATTCCATGATGGCGTCCAATATGGACTATCTAATTCTGCTCCAAAAACATGTATATTCAATATATGGATGTTTATTGGATGGGGGGTGGGAAACCGATTATTTCAATGATATTTTAATTCACTGGGATCCAAAACCCGACCTACGGGAGCGCGCTTCGCGCACGACTGTATCTTAAGCATATGTGCATATTTAATAAGCCAACAATTGGAATCCCAACAGAGAAGACTGGCGTAGGTCCCTTGCGCATAGACATCGTTGATGATCTCTATGGGAAACCAACTTGACATTTAATAGACAATTTCGATGAACTGCAATAACTTAAGGAATCTCTAATTGAGCTCAAGCCCAATAAGAATATTCCTTCAGTTATTGTGCTTAAGCGCAGTTAGAGATACCTTATTGTGCTTAAGCACAATGTGATATTCCTGTGCAATAAGGAATATTCTTATTGCGCTTAAGTGTAATAAGACATTCCTTATTACACGTAAGCGAAATTACATCAATATTGCACTTAAGCGCAATTAATATCTCTCTCATTAGATCACCCTTGTGCAAATAGTAGAATAATCCTATATTTGTTCCACCCATTGTACCATGGAGATGGACTACACCACCTGAATTATAGGGAGTTTATGTTCTATATATAATATATTCCTTATTAAGAGATTCCTTATTGGGTTTTATTATATAAGCGCAATTTGTAAATTCCATTATTGCGCTTAAGCACAGTTAAATATATCCTTATTGCGCTTAATAACAATAGAGATTCCCTTATTGTGCTTAAGCGCAATTAGCTCTTCTTGCGATTAATTAAAAAAAAAGTTCTAATTGTATTGTAACTATTGTTTTGTCCTTTAATATTTCCCATACATCATGTACACATATATTATGCTAGAATGGTACTATTATTACTAATACCACTCGTAGTAGATAATACCACCTTACTGTCAATATCCTATCATGGTTAGTTTCAAATCATAACGTTAATTGCTATTACTATGTGTGTACTGTACATGTACAACAGTCATCAATTAATAATATTTTGCTATTTTGCATGCGAAGTGGAAGACCCTCCAATAGCTTATCAATATACCACTCGGGACAGTGGGTGTTTTTCCTCAATTAATTGAATTTCTTGTTTGCAACTATGGGTGTATGCCAATTGATGGGCAGCGGATCGCGTTTCAAACCCCTGTGACGTGAGTCATTGTAGAAAAAAGTTGAAAATTTCATGTCTGAAACATCATTACTTGGTAACTTTAAGTACGTGTTTTCATTGTCTGATTTTCCAACAATCAGTAGGAATATTTTTACACCTCCGGTATCATATTTTTTTAACTTTTAGACTTTAGTAAAAATTGTTGTCTGACATGAACACCATTTTGGAAATGTTCCAGTCTTATTCAGTTTGGAAATTGCCAACAGTTGAAAAGCCTGGGTGCCGGTTGGAAAGTTTC
This sequence comes from Siphonodentalium dalli, assembly GCA_032622095.1. Classification (NCBI taxonomy): domain Eukaryota; kingdom Metazoa; phylum Mollusca; class Scaphopoda; order Gadilida; family Siphonodentaliidae; genus Siphonodentalium; species Siphonodentalium dalli. Next base: position 11,605,302 of record CP136068.1, read on the forward strand.
AATGCAAGGCGGGGGGGTGCAAATTGAAACTCGCGAAGGAGTTTGGTGTCTGGTTCAAGAGGAAATTCAACGTTGACACACCATAACAAAGACCGTGTAGCCACGTCACTGATTCGGAGACCATAAATAGGTACATGTACATATTTCAGAAACTAAAAACTTCCCCGTGAATCATACTCGAAAGAGCAGATAGACCCTTTCACACCTCAATATAAGCCCCCCTCCGATTAAGTATGTACTGCATGGTAATCACACAAGAATGGCCTGGTTGACAGAATATTGATACATTGGCGCCATATGCTCTGGTAAGTACTTTCCATTGTCATTTTCCAGCTGTTTTAAATGTTTCGCATGCAGAGAGGTGAAACGAACGCTCTTTATTTATAACATATATCAGGAATATATAGACTAACACGGAACGCTCCGTGTAAATAGCTGATTTTTGGTTGGGACCCAAACATCGTGTTCAAACTTGTATTTGTTATGACTTCATGCATCTTTTTGTGACATGTATTTATCGACCTATTTCGACACGGGAAACAATTCACAAGAGAATATTATTAGGTGTATTTTGGAGCGCAAACCGACAAGTGGATTTAAGGTACCGGTTGGAAAATATCGAATTAAGGGGAGGTTGTTCGAACTCCATGCATATATCAATCTCCTACATAACAGGGCGTCAGACACCGTAGCGAGGGGACTGAACTCTGGTTTGCAGCTTGAGCATTTTATACAACGGTGGTGCAATCGTAAATTCCTATTCTGGTAGTACACCCCCCCCCCCCCACAGCTATAAGCATAATAGCCTATTATAGGGTATACAACTGAAAGTGGAACGGTATCCACTGTCGTAGGCTGAACTTAATTATCCATGGAAATCCATGACAGGGACGTGGCTAGATGGGTTTCAGCGTTGGGGAGGGGTGCATCCACCTTGGAATTTTCAACTGCACCCCCCCCCCCTTTGGGGTTTGATTTCCCCAAAAGTTACTGGCCCCTCACAGCCTGGATGTTAGCATTATTCTAAATGGATCAGTAGTATTGTTGCCACAATCAGAAGAGGAACGGAATACACTGAGAACATTTGAGATCCGAACCTGAAAATAGCAAACTCCTAACATCTAGACTGGCCTCAAGAATTCCAATTGTTGGAAATTTCCAACCTGAGACCCCGCCCCGCCCCCCCCCCCCCCCCCCAGTGTTCACGCTGTCGGTAGCCAAATTAGCCAATGGCTAATCTTTTTCGAATTTGGCTAATAAATATTTCATTTGGCTAAACTTTTGGCTAAACTTTTTTTTTACCCCAAATGGAGACTGAAAGCATGGAGTCAGAAAGCTAATTCATAAAAGCGCTCAATAGATCGACATTCAAGACGAAGTTAGGTGACGAAAGTATTTCATTAATTTCGTACTAATGAAATATCGTTCCGTAACAGCAAAAGGTAAGCTCTAACATTTAATGTACAGTAAACATATTTTAATTTCCAAATCTAACATAAATCTTGGCAAGTGGGTTTTCAATTCTGTGATGTGAACGATCTAGTCCGAAAATATCGAAAGTGGGAATATATTGCCGACTGTATAAAGGGAAACCCGATCGCGGACAGTACAAAGGGAAACCCGATCGACAACTCTATCAACCAAGCGATCACACAGTGATATGCAATCATCTTTAGTTTTCACAAGATGGACATTCAAAGTCGCATGGACATTAAACCGACTGTGGTTGAATCATGACAATGTGAAGAAAGCAATATTTTGTAAAGTGTGCATTGACGCTGGTATATAAGCAATTTGTTCGTAACAGGCTGTTTTAATCTGGAGAAAAATTACGTCATTCTGCACAAAACAGCAAAAGGTTATTATTTTACATTTAATCCCCTAATCCCACATTGTCTGTCTGGTCACTCACGGAACTCCCGCACAATGCATGTTTATGATGACATTGTATTTATGTCGGTCGAGGTTTATGAGCACCAAGTGTAAGACAATAGCTTAATCAGCCAAATGTGAATCACCACAGATATTTTGTGGCTATTTGTCGTCAATACCGATACGGACAAAATAATATGCATGCTTTTATGACAGATTGTAATTTGATAATGGCGTAACAATATTAAGTTATTAGTTTCCAGATGTCACTTAGATATTTTCGCAAGGATAAATATTTAATGATTTAAAAAAAGATATTGATATAAAACAAAAAAATAATGACATTAAGAAGGACAATCCCGGGTCCCCCCCCCCCAATCACCCTTTCACATAAAGATTAATAATTTTTTAATAAATGATATATGTAAAAATACTTATAGTTCATAAAAATTATTTAAATTATTGTGTATTTTACCTGTGTCTGTTAGATTTTACGTTTTAGTCATTAATTGTGAACCGACCAGAAAACGATGATTTAATTTGGCCAAAGTTTTTTTTAATTTGGCCAAAAAACATTTGGCTAAAGTTATTTTCATTTGGCTAATAAAATTTTCATTTGGCTAAACTTTTGGCTAAAGTTTTTTTCGGTCCAGCGTGAACACTGCCCCCCCCCCCCCCCCCGTCACCCTAAGGTCGTAAAATTTCCAACTGATGCCATTTCAGTCAATTTTTTTTACCAAAAGTAGGACAATGTGCAAATGATGTTCCATAAACAATTAATAATTGTTGGAAAATCAAACTACGAGAACAATCTCAACCTATAATATTGTTGGTGTAACCGTGCGAAAGTTCCAATTAATGTTGTGTCATGTATGAAATATCCAACTGTTGACAATTTTGACCAAAGTTGTGGTGGGGTGGGGGATGCGAGACACACGTGCAACACCCCTGCCGCCATGTCCCTAAATCCATGTATTATCACACATGGATCGTGAAATTTAGATAGTAATTAGAATGACATTTTCTTCCCCATACAGTCGGATGCCATCACACGAAACTGACATAAATTTATTTGTTTTCGTTTCTGACAATTGAAGGGTTAAACTTCAAATTCAAACTTTAAGTTGGTTGTGGAGGAAATGAATCCGACGACGCACGCTTATCGTTGAAATTCCAAGTTGTTCGGCATGATATTATCAACTAAAGTACTTACCGGTACTTCTTCGGGTCCCTATAGCTGGTGATGGTATTCCGTGGTGCATTATTCAAATAATAATCCATTAAACCGAGAAGCTCACTCAGAACACAAATGCAAGTTCAGTCAATAAACCAAAGCGTTATTTGAAAAAGAAACACGCGACCAGTTAAGAATGACGTTAATATGACGCTACGACGTAATCGAACGATTTCTCCACACTATGACCAACGTTGGGCCATCGTTGGTCCAACGTCGACATCTAACGCACCTACTAACCTCACATATCGCCTAGTGCGTTACATTTTCAACGTCGGGCCAACGTTAAACCAGCGGTAAAACCAACGTTGCCCCAACGTTGGTTGTCCAACGTCGGGCCAACGTAGCCATGTTTGAAACGTGCAACATCTGACGCATGTCGACGTTGCGCCATCGTTGTACCAACCACAAAATCCGACGTTGCGCCAACGTAATTATTCCAACAAGTCGACATTGGGCCATCGTCGTACCAACCACAATTGCAAAAGCTGACGTTGGGCCAACGTAATTATTCCAACGCAAGTCAACGTCGGGCCATCGTCGTACCAACCACAAAAGCCGACATTGGACCAACGTAATTATTCCAACGTTGGCCCAACGTACAGGGGCGTAGCAAGCAAATTTTATTGGGGGGGTATAACCATTCATCGCGAAGCGATGACCCGACGCCGAAGGCGTCGGTCGGGGGAAGAGCACGAGAGGGGGTCGCCCCCTCTTAATGGGGGGGGGGTCCGGGTCTTCCCCCGGGAAAATTTTCTGACATTGGAAGCTTAAAGTGGCTCTCTGACCCATCTGACATTGTTTTCCCACCCACTACATTATCATAGATTAGATCAACATTCTTATCATTTATCAAAAAATGGTAGGCCGATTGAAAGTGTAATGAACAAATAGGTATATGGGAATTCATGTTGCGTTATTATCTAGTCATTAATGATGTGATATTACTCCCATAACTGGGATCAGATATTCAGAAAGTAAATATGTCACAAACAACCATGAGAAAGTAGACTACATGGATACACACATCACAATGGGCATGTATCGTGGGGTATTTATCGTGTGGGTATGAATAGTGTGGGTATGCATCGTGGGTATGTATATGGGTAGGTATCGTGGGGGTATGTATCCTGGGTATGTATAGTGGGGGTATGTATAGCGTGGTTATGTATAGTGGTGGTATGTATTGTGTGAGTATGTATAGTGTGGGTATGTATAGTGTGGGTTTGTATAGTGTGGGTATGTATAATGTGGGTATGTATAGTGTGGGTATGTATAGCGTGGGTATGTATAGTGGTGGTATGTATTGTGTGGGTATGTATCGTGTGGGTATGTATAGTGTGGGTATGTATAGTGTGGCTATGTATAGTGTGGGTATGTATAATGTGGGTATGCATAGTGTGGGTATGTATAGTGTTGGTATGTATAGTATGGGTATGTATCGTTTGGGTATGTATCATGGAGGTATGTATGGTGTGGCTATATATCGTGGGGGTGTGCATTGCCGCGATCGTCGGCGATACTTCATTAGTTTGCCAAATATTTTTACTAACCTTTGGAAAATATTGGGGGGGGGGGGGTAAATACCCCCCTTGCCCCCCCCCCCCCGGTTCCTACGCCCCTGCCAACGTACGTGTGCTATCTGGGGAGTGTATCTAAGATATGGTTATTATATTGTCATGCATCATAGTTTTATAACAACAATGGTGGTATTTTCGTGACTGACATTACATATAGTATGTAGTTTTATAAAAAATATTTTTTCCCAAATGGACATCAGGCCACAGCGGCCTGTAACGCGCTCCGCTGTCCGCCCCCCTTTTTGCACAGCCCATATACGCCGCCCTCTATACGCGCCTTCTTCGCGTTAATGGAACATTATATAGACAAGGGGCTCTGTAGAAATTCAACGTTTCACCATCGCTCGGGAGTCGCACAAATTTAGCCCATTCACCCCAGTAATGATAACGATATATACACGGATGGATCGGCAAAGAATTCATCTTTCAATAAATACCACAAACTCCCATCAGAAACATTCATACACGTTGCATTTGATTAAATTTTAACCACCGAATATTGTCTCCGGAGAGTGTATTTTTCCGATTTGATCCGGCTCAGCAGCAATGGACGCCACTCGTCTCTAAAGGTTACACACAACTAATTCAATAGAGTTATGCTTCCTGAAATTGTGGAGGGAAACTAGAATCAGATAAAAATCATCCCATGGCCACTGATTGGTGCATTATGTTGACAATATAAATACATAAATAAATAATAGAATTAAGCTGCTGTACAAAAAAATGCATGGTGTTTGGGGGCCTGCTGAATATTGTGTCCATTTGACCACAAGTAGAAATTTGTGGTAGTGTGTTTTTTATAGCTGTGAATTTACTGCGAACCTTCGGTAGTCAGGGAAGCGGTGAAATTTGAATGGGAAAAAATACCGAAACCTGTCCGTTTCATGGTATGAATTTATCAGGCTTGAGACCCACTTCATGCTCAGTATGAGGTTTTGGTGAAAATAGGTCCAGTTGCAGCACAAATGATACAAACGTTAGTATTGTCGCCTATGGGAAATAATTAGTTGTGTGTAACCTATAGCTACAGATGGTGTCCATTTCAAGAATGCTATATTCCCAAAATTTAAAGCTGTAGTTCATTGGATAACTTCAATAAAGGTTAAAATAATAAAATGGAGTATTTCTACTATGAGTATAATCGCAGGCTCTATGAGAAAACCGAAATTCAGGGGGGTGGGGGTGTCATTTATGGAAAGGTAGCAAAGATAGTGATGGATATGGGAAGATGAGAGTGACTTGGCCAGAAATATGGAAAAGAGAACATGATTCAGCTACACAGCCAACACACCGCTTGAATTATATGATCCAGAATCAGTTGTCAAGGGACCAAGTTCATGTATATGGTGGCCCGGAGAGTCTCGAGTGTAGTCACTTGTGTGGGGAGAGGGCCTGTATCAATATAGCGCACTTGATATTTGAAAGCCATCTCCATAACCAGCAACGAATTAGATGCCGAAGCTTGGAACAATGTTTAGGGTGTTCACCAGAATGCATTATATAAGTTTCCAAGAGGTGCATATAATATATATACATATATTTGTGTTCATTGTTTTCTGTTAACCCTTCGCCCCTCATGGAATTTGCTATAGCCATGTTCTATTTTCTCTTTATTTTGAGGCAAAAGCTTATTCTTTTCATACAATCGCTCCTCCTGATGTTCTGCGTGAAGTTTTACAGCGTTTCTCTCCTGTTTACTCTTATCTTTTTAACAGTTAACTTCTTCTTTCGCTTCTTTCGGTTATTTTCTGCCTTCTGATAGCTGGTAAAAGACCGATCGACTTTACTCCCGCTGGTAATGGGACAACCAACATGTCCACATAAGTCCCTTATAGAATTCGCTGTTCCACAATTAACCGAGTGCACCATAGAGTGTGCACGCCCAAAAACATTCCTCGAAAATGTCACATTTTTAGGAAGAGAAGTTCTTAATGACCTGTTGACAGCTTCAACTTTCTGCGTGTTAGTGTTCAACTTTGTTTTTTCTAACATTGATGTCCCAAGTCGATAGTCAGCAAGTTCGCGCAGTATTGTTGATGTGCACTCATTCTGACTGAGTTTAAAGTTTTTGCCTAGCAGATAACTGTCCTTAATCCAATTAGAACTTTTGCTGGCTTTACACATATACGAATATTTCTTGCAAAGTACGTGGTTCCCCTGATAGCACAACACAAGCGCATCTTTAACATACGACATTCTGCTGTTTATGTTGTGGATGTTTCCTTTATGGTGTTTTATTGACTTTCTGATTTCAGAGTTGCACCGGTCAGCAAAATCAAGTGCTAATTTATCTTGCATTTTAGTTCTTTCTCTTACAGTTTTCGAAACAATGATTTTATTGAGATATTTGTGATTTTTTACAAATTTCCGATGATTTCGGGAAACATGGGTCGTGTCTAATTGATGAAAAGGTTGAACATTAGTCACGTTATCTTCAAATAGTTCCTGAGCCGCCAAGTAACTCGCACAGTCAGGATCTGTGGTAATGTTCTCAACCTGAATTCCACTTGTATCTTTAAGATTAGTGAGAACCTCTTTCGCGAGAGCCTTTTCGTCACCAATGTTGTGTTCGAAAGGTATCGTAGCATAGCAGTCGCCTTTGAAACACTCATGATTCGGTGCTGCTTTGAGATGATGTCCTTTCGAACACAACTTGTTATGGATAGCGAGTCCAATAATGTCATGGTCTTTTGTCACATTCTCTGCCACAGTATAAATTGATTGAGTCGCAGGTTGGAAGGGATTTTTCCCCACACCGGAATAAATACTGTTATTGTACATGGCATCGCCTTGAACATCGATAACGTTCATTTTGCCCATATGCCTTTGATTCGATATAAGACGTGAACGTGATTCGATATAAGACGTGAACGTCGTTTCACCATATCTGCCTTATTTTCTTCCACAATCTTTACGAGAACCTTATTTGATGTTTTCTGCAGGCCATGAGCAGACGGTGCTGGGATATTAGAGCTGAGACAAATGCGACGGAAGCTGTCCCATATAAAAATGTACCTGGGTAAATCCACCCAGGTTTTTTGGGCCGAAACCCAGGTAAAAATCTATCTACCAAGACATCCACCAACCATCAAGACCCCGCGAAACCTGGGTTTTACCATGATTTACCCACCTGAAACTGGATAAAAACCCTGGTATGGGTAAACCTGGGTGTAATTACCCAGGTGACCACACCCAGGTGTACCCTACCTGGGTGTTTCCCTACCTGGGTGTTTCCCCACCCAGGTGTACCATGGTGTTATTTACCCAGGTGTACCCTGGTGTTTCCTACCTGGGTGTTTCCCATCCAGGTTACCTTGGTGTTATTCACCCAGGTGTACCCTGGTGTTTCCTACCTGGGTGTTTCCCACCCAGGTGTACCTTGGTGTTATTCACCCAGGTGTACCCTGGTGTTTCCTACCTGGGTGTTTCCCACCCAGGTGTACCTTGGTGTTATTCACCCAGGTGTACCCTGGTTTTTCCTACCTGGGTGTTCCCCACCCAGGTGTACCTTGATGTTTCCAACCCAGGTATACCTTGGTGTTTTTTTTACGCCGATGTACCTTGGTGTTTTCTTACCCAGGTGGATTTCCCATTGAGATGCACCTGGGTTAGAAAACCCCAAGGTACACCCAGGTAAGGAAACACCAAGGTACACCTGGGCAGGAAAACACCAAGGTACACCTGGGTAAGAAAACACCAAGGTACACCTGGGTAAGAAAACACCAAGTTACACCTGGGTAAGAAAACACCAAGGTACACATGGGTAGGAAACACCAAGGAACACCTGGGTGAATAACACCAAGGTACACCTGGGTGGGGATACCAAAGTGAAATGATGAGGATGGCAATGAAGTAGATTTTGATGGGATGCAGGGGTATTGTTATCAATGGAGTTGTTTTAGTATAATAGAACATTAAGGAAACTGATTGTGCAGCAATACAAGTTTATTCAAGGACAACAAACTAACTAAAGATAAAATACATGTATAGAAACACATGTAATATATAAATATATAAACTCATTAAACTGCATGGGTTAAAACTTACTGACAACAAGAGTTGGGTTAAAATTTTGATTAAAAAACACTTGCAAAGTCCCTCTTCATACATGTATATGGTATGTTAGGCAAGTTACATGTACATGTAGTTGCAATGTATACTAGTACCGGTACATGACATACCGGTGGACACAAAAATCATTATTTTAGTTCCAATGTCATTTACCAGAATACATGTACATGTTGTACCTTGCAACTACATCTACAGTGAGGTAGTTTTGTCTCATTTAAACTTTCTAAATGGGTTTCTCCCTTTGAATGACATAAACTAATGTGAGTATACACATGAGCTGTGGTGTGAAATACACACCAAAAATTTATTTCTTAGTCTGAGGACATGTTTCCCGTCATTATCTTACTGCTTACAAATATAGATTTGTAATAATGTGCTGTAATGCTCCAGAAATAGTCATATTTTGTCCTGGTTCATAAGAACATATTATTTCTTAGTGTTAGAAGGACATGTTGTCTGATATTATTTGACTCATAAACCCCCAAATGTACATGTAAACAGAACATTCGGGAAAGAGACACACCATCTTTATCCTGTTTTATATCAGTACTAAGTAGCAATATTGATCAGATAGCAAAATATGCTATAAATAGATTTCAGATGGTAGAGATTAAACAATCACATTAATTGCACCAACTCGAAACAGTTAACATACCCTGTAGAATACAGACTATGATCAAGGAGGGTGTCACACACACCCCCACCCCGCTTTGGTATGTGATATTCAAGCCATTTTCAGGTGGTATGCTATATACATGTACATACACAATGTTATCTGGTACTAGGATTTCACACGGCAATATAACCGGCATTCACGATTCAGCAAAAAGGCTAGTATGCAGATATAATAGCAGAAAATTATACAAATTTTGAGTATTTTCCAGCTTAAACAGACCCAAGTGATATATTTTTATCTAATTCAGTCTAATGGCTCTTGATATGTTGATGTTTTGGATACTATTTCAGCAAATGTGAGAAAAGGTGGCTTCTTTGGGGCATCAGCTTGTCTGAAAAATATATCAAGGTCCCCTAAATCCGATACTACAATTCAGAACAATCCAACCAGTGTCCCATGAAATGGTGGATAATAAACTATCATACCAAATTTGATTCAGATTTGATCACACAAACTAAAATTATGATGCGGAAACCAGAAATTAACACGATTCTAAGTCGAAAAAGGGCCATAACTCTCGCAAAAATGAGCGGAGCATACCTATATTCGAACTTGACCTGTATTTTGGTCTGATAAACTTACATACCACATTTGGTTCAGATATGATCACACAAACTGAAGTTATCATCCGGAAACCTACAATTTTCAAAGTTTAAATGTCTATTAGGCGACACCAATTTTTAAGTCTGGTTTACGAACATGTGGGCTGATGTGGGGAGAAAAAAAGTAGATGCAGGAGGGGAAAAAAATAAAAATAAAAAAAATTGTCCCCCCCCCCCCCCCAATTTATATCAAGTAAATCTTGAAATTTTACATAAATTTTACAAAAATTGTGAAAAAAAACTTTTCGAATGAAATTCTGAACCAAACAAGACATTTCTTGTCATGAAATACATGAAAATATGGATCTGCAAATGATCATAAGCAGAACCGGATGCGACAGCACATGAAAATCAGTACGCGTGTAAAAAAAATTGGGACAAACAAGTAAAAAAAAAAATTCATGAAATGGAAAAAAAGTTGTAGGAGGTGTTCATAAACCGGACTTAAAAATTGGTGTCGCCTTATGTGTATATAACTCATATAGCTAACTATTAAAGGTGCTCAATCAGATTCGATGGTCCCCATATAATTAGATTCCAACAACAACATTTTTTTTAGAAATGCTGCTTCAGTAATATCAGAATCGATTAATTGCCCAAAAATAATGCTAACCACTGTCAACTACATGTATAGTATAAAATCGCCTGATACGTTATATTTATCAACATGCTGTTCGACGAAGTTTGACCTTATTATCAACACAAAGCCTCTTCATTTTAGAGTTATCCATCTTCATCCGCAATTTGGTCTGAGACCGTCGGCTCGTCAAATTTTTCTGGGCCACTATTAAGTATCGATGGTGATAAATATTAAAATTTCAAAAATTGATATCTAATAACTCTGAGCTTTGATACATGTAGGTGGGTCCCTTGACTTGATTAAAATATTTTTACCCCCCCCCCCCCCCCCCCCCCGATTCCATATACATGTATATGTAAATAGCAAATGAGGGGCACTTAATCGGATTATGCATCTTTAAACTGTATTTGAATTTAAAGATGCATAATCTGATTAAGGGCCCCCTGAATTAATGCTCGCACATTACTCTTTATTTGGACTTGGGGGGTAAAAGATATTTGGTACGAGTCGAGGAACCCACCACCTATCAAAGCTCAGAGTTATTAGATATCAATTTTTGAAATATACTATTTTTCACGATCAAGAATTAATAGTGGCCCACGGTCTCGGACCAAATTTCAGATGAAGATGGATAACTCTAAAATCAAGAGGCTTTCTGTTGATAATAAGGCCAAATTTTGTAGAACAACATGTTGATAAATAACATATGTCAGGCAATTGTATACTTTAGTTGACAGTGGTTAGCATTATTTTAGGGCAATTAATCAATTCTGATAACGTAACTGAAGCAGCCTTTCTAAATACAAATGTATGATGTTGGAATCTGATTATATGGGTATCATCGAACCGGATTGAGTACCTTTAAAATGAACTGTATCCAGTATAAACATGTTAAACCTGATAATTAATTAGAGCATGCAGTCCCTGTTGACATGCGGTATCCGCTGGTAATCTTACCACAGTAATATGTGTTAACTGTGATAACCAAGTTAATTGTTTTTACCACAAAAATTCTGAATTCTATCTAGACATTTTGAAACAATAAAAAAAAATTCTGGTGTGGTTACAATGTCAACTTTAAAACAAAATTCATATAAACATCGCATGAAAAATACAGCCTAACTGCAAATGTGAGGTGGACCACATTCTGCGGCGGTATAACTGACTGCGGTTGATCGCATGAACACGCCTGAATACTGCAGTAATACCCGAGTAATATAAGGCGAGTTGATTAATTAAAGCATAGCTGTAATTTTACATGTATGTTCTATAGACTTTGTTGGGAAAGAGAATATAGCTGTGCGACAATGTTAATCCTGATGAGCTAAGTTAGAAATTTTTCAATCGAAACCTCATAAAAAAAAATATAAATTCAGTTCTCAATTTTCGAACACTTCTAGGAAATTGTTCAAAAATATTGTTAAAAGATGCCCATTCGATTTGACACTGTAAATATACCCTGTTCAAGTGTTCCTGCTAATGTGCTATGATGCGGTTGGGTCCTGCTTAATTGCTATGAATTGCACTACCCGCATCATAGCAATTCAGCAGGACCACCAGCATCATAGCATATTAGCAGGACCACTTGGCCAGTGGTAAAATAGTTTGTTTTCCATACGGATATGTGTTTTCAAATAATCATGTAATGATATCTAACATACATGTATATGATCACATTTATAGGTTTTATTCATCACGGCCAGATAAACTTTGTATACAGATAGTTTTACCAAACTTACAATTTTTATTAGGTGCTTTCATTGTAGCTGTAATTTAATACTAGTATTAAAAGAGTGCTCAATAAAGTTTGTTTTATCATTTATGTTCATTTGGAATTTGGATGCTATTTAATTCTGTTTATCTATATAATTGGCTGCACTGCTAAATTTTGACTCATTTCAGTCATTTGATGTCAGTACATGTAGTTGTCCATCGAAATGGCGAACACAACCAAAGACAAATTACAAGAGGAAAGACAACAAATACATTTGATGTGCACTAAAACAGATACAGTAGTGCCCTAAGAAATCGACCCCTTAACCACAGCAGAATTATGTGTAACTTTCAGGATTTAGTCGGATATATGGCTTGTTGCCATTCATCGGAAAGCTCTCCCCGAGTTTAATACCAGTAATTCTGCTGTGGTTAAGGAGTCGATTAATTAGAGCATTACTGTAGTTACAAATGTATGTCTAGCCTCCTGTTGTGTCACTAATAAGATCTTTAATTCACATACGGTACACATGTACATGTACATGTACTATATACCCGTTCAAGCGTTTACAAGTGTCAGTCATCGAGAAACTGACCAAAAGTTTTGGTAGTATATAATATAGGCTAGCACTGCACTTGGGCTACATGTACATGTACTGTAAGTGATTATAATGTACTATTTTTATATTCTGCTGTGAAAGTGTTGCTGAATGAAATTTAAGTTTACCCCGATATTCTAAGTCCGCTCGACTAAGATGGGTTTTTTCTCGAAAACTGATATCTGAATATACATGACTTTTTGTACGTCTTCCACTGGTTGGTATTCCCTCTAAAATGACTAATTTTAACTGATTAGATTAGCCCTGGTATGGAAAACTCTAACTGTTATAGCCCGATGAGCGGTTTACTGCCAACAGCGGTGATGATATGATGACCAGCGTTGTGCATGGCATATGTTGATCCAGGTAAGAATGCTACCATACATTCATTAAATATCTTATTAATAGTAACCCAAACTACACAAGAGACTAGTATAACTAAGATTGGGCTCGATTAATGATGTGACACTTTCAGTACTTCATTTACTAGTAGCCTGGTACTGGTGGGCCTGGCTACAGATACTTGTTTGGCGTGTTTGAGGCCTGTGGCACAAGGGCAGCAGAATCAATTAAAATTTCTCTTATTGTAGTGTAGTACATGTACATGAATAGTACCGGTAGTACAGCACACAAAGAGGTATATAGTACCGGCACATGTACATGTATTCTCTCTGTTTTCACACATGTTTTTTTTTCAATTTAACAACATGAGTCTTTTATGACACATACATGTACTAAAGTGAAAGTAGGCCTACATGTATATAATGTGCACCCAGTATACCGGTACATGTACTGATATATTACATTGCAATACAGTCCGAGTACAATGATATAGCAAAATTATGCATAGTAGAATAACAACCTTTTGTACAAACAGTCCTGACAATGATATACCGGGATATCATGGTGATAGTTCATACATTTGGAATTACCGAATACCTGAGTTTGTGGATAGACCGCTTCATGCGATGTTTATGTGAATTTTTATTTTTAAGTCGGCATTGCATACGGTAGTCCTATAAACCACACCAGAGAATAGCAATTGTCGGTCAGTGACCAACTTCTTATGTTTATGCAATCGATACAATCCGGTTCTGCTTTTGATGTCCAGTTCGATATTTGTGGTGTGTTCTTGTGCAAAAATATAATTCTAACTAATGCGCCAAAAATCAGGTTTATAAATTTATCCATTCTTGAGCAAGAGCAACTCGTAAAACTTGTATGGTATAACATTCCAAACTGAGTATTTCTGCTATCAAACCATATGATAATAATGTTGAACCGGACATCGAAATCTGAACCGCATTTATGGATTGCAGCACGTGATGTTGAATAAACAGTTATAGAGGATATACAGTAATGCTCTAATTAATCGACTCCTTAACTACAGCAGAATTATGGGTAACTTTTCAGGATTTAGTCGGAAATATGGGTTGATGCCATTCATCGGAAAGCTCTCGGTGAGAGCTTTCCGATGAATGGCAACAAGCCATATTTCGGACTAAATCCTGAAAAGTTACCCATAATTCTGCTGTAGTTAAGGAGTCGATTAATTAGCTCTAGAATTACTGTAACATGGTTTATAATATACAAATGTATACTGTATGGGAAACATCAGAGGTTTACAAAGTAATAAAAACAGTTGATTTGTTCTTTATTCTTGTGGTTATATACACGTACATACATGTATTCTAAAAATAAATGTCCTTTACAACGTGGATCAATGAAATGCGGTTGTTGCATTTAAAATGCATTGAGGGTGCATTGTGTCACGCCACTTTGTAAATGCCTTAATGACAGCATTTAAATTAAATGCACTGCATTGGGAATAATCGCAGTCGCATTGAAATTACCGATCATTGCGCCGAAAAAGTATACTAGTATGAACACCCAAATAACGATACGATAGTGTATTTTGCAATTTTAGTTATAATTTTGTTTAATTTAAATTCACATCTGAATAATTCTGTGTTATTTTCCCACTCCTGGTGTACATGTATATGTTCGGAATCGGACATTCATGATGTAGTTTTCCATTCAAAATGGAATAAACATAAATAAACACTGTTGACATTAATTGTTTTATAATCAGAATCTGAGAACCATGATTCTCATTTTGATTCTAGTAAAAAGTCTTGATTCCCTGTAGAAAGTGAAACACTAACATTTTGATTATTGCCAAAAATCTGATGGATTTTAAGGCCTGCATCAAGACATTTGTTTGTGAATAAATCAAGGTAAATGTGTTAAAATATGAACGCATTTACAAATGCGTTGCTCCAAAATCGCAAAGTAGATTCGAACATGTGGTCGCTTTTCTAAGAAATTTGTGAGTGGTCTGTACATGTACATACATGTAAGTTACTTGACCAATTACACAAGGAGTCGAGGGACACAATCAATGAGGACGTTTGTACTAAAAAATATTTTTTTACGCAAGGAACAAACACAAGGCCACTTTCTTAATTTATATTATGAGCCAACAAGACAGATCGTAAATCGCTGTTATATGACAATATATGTGGCCATCATAATGGTCGACAGGCATGACGCCAACAAAAACCAATCTGTCAGGCCAATATAAAGAAGTCGCGACTTATTGCTGGTGGAACCTATTAAAGCCATCGTTCCATTTCGTTAATAACAACTTACATGTAACATTCACCTCCACCTCTTTACTCTTGGGCTCCAAATAAATATGCATGCACCAGCTGCATCCACGTTTATTATTTTTCTTGGGAAATCCCCCCCCCCCCCCCCCCCCCCCCCTGCACAGTGCTTATTTGGGTCTGCACGTTTATTAATATTTTGAAGCTATGAAAATTTAAATCAGCACAAATTCAAGATTTCTATATGATTCAGATGTAAAAATGATCAACACGTCTACATTAGTTACTAGCTAAACAAGACATTTTGTCATATGTTTATACTTTACTGTGAAATTGCGTTTCTTCCGTTCTCCATGAACGGATTCTCAAAATGTTTGGTTTTCCAAAAAACAAGGATTCGAACTGTCTGAACTGAACTCCATGCGTTTGTTTAAATAGATGAATAAATAATGGGAAAGACATACAATCCTAGTTCATAATGAATTTAAGTATATAAATATAAATAATAAACGGCGGATTCAACGTGGTCATGGGTTTTGACCGCGTTAAAAAAATCAGCAAACTCTGCATGAACCCCGAAGTTTGCTGATTTTTTCTCGCGGTCAAAACCCCATGACCGCATTGAAACCGCCATTCATTTCTTATATGAATAACACAATTTAAGATTGGTGAATTATTTCTTTTGGTTAATTTAATAAACGTACAGGACCAAATAACGATCGTACAGGTGGGAATTTTACCTCGATTTTAATAATCGTACATTAGGCACTCAAGAGTACATATTCAAGTATGTGGCAAACCAAAAAAACACCACATGATACATACATGTACCTGTACTACATGTTGACTCGTATACCTGAATCTGCTATAAAAATTATTTGGTTAACCACAGTTGATGTTTTGCTCAGAGTTCCCCCTGCACTATTATTTGGGTCTGTACTTTTATTAACTTTCAATGGAATTTCCCCCCCACGCCGCACTATTATTTGGGCCTGCACTTTTATTTGGAGCCTGAGAGTAAGTTGCATTGACATTTATTTTCACGAATTACCATGCTAAAGGCCAAAGAAAAAAGATTGTATGTTTCCGGTAAAAAAATTTAGGGTACTAGTAGGACGCTATACTTAAAGTAATTGACCACCAATAACGTGGTGTCACCCCGTTAATATGGCGGTACTATACCGCGGTATCCTCCAATACCGTGGTACTGATACCGCTTGTTAACGCGAACAAGTATATGTGAGTAAATACCTCCCCTCAAAGAGTTCCATGAAAATCACTGCGGTATTCAACAAAATTAATGCGGTGCCCGCTAAAAGACCACGGTATCATTATCGCCCAATACTGTAACTCCACAGCCATGACCGTCTCGATACTGCTACCGCTTATTACCGGTATCACCGCGGTCATGACCGGGGTATCACCCCGTTTTTCTGGTCAATTACTTTGAGAATAGCGGTAGGTAGGTTTTTATTTTATTTTATTTTGATATTTTTTATCCAGCTGCAGAAATATTGAACTACCTCGACCAAAGTGACATAAAATGCCAACCCGTGCCATGGGGAAAGTATTACTTGATCAACACAGTGGAAATATACATTAAGATTGATAAAAAATCAAACTTACTTCATGCTTACGTATGTTTTTTATTATATCTAATACCACATTTTCATAAATTTGGCTATAAACTTGGTACAAAATTGATGTCACTAACTTTTTATAAGAATTTTACCAATAATACCGCCATTATACCGTACATGTATTGTGACGATTACATCCCATTGTCTGGGGGTAGCCAGTACACCCACCGAGCATGCCTGGTTTTTGGAAACAGTAGCTACTAGTACATGTATACCCCTAATATATGCAGTGATAACCTCTTTACATGTATATATACAGATACACACCCACCATGTCTGTTGATAGTGTTCCATAAGTCCCAAACAAGACATAAAGCAGGCAGGAGATCCACTCTCAGGAAATTAAAATTGCGAAAATTTTGACTTTTTCTCAAAATATCAATAAAAAGTTTAGGGTCGGCGGGTTATTTTTAGGGTCGGTCGATGTACGGAAACATAGTATCTTTTTTCTTTGGCCTAAGGAACATTGCAACTGGTTTGAAGTAACATGACCGCGTTGCGTCAACACTGGAACTGCATTGATGGTAATTTTCAACATGGTCTCACTGAGGTTCTATCAAATATAAATACTAGTATGGTTGAGGCCAACTTGAGGGAGACAATTATTTTGAGAATATGTGATCCTGTGTTAACATGAGCCTAAGGCGACACCAATTTTTAAGTCTGGTTTACGAACACCTCCTACAACTTTGTTTCCATTTCATGAAAAAAAAATTAACTTTTTTTGTCCCAAAATATTTTACACGCGTACTGATTTTCATGTGCTGTCGCATCCGGTTCTGCTTATGATCATTTACAGATCCATATTTTCATGTATTTCATGACAAGATATGTCTTGTTTGGTTTGAACAGAATTTCATTCAAAAACATTTTTTCACAATTTTTGTAAAATTTATGTAAAATTCCACGATTTACTTGATATAAATTGGGGGGACAATCTTTTTTATTTTTATTTTTTTCCCTCCTGCATCTACTTTTTTTCTCCCCACATCGTAAACCAGACTTAAAAATTGGTGTCGCTTAAATATCATCTGATGGAGTCAAAATCATTGCACCGTCACTTATGCATGCACATGTTGTCTTGATGTTGAGTCTGGCTTTCATCATTTTCATTAGTTTTACTGTTAATATCCACCAAAGGTTGAGGTGTTATGGAACAACTGTATGGCATCGTATACTGTTATCTTCCGAGTAAATATGGAGTCTCTAATTCTTTTATCAGTGATGCATCTACTCATCAAATAGTATAATCCTTAAATATTTGTAGTCCAGGTGATCTCGACTGCACAGTACATGTATAAACATTCATCTGTGCACAGTGTGTTTTAAATTTCTTTGCCGTGTAACAACTGTTGTCCCAAGTTTCAATGCCTTGTCCTCCTGGTATGTAGGGATTACCAATTTACCATTGCCGTGTTTTAATTTGCAATTTTGATGATGACGCTCACTAAGCTTGTTGATAATTTTCTTTGTCGTGTAACAACTGTTGTACCAAGTTTCTATGCCGCGTCCTCCTGGTATTTAGGGATTACCGGTGCCTTTAATAGCGTCAGATGCATCATTGCCAGTTAATGTACATTAGAGTGGAACTGAATTAACAATGTCACATTGACACAGTACTCAGTTAAGACCAGTAAAACAGCAAAAGTAGTATTATTGTACAGCAGGCTTATCACTATCAGTACTTACTACATGTACTGACCCCTTACTATCGTGGATCAATCTGAATCTGAATGGTTACGCTGCAGATCCCAATTATGGTAATTTCGCAGCGGGTGAGAGAGTCTCAGATCTTTTCCTTCAGCGCACTCTTGAAGGAATCCACAGGCTGTTGTTGTAGGATTAAGGATTCCTCCAGCTGATTCCAGTCGCATATAGTTCGAACAAATGTGGAATTAGCGAACTGAGCTGACACGTATGGTATAGCCTCGTAGCACTGACTGTTGTTCCTTTAAATTAGGTGCCGAGGAATTTGGCTGGTGACGTAGCCTGTCAGAACTTTGCTCTGCGATCTAAGACGCCTTGTTTCGGGTGTAAAGTATTGATTAGGTGGTATAGCCGGGACCAATCCACCCACCACCTTACTCATGAATCCCAGCCGATTTATTTTCCGCCGTTTCTGCAATGTTGGTAAATCTAGCTCGTAGAGGATCTTGGTCATATATCCATCTTCTTTGCTCTTATAGTCTCTTTTAATGAAACGGGCTGCTCTACGCTGGATTATTTCCAGCTTGTCGATGTGATTTTGTTGGTAGGGGTCCCAGATGGTGTCTGCGTAGTCCATGATCTTCAAACTTCTCAATTCTTCTTCTTCTGGACAGGTGCATTATGAGCAGGCCACTGGCACTACATCATGATTGTACCGGTACCACAAATTCAATTTTGAGAAAATATTCTGGTTATGGCCAGGTAGCTGAGGTACTGTTCAATACTATAGTTGATCCGTTTCGTTATCGTAGCTTAATTCTTACTGTTCCGGGAATTGAAATATTTTTTGTCACATGAAATTCAGTCTTTTTCGATATTTGCGCACATCCATGGGGAGAAATCGGCGAATCTTATATATAAGTCCACAGTTTATCCGTTTGTAGCCAATACACCATTTCCTTCTGTCAATCCGCGTTGATTCGCGACAAAATTAACTCAAAATACCACAAGGAATAATCCGCGCTTCATTTTGAAGAACGATAACTAAAAGTTAAGATTGTAATTTGGCTGCAGAAACGAAACGAAACGAATTTTGAAACACAATAATTGTATTCACTAATATTTTCCTGTTGGTATATGGTCTACTATAGTATATGCAATCATTTATTTGAAATAATAAGTATCACTTAGAGAATAATTCTTACTGATAATTAGAAATCTCTTTATTTTGTATCCCTTTAATATTAAATAATGGCCCTGAAAATTGTCTGTTTGTCAGTTTAATGTTCACCAATTATAGCTAGGCTGTTAGATAAAGTATGATATTGCTTCATTTGTCCGGGGTAGTGTATTGTCATACTGTCATAATAAACTTCAAGTAATAAGGTAACTACTCGTCAATGATGCTTGAATACATAAATGATTAATAAGGTAACAACTACCCGTCAATGATCGACGTCTTAATATAGAAAGGTTTTATAAGGTAACTAACTACACGGCAATGATACTTATTATAGAAGGTTAATAATTTAACTTCTTGTCAATTATGCTTTAATATAGAAAGGGTTAATAAGGTAACTACCCGTCAATAATGCTTTAGTGTAGAAATTGGTACTAAGGTAACTACATGTCAATGATGCTTTAATAAAGAAAGGGTTAATAAGATAAAGTTCTACACGTCAATGATGCTTAAATATAGAAAGGGCTAATAGGGTAACTACACGTCAATGATGTTTTAATATAGAAAGGGTTAATATGGTAATTACACGCCAATGGTGCTTTAATATAGAAAGGGTTAATATGGTAACTACCGTCCATGATGCTTTAATATATAACTGGCTACTATGATAACTACATGTCAATGATGCTTTATTGTAGAAAGGGTTAATAATGTAACTAATCACCAATGATACTCATTATAAAAAGGGTTAATAAGGTAACTGCCTGTCAATTATTGCTTCAACGTAGAAAGGGTTAATAAGGTAATTACACGCCAATGGTGCTTTAATATAGAAAGGGTTAATATGGTAACTATCAGTCAATGATGCTTTAATATAGAAAGTGTTATAATATGGTAACTGCACGTCATTGATGCTTTGATACAAAAATGGTTAATAAGGTAATTACCCGCCAATGGCGCTTTAATATAGAAATGGTTTATAATGTAACTACTCACCAATGATACTTAGTATAGAAAGGGTTGTTTAATGTAACTACCTGTCAATTAATGCTTTAATATAGAAAAGGTTAATAAGGTAACTACACGCCAATGATACTTAGTATAGAAAGGGTTGGTAAGGTAACTACACGACAATGATACTTTAGTATATAGAGGGTTAATTAGGCAACTACCCGTCAACGATGCTTTAATATAGAAAGGGTTAACATGGTAACTACACGTCAATGATATTTTAATAAAGAAAGGGCTAATAAGGTAACTACATGTCAATGCTGCTTTAATACAGAAATGGTTAATAAGGTAACTTCACGTCAATGATGCTTTAATATAGAAAGGGTTAATACTGTAACTACTCACCAATGATACTTAGTATAGAACGGGTTAATAAGATAACTACCCAGCAATAATGATGCTTTAATATAGAGAGGGTTATAATAAGGAACTACACGATAATGATGCTTTAATACATAAATGGTTAATAAGGTAACTACCCGCCAATGGCGCTTTAATATAGAAAGGGTTAATAATGCAACTACTCACCAATGATACTTAGTATAGAAAGGGTTAATAAGGTAACTACCTGTCAATTAATGCTTTAATATAGAAAGGGTTAATAAGGTAACTACACGCCAACGATACTTAGTATAGAAAGGGTTAATAAGGTAACTATATACGACAATGATACTTTGATATATACAGAGTTAAGGAGCCAACTACCCGTCAATGATGCTATACTATAGAAAGGGTTAACATTGTAACTACACATCAATGATATTTTAATATAGAAAGGGTTAATAAGGTAACTACGCGTCAATGATGCTTTAATAAAGAAAGGGTTAATAAGGTAACTTCACATCAATGGTGCTTTAATATAGAAAGGGTTAATAATGTAACTACTCACCAATGTTACTTAGTATAGAAAGGGTTAATAAGGTAACTACCTGTCAATTAATGATTTAATATAGAATGGTTAATAAGGTAACTACACGCCAATGGTGCTGTAATATAGAAAGGGTTAATAAGGTGACTTCAATGCAGATTATACAGTTTAACAAAATACCACAGGTGTATATATCCGGGTGAACACTGTAGTAAATACCTGGGCGAAACCCTGGTGTAAATACCTGGGTGTAAACACCTGGTGTAAATACCTGGGTGTAAATCCGTAAAAACCCGGGTAAACTGGGGTTTATACCTAACATATATCGAAAACACCTGGGTAAATCTATATAAATCCCTGATTTACCTGGGTGTAACCTGTGTGTGACCTGGGTGGAACCAGGGTAAAACCTATATGTACCGGGGTATACCTAGGTAAACACCAAGATTTACCCAGGTACATTTTTATATGGGGTGTGCTGCTATTGGTGTTTTACTAAGACCTATTGCTAACCCAAGATTTGGCTTTCCACTACGTCGACCTGGTCTCTTAGTCGGGACCTCCTCGAACAAGGTGAACATACTTGATTTGTATTTGCATTTATCACACACCATTTTTTGTCGACACCCGACTCCTCTCGCTTCCTCGGAATTCATATCCCAATGGAGGAACCCTTCACAAATTGGATGCGAGGCATGATGTTCTTTAAATGCAGTATTCCACATCTCAGCATTTAGGCGTACATGAACTGTACGATATGAGTCGCTCTCCCTTTCCCATGTAGATAGAGGTATTCGTTGCGACCCATGCCTGAAAAGGGCAAAATGGACCTCTTTAAGACATTGAAATCTAACAAAATTTGATCAATCTCACGCAGTATATTTTTTTACCTGCAAATACACCCCCCCCCCCCGGCTTGTGTGATTAATGTAAAACCCGCCTTATTTAATTTTCCTGTAACCATTTAAAATATAGGATGTGTTGTAAGGGGCTGTATTTTCAATAAATGAAGCCCCTAGCACCACTACAGGTCTGATGTTCAACCCTCACACTGCCAAATACTTTATTGGGAAATTATGCCCCTTCATATTGGTGGAGAAGGGTTAAATAACAATTCTCAGACCAATTTCTTTGATCATTATATCCGATGCATATTTTAGCACCTCTTACATGTTATAGTGGAATCATTTAACCCCTAGCGTGTAGCTGTTATTCAATACAAGGATACATGCTTATATGTTCTGTTTACAGTCAATGGGCTGTTTGAACCATAGCCAGGTGTTAAGTAGTGCATCTATATTAAAATAAAGCTGTATAGACACATGACACATACCTTTGTTTTCCTAATGGGGAACTAAATTGATCTCGATTCTTGAGTTGACAGCATCTGGATCTTGTCATGATTCCTCTGTCTGGTGTGTTCATTGTGTTGGTTGTTATGTTTTCACCACCATTGGCAGTCAAAGGGTTAATTATTTTGGAACATTTTCTCTTTAATTGTGTAGCTGGTGAATTTTTCTGTTTAGAACTTAACTGATGTTCAGGTTTAAAACCAACTTTATTACTGAATCTGAATCGACCAGTGTATGTCCTCTCTGTGCTCATTTTGCCCATTTTGTCCAGAAATGATGAATCACATAGTAAGAAATCCAACCTTTTTCCATGAAATGTATGAACTTTATATCAACTAAAGGTAACTAGGTTCTGAGGGTATATGAAATGCTTTGTGTGTGTGTTGGAATCAAATGTTAGTTCTGGGCACAATTAATAGAATTGTTTATATTAACTCTGTGCTTACTGCCAAATTTCCCAATAAATTTTAAGTGTCAAACAAAACTTATCAAATTATAAGATTCTGTGTATAGATAAAGCATTGGTTTTCATTGTAACTTTGCAGGTGAAGATGTGCTGCAACAGAAACTATTGAGTCTCAGAGTGTTAAAGTGACACAGTGAACTGAATTCACCTCTTTACTGAGGCAGCCTCAGCTGAATTATCCATTTTCTGGAATTGGTGGTCAATGGTTAACGAATGCTCATACCGGAAAGGTTGGATTCCTCATTGTGATAATTATGCGTATACATATGCCTATATAACTGATCTTTTTCCAATGATGCTGTTCAGATTATATACATAAATGACAGTTATATGCAAAATTTACAAAATGTTTTTGTGTTAATATTCTTCAAAAACCAAAGGGTTAACATTTATGGCTGCAATAGGGTTAATGTTGACTTCCCAACTTGTATTAACATGTAATTCACATAAACATATATCAGTTGACCTGAAATAATGGACTATTGAGTTTCCTGTCCCCTTAGTAGCTAGAGACGCTGAATAATTTGAACGCGTCATGTCTGGGATCAGACGATTCAACCCTGGTTTATTTTGAATACGGGTATGTCACTTCATTGTAAATAATTCAACACAGATTGATGGATGAAAATTGATATATATTTTAATAAGAAGGAAATGTTCATAGCAAAACATCAGTAAAAAATTGGGTTGATTTTTCTTGATCTTCAGTGAGCTATAGCTACAGATGGTGTCCATTTCAAGAATGCTATATTCCCAAAATTTAAAGCTGTAGTTCATTGGATAACTTCAATAAAGGTTAAAATAATAAAATGGAGTATTTCTACTATGAGTATAATCGCAGGCTTTATGAGAAAACCGCAATTCAGGAGGGTGGGGGTGTCATTTATGGAAAGGTAGCAAAGATAGTGATGGATATGGGAAGATGAGAGTGACTTGGCCAGAAATATGGAAAAGAGAACATGATTCAGCTACACAGCCAACACACCGCTTGAATTATATGATCCAGAATCAGTTGTCAAGGGACCAAGTTCATGTATATGGTGGCCCGGAGAGTCTCGAGTGTAGTCACTTGTGTGGGGAGAGGGCCTGTATCAATATAGCGCACTTGATATTTGAAAGCCATCTCCATAACCAGCAACGAATTAGATGCCGAAGCTTGGAACAATGTTTAGGGTGTTCACCAGAATGCATTATATAAGTTTCCAAGAGGTGCATATCATATATATACATATATTTGTGTTCATTTTTTCCTGTTAACCCTTCGCCCCTCATGGAATTTGCTATAGCCATGTTCTATTTTCTCTTTATTTTGAGGCAAAAGCTTATTCTTTTCATACAATCGCTCCTCCTGATGTTCTGCGTGAAGTTTGTACAGCGTTTCTCTCCTGTTTACTCTTATCTTTTTAACAGTTAACTTCTTCTTTCGCTTCTTTCGGTTATTTTCTGCCTTCTGATAGCTGTTAAGAGACCGATCGACTTTACTCCCGCTGGTAATGGGACAACCAACATGTTCACATAAGTCCCTTATAGAATTCGCTGTTCCACAATTAACCGAGTGCACCATTGAGTGTGCACGCCCAAAAACATTCCTCGAAAATGTCACATTTTTAGGAAGAGAAGTTCTTAATGACCTGTTGACAGCTTCAACTTTCTGCGTGTTAGTGTTCAACTTTGTTTTTTCTAACATTGATGTCCCAAGTCGATAGTCAGCAAGTTCACGCAGTATTGTTGATGTGCACTCATTCTGACTGAGTTTAAAGTTTTTGCCTAGCAGATAACTGTCCTTAATCCAATTAGAACTTTTGCTGGCTTTACACATATACGAATATTTCTTGCAAAGTACGTGGTTCCCCTGATAGCACAACACAAGGGCATCTTTAACATACGACATTCTGCTGTTTATGTTGTGGATGTTTCCTTTATGGTGTGTTATTGCCTTTCTGATTTCAGAGTTGCACCGGTCAGCAAAATCAAGTGCTAATTTATCTTGCATTTTAGTTCTTTCTCTTACAGTTTTCGAAACAATGATTTTATTGAGATATTTGTGATTTTTTACAAATTTCCGATGATTTCGGGAAACATGGGTCGTGTCTAATTGATGAAAAGGTTGAACATTAGTCACGTTATCTTCAAATAGTTCCTGAGCCGCCAAGTAACTCGCACAGTCAGGATCTGTGGTAATGTTCTCAACCTGAATTCCACTTGTATCTTTAAGATTAGTGAGAACCTCTTTCGCGAGAGCCTTTTCGTCACCAATGTTGTGTTCGAAAGGTATCGTAGCATAGCAGTCGCCTTTGAAACACTCATGATTCGGTGCTGCTTTGAGATGATGTCCTTTCGAACACAACTTGTTATGGATAGCGAGTCCAATAATGTCATGGTCTTTTGTCACATTCTCTGCCACAGTATAAATTGATTGAGTCGCAGGTTGGAAGGGATTTTTCCCCACACCGGAATAAATACTGTTATTGTACATGGCATCGCCTTGAACATCGATAACATGTGGGTTCATTTTGCCCATATGCCTTTGATTCGATATAAGACGTGAACGTCGTTTCACCATATCTGCCTTATTTTCTTCCACAATCTTTACGAGAACCTTATTTGATGTTTTCTGCAGGCCATGAGCAGACGGTGCTGGGATATTAGAGCTGAGACAAATGCGACGGAAGCTGTGTGCTGCTATTGGTGTTTTACTAAGACCTATTGCTAACCCAAGATTTGGCTTCCCACTACGTCGACCTGGTCTCTTAGTCGGGACCTCCTCGAACAAGGTGAACATACTTGATTTGTATTTGCATTTATCACACACCATTTTTGTCGACACCCGACTCCTCTCGCTTCCTCGGAATTCATATCCCATTGGAGGAACCCTTCACAAATTGGATGCGAGGCATGATGTTCTTTAAATGCAGTATTCCACATCTCAGCATTTAGGCGTACATGAACTGTACGATATGAGTCGCTCTCCCTTTCCCATGTAGATAGAGGTATTCGTTGCGACCCATACCTGAAAAGGGCAAAATGGACCTCTTTAAGACATTGAAATCTAACAAAATTTGATCAATCTCACGCAGTATATTTTTTTACCTGCAAATACACCCCCCCCCGGCTTGTGTGATTAATGTAAAACCCGCCTTATTTAATTTTCCTGTAACCATTTAAAATATAGGATGTGTTGTAAGGGGCTGTATTTTCAATAAATGAAGCCCCTAGCACCACTACAGGTCTGATGTTTAACCCTCACACTGCCAAATACTTTATTGGGAAATTATGCCCCTTCATATTGGTGGAGAAGGGTTAAATAACAATTCTCAGGCCAATTTCTTTGATCATTATATCCGATGCATATTTTAGCACCTCTTAAAAGTTATAGTGGAATCATTTAACCCCTAGCATGTAACTGTTATTCAATACAAGGATACATGCTTATATGTTCTGTTTACAGTCAATGGGCTGTTTGAACCATAGCCAGGTTTTAAGTAGTGCATCTATATTAAAATATAGCTGTATAGACACATGACACATACCTTTGTTTTCCTAGGGTAGGGTTCTCTATTCCGAAGGTTCATTATTCCGAAGGTTCGCTATTCCGAAGGTTCATTATTCCGAAGGTTCATTATTCCGAAGGTTCGCTATTCCGAAGGTTCGCTATTCCGAAGGTTTTCTATTCTGGGCGTATTTAACCAGAAATGAATGAAAATGTACACCCCCACCACAAAAAACACACGAGGAATGAAAATTACTATTACGCTAGTATTCACATATAGTACATTTTTACACCTACTTCTAATTCCCAAATTGTCCCAGATGTCGGTTATTAAAAGCAAGAAGACAGTATCAGTTTATCGTTTATTATGGAAAGTTGAAAACACGATGACTGAAATAAACTACATGTAAGAGATATTGTTTTTCCGAACTGGCAATCTGTATTTGAAAGAAACATCAACATTAAAGGCCCACTTAATTTTCGAACCCCCAGATCTCATACATAACATATTTGCCAGTATATATACCATAGGAAATAGGAAGCTCTCTAACACTGTATTATCAGCTTATACGGTGTAATACACTGTGAACATGTTGTTTTTGTTGATTTAACGACGTGTTTTTGTGCTTAAGGTTCATCTGATTTTGTTGCGCAAAGTGTATTATTTTCAATGGAGGGGGAATAACTCTATATTTTAAAGATAGTGTTATTTCCCTTCAATTGAAAATACATTAGGTTAAATTATGTTGCATTCTGAGAGCCATAACGGGGGAAATCTTTTGATGATTTAAGCTGTTTTCTATTTCTCTATGGACATCTTCTGATACATATGTTTCAAATGGTGATGAACTATAGTGTTTTAATCATATTTTATGGCACAGATTGGTATTAAAACCTGATATCAAGGCACTATACAAAACTAGTCGGTGACTCGAAAATTAAATGGGCCTTAAAATTCAATATAAATTCAAAATTGCAGTTAGGTTAATCTCATACCCGTCTATTCAACGACATTCTGCTACGCAGTATTCATTAAGAGTTATAACCCCACTGTATGTTAATCCGCCTTTAACTGGCGTATTCTTGCCTCTAAGATTATTGAGATATAACGTCATACATGTACGTGGTGACATTAAATCGTATGGAAACATAGCAATTGTGTGGGCTGCCTGACGTGAATATGTTTTGGGAAATAAAAAACGTCATACGTAATGACATTTAATCTCAAGGAAACCCGCAAAGAAAAAAGTCACATTTATTGTTTCAATGTTTTAAGTTATTTCCTTCATAAAAAGAGTCTTCGTGATAAAGAACCCTCTCAATACTTTAGAATATAGAATTCACCTTTAAGATAACAAAAATCTTCGGAATAGCGAACCTTCGGAATAGAGAACCTTCGGAATAGCGAACCTTCGGAATGGTGAACCTTCGGAATAGCGAACCTTCGGAA
This sequence comes from Siphonodentalium dalli, assembly GCA_032622095.1. Lineage (NCBI taxonomy): Eukaryota > Metazoa > Mollusca > Scaphopoda > Gadilida > Siphonodentaliidae > Siphonodentalium > Siphonodentalium dalli. Next base: position 11,633,942 of record CP136068.1, read on the forward strand.
TAGAGACATGTTCCCGTTTTCCTAATGGGGAACTAAATTGATCTCGATTCTTGGGTTGACAGCATCTGGACCTTGTCATGATTCCTCTGTCTGGTGTGTTCATTGTGTTGGTTGTTATGTTTTCACCACCATTGGCAGTCAAAGGGTTAATTATTTTGGAACATTTTCTCTTTAATTGTGTAGCTGGTGAATTTTTCTGTTTAGAACTTAACTGATGTCCAGGTTTAAAACCAACTTTATTACTGAATCTGAATCGACCAGTGTATGTCCTCTCTGTGCTCATTTTGCCCATTTTGTCCAGAAATGATGAATCACATAGTAAGAAATCCAACCTTTTTCCATGAAATGTATGAACTTTATATCAACTAAAGGTAACTAGGTTCTGAGGGTATATGAAATGCTTTGTGTGTGTGTTGGAATCAAATGTTAGTTCTGGGCACAATTAATAGAATTGTTTATATTAACTCTGTGCCTACTGCCAAATTTCCCAATAAATTTTAAGTGTCAAACAAAACTTATCAAATTATAAGATTCTGTGTATAGATAAAGCATTGGTTTTCATTGTAACTTTGCAGGTGAAGATGTGCTGCAACAGAAACTATTGAGTCTCAGAGTTTTAAAGTGACACAGTGAACTGAATTCACCTCTTTACTGAGGCAGCCTCAGCTGAATTATCCATTTTCTGGAATTGGTGGTCAATGGTTAACGAATGCTCATACCGGAAAGGTTGGATTCCTCATTGTGATAATTATGCGTATACATATGCCTATATAACTGATCTTTTTCCAATGATGCTGTTCAGATTATATACATAAATGACAGTTATATGCAAAATTTACAAAATGTTTTTGTGTTAATATTCTTCAAAAACCAAAGGGTTAACATTTATGGCTGCAATAGGGTTAATGTTGACTTCCCAACTTGTATTAACATGTAATTCACATAAACATATATCAGTTGACCTGAAATAATGGACTATTGAGTTTCCTGTCCCCTTAGTAGCTAGAGACGCTGAATAATTTGAACGCGTCATGTCTGGGATCAGACGATTCAACCCTGGTTTATTTTGAATACGGGTATGTCACTTCATTGTAAATAATTCAACACAGATTGATGGATGAAAATTGATATATATTTTAATAAGAAGGAAATGTTCATAGCAAAACATCAGTAAAAAATTGGGTTGATTTCTCTTGATCTTCAGTGAGCTATAGCTACAGATGGTGTCCATTTCAAGAATGCTATATTCCCAAAATTTAAAGCTGTAGTTCATTGGATAACTTCAATAAAGGTTAAAATAATAAAATGGAGTATTTCTACTATGAGTATAATCGCAGGCTTTATGAGAAAACCGAAATTCATGGGGGTGGGGTGTCATTTATGGAAAGGTAGCAAAGATAGTGATGGATATGGGAAGATGAGAGTGACTTGGCCAGAAATATGGAAAAGAGAACATGATTCAGCTACACAGCCAACACACCGCTTGAATTATATGATCCAGAATCAGTTGTCAAGGGACCAAGTTCCTGTATATGGTGGCCCGGAGAGTCTCGAGTGTAGTCACTTGTGTGGGGAGAGGGCCTGTATCAATATAGCGCACTTGATATTTGAAAGCCATCTCCATAACCAGCAACGAATTAGATGCCGAAGCTTGGAACAATGTTTAGGGTGTTCACCAGAATGCATTATATAAGTTTCCAAGAGGTGCATATAATATATATATACATATATTTGTGTTCATTTTTTCCTGTTAACCCTTCGCCCCTCATGGAATTTGCTATAGCCATGTTCTATTTTCTCTTTATTTTGAGGCAAAAGCTTATTCTTTTCATACAATCGCTCCTCCTGATGTTCTGCGTGAAGTTTGTACAGCGTTTCTCTCCTGTTTACTCTTATCTTTTTAACAGTTAACTTCTTCTTTCGCTTCTTTCGGTTATTTTCTGCCTTCTGATAGCTGTTAAGAGACCGATCGACTTTACTCCCGCTGGTAATGGGACAACCAACATGTTCACATAAGTCCCTTATAGAATTCGCTGTTCCACAATTAACCGAGTGCACCATTGAGTGTGCACGCCCAAAAACATTCCTCGAAAATGTCACATTTTTAGGAAGAGAAGTTCTTAATGACCTGTTGACAGCTTCAACTTTCTGCGTGTTAGTGTTCAACTTTGTTTTTTCTAACATTGATGTCCCAAGTCGATAGTCAGCAAGTTCGCGCAGTATTGTTGATGTGCACTCATTCTGACTGAGTTTAAAGTTTTTGCCTAGCAGATAACTGTCCTTAATCCAATTAGAACTTTTGCTGGCTTTACACATATACGAATATTTCTTGCAAAGTACGTGGTTCCCCTGATAGCACAACACAAGCGCATCTTTAACATACGACATTCTGCTGTTTATGTTGTGGATGTTTCCTTTATGGTGTTTTATTGCCTTTCTGATTTCAGAGTTGCACCGGTCAGCAAAATCAAGTGCTAATTTATCTTGCATTTTAGTTCTTTCTCTTACAGTTTTCGAAACAATGATTTTATTGAGATATTTGTGATTTTTTACAAATTTCCGATGATTTCGGGAAACATGGGTCGTGTCTAATTGATGAAAAGGTTGAACATTAGTCACGTTATCTTCAAATAGTTCCTGAGCCGCCAAGTAACTCGCACAGTCAGGATCTGTGGTAATGTTCTCAACCTGAATTCCACTTGTATCTTTAAGATTAGTGAGAACCTCTTTCGCGAGAGCCTTTTCGTCACCAATGTTGTGTTCGAAAGGTATCGTAGCATAGCAGTCGCCTTTGAAACACTCATGATTCGGTGCTGCTTTGAGATGATGTCCTTTCGAACACAACTTGTTATGGATAGCGAGTCCAATAATGTCATGGTCTTTTGTCACATTCTCTGCCACAGTATAAATTGATTGAGTCGCAGGTTGGAAGGGATTTTTCCCCACACCGGAATAAATACTGTTATTGTACATGGCATCGCCTTGAACATCGATAACGTTCATTTTGCCCATATGCCTTTGATTCGATATAAGACGTGAACGTGATTCGATATAAGACGTGAACGTCGTTTCACCATATCTGCCTTATTTTCTTCCACAATCTTTACGAGAACCTTATTTGATGTTTTCTGCAGGCCATGAACAGACGGTGCCGGGATATTAGAGCTGAGACAAATGCGACGGAAGCTGTGTGCTGCTATTGGTGTTTTACTAAGACCTATTGCTAACCCAAGATTTGGCTTTCCACTACGTCGACCTGGTCTCTTAGTCGGGACCTCCTCGAACAAGGTGAACATACTTGATTTGTATTTGCATTTATCACACACCATTTTTTGTCGACACCCGACTCCTCTCGCTTCCTCGGAATTCATATCCCAATGGAGGAACCCTTCACAAATTGGATGCGAGGCATGATGTTCTTTAAATGCAGTATTCCACATCTCAGCATTTAGGCGTACATGAACTGTACGATATGAGTCGCTCTCCCTTTCCCATGTAGATAGAGGTATTCGTTGCGACCCATACCTGAAAAGGGCAAAATGGACCTCTTTAAGACATTGAAATCTAACAAAATTTGATCAATCTCACGCAGTATATTTTTTTACCTGCAAATACACCCCCCCCCGGCTTGTGTGATTAATGTAAAACCCGCCTTATTTAATTTTCCTGTAACCATTTAAAATATAGGATGTGTTGTAAGGGGCTGTATTTTCAATAAATGAAGCCCCTAGCACCACTACAGGTCTGATGTTTAACCCTCACACTGCCAAATACTTTATTGGGAAATTATGCCCCTTCATATTGGTGGAGAAGGGTTAAATAACAATTCTCAGGCCAATTTCTTTGATCATTATATCCGATGCATATTTTAGCACCTCTTAAAAGTTATAGTGGAATCATTTAACCCCTAGCATGTAACTGTTATTCAATACAAGGATACATGCTTATATGTTCTGTTTACAGTCAATGGGCTGTTTGAACCATAGCCAGGTTTTAAGTAGTGCATCTATATTAAAATATAGCTGTATAGACACATGACACATACCTTTGTTTTCCTAGGGTAGGGTTCTCTATTCCGAAGGTTCATTATTCCGAAGGTTCGCTATTCCGAAGGTTCATTATTCCGAAGGTTCATTATTCCGAAGGTTCGCTATTCCGAAGGTTCGCTATTCCGAAGGTTTTCTATTCTGGGCGTATTTAACCAGAAATGAATGAAAATGTACACCCCCACCACAAAAAACACACGAGGAATGAAAATTACTATTACGCTAGTATTCACATATAGTACATTTTTACACCTACTTCTAATTCCCAAATTGTCCCAGATGTCGGTTATTAAAAGCAAGAAGACAGTATCAGTTTATCGTTTATTATGGAAAGTTGAAAACACGATGACTGAAATAAACTACATGTAAGAGATATTGTTTTTCCGAACTGGCAATCTGTATTTGAAAGAAACATCAACATTAAAGGCCCACTTAATTTTCGAACCCCCAGATCTCATACATAACATATTTGCCAGTATATATACCATAGGAAATAGGAAGCTCTCTAACACTGTATTATCAGCTTATACGGTGTAATACACTGTGAACATGTTGTTTTTGTTGATTTAACGACGTGTTTTTGTGCTTAAGGTTCATCTGATTTTGTTGCGCAAAGTGTATTATTTTCAATGGAGGGGGAATAACTCTATATTTTAAAGATAGTGTTATTTCCCTTCAATTGAAAATACATTAGGTTAAATTATGTTGCATTCTGAGAGCCATAACGGGGGAAATCTTTTGATGATTTAAGCTGTTTTCTATTTCTCTATGGACATCTTCTGATACATATGTTTCAAATGGTGATGAACTATAGTGTTTTAATCATATTTTATGGCACAGATTGGTATTAAAACCTGATATCAAGGCACTATACAAAACTAGTCGGTGACTCGAAAATTAAATGGGCCTTAAAATTCAATATAAATTCAAAATTGCAGTTAGGTTAATCTCATACCCGTCTATTCAACGACATTCTGCTACGCAGTATTCATTAAGAGTTATAACCCCACTGTATGTTAATCCGCCTTTAACTGGCGTATTCTTGCCTCTAAGATTATTGAGATATAACGTCATACATGTACGTGGTGACATTAAATCGTATGGAAACATAGCAATTGTGTGGGCTGCCTGACGTGAATATGTTTTGGGAAATAAAAAACGTCATACGTAATGACATTTAATCTCAAGGAAACCCGCAAAGAAAAAAGTCACATTTATTGTTTCAATGTTTTAAGTTATTTCCTTCATAAAAAGAGTCTTCGTGATAAAGAACCCTCTCAATACTTTAGAATATAGAATTCACCTTTAAGATAACAAAAATCTTCGGAATAGCGAACCTTCGGAATAGAGAACCTTCGGAATAGCGAACCTTCGGAATAGTGAACCTTCGGAATAGCGAACCTTCGGAACAGAGACATGTTCCCGTTTTCCTAATGGGGAACTAAATTGATCTCGATTCTTGGGTTGACAGCATCTGGACCTTGTCATGATTCCTCTGTCTGGTGTGTTCATTGTGTTGGTTGTTATGTTTTCACCACCATTGGCAGTCAAAGGGTTAATTATTTTGGAACATTTTCTCTTTAATTGTGTAGCTGGTGAATTTTTCTGTTTAGAACTTAACTGATGTCCAGGTTTAAAACCAACTTTATTACTGAATCTGAATCGACCAGTGTATGTCCTCTCTGTGCTCATTTTGCCCATTTTGTCCAGAAATGATGAATCACATAGTAAGAAATCCAACCTTTTTCCATGAAATGTATGAACTTTATATCAACTAAAGGTAACTAGGTTCTGAGGGTATATGAAATGCTTTGTGTGTGTGTTGGAATCAAATGTTAGTTCTGGGCACAATTAATAGAATTGTTTATATTAACTCTGTGCCTACTGCCAAATTTCCCAATAAATTTTAAGTGTCAAACAAAACTTATCAAATTATAAGATTCTGTGTATAGATAAAGCATTGGTTTTCATTGTAACTTTGCAGGTGAAGATGTGCTGCAACAGAAACTATTGAGTCTCAGAGTTTTAAAGTGACACAGTGAACTGAATTCACCTCTTTACTGAGGCAGCCTCAGCTGAATTATCCATTTTCTGGAATTGGTGGTCAATGGTTAACGAATGCTCATACCGGAAAGGTTGGATTCCTCATTGTGATAATTATGCGTATACATATGCCTATATAACTGATCTTTTTCCAATGATGCTGTTCAGATTATATACATAAATGACAGTTATATGCAAAATTTACAAAATGTTTTTGTGTTAATATTCTTCAAAAACCAAAGGGTTAACATTTATGGCTGCAATAGGGTTAATGTTGACTTCCCAACTTGTATTAACATGTAATTCACATAAACATATATCAGTTGACCTGAAATAATGGACTATTGAGTTTCCTGTCCCCTTAGTAGCTAGAGACGCTGAATAATTTGAACGCGTCATGTCTGGGATCAGACGATTCAATCCTGGTTTATTTTGAATACGGGTATGTCACTTCATTGTAAATAATTCAACACAGATTGATGGATGAAAATTGATATATATTTTAATAAGAAGGAAATGTTCATAGCAAAACATCAGTAAACAATTGGGTTGATTTCTCTTGATCTTCAGTGAAATATAGGTTACACACAACTAATTCAATAGAGTTATGCTTCCTGAAATTAGAATCAGATAAAAATCATCCCATGGCCACTGATTGGTGCATTATGTTGACAATATAAATACATAAATAAATAATAGAATTAAGCTGCTGTACAAAAAAATGCATGGTGTTTGGGGGCCTGCTGAATATTGTGTCCATTTTACCACAAGTAGAAATTTGTGGTAGTGTGTTTTTTATAGCTGTGAATTTACTGCGAACCTTCGGTAGTCAGGGAAGCGGTGAAATTTGAATGGGAAAAAATACCGAAACCTGTCCGTTTCATGGTATGAATTTATCAGGCTTGAGACCCACTTCATGCTCAGTATGAGGTTTTGGTGAAAATAGGTCCAGTTTCAGCACAAATGATACAAACGTTAGTATTGTCGCCTATGGGAAATAATTAGTTGTGTGTAACCTAAATTCACCACCCATACAGTTCATTCGGCAAACCTCGTCAGATTCCGTCACCGTTTCAGACTCGGCTTTAATACAACGCCATGATTGGTTACGGACTACTTAAGTTATTTATATATTGGGATTTTCCGTGTACTTGACCATCCGTTTTGGAAGGCGCGCTTTTTGTGTATAGGATTTCTTGAGAGTTTCTTCAACTGTTTTCTCTTCATTTAGACATCGACGTAAATTAAAATGTGATTGATTAGTTACTGTCAAATAGTACACCATGTACCACGGATGTTTTGCATGTTGTGAGGTGACAACTTCGTTGTATAACTGTTTGATTGGGACAAAATCCAGCGAAGAGAAAATTGCAGACAAATGTATTTATTTATTTAATGTTGATATATCTATAAATGTGCCTGGTGCAAAAATATGTAGAACCTGTTTGAGACAACTGAACAATGCCTACACCTTCGTGGAAAGAGTGAAACGTTTGTTGAAACATGAGAGCGATAACAAAAGAAAGCATCAATCTACTCCATCTGGATCAGCTTCACAATCAATATCTACTACCTCTACAACTAATACCAGCACTCCAGTCAATAAACCAAAAAGGCAGAAGGTCGTGGAAGCTCTGATTAAGTCAGTGGAGAAGATGAAAGTTACCACATGTAAAGCATCGGCACCAGCAAAGAAGAGACTCTTCATTGACCATGACTATTCTGTTGTTGGTGAGGTTTGATCAAGAGTTTGTTTTGGTTTGTTGTAGTTCAATTGACTTGTTAATGTTATATTTGAAGTTTATGAAGGTGGGAGCTGTGCCTATAGCAAATTGTATATATATAACATTTTTCATGTATCTGTGTTTTTAATATAGCTTGCGAACCTCTTGATTGTAGTATGCCATAGAATGTTATGAATTTTTTCATAAATGGCATGTGATTTAATAATATTTATAGCTTGTCACTAAAATTAAATATGCAAGTATATGTTGACATTCTATTGGTTAAAAGTTATTTATGGCCGTTTGAGTAATGAAACATTTATGCCAAGCGACTTAGCGTAAACTAAAAAGTCAAGTATTACCCTTAACGGTTAAGACATTATATCAAATCAGATTGAGTAATATCAAGAGAATGGTTTAGTTAACTTTCTATATATATATTATAATAATTATTACTAGATAATACTCTCAAAAAGATTTACCCGGTAAATTGCAATTTCAGCTCTCAATTTTACAAACTTCTAATTTATTATGTTGACCTTTCAGTATAGCGTATTAAGTGCCATGATGCGAAGCTGATCCAGATGGAATAGATTGACATTTTCTTTTGTTATCGTTCTCATGTTTTAAGAAATGTTTTAACAAACGTTTCACTCTTTCCATGAAGATGTAAGCATTGTTCAGCTGTCTCAAACAGGTTCTACATATAATGTTTGCACCAGGTACATTTACATTAGAATAAACATGTTGGAATATGTAATCAATAAACATATATAAATGCAAAAAAGTATTGTTCATTGGAGGGCTTTCAGGAAAAAAGGTGTTAGTGTTACAGTGGGACTGACAATACCCCATCCCCTCCCCAAGATTTAAAATACTATCACTCTGGGCCGACTTCTATGCTTTTGAAAAGAGTTATGTTGATGACAGATTTTATCTCATTTCGACCAGAGGGGAGTTTTGCAAGAGGTTATCAGAACTACGATTAAATTTAATTCAATTATGCAAGAGGAATTCGAAATGAATTATGGTTATGCATAATAGAAATTATGGTTAAAGGCATGGAAGGCCTTCGAGTGGGTATATTGTTAAAATCTACAGCATAAAAACTGCCATAAACAGAAAGAATATTAAAAATTAGAAATATTTTAATCTTACACCAATCATAAATATCGTGTAAATAGTACCGTATGTTGTCATGTTTGTATGCTTTGTTATGTAAACAAAAGCCAAACTCGAAAAATTTTGGCTTTTTTTTTTTATCTGAGAAAGGGTACAAACTTGACAATAACATACTATTCACGCGATATTTATGATTTGCATAAAAACAAAATCTGTCTATATTTTTAATATTCTTTGTGTTTATGGCGGTTTTAAAGGAAGCGACTATTTTAACAGCAATACAACTGCAAAGGCCGTCCATGCCTTTAAGCAGAATAGAAATTACGCTCAAGCATAATACAATTATGGCTAAGGATTACACTTATGGAAAATTAGCTAATTATAATAAATCAGTGAATTTCACCTCCTTTTTGACAATATTCCCACATATACACTTGCGTGAATAGCAACTTGTGAGCTACACACAATCACGGATGCATGCCAAATTGAGTGGGGTGAAAGATAGCAAGTTAATAAATCAGTAGAAATTGAGATCTTTGTTAAACCATGGCATCAGTCTTGAGGCCAATATAAATAAATTGCTAGATTTACATCCAACTTTTTCAGAGAAATGGGGTGGGAGGGCAAATTTTATTTTTTTATATTTTATTCTTCCTAACATAAATGGTCATGGAGAGTTATAGATATTGAAGCAGTGTCCTATCTTATATAATACAAGGCGATTTAGATTGTCCTTATTTGATCAAAATAGACTGATAAATGGATCATTGACATGTAATTTGATGATTAACCCTTCTATGACGGGAGCTTCCTGATTTTTTTCGAAAACCCTGTGCCAATGCATTCTCTTATATATGCAAGTCGCCCATAGGGCGCCTCGCATATATAAGAGAATGCATTGGCCTAACAATATTTACATTGATCTTGTAAGCCAGTGCATTCTCTTATATGTGCGAGGCTCCCTTTGGGAGACTCGCATATATAAGAGAATGCACTGGCACATGGTCTTTAATGCTGCACCAGCACAGCTCCCATCATGAAAGAGTTAAGGCATGAGAACAAAATTTGCATTAAAAATATGCAAATAAAAAAAATTGAGGAGGGGACTAAAAATAGGGTCGGGAGGGGATGTAAATCTAGCAATATTTTTATATTGGCCTAATAGGCATACAATTTATTGTCAGCAGTGCTATCAATTAGGAAAAATGTGCTATGGCAAATTTAAATTCTACGACATGTCAAGATTCCAAAAGTTGCCTCAGCATTTCTTATTTCCATAGCTAATTTCAAGGACTGAATCTTGTGATGTTGATCCATAAAAAAAAACTGAATAAAATATGTGGTTACAAACTTCTGAAGTGGCATGGTCATATATAGTGCACCCCTTTATGTTGACTACCAAATCAGAAAATGGTGTCACATTGCATAGATATACACATAAATGCACCATTGGGATGCAGAAAATGGCTCCCTAGGATTCCTATTCAATGCTGGAAAATGTTCAGATTATAAGTTCATCATTTGTTGAACTCTTTCATATTCATATAAATACGCATGTACCTAAGTTAATATGGGCAATGAAATTTCCAAGTAGTAAAAGTTTCCAAGTGATGCCTTTATAATATCCTGCACAAGACTTTGAATGCTGATTGATGAAGATAATTTTCTACTTTGTATGAAGATCATATCGTTAAACTCTCTGAATGTGTCAATTTTGAAGAATGGACAGTACAGATTTATTAGCTTCAGGATTTTACAGACAAGAGAAACAGGTTTGTGGGAAATTTTATTTTTGGAGATTCAAAATGTACCAAGTTAACAATGAGAAAATATACAGTGTAGTAACATAAAGATGACATAAATAAAATTCAGGAGCAATTCCATTGAGTAAAAATGATAACTATTAAAGCACTTTATTTGCTGAAAAAAAATCCTACAATGTTAACATTAATATATACTGCCAACAATTAAAACATTGAATATACACATTCCAGCAACCACAATGTCTGAAGTACTCATTGTGCGGAGAAAACCTGAGTCACCTCCAGAGACAGGAGGGTCTGGATCATGCCATGAATCTTTAACGCCAGTAGAGATCATAATCCACCAGTACAAAACCTTGGAACTTTTTGATGTTTTGACAAGGAACATTATGAGGTTGAAAAAATAACACGAGAATATATTTCTTAGTTATTATCTGTTCCTTAAAGGTACTCTATCTGATCTGATCCCCATATTTCTCCAACTTATGCTTTAGTTATCAGACTTAATTAATTGCAACAAAATAATGCTAACCACTGTCAACTATGGTATAAATTTGTTATCAACAGTTTGTTCACCAAAATGTGGTTGTACATGTATTATCACTTCAGTATCACAATATTTGGCTGTTTTACCATTTGATTTAAGAGTTATCCATCTTCATCCGCAATTTTGTTCGAGACAGTCTGTTCGAATTTTTCTGGGCCACAAATAATTGCACAAACTTCAAAATCGATATCTGCTCACTGAGCTTTGATGGGTACCTCGAATCAAATATTTTTACACCCGGAGCCAAAGAAATAGTAAAATAGTAATATAGGAGTGTTTAATCGGATTATGCATCTTTAACAATGTACTTGGTAAAGGAGTAGATTCATGGCATGATCTGAGGAGGATCCAGATATGGCCCAATGTATCCACCCGTCAGTAAGCCCATCCTTGAAGATAAACCCAGTATGTTTTTTTTTTACCCTAAATAAAACATGGGGTGGTTCTCGTAGATAAGCCCACGCCCATTTTTGAGCAATTGGAAGGTGAATGCAATCATGTCTTTCTATCCTGTAGAATATACCCAACCACATCTGTACTTTTATTTTTTTCCAGCTGTTTTTCTTAAAAACTAAAGATGTATAATAGTATACACCTGTGTTAATATTGTTGAGGGGTCCTCTTGAGTAAGCCCAGTACCTACTTTTTGAAACTTAGCAAAAAATCTGTGCCAATGCATTCTCTTATTTATGCCAGTCTCCCATGGGAAGCCTCATATATATGAGAATGCATTGGCCTAACAATATTAACCTTGAAATTGTAAGCCAGTGCATTCTCATTTATATGCAAGGCTCCCTATAAGAGACTCATATATATAAGAGAATGCACTGGCACAGTATCTTTAATGCTGCACCAGTGCAGCTCCCATCACGAATGGGTTATTAGTGTGTTGGATATGAACTTTTTTAGCAGAAACATGCACGAGCCGAGCCCCCAGGGCTTACTGACAGGTGTATACAGTATTATATACCCAAGAATCCAAAGGTATATGCCTGTACAAGTACACATTTTCTAAGATGTGCTCATAAAAGTTTGAGCTCCAAATTGGAACCTGTGCAGAGAAAAATGCAAGTCAGCTATACCCAAGTCATGTCCAGATGCAATATTATATGCTCAGAATCCAAAGGTATAGTATACCTTTGGATTCTGAGCACTATAAGCCAATATACATTTTCTACGAAGGGCCCTTGAAAATGTGAGCTTGTATGGAGAAAAAGTCTTGTCAGGATGCAATCTAATTTGGGGCTCAAACTTTTCACCTGCAGCATATCATAGCGACAATGAATATGTGAGAATGCAAATATAATTATAATTGGGGAACACCCTACTTCAGAGCTGGGAGGTGACAAGTGAACTCTCTTTCACAATAACGGAAAAAAAAGCAGATTTTGATCCAATCGAAATAATAAATCAAACTTGACTTCGTCATGTTGAGCTAACAATTATTGTTCTATGGCCACAAGTACTCTATAATATCGAAAGGTTCTGTTTGTTTGTTTCTTTGTGTTTAATTGACTTTTTTGTATTAGTATTTAATATTCCTTCTTATTAGTGGAGTTGAGAACATATGTACGCACATTGTTATTTTCTATTGAATAGTCTTCGAATAAAATCTATTATTTCCTGTTGAAAATAAATGTTAATGAAACACATTTTCTCAGCTTTTTTTTTCTGGATGAAATTAGTTTCTCATTTCTAAATTTTGCTCTCCAAAAATAACAGACATAGCAAGTAATGCAAATATCCTTTCAATTCAATATCCCACCACCAATTCAAGCACTTGCTAGCCTTAAATTGTCATTCATCAGACTTTCAAGGCTATTACAGACCCTTCTGGATTTCCATGTAACTTCAGCTATCAACTACACTAATTAAACTGTTGCTGCAATTATTATTAAACCACCCCTGGTTGAGTGGTATGAAGTTGGTGGGGTAAAATGATGCTGTTGAAGTACCATTATTTTTTGTTTGTTATATTAAGGACCCATTGTGGACTTATTTCATTAAATAAAACCAATCAAACATAACTGAAACCAAATCATGGGTTATTCTTAAATACACATGCTCTTGAATATTTCATGTTGACAATGGCTTTACTTGTAATTGATTGAATGAGCCAAAATACCAAAAAATTAACAAGTTGATAAAAAAATAATTGTACTTTTATATGTATTTTAACCCATTCATGACTGGAGCTTCCTGAAATTTTGCGAAAAAACCCTGTTCCAATGCACTCTCTTATACCTGTGAGACTCCCATGGGGAGCTTCGAATGTATGAGAGAATACATTGGCTTTACAATATTTACCTTGTAAGCCCATGCATTCTCTTATATATGCGAGGTTCCCTATGGGACACTCGTAAATATAAGATATCGCACTGGCCTAGCACAGGATCTTTAATGCTGCTCAGCACACCTCCCATCATGAAAGGTTTAATAAACGCATCACATTGTCAATCCATCATCATAGCTAATCAGCAGGACCCACCAATATATTTCATGGCAATTTGACCAGGGGTGTAAACATCGACGTGTAGTGTAATATTAAAATGAGCATTGCTTGGGGGTGGCAAAATACGTCATTTTGTAATGTACTACTGCAATATACAATATCAATTTGAGCATAAAATTTTCAATGCCAAATAGCAACTGTAAAACAATTATTCTGGTCAGGTCATCCACTTTGAGTTATAGATCCGAAATGAAAATGTTAAGGGACAGACGGACACATGGACGTTAACATAAAACAATTGTTTATTTTTTCCAAAAGGGTGTACAATCAAACTTTTAGCAGGGAAATACACATGCCAAATGTTTCAGATAAAATAATCCAAGCAGGAGTTATCAGTTGGAAACCAAAAATGTTCACAGAAGGTAGAAAGATGGCTGTAACTCATGTAAAAAATAATTGGACGGAACGTATATTTGAACCTGGATTTATTTTTAGCTGGGAAATGGACAAACCAACTTTGGTTGAGATCAAATAATCCAAACTGGAGTTATTGGACGGATGGATGGACGGACTATCCACCAGTCACAATATGGGCTGCTCCCGAGTCGGGGCTGTGGGGCGCAAAATTCACCCCAATGTCAAGTCAGCAAGTGCCAGCTGGCTTAACGTATAAATCCAACAAACGTAACACGAGCCAGGGGAAGATAGCATGACCCATGTATGGCATACATATAAAACAGGTCTTAAAACATGAACCCTCTTTGAAAGCCCTACTGATGACAAACCCGCATACCAAATTTCATCGAGATCAGATAATGCATGATTGAGATATGAGCAGACGGACAGTTATACAACATTTCAGATAAAACTAAGAGAGATAACTCTTGAATGGAAAATGTGAACAACATCAATGAACCCTCTTCTGAAAGCCCTTATGAGGCCAAACATGCATATCAAATTTCATTGAGATCCGATCACCCATATTGTTTGTTTGATTGAGGGTTTAACATCGTTTCAGCCGCTAGGCCATATCACGACTATGTCAGTTCCCACTTGAAGGTGAAGTCAACCTAGCGAATCCATAGGAGAGCCAGAATGACCAACCAACCACTGGCAAGGAACTAACAAGCTCATCCACACAAACATCTCAATATTCCAATGGAACAAATGTTACAGAATTTGTTACATGAGAAGATGGAGCTTTTATGTGAACAGCCAGGCCATTGCAGCTGTGCATTCACAACCTGGCTACCAGTGGTGGGCCTATTTATATCCCCCGGCACTCATAGTTGAGATGAATGAGGAGACGGACACATGGACAGACACATCATTCATAGAAAACATTGCCTGAAGAAGGCGCAATAGTAAATATTTACATCTCAATTCGGGACGCGATAAACCAACGCAAATGATTTCGCTATCGGGCGTCTATTCAATTCAATTGAGATATTAGAATGACGGTGTGTCTTGTAAATTTGGACTTATATTCGTAAAAATCACTACTTTGAGCAAGATTATTCTACATTTCTAATTGTACAAATTAGGGGATATAGAAATTGAACAAAATGAGAAAAGTAAAAAAGTTACTAAAAAAGTCAATTTGATACCCTAAGATAATTCCCAGAAGATGAATTCAAAGCAGAATGATGTCCTTGGCGGGTTTATTTGGTGATGGTAGACTGTTGTACAGGATAGCATCACTAAATTTAACTGCCGAGGCATTGGCCGAGGACTTCATTTTGCAAATTTCAGACACACTAAATTCAGAGTTGGGAAAGCCAAATATGAACCTATTCAGTCTGAAGATTCTTGAGAAGATGCTTCTTGACGGACAAATGGACGGGAGAACGGACGAGGGGTGATGACTTTAGCTCCACTGAGACTTAGCCTCAGGTGAGCCAAAAAGGGGCATATCTCAGTAAAAATCATCAGAATATTAACAAAAACAAACTTGACCTGTGTATTCTCAAATGAGAACCACATACCAAATATAAACAAGATCATCGCTAGGGCGTCGCAAATTACGCCCTTTTAGCCATTTCGAATTGTACTACCACAAAATAAAATAATACTTTGAGCTTACATTTGAAGAAAATCTCATATACCCCTAATTTCAATGCCAAAATGTGGTCAAATTCTATGTTGAAAAATGGCCGTAACTCATGTGAAAATAATTAGACGGAACCCATATTATTCGAACTTGGCCTGTATCGTTGGCTGGGAAATACACATACCAACTTTGGTTCAGATCAAATAATCCAAACTGGAGTTATCGAACGGAAACCAAAAATATTAACAGACAGACTGATAACATAATACAACTTTTTTTCAAAAGGGCGTATAATTAATTCTGTTGAATATTGCTGAAGTCATAATCCAGACATTCAGTTCAGATGCACTAAAGTTATGATCTGAACACGAAAAAAGCAAACAGACGGACGACTAGACAGATGAACGGACCAATAACATAATACATCCCATTGTAACAAAGGGGCATAACTCCCATAAAAATTCATTGGACCATTAGCGAAATTGAACTTGACCTGAATAAAGTGATGGTCATTCCTCATAAAAAGTTTACGTTAATGTCCAGTCCAGGAATCCGACTGACCGATGAAGGAATCCGACTGACCGATGGATGAAGCTGAATACAATAGTCCTCCGAAAAAGTTAGGGGGGACAAAAATTTAGAACTTGGACAGATAGGGTTTATTTATAGCTACATGTAAAACATTTTCAAATTTCTACTTGTCAGCCTGTCAATGTTGTTGTTGTTCAGAAGGTTTTATCTATAAAAAGTGGTGTGACAAAAGATAAGTGCTGAAAATTATGTTTCATTTGTTTTCATCTGTTTATATTAGTCCAGTGCATTTATGAGAAAAAAGTGCCAAACCTCAAACTAATTGCAACACAATGTTTCTTAGCAGGATTATGTTTACTAACCCATTATAAACAACATACTAAAAATAAAATAAGGCGAAATTTGTAAATTTTGTGAAATAAATTTGATAAAATTTAGTAAAAGACTCAATTTATAGCTTTTCAAGGATGTTTATAACGAGAGGCCGATCGTGTTAACCCATCCCTTGGCGATAGTAAATTACTATGATCGGAATCATAAATGAGAGTTTTGGTGTTGAAATATAGAGTATACTGTTATATACTATTATAGACAAATGTACATAACACAAATTATTGGAATTTATGCGTCACTCGCATTTATATAAGAGAATGCACTGGTACAGGATCTGTAATGCTAAACCACCACAGCCTTGGGTTAAATGTGAAAGGTGTGACCTGGACATGGAATACTTGGGTTAAGAGAGTCCAATTTAAGTTTACAATAATAATGTATCAAATTATACCAACAATATATTATAGAGATAAACCACCTCACTGCTGACCCATTACCATCAATTATATAGCAGAGCTGTCAATAAATCACAGGAATTGTTTATGTTGAACACTGACATCTCTATTAAACCAATAACAATTATAATGACATCAGACCATCTGAAGATATAACTCTACAGCACAGATGTCCAAGTCCACTGTTAATATCATGTGATGTTTATTGTTGAAACTTTATTTTAAATTAGATACCATAGCTCTCTTTATCAGATTATTTGCACATTGGCATAAGAGACATCCGAACAAAACGATGAAACCCTTTATTTAATGTCCTCGTAGTTGTGAACATCCATACCAAATTTCATTGAGATCCAATCACAACTGTTGAAGTTACGACATGAACAGACACCAGACAGACCAAAAAGCCAACATTTCCAGATAAACAAAGATGAATAACTCTAGAATGGAAAATCCGAACAAAACGATGGAACCCTCTATTTAATGTCCTCATGGTAGTGAACATCCATACCTAATGTCATTGAGATCCGAGCACTACTGTTCAAGTTATGACATGAACAGACATCAGACATACGGACTGACAGGTGCAAAACAGTATAAGGGGGTATAATGAAGGGATATCTTGCTGTTGTATTAGTTTCCTCACTATATTGTGCACACAAAATGACTACTTCCTGCATCTATGATCGAGAAGACAAAAATATTCTTAAACAAAATGTGTGTCCCATTGTATGGACTTGTGACAAGAACTGGTGTGATGAAATACCATATTTGAGGCCATACAACTCAATAAATTGATATCCATATGCCCTGTATTTCAACACTGAATATTTCTATCAAAAATAAATATAGCAATTCTAAAAGTGGAGTCAAACTTTAGACAATTCCATCTATATGTAAAAAACAAATGAATGATAAACATGAGTCATCTACAGTGCACTCTAGGTTATACAATGTACATGTAGTCCGATCAACACCCGGACTATAAAACGCACTGGCGGCAGTATCATCATGAAGAGATTATCTAAAGGCACATATAAGCCATACGACTATGGTGTACATGTACCGTATACATAGTATATTTTCGAATTATGATAGAAATATATTGCTGGTTCGTTTCCAATGGTATATATGCATGGCATTTAAAATTGGTTATATCTTCCATCACATGTTGTGCCACCGTATAATTGAAACAAATGTGTGATAACAAGACATCTTTAGGTCACGACAAATACGCAATGCCATTGCTTAATAAAAGTCACGAGTCCTTCAAAACATCGGTTTCCATCGTCATTAGTCAGTTGATTGACTGAACATATATTTATTCATAACCCATACATTTACACAACAGATATTAATCAACAAACATTATTTTAATTATTATTATGGATGCAACCAGAATGTAGATGAATAGGGGATTGGAATACTAGTTAATCAGTTCGGTGTAAAGATATTTTTTGGTGAAAACTGTTTATACTAATAAAACGAGTACGTGATTGGAGTGTGAGCGGATCACCCGTTTGGCATGTATTGATGACTTATTTTGCTGGTGTATTATGAAGCTGATGGCTATATATTAAAAGTAAAACTGAACAAATCAGCATGGTCAATGGAGGAATTAATTGGTTGGATAGATGCATTGTATTACCAGCCGAAACACCTCTATACTAGTACTGTCTGGAAGCCATGATTTTGCGATTATACATTATAAATAAAAATATATTCTCCCATGCACCAGCCCAAACCACAGACCAGGGGATTCCGGGGGCTTATTCAATGGGCATGTCCGGCGCGACAAAATCATTATGTCGCCCAGATAATTCACACTTGCACAGACTTTCAGAAGATAAGTTCACTGATCAAAGAAGCTTTGATCTTCCATCATTAACCCTTCATAGTATACAGTAATTGCACTGAATGTTATTGTCACTCGTTCCATATTGTCCTACTATAAAGCAATATAAACTGGGCCCAGAACACAGGAAAACGGAAAAATTCCCGGGGGAGGTACCCCATACCCCACCTGCCTGGATCCGCCACTGGAAAATGACTAAAACAACAAGAAATCCATTTAGTCTTTAAAATAATAGACCATGGAAAAAATGGATTTTAACTAATTTTGAGAAAATGAGGCTCCGAAGTTAGATAAACTCCAACTTTTGGAGGCATGTAACTAAAAAAATACTCAACGTATCTGGGAAAGGTTTTCTGTTCTGTAATCAGGGTTGTGTACTCTACAAAATGAGTATATAAATCAAAGCCCTTGTGAAATAAAGTTTTTTATAAACATTCTTGACCAAATTATGACAAATTTATTTCACAAAATTCATCAATTTCGCCTTTCTTGATTCTTTTTGATTTTTAGTATGTTGTTTGTGATGGGTTAACATACTTATTTCCAATGAAAAACTTTTGTGTTGCAATTAGTTGAAGTGAAATCATAAATGCACTGGACTATATCAAGTAAAAAATAGGCTAATAAGAACTGCCAGGTATCCATGTATATCCTTTCAGGCAAATATAACCTTGTATCAGGTATTACTTCCATTAATAGGGTCATTTCATTCGAACATTTAAAGGTACTCAACCCGTAAAGAGGGTCCCCATCTCAACAGATTCCAACAACAACAATCCGATCAGAGGGTCCTATATTACTATTTCTTTGGCTTTGGGGGTAAAAAATATTTGATTCGAGTCGAGGAACCCATCAAACAAAGCTCAGAGTTATTAGATATTGATTTTTCAAATTTGTTATGTTCTCGAGATGAGTACCAATAACTGCCGTAATCTGCTCTGGATGTGTACTCCAAATCTATTCAAACAGACAAGGATGAATAACTCTAAAATCAAGTGGTAATTTTAATGCAATTTTGACTGAGTTCTGGGCCAGATAGTATTCCCGATAATGAAAAATAATAGATTTCTAAAATCGATATCTAACAAATCTGAGCTTTGATGGGTGACTTCCTCGACTCGAATCAAATATTTTTGACCCCCGAAGCCATTGAAATAGTAATTGAGAGGAGTTTTATCGGGTTGAGTACCTTTAAGTTTTCATAAAATTTACAGACAGAAGAAAAGACATTGAAGAGATGCTTGAAAAAGAAAGGATTCCCGAAGACCCTGAGACAACTGTTATTAAAACAAGGTGATAAATTGGTTCCCAAAATTCATATTATTCCCTTATTTAATTTTGTGCAAGCTCATTGAAGGGAAACAGGTTCCTCTGTTGGTAAATATTAGTGCCAAGTTTCAAAACAACTGATCAGGAAATAAAGTAATACACCTATTGTTCCTGTTTGCACAACACACTTTGTGAGTTTCCCTGATTGTTGCGTTATGTTATTTGAGCTTAAAACAAAAAATTCCCAAGGAGTGTTTCTTATCTTTGACCTGATATAGCATGCGTAACTTTAGAAGTAAAAGCGAGCAATATTCAAATGCCTCAATTTATGAAAACGAAAGACTGCAGCTAATTAGTATTTATACGATTCTGCCTCATAAAGAATCATACTCAATATAAGTAGATATGGCACATCCCAATTTAAAATATGGTTACATGTAATATGTAACTGCAATAAACACCTAAAAAAAAAGTAAGTCCAGTAATGCTCTAAGTAATCGACTTCTTAACCACAGCAGAATTATGGGTAACTTTTCAGGATTTAGTCTGAAATATGGCTTGTTGCAATTCTTCGGAAAGCTCTCCCTGAGAGCTTTCCGATGAATGGCAACAAGCCATATTTCTGACTAAATCCTGAAAAGTTACCCATAATTCTGCTGTGGTTAAGAAGTCGATTACTTAGAGCATTACTATATCTCTCAAATAGCTTCAGACCATAACACTGGGATTAAATTTTAAGAAATACCGTTTGTTTAAAAAAAAGGGGTACTGTACACTAAATCCAGCCATTTATGGGATGATCAAATTCATTCATTTGTTGCATATACTATGTTGAGTGTAAAAGGAGATGGTCCCATACATGGCCAGTACCCCTTTAAGGTTATGAGATAATGTCTTCAAACTTTTCTTTATAACTGTTTAACCTTAATCAAATAAAAAATTATTTCTTAAATATATGACGAACATAGCTCATAACAAATGATATGGCGACTTGCTACATACTTGAATGAACACCAATTGAATGGGAAAAGGAAACTTTTCAAAAATCACAGTCCAAAATATTCGAGCACCATGATCATGATGAGTTTCAGTTCTTTGCGTTCCCAAAAAGCATATTATAAAACCAACACTATGTTCAGTGAATAGAATATAAATGTCCATTGAGTATTTCTCTACCCTTGTTTTGTTCCAAAATTCTATATAATGCATTTCACAAACATCATTTGGACAATAGTGATATCAAACGTTTTTTTTAGATCATTATTTAACATTTTTCAAATGCTCCAATCAAACTGCCATTTCATGCAGGTATCATTAATATATATAAATAAATCACCATGAACCCTTTATTGTAATGAAGGATTCGCTAAACTCAGAATCATGAAAATAGTAATATGCAAATTTAAACACCGGCAGTCAGATGCTCGTAGCCCGTTTATATATAACCATGGGTATATGCCAGATATAACCGCACAAAAAAAAACGCCGTTCTTTTTACCGTGTATTTATCCATGGTGTGCGTGCCTGTGGTTGTCCGTAACATGGTGCCCGGTGTTATTGCTTTGAAAGGTAATCATGTTCGACTGGTGTTGTCAGATTGGTAATATGAGATTAGCGGTTTCTATGTCTTGTCTGCATGGTCACATTTACTGTTTGAACTTTGTCTGAAATAGACGCACTTTTTATACTAGAATTTGCGCAACAGGAGCGCATGGGAAATAGCACGTCGAGTTGGTTTAAGGGTTTTTAGAAAAGGTATTTATATGATATAGACAGAGACGTGCCGACAGAGGTTGGGGTGTGAGACACCCCCCCCCCCCCCCCCCCCAACTTTGGTCAAAATGTTCAACAGTTGGAAATTTCATACCTGCCAAAACATTAGTTGGAAATTTCACACCAACATTAAGTTGAAAATGTTCTTGTAGTTTGATTTTCAAATAATTTATTTGCATATTTTCCTATTTTTGGTAAATATTTTGGACTGAAATGGTCATCAGTCGGAAAATTCCAACCTTAGGAGGGTGACAGGTTGGAAATTTCCAACACTTGGACAATTTGTGTACTGGTCCCTCCCCCGTGGCCAGTCAAAAAACTGCTAGTTAATTTAAGAAAATAATATTGTCATGCATTTGGTCAACATTGTCATTGGAATTGTCATCAGTTGAAAATTTCCAACCTAAGTGGGGGTGTCGGGTTTGAAATGTCCAACTCTAGGAAGGTTTGAGGCTAGTCTAGATGCTAGGATTTTGAGTTTTCTTGTTCAGATTAAAAAAAAATTGCACACCGGGCCGACTATCGTTGTCATTGTACCTTCCCCCGTGGCCAATACAAAACTGCTAATTAGTTTAACAAAACAATATTTTACTTCATTTGGTCAAACTTGTGGACTGAAATAGTCATCAGTTGGAGAGTTTTCCAACCTGAGGGGGAATATGAGGTTTGAAAATTCCAACACCAGGAAAGGTTCAGTTGAGGCCAGTCTATCCGTATCCGTGGGAATTTGTCTGGAGTTAGACCATTATATGTTATGATTTATGCAATTGTTCAGGTTAAACTATCTGAATTTTCAAACCTGGAATATAGAACCATGTTTTTTGGAAATATATATAGGATATTAGGCGTGAGTACTGATGTACAAGGGGGATGGTGCAAATGGAATTTGTGTTTGGGGCGATTCTGTTTCAAGGGGGTGCAGTTGGAATTTCCCATGGTGGACACCCCCTAACGGAAACCATATAGCCACGTCCATTATGGACTTAAATGTCCATCAGTTGGCAATTTTGAAACCTATGGTGAGTGTCAGGTTAATAATTTCCCAGAATTGGAAAACTTGAGGCCGGTCTATGCTATAGGATTGTCAAATGTTCATGTTCATATTTCAAAAATGTTCTCACATCGGGCCTAACCATCGGCCGACCCGTGCGTGTGCTCTTGTGTCCTTGCCAGTAGTTACTCGCTAATTAATTTAAGAAAAAATAGATCGGGGTGTAAATTTGCATCCCCCCACCCGCACGACAAGTGGCCACAATATTGCTGGTTCATTTGGAATAGTCTACCATCTGGTAGTCCGTGAGGGAACATTTGGAAAAATCAATGGGGGGGGGGGGGTGCAAATTGATTTACGCAAACTTATGAGTTTGGTGTGGTTCAATGGGGTGGGGTGCATTTGGAAATTCCAAGGTGAAGACCACCCCAACGAAAACCCTCTAACCAAGTCTCGAGTGCCAAATATCCCAAATTCAACCAGGGGTGCCTTTCTCAGATAAAAAACAAATAGGCCTATGCCTTAAGCAGAACAACTACATTGTAAGCCGCGAGTGGCACTCCCTGGTTGAGTCTGGGATATTTGGCACTCAGGACTTGGCACTCAGGACATCAGTCGAACATGATTACATTTAAAAACAATATAACCCCGGACACCAGGCTACGCGCAACCACAGGCACACACACCATGGATAAATACATGGTCAAAAGGCACGCCATTTTTTGCATGGTAATATCTGGCATATACCCATGGTTAAATATAAACAGGCTACGAGCATCTGACCGCTGTAAGTTAATTAGGAGTAAAAAAATAACTGGCAAAAAACAAAACATATGTATCATCCTTGCAGGTTTATATATGATATGCTAGCTTCTATCTCTAAGATCTCCAGAAGAGGATGCAGCGTGTTATACGAGAGGAATGTTGACTTCTTGGTTGAAAACAACAAGTTATTCAAGAATGTAATAAGTGAAATGCAGCTGAACCTACCTATCCTATATGATATATTAAATGCATTGGTGGGAGATGCTGGATCCAAGGAGGGAACCATGGCTACCATATATGCCATGATATTCAACAGCAGGGATAAGCAAGCATCAGCTGTACAGAGGTTGTGGACAACTATGGCAATAAAATGTCAAGCGAACAACAAGGTAGTAATAAAAAGACCTTGATTTCATAAAACGTGACCAACTAATTCACAACCCCTTCACCATCTCAAAATTCAATTATATATGTGGGTCATTTGGAACGCAACAAAATCAACATGTTATTTTATTACTGTATTTACCAACTGAAATAGACTCCATTTGGGAACATTTCTTCAGCGGTGGAGGCGCCTGTGGCCCTTTTGTGCTATATATGAGCTTATGGCTCGGGAACACGTTTTTCACAGAAAAACTGTAGATTATACTACCACCCACATATATGCATGCGCATATGGAAATGCAACAAAATCAACTTATAGTTCTGTATTACCATTATATATATTCCAGTAACTAAAACAGAGCCTTTATTCAGTGACATAGTGGACTGCAGCCCCTTTGTGCGCTTCGTGCATATGCATTATGATCTTTTAAAACAGGCTCCCTTTGGGAGCTTTTATTCTGTAGCGTATATAGGCCTAAGGCTACAGGCCCTTTCACTGCGGCCCATTTGCCCACTTCGCGCCCATTTTTATATGGTATAAAACGTTATTTATCAATTTGCCGTCTTCTGTATATGTACTCCTTCGATTCCACACACAATGCACAACTTTCATAACAAAGACACAATCCATTACTTATATTCACTCTGAAGTGGCATATTATAAGACCATTTAGCACCCATTTCCAACGACGGTATAGAACGTTCTAGTCTCAACTCTACACCCCATGCACTTCCATGGCAAAAGCAACATGCATCAATTATATTCACACTCAACCTGATCTGACAATTTAAAGCGCCCATTTTCAACAACGCTTGGGTAGAGCGCATGGAAATTTCGTCAATACAATAGCAACGCAAGTGTGGGTTTGTGTACGACGTCAAATGACGTCATTTCGACAAACGTCATAAGAAGTAGTGTCTACTTGGGTGCAAATACTGCATTTGGGGACCATGTGAGATCTCGGATTTGCATTGACCAATTGGCGTGAAAATTTTGTGAGTCACCTTTTACGACACAATATAGGCAGTGGTCCAAATTTGGGCTACATTGCAAGCATGGTTGAAAAGTTATAAGCGCGCCAAAAGAGGGACCGAGTTATACACAGATACACAAACAGACAGACGACGGGTTTTATATATATATATAGATAACCACTAAATGATATGAATATCACCAATCATTTGTAGTAGAAAGCTTTGAAACCGCTGCTAAATTGCACCGATACATAGATATGAGATATGCTTGAGTTAATTATATGATTAAACATTTTTTTCAGCTACTGCAGAGGCTCAACAAAATCCATATCACACTAAGCGAGTCCAGTAAGCCAAACATTATTACAGAATTTGGAAAGTTTGCAGAAAATAATATCATCAAAGCAATTTCGGAAGGTCAACATGGCAAGATTAATGGCGATAATTTAGACATGAGAGTGAAGACCAATGACGTTCGAATGAAAAATCATGGCCTTGACTACCACTTCTTTGCGAGTGACTTTACAACATACAGGGTCACAAAATCTGATTTTGAGGAAAATCCATTCCTCAAAAACTACACAAGTGCACGGCAAGATAAAGAGACTGATTTAAACAAATTTTTGGCAAATGAGACAGAAATTCAGTCATTTACACAAGATATAAAGACGCTAATTGGAAGAGAAATTTGTAATAATATAGCCAGTCTGCACTGGATGAAAAGTGTCCTGCCAAACCACATCGAGCATGATCTACAGGAGATTATGACCAGGAAAACCAATTCGATGTTGCTGCCATTAGAATTGAAAAATGAGGCGAAATATGATGACTGCTTAGACATAATGGACAGTTATATACAGCAAGTGTCTTCGTGGTACAGAAAAGCCGGAAAAGGTGAGTTATCGCATGTGCAATAATTTCAGATTAAGAAGCCCAGCCAGAACACCTGTCAAAGTTTCCAATACACTTATTTCTGTATATATAGTCACATAAAATAGTATCTGGCCAAAATATCATGATTGTGATTGTTTATGTCATCCAAAGCCAACTGAGATAAAGAAAATTGAGAGTTTGCCAATATTTTGACCGGTGCCAAATGAGTACCTGCCAGTAATCAGTTTTTCATTTAAGCCTGAAGTCATTTTACCTATGAGCAAGCACTTTTTGTTCATATTCCAAGGTTTCATGTTTTATTTAAAAAATATAGAATCTGATGTGATCAAAACATTTTAACAACCCATAGACCTATATTTTACAAAAAGCCATTAAAATAAAATATGGAAAGCCTACTTAAAAAAAATAAAATAAAAACAATTTTTGTCGTTCAAATCCAATAATTCTAACAGAAAATATTGAGATAAAAGTTTGACGAAAATTTCAGGGAACCCAGAAATTTCATGTTGGAGGGAAAACATTTAACTGAAAAATGTATGAATACGGCCTCAGACAAAGTAGCATCCACAGACAGATGGACAAGCTGGTTCCTATATACACCCTCAACAAAGATTTGTTATAGGAATATAAATATGTAATCTACATTATTGTTTCAAATTCAGGTGATTCACTGAAGGACATCCAAATACCTGTTGGTGGCGATCAAATGACTAGGATTCGACTACAAGGTGCGAAATCTCTGAGATTGGGTTCTGAAACAGCAGAAGAGCGCTTTGACATCTTGGGACCAATGATTGTTGAGCTATTTCATACTAACATGGATTTTCTAGAGGTAAGCTTTGGATATCTGGATTCTTCCACTCAATTATAAAATTAGATATTGGAATGATCGATTATTTGGAATGTTGCCATGGAAAAATTAGCAGATGACATCATACGTACGAATAAATCTTCCTTGTGTAGGATTATTGTTAATTGGTGTGAAATGTTCGGATAATAAGTTCAACAAATGACCTATTGTTGAACTTATTATCTGAACAATTCAAAAGAATACTACTCATCAATCGAGTATTTAGTAAAGAAAGGGTTTGCCAATACAGCATGATTGCCAGCATGGAATAACAGAACAGACGCAACCTCGAGTTTTATCTTTATACATGATGGCACAAGTGCTGTATCATGAAACACATTAACACACTGATTTCATTCTGTTTTTATTACAAAAAACCCATCCTGGAATCCATTGATAGAAAATTGTAAAAAATGTTGAAATTTTCTAAGTCGAAAAGGGTTAATAACTTTCTCCAAATTTTTTTCTTTCCATAATCTATATACATGTTGCACATCTGCAATATATGGGCACCAAATTTACCAGCACATAACACATGATATTGGACCTATTTAAACCAAATTTGGTTTTGTGACTCAGGGTACCCTTGGTGGAGTTATAATAGGGTTAGTTCTTCAAATTTTGTTAACATAAATATTTGTTTTAATTGAGCAAGGAGTTCAATCTAAATTAAAATAATAACAAATCATTTAATTTTTTTTTGGTTAAATTGAGCGAAAAGGGCCATTACTCCCTTAAAAATAGTTAGATCAAACTCATATTCGAACTTGATCTGTCTTTTGGGCTGAGGAATTCATATACAAAATTAGGTACTGATCAGATAAAAATTGCTTGACGAACACAGACGGACAGACAGACTAACGACAGGTGGTCAATCTGGACATCAACACAATGTTTACCATACTATAGTAATTTCAATCAAAATAATGTTTGTTTTATCAATCTATCGTTGCAGAAGCTGGTAAAAAAACACATGAGGGCAAATTCTGGCAGAGATTCTGGGACGTTAGCAAATCTGAAAACTTTGATACAGAGAAATGATGTAAATGGTAATGTAAAGTCTCGCTATAAGTCTCATGAAGAGTTCGTGATGCTTGTTGGATTAAGTTATGTTCTAAGTGTAACAATGGATCACCTAGGCTTAACCCAACTCGATGCTCCAAATCCAACGAAGAACGAGCCACCAGTTGGTATAGAAAAAGCTCAAAAAAAGAAACGACAAGCAGCAAGCAACAATTTGTTGGACAAGATATATGATGAACTTGCAGAGCCACAAAACTTTGAGCAGGTAATAGATACAAATCAACAGTCAAACCTATTTACTAATGTATTTATTAAAGGCATGGTGGTCAATGCTTGTATCCGTTGCTCCAAATTATATATAACAAAAATTTAGAGGTTCGAATGAGCCATGTCCATTTAAATATAACCTACTAATAAAATATTGTAAAATAATAAACGTGCAAACCCAAATTTGGGCTGAAAATTAATAGATGTGTCTGTTGCAAAGCCCTCCATATCTTCAATTCAATCAATTAGGCCCCTGCAAATAGTGGAACCAAATAGCTCTAAAAAAAAAAAAAAAAAAATTTAATCAAATTGAAAATTTCATAATCTTACCCACCGAAATGCTAAGATAAATATATATGTTTCCAGTTTCTTCTGTATGTCAGAATCATCTATTAAATAAAACACATTGTCATCTTTTGTGAACAGCGGATCCACAATTAAAGAAAAAAATTCTTCAAAATATAACAATTAGTAAAATACAATCTTTGTGAGCAGTAAATATATTAAAAGTATCTTTCTCCATATGAATAAATGCATTACGTTCACTGGTTTGGTGTATTCAAAATTACTATTCGTTGCTCCAAAATTGAATCGAATAACAATACAAATATCGAATATTCTCAGGGGCCTATAATCAATATACTAAATTTAACTAGAGCACCACTTGGGCGGGGCAATATGCCAGTTAGCCATTCCGATTTGCACTACTGCATAAGACCTGAGTTTTGAACTGAAAACACACCAACAATTTTGACTGTGATCAGGTCGTCCAAACTTGAGTTATTGATTAGAAACTAAATCCAAATAAACCAAACAGGAGTTATCGGTTAGACACAAAAATGTTATAAAATTGGTCAAATTATAAGTTGAATAAAAGGTCAGCTGACCACAGTGTCCCAAAAACGTGGCAAGTCAAGGTCGCTTTATTACAGAAATTAAATTTTTTTTTTAAATGTTCTAAGTCGAAAGGGTTAATAATTCTGTAAAGAAATAATTTTTCTGTCATCTGTTTACATGTTGCACATCTCCAATACGTGGGTAACAATACTCTGGAGTTTCAAATATCTTTGTTTTATGGTGCCCATATTCAGAATGAGCAATGGGTGATGCCAGTGTCCTGGGCCCACAAACAAGGTACCCTGCCTTGCTCACCAGAAGCTTATATTCTGCTAATGATGAACAGACAGAGCAGTTTTAGCCAGTCAAAAATTTAAATATTATAAATATAAAAGGTCAGCAGACCACAGTGTCCCCCGAAAACGTGGCAAGTCGATGCCGCTTTGTTAAAGAAATTAAAAAAAATGTTGAAATTTTCTAAGTTGAAAAGGGTTAATTAATAACTCCGTAAAAAAAATGTTTTCGTCATCTATATACATGTTGCACATCTTCAATATATGGGCAACAATATTCTGAAGTTTCAAATCTCTGGGATGAAATCTGTAGATGATTACACCATGAAGGTACTCAAAAGTGTGACGGACGAACGGAAGGACGGAAGGAGCCCGTTTCTAGTCCCCCGAAAATTAATTTTTCGGGGGACAAAAATTGTAGAGAACCCTGAATCTCATGAATTGCTTACACCATGGTGTACACTTACAAAGCACAACATGTGCAACTTTAAATCCCAAACACACAAATTTTTGCTTACTATTTAAAATCAAGATTATTAACTCATTTGACCTCACATAATTACCTCAACTTATTCTGTTCAACTGGGAAGTAAACATTTGACCCCATATTATGGCCTATTTCTCGTGAATTTTTGTTTTTTAATTCTTTTTACAGGAGACCAAGAGACAGCAAAAATGTAAGCTCAGAATCAATGGCAAAGAAGTGACAACAACAATAATAAACAACAATGCACATGTTGAGATTAAAAAGCAAGGTGGTGGTATGCTTCTGGCCAGTTTGCCTTTAGAGCATTTACCTGAAGGTGAAATCATGAAAGTCAACTTAAGTGGCATGGTGATGGATGTTGAAAAATTAGCTGGGGATGATCTTTTCAATTATTATAAAAACTTCCTGCAGAAATATCTGATACTATTATACATGAAAGATGCCATACACGAAGGAGACATCTTTCGCATCAACATTGGCCTTAAATTAATGATACCGCATTTTTATGCTCACTCTACAGCATCTAAATATCTGGTTGAATGTCTGGACTATATTCTGAAGACAGAAATATCACTACCACGACATTTAGCCATTAAAATTCGAACCAGTTCAATTGTGAATCCTCTTGGGGAAAAAAGGTGGCAACAAGCCCATGGATATTCAAAAAGAAAACCAGGTCAAAGAACTAAAATCACTCATTAAGGGCCTTGGTGCTAACAAGACCGAAAATGCCATAGTTAATATTTGTAAGGCTGCACCAGTTATAAACAGCATAAGTGAAAATGTTGATGAGCAGCTTGGATTGAAACAAGATCATTCAACCCACAAAAGCAGATCGCAAGATGATGAGATTAAAACCCTTACTGCTGAATTCTTGAGAATTCAGCCATTCAAGACCACACCAGGAAGACAGCTTACAAAATACCGAAAAATAAAACAGAATGTCTTCTGTCAGCTTTTTGAAAAAAAGGAGGTATTTAAACTTAATTTAAATAGTATTATTTCACGTCTGGAACGGAATTTGCCGCTTGCCTTGGATGAGGACACTGATGATGACGATTCCGATAATACTGAGGAATAATATGACACAGTATTTTGAAGAGATACAGTAATGCACTAAGTAATCGACCTCTTAACCAAAGAAGAATTATGGGTAACTTTTCAGGATTTAGTCGGAAATATGGCTTGTTGTCATTCATTGGAAAGCTCTCGCCGAGAGCTTTCCGATAAATGGCAACAAGCCATATTTTCGACTAAATCCTGAAAAGTTACCCATAATTCTTCTTTGGTTAAGAGGTCGATTACTTAGGGCATTACTGTCGTCAAAGTTTCCTTCAACATAAACTGTCTTGCGATATTGGTAGGGCTAGATATTGGTTAACATCAAAACATTCTCCTTTATATATAAATACCTTTTTATAGCAGAGTTAAAGAGTTAATTCATCTAATATAACCAAAAACCCAGTAATAAAAAGTCACAATTAATATGATATCTGTTCTGAGTTATCAATTGAAAGCGGTAATTTAATGTGAACAAAATATATTTTTCACAATGACCATTGTAAGAAATTTCTATTTAAAACAGGAATACTTGCAATTTTAAAAATACAATAACAGTAATCAGATGTTGGCATAAAATCAACAATGCATCTATTTCCATACATGTTGTTTAACGTGTGTACTCGATTGCCGGCATATAAGCCGTACATTGTCGTGAAACCAATATCTTTTCCTACAAATAGCACAAGCTAGTTTAGTAGTTTACGTCAAAGGAAACTTGAACTACTGGCGAGAGTGGCAATGACAATTCTGAGTAAGAACCAATCAAATGAAACTTGTAATGAAATATCAGTCATTGAATGCCCTGGTAATATGTATTCATGGATTTGTCTTTATCTAATTGGATGTCCTGTAAATGTCAGAAAATGTTTAGCAGCTTGGACTAAAACAAATTCATTCAACCCACAACAGCAGATCTGAAAATGACACAAATCACTTACTGTGTTAAGTCATTCAAGACCACACCAGGAGGACAGCATACAAAACAGCAGAAAATATAACAATGTCTTCAGTCAACTTTTCAAAATGGAAATATTTACCAATAATGTAAATGGTTTCTTTAATAATACTCAGAATCACAATAATTACCACTCTCTTCAGTCTCAAGTGCCAAGTTTCCTCATCCATGGTAATGTATCTTATTTATATGTAGGATTTTATGAATGCACCACCCTCAAACTGTAATTGCCTAATATGGTCCTAGTTTAACTAAGTTTGTTGAATTTTTGTATTTTTTCTATGCTTCAAACTATTTATACACGCAAATCAAATCCGACATCACAACATATGCTTCATATATTATCTACAACAGTATATATATTCCTTGAGTTGATTTATTATGGACTTGTCCGGGTGCGTGAAACGAATTTAGTAGTCAGGCTAATGTAGCATTTTACTATGATCGCCGAAAATCTCAAGAAATTTGACTTTACCACTCAATAATAAACATTGTCGGCACTATTCTCAATTGAAAATATTTACTTTGATTCGGGACACAACTATTGGCAATAAACAATTGCAAATGATTTTGCCATCAACAGTCACTGCATTTAATTAATAAGTTAATAAGAATGACAGTCTGAGTGTGTTGTCAAATCGGATATAATATTTGTAAAAATAACTACTTTGAGCAAGATTATGCTTCATTTCTATTTGATCACCCTACCATAGTGTTTCACATCACTTTAATATACAGTAATGCTCTAAGTAATCGACCTCTTAACCACAGCAGAATTATGGGTAACTTTTCAGGATTTAGTCGGAAATATGGCTTGTTGTCATTCATCGGAAAGCTCTCGGCGAGAGCTTTCCGATGAATGGCAACAAGCCATATTTCCGACTAAATCCTGAAAAGTTACCCATAATTCTGCTGTGGTTAAGAGGTTGATTACTTAGAGCATTACTGTAAGTTCTCACAAATACAACAAGCAGTGAATCAGTATGGAAGTGATCATCTAGTTTAATGAATTTAGAAAACTGCATTTGAAAGCTGAATTTGAGTACCTGTAACTACAAATATGTCAAAAATATATTTTCATTCTGGTTACTCATTTATGGTGATGAATACTAATTATGTATCCTATTCTTAATTTCTAAGGAATTTCAGCTTTTGTAATAAGTAATCACACAAAATTCAACATGACCATCAATCAAATTAGGACAGAATTGGGCAATAACAGTGATATTATCATATTAAAGATGCCCAGTCTTGATTTGTAACCATTAAACGACCATATGTATGTGTTCTATACCAGAAAATAATTACATAAGACCCATGAGCCCAATGATACAAGGTTTTCATGACAAGATATCGACTTTCGAAAAGAGGATGTTTTTACATGTTTTGAATTTGTTGGCATAGTAAAAATTTCAATCATTGCCTCCTTAAGGTCTGGAATCCCAAATGCATCTTAACTCTTTCATAGGGTTTTCACAAAATTTCAGAAAGCTTATAGAGCGTTCACACTTGTTGCACAAAAGAGAAAGGTATTAAAAGTGCATTGTCAATTATCAGATGTTGTACTCGTATTTAATGTAAATCTAATGAATTAGTTTTTTCTATATTTTCGGAATGTGTGATTGCAAGTATTACATACACAAAGGAAAATTTTCACTAATTTGGTGACAAATCAGACAGAGCATCTTTAAGTATATGAAAGCCTAAAAAGGATGATTGATTAGTTTAGTATAAATCATTATCATGTATCTATAAAGAGCTTCCCATTTATTCAATAAGCAGGAAAAATTAGTTGCGATAATCTCAATCTTCAGTTCCCCTACGTTTTGCACAGTACTAAGAACTCTGAAGTTGCTACTGAAAATGTGATTTTAAATTATTTGTGCAAATAACACATCACAAGCATTTATATATTTTCATTTCTACTATTCATGTAGAAAGTCAATATCAATTTGACAGAAAGACAGATCGGAATTTAATGAGCAAAAATTTGGCTACATATAAATATTACAGTTTAGTGTAAAACTCTGACTGCTTCATATCACTAGTTTAAACTACAAGCCAGGAATAGAATGGAAATAATAGTCCATAGAATGTTCAGAGGAAAAAAAAGTTATATTCAGTTGTTGGGTAATGACTATTATTTGGAAACATTGTTTTTCAATTAGATTATCACAACAGAATAGATTAATTCCCAAAGTTTTCTTAGGAAATAAAATGAGTATGGTTGATATTCAATTTTCCAATTTACTTTGCTATGCAAAGCAAACAAGCTATTTATCTCCCTGTTAATTACACTTGTTGAATGAAAAGTAAGTTCAGGCTATTTAACTATTGTATAGTAGAAGTCTATTGTTATGAAATTTCTAGAATTTCATGCGATTTCTATGTTACTGTTGTTCTTGCATGACCTATTAGAGAAATGGAACAAACTGACTGATCTTCAAGTAAGCATTTGAAGTCCCATTTTGCTAAGTCTGGGAAAGTCATGGAATATCATGACATTGCCTTGGATCATTGAAAATTCCCCAAAATCCTGGAAACATATTGAAAGTCAAGGACCTTCATCCTGGATAGGTATATGAACCCTGAATAAAGCAACATGAGGCAGCATGATTTGTGGATGACAATATAATATTTGAATAATGGTCCTCAGCCCCTACATGAAATTTTCACTTGCATTTGAATGTTGCCAAATAATTGAAATTACAGATGTTTACAATGTGCAAATTTGGGAATTTACTGAAAAAGACTGGTTGAAAGTAAAATGAGAAAGGACGACAAACATTTAGAGCTATGGATGGTGAAATTTTCCCAAAACAATTTTGTATACAAATACATGTATATGGAACTCTTGTGCTCTGCAATTCATTCGAATTTTCATCAAGTTTTTTGTTTTCATATGAGAAAACAACAATATATCTACATTCTTCTGAAGTTGATGCAAGTAATTAGGAAATATGAGAAGTTTTGGTTCAAAAGAAAATAAAACAGTTACCTTCATTGAATCAATAGCAGTGAATGCACAGGGGCATTTCGTTAAAACAAGCAAAATATAAATAGAAAAAAATATCAGTTAAAAACGAACGTGCCACTTTAAAAAGCGCATCAATAAATAATACATATTTAATAAGGAAGTTCACTTTTTAGATACCTCCTCATTTCTAACGGCCATAATTCACAAATGCCTGAACCGGATCGTAACTATATTCCCATATTTCAGCAATAATTTCAAATTAGTTTTTGCATTGAAAGTGAAATCAAGGACCTATTGGCGAACTTGCACGCATCGTTGATTGGTGAATGATATATTATGGACTTGTTCAGATGCATAAAACTGATGAGTTATTAGTAGTATTCATGGCGCTATGCCATCAAGCAAATCAACCTTACTTCTCCACAGAAAAAAATTGTCTAAAAAATTTGGCCAATTGTAAAAATATTTATTTCTCGATTCGGGATGCAACTATCTGTGATTAACAAACGAAAACAATTTTGTCATCGAGAGTGGCTGCATTTAATTGATATATAAGAATGATGGTCTGCATTGTCAATTTATATATATTTGTAAAAATGACAATTATGAGCAAGATTATTCTCCATTTCAATTTCACCACCCTGCTGTAGTGTTTCACATCACTTTAAACTGCCATCATGCGTAAATTGTAAACTCCGGAGTTGCTTCGTAATTATTTTTAAATAGCTGAAATATGTTGGCAACTTGAATTCAAATATGCGATTGTTTGGGGAGATTAACATTAGATATATTGATACATGAAGATTTTTTTTTTTACAAAAGGTGGGTTTTTTAATCGATAATTATTGACCTTGAAATGGACAATATATTATCTCCAGGCTGTGCTATCAAGGTACCCATTAGACGGTGCTCTTTGTGATTTTTGTGTTCAGCATCTGTTTTCGGAGTTTTGGAATCATTTATCCTAGAATTGGTATTATAATTGTAAAATATAGCTCTGTCTCGATCGATGGGCATTGCAATTTTAAGAATTGGTTCAGGCGTTTGTGAATTATGGCCGATAGATGCGAGGAGGTATCTAAAAAGCAAACTCCTTTATTAAATATGTAATGTTTATCGATGCACTTTTTAAAGTGGCGCACTTGTTTTTAACTGACATTTTTCAATTTGTATTTTACTCCTTTAATCACATGCCCTTGTGAGTGAATGGAATATAATCCAATTGCTCATAGGGCCAAAAGTTCAAATATTTATTATCAATGAATAGGGGTGCCACGTTTAATCGTATAATCGATGAACCGTTGATAAAGCCGATAATCGATTATCATTTCCATTGTCGAGTAATCTAAGTTATTTATTTCCAACATCAGAATATGACAGGTATTATTGAATATCGTGTTTGTTTTACATATTGTAATCATAACATCACCGAGAACTGTGCTGGTATTAAATACATGGTGTTCATTTGTCGTTCAGTGGTTTATGATGCACTTTATTAACGTAAAAATTACATCAGCCGATGTCTCAAAAAACCAGCGACCGTGCAGTTAACTAGCACCCAGTCAATAGGCCATATTTCTGAATACTTCCACAGATATTATAAGATTTAATTATAGTCGATTACTGGCAACCGACTATCGATTATCAAAATCAAGGCACCTCTATCAATGAACTGCATTATTATCTAATCCTGTCCTGTTTTATTATACCAGTGTTTCGATTAAAAATTACAGTACTACTAGTAAGACCAATATTTGTGAATACAAATACGAATTTCCATTGAATGTGGCTATTAAATTACATGTCTTATACACAAGTTTATAATGAGCCTAACATTCCACAGCGAATGGCACAATGAGTGTTTATCAGTCATTATCATTGACTTTTTGTCTCCCTACATGTATATCGTGAATCAGGATTTTACATGCATGGAGTTCAAATTCAGGCTAGTTCTTTAATTTAATATCATAGAGCTATTGATCTAGGAGTAAGCAAAAGAAACAAAAAACAAAAGTCTATGAGTAAGCAACAATAAAAAAAAAAAAAAAAAAAAAATTCATTCAGCTTTAAGAATGCATGTTTTGTATAGCCCAATTAATTGAGGAATCAAGACAAAATTGTTCAGGACCAGATTAGATGATTATGCAGCATGATCATCCAGTTCTAGATATTCTCACTTCTACAATTGGAGCAACATTCATCTGATGGACCATCAAAGAGAGTTTGATCAAATCCGAAGTGAGAAACCAAGTGTTTGCGATAGCAATCATTAGATTGCACAAAGTTTTTCATTTCTTTGGTAAACCCAAGTCGACTAGTCTTAATATCATAATTATTATAGTACATGATAGCATGAGCTTTTTGACCAGCTCGACCAGCTCTACCAATCTCTTGTGCATACTTTTCCATTGTTGTTGGAGGTCTAAAATGAATAATTTTGCTAACAGATGGTGCATTCAAACCCAAACCAAGAGCCACAGTGGCTAATACAACACGTGTAGTGGGATTTTGTGTACATAAGTCCTGTAATGTATGTTCTTTAACATTCTTAGAATAACCTTTATGATATTGAGCGAAAACTCTGTTCTGAAAAACATGAGGCTTATCTGAAAGATATATGTCATCACCAAGTAATGCAAACATATATTGAGCACCATGAATAACATGCTCTAATTTATCAGCATATATAATTGTCATAGGGTATTCTGACTTTTGTAGTTTTAAATCTTCAACAATAGGACTAAGAATATCCTCTATTCTTAAAACAATCTTTGATGAAGGTAGAGACCGTCTCACATCAATGAAAATATTAGGTCTATCTGGATTGCGTGCAACAGTGATTGATCTTTCAAACTGAAGGGAATCCTTTAAACTGGCAACTGTAGAAGCTGTTGCAGTAGCTGTAAGTGCTAAATGACTTGCATCTGGATAGAGTGCTGTTAAGTCTCCCAATTGTGCAAATGCTCTTCTGAATTCTGGACCCCTGAAAAATTGATTCATATGGATTCAATAATTAACGCAACAATCTAGTGAGGTGTAACTGCAATATTTTTTCCTCATTCTCAGAATTTACGACAACCAATCACCTACTTTTTAAAAATAAAAATGTAGTTTTAATAACAGGTCGTATAAATTTATTCACTATACAATGACAATATTAAACATGAAAACCCAGGTTAAAACCCCTAATTTACAATTTCTATGGGGGAAGATTCCAAGTAATTATTTTTTTATTTGCGTCGAAGGACCAAACATTCAAAGCTCAGAGCTATTCTAAAGATCAATTTTTAAAATCTGTTGATTTTGTCCGCCTCAAAATTTTGTCAGTCTTGCAAAAATTCCATCGGAAATATATACACTGAGGTGAGCATGTCAACAACACTTTAAATAAAGACAC
Source organism: Siphonodentalium dalli (assembly GCA_032622095.1). Classification (NCBI taxonomy): domain Eukaryota; kingdom Metazoa; phylum Mollusca; class Scaphopoda; order Gadilida; family Siphonodentaliidae; genus Siphonodentalium; species Siphonodentalium dalli. The sequence goes on from CP136068.1 coordinate 11,672,062, forward strand.
GGAAATATATACAGGCGAGCATGTCAACAACACTTAAAGACAGTTATTAGAGACTATAGCCTATAATAGGCATGGTTCTCGGACTATAACTAGCATCTTTCTCTCCGATATCATCAGCTGGTTTATGTATGAGGAATCTTGGACTATGTTACTGCCTAGGAAAACACTAATTTGTGTTCTGCTAACAGGACCATTCCAGAGTACGGTTACTAGTAGTACTCTTGTGTGCCAAATAGAAGTGCAGAGTGGATATACTGTAATTTCAGATTGGAAATATTCATTAATAATGTAGGGTGGAATAGAAGTATGCGGTCAGGTCTTAATATCCATAAAATTTTGCAAGAATCAAAATATAACATATATGTATACAGCAAATCAGTTGCTTTTACAACGAGAGGCCGATCACGATCGGCAGATGTTAACCCATCCCTTGGCGATAAAAATTTAATATGATCGGATAAATGAGAGTTTTGGTGTTGAATTATAGAGTATACTGTTATGTACTATTATAGACAAATGTACATAACACAAATTATTGGAATTTATGGTCACTGGCATTTATATAAGAGAATGCACTGGTACAGGATCTGTAATGCTAAACCGCCACAGCCAGCAAGCCCTTGGGTTAAATGTGTAGGTGTGACCTGGACATGGAATACTTGGGTTAAGAGAGTCCAATTTAAGTTTACAATAATAATGTGTCCTAGTATACAGATAAGCAACCTCACCACTGACCCATTAATATCAATTATATAGCAGAGCTGTCAAAAAATCACAGGAATTGTTTATGTTGAACACTGACCTCTATTAAACCAATAACAATTATAATGATATCAGACCATCTGAAGATATAACTCTGCAGCACAGATGTCTAAGTCTACTGTTAATATCATGTGATGTTTATTGTTGAATCTTTATTTTAAATTAGATACCATAGCCTTCTTTATCAGATTATTTGCACATTGGCATAAGAGACATCAGAAAATAATATAGCTTTATCAATAGCTAAGTAGTCCAAATGCAATTGGTGAATTGGATTTAATGTTGCTCCAAACAGATTTACCAGTACATAACACAAGATTTTGGACCGATTTAATCAAATTTGGTGTGGTGATTCGGGGTACCCTTGGCAGAGTTATAATGGTGTTAGTTTTTCAAAGTTTTTTTAACTTAAATTTTTTTTTATTTTTTAATTATTTAAAAAAATTAAAGGGACACATTGGAAATCTTTTTATCAACTTGTATCATAATCATCAATATCTAAATGAAAAAAATGACAATGTCAATGACATTTTTATTATTATTATTATAAAAGTTAAAAATAAAAAAAAATTTAAATCAATTTTTTTTCTCTCAAAAGGGCCATAACTCCTTTAAAATAAATCGGATCAAACCCATATTCGAACTAGATCTGTATTTTGGGCTGTGAAACTCACATACCAAATTTGGTTCCAATCAGATAAAAAATGTTTGAGTTATGGCAGAATGTGTGAATTCTAAGTCGAAAAAGGGCCATAACTCTGTAACAAAAACTCGGATCAAACCCAAATTCGAACTCGATCTGTATTTTGGGCTGATATATCCATATACAAAATTTGGTTCTGATTGGATAGAAAATGTTTGAGTTATCGCATTACACGTGAAGTGTCTACGGACAGACGGACAGACGGACGGACGGACGGACGAACGACGAGTTGTCAATCCGGACAACGACACTATGTTTACCATACATGGTATGGGTAAACATAAAAATCAGAGTTAGAATGATGATTCCAATTTTCATCAATTCCCCAAAAAGAAAGTAGATATCAAGTGGAAGATTTTCAACATTTAACTTGAATAATTATATTTGTAGACTTGAGTATATGGACTCTTCTCAATTGATTTGCTTAAAATTGATACATGCACATGAAATGTGAACCTAGTTGTCTACAACTGTGTGCATAATATCTCAAATAAAAAATCCAACTTTCTTGCAATTACCATTTGCTATTAAATCAAATTCATAACAGAGCCATCAATTTTTAACAATTGTGCATACCCGAATAAGCATCGTGCAGGGCTGATTGTTTTTTTTCATTAAAAATTAATAAACATACAGGTACCTTAATTTGGCACATAAGAGTACTTACAGGTATAGGTTCACCAGGTTGATAAGGTTTTTTTAAATGGTCAATCAACAGCAGCAGCTTTGATACAATAGGCCAACTGGTTTTAATACAGATATATGTACATGTATAGTATTTTCAGTGGTAAGACTTGTTTTGATGCGAGAGGCAGCTAGGCCTACTCATAATTTGTTCAGCCAAATAGAAGTAACTATAAGTAAAACTAAGCTTAAAAAGTTGACTACGGCAAAACAGGGGAAAGAAATTTCACATGCTCTGTGTGCGGTCAGATAAAATATATGGGTAGTAAGGTTCTGTGTTTAAAGGGGTACTGTACACAGAGATAGGCAATTTTTTTATTTACTCCCATTGACATAACTTTCAAGTTAGATTGTGTTCGTGTTATATGAGTTTCGTATAAACCTAATTTAGCGACGAAAATATTGATCTTGGAAATAAAAATATTACGATTTCAAACTACGCGCCATGTTTTTGACCTTCACCGGAGAAAACGCAGGTTGCAGGATGAACCGGAAGTTCAAATGATGCCTGCAATCTCTTCCATCGAACAATCTCACCCCCTACACATACTTGACGCTTTATGAATCTTGTTTCTTCTCTTTTTTCCAAATTGGTTATAGCGGGACTTCCTTTTGCATGTAACATGTTTTGTTCGCAACTCAATAATGTTCGTCATAAACGGCCGTCGATAAAACACACCCAACATGTGAGATTTCAAGAACGGTAACTCATAATGGCATAATTCGCCATTTTATGACTCCAGCCATAAATTCATTTATATTAAATAATTCAATTTGACTTTTATGATAGCCTGTTAACCGGAACGTTTTCAGTAGACATCGTCGACTCAAATACGTTATTTTAAAATATAATATTGATATTGGATCGCAATTGTTACCGGGAATTTACTGAAATTGGCATACAGTACCCCTTTAAGACTTTAATATCCAAATATATTTAAAATATTCTAATATATTACCACTCAGCAACCATGTGAACTTCATCCACCACAGTACAGCAAACATTATCTCTGTACACAGGACTTCTGAGGATGCCACCAAACAGCCTGCTGTTGATCGCCTCTGGGTGCAAGTACACTATTTTGTAATCGCCACGCCGAATTCTGTCAACAGGGACCGAAACCTCTAAAAGTGAATCTGAATCAACCGATTCAACCTCACTATCCTCAGTCGTTCTGGAATAAAAAGTGATAAAATATTGAATGCAAGTCTATTATATTATATAGATAATGAATAGCTTGGAGTCGACTATGCCAAAATAGTGGTCCTCGAGGAGGAATAGTCCAGTCCACGAGCCGGCGCCGCAGTTTAACTTAAGTTATAACAAAAATATTCAGGTGTAGGTGTTATGACTTACAATCGAATTATAGGGAGGGAATTAATATTTAATACCATGCATTTGATCTACATCCGCCTCAGTTCAGCAGTTAAAAATCATGTGCATCAGTTCATTGAGTACAGTTCATGTTTGCTTGTACAACCTATCATTATGATCGGTGCTCATTTATATATTATGCACCAATAAAACTCCTGCATTTTGTGTTGATTCTATGAACTGCTGAAATTTGTGTTGCTTGAACTTGCTTCTATGTGTGTATAAATAATAATATGTTGTTTGTAACTTTATGTTTTTAAAAATACATGTGCTTATTTTATCACACATGTTTTCTTGTGCATATCACTTGTGGATCCAACAAAATAAACACCAGCAAATTGTTTGGCTTCGGCAATCCTTTGCAATAACCCAGTTTGCTTCAACACATGGCTTCGGCATTACTCATTCCCACCGCCAACTATTCATGAGACAATGTTAGTCACTTTCGACAAATTGTAACAAGTGCTGTTATGTTAGTATTTATTAAATACTTAAAGTGTACCTAATATAGTTCATTAGTTTGTGAAAATTTGTATGATTGGCACAAAATTATTAGTTTCAGACCAGCACAAACCAATTGGTGCCTGTCATTTTGACAGGTACAGTAAAACCTCTCCAAACCAAAAACCTTCCTTTCAGACCAGCCCTTCTGTTCAGATTATAGGTGTTCCATTGTTCGGTTTCTAGAAAGTCACACTATGATCGAAATGTATTGAAGTCGTTGTCGAAGCATAACCGTCATTATTGATTTATAATTCAAATTTATTCAATAAAGTAAAGTTAATGTCTATAGATATAAAGACAGGAATCAGTGATTAAAAATGTCACTTAAAAATGTTGCATCGTTAGTGTACAGTGATGCCCTAATTAATTGACTCCATAACCACAGTAGAATTATGGGTAATTTTTCAGAATTTAGTCGGAAATATAGCTTGTTGCCATTCATCGGAAAGCTCTCAGTGAGCATTGTCAATGACAAGACATTAATTATTTATTATATTATATCGAACATTGGTGACAATTCTCACACAATAACTGTGTCTGATTTTGTCACATTATTATTACCGTGAATATTGGAAAGCTTTGAACTTCCTTTATTGCACATTTCTTCATTGGGAAAATTGGCCAATAAAATTTCATCCAATGAATCGATGAAACTAGATATAGTGATTTTTTACAATAGATAGATTTTATACAATTCTTTCTGATAGAGATATGACAAGCTTGGAAAAAAGAGTCAGTCAATGACCAGCCGTATCTAGCCCAAATGCAGGCCTTAAGATACGAGAATCACCGAATTGATTCTCGTAATGATTCTCACAAAACTTTTAATTTTCAGAGCTTTGTTACAAACTTGATATGGCATTTGATTCTTCCAAAATCACTTAGTAACTGTATTTAGAACCCATAATTCTGCTGTGGTTATAGAGTCGATTAATTAGGGCATTACTGTAGTACTAGTAGAATCGTACAATTGCACAATAGTACCGATTAATTAGCAGTTGTTTGTTAGATGACTGCTATGAACTGGATTACAGCAGGTGTCTGATTAGATAACTGAGATTACAGCGCTGGCATTTTGTTTTTTCATCAATCATTGTGTTGAATTCGACTGCTATTTTTATGACCACTGTATAAACTAAACACTATTAATTAACTAAAGGTACATGATGGTACTATTACTAGTGTATTCAAGCCTTAAAATAGTGTGCCTGTCATTTGCAGAATGTCCCCAGAGGGTGAATTTAGTGATGCTACCCTACATAGCGGGCTAGCATCACCAAATTCACCCTCTGGGAAACTCATTCTGCTGAGGTGTAAGCAGAATGAGGTCCCCAGAGGGTGAATTTGGTATGCTAGCCCGCTATGCGGGGTAGCATCACTAAATTCACCCTCTGGGGACCTCATTCTGCACATGACAGACACACTATTATTTCAAGGCTTGAGTGTATTGTCACAAATAGTTTTAATTGGCCTGTCACAGCGAATGAACCATCATGAAAATGGCCACTCAGAGTTGAATGTACATGACGTTAAGATTTTGTGAACATCATGCTGAATTAGACTGGTGGTGCTCCCATCCCTAGTAAAAATAAAAGGCTGCGGCAGACCTCTGCGCAGCCTCCTCCGCAACCTTCACCGCAGAGGTCTGCATTTGGAACGCTCTGCGCAACCTTCGCAACCCTCTGCGCAACCTTCGCAACCCTCTGCGCAACCTTCGCAACCCTCTGCGCAACCTTCGCAGCCCTCTCCGCAACTACATTCGCAGCCTTCGCAACTCTCTCAGCAACCTCTTTCGCAACCTTCGCAGCCCTCCGCACACCTCTTTCGCAACCCTCTCTGCAATCTTCGCAGCCATCTACACAATTTCACATTCCTTTCTACAACCTTTCCAACCCTCTCTGTAACCTCTTTCACAGCCCTCTCTGCAACCTCTTTCACAGCCCTGTTCACTACCTATTTTGCAATGGTATCAGCAACTTTGTCTGCAACCCTACCTGTGAACCCATTTGTATTAATATGGTAGCTGAGCAACTTGTTCACTATGATAGTGGAATCTTTTCTGCAAACAAAAATGGATCACACACATATATGTATACATTGTAATATATTTAGCTCCATATTCTGTTATTTGGATCATTCTGTGAATCACAATAGTACAAATCACAAAAAATAGATAGATCACAACCAAATTCCACCTAAAATCTCCTGGAATTGACTAGTCAAAAGTTTTCAAGATAATACTATTTAATATTACTGACAGTATATAAATTAAAAAAATTATTCAATTATAAATATCTTTTTATGCTCGCTGCTCCTTGAGAACTTCTAGTTGATTGCCTTGTTAACCATATGGCTCTGTAATAGTTGGTTTTCCATCTGGCCCATGCAGTTATGGTCTTCATGTAAGCTGTAACACAATATAATTACAATATTTACTTGCAATTTAGGTTTAACAATTTAAATGAATCATATGTTTGGAAAATTAATTTCATGCCCATGCAATGAACAAAGTTATATAGTTACCCCCCCCCCCCCCACCCTATCAGCATTTCATGCCAATAAAGAAAGCTAGTTATAATAATCCCCCATCTTTATTTCATGCCACTTATAAACAAAGCTAGTTATATGTTATATACCCCCATTATTTCATGCCCAATACACAAAGCTAGTTACCCCCCCCCCCCCATAATTTCATGCCCAATAAACAAATCTTTTATTTAGTTAACTATACATACCCCCTCCCTAATCTTAATTCCACACCCAATAAACAAAGATAGTTAATACCCACCATCATTTCAAGCCAAATAAACAAAGCTAATTGTTTACTTCCCCCCATCATCATCCCATGTCCAATTTAAGCTAGTTACCTCCCCCAATCATGTTATGCCCAATAAACAAAACTACATGTAGTTAACTGCCCCCCCCCCCCCATCTTCATCATCATTTCATGCCCAAAGCTATAGAGTTATCCCACCATCATACTTTCATGCTCAATAAAAACAAAGCTAGGTACACCCCCCCCCCCCCCCCCACATCATCATCATTTTATGCACAATAAACAAAGCTAGTTATAATTAAGTCTTCAGCAGTTCAATAGTATGCTTACCAGTTTCTGGAATCCACTGGCCTGCAGCTCTATATATTCTCTGAATGATTACTTCCAACTGATTTTTAATAGTTTTTTTTTCAGTTTTAGAAAATAGTTTATCCATGCCTGCAAGCTCAGTTATCTTGAAATATTAATACAGTCCAAGCTATCAGTCTCCAAAGTTATAGAATGTAACATTTCACAAATCCTAGACAGAACATTATGAACAAAGAGAATATACCAGAAACAGTTTAAATTCAAAATTACAATAACATAGGAAGTTAGGAACACATGTTGTCTGAGCCAGTCAGTGGATTAAATTACAAAAGTATTTATAGAAATGGCTGCTGATAATTAAACCTCTTCTCTATAGGATCACAGCACTGTGTGTGTTTACAATCTTATGTCAAAGATTTATGAAAGTCCTGGGTTTTCCTGTGACTGGGAATTTATTAATTCTAATCTTTTCCTAGTCAAGGAGTAGGAATTTATAATAATTTAGATTTTTTTTTGTTGGAATTTTTTTTTTTGGTAGGTCTGTTGGGTAAGACACATACATTTTTTTGTTTGGGCTTAAAACATTCCTCTAACATCCTCATACAGAGCACTATGTGAATGTATATCTTAAATGGAAATTTTGAAATTGAAATGTTTCGACTTAGAATATTTTTCTTGTAACAATCGACTTAGAAATATTCTGCCATTGGGAAATGTGGACTCGCTACCTTCGCAACCCTCGACTTAGACTATTTCTGATTATTTCCTTCCTGCTGACTTGTCCGCAACCCTCGCAGCCTTGTACGCAACCTTCGCAGCCTTGTACGCAACCTTCGCAGCCTTGTTTGCAACCTTCGCAACCCTCGACTTAGAATATTTCTGATTATTTCATTCCTGCTGCCTTGTTCGCAGCCTTCGCAACCCTCTTCGCATCCTTTGCAACCTTCTTCGCATGCTTCGCAACCCTCTTTGCAACCTTCGCAACCTTTGCAGCCTTCGCAAGGGTTGCGCAGAGGTCTGCGGCAACCCCCTATTTTTACTAGGGATATGTACAGTGATGTACTAGTATCATTTAAATTTGATTTTTCCATTCAAAGCAAATCTTGGGTTTTCATGGACTGACTGATGACAGGTCATAACCTTGTGCAACCATGCTACTAATCTAACAATAATTTTCTGTAAACTTTGCAATTTCAAACATGTATTTATATAGACTGATATGTGTATTTTGAGTAGATTTACTCTCGGGCTCCAAATAAAAATGCAGGCCCAAATAATAGTGCAGGGGGGGGGGGGATTCCATTGAATGTTACTAAACATGCAGATCCAAATAATAGTGCAGGGGGGGACTCTGAGCAAAACATTGACATAAATTTATGTGGTTAATAAACATATTCAAGTCAAGGAATCAAAATAGTACGTATGTGTCATTTGGTGTATTATTTAATATTTTATAAATGTTCATACATGTATGTATGCCATATACTTGCAAAAAGTTATAAGCTCATCATTTTCACATTTTGAGATCAGAATTATGTAGAAATCTTCAGTTTGGGCCGATTTCAATTTTCATAGCCTCAGAATTAATACTAGTAAACATGCAGGCTGAACTCAGTGTACACTGGGGGGATTTCTCAAGAAAATAATAGACGGGCAAGCATGTTTATTTGGAAACCCAAAAGTACAAATCTGCAGTATTTAGGACACATTTCCACTGTATATTTGATATGTCAACATTAGCCAGTCCCAAGAAATCATTTTATTAAAATAAACTGTCTTGAAAGATTAATTCAAATATTTCTATGAAATTAGGCAATACAAATGTCTGTCAAATAACACAGCTGTCCAATGTTTCTTATGTATGTAAATATGTTCAATAACTTCAATATGTTAACATGCTCTTGTACAAGTAACCAGATATTAATGAGATTGTTTCTATCTTTTCCCACTTTCAGCATATTTTTCAGATCATCAATCACATTACGAAATGTAAAATAATCATTGTCAAATCGTACATGTATATACTATATAGTAACGGTATACTTACACTCTTGTCATTCACATTAATTAGAGACTGAAATAAACTACCGGTACTAGTATTTGTTTATATTTTAATACCCAACATTTTGCTCATCTACTCTCGGGATCCAAATAACAGAAGGGTGTGGAATAATCATAGGGGGTGGAAAATATCCCAGAATCAAATACTAGTAATGGTATGGGGCAGAATAAAAGTAGGGGTGGGAAAACTTAAGGCTATTTTCTAAAAATGATTTTCAGTTGTGTTGCACAACTGGTATGTTACTGATGTTGTTGCTTCCAAATCAAAGTAGTATATATAACACATTATCACATATACCCGGTAACATATTTTGGTCCCCCTAAAGCTGGTAAAAACTCGCCAACATGAAATTCACTTTGTGAAACTGTAACCTGTTAGGACATATAACAAAAACTTTATGCTAATCTCTGACATCTTCTGGTATGTTCTCAGCAACAAAGCACCAGGCTGTGTTCAATGCCACTAGAAATATCCACTGCACAGATTAAACATGAATTCAAGAGAAGAGAGGAAGTCTAGGTGGGCTATTAGCCCTTCTAAGTAGATACTGCATGAAACCGGTACATTTTTCCGCCACTAGGCATTTTGTAACGAGCGGTCTCTTTGGTATCTCAGAAATAATGTAACACTTGTAACACATTTTAACATGTCGCTAAACTGAACACGGTAGAAAAAAATAGGCTGCGGTTTTCTACTGGGACTTTAAATCATTTGTAACATTTGTAACACTTGTAACACCCGTCTACGAGCGGTCTCTCTGGTATCTCAGAACTAATGTAACAATTGTAACACATTGTAACATGTCGCTACACTGAGACGGTAGGAATAAAATATGCTGCGGTTTTCTACTGGGACTTTAAATCATTTGTAACACTTGTAACACTTGTAACACTGTTACAAAATGCCTAATGGAGGAAAAATGTACCGGATTCATGCAATATATGTGAAATTTAGAGGATATTACTTGGTTGGTTTGATATCAGGTCCGAATTCAGCCTGAGACTGAATGTCAAACACGTGCAGGGTCACTGTGTCACCAATAAAACATGTGCGGGGGTCACTGTCACAAACAAATAAATAAATTAATGTCAAATCTACCAAGTAATATCATATTTATTAATTAGATCGCCTCTTTGTAGCTGACAACTATTTCAAATGAGTGACATCACGCAAACAAAATATATCTGCCTCATATAGATGATTTTGGTACTAAAATGACCACAATAATATAGCCGAAACATCGAAATAAAAAAATCAGACATGAGGCAGCAAACTTCTTCAATGTTGATGTAACCGTGCACGAGGGGGGGGGTGATTACTAGTACCTCACGAAACTTATTTGGAACAAATAAAACTATCGTCATCAACTTATATTGACATATATGTGTGAAGGAGATACCTGTTTTATCATTAATGTAAATAAACCCCTTAAATGTATGTAGTACAGACTGACCAACTTGTCAGATCATGGGACGGTATAGCCAAGTTTGGCAATTTATGGTAAAAGGTCCACCCAGGAAAATCACATCGACCCATTGTGTTAATTTTGGTATCAACATGAGCGTAAATATATCCCCGACGAATTTAGTTAATAAAATGCGACATGAGCCAGCAAACTTCGACACAAAATTGATGTAACCTGTTACGGGGGGTGTTTGTTGACATCAGAGTTTCCAAATATCCAAGCTACAAAAACATGATTTCGCACTATTTAACTTATTGCCGTTGATCGCGGTTAGTCGATTCCTGTGAAAAACACTCTATTCAATTTGATTGAGTAGTTGTCAAAGTTATATAATTGCGTCTTGTATTATTAAATTAAGAAAAACGTACCGATGTTGAAATGTGCTTTTCTATTTTAAAACAATGTCTCACAAACCGGAAACACAATTCAAAATTCCACTTTCTGTTTAGCCTATCCCTGTCCCTACGGGCGAGTAGCTGGAGTTGGGACAGGGTACCAGTCTATGCCGTATGTCATTTTCGTCCCACATCCTTTCCAAGTATTGACTGGCCCGGCAAGTCACTATCATGCGCAGGGTAAAATTTCATTTCTATCAACCAAAACAGGAAGAAAAGTATAGAAAAATGGCTCTTAGCAAGGAAAACTTAGAGGGTAAGTTATTCTCTACTACAGTGATAGTATAGGACTCTTTCACGTTAAAGGTTGACCACAAGTGGCCAAACAGGGTGAAAAAAAAGTTTTTTTCAAATTAATTTTTCTTCGTTAGGAACATCATACTGGATCGTGAACTAAAGTGTATTTTGATTTTTCAGGTTTGGTCTATGCAGGATTCCCTCAAAATTGAAAATAATGAACAACTAATTTCTAATGTCTGAATTTTAATTATTATGCATCTGTTTCCAGAACGATATCACACGACGTTGAGCATTGAACAATCAGAGAACATATATGTCAAAATTACTAAAAAATATCTTAAAATTTCGATATTTTTCAAATTCATATGTAAATTATGAACTCTTAATATCCATATTCCCTAATGGTTATTCTCTGATAATAGAAATATGATTTAGTTGTGTAAAGATTTTACATCTAAAGTTGAAGTGCATGCTTTAAGGATTGTAATGTTGAAAACATTATCAAAATCGGACAACAATTGACTCAACAAGAGCATTTTTTTAAATCGCCAATTTCCACTGACTTATTCTCGGAGAGGACACCCTTTTTTAACATTCATTCTCTGTAGACATCAGTCTTGTAACTAGATGATAGAAAGATTACTGATTTCAATTGCCTTGTAATATATTTTATAGAACTTGAATAGACCTGTCAAACTGAGAAAAGTGAAGATAAACATATTGAGACTCTTGGAAACATGGCAAATGATAAGTTGGGGCAAAATCTGTTGTCCCAAAAAGCCATAACCAGTTTTTATGTATGGTACACATAGTTTCGGTCCAGCTTGACTACTCATTGTCCGTCCGTCTGTCTATCCATACATAGACATTTTACGCATGATGCGATAACTCAAACATTTTCTATGCAATCGGAACTGAATTTTGAATGAGTTTCTCAGCCCAAATTGCAGTACGAGTTTGAAAATGGGTTTGATCTGATTTTTTAATCATATAGGTATGGGCCTCTTCGACTTAGATTCATGCATGCTGCAATGACTAAAACATGTTATATCTGATCGGAACCAAATTTGGTAATTGGTTTGTGATTTCTCAGCCCAGAATACAGACCAAGTTCCAATATGGGTTCCAATTTTTTTTTACTGGAGTTATTGGCCTTTTTCGACTTAGAATTATTCAGATGTGAGGTATCCTGATTAATACAGGCTTCACTATATAAGAGACAAGAGACACCTACAGACAACGTGAATCTTTGAAATAGAGTTATTTTTTAGCTATCATATGTTAGCCCTATTATAATCTGTAATGCATTGGCATTCATAAATGAATGGAGTTTCCAATTAAATTCTAAAAGTATAAATTAGAATAGTCCATTGTCCATTGGTAGGGGATTTTTTTCAGAATATGAGCAGACAGCGAACCCCAATTAATGTAGTAGTGTATTTAAAATTCAAAATTATTTGCAGTCTCACTGGGTGGATTTCCATAATACATGTACTTCGTATTGAGCATTGCCATAAGACATAGTTTATAATTTGTTCATTTGGTCATGGTTGAGTGGATTTTAGGGGACACCGATGGGGTGAGAAGATTAACATTGAGGGCTATGGGGTTGTCATGGATTTCATGTCAAGAACAGAAATCAATGCTTTTCTATGAAAGAAACAAATCTAGTGAGTGCTATTAGAGCATTTGGAAAAGGGGCTAGCAGTATCTTCAGTTTATCATGTCAGGAGCTTCAGGGGGTTCTAGTCAGGAGGCATTAAAGGGTCAGATAACTCTAAATAAGATAAGTACTTCAAAAATCTATTTCTCCAGTCCAAGAAGGCAGATGAACATTGTTAATACTTGGTATGGATTATTGTGATAAACAATAGTTTTCAAGTTGTTCATCTTGTCATGGTTGATTGAAATTTAGGGGCCACAGAGTGAGCACAGAAGATTAACATTAAATATTATTGATTTTAGCGTTCAAGGTAATTACAAAACATTGTGATGTGTGAAATAATTCTATTAGGGGCTACTTACTGTCTTTAATATGAACTATGATAAACTGTACTGAGTGTAATAAGGGTCATAGGGGCAGAATCCTCATCATATTATGGTGTATAAACGTTGTATAGATAATACATTTGTTACTTGTATGGTCTCAACTATTTTCTTGAGAACTATGCTGACTACCAGGGTATGAACTTTGTTCATATATCTCAGGTTGAAGGTCCTAGGGTATTCCAATATTAGTATATGCCTATCAATGTCAATTTGTCAAAGTGAGACTACTAATGAAAATTGGCACAAGGACCAACAAATTCCAATAATTTGAGAATTTGTGTTATTATGTACATTTGTCTGTACTAATATTAGTACATTACAAAATATATAACTCTCTATAATTCAACATTATAACTGTAGATTATGATTCCAATCATAGCTTTTTACTATCGCCGAGGGATGGGTTAAACATGATCAGCCTCTTGTTAATAATCGGATATTTGTGAAAATACGATTATTTTAATATATGTACTTGTACTAAATATCACTTCCATATTATAAACAAATATCTTTGTTTATAATGCTAAATTTATCCAGTTAAAAAGTAACAACTTATAGTATACTTAGAGAAGACAACTTTAATTTCAGTTTTGTATGTCTTAGTCTTGTTGTCGTTTTCTCTGAGAAAATTAACATAAATAACACATGGATTATTCCTTTAATATTGCAAGTAAGTACAGATACTCTGTAATCTGTTAAAAAATATGTCCTCTCCGATAATTCAGGACATTTTATTTATATTTAACTATTGAGAAACACATGTTTTATGAACAACACTTCCATCAAACCACATGTAATCACTGACATGATTATAAATAATCAAGAAATTCTTCAGAATGACAATTTATTCAGACTATTGCAGTTGAGCAGACATGAATTGCCTCAAAGGAAATGAATGAAATAACACATTAGTAGCTCAAATTGGACACCGTATGTTGCATAGACTGTATATTAATATAGTATATTATAAGTAAACCCCATTTTCATGAACAGAATGGTTATAGTTTAATATAAACCAATGTCTTCCAGAAAATCTCTGGGTTCTATGCTTGAATTCTCGGAGAGGACATTTTTTTTAACATTTAATGAGCTGCTGTACGAAATCAGGATGGTTCAGCCCACCAATTAAAGTTTATACACCCTCAATACTAGTGACAGTTTACCCACAATACAAAATGATTTTCTCATTTCATTAGTATTAGCAGTTGACAAAGATTCTCGGAGAGGACAGATTTTAACGGAATTTCTGTGCACATATTTTGGAGAATTGAATATAATTTAAATAGGATAATACACAGAAAAAGATTTTTACCATTTATCTTCTATACCATGAAATGTCCAACTGAACTATATTCCTGATCCATGGCTATTGTGAATTGCGTTAATGAAATGCTTTATTTTATATTCACATTCTGTAAATCATTTAACGGAATTTCTCAATAACCTTTAAATTCAAATATCATCAAACTGAATGCACGAAATCACTCAATATTTTCACCACACAATCAACCAGACATAAGCTAAAGGTTAAATGAGGACATTTTTGAAAAACCCATAACTACAAATAAATATAAGGAAAACAATATCATCACAGCAATGGTTGGCCACTCAAAATATGCCAAAATTTGTACCCATCACCCTATAATTTTGTTAATTTTTCAAATGTAGCAGTGAAATTTTGCCTGCAGGTTGGGCTGGGTGTCAGTACTACAGAAATATTATTATGACACTCCTAACACAATGACAAATGCATCATTTTCCCGCCTATCCGAAAAATTCATTTTGTCAACCTTTCTCATTTTTGTACGATTTCAAAACTATAGCCGGAATGCGGAACGAATCAGGTGTTATTTATCCGGCTATCAAATCGGATAAAAATGTGGAATATTGATCTAGTTCTTTGAACAACCCTTCATATCGATAGGTCAGTAGCGCCAATTGATACCAATGACGTGTTTTTTTAATTCTGTTTTAATTGACAGTTTATTTACTGTTCTCTGCATTGTATATCTATGTGGAAAATATTGACATAATTCAGATTTTGGTATAATTGATAAATTAAAAAGTTTCCCTGGACATTCAAACGCGTACCACATAAATCACGCGCATGTGGTCGTCAGGATTATATCACAAATGAGGGGACGCCACATTGACTTCACCACAAGCCTTTAAAAGTGGAAAAATATGATATCGATTAAGCTTTGTACTCAGCATGACGTTGGCACACGATATCGTCAGGATTATCTCATTGGGGACACACTACGTGCATGCGTGCGTTGGGCTCCATTAAAGTGGCACCTGCACCTTTCCCAATATACCCCGATTGACTGAAACAATAATACAGCGGAATCCCGCAGATATCTATTTTTATCCACAATTCTAATCAGCGCGATCCGATTGGTCGGCGATCTTTCGTCACCAATTTGATACGATTGTTTTTTACAACTTGAGAACAATGGCTCCCATTCTCAAGACGAAGAAAATGAACTAAAACTTAATTAGTTAGAACTCATATTTGAATTCGATTATCGGAGTTTGAACTCAGTGTATGTTGTGGTGATTGGGAATGTTGGTTCCTCCCATATGAATTCAACGATTATTGCCTGGAAAACTGGTCCAAAACTCAGTTCGAATTGAAGTTCGTGTTATCAGGATATGTTGTTGACATTTTAATTGAATATTGTCAACAGCGGGAACTCTTAGCCAGATGAGCCAGGAGAGTGGCTCAGGTCTCAATGAGAACTGTTGGAGAATATATCGTCCAAACACGCAGATTAAACAGTGTGGATAGATAGTGGCAGGACAATGTACATAATGTACATGTAGCAAGTGCCATTTGACACTACAATCTACATGTATGGCTTTGGACTGGACTGGCTGCATTAGGCTCACACTACAGATCATACAGATTCAAATTCAATGGAATTTATATGGATGCACAACACTCAAGTCTCAACAGTGACCTCTAGTATTACAATGACTAATTTCAAAATGTGTGGCCTAGTATTATATACGTTGGGTGGGGGTATAATGTGCCATGAATCTCTACTCTGGCTAATGAATGTCGAGATCGTATTCCAACATGACAACAACAAAATAGTTTTGACAGGGAACCTTACAAAGTCGAAAATATAATGAGGGGAATATATTTCTTTGTTAATATGTTGCTTAATAGTTTATTCATCAGTAGGCGAAAGTCCCAGCTCGAGATGACATTATTTAATGGACTTGATGCCGTTGATGGGCGAGTTTGCTATGCGCCACTTACAAACATATATTTGTTACTATTTTTAGAAAAAGTTCCAAATAAACGCGAGCCCTAAAATACTGGCAGGGTTACCCGGCGTTGCCCAGGTTAATGCGATGTGAAACCCTCTGTGAAACCCTCTGTATGCTGTGGATATTTGTTGGGGATAGAGAATGCTCTTGCTTAAAGTGTTATACGTTTTCTCATAAATTGTATATTCCAATAGCATCATAAAACATGATTATTACAGTCATGGAGCATAAGTAGTGGCTCACCTTGTCAATTGGCATTCTGTTTATCGTGATTAATCCGTTCCAACAATAATGAAGTATTTATTTATTTACTTATTTATTTATTTATACATTAGACGTAATAATATGATACGTGTACATCATAAACACAGTAGTTCGATAAAAGATGATAATTGGGTTTTAAATATTGAGATGTATCAATCAATTTAGAGGGTTGGACTAAGATCTCGAGGACACCTGGCTATCATATCTCCATGAAGATACAGATGTTTCAAAGAAATTTCCAGGTGCTCATCTGTTCATGGTGCTATATATTGGCTAAATATTCTCAGTTTAAACGAAAAGTTGATGCGCATAAATATCAGCTACATGTGCCAGACACAGAGCGAGATTTTGAGTTGTTTATGTCAGTCGATGAGTCTGTTATAAAACCCTTGTCAGATGTCAGTATTGGGAGGATCCTGACTTATGCTACTAACTGCATTTTCTTGTATATCAGAAGAAACTATATTTGACTGCACACTGTGACCACTATTTTTGAACAGGCCTTTCATATCTCTTGACAAATTGTAACTTTTTTTGTGGAAACTGTTTTGTTATAATATATATGCAATCCTCTGACGGATCGAGGTCTCTCAGTTTGCACGAATATATGTATCTCTTCAATAGAATGATAAATATACGTTTAATGCTTCTGTTATGTATCTCTTTTTGTTAGCTCATTGTGTGATAGTTTATTAAATCAATTTTGATGCAACGCTGACTCGAACAACGCCATATTGCGAAGGTGATTATGTATTCGTTTGGTGGAAATCGGCGACAAAACTATTTTACAATATTTTTTTTAATTTTGCTGACATCCCCCTTTTCTTCTCCTGACACCAACAGCGTCATTTTAGAAAATTTTAACCCGCACCATTATCTTCCTTATAGAATGCCTTGGTGCCATCTCGAGTGTACCGCGTGAAGTTATATATAGAACGCACACAGACAGACAGAAAGACAGACAGACAGACAGGATTATTTGATTTCTTGTATCATTTGAGAAGAACGTGTCTGCATTTGATGGTAGTTAGTACTAAAAATATTTTGTATCAGTTTTGGTGACCCTTCCGTCCCTATTTCAGATTCAAGCTGCACACACTAAGACTCATTAGAGATTAGAGATGCATATATATGAAATTGGTGAAAATTGGCGAGTATACAAATTCGTATCAAATTTAACGTGTATCAATTTGGTGGAAATTGGCGCAAAAACATTGTGCATCAATTTTGGTGCCCCTGTCCCTTTCAATGCAACCCTGACTCAAATGAGGCCACATTTGACAGATATAAGCCACACCATTAGACTCCTCATACCATGGGGATGATTTTGTATAAGTGTGGTGGCAATCGGCGACTAAACCAATTATTATCAAATTTGGTGCCCACCCCCTCCCAATCTCTCATCCAAAAGACAACAACTTGGCGTTGTTAAATCGCACAATTAGATTCCTTGTATCATGAAGAAGAATATATATCAATTTTGTGGAGATCGGCGCTAAAATTAGTTTTATCAATTTTGGTGCCCCTCTCTCCTTCCGGGCATCCCTGACTCGAACGACGCCATTTTTGACATATTTAAACCACACCGTTGGATTCTTCATATCATGGGGATGATTATATATAAGTTTGGTGGAAATCGGCGACAGAAAACAAATCTCCCCTTCCCCCTTCCGGGCACCCCTGACGCGAACGGTGCGACTTTTGCCACATTTAAACCACACCATTAGATTCCTCATATCATGGGGATTATTATATATAAGTTTGGTGGCAATCGGCGACAATTTTTTGTTCTGCCCCTCCCCCTTTTCTGTCCCTGACAACAACGGCGTCACTTTAGAAAATTCTAACCCCGACCATTATCTTTCTCGTAAAAAGCTACTCCTATTAGACCCCTTTGGCATCATCTAGATGGTCCCCTGTGAATTTCTATAGAACACAGACAGACAGACAGACAGACATTCGCAAATATAGATATAGATACACAGGAAACTATAAAATACTTGTTATAGAATGAGATAATGATTAATCCATCATTAAAAGTTAGGATTTTTTCAAGTTTTGTGTTTTCAAATTCAATATATGATGGCCAGGTATTTAAAAAACTAAAGAAAAAACAATAACATCTTTTTCATTGTTTTAGTAATGTTCGGACTAGATTGTGTACAAAACATGATTTCTTTATTAGTCTATGATGGAGAGAAAACTATTTTTGAACAAATTGTGTGTTAGACTTACAAGCTGACAGGATTTCCAAACACATTGTGGTGCTATCTTTTCACAATTGAAAGTGTTCTAAGAGGAAAGTTCAGATAATTTAGCACATCTCATGACTGGAGCTTCCTGAAATTTTGCGAAAACACTGTACCAAGGCATTCTCTTATATATGCAATTCTCCCATAAGCAGACTCACATATGATATTTAAGAGAATCCATTGGCCTTACAACATTTATCTTGTCCATGCTAGCCAGCGCATTATTTGATATATGCATGGTGCGATATAGGAGACCATTATTTATGATTAATCCTTCCACAACTGGAGCTTCCTGAAATTTTGTGAAACCCTGTGCCAATGCATTCTCTTATATATGCGAGCCTCCCATAATATGCCTTGCGTATATGAGAGAACGTAATAAGCTAACAATAATTATATTGAAATTCTAAGCTTATATTTCTCTTATATTTAAGATTGTATATTTGCTAGGCTCCATATGGAAGAATCACATATATAAAATAATGCATAAGCATGACTGGTTGTTTTTTCTATTTATGTCCCAAAATTTGTTAAACAGTCAAAATTGCCAAAAAGTTACATTTTTGTAGAAAGTTTCAAGACTGAAGGATTAATCTCAGTGATAAGTTAATTTTATTCAACAAAACACCCAAAAAAAATGCCATGAGAAAGGCAGGGTATATGGATTTAAATTTATTTCAATTTGCTCTGGAGGGGGGGTGTTAATATATATTCAGACACGTATGATACTTTTTTTACCTTTGGCCATTTCTGCAAGTTACCCACCCACAACCAATTTCTTTCCCTCTTAACAATTGTTTTCCCCAAGCATTTTTAACACCCCTCTCATCTGTCTGTCTGAATATATATGTGGAGATTCTATGAGGAAAAAAATATTGTGAAAATATTTCAGTAAATTTTGTGTTAACTAAAGCTATTGTTCTTGTTTAATATTACAGTTTTCACCACTTTTACATATTAAAGGGACCAAAGCACTCGCAGTGCGGCAGTGGGTAAAATGTGCAAATATATTCCATAAAAACATCTCCTATTAGAAGAACACGGAGAAATAGATTAACTTTGTTCTTATGTTCATTATTGATATTTCTCTAGAAAACTAGAAGTGCACATTGACAGTCATTATGACACACGGTGTCACATCAATGTCACTATAAATAATATAATATTTAACAATATTTCCCAGTCATATACAATTTAGGTTGATAGTTTTTTTTACTGAGATGTATTTATAAATATAAATAATCTTTGTATCATAATATAATTACACAGGCCAAAGGCTTTGTGCCGAAACACAAAGCTATTTATGAGTTTGTGATTTGGCTTAAATATCATCATCTCGTACAAAATGTTTTCTATAATTTCCGGGGTATAAAATAATAAGTCAAGTTGTCAAAGACACCAGTCCAGAAACGCTTCTCTCATTTAATAGTACAACTGATTGATAATCAGTTGGGAATCAATCAGTTGGGACAATTTTTTTACTATTGTCCTGCTTGCTATGCTCCGAACGTTTCATCAAGCGGTAAAATGTCGCGAATTATTTGTATGTATGCTAGTATATACCAGAAATTCAAAATAGAAAGAACAGTAATTGATATAAGCATTTCCGGACAGGGGTTTTCGATTTATATTTATTATTTTATACCCAGGAAAATATATAAAACTTGTAACAGGAATAAATAGGCCATCATTAAACTGTAATTGCAATATGAAACAGAGTTTATTCCTTAAGAAATAATTTCAATAGTGGGCACTGATTTTCTAACCTTTCAACTCAATCAGGCTATATAATTAGGTGGCACAAGTTTGAAGTCAGAATCGGTGAGTGCATTATATTTACAAACAAAGGGGTTCTGCAAATTTTTTAAACTTTAAATATACATGTACTTGGTATATATTCACATGCCATTTTCTCCAGTATTCATATACGCTATTACCATACACTTGTGTATATATTGCATTTTGTTATGAGAGGCCAAAAGTAACAATTATCGGTGAACAACTCACCCATAGCGAAACCAGGTTCATTTTAACTTCAGACTGTCAGGGGTGGTGACAATGTCACAGTGGGTTTGTCTCCCCCATAAACGTTTCCTTCCAAGAGACAATTTCATACCGGTATAATTTGGATGATTCGTACCATTGAGTATAAGGTGTATTGCAGTCTGATAGATATCCAGACTTCTACGTTGATTGAAATGAAACACGGTCTAATTATATTTAGACTGGGTCTTTTGGTATGTTTTTGTTAAAATAACGTGAACTTTGTTGTCACAATTTGGGATTTTGTTGCCAAAACAAAAATGTGTCTAATTGGTGGGTTGTCATCACGTAACTTAATATATTCTTTTTCAAAGTATTTTTTCAAAAGGTAGGCATGACAGTTGTGGGAAACGACAATTAATGTGATGAGAAATGGCCAAATATATTGTGCAAAACAACCAAACGCGTGGTGTAAAGTGTACGAAACAACAGTAGTACACAGACGGGAGGCCAAATTCACATGTAATTGCTAATCACGCTCAAGTGTAATTCATTATGCTTAGACACAATTTTAAGCTTAATGCGCAATGCCTAAGCGTAATTTAGATTTCCAATATACCATACTTAAGCGTAATTCAGTTACGATTACGCGTAATTCAGTTACGATTACGCGTAATGCATTTACGCTAAATTAAAGCGAAACAGAATTGGACAAACTCTCCTGAAGCTGAGATTGATGCAGTCAATAATTACTAATGCTAGTAATATTACCATCCGCCCTGAACATTAAACCTTACTAAGTTAGATACATGTAGGCCTACCATTACATGTATGGTTGTAAGGCAATAAAAACCAATTATGCTTAAGTGTAATGGAGTTACGCTTAAGCGTAATCAGCCATTAAATGTTAAATTGATATTCCTTATTTTAAGAAAATGTTAAATTTTAGCTCATTTTAAGACTTTAATTGCTTGTAGATCGGTGTTAATTATGGAAATGGTTATTTATTGTCCTGATATCATTCAGTGATATAAATGAATGCCTAAAATTAGTATTATCCTGAAATAAATTTATGCCACTTTGGCGAACATGGGAACCACGGTACAATTTATGCCATTTAGGCACACTTCAGAGTGAAATCAGGGCTTAAATTTCGGCGAAAATCCAAATCTAGATTCTCGTAAATATTCTTGCAAATTACCCTGGATTGTCGTGAAAAAGTATATATGGATTCTCGCAAAATCAGATGAAATATATGCCCTGGAAATATAGCAAATCGTTTAATGCTTTAGAATTTTTGTTTTCGGAGATTTATATATATGCTTAAAGACATATTATGGACTTGTTATGGACTTTTTCGGGTGCGAGAAATTGATAAGTTAGTGCTTAGGCACTTTGCCAACCTGGGGAATGTTATCATTCTACTAACATCACTGAAAATTTCCAAAAAAATCTACCACACCACTTCATAGAGAACATCGTCTGAACTACTCCAAATTGTAAATATTTACATCTCGATTCGGGGCGCAACTATCAGCTATAATTAAACAAAAATGATTTCGCCATCGAGAGTCATTGCATTTAACTAATATTATACAATTATTGCATTCCTCCGAGGTTAACATAATGATAAGGAATTATCAACCCGAGGAAGTTGATATATGCCCTGGAAATATAGCAAATCGTTTAATGCTTTAGAATTTTTGTTTTCGGAGATTTATATATATGCTTAAAGACATATTATGGACTTGTTATGGACTTTTTCGGGTGCGAGAAATTGATAAGTTAGTGCTTAGGCACTTTGCCAACCTGGGGAATGTTATCATTCTACTAACATCACTGAAAATTTCCAAAAAAATCTACCACACCACTTCATAGAGAACATCGTCTGAACTACTCCAAATTGTAAATATTTACATCTCGATTCGGGGCGCAACTATCAGCTATAATTAAACAAAAATGATTTCGCCATCGAGAGTCATTGCATTTAACTAATATTATACAATTATTGCATTCCTCCGAGGTTAACATAATGATAAGGAATTATCAACCCGAGGAAGTTGATATTCACCAAGGCCGAAGGCCGCGGTGAATATCAACTTCCGAGGGTTGATAATTCCTTATGTTAACCAAGGAGGAATGCAATTACTGTTTTATTATATGACGGGCGATTATATCAAATGCAAGGGAAATCTACTCAGATATGATAAATGATAAACACTTCTCTTTCATTTTCGAGTCAGTCGTATGCGTACCAGGCTACCCAGTTTCAAGATTCCCCATTCGTAATGTACGCAACGTCATTGGCTGTCACATTTAGCGCGTAGGGAAAACCCAGATCTATTTATAGTAAGAGGTCAGCGGAATGTTATATTAACCTGCTGTGTGCCAAATATGGTATTAAGCGTTATATTAACCTGTGGCGCTATAAAAGGTATAAAAGGAGCAGTGGACATTGGGAATTATAATTTATTCATAATTAGGCATGGCAATTTACTATGGGATTTGGAGTAGAAAGTAATGGTCATATAATAAATAAGAATGACGTTGTGTATCATCCATTTGGATTAATATTCGTAACGAATAACTACTTTGAGAAAGATTATTCTTAAAGGTACTCAACCCGATAAAACTCCTCTCAATTACTATTTCAATGGCTTCGGGGGTCAAAAATATTTGATTCGAGTCGAGGAAGTCACCCATCAAAGCTCAGATTTGTTAGATATCGATTTTAGAAATCTATTATTTTTCATTATCGGGAATTCTTTCTGGCCCAGAAGATAGTAAAAAATTCGTTATTATTACCCACTTGATTATAGAGTTATCCATCCTTGTCTGTTTGAATAGAATTTTGGCGTAAAATCTCGAGCATGTTACCAAATTGACGGCAGTTATAAGTACTCATCTCGAGAACATAAGAATTTTCAAAAATCAATATCTAATGACTCTGAGCTTTGTTTGATGGGTTCCTCGACTCGAATCAAATATTTTTTACCCCCAAAGCCAAAGAAATAGTAATATAGGACCCTCTGATCGGATTGTTGTTGTTGGAATCTGTTGAGATGGGGACCCTCTTTACGGGTTGAGTACCTTTAATTTCTATTTGATCACTCTGCCCGGTGTCTGCCGGAGTGTTTCACATCACTTTAATCAAGGAAGACTGTTCAGAAAAACTGCATTTCAAGAAATCGTTTAATGCTTTAGAATTTTGGTTTTCGGAGATTTATATATATGCTTAAAGACATATTATGGACTTGTTATGGACTTTTTCGGGTGCGAGAAATTGATAAGTTAGTGCTCAGGCACTTTGCCAATCTGGGGAATGTTATCATTCTACTAACATCACTGAAAATTTCCAAAAAAATCTACCACACCACTTCATAGAGAACATCGTCTGAACTACTCCAAATTGTAAATATTTACATCTCGATTCGGGGCGCAACTATCGGCTATAATTAAACAAAAATGATTTCGCCATCGAGAGTCATTGCATTTAACTAATATATAAGAATGACGTTGTGTATCATCCATTTAGATTGATATTCGTAACAAATACTAGTAACTACTTTGAGAAAGATTATTCTTAATTTATATTTGATCACTCTGCCCATTGTCTGCCGGAGTGTTTCACATCACTTTAATCAAGGAAGACTGTTCAGAAAAACTGCATTTCAAGATCACCAAACAACTTTCCTTTTTAGGGCCACCACATCTTTCCAAAGATGTACTTCTTCCATTTTGCTATCAAAGACCGAAAAATGTCGTTAAACTAGAGATCCAAATACCCACTAAGGGCCCCTATATCTTGAAATATTAAAGACCGAGAATGTCGTTAAACTATAAAGACCGAAAAATGTCGTTAAACTAGAGATCCAAATACCCCCTATATATTGAGATATTATAAAGACCGAAAAATGTCATTAAATTATTCAAGACCGAAAAATGTCGTTAAACTACAAAGACCGAAAAATGTCGTTAAACTAGAGATCCAAACATCCCCATGCCCTATTTTTTTAGACAATTAAGAACGAAATATGTCGTTACACCATTAATACATAATTTGTGTTTATGAAAGTCTGGCACCCATTAGCAGTTTGTTTTCAGTACATTTTAATATTCATTGGAACGTAAACAATTATTCGCTGACAGAAATCATGTTAATATCGCCTTTCGTTACTGGTTTCCTCGACTCAAATATTTCTCACTGCTCAATACTTATAATTAAAAAAAATGTTCTGTGTTTTGTGTCACTTCTTAATAGCATTATGTATTCTGCTATTGACAAGAACAAAGTTGCAGTATACCTTAAAGGTACGGAAGGCCTTGGTGTGTATCCTGTGAACATATTTCCACCTGCCAAAAACCGCTACAAACGAAAATAATATTCAAATATAGACATACTTTGTTAATATACAAATGAGAAATGTCTCATAAACAGTATGTTATTGTCGTAAATTTGACGATTGTTATGTAAACAAAGCATAAAAAGTTACTTTCTTGGTGTTTCTTTATATTATGATGGTAAACATAAAGAGCGTTCTTTGTTGCTCAATTCCTTATTTGGAAATAATAAAGAGCGTTTATACGTTATGCCTTCTATAACACAATCAGACTCTTGTTTAGGTAAAATTTAGTAGGTCTTTGTGTGAGTATGATGTTTACGCGATAGTGATCGTATATTTGAACCAAAATGTATGCGTTTTAATATTTTTCTGTTTACGGTGTTTGGAACAAATATGAATATTTTCGACAACTAAGCCCCCTCGTCCCTTTAATATAATTAATATAACATCCCTCATCCAATAATCTGCAAATTGCATATCTAATTTCAATCCTAGTTACACGTCACGCCGCCCCTCATCATTTGCCAATTGTACACCCTTTTTTTTTGCTGCTGCTGCAACTGTTCAATTTCTTTAAAAATTATTGAAAAAATGGCCCTCCCGCCCGCCGATATTTACCTCTGATTTTTTTTTATCATTGGTCCGCACCAAAATTGAGCACACGTCCCTATATAATACACCTATTTAAACCGAGTATACATGGTGGTGTAATAGATCAACCGTTAATGTTACCGTTTAGGTAGCATATTTCCACGTATACGTTATCACGACAAATCCCTGCTGATCTGTTATTAATGAACCAACCACTTAACATGTCAACACACTCTGTCCCGCCAATGCTACAGTGTATAAACGTAACGGGGCAAATATGCACATTATATTGGCAGCTAACGAGAGCATTCATCATCAGCAATCTTCTCGCCCCTTTTAGCCGATACGATAGAAACTAAGCGATTTGTTACTTCTAATTACCCGTACTTAATTACACTACTTGCGTGTTAATAAAGTACGACCCCATTACCACTAAAGGTGAATCATGGGATTTAGAACATTGATATTCACTCTTACATAGTTCCACATTCAAGGTTCGTCTTGTGTAATCGTATGTCAGTTGTAACGTTGTGAAACTGCAACCGAACTGAATTATTCTATGCTAAATAGTTCATGGCTGACCTGATGCATGCATCTTAGTTTTCTTGAATAATAGTGTTATTTCGAATTATGAGAACTAACTGTAATATACATTGACAATGCGGAAAACCGGTATAATTAAAAAACGAAACCGGAAATTTCCGGAAATAGCCGAAACGTCACGGAAATTGCAAACCATGTAACAGTTCGCTCGGGCCAGTGAGCAGTTCGCTCGGAGCCAGTAAACAGTTCGCTCGGGTCGGGCAACAGTTCACTCGTGACGTCACGAAAGCTGACAGTGATTGCAAACCGGGCAACAGTTCATTCCGGGCGGGCAACAGTTCGTTATGGCGTTACGAACGCGCATTTGGGGTTAACCAGTTAATTCTAAATCCCAATGATTTACGAAGTAAAACTCTACTATTGGGTAACAATAGTACTTGTAGCATGACAGTAGTACTTCCGGTTACGTTTGTCCCCTGTGCTATTAAGCATTTATTTCAAGTGTATTTTGGGAACAGTCAAAATTGTTGTCCCGAGGTATCAGGAATGACTATCGAACTGTTGCCCAAGGCCTAAGGCCGAGGGCAACAGTTCGATAGTCATTCATGATACCGAGGGACAACAATTTTGCCTGTTCCCAAAAGACACATGAACTAGTTGCTTTGTTACCCAATACATTTACTTGTATATAATCAGCGATTAATTCAAAAAAATAATTGTGTTGTTTTTCGAGCGTGACCGTGACAATGCGGAAATCCGGTATAATTAAAAAACGAAACCTGAAATTTCCGGAAATAGCCGAAACGTCACGGAAATTGCGAACCATGTAACAGTTCGTTCGGGCCAGTCAACAGTTCGCTCGGAACCAGTCAACAGTTCGCTCGGGTCGGGCAACAGTTCACTCGTGACGTCACGAAAGCTGACAGTGATTGCACACCGGGCAACAGTTCATTCAGGGCGGGCAACAGTTCGTTGTGGCGTTACGAACGCGAATTTGGGGTTAACCAGTTAATTCTAAATCCCAATGATTTACGAAGTAAAACTCTTTTTTTGGGTAACAAACTCAACTAAGCCAACCTGGATTGTTTGGTTGTTTCATACCATATAGGAAATCAATTGGTCGAAACGGTACGAAATGACCACTTGATTTTCTACAATGTGTTATATGGGAAATCGTTTGGCCGTTTCGTACCGTGTCTTGTACCATGTTGGAAATGGGGGGGGGGGGGGGGGGGGCATAGTTTGGGTTATGGGAATGGTTAAGATTGATGATGGGGTTTGGTTTGCGGGGTATGAATATTTATGCAAGTATCAAACTCCCAATTTGGAAGTTTAAAATTTCTAGTTATACTTTAAACTTGTTCTTATTTTCGAGTCTAACTGTATATATGAAATACTGTCAATATGTTGTTGTTTTCCAACACATAGTACGAAACGACCAATTGATTTCCTGACGAGTGGGGTGTCCAAATAAATACTCTCTACTTTCAAATTGTGAATACAATCGAGCCAAGGACATGCCCATATATGTTACACACATAACGGCGTTTCCGTTGCAATATAGTGGGATTTCCGACAGACGATGGATATGTGTTAAAATGACACTTGAAGAGCGATTTTTTGCGAGAAAATTATTTTCTGAAGTGATCAAGGGGCGTTTTTATCTATTAAGCAGAATCCTTCGCTCAAATGGAGCCCGGTAACGATCGGTATATGTGTATGTACAATATATAATTACGTTTATAGCTGTGGTGCAATTGTGTGGCCGTCTGAAACCTGGATTTCGTGGTGTTGTTGCGATATTTCTGTCGCATTTACGTTCTAAAAATAGATTTTTCCCTTTAATGTTTGTACGGATTATACACTGTGTGAATGTGGCCGTATTTGTGAAGCACATACCAGGCGCCCTGTCAAAATAGAATTTGAATCCTTATCACTGAAAATCAGGAACATTTAAGGTTCATATAGAAACCAAATTGAAACACTGAGAATGTCTTTCTTAGATCTCAAGTTAATGAACTATACGCATGGATGTAACCACAACAGCATACAGTGTAGTCCAGGAGATCGACCCCAAGAAATAACAAATGTTGCTCATTTTGACGGACAAGTGCTATCCAGTCTAATGTTGTAGTAAAATATATGTAGATTGCGAAAATCCATGATAGCAGTGGTGAATTTGTAGCTTAATTGGCGAAAAACATGTTTTTATTGACCTACCCGACGACCGAAAATAGAAGAATTTTCCTGCGACGTCATAGTACTACTAGTATTCCGGGAGCTAATATTGGTACCCTTGCACCCATTGGGACTTAACTTCTTCCCACTCATTTTGTTCCTTATTATGTACTTCAACTTTTAAGCAATGTTAACAAGAAAAAAAAGTGGCCATATAGACTCCAGACAAAATGGCGTCCATCATGGCCGCTGTTTTTCAGAAAAGACTCTAAGTCAGTTTTATGCAAATTATAGCGGTACAAATCTTGTAAAATGTATACAAATGTATATATTTTCGTGAAGGTAAGACATAATGTCACTTTTTTGGGGCAAAATTGAAACTCACCATTCAAGATGGCCTCCAAAATGGCCGCCGGAAGTTGAAAATATTACCTTTTTTTACAAATACCTTCTAGATCGATTCATGCTGTTTGGAACTGGTTGAGTAATGTGACTTTATTTTGTATTTTGTATATTAACTGATCATTGGGGCAATTCAATATGCAATTTTTGGGGTTCTTACCCCTTCCGTTCCCTCAAAAATACGAAGTTACAGAATGCGGTATAAAATTTCACACAAAAACATCACAATTGGGATTCTAGTCATATTTTAACAAGAAATGAACACAACTTTGTAATGCAAGTGATTACCTATAAATATTCCAACTCAATGGACCCAAATTTCTTACTTTGGCTCAAAATGGCTGCCAAAATGGCCGCCACAATATGGAAAATGGTAAATATTGCGCCAGCATGTCTTCCAATCGATTACAAGTTGTGGATAATGTACAAAATTGGCTATTCTGCCTTCTATACATTGAATACTAACATGTATGATGTACCATGGTTAATTATTACTATTGTCACCACTGACATCACCAAAAATATTGGACTTTTCTCTCAAAAACTTGACTTAAATATCGGCAAAAATTTACTTTTCATGTTTGGACTATTTTTTCAATTAAAATGTAATTATCTTTGGGTTGAAGGGTGTTTATTGTTTTGGTCTATCTTAAATATGTCACACTGTGGTATTTATAGACCAAATTGTTCGCCCGATTTTAACAGAACTGTATACTCTCATTAAGTAGACATGGATAAACTTTGTATATGCAGCCTGTGTCATGGAGGACGCAGTTATATAGGAGTGGATGTATTATAGTGTGTCATGTTGACGTATTTCTCGATGGGTTAATATATCGTGCTCTGCTAATTATGGTCTAAAATGACTACTAATATCGAGATTTCTGGTGACCATTCAACGTTTGATACCATTTGATGTCCCGATGGGGTATATTCTTGGAGTTCTGACATATCACGAAGCTTCGGTATATGTCACGAAGCTTCAGTACATAGGATGAAAAACCGCCACATATTTGGGGTTAATGATGCACAGTCACATTTTTCGCCAGATTTCGACAGAACTATATACTTTCATTAAGTAGACATGGATAAACGTATTGTATGTAGCACTGTGTCAGGGCTTAAGTAAAGCAGTTATATAGGGTGGATGTAATATAGTGTGTCATTTTGACATAATTACACCATGGATTAATATATATTTCTATAATTGTTACGATCTGAAATGACTGATATCGAAGTTTGTGGGGACCATTCAACGTTTGGTGCCATTTGACGGTAAGTGCCACGAAGCTTCGGTAAATTGGATGAAAAATCGCCACAGATTTGGTGTTAACGATGCGAGGTCACATTTTTCACCAGATTTTGACGGAACTGTATAGTCTCATTAAGTAGACATCGATAATCTTCTTACATGTAGCCCTGTGTCAGAGAGGGGGCAGTTATATAGGGGTGGTGTAATATAGTGTGGCATTATGACATTCCTCGATGGGTTAATATCGATGCTAATTATGATATGAAATTATTAATATCCGGGTTTCTGGTCACCATTCAACGTTTGTTATCGGTGCCATATGATGTCCTGTGGTGGTATATTCCGTGAGTTCTGACACGCCACGAAGCTTCGGTACATGGCACGAATGCCTCGGTACATTGGATGAAAACCCGCCACAGGTTTGGGTTTAAGAATACATTGTCAATTTTGTTTTGCCACAGAGCTGGGGGATAATACCCAGGGCCACGTGATTCTTCTTATTTCGATATTACTGTATACTGTTATTAATAACGATACACCTTGATTCACTTCATGTTGAATGAAGCAGTCACAGTATACTTTTCTATTATTGAACATTTAACTTGAATGTCACGAATAATCGGTACATTCGTGTTTTTGTTTCGACGCCGACTGTATCCATATATCTGATTTAAATATAGTAATAAATTCGTGACGAGTTTCATAATTATCATATGAGAGAAACACGAATTACATATTCTGTTTATCATATGACACCTATAAATTGATTACGATGTCCAAAACGCACACAAATCACTAAATAGGTATATGACATCGGTAGCAAAAGGTTAATGTGACGTCACTTCATTGCACCGGAAGCCCAATTACACCTAGTGAACTAGCAGAAATAATATGCACCCGAAGATATTGTGCGCTATTCTGTTCTCAGTTTGTGACATTATATCGTATCATGATTTTTATGTTTATTAGATAAATACGAATTACATATTCTATTTATCGTATAACAATGTCCAAAACTATATATTTCAAGATTATAATTGCGAGTATTTCGACATCGCGTTGATTGACGCGCACGAATTTGACCTTCACTTAGTTAGAGATACGGCTCGGCACCGGCTGCCATTCAGCCAATCAGAACACACTTTTTGTCAACAAACCAATCAAATTATCGGAAGATGATATGAACTAGTTGTCCATATGAAATTGATTTATGACATATTTTCCAATGTAAATAATGATTGAGTCATATGATAAACATATATACTGCACAGTGCTGCACAGTGTCGCATGCCCAGATCAGACCATTACTTTTTTTTGGCGAACGTTTTCAATGGTTTTTATACTTTTGCTCACTCAAATTTTCGAGAACATCCATTTACTGGACTAAATGACAACTAGTGGATAAATACTCCTGCTTCGCGTTGACATACATATACGATGCTCGATGCCTGTATTACGATGAGAAACAAACATATCCCCATATCATATACGTGAAAATGACTTTCCCATATCCTCGGTTTTCGCAATACCCTGGGTTTTGGCGATACCACGTACACGGGTGGTTTTGGGTCCATGGATAATTTGGTTTCAAACATGTCTAAATGATTTTAGAAAAAGGCGCTTGTGAGATTGGAAATTTTCGACAATTGAGAAAGTTTGAGGTGTCGGTTGTGAAATTCCAACCTAAGACTTGGGAGTCTGGAGCCCGGTCGGAAGGGGACTTGTTCGGCTGGATGAAGGGGGGTGATCAGTAATGTACAGTTGGTAATTTCAATGTGGATTTTCACAAATCTACATACTTGAAGTTTCTCTAGACACATATCCTGTTTAATTCTACTTCTTTTAAAGTGATTATGAACAGTTCTGACTGCTGTGGTCTCCAGAGTCCCAGTCTTATCAGTATTTGCAGTCTGGTGGGCGACCCCATCGTCTTTGACTGTCTTGTTTTTCGCAACATACACTTTTAATTTAGTCAGCGTTATACACTCTGGTGGGACTCAGCTTATCAGATTGTTGTGTCCGTGAAATGTGGCGATCGCACAAGTATCTTGGTTAAACCAAACAGACTTCTATAGAGGCCAACGTACTAGTTCCAAACAGCAGAAACTGATATAGAGGATATTAACTGAACAAAAGTCAAATTTTCCCGGTTGCTATTTTGGTAGCCATCTGGGACTGGAAGTTCCAATTTTTCCCTAACAATGTGGCATTATATCGTAGCTGCTCAAAAGAATATATATATTTGTTTACATTTGAGAGGATTTTCTCACTATAATTTGCACCAAACTTACTTAGTGTCCTATCTGAAAAGGGTGCCATGTTGGCCTCCATCTTGTCTGGTGTCTACATACCCACGTTTTTGTCATGTTATATAGCATTGCTTAAAACGTGTGGGACATGATAAGGAAGAATATGAGTGCATTGAAGTTAAATCTTAGAAGGGGTGTATGCAGTGGTACTCTATCAGCTCCAGGACTAGTACTAGTCGCCAAAGTTAAATGTATAAATCACTCTTTATGTTTCAGTTTCCCCACTACATAAGATACATTTATACCCACTTTTTGGTGATTACATAATTTTTAGGGCAAATATATTAAAGTCAACTTTTTTTGCATATGTGGTGTCACATTTATCAAAAATCACTCAGAAAAAAACTTTATATGCCAAAACCCGGTCCAGTGTTATAATAATAGACAAAACATTTTTATATTTCTGTCTACTTCAGATTTGAATGAATATGAGAAGAATTCACAGTCCATTACTCATGAAGGTAGGATTAACTTTCATTTCCATGAAGTGTATCATTAATTTCCCAACTTTAATATGAAAACAATTAGTATTATTCGAGGTAAGTTATAGTTTTATCCCAATTTATACCATAATCCTTTGATTCAGAACGAAGCTCAGAACTTATTTAAAAGTTTATAGGCAGAAATGCGGACAGCAAGCGACAAAACAGTCTTTCTGATGATCAGCCTGACGCCAATATAAAAAACAATATGCTTGATTCTCATCCCCACCATATCTTATATACATGTAATTCAGACTCTCCAATTGTTTGTATACGCCCGTTTTGAAAAAAATGACATAGTATGTTATTGGTCTAGCCGTCTGTCCGTTTCGTTTCCAGATGATAGTGTTAGGGATAGCATGATGTAGGGAGAGAGATAGAGAGAGATGGTAAGAAAGTAGAAGACAGGAGGAGGCAGATGAATCGTGAAATGATGACAGTTGTGGGGAGTTTTTAATAATTGAGTTGTTGCATGGTTACAATTATGCTTGTCTATAGTAAGATGCATGTGTCGGGCACCGTTGGAGGGGGTCAGTAACATTGGCTGTTAACTGGTTCCATCTGTCAAAAATTAAAAACCAACAACACATGGCTAGGAGCGTTCATAGTCAATATATGTCGTGGAATTATCACTTGATTAGCTCATCTCATGTCTATACATAGTCCAACATCTTATTCTCCACGTGGAAGGATCACAACTGGATTCACCCATTCTGTGGGGCCTTCACCTTTTTATGTGTACCCATACCATAGTGCCTACGTCCGGACTGACCACTCGTCGTTTGTCCGTCCGTCCAACTAGAACCAAATTTATTTTGTATATGGGTTTCTCGGGCCAAAATACAGATCTAGTTTAAATATGGGTTTGATCCGAGTTTTTTTTTAGAATTATGGCCCTTTTTCGACTTAGAATTCACGCATTCTGCCATAACTCAAACATTTTTCATCTGTTTCTCAGCCCAAAATACAGAACAAGTTCGAATCCATATTTTTATAAAATACAGATCAAGTTTTGATCCGATTATTTTTAAAGTAGTTGTTACCCTTTTTCGAAAAAAAAAAATAGAAAAAAAATATTTGATTTATAATAATAAACAAATCATTTTATTAAAAAAAATGTCATTGACACTTTCATTTGTTTTTATTTAGATATTGATGATCATGATACAAGTTGATAAAAAGGTTCCAAATGTGTCACTTTAAATATTTAGTCATGAAACCATAAATTAATAGTGTTAGTGTCAGGGCTTCAGTGGAGGTAATTACAGGTTTAGCACTGAGTGTCCTATCTCACTATATATTAACTCTGGCTGTGGCCTTTGTGAGGTAATGGACACATAGATATATATATAGGTACAAGTCTTTATTACGTCGTGAATAAGATACAAGCAGTGTATACAAATGTGACAATCGATGATGCAAGTGTTAGAATAGTCGAGCCTCTACGTATTAGAGGCTCGGAAGTGGAATAGGAACAGCATGACGTGATGGGATGTGGTTGTCTCTTATATACTATTTGGGACGCATATTAGATGAGGCGTTTGGCAATACACATCGGGATTGGTTCCTTCGTTATGGGCATTTCCCTTGTCCATATTTGGGAGCCATCTTCATTGTGTGTATATCTTTGCTGAGAGTAAGGCGTGTGAGGTTTCGAGAACCGAACACGAATATCTGAGTTTGGGGTTTTATATATTGGGACATTCATATAGTTTGAATCAAGTTGTGAGATTATAATGGGTAGTTATCTCACATATGTCCCCCACCCGTGTAAGATTTTTAGCGCAGCGGAAAATCTTATGTAACATCAAAATTATGGACCTAACTGGGGTAATGGTGATCATGTAATGTGGATGAGGCTGAAATTGTAGCACATTAGTAATAGACGTACATATAATAACAATGCATTCAATAATAAAATGGTGAAATAAATTATGATGAGAGACAATTCGTTTTTACCATTGCTGTAAATGTTTGCACATATTTATAATTTTAGATATGAATGTGTTGGGGTCAAGTTGACCTTTTGGCTGGAGTGTAGCGTATTGGTTTGGTGATTCATCTTGTCTGTTAAGAACACGTGTGTTTATGAGATGGTGCTCGTGGCATGTTAATTTATTTGTTTCTTGACCGGTGAAAGCGACTTTGATATATTTGGCGAATTAATAGTGATGCTTATATTTCACAGCCTATCGTGTCATAATAGCGTTGCTTTGTTGCAGCTGTTCAGACATTTTCGCAGTAACGATATTTGGGGTAGAAATATGCCCATTATGGAAAATGATGTGGTGAAGTATATAAGTATATATATAATTAAATAAAGCGCGCGTGTTTGACATATATCATATCGACGATAGCCGAACTGATTGGCATTTGCTAGTAGCTTTCAAGTCTATTGATATTAGATACGAATGTCGCGTCCTTTAGTCTTATCGAACCCATGTGTGATGAGTCATATAAGTGTGGCTGTATATGCGAAGTTGCGTGTGTTTATATGTACAGGGGGATATGTCTTTATATAAATAAAAAATATTATCATTGCATGGTGATCTATATCGGTAGCATTGTATATGAATGGTAGTTGTATGTTCCTTTTTAATTGTATTGATATATTTGAACAAAATGTGTTCCTGACGTGATATTTTGTTCCTGGACAAATTATATCGGAAATTTGTATTCCGTTGTCCTATTGGAACAACTCGATGATTGTACGTGTGTGGGATTTGGATGAAGAAACTTGATGCTTCTATATACGTGGGTTCTATACATCGTTTCGCCTTAATGAATAGTAATGGTAGTATGAACTGATGTTGGACATGTGTTAATTTGAGTTATAAGATCCGATATAGGGCGTATATGAATATGTTATTAATGACAGTTAATCATTGGCAAGTATATTTGACAATAATATATGGGGTAGGGAAGAATATGATAAATATCGCTTAAGGACTGACAATATTTGTGTCGTTTGGGATAAAGTGCACATGGTGCAGGGGGGGGTGAAAAAATTTCTTCCGGCACATATGCCGGGGTGGGTGGGTGGTCAAAGCCACCAACAAGCAATTTTTTCCGCAACTAAAAAAAAAAATTCCTGCTTGTTTTTAGTGTTTTGGCAATAAGTTGGGCTTCAAAACCACTTTGAATCAGTTTGAATGAGAGAAATAATGTAATTCTAACTGGTAAACTGACTGCAGGCAGTTATCGTGTTGTATTTTGTTGCAAATTTTGAATTCCAAGATGGCCGCTGGCAGCCATGTTTTTTTGGCCGAATGACCTCAAAATTACTCATTCCTATTTACATGTCCATGTTAACATCCATGATAAATAGTATGCACAGAAATTCATATACAGCTGTTTACAGTGAATTTCCCCCCGCAAATCTCTGTTTTAGTGTTAAAAGGGGGGGTGGGTGTCAAAAAATGGTCGGAAAAAACTGCCGAAAACGGAAAAAAATTTGGCGGTGGGGGTGGGTGGGTACAAAAAATGATCGAAAGGGAAAAAATGCCATACGTGCCTGAATTTTTTTTCCGACCCCCCCCTGCATGGTGAGCCTATTTTGGCACTGTACATGCACATTTTGGTAAGCGGCGGGATTGGGTGAAGTTTGTACGTGAATTTCGTGTTCACGTGTATTGGATTTTTTTTGCATGATATAGATGCATGTGGGGTCCGTTTATTGCGCATTACATGTATGTAAGAGTGAGCTTCAGTTAGCTCTGTACATGTATCTGGGATTTTTATGCACGATTGTGCACTGTGTGTTCTATACATGTTAAGTTAACTGGGCCTTGATTGGCCGTTAACATGTACGTTGTATTTGGAGATTTTCTTGTGGAAGGGCGTTCGGGTATCATGGGAATTGGATGGGGAATGGTATATGAGGATTTGATGGGTAACTGTGTACACACGTTTGTCGTGTGTTATAGGTTACATATTAAGTTAATTAGGCCTTGACTGGCCGTTAACATGTACGTTGTATTTGGAGATTTTCTTGTGGAAGGGCGTTCGGGTGTCATGGGAATTGGATGTGGAATGGCATATGAGGATTTGATGGGTAACTGTGTACACACGTATGTCGTGTGTTATAGATTACATGTTAAGTTAATTAGGCCTTGATTGGCCGTTAACATGTATGTTGTATTTGGAGATTTTCTTGTGGAAGGGCGTTCGGGTGTCATGGGAATTGGATGGGGAATGGCATATGAGGATTTGATACGTAACTGTGTACACACGTGTGTCGTGTGTTATATATTACATGTTAAGTTAATTAGGCCTTGATTGGCCGTTAACATGTACGTTATGGGCATTTCCCTTGCCCATATTTTATGGATAGTTTTGGTTATGTTATGAGGCAGATAAATTGGCTGGGTAATGTTTGTTTATGTTATTAGTTTATGTTGAAATATTCCTATTTATTGATATGATACTTGTGTAACATATTTTTATTGTATTTATTTTTAGTTGTTTGAGGAAAGCAAGTTTAGCCCTGTGTGCACTGTGCACCGATGCACACTGGACTAGCTAGTATTGAGTTATAATCTGATTATTAGATGATGTTTAGTGTGTTAATTTATCATTGGACATTATGTGTAGATGCCTCGAAGAGATATTGCTTGAGAGCGGGTGAAATACAATTTTGTGGGGGAAGGGGGGTGTGGGGGTGGGGGGGGGGGACTTTCGTGTGGACTTTCATATTAGGATTGGGAAATAGTGAATATCTGGGTGATGCATGCCGTGGTTAATATTCCACACGCCATATAATAAAAGGCGTTTAGTGGCAGTTTTAGGGTGTCATGACCTCAAATAAGGTCGGACGAATGTCCGTAAAATGAGGTAGGGATTGGGGAAAGTGTTGTTGATATGAGATATGCCGTGGTTTATGTACCAATCGCTCTATAATTTATGGTTTCATGGCCTCAAATAAGGTCGGACAACTGTCCGTAAAATGAGGTAAGGATTGGGGAATGGGTTGTTGACGGGAGAAATGCCGTGGTTTATGTACCAATCGCTCTATAATAAAGAGCGTTTGTGGCGGTATTTATGGTTTCATGGCCTCAAATAAGGTCTGACAACTGTCCGTAAAATGAGGTAGGGATTGGGGAATGGGTTGTTGACGGGAGAAATGCCGTGGCTTATGTACCAATCGCTCTATAATAAAGAGCGTTTGTGGCGGTAGTTATGGTTTCATGGCCTCAAATAAGGTCGGACAACTGTCCGTAAAATGAGGTAGGGGTTGGGGAATGGGTTGTTGACGGGAGAAATACCGTGGCTTATGTACCAATCGCTCTATAATAAAGAGCGTTTTTGTGGCGGGTTTTTAGGGGTCTTTTTGTTTTGTTATATTAAAGTTGTGTTTTATTATTGGTGATAGAGCTGATATATGTATATGATGCACTTCGCGTATAATTGTGTTTAATATATTAAGCACATGAGTGCGCCCAATATATAAAGAGCGCTATTGTAGCAGTAGGTTCGTGGGATATTTGACATGTTTGCATGGGGGGGGGGGGGGGCTGCGCGTTATGAGATATGTGACTAATGATTATGTTGTGGCAAAAATAAGGTGAGTATGTGATTATTAGCACGTTAAGTGCATAGAAAGTGTTTTCATGGGTGGTTGATAGTGTTCAATGTATGAAGTTAACTGGTGCGCATTGTATGATTGTGTACTTGTGTCTGACATTTTTGCAGTCTCGTTTTGGGCATAATTCGTCGCTTATGAATTGATTTCTAATGAAATCATAATTTCGCGATTATCGGCGTAAGGGAGGGGTGTGGTAATGCTTTAGCGAATGGTTGGTGAGATGCAGTGATTTGAGGTAGGTGTATAATCCTACCGTTATTGTTATGCTATTATTCGAACATTGCGAGTAAAGGTATCGTGTGTCGTGCATTAGCACAATCAGTATATATATATATATATATATATATATATATATATATTTACACGATCAATTTGTCAGACATCTGACTGGCGTAAAGTATATGCGCTCGTATTGCATTGACCTAATAATCATGAGAACGAGTTCTGTTATCATGAAGATGAGTACTCTATACTCTATAATTTTTAAATATGTCAATGTGATATGTGAGTAGACACTATGACTTAGTGTATACATATATTATAATCGTTTTAGCAGCGTCGTATATTTGCGTCATGGTTTGATTTCGGGGTTGATCAGTTATGAATATGTCATTAATGCCAATAAATTGTTGGCGTGTATATATTAAAATGATATGTGGTGTATACACTCTTAACTTCGTGTATACATGTATCCAACCGTTTGATTCACGGGTTGGTCAGTTATGAAGATATTTATGAATAATATAAATGAATTATTCGATTGTTGATCTGTCTATAATGACCTTGATTTGCTTTTAAGAGCAAATGTCGTCTCAATGCACACTGATGAATGTCCTATAATCGTAGGTACACTGTATAGAAGATATGCTGAGGACTAACAGTATCTGGTTAGTTCGTTTAAATATAAGTTAGCTAATGTTTGTTTAAAAGTTTTATTTGTTTTCCTGTATATTGGTCGTAGGTAATATTTGTGATTTTTTAAAAATACTAGTGTTAAAGGGTTAATTAATTAATATAAAATCGGGTAAGCCATTTTGGGAATCAATATTAATTTCCATGTGTTTTTACATTGATTCCTCGGGTATGAAGACGGTAACGTTTGGGTTAATGTATCTATTCTTGAATTAAAATGGGTAATTTCCGGCATTGATCACGTGATCTGCCATTATGGGTTTGTATCGTACAGTCTGTCTGTGGGTAACTTCCTTAACATTCGAAGCGAATCGCTGACATAAACGGAGCCTGGTGGTGAATTGATGGGTAACACGTGATTGCATTGGCATCAAATGGAGCCGAGTTTCGAACGTATTCTCTGCATGATTGTGTGAGACCCATTTAGCACTTGTAACTAATTGCTATGAATGTAATGAGAAATATGATACTTGAAAGCATCGGCATGTTAAATTGGCCGGGTCCCTGTATATGACGAGGGAGAAAAGCTTAAGGAATGAATGATGGATAATTAGTGTGTCCGGCTTTATATATTTAAACATTTATGCGAGCAGTGAAATAAATTTGTTTTTGGAGATTTCTCGTTGGCAGAATTTGATGGGTTAGCTGGCCTTAGGTTTCTCCTATTCTATTATGTATGAGATGGGCTGGATTTATTGGGAGGGGGTGGGCTCTCCCAATTGAATGCAATTGCGCGTGATAGGCGCCGTGCGATATACTAATAACTTAGTTAATGAATATCAAGTAATTTTGATTTTAAATATACGTATTATGGACTTTATGGAGAGCGTGAAACTGATAAGTTACTACTCAGGTGCTATGCCAACCTGGGCAATGTCACCTTCTACTAAGTTTGGGGAAAATTTCAACAAAATGGGCGATATAACTCCATAACAAATATCATTTAACTATGATCAATGGTAAATGTTCACATTACGATTGGGGAAGCAACTTTATATGTCAGCGAGAAACTAGCACAATTGATTTCGCCATCGATGGTCATTTTAATTGAGTAATTTATAAGAATGGTGATGTGTGTGCTGGCCCGCGAGGGGGGGGGGGGGGGGTAATACTTAATTTTCGGGTCGGGGTATGTGTAGATGAGGCATCTAGATGTATACGGGACTGTGCTTGATATGTATGTGCGTGTGCTGTGTCGCTGATTATATTATTGAGTCAAGCATATTGGAAGCAATGAAGACGCAAACTGAGTTCGTGATTTCCATAATTTTCATTTGCCATATGGAAAACCCATCAATGTTATGGACGCGGAGATGGCACATGATTGACAGGTTGGCACGAGCCGCGCGTGATCGATTGGTCAAAGACGCTGAGTGTCAGTCGTCATATTACATGCTAATTGAGTTTAATTGTTTCGATGTTAGCGTCGACGATGACTCATCAACGTACACATGTACTATCGAGAATTGAATTTTGGGAAGCGAGATAGTGCCCTGGTGGATGTATATGCTAACTGACCATGCACCAGGCATGGTCAAGATTTCGCTCTTCGGCAAATTCATGCCGCGAGATGACAGGTTACCTGTCTCTATGTCTAAGGGGTGGGATGGGAGAATGTGTCGTTTTGTCTGCCTTTGTAAAACCTGTTTTATATAATACTAATAAAAATCATGTACACTATCTAAAATTAGTGAGTGTGAGGTATTGAAGTTACCATAAGTGATATCTAGATATGTAATGCCTCGTATCGCATTCTAACTGCATGATACGGCTATGTTTCATGGGCAGCGAAATGTTTGCCGAATGTTTTGTTTTGAAGTTAGGCCTTACCAATTTAATTAGTTGGTTTACGAACATGGGACCCAAAAAGATGTAGATGGAGGAGGGAAAAAAAAAAAAAAAAAAAACTCCCTTCGGGCTTGTTCTATCCGGTATGAATTTTCACACGACATCACCACTGGAATTTTGTAACTTAAAATGGACATGTTATTTACCCTGAACACTTCATTCAACTTAAACTTTCAAATATATTAATATTTAATATATTAAATAATAATATAAAACAACTGACTGGATACCTTCCAATCTATCTACATGTATCTAGAATTACCTGTCAACTCCCCTTTCGGGTATTACAGACAGGGTCCAGGTCTCGACTGTGGTCGGTGCTTTGGTGGGCTACTCTAACCTACAGCCGGGTTCTTTAACGTGCACATAGTCACCCATGTACACGGGTCAGCCATTTATGTCGGCTCCCGATCCGACAGCGTACTGCACTCACAACAACATACCTGGACATGATGTCACCGTGAAGGGAAGTCAGTCTTGTATTCTGATATATATTATGTGATCACGAATGAGACTTTTCAGTCGTACAACGTGGTAATCTGACCAAGTTTGGATTTTTGTCAGAATACCCGACCGGGAATCGATCGCCGGACCTTTAGCACGAGAGACCAGTACGCTATCCACTCGGCCACTGACTTCCTTTATTGACCAATGTCAAGCAACATAAAAATATTAGTTTTAAAACAAAAATATTTATAAAGATGGTCTATCTGCAAGTGGAAAATATGGGTATTTATAAAATAAACCACTATAGCTTGTTAATCAACAGGAACAATAAAAAATAAGATGACACCTGTACACGTAAAATTACTTCTTTTCTTTGTTTTTCAATAGTTAGTTTTCTGTGTTTATTTTATAAATATATAGACCTAAATAAAATGGTAATGAATGTCCTGTTGGTTGTTGTAATAGAAGCAGAAACGTCGTTTAAAATAAGTGAAAAAACGAACCCAATTTACAAAGGTTACAACCGGACATGAATGGTTGAAAACGAAAGTACAAAATGACCGTCTTGCAATTTTACCCGAAACGAAACGTACACGTTCCGTTCACAATGCGTACCTCTAATCCGTTACTAAGAACAGTTACTGTTCATCAATGAGGGCCAACAATAGGCCTACAGCAGCACACTTCTCAGACCAGCAGCATTTAGAAAGACACTTCGTTTAAAATACGAAAAAATACGTAGAATTCCACTAGATACGGCCGGATATGCACGAAACCGAAAGTATAAAATGGACTCGTTTATACAGTTTTTCCCGCAATCGAAATGGACACATCCGTTCGCATGGTTTGTGACTTAGTAGTTATTTAAGTGGCATTATTAAATCTATTGTTTATACTTTTACGACAGCTACCGAGGGTGTGAACTTAATTAGTCCGGAATCGGAACCGGAATGAAACTTAGACATAAAACGGGTAAAGTACAAACGTGTTTCCATTGAAAATAATTTTTTATTTTTTTCGCATTTCGGGAAAAAAGTTGTCGGCGGGTTCGTAAACCAACTAATAAAATTGGTCACGCCTTAGCTTGCATTATAACTTAACTAATTCGTATTTATTTAATTCGTATTTCATATTAAATACGCCTTATTAAATTTAATTTTAATGTGAAAAGTTGCGCCTTTTCTACCAGAGTGGTGTTTTATTGCCCGTGAATGACATGATGCGTGTATATGTTGCGCATCACGTGGACGGTTGTTTAGTACATTATAGTGAAGTCTAGTTCGCGTGTTAGTTGTGTGCACGTGGCAAGTTAGCTGTTTTAATGCGATGGCTTAAATGAAGAGCGTTTCTGGTTTGCGTTAATTATATTGGTTTTTTTTTTGTTGCATGGTGCACCCGTGTTGTCGATGGGCGGTGTATGGTTCGATATAATTAAAAGAGTTTAATGGAGAATAATTTGTTTTCTTGGATTGCATTTAACGCGAATTATCACAATATGTACGACTTTTATTTAAATTTTGGCGGTTAAATGTTATGCAAGTGTATATTGTTGTATAATAAAGAGTGTCTCATATGCAGGAATCTGTTAGGACCTACTAATCGCAAATAATGTTATGGTAGGCTAATTTGTCGTGAAATGTGTTTTTGTTTTGTTCCAACGCGTGTCCCTGGTTGAAATGTGGAAATTGGATTTTCAATGGGTGTGCAAAGTGTATGTGGCAGCAATGATAAATTGAACGGTCACTCACCCGATTTCCAAGAATAATGATGTGCACGAATCTGTAGAGATGAATGTCTATACTGGAACTAGTAGGTGAGCTAACGAATGTTTTGTAGATGTGAGTTTGTGTGTGACCAAAGTGTGTCCGGAACCGTGTGTGAATGTTTTTTTTTTTGGAGAACATGTAGTCTGTGGCTGGATCTGTGTCCGCGAAAGTGTGTGAGTGTTCATTGTGTTGTATTAACAGTGTAATCTAGCTGTGGTTGATGAAACTCTGTTCAAGACGTACTGAATGGTTATATATGGAGAAGCGCTGTGAACTGTATAGTTGAATAAGCTGTGTCCGCGAACGTGGCGAAAACGTGAGATATCTATGTTGGAGAATTCAGTGTGGTTGAAATTGTACGTGTCTGTGAGATATGTCGTATTTTCTATAATTCTAAACGCGAGAATAATGGTGATCACCGCGGATCTGC
This sequence comes from Siphonodentalium dalli, assembly GCA_032622095.1. NCBI lineage: Eukaryota > Metazoa > Mollusca > Scaphopoda > Gadilida > Siphonodentaliidae > Siphonodentalium > Siphonodentalium dalli. Next base: position 11,716,251 of record CP136068.1, read on the forward strand.
CAATATCATCAGGCTGTGTTCCCGTGGTTGAGTCGTGGTTGAGATTGTCTGGTTTGTTGGCCGTTGATTGATGCGTTGGTCTAGTATGTATCGTGTCTGTGGTCATCTAGTATGTATCCTGGCAGTGGTCGTCTAGTATCTATCTTGGCAGTGGTCGTCTTGTATGTATCTTGGCAGAAGAATAGCCGTCTCGTTGACTTCACATCTAAAAATAGAATCTTTGGGGTCTAAAATTGGTTGTACTAAAATATTCTCAAAACTTCCAAAATATCAAAACCCAAATTTTTTTTCAAAACTTCCAAAAATTATTTTTCCAAAAAATTTCAAAACCCAAAACTTCCAAAAAATTTCAAAACCCCAAAACTTCCAAAAGAAAAAATTTCAAAACCCCCAAAATTATTTCTCTAAAAAAAAAGTTTAAATAAAAAATTTATAACGAGTTTTCGGTTTCTGAGAATCTCGATATTAAAAAATGTCGAATGTTAAATTATTTGCGCGTAATATCTTTCGTTATTTTTTTTGTTCAAATATTTTTCATGAAATTATTAATCGATGTTTAGAAATAGCTTTATTGGACATTGTGACCATCGGTATGAATGCATACATTCCAGTGTTTATCGGACGCAGTTCATACATATATAATTGTCATACCTGAAAATAGACACCATTACTCTTACATAAATAATAAAGAGCGTTTATTCTTTACACTCTCTATCCCAGATGAAGTTATTGAGTATATGACAGGCATGTATTACCGTGAATTATTGCAAGTATTGAGATGTACTATCTTGAATCACGAGCGGACAACCCCCCCAGAATGAATTGTCATATTCGATGGAACATATTATGTACACGTGATCACACACGACATTGTGGGTAACAATGTGTCTTTCACACCTTGCTTTACCAAATGAATTCTATTATATTCCCGTTCACAATTATATGCCATTCAGAAAACATATCGATTTAATGTCTGAGCAGTATTATTTGTTTAACGGGTTAGTATCAATTAAGGTTGATAAACTGTGTCATTGTTAGCATTAACACGATAATTAGTTATCCAAAACATGCACACATAATACGTCCAGGTCACTCATTTATAGAAATTGCTTCGGTGTCATTGTTATAACAACATTACGTAATAACCACTTATCATTCCATTCACACTTACGCTCATTTTGTATACCGAAACTCCAGTTAGCACCGATGATGTACCATTATATCACGGTTATTGTATCAATTGATAGGTTCAGACAAGTTCGATGTTTAGAAATAGATTATACCAATTGTAAAAATGTACAGGTGTTCACTTGACAAGAGATTTTGTACACTCAATCACAGACCAACGTGATAATACCAGCCCACCTCCACCTCCAACATCCACCAAACACCTTCACATCACATCACTGCTCATTGATCTCACGTAAATAATACTCTTAGTTGTTCCAATAAAATAGTTATCAAATTCGATCACTAATAGATTTGACTGTGGAATATAATGACCTTTAACTTATTTATCGATCTATGTTAGAACAAAAAACTTGAATGAATGTTAACAATACAAGCACACGAATGAAGAGCGTTGAACATATACGAAATTACTACACGAATGAACTGAAATTTATATTTCACATCTTACCAACAACAGATACAGACATAGTCATAGTGTTATACTATCTTACATGTACACACGCTATGACATCATTCGAAGGGGCAATACACTCAAGGAGTTAATGTGACACGAAACAAGGGACGTGATGTAATATTGGTGTTTGAATCTTAAAGGAACACAAGACACTCTAAAGGACATTCATTATGAATGAATGTTAACAATACAAGCACACGAATGAAGAGCGTTGAACATATACAAAATTACAAGACACTCTAAAGGGACATTCATTATGAATGAATGTTAACAATACAAGCACACGAATGAAGAGCGTTGAACATATACGAAATTACTACACGAATGAACTGAAATTTATATTTCACATCTTACCAACAACAGATACAGACATAGTCATAGTGTTATGTTGAACATATACAAAATTACTACACGAATGAATTGAACCTTAAAATTTATATTTCACATCTTACCAACAACCGCTACAGACATAATCATAGTGTTATACTGTCTTGCATGTACACACGCTATGAAATCATTAAAGGCGGACAATCCACTCAAGGAGTTAAAGTGACACGAAACAAGGGACGTGATGTAATATTGGTGGTTGAATCTTAAAGGAACACAAGACACTCTAAAGGGGCACTCATTATGAATGAATGTTAACAATACAAGAACACGAATGAAGAGCGTTGAACATATACGAAATTACTACACGAATGAACTGAAATTTATATTTCACATCTTACCAACAACAGATACAGACATAGTCATAGTGTTATACTATCTTACATGTACACACGCTATGACATCATTCGAAGGGGCAATACACTCAAGGAGTTAATGTGACACGAAACAAGGGACGTGATGTAATATTGGTGTTTGAATCTTAAAGGAACACAAGACACTCTAAAGGACATTCATTATGAATGAATGTTAACAATACAAGCACACGAATGAAGAGCGTTGCACATATACAAAATATCCGTGATCACGTGTACATAATATGTTCCATCGAATATGACAATTCATTCTGGGGGGGTTGTCCGCTCGTGATTCAAGATAGTACATCTCAATACTTGCAATAATTCACGGTAATACATGCCTGTCATATACTCAATAACTTCATCTGGGATAGAGAGTGTAAAGAATAAACGCTCTTTATTATTTATGTAAGAGTAATGGTGTCTATTTTCAGGTATGACAATTATATATGTATGAACTGCGTCCGATAAACACTGGAATGTATGCATTCATACCGATGGTCACAATGTCCAATAAAGCTATTTCTAAACATCGATTAATAATTTCATGAAAAATATTTGAACAAAAAAAATAACGAAAGATATTACGCGCAAATAATTTAACATTCGACATTTTTTAATATCGAGATTCTCAGAAACCGAAAACTCGTTATAAATTTTTTATTTAAACTTTTTTTTTAGAGAAATAATTTTGGGGGTTTTGAAATTTTTTCTTTTGGAAGTTTTGGGGTTTTGAAATTTTTTGGAAGTTTTGGGTTTTGAAATTTTTTGGAAAAATAATTTTTGGAAGTTTTGAAAAAAAATTTGGGTTTTGATATTTTGGAAGTTTTGAGAATATTTTAGTACAACCAATTTTAGACCCCAAAGATTCTATTTTTAGATGTGAAGTCAACGAGACGGCTATTCTTCTCTTGGCAATGGTCGTATAGTAGCTGAGACTTCAAGCTGTGTAGTAGCGAGACGCAGAACTGTTCACGGCATCATTAATACTATGTGAGGTAATGGACACATAGATATATATATGGGTACAAGTCTTTATTACGTCGTGAATAAGATACAAGCAGTGTATACAAATGTGACAATCGATGATGCAAGTGTTAGAATAGTCGAGCCTCTACGTATTAGAGGCTCGGAAGTGGAATAGGAACAGCATGACGTGATGGGATGTGGTTGTCTCTTATATACTATTTGGGACGCATATTAGATGAGGCGTTTGGCAATACACAACGGGATTGGTTCCTTCGTTATGGGCATTTCCCTTGTCCATATTTGGGAGCCATCTTCATTGTGTGTATATCTTCGCTGAGAGTAAGGCGTGTGAGGTTTCGAGAACCGAACACGAATATCTGAGTTTGGGGTTTTATATATTGGGACATTCATATAGTTTGAATCAAGTTGTGAGATTATAATGGGTAGTTATCTCACACCTTTGGTTAGATGAAGACAAAGATAAACACTGTTGGCGTCTGTCAAGTTTGATTAATGGCAGCATAAAACTCTAGTTTCTCCTATTGAAATTCCATTACAGGGTGTGACGTCCCTCACCTATATATAAAGTGTCTTCTATATTCCATTGAATCGCTTAGAAAATAATTAACCAATTCCAAGATTCCCATAGACATATGCTATATGTACAAAGACTCTTCCTCATATCTCTTATATATAGAGGATCTCACATGAGTTTCTATTTTATACGGAATTTATCAACCGAGTTCACTAAATTCGATTTGAGCCGAGGTTTACCGAGGCTCAAATAGAATTTAGTGGACGAGGTTGATAAATTACGTATAAAATAGGACGAGTGTGAGATACTTTTTATCACATCATCAAATAAACGCGAAGCAATGCGAAATATCCATCGAAAACAACGATAAAAACCGCAGCGATCGCAAGTCATTTGAAGAACGATGTGACGTCATCGCACGCGCTGATATTAAACGTGTCTCTTATCGATAATTATGAAACTGCTTTTACGGGCAAATTATGTGATAAATGATTATCTTTGCACACTAGTAACTTCTATTGCTTTTGGTATTGACTGATTAATTTACTTTTGAAAAATATATTAACCCTTCAGGCACATGCTTCAATGTTAAATTAAAATAATGACTGATATCTATTTCATAGATAAATAAAATGGATAACAGGCAGATAAATCTACATGATTATTGTTAGTGATGCCTTGTTAGCTCAACTTTGTGTTTTTAAGTTTGGGCTATTGCCATGGCTTTGTCGTCCGCGTGTGCGTGTGTGCATGAGTAGCCAACAACACAGGCTACATGTCGTACCTTTGGTCGGATCATTATGCAATATGTCATAGCTGTTGATATCAACATTAGACGGAATGATTCATTTTGGGTTCATTCTGAAAACTACATGGCCGCCAGCGGCCATCTTGGATTTCAAAATTGTGCCCATTAGCACGGGATACATGTCGTACTGTTCGCCTAATCATCATGAAATTTGTCATGGATGTTGATATCGACATGTAGATGGAAAAGAGTATTTTGGGGTCATTCGGCCAAAAAACATGGTCGCCGGCAGCCATCTTGAATTTTACTCTTTGCATGACTAAATCCTTTGGCACGCGCTACAGGTTGTACCTTTGGTCGAATCATCATAAAATTTGTCACGGATGTTAACAATGCCATGTAGATTAAAACGAGTCATTTTGTTGTCCCCCGGCCAAAGAACATGGCCGCCAGCAGCCATCTTGGATTTTACTTTTTGTTTGACTATATCATTTAGCACGGGCTACAGGTCGTACGTTTAGTCTGATCATCATGAACTTTATCATGGCTGTTGAAATTGGAATGTAGATGGGAACGGGTCATTTTGGAGTCATTCGGCAAAAAACATGGCCATCTTGGATTTCAAAATTTAATCCATTAGCACGGGCTATAGGTCGTACTGTTCGTCTGATCATCATGAAATTTGTCATGGATGTTAATATTGACATGTAGATGGTAACGAGTCATTTTGGAGTAAAAAAAAACATGGCCGCCATCAGCCATCTTGGATTTTATGCTTTGAATGACTAAATCCTTTAGCACAGGCTACAAGTCGTACCTTTAGTCTGATTATCATGAAATTAATCATGGCTGTTGAAATTGGAATGTAGATGGGAACGATTCATTTTGTGGTCGTTCGGCAAATATAACATGGCCACCAGCGGCCATCTTGGACATGTAGATGGGAACGAGTTGTTTTGGGGCCATTCGGCCAAACAGATAGCCACCAGCAGCCATCTTGAATTTTAATGTTTGCTTGACTAAATCCTTTGGCACGGGCTACAAGTCGTATCTTTGGTCCTATCATCATGAAATTTGTCATGAATGTTAACGACATGTAGATGGGAACGAGTCATTTTTGGGTTATTCGGTCAAAAAACATGGCTGCCACCGGCCATCTTGTATTTTACTCTTCCGTGCATAACTAGGCCATAGGTGCATAACTTTCCACATTCATAGTCACTCCGGTGACTGTAACACATGAAATTATTCCCTTTCCAAGTTGAGCTACAGTGTCATTGATACTTTCATTTTGAAAACCAAGATGATAGATGTTGTTAATGTTTCTAGGAACCTTATTTTCCCATTTGTTCATATTGTCATGGTTGATGGAATTTTAGGGGCCACAAAGCGCTTAGAAGATTAGTTTGAAGGCTATGGATTTTATTGTCCAAGCTACATGTAAAACATTGTAATGTGTGAAACCATTTGTTTGAGGGCTACTTACTTTCTTTTATATGAACTGTGGTAATCTGTTTCAAGTAGGGGTCATAAGGGCCAGCATCTTCATCATATTATGTCGGTATAACATTATATATATGACACTTTTGTGTTGTATAAACAAATCTTTTATAGCGTGTGTACGCATTGGCCAGATGTTTTAAAAATAATTAAATCCATTGCGAGGGGCTGGAGTTTCGGCATAACATTGCCACGTGCTGTGCTACTCAGTATACGAATTTGTGCGGATGTGCCGAATGAATGATGAGTTATTACATGTTATTAGATAAAAATATACATGTTCATTATAGTTTATACGTTATTAAATACAGTGGTTTGTCAAAAAGAAATGTACAAATAATCCAAGCGGGGTGGTGTCATGGCCATAAATGACAGCATTCAGAACTACTAGTATATAAAAATGTATATACCACTACTGCAAATGACTTTATTGTTATGAGTGTAAATACCAATCGTAGTTGAATAACATTATACAGTTGTCACCCGTTGTCGAGGGAGACATTGATATTTGTCACCCGCTCGAGAACGGAATGTCTCCCGAGGAGCGAAGCTCCGTGGGAGACATTCCGTTCTCGAGCGGGTGACAAATCTCGATGTCTCCCGAGAAGAAGGGCAACAACTGGTTTGTTATCCGGTTATACCACGAAAATATCCTTGCAGTCCACACGCACGATGTTGCACTGAGTCACGAATGATTTCGTTCCCAATTATGTATATTTGCAGTAACTACTTATCGTCCCATAGGATTTATGTTCCATAAACGATAGTCAAGCCGTTAAGCGTTTGATAATCAGCGTTTATTTACGATCAGTTTGGTGGTTAAATCGTCAATATCTGTCCATGCAATGTAAACCAATAAGCCATATAGGTATGTTCTCGTCTTTTGCAATGTGGCATATTCATTGTCATCCTGTGCGCGCAATTTACTCGCGATGTTAATTTCATAACGGTCTCCCCAGAAAGCTATTGGCATGTTGTCAATTTCATTAATGCACATTCATATGTGTCAGTGCTCATGGCGATCCTCACATAAAATACTTACATGATCGATCACATTGCAGACATCGCGGAGCGGTCTCATATCATGGATAAGCGTACAGTACCATTCATTCGCGATAAACGTGTGCATTACGTTGTCTACCCCCAAACATTTATAACCAACCAATCTCAAGGGATCCACACTTTCAATCTAGCATCATAATGTCGACATGAACAAATTGAATCACCGAGATGTTTCGATGTAAAAAGTAAATAATAACGCTTGTCCGATAAAAGTATCAACTTAAAAGTTCGAATATTAGTGTTCACTAAATATATGCAAATTAGCAAACACCACACCTGGTGTGTTTTGCGAATCCGTGGGGTATATAAGATCTATGATTTTTTAGTTTGTCGTGGTGATGTGAAATGGATGAGTTACTGCAGTGTGCGTTTGGAGATATTCTTGCAATAGAGCTTCAGGCTGGCGACAAAAACAATGTATCCCGGGTCAGCGGGCGACAGTGTGATTTGTCGCCCGGCACCTGACAGGGCATGGGCCAATCAGAAGGGTGGAACAATGGGAGGGGGATAACAATCCATAATAAAGCCGTTGAGCCTAGAAGGGTGTGACTAATTACCGCCCGGGACCGGGCGGGACCGGGCTGAGATATCTCTTTCAAATGGGTCACAACTTTTGTTGGGTAACGTTTATATACCACCAAGAAAACACAAAGTACACGGACAACAACTGGGCCACATCTCTTGAAAACGAGATTATGCAAATGAAGTCCTCGTATCCAAAAACAATGCTAGTTGGTGATTTCAATTCCCGAACAGCCGAACTTGAAGATTATGTAGATTTAGAATAATCGCAAGATGAATCCAATTATCTAACGACTTATCTACAGGCAACAAGAGACATGGTAATTTGTAAACGCGCATCGGAAGACCACGGGAGGCCCAACGCATATGGTTATCGAATGCTTCACCTAACCAAATTTACCAAAGAATATATTATGAACGGAAGGTTAGGAGCCGACATGGGTATGGGCAAGAAAACATGTCGCGATGCCAGCGTCGTAGATTATGCTTTAAGATCTGAGGAGGTATTTGGGCTCATTAGTGATTTTGAAATCCTTGAATTTTTGTCTCATGTCTGATGTCCACTGTGCTCTCAATATCGAGATTAACAGTAGTTTATCACTCGATCAACTTGTATCTTCTCCTGATCACTTTCAATCGGGTGGACAAAGTTTGCCATCGCGAATCAGAAAATGGGAAAACGATAAATCGAAAGAATTCATAAACTTAGTTGGAATGCGCACGGACGAATTGGAGATAACTTTTGAAAAGTATTGCGACGGAAACACGTGTATAACAGCGAAGACCGCTCATTGTGCTTCTCAAATTGCGAACATTTTAACATCTGCAGCAGAAGAAATATTTGGTAAGTCTTATCGAAATTTTTTTAAAGCTGATAATGCTAACTTTAAGCATAGAAACAACAGGCCACGGTTTGACAAAGAATGTAGAATCAAACGAAAGAGGTTTAACAAAGACAAAAAGAAATTTAATGAAAATAGGTCCGAATTAAACAATGCCGCTTTAAGATCTGTAAGTAAGATTTACAAGAACACAATGAATAAGAAAATTGTTTCTATGAATGAACGTTGCAATAACGAACTCTGGTGTCTGCCGCAGAGGTCTACATGCGAATTTTGGCGAACCCTCGAAAAGTACTCGGCCAGCAGAGCGGCCAAACCTAAAATTCCCATTGGGGTGGACGACTTCTTTGAACACTTTAAATCCCTGAATGTGGAAGAGGAAACAACTCAACTAAACCCCCTAATTAACGAGATGCTTGGTCTAGAAACAACTGAATAATTGAACAACTCCATCAGTTTAGATAAAATCGCCAGTGTTATTGACAAGTTAAAATTAAATAAATCAAGTGAGATTGATCGGGTCTCGAATGAGTACACCAAGACAACTAAAGACATTATATTATGCTAACGTACTACACTCGTCTATTCAACTCGATACTTGATACTGGTGTTTTCCCGGATGAATGGACAACAGGTTTAATTGTACCCCTATATAAAAATAAAGGCTCTCGTAACAACCCAGATTCATATAGGGGAATAACTTTGCTCAGTTGTATTGGAAAGGTATTTACAGGCATTCTAAATAAGCGGTTATCCGAGTACATAGAACGACAGGGAATTTTAAGCGATAATCAGTCTGGGTTCATGGAAAATCGTTCCACTTCAGACAATATTTATATATTATACGCACTTTTTAAAATTTATTTGAGAGGTTGAACTTCGAAAAAACATTTAATACCGTTTGGCGACAGGGTTTGTGGGTAACACTCTTGAGAAGCCGAATAAAAGGAAAATTCTTCCAGGTAATCAGACGTATGTACCAGACCACCAAAGCTTGCGTTATGAGGGGTGGTCGGAGATTTGAATATGTTTTATGCACAACAGTTGTGAAACAGGGGGTAGATCTTTTGCCTCTTCTATTCTCGCTGAATGACCTTGAGTATTTCTTAGAAAGCTGCTTTATAGACTGTTTGAAATACCTGTCATCTAGTATGTATGAACATAGCGCTGATTTCCCCCAGATTGATATTATTCTCCGTGATACGAGAAATCTAATCGTGTGGTTTAGATACGCCAATGTTTAACTTGGTGCCGTTTGGATGAGATATATTGGGTGGCCCTAAATTTGATACGCATTTGTATACTCGCCAATTTTATAAAAAAAAACTTATACAATATCATCCACACGGTATGAAGTGTCTAATGGGTTGGCTTAAAGTTGTCAAAAGTGACGTAATTTGAGTCTCTGAAAAGGGAGAGAGCCGCAAACATTGATAACAAATAATTTTAGCGCCGATGGCCACCAAATTAATACACATTCTTCTCCATGATACAAGGAATATAATTGTATGATTTAAAGACACCAAATTGGTGTCGTTTGGATGTGAGATTGGGGCGGGTATGCACTAAATTTGATAATAATTGGTTTAGTCAACGATTGCTACCAAACTTATACAAAATCATCCACATGATATGATGAGTCTAATGGTGTTGCGTAAAACTGAAAAGTGTTGTCATTCGAGTCAGGGATGCACTGAAAAGGAGAGGGGCACCAGAATTGATACACAATAATTTTAGCGCCAAAATTGATACATTCTTAACCATGATACGAGGAATCAAATCATGTGCCTTAAAGACGCTATATTGGTGCTCTTTATGTGAGAAATCGTGTGGGGTGTTAACTAAATTTGATAACATATATTGTTTAGCTGCAATTAGCAGAAAACTTCTAAATATTTATCTCCATAATATCAGGAGTCTAAGTGTGTGGTTTAAAGATGCCATTCGAGACAGTTGTCCACAGAGGGTGAGAGAGACACAAAAATGGATAAACAATATGTTTAGCGCCGATTTGCACCAGACTGATACATATTCTTATCCGTGATACGAGAAATATAATCGTGTGGTTTAAATACGTGAAAGTGGTGCCGTTTGAGGGTGATATATGTGGCCCCTAAACTTGATACAAATGTACATGTATACTCGCCAATTTTCAACAATTATATATATATTCCTCTCCATAATTAGTCTTAAGTTTGTGGTGTAATGATGTCAAATGTGGCGCCGCTTGAGTCTGAACTAGGGACTGGCGGGTCACCAAAACTGATATAAATATGTTTAATGCCAATTAAAATCAAATTCATATACGTCCTTCTCAAATGATACGAGGAATCAAATCGTGCATGTAAAAAACGTCACATTTGGTGCCCTAGATATATTTGAAAATATATATCTGTCTGTATGTGTTCTATATATATAACTTAATGGGATACAACCGAGATGGCACCAAGGCGTTCTAACTGTGGTAACTTTTATTTTTTTTTAGAATAGCTCATGTTAATATTATAACACACTTGAGTCTGCCCCATTCAATATAGTTTCCACAAAAAAACAATAACAATAGATATGGAAATGTAGAGAAGGCCTGTTCACCAACAACTCAAAATCTCTCTCTGTGTCCGACACATGTAGCTGATATAATTGCATAGCAACATTTCTTTTGATCTGAGAATAATAAGCCAGTATGTAGCACAATGAACAGAGGAGCACATGGACATTTTTTTTAAAACATATGTATCTTCATGGAGATATGATAACCAGGTGTCCTCAAATTTGTAGTCAAACCCACTGGACTGATTGATACATTTTTATGTAAAACCCAATTATCGTCTTTTATTTTAGCGAACTAATGTGTTTATGATGTTCGTGTTATAACGTCTGAAGTATACGCAGTTATAAATAAATAAATAATTGTTTAATGGCGGGACTGATTATTCGCGATAAGCAAAATGAGTATCGCTCCGATCCGACAAGATGAGCTACTACTTATATTCCGTGTGTAATAATGTTTTGTGATCCTATTTGGACATATGATTTATGAGAATATGTGTAATACAAGAGTATCCTCTATTCCCATCATATATCCACAATATGAAGAGGGTTTCACATCACTTTAACCTGGGCAACACCAGGTAACCCTGCTAGTAGGTTATATAAGCAATTGTCGATGTCGATGGTAATCGAAACTGTATTCATTTAATATGTTCGCGGGTGGATACTTGTATATAAGTGTACATATGTTCTACATTTAGCATGTCATTATATGTTATATATCTTCCTTGTACCATGTCAAAATGGCTGGAAATAAACAATCAATCAATCAAATATTCATGTATTTCAGGAATACCTATTTACATCCTCTATGACCACAAAGTCGCTCCCTGACTACCATTTTTACAAACATCATGTATTAAATTGATCAATGTTGATAACTTTTACGCTAATTTGTTGACGTCATGTGTAAGAGTAGCAACATCAATTGGCCCCGCTCAGCTCAGTTTCGAAGTTCTGCATGGCGTGCATGCCCATATCACTTCAGACACATGGCCACATCTCAAAAGAAGTTTGTTACTGCATCCTTTTAAATGAATTTGTCATGCCTCATAAGGTTCTGGGACAACCATAATAGAACCTATAGTTTTCACTTGATTAAGTAACATGTTTAATAACACAGTAGGTCACAATTTGCTACCTTTTCGGAACAGCAGTGATCAATGTTTGGGATATACATGAAAAATTAACTTGTTGGGTGCATAAGAAATGTTAGTGTTCAATCTATATAACACATAATTGTCAAACGATGTCGTCAACCACAACGTGGAGCTCCGTGGCCCAGTGGTTAGCGCGTTGGACTTGTCCTCGTTGTCAACACAGCGAGGCGAGTTCGCGGCTGGCTGGTGGTCTGTTATGAGTTTCCACACAGCAGTGGCTTGGCCGACTTGAGCGATGTGCAATTGTTGGATTGTACACTGTTTGAATCTCGCGCCAAGTTGTGACTCTTGAGCAAGGTCGCTCGTACTGTGTCTGCTTTGCACCACCCATGCATTACAAGGGTACCTGATAATGAGCAGTGAAAGATCTTGTCAGTATGCTAGCCATATGGTATCCTCGCATACTCCCGGCTGTACATCCCCCTGTCCCCGGGGAGCAGTAGATGGTTACTGAATGTTCAGGCTCATCAGGGTAATAACTGTAAAACTTTGAGCGCTTTGGGCCTCATGGGAAAGGCGCTTTACAAATGCTATACATTATTATTAACTTGTATGTGGTTGCATGGCACGCAGCATGGGCAATATTTACCATTTTTTCACATTTTGGCCGCCATTTTTGCAGCCATTTTGAGCCAAAGTAACAATTTTGAAACCAATGATTTGGAATATGCATACATGTCATGTTTTACTGAAATTGAACATTTCTGCCCATTTTTTATGAAATGTGTCTAGAAATCACAATGGTGATTTTGTGAAAATGTTATACCACTTTCTGTAAAATCGGATTTTTGAGAGATCAGAAGGGTTTCTGAAGTCATGAATCACATATTTCATTGCTTCAACGGTCAGTTAATATGAATAGTCCAACATAAAGTGAGAATTCTCAACCAGTACCAAACAGCATAAACTGATCATAAAGATATTAGAGAAAACAAATCAAATTTTCCACTTCCAGCTGCCATTTTGGCCGCCATATATGTTCAGCAATTTTGAGACAAAGCGACAATTTTTGTACTATTGAGTTGGAATATGCATAAAAAATGGAATGCTTCACTAAAATTGCACAGTTCTGCCCATTTATTGATGAAATATGACTAGAAATCCCAATGGTAATTTTTGGTAAAATTTTATACAACTTTTTGTAAAATCGAATGTTTGAGGGATCAGAAAGGTTTATGATCCAATGAATGGCACATTTCATTGCTCCAATGGTCAGTTAACATGCGCAATCCAACGTAAAGTCACGATTATCAACCCGTTATAAGCAGCATAAACTGATCGTAAAGATATTAGACGAAAAAAATCAAATTGTGAAGGCCATCTTGGACGGTGAGTTCCAATCCAATTTTACCCTATAATGGTGGCATTTTATCTTATCTTCACAAAAATGTATACATTTGTATACATATGACAAGACTGTCTCACTATAATTTGCATCGAAGTGATTTAGTGACCGTCTGAAAAACGGTGGCCATGTTGGGTGCCATCTTGAAATTAACGGGTTCCACTTAACCGAAAGCTGGAACCAGCTGGATTATGATCAGGGATATAGTGGACCATATATGTGCGAATTTTGGGGCTTCTATCCGGAAGTGAAAGATTCTTCCATTATTGTGGGTTAAGCGACTCCACTATAACCTATTGTCTTATAATCGCTGGTCACAACACACGGATATCACAACATGCGGTGTACAGTGTCGCCAGTAATGTGCACACAAAGGGGATTAAATGTAAAAACTATTTTATAATTGCATTTTGCAGTTGATTAGCTGTTTGATATATACAGAAAGGATTACTGTTTTGTGAAAACTAAAGATAACTAGAGGTCAGATTCCATGGAATCAGATATACTTCCATGGTATCCCATCCCATCCCATTCCATGTGAGTGTTATGCTTATATGTGTGTTCCCCTTCCTGCGAATTCATATTGGTGCTTTGTGATCCGATGGTGGACTTGCATTGACATTTCTAAATAAGAAATATATTCCAAAGGTTTATGTCTGAGTCACCATTCACCCAGCCAATCAGTTCATTTGTATTTGGTAGGGATATATTTTAGGGCTAATTATAACATATTTCATCAAAATCGATACTGTCGAAAGCCGCGATTTGACATTGAATTGACCATTTTGAATGTCAAGGTCAGGTCGGGGTCACGATTTGACCCGTCCAAAACACTGCCTGGACAAAATTACCCCTAGTTATCAAATATCGTCAAAATCCGTCTGGCAGTTTTCCCGGCCATAGCTAACACACAGACAGAAATACAGAAGTCCCAAAATTTATAGTAGACTAGCTGGTGGACCCGACTTGTTCCGGGATGTTTCCCTCTTGAATTTCCCTCTTGAATTGACCATTTTGAATGTCAAGGGTCAGGTCGGCGTCACGATTTGACCCGTCGAAAACACTCCTCGCACAAAAGTAACCCTCTGTGGATTATATATTACTAAATCATAAAGTCTAAAATACATACTGAGACCCATGTATACATTTAGTTGCTTTCTTCAAGACAATAATTATTAATATTCAACAGATCTGTTTTATTTTAGTCTCCAACTGAATTGTATATACATGAATTGGGAAATCATTGTACATGTACCAGTGGCTAAATCCATATCTGGACACCTTTTTTGGGGGAAAACATGGTAGCTACTCATTTGTTAGAAAGATCCAGGAGCTTGGAATTTGGTCAAAAACCCTCTTTTATTGGTGGAACCAGCACCCAGGTCCACAGTCCCGATTGCTGGTTCCACCAATAAAAGAGGGGTTATGACCAAATTCCTGACTCCTGTGGATAGATTGATTTATGTTCATGATGGAATGTACATGTATTTACATTGTATATGCATAACGACCCAGGGTTAAAGTGAAGAAAAGATGAAGACATTGTTTATTGTGAATAGGCTCCCATCAGCTGTGTTTTTGACATGGGACATTTATATAGAAAATCATAAAATATTTATATACATAACTAATCCTGAAATAGAATATTTACATAACCTAAAAATAATGTTGCGTGATATACCTGTCCATAATAATATGACAAAATTAAAATACATTTTATTATATTGCAGTTGTAAAATGTAGTATATAATACTGTCAGCCTTTAAGATTTATCTTACTGTATATTTTGGAATCTAAGATACAGCTATAATTGAAGTAATTTACCACATCTAATGTGGTGTCGCCCCGGTAATATTACAGTATTATACTGCAGTAACCTCCAACACTGTGGTAAGGTTACCGCTTAAATACTGAGTGTACCGCGGTTGCACCATGATGCATGTGGTCCCTGTTCGCAGACATGAAAATAAAATGCAGTGATTCTCCTCTCCTTATATCTGTGGAACTTGCAACCATGGAACAGGCAATGATGGCCTTTGTTAAAGGTTATAATTTAGGGATAACATTTACCCAATTATGAAAATTTCCCCAAGAATATACTAATAGTATAATAAAATGATCATATTTTGAATGCGTTATTATCCAAAAAAACACACTTTGTGTAAGCCGAGCGTTTGTTTTATATACTGCACGTAATATCGATAAGCAAAACACCCAACACTGGTGTTTGTTTTGATCGAGAGTGATTCATGGTGACCTGCTCAACATCGAAATCATTGAGGTGAAGATTAGTAATAGCTATACTGGTACGTTGTAAACAACTTGGTGGTATTTCTAACAAAAGTTCAATAGTGGGGGTCTCCTTGGTGTTGAGTGTTTTGCTTATTGCATTACGTACGTGTCATGTTTGTTTACATAATATGGCATGAATGTTTACATAACAGAGTACAAACATGACAATAACATGTCACAATTTACACAACATTTATGATTGGTATAAGAACAAAATACTGAGCGAATTTGAATATGTCAGAGTAATATAGTGTTCAGACGAGTATGTTACGTTGGAATTGGAATACAGACAATAACACTAAAGCATTCAGACAATCTGTTATCGTCAGATTAATTTATTACAGATAGATTGATTTTCTGCTATTGCAAGTTGCAATTGCAATATTGCATTTATTCCATATCGAACTATTAGCTGCAATTATTAATCAGGCGCTCTACATTGTAACACAAAGCATGCACCTGTGTGAATGGTTTAATGCGGACAAAAAATTATGTCAACACAATGTGCTGTATGCATACCAATGCAATAGATTGTCTGAACACTACTTTATACGGTAACATACCAATACCATCACAGCATGATGATTATATGTTTTGGGAACTTTGTCTTAACTCAGGTAATGATAAGATTAATATATCAATACCTATTAACACCTTGAACAGTTTGTTTATCCATATTTCAATTTTAAACTGGAATTAAACATTTGATCCAAAAGAATAATGTATGAAATGTATGCCACATGCACATGTGGTTATTAGTTTATGTGAACAGAAATATGTAGTGTTCAGACGAGTCTGTTGCGTATGTTGCATTGAAATTAGATTTCAAACAATAAGATGTTGAGAACTTCAGACAGCTGCCATGTATCTGCTATGAGTATGCGTTAATGCACCTAGTGGTGATATTCTATTTCAATATAACATATTAAAGGCGTAACACATAACTTATATGGCATGCATCATGATTTTTCTTGTTTGATAAAAGATGGCAGCTGTCTTTGAAGCTAAGGAAAATAGACTTGCATTTATGTCAATAAAGGTAAGTTTTTGGGATTTGACTGACTTAACATTTTCAGATATACATGTAGTAGATCTCCAACGAGTTATGTTGGGGTATAAAATATTGAACCATAAACCACCCCTCCCCAGAACCACAATACTGAACCGACACTGGCAAAATTTGGCTCACACCGAGCACTAGTTAGTCTGGATACTTAGAAGTGTGTCACTATTTGCAATGATTGTCCGTTTTAAAGGAGATAGGGCGACAACCCGATTGTCCCCCAAAACAAAAATTTGAGGGCCCACAACTCTGGTATTTCTACTCAGATTTCAATTTTTTTTCGCGGTATTTGATCAGCTTTACACAGTCAAGCCATACACAGAAATAGACGAGATTCGTAACGAATTTTTTTTTTTTAATTTGGCACCCCCATCCTATTGTAAAAATATATGTCCAACCCTGTCAAATTTTCTTCCTTGGACTAAGCTGACAACGGTCAATACGACTACAAAAACCAAATGCAGTTATCTGGAATAATACGGGAGGACAACAGAGTACAATAAAATAGAGGTTTGCCAACTATGGGCGGTAACTCTTCAGGGAAAGCGCGGACACAAGTTATTATGCCCGTGGGCAGTAGTGCATATCGAGATGTGCATACGGTCTAATTTTCGATGCTCTGCTTCTTATAATTTCCGAGATAATAAAATGACATTTTTTCAAATAAAGGGAGATAACTCCTCGGTGAAAGCGCGGACAAAATCTTTATGGGCCATAGGCATAGAACTCATGTACCACAACCTACTTACCAAGTTTTAGTGTCCTACTTCTTGTACTTTTCTAGTAATAGTGATTACAAAAGTGTCAAGTATAATAAGAATAATAATAATAATAACAATGAAAAATAATCGCAAAAGGGCCATAACTCCGCCAAGAAACATTGGGCGGAAATCCGGATACCATTATATCTAGTAAACCTTCGATGCCTACATTCGCTAGAGATTTCGCGTTCCTACTGCAATCAGTTTCTGAGTATTTCGAAATAAACGGAAAACGACCTCAGTAGAAAAACAATATACTTCCTTGGTTACACCATGGAAGTATAATTACATACATTTATCAATTTCGACATATCATTGATGAACGCTAGGTTCCTCCTCACAACTAGCCCCTCTCCCAGCATCTCATCCTCTTTATCTCTCTCTCTCTCGTCCTCTCTATGTCTTTCTCCTTCACAATCTCTTTCCCTGCTTCTCGCGACAGCAACATTATACTATAATTATGATAGTTTCATTCCTTTCCGTCCAACACCACTTCTACACTTAATGAAGAGTTGTCGCGAAACAAAAGGGAAGCAAACTTAATAAAAGCCATTGGGCTTGTTGTTTAATCTCCTTTCCAAGCATCCGATTATATATATATTATTCTGTCATACTGTAAAATATTTGTCAAATGTTTAAACATGTTATTTTTTGATTGGAATAAAATATGTTTACATCAAAGTACACTCAACACGTTATCATCGCCACGACCATATTGCATTGTATGACGTTACGGCCACGTTAAAGGTACTCAACCCGTAAAGAGGGTCCCCATCTCAACAGATTCCAACAACAACAATCCGATCAGAGGGTCCTATATTACTATTTCTTTGGCTTTGGGGGTAAAAAATATTTGATTCGAGTCGAGGAACCCATCAAACAAAGCTCAGAGTTATTAGATATTGATATTTGAAAATTCTTATGTTCTCGAGATGGGTACCAATAACTGCCGTCAATTTGGTAACCTGCTCGAGATGTTACGCCAAAATTATATCCAAACAGACAAGGATGGATAACTCTATAATCAAGTGGGTAATAATAACGAATTTATGACTTTCTTCTGGGCCAGAAAGAATTCCCGATAATGAAAAATAATAGATTTCTAAAATCGATATCTAACAAATCTGAACTTTGATGGGTGACTTCCTCGACTCGAATCAAATATTTTTGACCCCCGAAGCCATTGAAATAGTTATTGAGAGGAGTTTTTACGGGTTGAGTACCTTTAACGATTGAGGGCCGCGATAAAATGGATATTTATCTTGAGAATATATGTAGGTGTTTAGAGCATATAGATCTTTCTGATAGACAGTAGCACCAAGAGTTGTCTACCAGTAACTAATTGTATACAGCCCAAGAATAACCGCATTACACCCAGGTCTAGGGGATATTATTTGGTATATAACAATTGTTAAGTACACTGTATAATATATGCAATATTTCATGGATAAAGTTTGCACAATACTAAGTACATCCCTACGTTTTATTTACGATTTGTGGGCCATATGCGGTTGAGTAAATGTGTATTGAACATTGATTGTACACCAGTAACATCACATTATAATAACCACTCGTCTGCAACAATTGACAGTTTGCAGTCGGCGAACACAACAACTTTCAACGTTGCCAGGCATAATATAAACTGTAAGCAGTGTTGAAAGCACCATTTCGATGACACATTGTCAAAATTAGTGAAAAGTGATAACTGCTAATACATGTGTAAATAGTGTTCAAACAATCATGCATAACCATGCATGATGTACGTGAGATGACAGGCGGATGAGCTGCATGTTTATAAACACCTGTCGGCTTATTTGATCCTTCAATATGGGAATTCGTATTTCTCACCTACCTAAATGTATATACATTGAGCATGTACCTATCACTGACATGTAACATGAACCAGTGATTGAGAGTCAATCATCGGCATATGGGTTGAAACAAAGGGATATAGTCATAATAACAAGGCCCACGTGCGTTTTCAGATTGCATACATTTTTAGAGTTATATCTCTTCAACCATAGAGCTTAACACTTCACATTAAGCACCGCATTTGGTTTCAAATTTGCTTTTTAGCTCAACTTTACTTTGTAAAGTTTGAGCTACTGCCATGGCTTGGTATCCGTCGTCCGTGTGTACGTACATGTGTGCGTGTATTCGTCAACAATTTCCTTTAACACGGCTACAGGTCGTACCTTTCATCGGATCATTATGATATTTGTCATGGCTGTTGACATTGACATGTAGATGGAAACGAGTCCTTTTGGGGTCATTCGGCCAAAAAAATATGGTTGCCAGCGGCCATTTTGGATTTCAAAATTCAATCCATTACCACGGGCTTCTTCTGATCATCATGCAATTTGTCATGGATGTTAACTATGACATGCAGTTGGGAACGGGTCATTTTGGAGTCATTCGGCAAAAAAACATGGCCGCCAGCATCCATCTTGGATTTTACTCTTTGCATGACTAAATCCTTTGGCACGGCTCAGGTACTAATTTTTGTCGGATCATTATGAAATTTGTCATGGCTGTTGAAATTGACATTTAGATGGGAACGAGTCATTTGGGGTTGTTCAGCTAAAAAACATGGCCGCCAGTGGCCATCTTGGATATTACTCTTTGCGTAACTAAATCCTTTGGCACGGGCTACAGGTCGTAGCTTTAGTCAGATCTTCATGAAATTTGTCATGGAAATTAATATTGAAATGTAGATTGGAACGAGTAATTTTGGAGTCGTTCGGCGAAAAAACATGTCCGCTAGTAGTCATCTTTGATTTTACTCTTTGCATACCCAAATCCTTTGGCACGGGCTACAGGTTGTAGCTTTGGTCGAATCATCATGAAATTTGTCATGGATGTTAACAATGACATGTAAATGGGAATGAGTCATTTTGGGTTTATTCGGCAAAAACACATCGCTGCCAGTAGCCATCTTGGATTTTACTATTTTCATAACTAGGCCTTCTCACATTCCTAACCACTCCATTGACTGTAACACATGAAATTATTCCCTTTCCAAGTTAAGCTACTGTGTCATTGCCAATTTCATTTATTTTTTCTGCCCTCTGTGTACCCACCACCCCCTAATTTTTATTTTTTCCGTTTCTGGGATAGGGACTCACCCCCTCAAAACTGCTTCAAATGACCATTTTACTCAGTTTTCCTGATCTTATCTGATCAATGTTTTGTATCATGAATATAGAAGCATTCCTACTTTGTATTTACCAAAAAGACTGTCAAGTTTCAAAAACAATTCTCCGATAAATGTGGGCTGCAGGGTATGCTGATTGGTTGACATTTGAAATCCAAGATGGATGGTGGTGGCCATGTTTGTTTAAAACAAATTTTGGGGAAAATGTAGGCTCCCATCTAGAGGTCACTTCGAAGATCGTATAAAGTTTGGTGACGATTGGATACAAAATGTGACCTGTAAGGTGTGCTAACGTATTTGGTCATACAAAGAGTAAAATCCAAGATGGCTTCTGGCAGCCATTTTATTTTTACAAAATTTGGAAAACAATGGTAGGTGGCACCCATCGAGATGTCACACTGAAGATCTATATGAAGGCTCTGCAGTTAGTGCAAGATGTGTTAAACGATTTAGTGATGCAAAGAGTAAAATCCAAGATGGCTGCCAGCGGCCATATTTTTTATTAAAAATCAAGTCAAATTTGACAGCACCCATCTAGAGGTCATCCTAGACCCATATACCGAATATCGTTGAATTCTGTGAAAGTTTGTTTTATTTTATTATGGTTTTTTGAATAGTCTATTTTTTATTTGAAGATTTCAGTGAAGAGTTTACATTTATTTGAAAAATCTGTTATTGTGTTATGGTTTCATTTATATCAGGTTGAATAAATTATTTTTATTAATTTAACTATTTAAATCTGAGCCTTTCCATGTCAGTGTGCATTAATAGATCATTGGTAAAACATTTAGCAAGCTGACCTTTTAATTACCCCTTGGTGTCATCCATCATTATTAACTGATGGTTAACTCAAACCCCCCTACCAAGATTAAAGTGCATTCATATTACATAATGGAATCATTCTTTTTGTCCCATTATTTTGAAGAAAAATGACTCCAGGAAAAAAGTTACAGGGCCAGGAAAAATGTGTAAGTCGGGCTGCTGAACCACCCACCCACACCGCCTAGTGTTCGGACAAAAATTGCAGACCCCCTCCCTGTGGGAATTGGTTGTTTTGTGAGACTATTTATTAGTGGGAATTGGTAGTTGGTAGCATCGTGAGACCTCAATGTACATATACAGCAGCCATGGGAATTAATGTCGGCATGAGCAGTGCCGAGGCAAAAACCCATGTTAAATGAATTTGTGTTGACATTTTTTTTAGCCGAGGACAAAAATATAGACATGTTCAATTAGTTTGTGAAATTGACGTTTGTGGCAGTTCCATGCAGAACTGGACAACAGGACAACAAATTCATTCTCATGTCATGTAATCTTTTTCATCCATGTAGTATAAGAAAATTACTGTAATTTCATGACATATAATGGACTTAAGCCTGGTTTGAGGCTGAACAAATTCTTTCCACTCCCTATTATCCTATAATTTAAGAAGCAGTGAACTTGTTCGATTTTATAATCGTGACCGATGAATTGTTACCAAATCACTCGACACTGTCAGCAGATGTGATATTCGAATGGGTCAGTCGATAAGATAGAAACAACCTAGCAGCGTGACCGTTTGAAAACTCTCAATTTTTATGTAACGTCAGTCACATATTTCCTCTATATTCTCCAGCCTGGAGAGGATTTTAAAGATAAACCTTCTAGTAAAACATTGTAATGGAGAAAAACACATATGACTGGAATTATTAGATTGATCAATATAACTTTGAGTGTTTGGCTTCAAAGTGTGTGTAACGTCAGTCACGTGGGTGTAACGTCAGTCTCATTAGAAAATGGCGTGGGCATATAAATTATTGCAAGCATCAGACAATTTTTGCAATGACAATGCATTCACATAGGGTTAACCTTGTGGATTTTAAAGTGGCTTCAAATTATGTGTAACATCAGTCACGCCTAACGTCAGTCACATGGGTGTAACGTCAGTTACATGTGCATTGGAAAATGGCATGGGTATATAAATATTGCAAGCATCAGGATTTTTTTGCAATGACAATGCATTCGCATAGGGTTAACCTTGTTGTGTTTAATAATTTGAGGAAGGTATATATAGAGGATCTCACATGAGTTTCTATTTTATACGGAATTTATCAACCGAGTTCACTAAATTCGATTTGAGCCGAGGTTTACCGAGGCTCAAATAGAATTTAGTGGACGAGGTTGATAAATTACGTATAAAATAGGACGAGTGTGATATACTTTTTATCACATGATCAAATAAACGCGAGGCAATGCGAAATATCCATCGAAAACAACGATAAAAACCTCAGCGATCGCAAGTCATTTGAAGAACGATGTGACGTCATCGCACGCGCTGATATTAAACGTGTCTCTTATCGATAATTATGAAACTGCTTTTATGTGCAAATTATGTGATAAAACACTGTTTATACACATTAAGTATGGACGACAACAGACGTTGCCAGTACCACATAACTGTCAGCGTACATGTATAAACATCCCCAAATCATCAAACACAACAAAATAAACCCTTAATTCCTTCAAAAGTTAAAATGAGTGTACCATATTGCTTTCGTCACTCCCACGTAGTAGGTGCATAATTTTCTTATATTACTTCTCAGGAAATAAATTCAATTATCTAATATATCACATGTTACAGCTAGTACTAATATACATGTACATGTAGATATGGCAATATGGTGCCCATATTAATCATCTGATAACGGGAGAGTTGTTGACAAGTAGTCATGTGTAGGGATGTTCAGATAACAAGTTCAACACAGACATCCTATAATCTGAACACCCCTACATGTATATGGGGATGGCCTGGGGTTCCTGAGTGAGACATATTACATGTATACCCACACACTGTTCAGTTTAAGTTACCGGTATACATATGCCAGTAGCAACTTAATAGCCAGGTGCCCAATGTCGGTATATACATTGTAGCAACTTATAAGTGATGTGACCAATGACAGTTCCGACTGATTCCGCATGTTGAAAAACTTCAGGTGAAATTGTTTTGTTACTGACAATGTTAACGATATATAATTGCCAATGCACAGTATTTTTCATTCAAATGATTCTGAACTTTTAAAGCCATGGACAGGATTTTACGGCACTAAACCTAAAAAATAAGCCTGGCAAGGAAAGAGTTACCAATCTTGAGTACTGCAGCACTCATGGTCCGAACTTGCAACATAGTAATTTGGCTAACATTGACATGCCGCAAAACGAGGTGTCAATCATGCAAAGTTTGCACTTTTTTAACTTGGCATTATTTTCCAACATATTTTTTTTGCATTGTTTTAAGGGCTGTAACAGTCTGGCTTGGAACAAATAATATGTGACAAACTTATAGATCATCAAAATTTACAGCCTACATGTACACAGCTAACTTGACCAAAACAAAGTAGCACTTGTAAGTCAAATTTTAGCTTTGTCTGGTATCAAAGTTATGGCCATTTTATAAGGGCAATAGTAATGTAACGTCAGTCACGGTAACGTCAGTCACGGAAACAAAAGGATGGCAATATTAAAATGTTTCCATCATTAGCAAATACTTTATATTCTATTAAATAGTATCCTCATACCAATTTTGGCGAATAAAAACTATTTCCAGAATACCTGTAGTTTTGCAGAAAAGTTATCTCTATAAGGGAACTAGTAATTTTGGGGTCATTCGGAAAAAAACATGGCCGCCAGCAGCCATCTTGGATATCAAAATTCAATCCATTATCTCGGGCTACAGTACCTACTGATGGTCTGGTCAAATTTGTCATGGATGTAAATATTGACGTGTGGATGGAAACGAGTAATTTTGTGGTCGATCGGCCATAAAACATAAAACAGCAGCCATCTTTGATTTTACTCTTTGAATGACTAAATCGTTCGGGACGGGCTACAGGTCGTACCTTTGATCGAATCAGAATACAATTCATGGACATTAGCAATGGCATGTGGATGGGAACGAGTCATTTTGGAGTCATTCGGCCATAAAAGGGTCACCGGCAGACATCTTGGATTACATTCTTTGTATGACTAAATCCTTTGACACAGGCTACATGTCGTATCTTTGGTCGGATCATCATGAAATTTGTCATGGATGTTAACATTGACATGTAAATGGGAACAAATAATTTTGGGGATCATTCGGCCATAAAACATGGCCAATGGCAGCCATCTTAGCTTTTACTCTTTTCATGAATAAATCCTTTGGCACGGGCAACAAGTCTTTAAAACATTTGGTCGGATCATTATGAATTTTGTCATGGCTCTTGACATTGACATATAGTTGGGAACGAGTCATTTTGGCGTCATTCGGCAAAAAGAGATGGATGCCAGTGGCCACCATGGATTTCAAAATTCGATCAATTAGCACGGGCTACAGGCTTTTCGTCTGATCATCACGAATTTTGTCGTGGATTTTACTTTATATATATGTCTCTTCATGTTGATAATCTAGTATTACTTAGATATTTCAACTTTCCGCATTTCTAATCACTCCATTGCATGTAACACATGAACTGTTTCCCTTTTCATATTGAGCTTCAGTGTCATTGACACTTTCATTTAATTTTTTTTCAGAATGGTCATCATCGCCTCCTGCATTTAAAGGTGTTGACAATAGTACCGCGCTTCTGTACTGGGATCTCCGTGATAGGGATGGACCTACAGTGGAAATTACCATGTATATTGGCAACATGCTAATAGGAACAGTAGACAAAATAGATAAGTTTGAAGTTTTTCCTCATTTTGTGGATAAACTGTCTGTGGCCTTAACAGAACAAAAGAGTAGTGTCATGTTAACAGTAAAGGACACAGGAGCTGCTGACTTCGAGATTATAACAGTAATAATGACGAGAAGTGGCAGGCCAAACAAATATGGAATCTGTATGATCATATATGGTGAGTCTGAGTTTCATTTAAGACATTGCCATTTGATTATTCTGTTTATCACACATTTTTACCACTACTATTAGTTAATTGTAGGGTGCCATGATTAATCTTATAGTCAATGATCAGTTGATAAAACCGATAATCGATTACTATTTACATCATTGATTAATCTGTTATTTCGGACGTCGGAAAATGCCTGGTATTATTAAATACCATGTTCGTTTTACACAATTTAATCTACAACCGAGGTGTAAACAACCTTTGATCGTGTATCACAGAGATTCCGACAATATGAGTACCACCTTACTACTAATATGTTGCAAAAAGTCTGCAGTTCATGCGATGATGCGACATTGTTACACTTCAGATTGGTAGCACTGCAGCTTTGGACATAATTATGGCGACCTCGTTTTATATTTCTACAAGAAAGGCAGCACTACGTTTTTATATGTGCCGACTGTCATCGTTATCATGCTTGAATAACTTTGTATATCATATTGATGATCCCAAATGCAAGTGAACTGTATCCCGTTAATAATTTTTCAGCATTATACTTCCTCATATATCAAGATATCCGAAACCAGGGAACCAACGGCATTTCAATTAGCAGTGTTGTCCAGGATGTCGTTTGCGAGTATACTGTGTTTGCATAAGTATACTTAGATGTTACTACATGTAGTACTGGCTATCGCTTATCATGTGATGACTGGTGAATGAATCTCACTTTTATCGAAAACTTAACTTGTTCTGAGTCCTGAAATTTACGGATGGGGGCCCACATCTGTTATTGTTATCCATGCTTTGGAACGTGATAGTTTTTGAAAGTTTAAGCTATTCCATGGCTTGGTATCCAGCATCTGTGTGTGCGTGTGTGTGTGTGTGTGTGTGCAAGATTCGTCAACAATTTCCTTTAGCATGGGCTACAGGTCGTACCTTTGGTCGGATCATTATGAAATGTGTCATGGGCATTGCCATTGACATGTAGATGGGAACAAGTCATTTTGGAGTCATTCGGCAAAAATACATGCCCGCCAGCGGCCATATTGGATTTTAAAATTCAATGCATTAACATGGGCTACATGCCGGAGGGTTTGTCTGATCGTCATGAAATACGTGGTAGAAGTTAATATCGTTCGGCCAAAAAACATGGCCGCCAGCAGCCATCTTGGATGTTACTCTTTGTATGGCCAAATCCTTTGGTACGGTCCGTCCAGATATCTCCATCACCATTGACAGTTATCAATACAATTTGGTTGGATATTCACTATTGTGATGGGAAACAATTGAGTGTTCATTTTTTCCACTCTACAGTTATTTATCTTTGTTTAAAATAAAATAATATATGAAAGGGTTGGGGTTTTTTCCCTCCATCTCAGATATCTCACCCATACTTTGTTGGTTCCTGATCAATTTGCCACCGTGGGGATATGTTAGCTTCGCCGGTGCAATCTCTTGTTAGATTTAGATAAAGGTCAATTATCTGTTCTTGCAATAAAGGGCATGCATGAAGACAGTGAAAGTGATTTTCAATGTCTCACAATGATTCCGTACGATACACTATATTGTATTTAGTTTCCCTTTTCTGATAAACAAATAAAGGCAGGGGCATTGTTGTTGGTCTATCATCCGTAAGTTGTTTTTGAAATCTGAAATGGAGGTTGCATTG
The DNA here is from genome assembly GCA_032622095.1 of Siphonodentalium dalli. Lineage (NCBI taxonomy): Eukaryota > Metazoa > Mollusca > Scaphopoda > Gadilida > Siphonodentaliidae > Siphonodentalium > Siphonodentalium dalli. The sequence goes on from CP136068.1 coordinate 11,743,668, forward strand.
TTGATATATAATAGCTTGCATTGATTATATGTAAGAGCTTGAATTGAGTCTATATAAGGACAGTAGCCTTTCTCGTAGAGACTGTACTTACGCCGATATCATGTGGCAGGTTTGGTTGTCAATTTAACCACCTTTATGTATTAATTATCAGAACCAGTGATATACATTAAGATCATTATGGTTTATTTTAATCTAACTATTGTGTTAAATCTTTCATGACTGGAGCTTCCTGAATTGTTTTTTGCGAAAACCCTGTGTCCATGCATTCTCTTATATATGCGAGCAGCCAACAGGGAGCCTCACATACATGTATATTAGAGAATCCATTGGCCTAACAATATCTACATGTTAGCCAGTGTGTATATAAGCCAGCCCATTCTCTTAAGTATGCAAGGCCCCCTATGGGATACTATCATACATAAGATAATGCACTGGCACATGATAGGTAATGCTTATCCAATGCAGCTCCCATCATGAAAGTGTTATATTAACAATATGCCGTGTAAGATCTCATTTAAAAAATTTGTAAGAAACAGATATTTTATGACATAATATTTTGAAATTATGTAGACATTGTGATATAATTGATGTTTTACGTTATATTACTACTTTCAGTTAAAAACTCTTGCGGCGTTCAGAATAAAATATTTTTCTATGGAATAAACCGGGTTACTTTAACAATTGTGACATTTTATTACCGTCATTTGCGTGTTTAGATGAGTTGTGCTTTACGATTAAAGTCTGCTGTATAAGAGTAAAGCAATTGTACTTTAATGTAAATCATTACTATATATCCCTGCCGATTTAACTGGCTGGTTTACGTTGAAGGACACATGAACCATTGGCACTGTTACCGCATGTATAACTATCACAAAAGTCTTCGTACGTTGTCGTGAAATAATTTATATATTGGCTCTAAAAAAGAACACTGTTGACGAAAGACTGGGCATACTCTGACATCTGACATTAATCAGCTGGTGGTATCTTTTTCCAGATCCTGATAAATTGGTGCCTGCCTGGTACTGGTATATGCATAAGAAGATTGGTGAGTATTATATCAAATGTACCTTATTAGCTCAACTTCCTTTGTAAGTTTGAGCTATTGCCGTGGGTTGGCGTCCGTCGTCCATGTGTCCGACAACAATTTCCTTTGGCGCGGGCTACAGGTCGTATCTTTGGTCTGATCTTTACGAAATTTGTCATTGAATGTTGATATTGACATGTAGATGGGAATGAGTCATTTTGGGGTCATTCGGCCCAAAAAATGGCCGCTGGTGGCCATCTTGGATTTCAAAATTAAATCCATTGGCGCAGGCTACAGGCCGAACTGTTTATGTGATCATCATAAAATTTGTCATGAATGTTGACATTTACATGTAGATGGGAATGAGTCATTTTAGGATCATTTGGCCAAAAACATGGCCGCTGGTGGCCATCTTGGATTTTACTCTTTGCATCACTAAATCCTTTGACACATCCTAGAGACCACATCTCTGATTCGATCTTAACCAAACTACATATGGATCATCGGGGCGACCTCTAGATGGGAACGAGTCATTTGGTAAAAAAAACATGACTGCCGTAAGCCACCTTGGATTTTTTCTTTTTGCATCACTAAACACTTTGGCGTGGGCTACATGTCGTATCTTTGGTCGGATCTTTATGAAATTTGGATTTGCATACTTGGATTTTACTCTTTGCATCACTAAATATTTTCACACACCCTAAGACCACAATCCTGATCCGATCATCACCAAACTTCATACTCATTATTAGGGTAGGCCCTAGTTGGGCACGAATAATTTTGTGTCATTTGGTCAAAAAACAGGGCCGCTGGTGGCCATCTTAGATTTCAAAATTGAATCTGTTGGCCGTACTGTTCGTCTGATTATCATAAAATTTGTCAAGAAAGTTGACATTTACATCTAGATGGGAACGAGTCATTTTAGGATCAATCGGCTAAAAAACATGGAAGCTGGCGGAATCTTGGATTTTACTCTTTGCATCACTAAATTATTTGACTCATTCTACAGACCACATCCCTGATCCGATCATCACAAAACTTCATATGGATCATCGCGGTGACTCTAGATGGGAACGAGCCATTTTGGGGTAATTTGGCCAAAAACCATGGCCACCGGCAGCCATATTGAATTTTATTCTTTGCATCATTAAATATTTTGACACACCCTAAATACCACATCCCTTATCTGATCATCACCAAACTTCATATGAATCATCGGGGTGACCTCTTAATGGCAACGAGTTATCTTGGGGTCATTCGGCAAAAGAATATGGCCGCTAATGGCCATTTTGGATTTTACTGTTTGTATGATTAAATATTTCTCCAAAATCCATTAGCATGGGTTATAGACGGATCTGTTTGTTTGATCTTCATGAAATTTGTCATGGTTGTTGACATTGAGATGTAGATGGGAACGAGTAATTTTTGGGGTTATTCGTAAAAAAAATATGGTCGTCGGTGGCCATTTTATAATTTACTCTTTGCATCACTAAATCCTTTGGCACACCATTCACACCACATCCTTGATCCGATCATTATGAAACTTGTCATGAATGTTGATATTGTAGAAGAGAGCGAGTCATTTTTGGGGTCATTCAGCCAAAAAAACATGGCCGCCATCTTGAATCCGTTGACGCGGCTGCCGTACTGTTTGTCTTATCTTCATACAAATTATCATGGATGTTGACATTGAGATGGAGATGGGAACGAGTCATTTTAGGATCATTTGGCCAAAAAACGTGGCCGCCAGCTGTCATCTTGCATTTTACACTTAGGATTACTAAATCCTTTGACACACCCTTAAGACCATATCACTGATCTGATCATCACAAAACTTCATATTGATTGTCGGGATGACCTAGGTGGGAACGCGTCATTTTAATGTCATTCCGCAAAAAAAATATGGACGCCAATGGCCAGCTTGGTTTTTACTCTTGGTATGACTAAATATTTCTACAAATCCATTAGCATGGGCTGCAGGCTCTGCCTTCACAGTTACATCCTGTCTTACTTAGAGCTACAGTGTCAATGACACTTTAATTTAATATGAACCGGGATTTTTATAAAATAGAATTGTATGCTCCATGTTTTAATATTATAAACAACAATCGATTACTAGAAGAGAGTTGGTACTTGAGCTCATTTATATCAGGTTGTCCCGTTGATAAATAATATGATTACGTCAGTACGTATGGACAACCCAAAACACGTACGTCCATCTATAAAATGATAAATGTATGTCTCATAGGAGTGCCTGTATTTCTGGCCAACTTGGGATATACGATCACGTCAGTGCGTATGGACCGTAGGACTGCGACATGTCACTCTATGTCCAAAGGTTCATTATACCGAAGTTTCGCTATTCCCAATGTTCTCTATATTCCTCAATATTCAGAAGGTTTTATAACTTGTTATTTTGAAGTTTCATTCTATATTCTAAAGTATTGAGAGGGTTCTATATCATAAGACTCTTTTTATGAAGGAAATAACTTAAAGGTACTCACTCCGATAAGACACTGCTAAATCACTCTTTATTTGGCTTCGGTGGGAAAAAAAGATTTGATTAGTGTCGAGGAACCCACCCATCAAAGCTCAGAGTAATTAGATATCGATCTTTGCAGTTTGCTATTTTTATTGTTTCCGGGCCTAATCGTACCAGGACGAGGTCAAAAAGGTCTTCCAGATACAGATGGATAACTGTAAAATCGTGGTAATAATAACTACTTGGTATTAGAGTTGTCCATCTTTTCTGGTTAAATACGCCCAGAATAGCATACCTTCAGAATAGCGAACCTTCTGAATAATGACATTTGGAATAGCGATCCTTCGGAATATGGAACCTTCGGAATAATGAACCCGATCATGTATGAAAAGCCCATGACACGTCCATCAATAAATGTATACATGTTTCATGGGACTGTTTATATATACATATATAAGACTGGAGTAAACTTGAGACCAACATGTCTGTTAATATTGGTGCTCAGATTTCAACGAAATTTGGTGTGGTGACTCAGTGTGGTGCCCTGGCAGAGTGTATAAATTAATGGCGTTAGTTTTTCTGAATTTTTATTTAAACAAATTTAAATGAATGAAAAAAATATGAACATATGTGAATATTTAGGTACAAGTAAAACTATTTGCACGAGAATATGTTGCAGCAACAGGTATAGAGAAATGTGGGAATGTGTGCCACAGTTAGACATGGATCAGAGTGAGATATTGCCTCTAACATTTCTCTAATTTCCAGACCAATATCCATGGCGCCAGTCAAGAGATATTAGCCATATAGCACATGTTACTATATTTCATCAAAATGCAATCATCAGGTGAAGGTTGAATCTGGCCAAGCGACCAATTTTCAAGGCAAAATTCAGTATTTAATTAATTTTTTGCAATTTTAAAGGTACTCAATCCGAATTAACCCTCGCAGATTACTATTTTCTTGACTTCGGAGGTGAAAAATATTTGATTCAAGTCGAGGAACCCACAACATCAAAGCTCAGAGTGATCAGATACCGATTTTTAAAATCTATCATCTTAATTTTACGTAGCCCAGCAAACAGCAGACGAGAATACTTTCTCTGACCAAATTGCAGATGAAGATGGATAACTCTAAAATCAACTGTTTTTTTTTGTGTGTGTCAGATGTTTGAGAAACCAGCAATATTCGTTGAGCAAAAAGTTGATAAATTACAGGTTTTTGTCAATTGTATGCCAATAATTGACTGCAGTTAGCATTATTTTCGAGCAATTAATTCTGTCAACTGAAGCGGCATTTAAAAAAATCTTCTTGTTGTTGGAATCTGATGATTCGGATTGAGGGCCTTTAAGGGAAAATATCTTTATTGGATAAATTTACATATAATACTGAATACATTTTTATGAAAACGGGGATTTATTGCATATTTCACATAGCCACATCTGATTTATTTATAGAGGTATATGTATGCTTGACTTTCAGCGATTTACATGGTGGGACACAATGACTCAACGAGACATAATTTATGGCCCTGGTAGGATCCAACTTCAGTAGATGACAGGCACTTCGAAAAGGAATGAGATAATTTGCCAAATGACTATTGTTTTGGGGCTAAATAATTTAGATCAAACAAACTGATGTAATTGTGCAATAGTGGTATGTTCGGTGTGTTTTCTATACGGTTACTACTTAGGGGTGACCACTTCTGTGAAGTAGATGATGATAAACAAGTATTAATGGTGGTCCCAGCTCGAGATTGCATGCTTGTTCATGACTTTTGTGAGCTTATATCGTACTCTCAGATGTTTAATCATTGTAATGGTCAATAATAGTGATAGTGGAGACCTAGACTGAAATTAACAATATTGATGGAAATTTAATTATATTTCAATTTAATTCTATATATAGAGGATCTACAACGAGTCCCCAGTTTATAGCGGAATTTACAAAACGAGTCCAGTAAATTAGGTCTGGACCGAGCCTTTGGCTCGGTCCAGACCTAATTTACTGGACGAGTTTTATAAATTCCGCTATAATCTTGAGACGAGTTGTAGATTCTATTTATTACATGATCCAAAACCTTGACAAAACATACTTAAATCAACAAATGGGACGCGAAACTAACATCAACTTCTATAAGGCATGCGATGACGTTTCACACAACGCTGCGTTGTTTGCCCGCGCAAAGAAATAGTCCCAGATAAATAAAGACTATTTGGCGTATTTAATGGCGTATATTTAATGACAATACTTTTCAAACTCTTCATTCATCATAGTTTGTTGACAAAAAAATTGGAAACCATAGTATTTTGAGACGTAGCGTACGAAATGTCACGAAACCACAAACCGGAAGTAAAGGTCACCTGGCACTATTTCCTGTTATTAAACGAACGTTTAATATCACAATTTATAGAATAGGTTTATTGAATGGAATAACGGTAGGATCATGTAATAAATAGAGGATCTACAACGAGTCCCCAGTTTATAGCGGAATTTACAAAACGAGTCCAGTAAATTAGGTCTGGACCGAGCCTTTGGCTCGGTCCAGACCTAATTTACTGGACGAGTTTTATAAATTCCGCTATAATCTTGAGACGAGTTGTAGATTCTATTTATTACATGATCCAAAACCTTGACAAAACATACTTAAATCAACAAATGGGACGCGAAACTAACATCAACTTCTATAAGGCATGCGATGACGTTTCACACAACGCTGCGTTGTTTGCCCGCGCAAAGAAATAGTCCCAGATAAATAAAGACTATTTGGCGTATTTAATGGCGTATATTTAATGACAATACTTTTCAAACTCTTCATTCATCATAGTTTGTTGACAAAAAAATTGGAAACCATAGTATTTTGAGACGTAGCGTACGAAATGTCACGAAACCACAAACCGGAAGTCAAAGGTCACCTGGCACTATTTCCTGTTATTAAACGAACGTTTAATATCACAATTTATAGAATGGGTTTATTGAATGGAATAACGGTAGGATCATGTAATAAATAGAGGATCTACAACGAGTCCCCAGTTTATAGCGGAATTTAAAAAACGAGTCCAGTAAATTAGGTCTGGACCGAGCCTTTGGCTCGGTCCAGACCTAATTTACTGGACGAGTTTTATAAGTTCCGCTATAATCTTGAGACGAGTTGTAGATTCTATTTATTACATGATCCAAAACCTTGACAAAACATACTTAAATCAACAAATGGGACGCGAAACTAACATCAACTTCTATAAGGCATGCGATGACGTTTCACACAACGCTGCGTTGTTTGCCCGTGCAAAGAAATAGTCCCAGATAAATAAAGACTATTTGGCGTATTTAATGGCGTATATTTAATGACAATACTTTTCAAACTCTTCATTCATCATAGTTTGTTGACAAAAAAATTGGAAACCATAGTATTTTGAGACGTAGCGTACGAAATGTCACGAAACCACAAACCGGAAGTCAAAGGTCACCTGGCACTATTTCCTGTTATTAAACGAACGTTTAATATCACAATTTATAGAATGGGTTTATTGAATGGAATAACGGTAGGATCATGTAATAAATAGAGGATCTACAACGAGTCCCCAGTTTATAGCGGAATTTAAAAAACGAGTCCAGTAAATTAGGTCTGGACCGAGCCTTTGGCTCGGTCCAGACCTAATTTACTGGACGAGTTTTATAAATTCCGCTATAATCTTGAGACGAGTTGTAGATTCTATTTATTACATGATCCAAAACCTTGACAAAACATACTTAAATCAACAAATGGGACCCGAAACTAACATCAACTTCTATAAGGCATGCGATGACGTTTCACACAACGCTGCGTTGTTTGCCCGCGCAAAGAAATAGTCCCAGATAAATAAAGACTATTTGGCGTATTTAATGGCGTATATTTAATGACAATACTTTTCAAACTCTTCATTCATCATAGTTTGTTGACAAAAAAATTGGAAACCATAGTATTTTGAGATGTAGCGTACGAAATGTCACGAAACCACAAACCGGAAGTCAAAGGTCACCTGGCACTATTTCCTGTTATTAAACGAACGTTTAATATCACAATTTATAGAATGGGTTTATTGAATGGAATAACGGTAGGATCATGTAATAAATAGAGGATCTACAACGAGTCCCCAGTTTATAGCGGAATTTACAAAACGAGTCCAGTAAATTAGGTCTGGACCGAGCCTTTGGCTCGGTCCAGACCTAATTTACTGGACGAGTTTTATAAATTCCGCTATAATCTTGAGACGAGTTGTAGATTCTATTTATTACATGATCCAAAACCTTGACAAAAAAATACTTAAATCAACAAATGGGACGCGAAACTAACATCAACTTCTATAAGGCATGCGATGACGTTTCACACAACGCTGCGTTGTTTGCCTGCGCAAAGAAATAGTCCCAGATAAATAAAGACTATTTGGCGTATTTAATGGCGTATATTTAATGACAATACTTTTCAAACTCTTCATTCATCATAGTTTGTTGACAAAAAAATTGGAAACCATAGTATTTTGAGACGTAGCGTACGAAATGTCACGAAACCACAAACCGGAAGTCAAAGGTCACCTGGCACTATTTCCTGTTATTAAACGAACGTTTAATATCACAATTTATAGAATGGGTTTATTGAATGGAATAACGGTAGGATCATGTAATAAATAGAGGATCTACAACGAGTCCCCAGTTTATAGCGGAATTTACAAAACGAGTCCAGTAAATTAGGTCTGGACCGAGCTCGGTCCAGACCTAATTTACTTGACGAGTTTTATAAATTCCGCTATAATCTTGAGACGAGTTGTAGATTCTATTTATTACATGATCCAAAACCTTGACAAAACATACTTAAATCAACAAATGGGACGCGAAACTAACATCAACTTCTATAAGGCATGCGATGACGTTTCACACAACGCTGCGTTGTTTGCCCGCGCAAAGAAATAGTCCCAGATAAATAAAGACTATTTGGCGTATTTAATGGCGTATATTTAATGACAATACTTTTCAAACTCTTCATTCATCATAGTTTGTTGACAAAAAAATTGGAAACCATAGTATTTTGAGACGTAGCGTACGAAATGTCACGAAACCACAAACCGGAAGTCAAAGGTCACCTGGCACTATTTCCTGTTATTAAACGAACGTTTAATATCACAATTTATAGAATGGGTTTATTGAATGGAATAACGGTAGGATCATGTAATAAATAGAGGATCTACAACGAGTCCCCAGTTTATAGCGGAATTTACAAAACGAGTCCAGTAAATTAGGTCTGGACCGAGCCAAAGGCTCGGTCCAGACCTAATTTACTGGACGAGTTTTATAAATTCCGCTATAATCTTGAGACGAGTTGTAGATTCTATTTATTACATGATCCAAAACCTTGACAAAACATACTTAAATCAACAAATGGGACGCGAAACTAACATCAACTTGTATAAGGCATGCGATGACGTTTCACACAACGCTGCGTTGTTTGCCCGCGCAAAGAAATAGTCCCAGATAAATAAAGACTATTTGGCGTATTTAATGGCGTATATTTAATGACAATACTTTTCAAACTCTTCATTCATCATAGTTTGTTGACAAAAAAATTGGAAACCATAGTATTTTGAGACGTAGCGTACGAAATGTCACGAAACCACAAACCGGAAGTCAAAGGTCACCTGGCACTATTTCCTGTTATTAAACGAACGTTTAATATCACAATTTATAGAATGGGTTTATTGAATGGAATAACGGTAGGATCATGTAATAAATAGAGGATCTACAACGAGTCCCCAGTTTATAGCGGAATTTACAAAACGAGTCCAGTAAATTAGGTCTGGACCGAGCCTTTGGCTCGGTCCAGACCTAATTTACTGGACGAGTTTTATAAATTCCGCTATAATCTTGAGACGAGTTGTAGATTCTATTTATTACATGATCCAAAACCTTGACAAAACATACTTAAATCAACAAATGGGACGCGAAACTAACATCAACTTCTATAAGGCATGCGATGACGTTTCACACAACGCTGCGTTGTTTGCCCGCGCAAAGAAATAGTCCCAGATAAATAAAGACTATTTGGCGTATTTAATGGCGTGTATTTAATGACAATACTTTTCAAACTCTTCATTCATCATAGTTTGTTGACAAAAAAATTGGAAACCATAGTATTTTGAGACGTAGCGTACGAAATGTCACGAAACCACAAACCGGAAGTCAAAGGTCACCTGGCACTGTTTCCTGTTATTAAACGAACGTTTAATATCACAATTTATAGATTGGGTTTATTGAATGGAATAACGGTAGGATCATGTAATAAATAGAGGATCTACAACGAGTCCCCAGTTTATAGCGGAATTTACAAAACGAGTCCAGTAAGCCAGACCGAGCTCGGTCCAGACCTAATTTACTTGACGAGTTTTATAAATTCCGCTATAATCTTGAGACGAGTTGTAGATTCTATTTATTACATGATCCAAAACCTTGACAAAACATACTTAAATCAACAAATGGGACGCGAAACTAACATCAACTTCTATAAGGCATGCGATGACGTTTAACACAACGCTGCGTTGTTTGCCCGCGCAAAGAAATAGTCCCAGATAAATAAAGACTATTTGGCGTATTTAATGGCGTATATTTAATGACAATACTTTTCAAACTCTTCATTCATCATAGTTTGTTGACAAAAAAATTGGAAACCATAGTATTTTGAGACGTAGCGTACGAAATGTCACGAAACCACAAACCGGAAGTCAAAGGTCACCTGGCACTATTTCCTGTTATTAAACGAACGTTTAATATCACAATTTATAGAATGGGTTTATTGAATGGAATAACGGTAGGATCATGTAATAAATAGAGGATCTACAACGAGTCCCCAGTTTATAGCGGAATTTAAAAAACAAGTCCAGTAAATTAGGTCTGGACCGAGCCTTTGGCTCGGTCCAGACCTAATTTACTGGACGAGTTTTATTAATTCCGCTATAATCTTGAGACGAGTTGTAGATTCTATTTATTACATGATCCAAAACCTTGACAAAACATACTTAAATCAACAAATGGGACGCGAAACTAACATCAACTTCTATAAGGCATGCGATGACGTTTCACACAACGCTGCGTTGTTTGCCCGCGCAAAGAAATAGTCCCAGATAAATAAAGACTATTTGGCGTATTTAATGGCGTATATTTAATGACAATACTTTTCAAACTCTTCATTCATCATAGTTTGTTGACAAAAAAATTGGAAACCATAGTATTTTGAGACGTAGCGTACGAAATGTCACGAAACCACAAACCGGAAGTCAAAGGTCACCTGGCACTATTTCCTGTTATTAAACGAACGTTTAATATCACAATTTATAGAATGGGTTTATTGAATGGAATAACGGTAGGATCATGTAATAAATAGAGGATCTACAACGAGTCCCCAGTTTATAGCGGAATTTACAAAACGAGTCCAGTAAATTAGGTCTGGACCGAGCCTTTGGCTCGGTCCAGACCTAATTTACTGGACGAGTTTTATAAATTCCGCTATAATCTTGAGACGAGTTGTAGATTCTATTTATTACATGATCCAAAACCTTGACAAAACATACTTAAATCAACAAATGGGACGCGAAACTAACATCAACTTCTATAAGGCATGCGATGACGTTTCACACAACGCTGCGTTGTTTGCCCGCGCAAAGAAATAGTCCCAGATAAATAAAGACTATTTGGCGTATTTAATGGCGTATATTTAATGACAATACTTTTCAAACTCTTCATTCATCATAGTTTGTTGACAAAAAAATTGGAAACCATAGTATTTTGAGACGTAGCGTACGAAATGTCACGAAACCACAAACCGGAAGTCAAAGGTCACCTGGCACTATTTCCTGTTATTAAACGAACGTTTAATATCACAATTTATAGAATGGGTTTATTGAATGGAATAACGGTAGGATCATGTAATAAATAGAGGATCTACAACGAGTCCCCAGTTTATAGCGGAATTTACAAAACGAGTCCAGTAAATTAGGTCTGGACCGAGCCTTTGGCTCGGTCCAGACCTAATTTACTGGACGAGTTTTATAAATTCCGCTATAATCTTGAGACGAGTTGTAGATTCTATTTATTACATGATCCAAAACCTTGACAAAAAAATACTTAAATCAACAAATGGGACGCGAAACTAACATCAACTTCTATAAGGCATGCGATGACGTTTCACACAACGCTGCGTTGTTTGCCCGCGCAAAGAAATAGTCCCAGATAAATAAAGACTATTTGGCGTATTTAATGGCGTATATTTAATGACAATACTTTTCAAACTCTTCATTCATCATAGTTTGTTGACAAAAAAATTGGAAACCATAGTATTTTGAGACGTAGCGTACGAAATGTCACGAAACCACAAACCGGAAGTCAAAGGTCACCTGGCACTATTTCCTGTTATTAAACGAACGTTTAATATCACAATTTATAGAATGGGTTTATTGAATGGAATAACGGTAGGATCATGTAATAAATAGAGGATCTACAACGAGTCCCCAGTTTATAGCGGAATTTACAAAACGAGTCCAGTAAATTAGGTCTGGACCGAGCTCGGTCCAGACCTAATTTACTTGACGAGTTTTATAAATTCCGCTATAATCTTGAGACGAGTTGTAGATTCTATTTATTACATGATCCAAAACCTTGACAAAACATACTTAAATCAACAAATGGGACGCGAAACTAACATCAACTTCTATAAGGCATGCGATGACGTTTCACACAACGCTGCGTTGTTTGCCCGCGCAAAGAAATAGTCCCAGATAAATAAAGACTATTTGGCGTATTTAATGGCGTATATTTAATGACAATACTTTTCAAACTCTTCATTCATCATAGTTTGTTGACAAAAAAATTGGAAACCATAGTATTTTGAGACGTAGCGTACGAAATGTCACGAAACCACAAACCGGAAGTCAAAGGTCACCTGGCACTATTTCCTGTTATTAAACGAACGTTTAATATCACAATTTATAGAATGGGTTTATTGAATGGAATAACGGTAGGATCATGTAATAAATAGAGGATCTACAACGAGTCCCCAGTTTATAGCGGAATTTACAAAACGAGTCCAGTAAATTAGGTCTGGACCGAGCCTTTGGCTCGGTCCAGACCTAATTTACTGGACGAGTTTTATAAATTCCGCTATAATCTTGAGACGAGTTGTAGATTCTATTTATTACATGATCCAAAACCTTGACAAAAAAATACTTAAATCAACAAATGGGACGCGAAACTAACATCAACTTCTATAAGGCATGCGATGACGTTTCACACAACGCTGCGTTGTTTGCCCGCGCAAAGAAATAGTCCCAGATAAATAAAGACTATTTGGCGTATTTAATGGCGTATATTTAATGACAATACTTTTCAAACTCTTCATTCATCATAGTTTGTTGACAAAAAAATTGGAAACCATAGTATTTTGAGACGTAGCGTACGAAATGTCACGAAACCACAAACCGGAAGTCAAAGGTCACCTGGCACTATTTCCTGTTATTAAACGAACGTTTAATATCACAATTTATAGAATGGGTTTATTGAATGGAATAACGGTAGGATCATGTAATAAATAGAGGATCTACAACGAGTCCCCAGTTTATAGCGGAATTTACAAAACGAGTCCAGTAAATTAGGTCTGGACCGAGCTCGGTCCAGACCTAATTTACTTGACGAGTTTTATAAATTCCGCTATAATCTTGAGACGAGTTGTAGATTCTATTTATTACATGATCCAAAACCTTGACAAAACATACTTAAATCAACAAATGGGACGCGAAACTAACATCAACTTCTATAAGGCATGCGATGACGTTTCACACAACGCTGCGTTGTTTGCCCGCGCAAAGAAATAGTCCCAGATAAATAAAGACTATTTGGCGTATTTAATGGCGTATATTTAATGACAATACTTTTCAAACTCTTCATTCATCATAGTTTGTTGACAAAAAAATTGGAAACCATAGTATTTTGAGACGTAGCGTACGAAATGTCACGAAACCACAAACCGGAAGTCAAAGGTCACCTGGCACTATTTCCTGTTATTAAACGAACGTTTAATATCACAATTTATAGAATGGGTTTATTGAATGGAATAACGGTAGGATCATGTAATAAATAGAGGATCTACAACGAGTCCCCAGTTTATAGCGGAATTTACAAAACGAGTCCAGTAAATTAGGTCTGGACCGAGCCTTTGGCTCGGTCCAGACCTAATTTACTGGACGAGTTTTATAAATTCCGCTATAATCTTGAGACGAGTTGTAGATTCTATTTATTACATGATCCAAAACCTTGACAAAACATACTTAAATCAACAAATGGGACGCGAAACTAACATCAACTTCTATAAGGCATGCGATGACGTTTCACACAACGCTGCGTTGTTTGCCCGCGCAAAGAAATAGTCCCAGATAAATAAAGACTATTTGGCGTATTTAATGGCGTGTATTTAATGACAATACTTTTCAAACTCTTCATTCATCATAGTTTGTTGACAAAAAAATTGGAAACCATAGTATTTTGAGACGTAGCGTACGAAATGTCACGAAACCACAAACCGGAAGTCAAAGGTCACCTGGCACTATTTCCTGTTATTAAACGAACGTTTAATATCACAATTTATAGAATGGGTTTATTGAATGGAATAACGGTAGGATCATGTAATAAATAGAGGATCTACAACGAGTCCCCAGTTTATAGCGGAATTTACAAAACGAGTCCAGTAAGCCAGACCGAGCTCGGTCCAGACCTAATTTACTTGACGAGTTTTATAAATTCCGCTATAATCTTGAGACGAGTTGTAGATTCTATTTATTACATGATCCAAAACCTTGACAAAACATACTTAAATCAACAAATGGGACGCGAAACTAACATCAACTTCTATAAGGCATGCGATGACGTTTAACACAACGCTGCGTTGTTTGCCCGCGCAAAGAAATAGTCCCAGATAAATAAAGACTATTTGGCGTATTTAATGGCGTATATTTAATGACAATACTTTTCAAACTCTTCATTCATCATAGTTTGTTGACAAAAAAATTGGAAACCATAGTATTTTGAGACGTAGCGTACGAAATGTCACGAAACCACAAACCGGAAGTCAAAGGTCACCTGGCACTATTTCCTGTTATTAAACGAACGTTTAATATCACAATTTATAGAATGGGTTTATTGAATGGAATAACGGTAGGATCATGTAATAAATAGAGGATCTACAACGAGTCCCCAGTTTATAGCGGAATTTAAAAAACGAGTCCAGTAAATTAGGTCTGGACCGAGCCTTTGGCTCGGTCCAGACCTAATTTACTGGACGAGTTTTATTAATTCCGCTATAATCTTGAGACGAGTTGTAGATTCTATTTATTACATGATCCAAAACCTTGACAAAACATACTTAAATCAACAAATGGGACGCGAAACTAACATCAACTTCTATAAGGCATGCGATGACGTTTCACACAACGCTGCGTTGTTTGCCCGCGCAAAGAAATAGTCCCAGATAAATAAAGACTATTTGGCGTATTTAATGGCGTATATTTAATGACAATACTTTTCAAACTCTTCATTCATCATAGTTTGTTGACAAAAAAATTGGAAACCATAGTATTTTGAGACGTAGCGTACGAAATGTCACGAAACCACAAACCGGAAGTCAAAGGTCACCTGGCACTATTTCCTGTTATTAAACGAACGTTTAATATCACAATTTATAGAATGGGTTTATTGAATGGAATAACGGTAGGATCATGTAATAAATAGAGGATCTACAACGAGTCCCCAGTTTATAGCGGAATTTACAAAACGAGTCCAGTAAATTAGGTCTGGACCGAGCCTTTGGCTCGGTCCAGACCTAATTTACTGGACGAGTTTTATAAATTCCGCTATAATCTTGAGACGAGTTGTAGATTCTATTTATTACATGATCCAAAACCTTGACAAAAAAATACTTAAATCAACAAATGGGACGCGAAACTAACATCAACTTCTATAAGGCATGCGATGACGTTTCACACAACGCTGCGTTGTTTGCCCGCGCAAAGAAATAGTCCCAGATAAATAAAGACTATTTGGCGTATTTAATGGCGTATATTTAATGACAATACTTTTCAAACTCTTCATTCATCATAGTTTGTTGACAAAAAAATTGGAAACCATAGTATTTTGAGACGTAGCGTACGAAATGTCACGAAACCACAAACCGGAAGTCAAAGGTCACCTGGCACTATTTCCTGTTATTAAACGAACGTTTAATATCACAATTTATAGAATGGGTTTATTGAATGGAATAACGGTAGGATCATGTAATAAATAGAGGATCTACAACGAGTCCCCAGTTTATAGCGGAATTTACAAAACGAGTCCAGTAAATTAGGTCTGGACCGAGCCTTTGGCTCGGTCCAGACCTAATTTACTGGACGAGTTTTATAAATTCCGCTATAATCTTGAGACGAGTTGTAGATTCTATTTATTACATGATCCAAAACCTTGACAAAACATACTTAAATCAACAAATGGGACGCGAAACTAACATCAACTTCTATAAGGCATGCGATGACGTTTCACACAACGCTGCGTTGTTTGCCCGCGCAAAGAAATAGTCCCAGATAAATAAAGACTATTTGGCGTATTTAATGGCGTGTATTTAATGACAATACTTTTCAAACTCTTCATTCATCATAGTTTGTTGACAAAAAAATTGGAAACCATAGTATTTTGAGACGTAGCGTACGAAATGTCACGAAACCACAAACCGGAAGTCAAAGGTCACCTGGCACTATTTCCTGTTATTAAACGAACGTTTAATATCACAATTTATAGAATGGGTTTATTGAATGGAATAACGGTAGGATCATGTAATAAATAGAGGATCTACAACGAGTCCCCAGTTTATAGCGGAATTTACAAAACGAGTCCAGTAAGCCAGACCGAGCTCGGTCCAGACCTAATTTACTTGACGAGTTTTATAAATTCCGCTATAATCTTGAGACGAGTTGTAGATTCTATTTATTACATGATCCAAAACCTTGACAAAACATACTTAAATCAACAAATGGGACGCGAAACTAACATCAACTTCTATAAGGCATGCGATGACGTTTAACACAACGCTGCGTTGTTTGCCCGCGCAAAGAAATAGTCCCAGATAAATAAAGACTATTTGGCGTATTTAATGGCGTATATTTAATGACAATACTTTTCAAACTCTTCATTCATCATAGTTTGTTGACAAAAAAATTGGAAACCATAGTATTTTGAGACGTAGCGTACGAAATGTCACGAAACCACAAACCGGAAGTCAAAGGTCACCTGGCACTATTTCCTGTTATTAAACGAACGTTTAATATCACAATTTATAGAATGGGTTTATTGAATGGAATAACGGTAGGATCATGTAATAAATAGAGGATCTACAACGAGTCCCCAGTTTATAGCGGAATTTAAAAAACGAGTCCAGTAAATTAGGTCTGGACCGAGCCTTTGGCTCGGTCCAGACCTAATTTACTGGACGAGTTTTATTAATTCCGCTATAATCTTGAGACGAGTTGTAGATTCTATTTATTACATGATCCAAAACCTTGACAAAACATACTTAAATCAACAAATGGGACGCGAAACTAACATCAACTTCTATAAGGCATGCGATGACGTTTCACACAACGCTGCGTTGTTTGCCCGCGCAAAGAAATAGTCCCAGATAAATAAAGACTATTTGGCGTATTTAATGGCGTATATTTAATGACAATACTTTTCAAACTCTTCATTCATCATAGTTTGTTGACAAAAAAATTGGAAACCATAGTATTTTGAGACGTAGCGTACGAAATGTCACGAAACCACAAACCGGAAGTCAAAGGTCACCTGGCACTATTTCCTGTTATTAAACGAACGTTTAATATCACAATTTATAGAATGGGTTTATTGAATGGAATAACGGTAGGATCATGTAATAAATAGAGGATCTACAACGAGTCCCCAGTTTATAGCGGAATTTACAAAACGAGTCCAGTAAATTAGGTCTGGACCGAGCCTTTGGCTCGGTCCAGACCTAATTTACTGGACGAGTTTTATAAATTCCGCTATAATCTTGAGACGAGTTGTAGATTCTATTTATTACATGATCCAAAACCTTGACAAAAAAATACTTAAATCAACAAATGGGACGCGAAACTAACATCAACTTCTATAAGGCATGCGATGACGTTTCACACAACGCTGCGTTGTTTGCCCGCGCAAAGAAATAGTCCCAGATAAATAAAGACTATTTGGCGTATTTAATGGCGTATATTTAATGACAATACTTTTCAAACTCTTCATTCATCATAGTTTGTTGACAAAAAAATTGGAAACCATAGTATTTTGAGACGTAGCGTACGAAATGTCACGAAACCACAAACCGGAAGTCAAAGGTCACCTGGCACTATTTCCTGTTATTAAACGAACGTTTAATATCACAATTTATAGAATGGGTTTATTGAATGGAATAACGGTAGGATCATGTAATAAATAGAGGATCTACAACGAGTCCCCAGTTTATAGCGGAATTTACAAAACGAGTCCAGTAAATTAGGTCTGGACCGAGCTCGGTCCAGACCTAATTTACTTGACGAGTTTTATAAATTCCGCTATAATCTTGAGACGAGTTGTAGATTCTATTTATTACATGATCCAAAACCTTGACAAAACATACTTAAATCAACAAATGGGACGCGAAACTAACATCAACTTCTATAAGGCATGCGATGACGTTTCACACAACGCTGCGTTGTTTGCCCGCGCAAAGAAATAGTCCCAGATAAATAAAGACTATTTGGCGTATTTAATGGCGTATATTTAATGACAATACTTTTCAAACTCTTCATTCATCATAGTTTGTTGACAAAAAAATTGGAAACCATAGTATTTTGAGACGTAGCGTACGAAATGTCACGAAACCACAAACCGGAAGTCAAAGGTCACCTGGCACTATTTCCTGTTATTAAACGAACGTTTAATATCACAATTTATAGAATGGGTTTATTGAATGGAATAACGGTAGGATCATGTAATAAATAGAGGATCTACAACGAGTCCCCAGTTTATAGCGGAATTTACAAAACGAGTCCAGTAAATTAGGTCTGGACCGAGCCAAAGGCTCGGTCCAGACCTAATTTACTGGACGAGTTTTATAAATTCCGCTATAATCTTGAGACGAGTTGTAGATTCTATTTATTACATGATCCAAAACCTTGACAAAACATACTTAAATCAACAAATGGGACGCGAAACTAACATCAACTTGTATAAGGCATGCGATGACGTTTCACACAACGCTGCGTTGTTTGCCCGCGCAAAGAAATAGTCCCAGATAAATAAAGACTATTTGGCGTATTTAATGGCTTATATTTAATGACAATACTTTTCAAACTCTTCATTCATCATAGTTTGTTGACAAAAAAATTGGAAACCATAGTATTTTGAGACGTAGCGTACGAAATGTCACGAAACCACAAACCGGAAGTCAAAGGTCACCTGGCACTATTTCCTGTTATTAAACGAACGTTTAATATCACAATTTATAGAATGGGTTTATTGAATGGAATAACGGTAGGATCATGTAATAAATAGAGGATCTACAACGAGTCCCCAGTTTATAGCGGAATTTACAAAACGAGTCCAGTAAATTAGGTCTGGACCGAGCCTTTGGCTCGGTCCAGACCTAATTTACTGGACGAGTTTTATAAATTCCGCTATAATCTTGAGACGAGTTGTAGATTCTATTTATTACATGATCCAAAACCTTGACAAAACATACTTAAATCAACAAATGGGACGCGAAACTAACATCAACTTCTATAAGGCATGCGATGACGTTTCACACAACGCTGCGTTGTTTGCCCGCGCAAAGAAATAGTCCCAGATAAATAAAGACTATTTGGCGTATTTAATGGCGTGTATTTAATGACAATACTTTTCAAACTCTTCATTCATCATAGTTTGTTGACAAAAAAATTGGAAACCATAGTATTTTGAGACGTAGCGTACGAAATGTCACGAAACCACAAACCGGAAGTCAAAGGTCACCTGGCACTATTTCCTGTTATTAAACGAACGTTTAATATCACAATTTATAGAATGGGTTTATTGAATGGAATAACGGTAGGATCATGTAATAAATAGAGGATCTACAACGAGTCCCCAGTTTATAGCGGAATTTACAAAACGAGTCCAGTAAGCCAGACCGAGCTCGGTCCAGACCTAATTTACTTGACGAGTTTTATAAATTCCGCTATAATCTTGAGACGAGTTGTAGATTCTATTTATTACATGATCCAAAACCTTGACAAAACATACTTAAATCAACAAATGGGACGCGAAACTAACATCAACTTCTATAAGGCATGCGATGACGTTTAACACAACGCTGCGTTGTTTGCCCGCGCAAAGAAATAGTCCCAGATAAATAAAGACTATTTGGCGTATTTAATGGCGTATATTTAATGACAATACTTTTCAAACTCTTCATTCATCATAGTTTGTTGACAAAAAAATTGGAAACCATAGTATTTTGAGACGTAGCGTACGAAATGTCACGAAACCACAAACCGGAAGTCAAAGGTCACCTGGCACTATTTCCTGTTATTAAACGAACGTTTAATATCACAATTTATAGAATGGGTTTATTGAATGGAATAACGGTAGGATCATGTAATAAATAGAGGATCTACAACGAGTCCCCAGTTTATAGCGGAATTTACAAAACGAGTCCAGTAAATTAGGTCTGGACCGAGCCTTTGGCTCGGTCCAGACCTAATTTACTGGACGAGTTTTATTAATTCCGCTATAATCTTGAGACGAGTTGTAGATTCTATTTATTACATGATCCAAAACCTTGACAAAACATACTTAAATCAACAAATGGGACGCGAAACTAACATCAACTTCTATAAGGCATGCGATGACGTTTCACACAACGCTGCGTTGTTTGCCCGCGCAAAGAAATAGTCCCAGATAAATAAAGACTATTTGGCGTATTTAATGGCGTATATTTAATGACAATACTTTTCAAACTCTTCATTCATCATAGTTTGTTGACAAAAAAATTGGAAACCATAGTATTTTGAGACGTAGCGTACGAAATGTCACGAAACCACAAACCGGAAGTCAAAGGTCACCTGGCACTATTTCCTGTTATTAAACGAACGTTTAATATCACAATTTATAGAATGGGTTTATTGAATGGAATAACGGTAGGATCATGTAATAAATAGAGGATCTACAACGAGTCCCCAGTTTATAGCGGAATTTACAAAACGAGTCCAGTAAATTAGGTCTGGACCGAGCCTTTGGCTCGGTCCAGACCTAATTTACTGGACGAGTTTTATAAATTCCGCTATAATCTTGAGACGAGTTGTAGATTCTATTTATTACATGATCCAAAACCTTGACAAAACATACTTAAATCAACAAATGGGACGCGAAACTAACATCAACTTCTATAAGGCATGCGATGACGTTTCACACAACGCTGCGTTGTTTGCCCGCGCAAAGAAATAGTCCCAGATAAATAAAGACTATTTGGCGTATTTAATGGCGTATATTTAATGACAATACTTTTCAAACTCTTCATTCATCATAGTTTGTTGACAAAAAAATTGGAAACCATAGTATTTTGAGACGTAGCGTACGAAATGTCACGAAACCACAAACCGGAAGTCAAAGGTCACCTGGCACTATTTCCTGTTATTAAACGAACGTTTAATATCACAATTTATAGAATGGGTTTATTGAATGGAATAACGGTAGGATCATGTAATAAATAGAGGATCTACAACGAGTCCCCAGTTTATAGCGGAATTTACAAAACGAGTCCAGTAAATTAGGTCTGGACCGAGCCTTTGGCTCGGTCCAGACCTAATTTACTGGACGAGTTTTATAAATTCCGCTATAATCTTGAGACGAGTTGTAGATTCTATTTATTACATGATCCAAAACCTTGACAAAACATACTTAAATCAACAAATGGGACGCGAAACTAACATCAACTTCTATAAGGCATGCGATGACGTTTCACACAACGCTGCGTTGTTTGCCCGCGCAAAGAAATAGTCCCAGATAAATAAAGACTATTTGGCGTATTTAATGGCGTGTATTTAATGACAATACTTTTCAAACTCTTCATTCATCATAGTTTGTTGACAAAAAAATTGGAAACCATAGTATTTTGAGACGTAGCGTACGAAATGTCACGAAACCACAAACCGGAAGTCAAAGGTCACCTGGCACTATTTCCTGTTATTAAACGAACGTTTAATATCACAATTTATAGAATGGGTTTATTGAATGGAATAACGGTAGGATCATGTAATAAATAGAGGATCTACAACGAGTCCCCAGTTTATAGCGGAATTTACAAAACGAGTCCAGTAAGCCAGACCGAGCTCGGTCCAGACCTAATTTACTTCACGAGTTTTATAAATTCCGCTATAATCTTGAGACGAGTTGTAGATTCTATTTATTACATGATCCAAAACCTTGACAAAACATACTTAAATCAACAAATGGGACGCGAAACTAACATCAACTTCTATAAGGCATGCGATGACGTTTAACACAACGCTGCGTTGTTTGCCCGCGCAAAGAAATAGTCCCAGATAAATAAAGACTATTTGGCGTATTTAATGGCGTATATTTAATGACAATACTTTTCAAACTCTTCATTCATCATAGTTTGTTGACAAAAAAATTGGAAACCATAGTATTTTGAGACGTAGCGTACGAAATGTCACGAAACCACAAACCGGAAGTCAAAGGTCACCTGGCACTATTTCCTGTTATTAAACGAACGTTTAATATCACAATTTATAGAATGGGTTTATTGAATGGAATAACGGTAGGATCATGTAATAAATAGAGGATCTACAACGAGTCCCCAGTTTATAGCGGAATTTAAAAAACGAGTCCAGTAAATTAGGTCTGGACCGAGCCTTTGGCTCGGTCCAGACCTAATTTACTGGACGAGTTTTATTAATTCCGCTATAATCTTGAGACGAGTTGTAGATTCTATTTATTACATGATCCAAAACCTTGACAAAACATACTTAAATCAACAAATGGGACGCGAAACTAACATCAACTTCTATAAGGCATGCGATGACGTTTCACACAACGCTGCGTTGTTTGCCCGCGCAAAGAAATAGTCCCAGATAAATAAAGACTATTTGGCGTATTTAATGGCGTATATTTAATGACAATACTTTTCAAACTCTTCATTCATCATAGTTTGTTGACAAAAAAATTGGAAACCATAGTATTTTGAGACGTAGCGTACGAAATGTCACGAAACCACAAACCGGAAGTCAAAGGTCACCTGGCACTATTTCCTGTTATTAAACGAACGTTTAATATCACAATTTATAGAATGGGTTTATTGAATGGAATAACGGTAGGATCATGTAATAAATAGAGGATCTACAACGAGTCCCCAGTTTATAGCGGAATTTACAAAACGAGTCCAGTAAATTAGGTCTGGACCGAGCCTTTGGCTCGGTCCAGACCTAATTTACTGGACGAGTTTTATAAATTCCGCTATAATCTTGAGACGAGTTGTAGATTCTATTTATTACATGATCCAAAACCTTGACAAAACATACTTAAATCAACAAATGGGACGCGAAACTAACATCAACTTCTATAAGGCATGCGATGACGTTTCACACAACGCTGCGTTGTTTGCCCGCGCAAAGAAATAGTCCCAGATAAATAAAGACTATTTGGCGTATTTAATGGCGTATATTTAATGACAATACTTTTCAAACTCTTCATTCATCATAGTTTGTTGACAAAAAAATTGGAAACCATAGTATTTTGAGACGTAGCGTACGAAATGTCACGAAACCACAAACCGGAAGTCAAAGGTCACCTGGCACTATTTCCTGTTATTAAACGAACGTTTAATATCACAATTTATAGAATGGGTTTATTGAATGGAATAACGGTAGGATCATGTAATAAATAGAGGATCTACAACGAGTCCCCAGTTTATAGCGGAATTTACAAAACGAGTCCAGTAAATTAGGTCTGGACCGAGCCTTTGGCTCGGTCCAGACCTAATTTACTGGACGAGTTTTATAAATTCCGCTATAATCTTGAGACGAGTTGTAGATTCTATTTATTACATGATCCAAAACCTTGACAAAACATACTTAAATCAACAAATGGGACGCGAAACTAACATCAACTTCTATAAGGCATGCGATGACGTTTCACACAACGCTGCGTTGTTTGCCCGCGCAAAGAAATAGTCCCAGATAAATAAAGACTATTTGGCGTATTTAATGGCGTGTATTTAATGACAATACTTTTCAAACTCTTCATTCATCATAGTTTGTTGACAAAAAAATTGGAAACCATAGTATTTTGAGACGTAGCGTACGAAATGTCACGAAACCACAAACCGGAAGTCAAAGGTCACCTGGCACTATTTCCTGTTATTAAACGAACGTTTAATATCACAATTTATAGAATGGGTTTATTGAATGGAATAACGGTAGGATCATGTAATAAATAGAGGATCTACAACGAGTCCCCAGTTTATAGCGGAATTTACAAAACGAGTCCAGTAAGCCAGACCGAGCTCGGTCCAGACCTAATTTACTTCACGAGTTTTATAAATTCCGCTATAATCTTGAGACGAGTTGTAGATTCTATTTATTACATGATCCAAAACCTTGACAAAACATACTTAAATCAACAAATGGGACGCGAAACTAACATCAACTTCTATAAGGCATGCGATGACGTTTAACACAACGCTGCGTTGTTTGCCCGCGCAAAGAAATAGTCCCAGATAAATAAAGACTATTTGGCGTATTTAATGGCGTATATTTAATGACAATACTTTTCAAACTCTTCATTCATCATAGTTTGTTGACAAAAAAATTGGAAACCATAGTATTTTGAGACGTAGCGTACGAAATGTCACGAAACCACAAACCGGAAGTCAAAGGTCACCTGGCACTATTTCCTGTTATTAAACGAACGTTTAATATCACAATTTATAGAATGGGTTTATTGAATGGAATAACGGTAGGATCATGTAATAAATAGAGGATCTACAACGAGTCCCCAGTTTATAGCGGAATTTAAAAAACGAGTCCAGTAAATTAGGTCTGGACCGAGCCTTTGGCTCGGTCCAGACCTAATTTACTGGACGAGTTTTATTAATTCCGCTATAATCTTGAGACGAGTTGTAGATTCTATTTATTACATGATCCAAAACCTTGACAAAACATACTTAAATCAACAAATGGGACGCGAAACTAACATCAACTTCTATAAGGCATGCGATGACGTTTCACACAACGCTGCGTTGTTTGCCCGCGCAAAGAAATAGTCCCAGATAAATAAAGACTATTTGGCGTATTTAATGGCGTATATTTAATGACAATACTTTTCAAACTCTTCATTCATCATAGTTTGTTGACAAAAAAAATGGAAACCATAGTATTTTGAGACGTAGCGTACGAAATGTCACGAAACCACAAACCGGAAGTCAAAGGTCACCTGGCACTATTTCCTGTTATTAAACGAACGTTTAATATCACAATTTATAGAATGGGTTTATTGAATGGAATAACGGTAGGATCATGTAATAAATAGAGGATCTACAACGAGTCCCCAGTTTATAGCGGAATTTACAAAACGAGTCCAGTAAATTAGGTCTGGACCGAGCCAAAGGCTCGGTCCAGACCTAATTTACTGGACGAGTTTTATAAATTCCGCTATAATCTTGAGACGAGTTGTAGATTCTATTTATTACATGATCCAAAACCTTGACAAAACATACTTAAATCAACAAATGGGACGCGAAACTAACATCAACTTCTATAAGCATGCGATGACGTTTCACACAACGCTGCGTTGTTTGCCCGCGCAAAGAAATAGTCCCAGATAAATAAAGACTATTTGGCGTATTTAATGGCGTATATTTAATGACAATACTTTTCAAACTCTTCATTCATCATAGTTTGTTGACAAAAAAATTGGAAACCATAGTATTTTGAGACGTAGCGTACGAAATGTCACGAAACCACAAACCGGAAGTCAAAGGTCACCTGGCACTATTTCCTGTTATTAAACGAACGTTTAATATCACAATTTATAGAATGGGTTTATTGAATGGAATAACGGTAGGATCATGTAATAAATAGAGGATCTACAACGAGTCCCCAGTTTATAGCGGAATTTACAAAACGAGTCCAGTAAATTAGGTCTGGACCGAGCCTTTGGCTCGGTCCAGACCTAATTTACTGGACGAGTTTTATAAATTCCGCTATAATCTTGAGACGAGTTGTAGATTCTATTTATTACATGATCCAAAACCTTGACAAAAAAATACTTAAATCAACAAATGGGACGCGAAACTAACATCAACTTCTATAAGGCATGCGATGACGTTTCACACAACGCTGCGTTGTTTGCCCGCGCAAAGAAATAGTCCCAGATAAATAAAGACTATTTGGCGTATTTAATGGCGTATATTTAATGACAATACTTTTCAAACTCTTCATTCATCATAGTTTGTTGACAAAAAAATTGGAAACCATAGTATTTTGAGACGTAGCGTACGAAATGTCACGAAACCACAAACCGGAAGTCAAAGGTCACCTGGCACTATTTCCTGTTATTAAACGAACGTTTAATATCACAATTTATAGAATGGGTTTATTGAATGGAATAACGGTAGGATCATGTAATAAATAGAGGATCTACAACGAGTCCCCAGTTTATAGCGGAATTTACAAAACGAGTCCAGTAAATTAGGTCTGGACCGAGCTCGGTCCAGACCTAATTTACTTGACGAGTTTTATAAATTCCGCTATAATCTTGAGACGAGTTGTAGATTCTATTTATTACATGATCCAAAACCTTGATAAAACATACTTAAATCAACAAATGGGACGCGAAACTAACATCAACTTGTATAAGGCATGCGATGACGTTTCACACAACGCTGCGTTGTTTGCCCGCGCAAAGAAATAGTCCCAGATAAATAAAGACTATTTGGCGTATTTAATGGCGTATATTTAATGACAATACTTTTCAAACTCTTCATTCATCATAGTTTGTTGACAAAAAAATTGGAAACCATAGTATTTTGAGACGTAGCGTACGAAATGTCACGAAACCACAAACCGGAAGTCAAAGGTCACCTGGCACTATTTCCTGTTATTAAACGAACGTTTAATATCACAATTTATAGAATGGGTTTATTGAATGGAATAACGGTAGGATCATGTAATAAATAGAGGATCTACAACGAGTCCCCAGTTTATAGCGGAATTTACAAAACGAGTCCAGTAAATTAGGTCTGGACCGAGCCTTTGGCTCGGTCCAGACCTAATTTACTGGACGAGTTTTATAAATTCCGCTATAATCTTGAGACGAGTTGTAGATTCTATTTATTACATGATCCAAAACCTTGACAAAACATACTTAAATCAACAAATGGGACGCGAAACTAACATCAACTTCTATAAGGCATGCGATGACGTTTCACACAACGCTGCGTTGTTTGCCCGCGCAAAGAAATAGTCCCAGATAAATAAAGACTATTTGGCGTATTTAATGGCGTGTATTTAATGACAATACTTTTCAAACTCTTCATTCATCATAGTTTGTTGACAAAAAAATTGGAAACCATAGTATTTTGAGACGTA
This sequence comes from Siphonodentalium dalli, assembly GCA_032622095.1. Lineage (NCBI taxonomy): Eukaryota > Metazoa > Mollusca > Scaphopoda > Gadilida > Siphonodentaliidae > Siphonodentalium > Siphonodentalium dalli. The sequence continues at coordinate 11,770,912 of CP136068.1, forward strand.
GCGTACGAAATGTCACGAAACCACAAACCGGAAGTCAAAGGTCACCTGGCACTATTTCCTGTTATTAAACGAACGTTTAATATCACAATTTATAGAATGGGTTTATTGAATGGAATAACGGTAGGATCATGTAATAAATAGAGGATCTACAACGAGTCCCCAGTTTATAGCGGAATTTACAAAACGAGTCCAGTAAGCCAGACCGAGCTCGGTCCAGACCTAATTTACTTGACGAGTTTTATAAATTCCGCTATAATCTTGAGACGAGTTGTAGATTCTATTTATTACATGATCCAAAACCTTGACAAAACATACTTAAATCAACAAATGGGACGCGAAACTAACATCAACTTCTATAAGGCATGCGATGACGTTTAACACAACGCTGCGTTGTTTGCCCGCGCAAAGAAATAGTCCCAGATAAATAAAGACTATTTGGCGTATTTAATGGCGTATATTTAATGACAATACTTTTCAAACTCTTCATTCATCATAGTTTGTTGACAAAAAAATTGGAAACCATAGTATTTTGAGACGTAGCGTACGAAATGTCACGAAACCACAAACCGGAAGTCAAAGGTCACCTGGCACTATTTCCTGTTATTAAACGAACGTTTAATATCACAATTTATAGAATGGGTTTATTGAATGGAATAACGGTAGGATCATGTAATAAATAGAGGATCTACAACGAGTCCCCAGTTTATAGCGGAATTTACAAAACGAGTCCAGTAAATTAGGTCTGGACCGAGCCTTTGGCTCGGTCCAGACCTAATTTACTGGACGAGTTTTATAAATTCCGCTATAATCTTGAGACGAGTTGTAGATTCTATTTATTACATGATCCAAAACCTTGACAAAACATACTTAAATCAACAAATGGGACGCGAAACTAACATCAACTTCTATAAGGCATGCGATGACGTTTCACACAACGCTGCGTTGTTTGCCCGCGCAAAGAAATAGTCCCAGATAAATAAAGACTATTTGGCGTATTTAATGGCGTATATTTAATGACAATACTTTTCAAACTCTTCATTCATCATAGTTTGTTGACAAAAAAATTGGAAACCATAGTATTTTGAGACGTAGCGTACGAAATGTCACGAAACCACAAACCGGAAGTCAAAGGTCACCTGGCACTATTTCCTGTTATTAAACGAACGTTTAATATCACAATTTATAGAATGGGTTTATTGAATGGAATAACGGTAGGATCATGTAATAAATAGAGGATCTACAACGAGTCCCCAGTTTATAGCGGAATTTAAAAAACGAGTCCAGTAAATTAGGTCTGGACCGAGCCTTTGGCTCGGTCCAGACCTAATTTACTGGACGAGTTTTATTAATTCCGCTATAATCTTGAGACGAGTTGTAGATTCTATTTATTACATGATCCAAAACCTTGACAAAACATACTTAAATCAACAAATGGGACGCGAAACTAACATCAACTTCTATAAGGCATGCGATGACGTTTCACACAACGCTGCGTTGTTTGCCCGCGCAAAGAAATAGTCCCAGATAAATAAAGACTATTTGGCGTATTTAATGGCGTATATTTAATGACAATACTTTTCAAACTCTTCATTCATCATAGTTTGTTGACAAAAAAATTGGAAACCATAGTATTTTGAGACGTAGCGTACGAAATGTCACGAAACCACAAACCGGAAGTCAAAGGTCACCTGGCACTATTTCCTGTTATTAAACGAACGTTTAATATCACAATTTATAGAATGGGTTTATTGAATGGAATAACGGTAGGATCATGTAATAAATAGAGGATCTACAACGAGTCCCCAGTTTATAGCGGAATTTACAAAACGAGTCCAGTAAATTAGGTCTGGACCGAGCCTTTGGCTCGGTCCAGACCTAATTTACTGGACGAGTTTTATAAATTCCGCTATAATCTTGAGACGAGTTGTAGATTCTATTTATTACATGATCCAAAACCTTGACAAAAAAATACTTAAATCAACAAATGGGACGCGAAACTAACATCAACTTCTATAAGGCATGCGATGACGTTTCACACAACGCTGCGTTGTTTGCCCGCGCAAAGAAATAGTCCCAGATAAATAAAGACTATTTGGCGTATTTAATGGCGTATATTTAATGACAATACTTTTCAAACTCTTCATTCATCATAGTTTGTTGACAAAAAAATTGGAAACCATAGTATTTTGAGACGTAGCGTACGAAATGTCACGAAACCACAAACCGGAAGTCAAAGGTCACCTGGCACTATTTCCTGTTATTAAACGAACGTTTAATATCACAATTTATAGAATGGGTTTATTGAATGGAATAACGGTAGGATCATGTAATAAATAGAGGATCTACAACGAGTCCCCAGTTTATAGCGGAATTTACAAAACGAGTCCAGTAAATTAGGTCTGGACCGAGCTCGGTCCAGACCTAATTTACTTGACGAGTTTTATAAATTCCGCTATAATCTTGAGACGAGTTGTAGATTCTATTTATTACATGATCCAAAACCTTGACAAAACATACTTAAATCAACAAATGGGACGCGAAACTAACATCAACTTCTATAAGGCATGCGATGACGTTTCACACAACGCTGCGTTGTTTGCCCGCGCAAAGAAATAGTCCCAGATAAATAAAGACTATTTGGCGTATTTAATGGCGTATATTTAATGACAATACTTTTCAAACTCTTCATTCATCATAGTTTGTTGACAAAAAAATTGGAAACCATAGTATTTTGAGACGTAGCGTACGAAATGTCACGAAACCACAAACCGGAAGTCAAAGGTCACCTGGCACTATTTCCTGTTATTAAACGAACGTTTAATATCACAATTTATAGAATGGGTTTATTGAATGGAATAACGGTAGGATCATGTAATAAATTGATCTACAACGAGTCCCCAGTTTATAGCGGAATTTACAAAACGAGTCCAGTAAATTAGGTCTGGACCGAGCCTTTGGCTCGGTCCAGACCTAATTTACTGGACGAGTTTTATAAATTCCGCTATAATCTTGAGACGAGTTGTAGATTCTATTTATTACATGATCCAAAACCTTGACAAAAAAATACTTAAATCAACAAATGGGACGCGAAACTAACATCAACTTCTATAAGGCATGCGATGACGTTTCACACAACGCTGCGTTGTTTGCCCGCGCAAAGAAATAGTCCCAGATAAATAAAGACTATTTGGCGTATTTAATGGCGTATATTTAATGACAATACTTTTCAAACTCTTCATTCATCATAGTTTGTTGACAAAAAAATTGGAAACCATAGTATTTTGAGACGTAGCGTACGAAATGTCACGAAACCACAAACCGGAAGTCAAAGGTCACCTGGCACTATTTCCTGTTATTAAACGAACGTTTAATATCACAATTTATAGAATGGGTTTATTGAATGGAATAACGGTAGGATCATGTAATAAATAGAGGATCTACAACGAGTCCCCAGTTTATAGCGGAATTTACAAAACGAGTCCAGTAAATTAGGTCTGGACCGAGCCAAAGGCTCGGTCCAGACCTAATTTACTGGACGAGTTTTATAAATTCCGCTATAATCTTGAGACGAGTTGTAGATTCTATTTATTACATGATCCAAAACCTTGACAAAACATACTTAAATCAACAAATGGGACGCGAAACTAACATCAACTTGTATAAGGCATGCGATGACGTTTCACACAACGCTGCGTTGTTTGCCCGCGCAAAGAAATAGTCCCAGATAAATAAAGACTATTTGGCGTATTTAATGGCGTATATTTAATGACAATACTTTTCAAACTCTTCATTCATCATAGTTTGTTGACAAAAAAATTGGAAACCATAGTATTTTGAGACGTAGCGTACGAAATGTCACGAAACCACAAACCGGAAGTCAAAGGTCACCTGGCACTATTTCCTGTTATTAAACGAACGTTTAATATCACAATTTATAGAATGGGTTTATTGAATGGAATAACGGTAGGATCATGTAATAAATAGAGGATCTACAACGAGTCCCCAGTTTATAGCGGAATTTACAAAACGAGTCCAGTAAATTAGGTCTGGACCGAGCCTTTGGCTCGGTCCAGACCTAATTTACTGGACGAGTTTTATAAATTCCGCTATAATCTTGAGACGAGTTGTAGATTCTATTTATTACATGATCCAAAACCTTGACAAAACATACTTAAATCAACAAATGGGACGCGAAACTAACATCAACTTCTATAAGGCATGCGATGACGTTTCACACAACGCTGCGTTGTTTGCCCGCGCAAAGAAATAGTCCCAGATAAATAAAGACTATTTGGCGTATTTAATGGCGTGTATTTAATGACAATACTTTTCAAACTCTTCATTCATCATAGTTTGTTGACAAAAAAATTGGAAACCATAGTATTTTGAGACGTAGCGTACGAAATGTCACGAAACCACAAACCGGAAGTCAAAGGTCACCTGGCACTATTTCCTGTTATTAAACGAACGTTTAATATCACAATTTATAGAATGGGTTTATTGAATGGAATAACGGTAGGATCATGTAATAAATAGAGGATCTACAACGAGTCCCCAGTTTATAGCGGAATTTACAAAACGAGTCCAGTAAGCCAGACCGAGCTCGGTCCAGACCTAATTTACTTGACGAGTTTTATAAATTCCGCTATAATCTTGAGACGAGTTGTAGATTCTATTTATTACATGATCCAAAACCTTGACAAAACATACTTAAATCAACAAATGGGACGCGAAACTAACATCAACTTCTATAAGGCATGCGATGACGTTTAACACAACGCTGCGTTGTTTGCCCGCGCAAAGAAATAGTCCCAGATAAATAAAGACTATTTGGCGTATTTAATGGCGTATATTTAATGACAATACTTTTCAAACTCTTCATTCATCATAGTTTGTTGACAAAAAAATTGGAAACCATAGTATTTTGAGACGTAGCGTACGAAATGTCACGAAACCACAAACCGGAAGTCAAAGGTCACCTGGCACTATTTCCTGTTATTAAACGAACGTTTAATATCACAATTTATAGAATGGGTTTATTGAATGGAATAACGGTAGGATCATGTAATAAATAGAGGATCTACAACGAGTCCCCAGTTTATAGCGGAATTTACAAAACGAGTCCAGTAAATTAGGTCTGGACCGAGCCTTTGGCTCGGTCCAGACCTAATTTACTGGACGAGTTTTATAAATTCCGCTATAATCTTGAGACGAGTTGTAGATTCTATTTATTACATGATCCAAAACCTTGACAAAACATACTTAAATCAACAAATGGGACGCGAAACTAACATCAACTTCTATAAGGCATGCGATGACGTTTCACACAACGCTGCGTTGTTTGCCCGCGCAAAGAAATAGTCCCAGATAAATAAAGACTATTTGGCGTATTTAATGGCGTATATTTAATGACAATACTTTTCAAACTCTTCATTCATCATAGTTTGTTGACAAAAAAATTGGAAACCATAGTATTTTGAGACGTAGCGTACGAAATGTCACGAAACCACAAACCGGAAGTCAAAGGTCACCTGGCACTATTTCCTGTTATTAAACGAACGTTTAATATCACAATTTATAGAATGGGTTTATTGAATGGAATAACGGTAGGATCATGTAATAAATAGAGGATCTACAACGAGTCCCCAGTTTATAGCGGAATTTACAAAACGAGTCCAGTAAATTAGGTCTGGACCGAGCCTTTGGCTCGGTCCAGACCTAATTTACTGGACGAGTTTTATAAATTCCGCTATAATCTTGAGACGAGTTGTAGATTCTATTTATTACATGATCCAAAACCTTGACAAAACATACTTAAATCAACAAATGGGACGCGAAACTAACATCAACTTGTATAAGGCATGCGATGACGTTTCACACAACGCTGCGTTGTTTGCCCGCGCAAAGAAATAGTCCCAGATAAATAAAGACTATATGGCGTATATTTAATGACAATACTTTTCAAACTCTTCATTCATCATAGTTTGTTGACAAAAAAATTGGAAACCATAGTATTTTGAGACGTAGCGTACGAAATGTCACGAAACCACAAACCGGAAGTCAAAGGTCACCTGGCACTATTTCCTGTTATTAAACGAACGTTTAATATCACAATTTATAGAATGGGTTTATTGAATGGAATAACGGTAGGATCATGTAATAAATAGAGGATCTACAACGAGTCCCCAGTTTATAGCGGAATTTACAAAACGAGTCCAGTAAATTAGGTCTGGACCGAGCCTTTGGCTCGGTCCAGACCTAATTTACTGGACGAGTTTTATAAATTCCGCTATAATCTTGAGACGAGTTGTAGATTCTATTTATTACATGATCCAAAACCTTGACAAAACATACTTAAATCAACAAATGGGACGCGAAACTAACATCAACTTCTATAAGGCATGCGATGACGTTTCACACAACGCTGCGTTGTTTGCCCGCGCAAAGAAATAGTCCCAGATAAATAAAGACTATTTGGCGTATTTAATGGCGTATATTTAATCAAATTTTAATGACAATACTTTTCAAACTCTTCATTCATCATAGTTTGTTGACAAAAAAATTGGAAACCATAGTATTTTGAGACGTAGCGTACGAAATGTCACGAAACCACAAACCGGAAGTCAAAGGTCACCTGGCACTATTTCCTGTTATTAAACGAACGTTTAATATCACAATTTATAGAATGGGTTTATTGAATGGAATAACGGTAGGATCATGTAATAAATAGAGGATCTACAACGAGTCCCCAGTTTATAGCGGAATTTACAAAACGAGTCCAGTAAATTAGGTCTGGACCGAGCCTTTGGCTCGGTCCAGACCTAATTTACTGGACGAGTTTTATAAATTCCGCTATAATCTTGAGACGAGTTGTAGATTCTATTTATTACATGATCCAAAACCTTGACAAAACATACTTAAATCAACAAATGGGACGCGAAACTAACATCAACTTCTATAAGGCATGCGATGACGTTTCACACAACGCTGCGTTGTTTGCCCGCGCAAAGAAATAGTCCCAGATAAATAAAGACTATTTGGCGTATTTAATGGCGTATATTTAATGACAATACTTTTCAAACTCTTCATTCATCATAGTTTGTTGACAAAAAAATTGGAAACCATAGTATTTTGAGACGTAGCGTACGAAATGTCACGAAACCACAAACCGGAAGTCAAAGGTCACCTGGCACTATTTCCTGTTATTAAACGAACGTTTAATATCACAATTTATAGAATGGGTTTATTGAATGGAATAACGGTAGGATCATGTAATAAATAGAGGATCTACAACGAGTCCCCAGTTTATAGCGGAATTTACAAAACGAGTCCAGTAAATTAGGTCTGGACCGAGCCTTTGGCTCGGTCCAGACCTAATTTACTGGACGAGTTTTATAAATTCCGCTATAATCTTGAGACGAGTTGTAGATTCTATTTATTACATGATCCAAAACCTTGACAAAACATACTTAAATCAACAAATGGGACGCGAAACTAACATCAACTTCTATAAGGCATGCGATGACGTTTCACACAACGCTGCGTTGTTTGCCCGCGCAAAGAAATAGTCCCAGATAAATAAAGACTATTTGGCGTATTTAATGGCGTATATTTAATCAAATTTTAATGACAATACTTTTCAAACTCTTCATTCATCATAGTTTGTTGACAAAAAAATTGGAAACCATAGTATTTTGAGACGTAGCGTACGAAATGTCACGAAACCACAAACCGGAAGTCAAAGGTCACCTGGCACTATTTCCTGTTATTAAACGAACGTTTAATATCACAATTTATAGAATGGGTTTATTGAATGGAATAACGGTAGGATCATGTAATAAATAGAGGATCTACAACGAGTCCCCAGTTTATAGCGGAATTTACAAAACGAGTCCAGTAAATTAGGTCTGGACCGAGCCTTTGGCTCGGTCCAGACCTAATTTACTGGACGAGTTTTATAAATTCCGCTATAATCTTGAGACGAGTTGTAGATTCTATTTATTACATGATCCAAAACCTTGACAAAACATACTTAAATCAACAAATGGGACGCGAAACTAACATCAACTTGTATAAGGCATGCGATGACGTTTCACACAACGCTGCGTTGTTTGCCCGCGCAAAGAAATAGTCCCAGATAAATAAAGACTATTTGGCGTATTTAATGGCGTATATTTAATGACAATACTTTTCAAACTCTTCATTCATCATAGTTTGTTGACAAAAAAATTGGAAACCATAGTATTTTGAGACGTAGCGTACGAAATGTCACGAAACCACAAACCGGAAGTCAAAGGTCACCTGGCACTATTTCCTGTTATTAAACGAACGTTTAATATCACAATTTATAGAATGGGTTTATTGAATGGAATAACGGTAGGATCATGTAATAAATAGAGGATCTACAACGAGTCCCCAGTTTATAGCGGAATTTACAAAACGAGTCCAGTAAATTAGGTCTGGACCGAGCCTTTGGCTCGGTCCAGACCTAATTTACTGGACGAGTTTTATAAATTCCGCTATAATCTTGAGACGAGTTGTAGATTCTATTTATTACATGATCCAAAACCTTGACAAAACATACTTAAATCAACAAATGGGACGCGAAACTAACATCAACTTCTATAAGGCATGCGATGACGTTTCACACAACGCTGCGTTGTTTGCCCGCGCAAAGAAATAGTCCCAGATAAATAAAGACTATTTGGCGTATTTAATGGCGTATATTTAATGACAATACTTTTCAAACTCTTCATTCATCATAGTTTGTTGACAAAAAAATTGGAAACCATAGTATTTTGAGACGTAGCGTACGAAATGTCACGAAACCACAAACCGGAAGTCAAAGGTCACCTGGCACTATTTCCTGTTATTAAACGAACGTTTAATATCACAATTTATAGAATGGGTTTATTGAATGGAATAACGGTAGGATCATGTAATAAATAGAGGATCTACAACGAGTCCCCAGTTTATAGCGGAATTTACAAAACGAGTCCAGTAAATTAGGTCTGGACCGAGCCTTTGGCTCGGTCCAGACCTAATTTACTGGACGAGTTTTATAAATTCCGCTATAATCTTGAGACGAGTTGTAGATTCTATTTATTACATGATCCAAAACCTTGACAAAACATACTTAAATCAACAAATGGGACGCGAAACTAACATCAACTTGTATAAGGCATGCGATGACGTTTCACACAACGCTGCGTTGTTTGCCCGCGCAAAGAAATAGTCCCAGATAAATAAAGACTATATGGCGTATATTTAATGACAATACTTTTCAAACTCTTCATTCATCATAGTTTGTTGACAAAAAAATTGGAAACCATAGTATTTTGAGACGTAGCGTACGAAATGTCACGAAACCACAAACCGGAAGTCAAAGGTCACCTGGCACTATTTCCTGTTATTAAACGAACGTTTAATATCACAATTTATAGAATGGGTTTATTGAATGGAATAACGGTAGGATCATGTAATAAATAGAGGATCTACAACGAGTCCCCAGTTTATAGCGGAATTTACAAAACGAGTCCAGTAAATTAGGTCTGGACCGAGCCTTTGGCTCGGTCCAGACCTAATTTACTGGACGAGTTTTATAAATTCCGCTATAATCTTGAGACGAGTTGTAGATTCTATTTATTACATGATCCAAAACCTTGACAAAACATACTTAAATCAACAAATGGGACGCGAAACTAACATCAACTTCTATAAGGCATGCGATGACGTTTCACACAACGCTGCGTTGTTTGCCCGCGCAAAGAAATAGTCCCAGATAAATAAAGACTATTTGGCGTATTTAATGGCGTATATTTAATGACAATACTTTTCAAACTCTTCATTCATCATAGTTTGTTGACAAAAAAATTGGAAACCATAGTATTTTGAGACGTAGCGTACGAAATGTCACGAAACCACAAACCGGAAGTCAAAGGTCACCTGGCACTATTTCCTGTTATTAAACGAACGTTTAATATCACAATTTATAGAATGGGTTTATTGAATGGAATAACGGTAGGATCATGTAATAAATAGAGGATCTACAACGAGTCCCCAGTTTATAGCGGAATTTACAAAACGAGTCCAGTAAATTAGGTCTGGACCGAGCCTTTGGCTCGGTCCAGACCTAATTTACTGGACGAGTTTTATAAATTCCGCTATAATCTTGAGACGAGTTGTAGATTCTATTTATTACATGATCCAAAACCTTGACAAAACATACTTAAATCAACAAATGGGACGCGAAACTAACATCAACTTCTATAAGGCATGCGATGACGTTTCACACAACGCTGCGTTGTTTGCCCGCGCAAAGAAATAGTCCCAGATAAATAAAGACTATTTGGCGTATTTAATGGCGTATATTTAATCAAATTTTAATGACAATACTTTTCAAACTCTTCATTCATCATAGTTTGTTGACAAAAAAATTGGAAACCATAGTATTTTGAGACGTAGCGTACGAAATGTCACGAAACCACAAACCGGAAGTCAAAGGTCACCTGGCACTATTTCCTGTTATTAAACGAACGTTTAATATCACAATTTATAGAATGGGTTTATTGAATGGAATAACGGTAGGATCATGTAATAAATAGAGGATCTACAACGAGTCCCCAGTTTATAGCGGAATTTACAAAACGAGTCCAGTAAATTAGGTCTGGACCGAGCCTTTGGCTCGGTCCAGACCTAATTTACTGGACGAGTTTTATAAATTCCGCTATAATCTTGAGACGAGTTGTAGATTCTATTTATTACATGATCCAAAACCTTGACAAAACATACTTAAATCAACAAATGGGACGCGAAACTAACATCAACTTCTATAAGGCATGCGATGACGTTTCACACAACGCTGCGTTGTTTGCCCGCGCAAAGAAATAGTCCCAGATAAATAAAGACTATTTGGCGTATTTAATGGCGTATATTTAATGACAATACTTTTCAAACTCTTCATTCATCATAGTTTGTTGACAAAAAAATTGGAAACCATAGTATTTTGAGACGTAGCGTACGAAATGTCACGAAACCACAAACCGGAAGTCAAAGGTCACCTGGCACTATTTCCTGTTATTAAACGAACGTTTAATATCACAATTTATAGAATGGGTTTATTGAATGGAATAACGGTAGGATCATGTAATAAATAGAGGATCTACAACGAGTCCCCAGTTTATAGCGGAATTTACAAAACGAGTCCAGTAAATTAGGTCTGGACCGAGCCTTTGGCTCGGTCCAGACCTAATTTACTGGACGAGTTTTATAAATTCCGCTATAATCTTGAGACGAGTTGTAGATTCTATTTATTACATGATCCAAAACCTTGACAAAACATACTTAAATCAACAAATGGGACGCGAAACTAACATCAACTTCTATAAGGCATGCGATGACGTTTCACACAACGCTGCGTTGTTTGCCCGCGCAAAGAAATAGTCCCAGATAAATAAAGACTATTTGGCGTATTTAATGGCGTATATTTAATCAAATTTTAATGACAATACTTTTCAAACTCTTCATTCATCATAGTTTGTTGACAAAAAAATTGGAAACCATAGTATTTTGAGACGTAGCGTACGAAATGTCACGAAACCACAAACCGGAAGTCAAAGGTCACCTGGCACTATTTCCTGTTATTAAACGAACGTTTAATATCACAATTTATAGAATGGGTTTATTGAATGGAATAACGGTAGGATCATGTAATAAATAGAGGATCTACAACGAGTCCCCAGTTTATAGCGGAATTTACAAAACGAGTCCAGTAAATTAGGTCTGGACCGAGCCTTTGGCTCGGTCCAGACCTAATTTACTGGACGAGTTTTATAAATTCCGCTATAATCTTGAGACGAGTTGTAGATTCTATTTATTACATGATCCAAAACCTTGACAAAACATACTTAAATCAACAAATGGGACGCGAAACTAACATCAACTTCTATAAGGCATGCGATGACGTTTCACACAACGCTGCGTTGTTTGCCCGCGCAAAGAAATAGTCCCAGATAAATAAAGACTATTTGGCATATTTAATGGCGTATATTTAATGACAATACTTTTCAAACTCTTCATTCATCATAGTTTGTTGACAAAAAAATTGGAAACCATAGTATTTTGAGACGTAGCGTACGAAATGTCACGAAACCACAAACCAGAAGTCAAAGGTCACCTGGCACTATTTCCTGTTATTAAACGAACGTTTAATATCACAATTTATAGAATGGGTTTATTGAATGGAATAACAGTAGGATCATGTAATAAATAGAGGATCTACAACGAGTCCCCAGTTTATAGCGGAATTTACAAAACGAGTCCAGTAAATTAGGTCTGGACCGAGCCTTTGGCTCGGTCCAGACCTAATTTACTGGACGAGTTTTATAAATTCCGCTATAATCTTGAGACGAGTTGTAGATTCTATTTATTACATGATCCAAAACCTTGACAAAACATACTTAAATCAACAAATGGGACGCGAAACTAACATCAACTTCTATAAGGCATGCGATGACGTTTCACACAACGCTGCGTTGTTTGCCCGCGCAAAGAAATAGTCCCAGATAAATAAAGACTATTTGGCGTATTTAATGGCGTATATTTAATCAAATTTTAATGACAATACTTTTCAAACTCTTCATTCATCATAGTTTGTTGACAAAAAAATTGGAAACCATAGTATTTTGAGACGTAGCGTACGAAATGTCACGAAACCACAAACCGGAAGTCAAAGGTCACCTGGCACTATTTCCTGTTATTAAACGAACGTTTAATATCACAATTTATAGAATGGGTTTATTGAATGGAATAACGGTAGGATCATGTAATAAATAGAGGATCTACAACGAGTCCCCAGTTTATAGCGGAATTTACAAAACGAGTCCAGTAAATTAGGTCTGGACCGAGCCTTTGGCTCGGTCCAGACCTAATTTACTGGACGAGTTTTATAAATTCCGCTATAATCTTGAGACGAGTTGTAGATTCTATTTATTACATGATCCAAAACCTTGACAAAACATACTTAAATCAACAAATGGGACGCGAAACTAACATCAACTTGTATAAGGCATGCGATGACGTTTCACACAACGCTGCGTTGTTTGCCCGCGCAAAGAAATAGTCCCAGATAAATAAAGACTATTTGGCGTATTTAATGGCGTATATTTAATGACAATACTTTTCAAACTCTTCATTCATCATAGTTTGTTGACAAAAAAATTGGAAACCATAGTATTTTGAGACGTAGCGTACGAAATGTCACGAAACCACAAACCGGAAGTCAAAGGTCACCTGGCACTATTTCCTGTTATTAAACGAACGTTTAATATCACAATTTATAGAATGGGTTTATTGAATGGAATAACGGTAGGATCATGTAATAAATAGAGGATCTACAACGAGTCCCCAGTTTATAGCGGAATTTACAAAACGAGTCCAGTAAATTAGGTCTGGACCGAGCCTTTGGCTCGGTCCAGACCTAATTTACTGGACGAGTTTTATAAATTCCGCTATAATCTTGAGACGAGTTGTAGATTCTATTTATTACATGATCCAAAACCTTGACAAAACATACTTAAATCAACAAATGGGACGCGAAACTAACATCAACTTCTATAAGGCATGCGATGACGTTTCACACAACGCTGCGTTGTTTGCCCGCGCAAAGAAATAGTCCCAGATAAATAAAGACTATTTGGCGTATTTAATGGCGTATATTTAATGACAATACTTTTCAAACTCTTCATTCATCATAGTTTGTTGACAAAAAAATTGGAAACCATAGTATTTTGAGACGTAGCGTACGAAATGTCACGAAACCACAAACCGGAAGTCAAAGGTCACCTGGCACTATTTCCTGTTATTAAACGAACGTTTAATATCACAATTTATAGAATGGGTTTATTGAATGGAATAACGGTAGGATCATGTAATAAATAGAGGATCTACAACGAGTCCCCAGTTTATAGCGGAATTTACAAAACGAGTCCAGTAAATTAGGTCTGGACCGAGCCTTTGGCTCGGTCCAGACCTAATTTACTGGACGAGTTTTATAAATTCCGCTATAATCTTGAGACGAGTTGTAGATTCTATTTATTACATGATCCAAAACCTTGACAAAACATACTTAAATCAACAAATGGGACGCGAAACTAACATCAACTTGTATAAGGCATGCGATGACGTTTCACACAACGCTGCGTTGTTTGCCCGCGCAAAGAAATAGTCCCAGATAAATAAAGACTATATGGCGTATATTTAATGACAATACTTTTCAAACTCTTCATTCATCATAGTTTGTTGACAAAAAAATTGGAAACCATAGTATTTTGAGACGTAGCGTACGAAATGTCACGAAACCACAAACCGGAAGTCAAAGGTCACCTGGCACTATTTCCTGTTATTAAACGAACGTTTAATATCACAATTTATAGAATGGGTTTATTGAATGGAATAACGGTAGGATCATGTAATAAATAGAGGATCTACAACGAGTCCCCAGTTTATAGCGGAATTTACAAAACGAGTCCAGTAAATTAGGTCTGGACCGAGCCTTTGGCTCGGTCCAGACCTAATTTACTGGACGAGTTTTATAAATTCCGCTATAATCTTGAGACGAGTTGTAGATTCTATTTATTACATGATCCAAAACCTTGACAAAACATACTTAAATCAACAAATGGGACGCGAAACTAACATCAACTTCTATAAGGCATGCGATGACGTTTCACACAACGCTGCGTTGTTTGCCCGCGCAAAGAAATAGTCCCAGATAAATAAAGACTATTTGGCGTATTTAATGGCGTATATTTAATGACAATACTTTTCAAACTCTTCATTCATCATAGTTTGTTGACAAAAAAATTGGAAACCATAGTATTTTGAGACGTAGCGTACGAAATGTCACGAAACCACAAACCGGAAGTCAAAGGTCACCTGGCACTATTTCCTGTTATTAAACGAACGTTTAATATCACAATTTATAGAATGGGTTTATTGAATGGAATAACGGTAGGATCATGTAATAAATAGAGGATCTACAACGAGTCCCCAGTTTATAGCGGAATTTACAAAACGAGTCCAGTAAATTAGGTCTGGACCGAGCCTTTGGCTCGGTCCAGACCTAATTTACTGGACGAGTTTTATAAATTCCGCTATAATCTTGAGACGAGTTGTAGATTCTATTTATTACATGATCCAAAACCTTGACAAAACATACTTAAATCAACAAATGGGACGCGAAACTAACATCAACTTCTATAAGGCATGCGATGACGTTTCACACAACGCTGCGTTGTTTGCCCGCGCAAAGAAATAGTCCCAGATAAATAAAGACTATTTGGCGTATTTAATGGCGTATATTTAATCAAATTTTAATGACAATACTTTTCAAACTCTTCATTCATCATAGTTTGTTGACAAAAAAATTGGAAACCATAGTATTTTGAGACGTAGCGTACGAAATGTCACGAAACCACAAACCGGAAGTCAAAGGTCACCTGGCACTATTTCCTGTTATTAAACGAACGTTTAATATCACAATTTATAGAATGGGTTTATTGAATGGAATAACGGTAGGATCATGTAATAAATAGAGGATCTACAACGAGTCCCCAGTTTATAGCGGAATTTACAAAACGAGTCCAGTAAATTAGGTCTGGACCGAGCCTTTGGCTCGGTCCAAAAGGCTCGGTCCAGACCTAATTTACTGGACGAGTTTTATAAATTCCGCTATAATCTTGAGACGAGTTGTAGATTCTATTTATTACATGATCCAAAACCTTGACAAAACATACTTAAATCAACAAATGGGACGCGAAACTAACATCAACTTCTATAAGGCATGCGATGACGTTTCACACAACGCTGCGTTGTTTGCCCGCGCAAAGAAATAGTCCCAGATAAATAAAGACTATTTGGCGTATTTAATGGCGTATATTTAATGACAATACTTTTCAAACTCTTCATTCATCATAGTTTGTTGACAAAAAAATTGGAAACCATAGTATTTTGAGACGTAGCGTACGAAATGTCACGAAACCACAAACCGGAAGTCAAAGGTCACCTGGCACTATTTCCTGTTATTAAACGAACGTTTAATATCACAATTTATAGAATGGGTTTATTGAATGGAATAACGGTAGGATCATGTAATAAATAGAGGATCTACAACGAGTCCCCAGTTTATAGCGGAATTTACAAAACGAGTCCAGTAAATTAGGTCTGGACCGAGCCTTTGGCTCGGTCCAGACCTAATTTACTGGACGAGTTTTATAAATTCCGCTATAATCTTGAGACGAGTTGTAGATTCTATTTATTACATGATCCAAAACCTTGACAAAACATACTTAAATCAACAAATGGGACGCGAAACTAACATCAACTTCTATAAGGCATGCGATGACGTTTCACACAACGCTGCGTTGTTTGCCCGCGCAAAGAAATAGTCCCAGATAAATAAAGACTATTTGGCGTATTTAATGGCGTATATTTAATCAAATTTTAATGACAATACTTTTCAAACTCTTCATTCATCATAGTTTGTTGACAAAAAAATTGGAAACCATAGTATTTTGAGACGTAGCGTACGAAATGTCACGAAACCACAAACCGGAAGTCAAAGGTCACCTGGCACTATTTCCTGTTATTAAACGAACGTTTAATATCACAATTTATAGAATGGGTTTATTGAATGGAATAACGGTAGGATCATGTAATAAATAGAGGATCTACAACGAGTCCCCAGTTTATAGCGGAATTTACAAAACGAGTCCAGTAAATTAGGTCTGGACCGAGCCTTTGGCTCGGTCCAGACCTAATTTACTGGACGAGTTTTATAAATTCCGCTATAATCTTGAGACGAGTTGTAGATTCTATTTATTACATGATCCAAAACCTTGACAAAACATACTTAAATCAACAAATGGGACGCGAAACTAACATCAACTTGTATAAGGCATGCGATGACGTTTCACACAACGCTGCGTTGTTTGCCCGCGCAAAGAAATAGTCCCAGATAAATAAAGACTATTTGGCGTATTTAATGGCGTATATTTAATGACAATACTTTTCAAACTCTTCATTCATCATAGTTTGTTGACAAAAAAATTGGAAACCATAGTATTTTGAGACGTAGCGTACGAAATGTCACGAAACCACAAACCGGAAGTCAAAGGTCACCTGGCACTATTT
Source organism: Siphonodentalium dalli (assembly GCA_032622095.1). Classification (NCBI taxonomy): domain Eukaryota; kingdom Metazoa; phylum Mollusca; class Scaphopoda; order Gadilida; family Siphonodentaliidae; genus Siphonodentalium; species Siphonodentalium dalli. Next base: position 11,788,102 of record CP136068.1, read on the forward strand.
CCTGTTATTAAACGAACGTTTAATATCACAATTTATAGAATGGGTTTATTGAATGGAATAACGGTAGGATCATGTAATAAATAGAGGATCTACAACGAGTCCCCAGTTTATAGCGGAATTTACAAAACGAGTCCAGTAAATTAGGTCTGGACCGAGCCTTTGGCTCGGTCCAGACCTAATTTACTGGACGAGTTTTATAAATTCCGCTATAATCTTGAGACGAGTTGTAGATTCTATTTATTACATGATCCAAAACCTTGACAAAACATACTTAAATCAACAAATGGGACGCGAAACTAACATCAACTTCTATAAGGCATGCGATGACGTTTCACACAACGCTGCGTTGTTTGCCCGCGCAAAGAAATAGTCCCAGATAAATAAAGACTATTTGGCGTATTTAATGGCGTATATTTAATCAAATTTTAATGACAATACTTTTCAAACTCTTCATTCATCATAGTTTGTTGACAAAAAAATTGGAAACCATAGTATTTTGAGACGTAGCGTACGAAATGTCACGAAACCACAAACCGGAAGTCAAAGGTCACCTGGCACTATTTCCTGTTATTAAACGAACGTTTAATATCACAATTTATAGAATGGGTTTATTGAATGGAATAACGGTAGGATCATGTAATAAATAGAGGATCTACAACGAGTCCCCAGTTTATAGCGGAATTTACAAAACGAGTCCAGTAAATTAGGTCTGGACCGAGCCTTTGGCTCGGTCCAGACCTAATTTACTGGACGAGTTTTATAAATTCCGCTATAATCTTGAGACGAGTTGTAGATTCTATTTATTACATGATCCAAAACCTTGACAAAACATACTTAAATCAACAAATGGGACGCGAAACTAACATCAACTTCTATAAGGCATGCGATGACGTTTCACACAACGCTGCGTTGTTTGCCCGCGCAAAGAAATAGTCCCAGATAAATAAAGACTATTTGGCGTATTTAATGGCGTATATTTAATGACAATACTTTTCAAACTCTTCATTCATCATAGTTTGTTGACAAAAAAATTGGAAACCATAGTATTTTGAGACGTAGCGTACGAAATGTCACGAAACCACAAACCGGAAGTCAAAGGTCACCTGGCACTATTTCCTGTTATTAAACGAACGTTTAATATCACAATTTATAGAATGGGTTTATTGAATGGAATAACAGTAGGATCATGTAATAAATAGAGGATCTACAACGAGTCCCCAGTTTATAGCGGAATTTACAAAACGAGTCCAGTAAATTAGGTCTGGACCGAGCCTTTGGCTCGGTCCAGACCTAATTTACTGGACGAGTTTTATAAATTCCGCTATAATCTTGAGACGAGTTGTAGATTCTATTTATTACATGATCCAAAACCTTGACAAAACATACTTAAATCAACAAATGGGACGCGAAACTAACATCAACTTCTATAAGGCATGCGATGACGTTTCACACAACGCTGCGTTGTTTGCCCGCGCAAAGAAATAGTCCCAGATAAATAAAGACTATTTGGCGTATTTAATGGCGTATATTTAATCAAATTTTAATGACAATACTTTTCAAACTCTTCATTCATCATAGTTTGTTGACAAAAAAATTGGAAACCATAGTATTTTGAGACGTAGCGTACGAAATGTCACGAAACCACAAACCGGAAGTCAAAGGTCACCTGGCACTATTTCCTGTTATTAAACGAACGTTTAATATCACAATTTATAGAATGGGTTTATTGAATGGAATAACGGTAGGATCATGTAATAAATAGAGGATCTACAACGAGTCCCCAGTTTATAGCGGAATTTACAAAACGAGTCCAGTAAATTAGGTCTGGACCGAGCCTTTGGCTCGGTCCAGACCTAATTTACTGGACGAGTTTTATAAATTCCGCTATAATCTTGAGACGAGTTGTAGATTCTATTTATTACATGATCCAAAACCTTGACAAAACATACTTAAATCAACAAATGGGACGCGAAACTAACATCAACTTGTATAAGGCATGCGATGACGTTTCACACAACGCTGCGTTGTTTGCCCGCGCAAAGAAATAGTCCCAGATAAATAAAGACTATTTGGCGTATTTAATGGCGTATATTTAATGACAATACTTTTCAAACTCTTCATTCATCATAGTTTGTTGACAAAAAAATTGGAAACCATAGTATTTTGAGACGTAGCGTACGAAATGTCACGAAACCACAAACCGGAAGTCAAAGGTCACCTGGCACTATTTCCTGTTATTAAACGAACGTTTAATATCACAATTTATAGAATGGGTTTATTGAATGGAATAACGGTAGGATCATGTAATAAATAGAGGATCTACAACGAGTCCCCAGTTTATAGCGGAATTTACAAAACGAGTCCAGTAAATTAGGTCTGGACCGAGCCTTTGGCTCGGTCCAGACCTAATTTACTGGACGAGTTTTATAAATTCCGCTATAATCTTGAGACGAGTTGTAGATTCTATTTATTACATGATCCAAAACCTTGACAAAACATACTTAAATCAACAAATGGGACGCGAAACTAACATCAACTTCTATAAGGCATGCGATGACGTTTCACACAACGCTGCGTTGTTTGCCCGCGCAAAGAAATAGTCCCAGATAAATAAAGACTATTTGGCGTATTTAATGGCGTATATTTAATGACAATACTTTTCAAACTCTTCATTCATCATAGTTTGTTGACAAAAAAATTGGAAACCATAGTATTTTGAGACGTAGCGTACGAAATGTCACGAAACCACAAACCGGAAGTCAAAGGTCACCTGGCACTATTTCCTGTTATTAAACGAACGTTTAATATCACAATTTATAGAATGGGTTTATTGAATGGAATAACGGTAGGATCATGTAATAAATAGAGGATCTACAACGAGTCCCCAGTTTATAGCGGAATTTACAAAACGAGTCCAGTAAATTAGGTCTGGACCGAGCCTTTGGCTCGGTCCAGACCTAATTTACTGGACGAGTTTTATAAATTCCGCTATAATCTTGAGACGAGTTGTAGATTCTATTTATTACATGATCCAAAACCTTGACAAAACATACTTAAATCAACAAATGGGACGCGAAACTAACATCAACTTCTATAAGGCATGCGATGACGTTTCACACAACGCTGCGTTGTTTGCCCGCGCAAAGAAATAGTCCCAGATAAATAAAGACTATTTGGCGTATTTAATGGCGTATATTTAATGACAATACTTTTCAAACTCTTCATTCATCATAGTTTGTTGACAAAAAAATTGGAAACCATAGTATTTTGAGACGTAGCGTACGAAATGTCACGAAACCACAAACCGGAAGTCAAAGGTCACCTGGCACTATTTCCTGTTATTAAACGAACGTTTAATATCACAATTTATAGAATGGGTTTATTGAATGGAATAACGGTAGGATCATGTAATAAATAGAGGATCTACAACGAGTCCCCAGTTTATAGCGGAATTTACAAAACGAGTCCAGTAAATTAGGTCTGGACCGAGCCTTTGGCTCGGTCCAGACCTAATTTACTGGACGAGTTTTATAAATTCCGCTATAATCTTGAGACGAGTTGTAGATTCTATTTATTACATGATCCAAAACCTTGACAAAACATACTTAAATCAACAAATGGGACGCGAAACTAACATCAACTTCTATAAGGCATGCGATGACGTTTCACACAACGCTGCGTTGTTTGCCCGCGCAAAGAAATAGTCCCAGATAAATAAAGACTATTTGGCGTATTTAATGGCGTATATTTAATCAAATTTTAATGACAATACTTTTCAAACTCTTCATTCATCATAGTTTGTTGACAAAAAAATTGGAAACCATAGTATTTTGAGACGTAGCGTACGAAATGTCACGAAACCACAAACCGGAAGTCAAAGGTCACCTGGCACTATTTCCTGTTATTAAACGAACGTTTAATATCACAATTTATAGAATGGGTTTATTGAATGGAATAACGGTAGGATCATGTAATAAATAGAGGATCTACAACGAGTCCCCAGTTTATAGCGGAATTTACAAAACGAGTCCAGTAAATTAGGTCTGGACCGAGCCTTTGGCTCGGTCCAGACCTAATTTACTGGACGAGTTTTATAAATTCCGCTATAATCTTGAGACGAGTTGTAGATTCTATTTATTACATGATCCAAAACCTTGACAAAACATACTTAAATCAACAAATGGGACGCGAAACTAACATCAACTTCTATAAGGCATGCGATGACGTTTCACACAACGCTGCGTTGTTTGCCCGCGCAAAGAAATAGTCCCAGATAAATAAAGACTATTTGGCGTATTTAATGGCGTATATTTAATGACAATACTTTTCAAACTCTTCATTCATCATAGTTTGTTGACAAAAAAATTGGAAACCATAGTATTTTGAGACGTAGCGTACGAAATGTCACGAAACCACAAACCGGAAGTCAAAGGTCACCTGGCACTATTTCCTGTTATTAAACGAACGTTTAATATCACAATTTATAGAATGGGTTTATTGAATGGAATAACGGTAGGATCATGTAATAAATAGAGGATCTACAACGAGTCCCCAGTTTATAGCGGAATTTACAAAACGAGTCCAGTAAATTAGGTCTGGACCGAGCCTTTGGCTCGGTCCAGACCTAATTTACTGGACGAGTTTTATAAATTCCGCTATAATCTTGAGACGAGTTGTAGATTCTATTTATTACATGATCCAAAACCTTGACAAAACATACTTAAATCAACAAATGGGACGCGAAACTAACATCAACTTCTATAAGGCATGCGATGACGTTTCACACAACGCTGCGTTGTTTGCCCGCGCAAAGAAATAGTCCCAGATAAATAAAGACTATTTGGCGTATTTAATGGCGTATATTTAATCAAATTTTAATGACAATACTTTTCAAACTCTTCATTCATCATAGTTTGTTGACAAAAAAATTGGAAACCATAGTATTTTGAGACGTAGCGTACGAAATGTCACGAAACCACAAACCGGAAGTCAAAGGTCACCTGGCACTATTTCCTGTTATTAAACGAACGTTTAATATCACAATTTATAGAATGGGTTTATTGAATGGAATAACGGTAGGATCATGTAATAAATAGAGGATCTACAACGAGTCCCCAGTTTATAGCGGAATTTACAAAACGAGTCCAGTAAATTAGGTCTGGACCGAGCCTTTGGCTCGGTCCAGACCTAATTTACTGGACGAGTTTTATAAATTCCGCTATAATCTTGAGACGAGTTGTAGATTCTATTTATTACATGATCCAAAACCTTGACAAAACATACTTAAATCAACAAATGGGACGCGAAACTAACATCAACTTCTATAAGGCATGCGATGACGTTTCACACAACGCTGCGTTGTTTGCCCGCGCAAAGAAATAGTCCCAGATAAATAAAGACTATTTGGCATATTTAATGGCGTATATTTAATGACAATACTTTTCAAACTCTTCATTCATCATAGTTTGTTGACAAAAAAATTGGAAACCATAGTATTTTGAGACGTAGCGTACGAAATGTCACGAAACCACAAACCAGAAGTCAAAGGTCACCTGGCACTATTTCCTGTTATTAAACGAACGTTTAATATCACAATTTATAGAATGGGTTTATTGAATGGAATAACAGTAGGATCATGTAATAAATAGAGGATCTACAACGAGTCCCCAGTTTATAGCGGAATTTACAAAATGAGTCCAGTAAATTAGGTCTGGACCGAGCCTTTGGCTCGGTCCAGACCTAATTTACTGGACGAGTTTTATAAATTCCGCTATAATCTTGAGACGAGTTGTAGATTCTATTTATTACATGATCCAAAACCTTGACAAAACATACTTAAATCAACAAATGGGACGCGAAACTAACATCAACTTCTATAAGGCATGCGATGACGTTTCACACAACGCTGCGTTGTTTGCCCGCGCAAAGAAATAGTCCCAGATAAATAAAGACTATTTGGCGTATTTAATGGCGTATATTTAATCAAATTTTAATGACAATACTTTTCAAACTCTTCATTCATCATAGTTTGTTGACAAAAAAATTGGAAACCATAGTATTTTGAGACGTAGCGTACGAAATGTCACGAAACCACAAACCGGAAGTCAAAGGTCACCTGGCACTATTTCCTGTTATTAAACGAACGTTTAATATCACAATTTATAGAATGGGTTTATTGAATGGAATAACGGTAGGATCATGTAATAAATAGAGGATCTACAACGAGTCCCCAGTTTATAGCGGAATTTACAAAACGAGTCCAGTAAATTAGGTCTGGACCGAGCCTTTGGCTCGGTCCAGACCTAATTTACTGGACGAGTTTTATAAATTCCGCTATAATCTTGAGACGAGTTGTAGATTCTATTTATTACATGATCCAAAACCTTGACAAAACATACTTAAATCAACAAATGGGACGCGAAACTAACATCAACTTGTATAAGGCATGCGATGACGTTTCACACAACGCTGCGTTGTTTGCCCGCGCAAAGAAATAGTCCCAGATAAATAAAGACTATTTGGCGTATTTAATGGCGTATATTTAATGACAATACTTTTCAAACTCTTCATTCATCATAGTTTGTTGACAAAAAAATTGGAAACCATAGTATTTTGAGACGTAGCGTACGAAATGTCACGAAACCACAAACCGGAAGTCAAAGGTCACCTGGCACTATTTCCTGTTATTAAACGAACGTTTAATATCACAATTTATAGAATGGGTTTATTGAATGGAATAACGGTAGGATCATGTAATAAATAGAGGATCTACAACGAGTCCCCAGTTTATAGCGGAATTTACAAAACGAGTCCAGTAAATTAGGTCTGGACCGAGCCTTTGGCTCGGTCCAGACCTAATTTACTGGACGAGTTTTATAAATTCCGCTATAATCTTGAGACGAGTTGTAGATTCTATTTATTACATGATCCAAAACCTTGACAAAACATACTTAAATCAACAAATGGGACGCGAAACTAACATCAACTTCTATAAGGCATGCGATGACGTTTCACACAACGCTGCGTTGTTTGCCCGCGCAAAGAAATAGTCCCAGATAAATAAAGACTATTTGGCGTATTTAATGGCGTATATTTAATGACAATACTTTTCAAACTCTTCATTCATCATAGTTTGTTGACAAAAAAATTGGAAACCATAGTATTTTGAGACGTAGCGTACGAAATGTCACGAAACCACAAACCGGAAGTCAAAGGTCACCTGGCACTATTTCCTGTTATTAAACGAACGTTTAATATCACAATTTATAGAATGGGTTTATTGAATGGAATAACGGTAGGATCATGTAATAAATAGAGGATCTACAACGAGTCCCCAGTTTATAGCGGAATTTACAAAACGAGTCCAGTAAATTAGGTCTGGACCGAGCCTTTGGCTCGGTCCAGACCTAATTTACTGGACGAGTTTTATAAATTCCGCTATAATCTTGAGACGAGTTGTAGATTCTATTTATTACATGATCCAAAACCTTGACAAAACATACTTAAATCAACAAATGGGACGCGAAACTAACATCAACTTGTATAAGGCATGCGATGACGTTTCACACAACGCTGCGTTGTTTGCCCGCGCAAAGAAATAGTCCCAGATAAATAAAGACTATATGGCGTATATTTAATGACAATACTTTTCAAACTCTTCATTCATCATAGTTTGTTGACAAAAAAATTGGAAACCATAGTATTTTGAGACGTAGCGTACGAAATGTCACGAAACCACAAACCGGAAGTCAAAGGTCACCTGGCACTATTTCCTGTTATTAAACGAACGTTTAATATCACAATTTATAGAATGGGTTTATTGAATGGAATAACGGTAGGATCATGTAATAAATAGAGGATCTACAACGAGTCCCCAGTTTATAGCGGAATTTACAAAACGAGTCCAGTAAATTAGGTCTGGACCGAGCCTTTGGCTCGGTCCAGACCTAATTTACTGGACGAGTTTTATAAATTCCGCTATAATCTTGAGACGAGTTGTAGATTCTATTTATTACATGATCCAAAACCTTGACAAAACATACTTAAATCAACAAATGGGACGCGAAACTAACATCAACTTCTATAAGGCATGCGATGACGTTTCACACAACGCTGCGTTGTTTGCCCGCGCAAAGAAATAGTCCCAGATAAATAAAGACTATTTGGCGTATTTAATGGCGTATATTTAATGACAATACTTTTCAAACTCTTCATTCATCATAGTTTGTTGACAAAAAAATTGGAAACCATAGTATTTTGAGACGTAGCGTACGAAATGTCACGAAACCACAAACCGGAAGTCAAAGGTCACCTGGCACTATTTCCTGTTATTAAACGAACGTTTAATATCACAATTTATAGAATGGGTTTATTGAATGGAATAACGGTAGGATCATGTAATAAATAGAGGATCTACAACGAGTCCCCAGTTTATAGCGGAATTTACAAAACGAGTCCAGTAAATTAGGTCTGGACCGAGCCTTTGGCTCGGTCCAGACCTAATTTACTGGACGAGTTTTATAAATTCCGCTATAATCTTGAGACGAGTTGTAGATTCTATTTATTACATGATCCAAAACCTTGACAAAACATACTTAAATCAACAAATGGGACGCGAAACTAACATCAACTTCTATAAGGCATGCGATGACGTTTCACACAACGCTGCGTTGTTTGCCCGCGCAAAGAAATAGTCCCAGATAAATAAAGACTATTTGGCGTATTTAATGGCGTATATTTAATGACAATACTTTTCAAACTCTTCATTCATCATAGTTTGTTGACAAAAAAATTGGAAACCATAGTATTTTGAGACGTAGCGTACGAAATGTCACGAAACCACAAACCGGAAGTCAAAGGTCACCTGGCACTATTTCCTGTTATTAAACGAACGTTTAATATCACAATTTATAGAATGGGTTTATTGAATGGAATAACGGTAGGATCATGTAATAAATAGAGGATCTACAACGAGTCCCCAGTTTATAGCGGAATTTACAAAACGAGTCCAGTAAATTAGGTCTGGACCGAGCCTTTGGCTCGGTCCAGACCTAATTTACTGGACGAGTTTTATAAATTCCGCTATAATCTTGAGACGAGTTGTAGATTCTATTTATTACATGATCCAAAACCTTGACAAAACATACTTAAATCAACAAATGGGACGCGAAACTAACATCAACTTCTATAAGGCATGCGATGACGTTTCACACAACGCTGCGTTGTTTGCCCGCGCAAAGAAATAGTCCCAGATAAATAAAGACTATTTGGCGTATTTAATGGCGTATATTTAATCAAATTTTAATGACAATACTTTTCAAACTCTTCATTCATCATAGTTTGTTGACAAAAAAATTGGAAACCATAGTATTTTGAGACGTAGCGTACGAAATGTCACGAAACCACAAACCGGAAGTCAAAGGTCACCTGGCACTATTTCCTGTTATTAAACGAACGTTTAATATCACAATTTATAGAATGGGTTTATTGAATGGAATAACGGTAGGATCATGTAATAAATAGAGGATCTACAACGAGTCCCCAGTTTATAGCGGAATTTACAAAACGAGTCCAGTAAATTAGGTCTGGACCGAGCCTTTGGCTCGGTCCAAAAGGCTCGGTCCAGACCTAATTTACTGGACGAGTTTTATAAATTCCGCTATAATCTTGAGACGAGTTGTAGATTCTATTTATTACATGATCCAAAACCTTGACAAAACATACTTAAATCAACAAATGGGACGCGAAACTAACATCAACTTCTATAAGGCATGCGATGACGTTTCACACAACGCTGCGTTGTTTGCCCGCGCAAAGAAATAGTCCCAGATAAATAAAGACTATTTGGCGTATTTAATGGCGTATATTTAATGACAATACTTTTCAAACTCTTCATTCATCATAGTTTGTTGACAAAAAAATTGGAAACCATAGTATTTTGAGACGTAGCGTACGAAATGTCACGAAACCACAAACCGGAAGTCAAAGGTCACCTGGCACTATTTCCTGTTATTAAACGAACGTTTAATATCACAATTTATAGAATGGGTTTATTGAATGGAATAACGGTAGGATCATGTAATAAATAGAGGATCTACAACGAGTCCCCAGTTTATAGCGGAATTTACAAAACGAGTCCAGTAAATTAGGTCTGGACCGAGCCTTTGGCTCGGTCCAGACCTAATTTACTGGACGAGTTTTATAAATTCCGCTATAATCTTGAGACGAGTTGTAGATTCTATTTATTACATGATCCAAAACCTTGACAAAACATACTTAAATCAACAAATGGGACGCGAAACTAACATCAACTTCTATAAGGCATGCGATGACGTTTCACACAACGCTGCGTTGTTTGCCCGCGCAAAGAAATAGTCCCAGATAAATAAAGACTATTTGGCGTATTTAATGGCGTATATTTAATCAAATTTTAATGACAATACTTTTCAAACTCTTCATTCATCATAGTTTGTTGACAAAAAAATTGGAAACCATAGTATTTTGAGACGTAGCGTACGAAATGTCACGAAACCACAAACCGGAAGTCAAAGGTCACCTGGCACTATTTCCTGTTATTAAACGAACGTTTAATATCACAATTTATAGAATGGGTTTATTGAATGGAATAACGGTAGGATCATGTAATAAATAGAGGATCTACAACGAGTCCCCAGTTTATAGCGGAATTTACAAAACGAGTCCAGTAAATTAGGTCTGGACCGAGCCTTTGGCTCGGTCCAGACCTAATTTACTGGACGAGTTTTATAAATTCCGCTATAATCTTGAGACGAGTTGTAGATTCTATTTATTACATGATCCAAAACCTTGACAAAACATACTTAAATCAACAAATGGGACGCGAAACTAACATCAACTTGTATAAGGCATGCGATGACGTTTCACACAACGCTGCGTTGTTTGCCCGCGCAAAGAAATAGTCCCAGATAAATAAAGACTATTTGGCGTATTTAATGGCGTATATTTAATGACAATACTTTTCAAACTCTTCATTCATCATAGTTTGTTGACAAAAAAATTGGAAACCATAGTATTTTGAGACGTAGCGTACGAAATGTCACGAAACCACAAACCGGAAGTCAAAGGTCACCTGGCACTATTTCCTGTTATTAAACGAACGTTTAATATCACAATTTATAGAATGGGTTTATTGAATGGAATAACGGTAGGATCATGTAATAAATAGAGGATCTACAACGAGTCCCCAGTTTATAGCGGAATTTACAAAACGAGTCCAGTAAATTAGGTCTGGACCGAGCCTTTGGCTCGGTCCAGACCTAATTTACTGGACGAGTTTTATAAATTCCGCTATAATCTTGAGACGAGTTGTAGATTCTATTTATTACATGATCCAAAACCTTGACAAAACATACTTAAATCAACAAATGGGACGCGAAACTAACATCAACTTCTATAAGGCATGCGATGACGTTTCACACAACGCTGCGTTGTTTGCCCGCGCAAAGAAATAGTCCCAGATAAATAAAGACTATTTGGCGTATTTAATGGCGTATATTTAATCAAATTTTAATGACAATACTTTTCAAACTCTTCATTCATCATAGTTTGTTGACAAAAAAATTGGAAACCATAGTATTTTGAGACGTAGCGTACGAAATGTCACGAAACCACAAACCGGAAGTCAAAGGTCACCTGGCACTATTTCCTGTTATTAAACGAACGTTTAATATCACAATTTATAGAATGGGTTTATTGAATGGAATAACGGTAGGATCATGTAATAAATAGAGGATCTACAACGAGTCCCCAGTTTATAGCGGAATTTACAAAACGAGTCCAGTAAATTAGGTCTGGACCGAGCCTTTGGCTCGGTCCAGACCTAATTTACTGGACGAGTTTTATAAATTCCGCTATAATCTTGAGACGAGTTGTAGATTCTATTTATTACATGATCCAAAACCTTGACAAAACATACTTAAATCAACAAATGGGACGCGAAACTAACATCAACTTCTATAAGGCATGCGATGACGTTTCACACAACGCTGCGTTGTTTGCCCGCGCAAAGAAATAGTCCCAGATAAATAAAGACTATTTGGCGTATTTAATGGCGTATATTTAATGACAATACTTTTCAAACTCTTCATTCATCATAGTTTGTTGACAAAAAAATTGGAAACCATAGTATTTTGAGACGTAGCGTACGAAATGTCACGAAACCACAAACCGGAAGTCAAAGGTCACCTGGCACTATTTCCTGTTATTAAACGAACGTTTAATATCACAATTTATAGAATGGGTTTATTGAATGGAATAACAGTAGGATCATGTAATAAATAGAGGATCTACAACGAGTCCCCAGTTTATAGCGGAATTTACAAAACGAGTCCAGTAAATTAGGTCTGGACCGAGCCTTTGGCTCGGTCCAGACCTAATTTACTGGACGAGTTTTATAAATTCCGCTATAATCTTGAGACGAGTTGTAGATTCTATTTATTACATGATCCAAAACCTTGACAAAACATACTTAAATCAACAAATGGGACGCGAAACTAACATCAACTTCTATAAGGCATGCGATGACGTTTCACACAACGCTGCGTTGTTTGCCCGCGCAAAGAAATAGTCCCAGATAAATAAAGACTATTTGGCGTATTTAATGGCGTATATTTAATCAAATTTTAATGACAATACTTTTCAAACTCTTCATTCATCATAGTTTGTTGACAAAAAAATTGGAAACCATAGTATTTTGAGACGTAGCGTACGAAATGTCACGAAACCACAAACCGGAAGTCAAAGGTCACCTGGCACTATTTCCTGTTATTAAACGAACGTTTAATATCACAATTTATAGAATGGGTTTATTGAATGGAATAACGGTAGGATCATGTAATAAATAGAGGATCTACAACGAGTCCCCAGTTTATAGCGGAATTTACAAAACGAGTCCAGTAAATTAGGTCTGGACCGAGCCTTTGGCTCGGTCCAGACCTAATTTACTGGACGAGTTTTATAAATTCCGCTATAATCTTGAGACGAGTTGTAGATTCTATTTATTACATGATCCAAAACCTTGACAAAACATACTTAAATCAACAAATGGGACGCGAAACTAACATCAACTTGTATAAGGCATGCGATGACGTTTCACACAACGCTGCGTTGTTTGCCCGCGCAAAGAAATAGTCCCAGATAAATAAAGACTATTTGGCGTATTTAATGGCGTATATTTAATGACAATACTTTTCAAACTCTTCATTCATCATAGTTTGTTGACAAAAAAATTGGAAACCATAGTATTTTGAGACGTAGCGTACGAAATGTCACGAAACCACAAACCGGAAGTCAAAGGTCACCTGGCACTATTTCCTGTTATTAAACGAACGTTTAATATCACAATTTATAGAATGGGTTTATTGAATGGAATAACGGTAGGATCATGTAATAAATAGAGGATCTACAACGAGTCCCCAGTTTATAGCGGAATTTACAAAACGAGTCCAGTAAATTAGGTCTGGACCGAGCCTTTGGCTCGGTCCAGACCTAATTTACTGGACGAGTTTTATAAATTCCGCTATAATCTTGAGACGAGTTGTAGATTCTATTTATTACATGATCCAAAACCTTGACAAAACATACTTAAATCAACAAATGGGACGCGAAACTAACATCAACTTCTATAAGGCATGCGATGACGTTTCACACAACGCTGCGTTGTTTGCCCGCGCAAAGAAATAGTCCCAGATAAATAAAGACTATTTGGCGTATTTAATGGCGTATATTTAATGACAATACTTTTCAAACTCTTCATTCATCATAGTTTGTTGACAAAAAAATTGGAAACCATAGTATTTTGAGACGTAGCGTACGAAATGTCACGAAACCACAAACCGGAAGTCAAAGGTCACCTGGCACTATTTCCTGTTATTAAACGAACGTTTAATATCACAATTTATAGAATGGGTTTATTGAATGGAATAACGGTAGGATCATGTAATAAATAGAGGATCTACAACGAGTCCCCAGTTTATAGCGGAATTTACAAAACGAGTCCAGTAAATTAGGTCTGGACCGAGCCTTTGGCTCGGTCCAGACCTAATTTACTGGACGAGTTTTATAAATTCCGCTATAATCTTGAGACGAGTTGTAGATTCTATTTATTACATGATCCAAAACCTTGACAAAACATACTTAAATCAACAAATGGGACGCGAAACTAACATCAACTTGTATAAGGCATGCGATGACGTTTCACACAACGCTGCGTTGTTTGCCCGCGCAAAGAAATAGTCCCAGATAAATAAAGACTATTTGGCGTATTTAATGGCGTATATTTAATGACAATACTTTTCAAACTCTTCATTCATCATAGTTTGTTGACAAAAAAATTGGAAACCATAGTATTTTGAGACGTAGCGTACGAAATGTCACGAAACCACAAACCGGAAGTCAAAGGTCACCTGGCACTATTTCCTGTTATTAAACGAACGTTTAATATCACAATTTATAGAATGGGTTTATTGAATGGAATAACGGTAGGATCATGTAATAAATAGAGGATCTACAACGAGTCCCCAGTTTATAGCGGAATTTACAAAACGAGTCCAGTAAATTAGGTCTGGACCGAGCCTTTGGCTCGGTCCAGACCTAATTTACTGGACGAGTTTTATAAATTCCGCTATAATCTTGAGACGAGTTGTAGATTCTATTTATTACATGATCCAAAACCTTGACAAAACATACTTAAATCAACAAATGGGACGCGAAACTAACATCAACTTCTATAAGGCATGCGATGACGTTTCACACAACGCTGCGTTGTTTGCCCGCGCAAAGAAATAGTCCCAGATAAATAAAGACTATTTGGCGTATTTAATGGCGTATATTTAATGACAATACTTTTCAAACTCTTCATTCATCATAGTTTGTTGACAAAAAAATTGGAAACCATAGTATTTTGAGACGTAGCGTACGAAATGTCACGAAACCACAAACCGGAAGTCAAAGGTCACCTGGCACTATTTCCTGTTATTAAACGAACGTTTAATATCACAATTTATAGAATGGGTTTATTGAATGGAATAACGGTAGGATCATGTAATAAATAGAGGATCTACAACGAGTCCCCAGTTTATAGCGGAATTTACAAAACGAGTCCAGTAAATTAGGTCTGGACCGAGCCTTTGGCTCGGTCCAGACCTAATTTACTGGACGAGTTTTATAAATTCCGCTATAATCTTGAGACGAGTTGTAGATTCTATTTATTACATGATCCAAAACCTTGACAAAACATACTTAAATCAACAAATGGGACGCGAAACTAACATCAACTTCTATAAGGCATGCGATGACGTTTCACACAACGCTGCGTTGTTTGCCCGCGCAAAGAAATAGTCCCAGATAAATAAAGACTATTTGGCGTATTTAATGGCGTATATTTAATGACAATACTTTTCAAACTCTTCATTCATCATAGTTTGTTGACAAAAAAATTGGAAACCATAGTATTTTGAGACGTAGCGTACGAAATGTCACGAAACCACAAACCGGAAGTCAAAGGTCACCTGGCACTATTTCCTGTTATTAAACGAACGTTTAATATCACAATTTATAGAATGGGTTTATTGAATGGAATAACGGTAGGATCATGTAATAAATAGAGGATCTACAACGAGTCCCCAGTTTATAGCGGAATTTACAAAACGAGTCCAGTAAATTAGGTCTGGACCGAGCCTTTGGCTCGGTCCAGACCTAATTTACTGGACGAGTTTTATAAATTCCGCTATAATCTTGAGACGAGTTGTAGATTCTATTTATTACATGATCCAAAACCTTGACAAAACATACTTAAATCAACAAATGGGACGCGAAACTAACATCAACTTCTATAAGGCATGCGATGACGTTTCACACAACGCTGCGTTGTTTGCCCGCGCAAAGAAATAGTCCCAGATAAATAAAGACTATTTGGCGTATTTAATGGCGTATATTTAATCAAATTTTAATGACAATACTTTTCAAACTCTTCATTCATCATAGTTTGTTGACAAAAAAATTGGAAACCATAGTATTTTGAGACGTAGCGTACGAAATGTCACGAAACCACAAACCGGAAGTCAAAGGTCACCTGGCACTATTTCCTGTTATTAAACGAACGTTTAATATCACAATTTATAGAATGGGTTTATTGAATGGAATAACGGTAGGATCATGTAATAAATAGAGGATCTACAACGAGTCCCCAGTTTATAGCGGAATTTACAAAACGAGTCCAGTAAATTAGGTCTGGACCGAGCCTTTGGCTCGGTCCAGACCTAATTTACTGGACGAGTTTTATAAATTCCGCTATAATCTTGAGACGAGTTGTAGATTCTATTTATTACATGATCCAAAACCTTGACAAAACATACTTAAATCAACAAATGGGACGCGAAACTAACATCAACTTCTATAAGGCATGCGATGACGTTTCACACAACGCTGCGTTGTTTGCCCGCGCAAAGAAATAGTCCCAGATAAATAAAGACTATTTGGCGTATTTAATGGCGTATATTTAATGACAATACTTTTCAAACTCTTCATTCATCATAGTTTGTTGACAAAAAAATTGGAAACCATAGTATTTTGAGACGTAGCGTACGAAATGTCACGAAACCACAAACCGGAAGTCAAAGGTCACCTGGCACTATTTCCTGTTATTAAACGAACGTTTAATATCACAATTTATAGAATGGGTTTATTGAATGGAATAACGGTAGGATCATGTAATAAATAGAGGATCTACAACGAGTCCCCAGTTTATAGCGGAATTTACAAAACGAGTCCAGTAAATTAGGTCTGGACCGAGCCTTTGGCTCGGTCCAGACCTAATTTACTGGACGAGTTTTATAAATTCCGCTATAATCTTGAGACGAGTTGTAGATTCTATTTATTACATGATCCAAAACCTTGACAAAACATACTTAAATCAACAAATGGGACGCGAAACTAACATCAACTTCTATAAGGCATGCGATGACGTTTCACACAACGCTGCGTTGTTTGCCCGCGCAAAGAAATAGTCCCAGATAAATAAAGACTATTTGGCGTATTTAATGGCGTATATTTAATCAAATTTTAATGACAATACTTTTCAAACTCTTCATTCATCATAGTTTGTTGACAAAAAAATTGGAAACCATAGTATTTTGAGACGTAGCGTACGAAATGTCACGAAACCACAAACCGGAAGTCAAAGGTCACCTGGCACTATTTCCTGTTATTAAACGAACGTTTAATATCACAATTTATAGAATGGGTTTATTGAATGGAATAACGGTAGGATCATGTAATAAATAGAGGATCTACAACGAGTCCCCAGTTTATAGCGGAATTTACAAAACGAGTCCAGTAAATTAGGTCTGGACCGAGCCTTTGGCTCGGTCCAGACCTAATTTACTGGACGAGTTTTATAAATTCCGCTATAATCTTGAGACGAGTTGTAGATTCTATTTATTACATGATCCAAAACCTTGACAAAACATACTTAAATCAACAAATGGGACGCGAAACTAACATCAACTTCTATAAGGCATGCGATGACGTTTCACACAACGCTGCGTTGTTTGCCCGCGCAAAGAAATAGTCCCAGATAAATAAAGACTATTTGGCATATTTAATGGCGTATATTTAATGACAATACTTTTCAAACTCTTCATTCATCATAGTTTGTTGACAAAAAAATTGGAAACCATAGTATTTTGAGACGTAGCGTACGAAATGTCACGAAACCACAAACCAGAAGTCAAAGGTCACCTGGCACTATTTCCTGTTATTAAACGAACGTTTAATATCACAATTTATAGAATGGGTTTATTGAATGGAATAACAGTAGGATCATGTAATAAATAGAGGATCTACAACGAGTCCCCAGTTTATAGCGGAATTTACAAAACGAGTCCAGTAAATTAGGTCTGGACCGAGCCTTTGGCTCGGTCCAGACCTAATTTACTGGACGAGTTTTATAAATTCCGCTATAATCTTGAGACGAGTTGTAGATTCTATTTATTACATGATCCAAAACCTTGACAAAACATACTTAAATCAACAAATGGGACGCGAAACTAACATCAACTTCTATAAGGCATGCGATGACGTTTCACACAACGCTGCGTTGTTTGCCCGCGCAAAGAAATAGTCCCAGATAAATAAAGACTATTTGGCGTATTTAATGGCGTATATTTAATCAAATTTTAATGACAATACTTTTCAAACTCTTCATTCATCATAGTTTGTTGACAAAAAAATTGGAAACCATAGTATTTTGAGACGTAGCGTACGAAATGTCACGAAACCACAAACCGGAAGTCAAAGGTCACCTGGCACTATTTCCTGTTATTAAACGAACGTTTAATATCACAATTTATAGAATGGGTTTATTGAATGGAATAACGGTAGGATCATGTAATAAATAGAGGATCTACAACGAGTCCCCAGTTTATAGCGGAATTTACAAAACGAGTCCAGTAAATTAGGTCTGGACCGAGCCTTTGGCTCGGTCCAGACCTAATTTACTGGACGAGTTTTATAAATTCCGCTATAATCTTGAGACGAGTTGTAGATTCTATTTATTACATGATCCAAAACCTTGACAAAACATACTTAAATCAACAAATGGGACGCGAAACTAACATCAACTTGTATAAGGCATGCGATGACGTTTCACACAACGCTGCGTTGTTTGCCCGCGCAAAGAAATAGTCCCAGATAAATAAAGACTATTTGGCGTATTTAATGGCGTATATTTAATGACAATACTTTTCAAACTCTTCATTCATCATAGTTTGTTGACAAAAAAATTGGAAACCATAGTATTTTGAGACGTAGCGTACGAAATGTCACGAAACCACAAACCGGAAGTCAAAGGTCACCTGGCACTATTTCCTGTTATTAAACGAACGTTTAATATCACAATTTATAGAATGGGTTTATTGAATGGAATAACGGTAGGATCATGTAATAAATAGAGGATCTACAACGAGTCCCCAGTTTATAGCGGAATTTACAAAACGAGTCCAGTAAATTAGGTCTGGACCGAGCCTTTGGCTCGGTCCAGACCTAATTTACTGGACGAGTTTTATAAATTCCGCTATAATCTTGAGACGAGTTGTAGATTCTATTTATTACATGATCCAAAACCTTGACAAAACATACTTAAATCAACAAATGGGACGCGAAACTAACATCAACTTCTATAAGGCATGCGATGACGTTTCACACAACGCTGCGTTGTTTGCCCGCGCAAAGAAATAGTCCCAGATAAATAAAGACTATTTGGCGTATTTAATGGCGTATATTTAATGACAATACTTTTCAAACTCTTCATTCATCATAGTTTGTTGACAAAAAAATTGGAAACCATAGTATTTTGAGACGTAGCGTACGAAATGTCACGAAACCACAAACCGGAAGTCAAAGGTCACCTGGCACTATTTCCTGTTATTAAACGAACGTTTAATATCACAATTTATAGAATGGGTTTATTGAATGGAATAACGGTAGGATCATGTAATAAATAGAGGATCTACAACGAGTCCCCAGTTTATAGCGGAATTTACAAAACGAGTCCAGTAAATTAGGTCTGGACCGAGCCTTTGGCTCGGTCCAGACCTAATTTACTGGACGAGTTTTATAAATTCCGCTATAATCTTGAGACGAGTTGTAGATTCTATTTATTACATGATCCAAAACCTTGACAAAACATACTTAAATCAACAAATGGGACGCGAAACTAACATCAACTTGTATAAGGCATGCGATGACGTTTCACACAACGCTGCGTTGTTTGCCCGCGCAAAGAAATAGTCCCAGATAAATAAAGACTATATGGCGTATATTTAATGACAATACTTTTCAAACTCTTCATTCATCATAGTTTGTTGACAAAAAAATTGGAAACCATAGTATTTTGAGACGTAGCGTACGAAATGTCACGAAACCACAAACCGGAAGTCAAAGGTCACCTGGCACTATTTCCTGTTATTAAACGAACGTTTAATATCACAATTTATAGAATGGGTTTATTGAATGGAATAACGGTAGGATCATGTAATAAATAGAGGATCTACAACGAGTCCCCAGTTTATAGCGGAATTTACAAAACGAGTCCAGTAAATTAGGTCTGGACCGAGCCTTTGGCTCGGTCCAGACCTAATTTACTGGACGAGTTTTATAAATTCCGCTATAATCTTGAGACGAGTTGTAGATTCTATTTATTACATGATCCAAAACCTTGACAAAACATACTTAAATCAACAAATGGGACGCGAAACTAACATCAACTTCTATAAGGCATGCGATGACGTTTCACACAACGCTGCGTTGTTTGCCCGCGCAAAGAAATAGTCCCAGATAAATAAAGACTATTTGGCGTATTTAATGGCGTATATTTAATGACAATACTTTTCAAACTCTTCATTCATCATAGTTTGTTGACAAAAAAATTGGAAACCATAGTATTTTGAGACGTAGCGTACGAAATGTCACGAAACCACAAACCGGAAGTCAAAGGTCACCTGGCACTATTTCCTGTTATTAAACGAACGTTTAATATCACAATTTATAGAATGGGTTTATTGAATGGAATAACGGTAGGATCATGTAATAAATAGAGGATCTACAACGAGTCCCCAGTTTATAGCGGAATTTACAAAACGAGTCCAGTAAATTAGGTCTGGACCGAGCCTTTGGCTCGGTCCAGACCTAATTTACTGGACGAGTTTTATAAATTCCGCTATAATCTTGAGACGAGTTGTAGATTCTATTTATTACATGATCCAAAACCTTGACAAAACATACTTAAATCAACAAATGGGACGCGAAACTAACATCAACTTCTATAAGGCATGCGATGACGTTTCACACAACGCTGCGTTGTTTGCCCGCGCAAAGAAATAGTCCCAGATAAATAAAGACTATTTGGCGTATTTAATGGCGTATATTTAATCAAATTTTAATGACAATACTTTTCAAACTCTTCATTCATCATAGTTTGTTGACAAAAAAATTGGAAACCATAGTATTTTGAGACGTAGCGTACGAAATGTCACGAAACCACAAACCGGAAGTCAAAGGTCACCTGGCACTATTTCCTGTTATTAAACGAACGTTTAATATCACAATTTATAGAATGGGTTTATTGAATGGAATAACGGTAGGATCATGTAATAAATAGAGGATCTACAACGAGTCCCCAGTTTATAGCGGAATTTACAAAACGAGTCCAGTAAATTAGGTCTGGACCGAGCCTTTGGCTCGGTCCAGACCTAATTTACTGGACGAGTTTTATAAATTCCGCTATAATCTTGAGACGAGTTGTAGATTCTATTTATTACATGATCCAAAACCTTGACAAAACATACTTAAATCAACAAATGGGACGCGAAACTAACATCAACTTCTATAAGGCATGCGATGACGTTTCACACAACGCTGCGTTGTTTGCCCGCGCAAAGAAATAGTCCCAGATAAATAAAGACTATTTGGCGTATTTAATGGCGTATATTTAATGACAATACTTTTCAAACTCTTCATTCATCATAGTTTGTTGACAAAAAAATTGGAAACCATAGTATTTTGAGACGTAGCGTACGAAATGTCACGAAACCACAAACCGGAAGTCAAAGGTCACCTGGCACTATTTCCTGTTATTAAACGAACGTTTAATATCACAATTTATAGAATGGGTTTATTGAATGGAATAACAGTAGGATCATGTAATAAATAGAGGATCTACAACGAGTCCCCAGTTTATAGCGGAATTTACAAAACGAGTCCAGTAAATTAGGTCTGGACCGAGCCTTTGGCTCGGTCCAGACCTAATTTACTGGACGAGTTTTATAAATTCCGCTATAATCTTGAGACGAGTTGTAGATTCTATTTATTACATGATCCAAAACCTTGACAAAACATACTTAAATCAACAAATGGGACGCGAAACTAACATCAACTTCTATAAGGCATGCGATGACGTTTCACACAACGCTGCGTTGTTTGCCCGCGCAAAGAAATAGTCCCAGATAAATAAAGACTATTTGGCGTATTTAATGGCGTATATTTAATCAAATTTTAATGACAATACTTTTCAAACTCTTCATTCATCATAGTTTGTTGACAAAAAAATTGGAAACCATAGTATTTTGAGACGTAGCGTACGAAATGTCACGAAACCACAAACCGGAAGTCAAAGGTCACCTGGCACTATTTCCTGTTATTAAACGAACGTTTAATATCACAATTTATAGAATGGGTTTATTGAATGGAATAACGGTAGGATCATGTAATAAATAGAGGATCTACAACGAGTCCCCAGTTTATAGCGGAATTTACAAAACGAGTCCAGTAAATTAGGTCTGGACCGAGCCTTTGGCTCGGTCCAGACCTAATTTACTGGACGAGTTTTATAAATTCCGCTATAATCTTGAGACGAGTTGTAGATTCTATTTATTACATGATCCAAAACCTTGACAAAACATACTTAAATCAACAAATGGGACGCGAAACTAACATCAACTTCTATAAGGCATGCGATGACGTTTCACACAACGCTGCGTTGTTTGCCCGCGCAAAGAAATAGTCCCAGATAAATAAAGACTATTTGGCGTATTTAATGGCGTATATTTAATCAAATTTTAATGACAATACTTTTCAAACTCTTCATTCATCATAGTTTGTTGACAAAAAAATTGGAAACCATAGTATTTTGAGACGTAGCGTACGAAATGTCACGAAACCACAAACCGGAAGTCAAAGGTCACCTGGCACTATTTCCTGTTATTAAACGAACGTTTAATATCACAATTTATAGAATGGGTTTATTGAATGGAATAACGGTAGGATCATGTAATAAATAGAGGATCTACAACGAGTCCCCAGTTTATAGCGGAATTTACAAAACGAGTCCAGTAAATTAGGTCTGGACCGAGCCTTTGGCTCGGTCCAGACCTAATTTACTGGACGAGTTTTATAAATTCCGCTATAATCTTGAGACGAGTTGTAGATTCTATTTATTACATGATCCAAAACCTTGACAAAACATACTTAAATCAACAAATGGGACGCGAAACTAACATCAACTTCTATAAGGCATGCGATGACGTTTCACACAACGCTGCGTTGTTTGCCCGCGCAAAGAAATAGTCCCAGATAAATAAAGACTATTTGGCGTATTTAATGGCGTATATTTAATCAAATTTTAATGACAATACTTTTCAAACTCTTCATTCATCATAGTTTGTTGACAAAAAAATTGGAAACCATAGTATTTTGAGACGTAGCGTACGAAATGTCACGAAACCACAAACCGGAAGTCAAAGGTCACCTGGCACTATTTCCTGTTATTAAACGAACGTTTAATATCACAATTTATAGAATGGGTTTATTGAATGGAATAACGGTAGGATCATGTAATAAATAGAGGATCTACAACGAGTCCCCAGTTTATAGCGGAATTTACAAAACGAGTCCAGTAAATTAGGTCTGGACCGAGCCTTTGGCTCGGTCCAGACCTAATTTACTGGACGAGTTTTATAAATTCCGCTATAATCTTGAGACGAGTTGTAGATTCTATTTATTACATGATCCAAAACCTTGACAAAACATACTTAAATCAACAAATGGGACGCGAAACTAACATCAACTTCTATAAGGCATGCGATGACGTTTCACACAACGCTGCGTTGTTTGCCCGCGCAAAGAAATAGTCCCAGATAAATAAAGACTATTTGGCGTATTTAATGGCGTATATTTAATGACAATACTTTTCAAACTCTTCATTCATCATAGTTTGTTGACAAAAAAATTGGAAACCATAGTATTTTGAGACGTAGCGTACGAAATGTCACGAAACCACAAACCGGAAGTCAAAGGTCACCTGGCACTATTTCCTGTTATTAAACGAACGTTTAATATCACAATTTATAGAATGGGTTTATTGAATGGAATAACGGTAGGATCATGTAATAAATAGAGGATCTACAACGAGTCCCCAGTTTATAGCGGAATTTACAAAACGAGTCCAGTAAATTAGGTCTGGACCGAGCCTTTGGCTCGGTCCAGACCTAATTTACTGGACGAGTTTTATAAATTCCGCTATAATCTTGAGACGAGTTGTAGATTCTATTTATTACATGATCCAAAACCTTGACAAAACATACTTAAATCAACAAATGGGACGCGAAACTAACATCAACTTCTATAAGGCATGCGATGACGTTTCACACAACGCTGCGTTGTTTGCCCGCGCAAAGAAATAGTCCCAGATAAATAAAGACTATTTGGCGTATTTAATGGCGTATATTTAATCAAATTTTAATGACAATACTTTTCAAACTCTTCATTCATCATAGTTTGTTGACAAAAAAATTGGAAACCATAGTATTTTGAGACGTAGCGTACGAAATGTCACGAAACCACAAACCGGAAGTCAAAGGTCACCTGGCACTATTTCCTGTTATTAAACGAACGTTTAATATCACAATTTATAGAATGGGTTTATTGAATGGAATAACGGTAGGATCATGTAATAAATAGAGGATCTACAACGAGTCCCCAGTTTATAGCGGAATTTACAAAACGAGTCCAGTAAATTAGGTCTGGACCGAGCCTTTGGCTCGGTCCAGACCTAATTTACTGGACGAGTTTTATAAATTCCGCTATAATCTTGAGACGAGTTGTAGATTCTATTTATTACATGATCCAAAACCTTGACAAAACATACTTAAATCAACAAATGGGACGCGAAACTAACATCAACTTCTATAAGGCATGCGATGACGTTTCACACAACGCTGCGTTGTTTGCCCGCGCAAAGAAATAGTCCCAGATAAATAAAGACTATTTGGCGTATTTAATGGCGTATATTTAATGACAATACTTTTCAAACTCTTCATTCATCATAGTTTGTTGACAAAAAAATTGGAAACCATAGTATTTTGAGACGTAGCGTACGAAATGTCACGAAACCACAAACCGGAAGTCAAAGGTCACCTGGCACTATTTCCTGTTATTAAACGAACGTTTAATATCACAATTTATAGAATGGGTTTATTGAATGGAATAACAGTAGGATCATGTAATAAATAGAGGATCTACAACGAGTCCCCAGTTTATAGCGGAATTTACAAAACGAGTCCAGTAAATTAGGTCTGGACCGAGCCTTTGGCTCGGTCCAGACCTAATTTACTGGACGAGTTTTATAAATTCCGCTATAATCTTGAGACGAGTTGTAGATTCTATTTATTACATGATCCAAAACCTTGACAAAACATACTTAAATCAACAAATGGGACGCGAAACTAACATCAACTTCTATAAGGCATGCGATGACGTTTCACACAACGCTGCGTTGTTTGCCCGCGCAAAGAAATAGTCCCAGATAAATAAAGACTATTTGGCGTATTTAATGGCGTATATTTAATCAAATTTTAATGACAATACTTTTCAAACTCTTCATTCATCATAGTTTGTTGACAAAAAAATTGGAAACCATAGTATTTTGAGACGTAGCGTACGAAATGTCACGAAACCACAAACCGGAAGTCAAAGGTCACCTGGCACTATTTCCTGTTATTAAACGAACGTTTAATATCACAATTTATAGAATGGGTTTATTGAATGGAATAACGGTAGGATCATGTAATAAATAGAGGATCTACAACGAGTCCCCAGTTTATAGCGGAATTTACAAAACGAGTCCAGTAAATTAGGTCTGGACCGAGCCTTTGGCTCGGTCCAGACCTAATTTACTGGACGAGTTTTATAAATTCCGCTATAATCTTGAGACGAGTTGTAGATTCTATTTATTACATGATCCAAAACCTTGACAAAACATACTTAAATCAACAAATGGGACGCGAAACTAACATCAACTTCTATAAGGCATGCGATGACGTTTCACACAACGCTGCGTTGTTTGCCCGCGCAAAGAAATAGTCCCAGATAAATAAAGACTATTTGGCGTATTTAATGGCGTATATTTAATCAAATTTTAATGACAATACTTTTCAAACTCTTCATTCATCATAGTTTGTTGACAAAAAAATTGGAAACCATAGTATTTTGAGACGTAGCGTACGAAATGTCACGAAACCACAAACCGGAAGTCAAAGGTCACCTGGCACTATTTCCTGTTATTAAACGAACGTTTAATATCACAATTTATAGAATGGGTTTATTGAATGGAATAACGGTAGGATCATGTAATAAATAGAGGATCTACAACGAGTCCCCAGTTTATAGCGGAATTTACAAAACGAGTCCAGTAAATTAGGTCTGGACCGAGCCTTTGGCTCGGTCCAGACCTAATTTACTGGACGAGTTTTATAAATTCCGCTATAATCTTGAGACGAGTTGTAGATTCTATTTATTACATGATCCAAAACCTTGACAAAACATACTTAAATCAACAAATGGGACGCGAAACTAACATCAACTTCTATAAGGCATGCGATGACGTTTCACACAACGCTGCGTTGTTTGCCCGCGCAAAGAAATAGTCCCAGATAAATAAAGACTATTTGGCGTATTTAATGGCGTATATTTAATGACAATACTTTTCAAACTCTTCATTCATCATAGTTTGTTGACAAAAAAAATTGGAAACCATAGTATTTTGAGACGTAGCGTACGAAATGTCACGAAACCACAAACCGGAAGTCAAAGGTCACCTGGCACTATTTCCTGTTATTAAACGAACGTTTAATATCACAATTTATAGAATGGGTTTATTGAATGGAATAACAGTAGGATCATGTAATAAATAGAGGATCTACAACGAGTCCCCAGTTTATAGCGGAATTTACAAAACGAGTCCAGTAAATTAGGTCTGGACCGAGCCTTTGGCTCGGTCCAGACCTAATTTACTGGACGAGTTTTATAAATTCCGCTATAATCTTGAGACGAGTTGTAGATTCTATTTATTACATGATCCAAAACCTTGACAAAACATACTTAAATCAACAAATGGGACGCGAAACTAACATCAACTTCTATAAGGCATGCGATGACGTTTCACACAACGCTGCGTTGTTTGCCCGCGCAAAGAAATAGTCCCAGATAAATAAAGACTATTTGGCGTATTTAATGGCGTATATTTAATCAAATTTTAATGACAATACTTTTCAAACTCTTCATTCATCATAGTTTGTTGACAAAAAAATTGGAAACCATAGTATTTTGAGACGTAGCGTACGAAATGTCACGAAACCACAAACCGGAAGTCAAAGGTCACCTGGCACTATTTCCTGTTATTAAACGAACGTTTAATATCACAATTTATAGAATGGGTTTATTGAATGGAATAACGGTAGGATCATGTAATAAATAGAGGATCTACAACGAGTCCCCAGTTTATAGCGGAATTTACAAAACGAGTCCAGTAAATTAGGTCTGGACCGAGCCTTTGGCTCGGTCCAGACCTAATTTACTGGACGAGTTTTATAAATTCCGCTATAATCTTGAGACGAGTTGTAGATTCTATTTATTACATGATCCAAAACCTTGACAAAACATACTTAAATCAACAAATGGGACGCGAAACTAACATCAACTTGTATAAGGCATGCGATGACGTTTCACACAACGCTGCGTTGTTTGCCCGCGCAAAGAAATAGTCCCAGATAAATAAAGACTATTTGGCGTATTTAATGGCGTATATTTAATGACAATACTTTTCAAACTCTTCATTCATCATAGTTTGTTGACAAAAAAATTGGAAACCATAGTATTTTGAGACGTAGCGTACGAAATGTCACGAAACCACAAACCGGAAGTCAAAGGTCACCTGGCACTATTTCCTGTTATTAAACGAACGTTTAATATCACAATTTATAGAATGGGTTTATTGAATGGAATAACGGTAGGATCATGTAATAAATAGAGGATCTACAACGAGTCCCCAGTTTATAGCGGAATTTACAAAACGAGTCCAGTAAATTAGGTCTGGACCGAGCCTTTGGCTCGGTCCAGACCTAATTTACTGGACGAGTTTTATAAATTCCGCTATAATCTTGAGACGAGTTGTAGATTCTATTTATTACATGATCCAAAACCTTGACAAAACATACTTAAATCAACAAATGGGACGCGAAACTAACATCAACTTCTATAAGGCATGCGATGACGTTTCACACAACGCTGCGTTGTTTGCCCGCGCAAAGAAATAGTCCCAGATAAATAAAGACTATTTGGCGTATTTAATGGCGTATATTTAATGACAATACTTTTCAAACTCTTCATTCATCATAGTTTGTTGACAAAAAAATTGGAAACCATAGTATTTTGAGACGTAGCGTACGAAATGTCACGAAACCACAAACCGGAAGTCAAAGGTCACCTGGCACTATTTCCTGTTATTAAACGAACGTTTAATATCACAATTTATAGAATGGGTTTATTGAATGGAATAACGGTAGGATCATGTAATAAATAGAGGATCTACAACGAGTCCCCAGTTTATAGCGGAATTTACAAAACGAGTCCAGTAAATTAGGTCTGGACCGAGCCTTTGGCTCGGTCCAGACCTAATTTACTGGACGAGTTTTATAAATTCCGCTATAATCTTGAGACGAGTTGTAGATTCTATTTATTACATGATCCAAAACCTTGACAAAACATACTTAAATCAACAAATGGGACGCGAAACTAACATCAACTTCTATAAGGCATGCGATGACGTTTCACACAACGCTGCGTTGTTTGCCCGCGCAAAGAAATAGTCCCAGATAAATAAAGACTATTTGGCGTATTTAATGGCGTATATTTAATGACAATACTTTTCAAACTCTTCATTCATCATAGTTTGTTGACAAAAAAAATTGGAAACCATAGTATTTTGAGACGTAGCGTACGAAATGTCACGAAACCACAAACCGGAAGTCAAAGGTCACCTGGCACTATTTCCTGTTATTAAACGAACGTTTAATATCACAATTTATAGAATGGGTTTATTGAATGGAATAACAGTAGGATCATGTAATAAATAGAGGATCTACAACGAGTCCCCAGTTTATAGCGGAATTTACAAAACGAGTCCAGTAAATTAGGTCTGGACCGAGCCTTTGGCTCGGTCCAGACCTAATTTACTGGACGAGTTTTATAAATTCCGCTATAATCTTGAGACGAGTTGTAGATTCTATTTATTACATGATCCAAAACCTTGACAAAACATACTTAAATCAACAAATGGGACGCGAAACTAACATCAACTTCTATAAGGCATGCGATGACGTTTCACACAACGCTGCGTTGTTTGCCCGCGCAAAGAAATAGTCCCAGATAAATAAAGACTATTTGGCGTATTTAATGGCGTATATTTAATCAAATTTTAATGACAATACTTTTCAAACTCTTCATTCATCATAGTTTGTTGACAAAAAAATTGGAAACCATAGTATTTTGAGACGTAGCGTACGAAATGTCACGAAACCACAAACCGGAAGTCAAAGGTCACCTGGCACTATTTCCTGTTATTAAACGAACGTTTAATATCACAATTTATAGAATGGGTTTATTGAATGGAATAACGGTAGGATCATGTAATAAATAGAGGATCTACAACGAGTCCCCAGTTTATAGCGGAATTTACAAAACGAGTCCAGTAAATTAGGTCTGGACCGAGCCTTTGGCTCGGTCCAGACCTAATTTACTGGACGAGTTTTATAAATTCCGCTATAATCTTGAGACGAGTTGTAGATTCTATTTATTACATGATCCAAAACCTTGACAAAACATACTTAAATCAACAAATGGGACGCGAAACTAACATCAACTTCTATAAGGCATGCGATGACGTTTCACACAACGCTGCGTTGTTTGCCCGCGCAAAGAAATAGTCCCAGATAAATAAAGACTATTTGGCGTATTTAATGGCGTATATTTAATCAAATTTTAATGACAATACTTTTCAAACTCTTCATTCATCATAGTTTGTTGACAAAAAAATTGGAAACCATAGTATTTTGAGACGTAGCGTACGAAATGTCACGAAACCACAAACCGGAAGTCAAAGGTCACCTGGCACTATTTCCTGTTATTAAACGAACGTTTAATATCACAATTTATAGAATGGGTTTATTGAATGGAATAACGGTAGGATCATGTAATAAATAGAGGATCTACAACGAGTCCCCAGTTTATAGCGGAATTTACAAAACGAGTCCAGTAAATTAGGTCTGGACCGAGCCTTTGGCTCGGTCCAGACCTAATTTACTGGACGAGTTTTATAAATTCCGCTATAATCTTGAGACGAGTTGTAGATTCTATTTATTACATGATCCAAAACCTTGACAAAACATACTTAAATCAACAAATGGGACGCGAAACTAACATCAACTTGTATAAGGCATGCGATGACGTTTCACACAACGCTGCGTTGTTTGCCCGCGCAAAGAAATAGTCCCAGATAAATAAAGACTATTTGGCGTATTTAATGGCGTATATTTAATGACAATACTTTTCAAACTCTTCATTCATCATAGTTTGTTGACAAAAAAATTGGAAACCATAGTATTTTGAGACGTAGCGTACGAAATGTCACGAAACCACAAACCGGAAGTCAAAGGTCACCTGGCACTATTTCCTGTTATTAAACGAACGTTTAATATCACAATTTATAGAATGGGTTTATTGAATGGAATAACGGTAGGATCATGTAATAAATAGAGGATCTACAACGAGTCCCCAGTTTATAGCGGAATTTACAAAACGAGTCCAGTAAATTAGGTCTGGACCGAGCCTTTGGCTCGGTCCAGACCTAATTTACTGGACGAGTTTTATAAATTCCGCTATAATCTTGAGACGAGTTGTAGATTCTATTTATTACATGATCCAAAACCTTGACAAAACATACTTAAATCAACAAATGGGACGCGAAACTAACATCAACTTCTATAAGGCATGCGATGACGTTTCACACAACGCTGCGTTGTTTGCCCGCGCAAAGAAATAGTCCCAGATAAATAAAGACTATTTGGCGTATTTAATGGCGTATATTTAATGACAATACTTTTCAAACTCTTCATTCATCATAGTTTGTTGACAAAAAAATTGGAAACCATAGTATTTTGAGACGTAGCGTACGAAATGTCACGAAACCACAAACCGGAAGTCAAAGGTCACCTGGCACTATTTCCTGTTATTAAACGAACGTTTAATATCACAATTTATAGAATGGGTTTATTGAATGGAATAACGGTAGGATCATGTAATAAATAGAGGATCTACAACGAGTCCCCAGTTTATAGCGGAATTTACAAAACGAGTCCAGTAAATTAGGTCTGGACCGAGCCTTTGGCTCGGTCCAGACCTAATTTACTGGACGAGTTTTATAAATTCCGCTATAATCTTGAGACGAGTTGTAGATTCTATTTATTACATGATCCAAAACCTTGACAAAACATACTTAAATCAACAAATGGGACGCGAAACTAACATCAACTTGTATAAGGCATGCGATGACGTTTCACACAACGCTGCGTTGTTTGCCCGCGCAAAGAAATAGTCCCAGATAAATAAAGACTATTTGGCGTATTTAATGGCGTATATTTAATGACAATACTTTTCAAACTCTTCATTCATCATAGTTTGTTGACAAAAAAATTGGAAACCATAGTATTTTGAGACGTAGCGTACGAAATGTCACGAAACCACAAACCGGAAGTCAAAGGTCACCTGGCACTATTTCCTGTTATTAAACGAACGTTTAATATCACAATTTATAGAATGGGTTTATTGAATGGAATAACGGTAGGATCATGTAATAAATAGAGGATCTACAACGAGTCCCCAGTTTATAGCGGAATTTACAAAACGAGTCCAGTAAATTAGGTCTGGACCGAGCCTTTGGCTCGGTCCAGACCTAATTTACTGGACGAGTTTTATAAATTCCGCTATAATCTTGAGACGAGTTGTAGATTCTATTTATTACATGATCCAAAACCTTGACAAAACATACTTAAATCAACAAATGGGACGCGAAACTAACATCAACTTCTATAAGGCATGCGATGACGTTTCACACAACGCTGCGTTGTTTGCCCGCGCAAAGAAATAGTCCCAGATAAATAAAGACTATTTGGCGTATTTAATGGCGTATATTTAATCAAATTTTAATGACAATACTTTTCAAACTCTTCATTCATCATAGTTTGTTGACAAAAAAATTGGAAACCATAGTATTTTGAGACGTAGCGTACGAAATGTCACGAAACCACAAACCGGAAGTCAAAGGTCACCTGGCACTATTTCCTGTTATTAAACGAACGTTTAATATCACAATTTATAGAATGGGTTTATTGAATGGAATAACGGTAGGATCATGTAATAAATAGAGGATCTACAACGAGTCCCCAGTTTATAGCGGAATTTACAAAACGAGTCCAGTAAATTAGGTCTGGACCGAGCCTTTGGCTCGGTCCAGACCTAATTTACTGGACGAGTTTTATAAATTCCGCTATAATCTTGAGACGAGTTGTAGATTCTATTTATTACATGATCCAAAACCTTGACAAAACATACTTAAATCAACAAATGGGACGCGAAACTAACATCAACTTGTATAAGGCATGCGATGACGTTTCACACAACGCTGCGTTGTTTGCCCGCGCAAAGAAATAGTCCCAGATAAATAAAGACTATTTGGCGTATTTAATGGCGTATATTTAATGACAATACTTTTCAAACTCTTCATTCATCATAGTTTGTTGACAAAAAAATTGGAAACCATAGTATTTTGAGACGTAGCGTACGAAATGTCACGAAACCACAAACCGGAAGTCAAAGGTCACCTGGCACTATTTCCTGTTATTAAACGAACGTTTAATATCACAATTTATAGAATGGGTTTATTGAATGGAATAACGGTAGGATCATGTAATAAATAGAGGATCTACAACGAGTCCCCAGTTTATAGCGGAATTTACAAAACGAGTCCAGTAAATTAGGTCTGGACCGAGCCTTTGGCTCGGTCCAGACCTAATTTACTGGACGAGTTTTATAAATTCCGCTATAATCTTGAGACGAGTTGTAGATTCTATTTATTACATGATCCAAAACCTTGACAAAACATACTTAAATCAACAAATGGGACGCGAAACTAACATCAACTTCTATAAGGCATGCGATGACGTTTCACACAACGCTGCGTTGTTTGCCCGCGCAAAGAAATAGTCCCAGATAAATAAAGACTATTTGGCGTATTTAATGGCGTATATTTAATCAAATTTTAATGACAATACTTTTCAAACTCTTCATTCATCATAGTTTGTTGACAAAAAAATTGGAAACCATAGTATTTTGAGACGTAGCGTACGAAATGTCACGAAACCACAAACCGGAAGTCAAAGGTCACCTGGCACTATTTCCTGTTATTAAACGAACGTTTAATATCACAATTTATAGAATGGGTTTATTGAATGGAATAACGGTAGGATCATGTAATAAATAGAGGATCTACAACGAGTCCCCAGTTTATAGCGGAATTTACAAAACGAGTCCAGTAAATTAGGTCTGGACCGAGCCTTTGGCTCGGTCCAGACCTAATTTACTGGACGAGTTTTATAAATTCCGCTATAATCTTGAGACGAGTTGTAGATTCTATTTATTACATGATCCAAAACCTTGACAAAACATACTTAAATCAACAAATGGGACGCGAAACTAACATCAACTTGTATAAGGCATGCGATGACGTTTCACACAACGCTGCGTTGTTTGCCCGCGCAAA
The DNA here is from genome assembly GCA_032622095.1 of Siphonodentalium dalli. Lineage (NCBI taxonomy): Eukaryota > Metazoa > Mollusca > Scaphopoda > Gadilida > Siphonodentaliidae > Siphonodentalium > Siphonodentalium dalli. The sequence continues at coordinate 11,821,841 of CP136068.1, forward strand.
GAAATAGTCCCAGATAAATAAAGACTATTTGGCGTATTTAATGGCGTATATTTAATGACAATACTTTTCAAACTCTTCATTCATCATAGTTTGTTGACAAAAAAATTGGAAACCATAGTATTTTGAGACGTAGCGTACGAAATGTCACGAAACCACAAACCGGAAGTCAAAGGTCACCTGGCACTATTTCCTGTTATTAAACGAACGTTTAATATCACAATTTATAGAATGGGTTTATTGAATGGAATAACGGTAGGATCATGTAATAAATAGAGGATCTACAACGAGTCCCCAGTTTATAGCGGAATTTACAAAACGAGTCCAGTAAATTAGGTCTGGACCGAGCCTTTGGCTCGGTCCAGACCTAATTTACTGGACGAGTTTTATAAATTCCGCTATAATCTTGAGACGAGTTGTAGATTCTATTTATTACATGATCCAAAACCTTGACAAAACATACTTAAATCAACAAATGGGACGCGAAACTAACATCAACTTCTATAAGGCATGCGATGACGTTTCACACAACGCTGCGTTGTTTGCCCGCGCAAAGAAATAGTCCCAGATAAATAAAGACTATTTGGCGTATTTAATGGCGTATATTTAATCAAATTTTAATGACAATACTTTTCAAACTCTTCATTCATCATAGTTTGTTGACAAAAAAATTGGAAACCATAGTATTTTGAGACGTAGCGTACGAAATGTCACGAAACCACAAACCGGAAGTCAAAGGTCACCTGGCACTATTTCCTGTTATTAAACGAACGTTTAATATCACAATTTATAGAATGGGTTTATTGAATGGAATAACGGTAGGATCATGTAATAAATAGAGGATCTACAACGAGTCCCCAGTTTATAGCGGAATTTACAAAACGAGTCCAGTAAATTAGGTCTGGACCGAGCCTTTGGCTCGGTCCAGACCTAATTTACTGGACGAGTTTTATAAATTCCGCTATAATCTTGAGACGAGTTGTAGATTCTATTTATTACATGATCCAAAACCTTGACAAAACATACTTAAATCAACAAATGGGACGCGAAACTAACATCAACTTGTATAAGGCATGCGATGACGTTTCACACAACGCTGCGTTGTTTGCCCGCGCAAAGAAATAGTCCCAGATAAATAAAGACTATTTGGCGTATTTAATGGCGTATATTTAATGACAATACTTTTCAAACTCTTCATTCATCATAGTTTGTTGACAAAAAAATTGGAAACCATAGTATTTTGAGACGTAGCGTACGAAATGTCACGAAACCACAAACCGGAAGTCAAAGGTCACCTGGCACTATTTCCTGTTATTAAACGAACGTTTAATATCACAATTTATAGAATGGGTTTATTGAATGGAATAACGGTAGGATCATGTAATAAATAGAGGATCTACAACGAGTCCCCAGTTTATAGCGGAATTTACAAAACGAGTCCAGTAAATTAGGTCTGGACCGAGCCTTTGGCTCGGTCCAGACCTAATTTACTGGACGAGTTTTATAAATTCCGCTATAATCTTGAGACGAGTTGTAGATTCTATTTATTACATGATCCAAAACCTTGACAAAACATACTTAAATCAACAAATGGGACGCGAAACTAACATCAACTTCTATAAGGCATGCGATGACGTTTCACACAACGCTGCGTTGTTTGCCCGCGCAAAGAAATAGTCCCAGATAAATAAAGACTATTTGGCGTATTTAATGGCGTATATTTAATGACAATACTTTTCAAACTCTTCATTCATCATAGTTTGTTGACAAAAAAATTGGAAACCATAGTATTTTGAGACGTAGCGTACGAAATGTCACGAAACCACAAACCGGAAGTCAAAGGTCACCTGGCACTATTTCCTGTTATTAAACGAACGTTTAATATCACAATTTATAGAATGGGTTTATTGAATGGAATAACGGTAGGATCATGTAATAAATAGAGGATCTACAACGAGTCCCCAGTTTATAGCGGAATTTACAAAACGAGTCCAGTAAATTAGGTCTGGACCGAGCATTTGGCTCGGTCCAGACCTAATTTACTGGACGAGTTTTATAAATTCCGCTATAATCTTGAGACGAGTTGTAGATTCTATTTATTACATGATCCAAAACCTTGACAAAACATACTTAAATCAACAAATGGGACGCGAAACTAACATCAACTTCTATAAGGCATGCGATGACGTTTCACACAACGCTGCGTTGTTTGCCCGCGCAAAGAAATAGTCCCAGATAAATAAAGACTATTTGGCGTATTTAATGGCGTATATTTAATCAAATTTTAATGACAATACTTTTCAAACTCTTCATTCATCATAGTTTGTTGACAAAAAAATTGGAAACCATAGTATTTTGAGACGTAGCGTACGAAATGTCACGAAACCACAAACCGGAAGTCAAAGGTCACCTGGCACTATTTCCTGTTATTAAACGAACGTTTAATATCACAATTTATAGAATGGGTTTATTGAATGGAATAACGGTAGGATCATGTAATAAATAGAGGATCTACAACGAGTCCCCAGTTTATAGCGGAATTTACAAAACGAGTCCAGTAAATTAGGTCTGGACCGAGCCTTTGGCTCGGTCCAGACCTAATTTACTGGACGAGTTTTATAAATTCCGCTATAATCTTGAGACGAGTTGTAGATTCTATTTATTACATGATCCAAAACCTTGACAAAACATACTTAAATCAACAAATGGGACGCGAAACTAACATCAACTTCTATAAGGCATGCGATGACGTTTCACACAACGCTGCGTTGTTTGCCCGCGCAAAGAAATAGTCCCAGATAAATAAAGACTATTTGGCGTATTTAATGGCGTATATTTAATGACAATACTTTTCAAACTCTTCATTCATCATAGTTTGTTGACAAAAAAATTGGAAACCATAGTATTTTGAGACGTAGCGTACGAAATGTCACGAAACCACAAACCGGAAGTCAAAGGTCACCTGGCACTATTTCCTGTTATTAAACGAACGTTTAATATCACAATTTATAGAATGGGTTTATTGAATGGAATAACAGTAGGATCATGTAATAAATAGAGGATCTACAACGAGTCCCCAGTTTATAGCGGAATTTACAAAACGAGTCCAGTAAATTAGGTCTGGACCGAGCCTTTGGCTCGGTCCAGACCTAATTTACTGGACGAGTTTTATAAATTCCGCTATAATCTTGAGACGAGTTGTAGATTCTATTTATTACATGATCCAAAACCTTGACAAAACATACTTAAATCAACAAATGGGACGCGAAACTAACATCAACTTCTATAAGGCATGCGATGACGTTTCACACAACGCTGCGTTGTTTGCCCGCGCAAAGAAATAGTCCCAGATAAATAAAGACTATTTGGCGTATTTAATGGCGTATATTTAATCAAATTTTAATGACAATACTTTTCAAACTCTTCATTCATCATAGTTTGTTGACAAAAAAATTGGAAACCATAGTATTTTGAGACGTAGCGTACGAAATGTCACGAAACCACAAACCGGAAGTCAAAGGTCACCTGGCACTATTTCCTGTTATTAAACGAACGTTTAATATCACAATTTATAGAATGGGTTTATTGAATGGAATAACGGTAGGATCATGTAATAAATAGAGGATCTACAACGAGTCCCCAGTTTATAGCGGAATTTACAAAACGAGTCCAGTAAATTAGGTCTGGACCGAGCATTTGGCTCGGTCCAGACCTAATTTACTGGACGAGTTTTATAAATTCCGCTATAATCTTGAGACGAGTTGTAGATTCTATTTATTACATGATCCAAAACCTTGACAAAACATACTTAAATCAACAAATGGGACGCGAAACTAACATCAACTTCTATAAGGCATGCGATGACGTTTCACACAACGCTGCGTTGTTTGCCCGCGCAAAGAAATAGTCCCAGATAAATAAAGACTATTTGGCGTATTTAATGGCGTATATTTAATCAAATTTTAATGACAATACTTTTCAAACTCTTCATTCATCATAGTTTGTTGACAAAAAAATTGGAAACCATAGTATTTTGAGACGTAGCGTACGAAATGTCACGAAACCACAAACCGGAAGTCAAAGGTCACCTGGCACTATTTCCTGTTATTAAACGAACGTTTAATATCACAATTTATAGAATGGGTTTATTGAATGGAATAACGGTAGGATCATGTAATAAATAGAGGATCTACAACGAGTCCCCAGTTTATAGCGGAATTTACAAAACGAGTCCAGTAAATTAGGTCTGGACCGAGCCTTTGGCTCGGTCCAGACCTAATTTACTGGACGAGTTTTATAAATTCCGCTATAATCTTGAGACGAGTTGTAGATTCTATTTATTACATGATCCAAAACCTTGACAAAACATACTTAAATCAACAAATGGGACGCGAAACTAACATCAACTTCTATAAGGCATGCGATGACGTTTCACACAACGCTGCGTTGTTTGCCCGCGCAAAGAAATAGTCCCAGATAAATAAAGACTATTTGGCGTATTTAATGGCGTATATTTAATGACAATACTTTTCAAACTCTTCATTCATCATAGTTTGTTGACAAAAAAATTGGAAACCATAGTATTTTGAGACGTAGCGTACGAAATGTCACGAAACCACAAACCGGAAGTCAAAGGTCACCTGGCACTATTTCCTGTTATTAAACGAACGTTTAATATCACAATTTATAGAATGGGTTTATTGAATGGAATAACAGTAGGATCATGTAATAAATAGAGGATCTACAACGAGTCCCCAGTTTATAGCGGAATTTACAAAACGAGTCCAGTAAATTAGGTCTGGACCGAGCCTTTGGCTCGGTCCAGACCTAATTTACTGGACGAGTTTTATAAATTCCGCTATAATCTTGAGACGAGTTGTAGATTCTATTTATTACATGATCCAAAACCTTGACAAAACATACTTAAATCAACAAATGGGACGCGAAACTAACATCAACTTCTATAAGGCATGCGATGACGTTTCACACAACGCTGCGTTGTTTGCCCGCGCAAAGAAATAGTCCCAGATAAATAAAGACTATTTGGCGTATTTAATGGCGTATATTTAATCAAATTTTAATGACAATACTTTTCAAACTCTTCATTCATCATAGTTTGTTGACAAAAAAATTGGAAACCATAGTATTTTGAGACGTAGCGTACGAAATGTCACGAAACCACAAACCGGAAGTCAAAGGTCACCTGGCACTATTTCCTGTTATTAAACGAACGTTTAATATCACAATTTATAGAATGGGTTTATTGAATGGAATAACGGTAGGATCATGTAATAAATAGAGGATCTACAACGAGTCCCCAGTTTATAGCGGAATTTACAAAACGAGTCCAGTAAATTAGGTCTGGACCGAGCCTTTGGCTCGGTCCAGACCTAATTTACTGGACGAGTTTTATAAATTCCGCTATAATCTTGAGACGAGTTGTAGATTCTATTTATTACATGATCCAAAACCTTGACAAAACATACTTAAATCAACAAATGGGACGCGAAACTAACATCAACTTGTATAAGGCATGCGATGACGTTTCACACAACGCTGCGTTGTTTGCCCGCGCAAAGAAATAGTCCCAGATAAATAAAGACTATTTGGCGTATTTAATGGCGTATATTTAATGACAATACTTTTCAAACTCTTCATTCATCATAGTTTGTTGACAAAAAAATTGGAAACCATAGTATTTTGAGACGTAGCGTACGAAATGTCACGAAACCACAAACCGGAAGTCAAAGGTCACCTGGCACTATTTCCTGTTATTAAACGAACGTTTAATATCACAATTTATAGAATGGGTTTATTGAATGGAATAACGGTAGGATCATGTAATAAATAGAGGATCTACAACGAGTCCCCAGTTTATAGCGGAATTTACAAAACGAGTCCAGTAAGCCAGACCGAGCTCGGTCCAGACCTAATTTACTTGACGAGTTTTATAAATTCCGCTATAATCTTGAGACGAGTTGTAGATTCTATTTATTACATGATCCAAAACCTTGACAAAACATACTTAAATCAACAAATGGGACACGAAACTAACATCAACTTCTATAAGGCATGCGATGACGTTTAACACAACGCTGCGTTGTTTGCCCGCGCAAAGAAATAGTCCCAGATAAATAAAGACTATTTGGCGTATTTAATGGCGTATATTTAATGACAATACTTTTCAAACTCTTCATTCATCATAGTTTGTTGACAAAAAAATTGGAAACCATAGTATTTTGAGACGTAGCGTACGAAATGTCACGAAACCACAAACCGGAAGTCAAAGGTCACCTGGCACTATTTCCTGTTATTAAACGAACGTTTAATATCACAATTTATAGAATGGGTTTATTGAATGGAATAACGGTAGGATCATGTAATAAATAGAGGATCTACAACGAGTCCCCAGTTTATAGCGGAATTTACAAAACGAGTCCAGTAAATTAGGTCTGGACCGAGCCTTTGGCTCGGTCCAGACCTAATTTACTGGACGAGTTTTATAAATTCCGCTATAATCTTGAGACGAGTTGTAGATTCTATTTATTACATGATCCAAAACCTTGACAAAACATACTTAAATCAACAAATGGGACGCGAAACTAACATCAACTTCTATAAGGCATGCGATGACGTTTCACACAACGCTGCGTTGTTTGCCCGCGCAAAGAAATAGTCCCAGATAAATAAAGACTATTTGGCGTATTTAATGGCGTATATTTAATCAAATTTTAATGACAATACTTTTCAAACTCTTCATTCATCATAGTTTGTTGACAAAAAAATTGGAAACCATAGTATTTTGAGACGTAGCGTACGAAATGTCACGAAACCACAAACCGGAAGTCAAAGGTCACCTGGCACTATTTCCTGTTATTAAACGAACGTTTAATATCACAATTTATAGAATGGGTTTATTGAATGGAATAACGGTAGGATCATGTAATAAATAGAGGATCTACAACGAGTCCCCAGTTTATAGCGGAATTTACAAAACGAGTCCAGTAAATTAGGTCTGGACCGAGCCTTTGGCTCGGTCCAGACCTAATTTACTGGACGAGTTTTATAAATTCCGCTATAATCTTGAGACGAGTTGTAGATTCTATTTATTACATGATCCAAAACCTTGACAAAACATACTTAAATCAACAAATGGGACGCGAAACTAACATCAACTTCTATAAGGCATGCGATGACGTTTCACACAACGCTGCGTTGTTTGCCCGCGCAAAGAAATAGTCCCAGATAAATAAAGACTATTTGGCGTATTTAATGGCGTATATTTAATGACAATACTTTTCAAACTCTTCATTCATCATAGTTTGTTGACAAAAAAATTGGAAACCATAGTATTTTGAGACGTAGCGTACGAAATGTCACGAAACCACAAACCGGAAGTCAAAGGTCACCTGGCACTATTTCCTGTTATTAAACGAACGTTTAATATCACAATTTATAGAATGGGTTTATTGAATGGAATAACAGTAGGATCATGTAATAAATAGAGGATCTACAACGAGTCCCCAGTTTATAGCGGAATTTACAAAACGAGTCCAGTAAATTAGGTCTGGACCGAGCCTTTGGCTCGGTCCAGACCTAATTTACTGGACGAGTTTTATAAATTCCGCTATAATCTTGAGACGAGTTGTAGATTCTATTTATTACATGATCCAAAACCTTGACAAAACATACTTAAATCAACAAATGGGACGCGAAACTAACATCAACTTCTATAAGGCATGCGATGACGTTTCACACAACGCTGCGTTGTTTGCCCGCGCAAAGAAATAGTCCCAGATAAATAAAGACTATTTGGCGTATTTAATGGCGTATATTTAATCAAATTTTAATGACAATACTTTTCAAACTCTTCATTCATCATAGTTTGTTGACAAAAAAATTGGAAACCATAGTATTTTGAGACGTAGCGTACGAAATGTCACGAAACCACAAACCGGAAGTCAAAGGTCACCTGGCACTATTTCCTGTTATTAAACGAACGTTTAATATCACAATTTATAGAATGGGTTTATTGAATGGAATAACGGTAGGATCATGTAATAAATAGAGGATCTACAACGAGTCCCCAGTTTATAGCGGAATTTACAAAACGAGTCCAGTAAATTAGGTCTGGACCGAGCCTTTGGCTCGGTCCAGACCTAATTTACTGGACGAGTTTTATAAATTCCGCTATAATCTTGAGACGAGTTGTAGATTCTATTTATTACATGATCCTACCGTTATTCCATTCAATAAACCCATTCTATAAATTGTGATATTAAACGTTCGTTTAATAACAGGAAATAGTGCCAGGTGACCTTTGACTTCCGGTTTGTGGTTTCGTGACATTTCGTACGCTACGTCTCAAAATACTATGGTTTCCAATTTTTTTGTCAACAAACTATGATGAATGAAGAGTTTGAAAAGTATTGTCATTAAATATACGCCATTAAATACGCCAAATAGTCTTTATTTATCTGGGACTATTTCTTTGCGCGGGCAAACAACGCAGCGTTGTGTGAAACGTCATCGCATGCCTTATAGAAGTTGATGTTAGTTTCGCGTCCCATTTGTTGATTTAAGTATGTTTTGTCAAGGTTTTGGATCATGTAATAAATAGAATCTACAACTCGTCTCAAGATTATAGCGGAATTTATAAAACTCGTCCAGTAAATTAGGTCTGGACCGAGCCAAAGGCTCGGTCCAGACCTAATTTACTGGACTCGTTTTGTAAATTCCGCTATAAACTGGGGACTCGTTGTAGATCCTCTATTTATTACATGATCCTACCGTTATTCCATTCAATAAACCCATTCTATAAATTGTGATATTAAACGTTCGTTTAATAACAGGAAATAGTGCCAGGTGACCTTTGACTTCCGGTTTGTGGTTTCGTGACATTTCGTACGCTACGTCTCAAAATACTATGGTTTCCAATTTTTTTGTCAACAAACTATGATGAATGAAGAGTTTGAAAAGTATTGTCATTAAATATACGCCATTAAATACGCCAAATAGTCTTTATTTATCTGGGACTATTTCTTTGCGCGGGCAAACAACGCAGCGTTGTGTGAAACGTCATCGCATGCCTTATAGAAGTTGATGTTAGTTTCGCGTCCCATTTGTTGATTTAAGTATGTTTTGTCAAGGTTTTGGATCATGTAATAAATAGAATCTACAACTCGTCTCAAGATTATAGCGGAATTTATAAAACTCGTCCAGTAAATTAGGTCTGGACCGAGCCAAAGGCTCGGTCCAGACCTAATTTACTGGACTCGTTTTGTAAATTCCGCTATAAACTGGGGACTCGTTGTAGATCCTCTATTTATTACATGATCCTACCGTTATTCCATTCAATAAACCCATTCTATAAATTGTGATATTAAACGTTCGTTTAATAACAGGAAATAGTGCCAGGTGACCTTTGACTTCCGGTTTGTGGTTTCGTGACATTTCGTACGCTACGTCTCAAAATACTATGGTTTCCAATTTTTTTGTCAACAAACTATGATGAATGAAGAGTTTGAAAAGTATTGTCATTAAATATACGCCATTAAATACGCCAAATAGTCTTTATTTATCTGGGACTATTTCTTTGCGCGGGCAAACAACGCAGCGTTGTGTGAAACGTCATCGCATGCCTTATAGAAGTTGATGTTAGTTTCGCGTCCCATTTGTTGATTTAAGTATGTTTTGTCAAGGTTTTGGATCATGTAATAAATAGAATCTACAACTCGTCTCAAGATTATAGCGGAATTTATAAAACTCGTCCAGTAAATTAGGTCTGGACCGAGCCAAAGGCTCGGTCCAGACCTAATTTACTGGACTCGTTTTGTAAATTCCGCTATAAACTGGGGACTCGTTGTAGATCCTCTATTTATTACATGATCCTACCGTTATTCCATTCAATAAACCCATTCTATAAATTGTGATATTAAACGTTCGTTTAATAACAGGAAATAGTGCCAGGTGACCTTTGACTTCCGGTTTGTGGTTTCGTGACATTTCGTACGCTACGTCTCAAAATACTATGGTTTCCAATTTTTTTGTCAACAAACTATGATGAATGAAGAGTTTGAAAAGTATTGTCATTAAATATACGCCATTAAATACGCCAAATAGTCTTTATTTATCTGGGACTATTTCTTTGCGCGGGCAAACAACGCAGCGTTGTGTGAAACGTCATCGCATGCCTTATAGAAGTTGATGTTAGTTTCGCGTCCCATTTGTTGATTTAAGTATGTTTTGTCAAGGTTTTGGATCATGTAATAAATAGAATCTACAACTCGTCTCAAGATTATAGCAGAATTTATAAAACTCGTCCAGTAAATTAGGTCTGGACCGAGCCAAAGGCTCGGTCCAGACCTAATTTACTGGACTCGTTTTGTAAATTCCGCTATAAACTGGGGACTCGTTGTAGATCCTCTATTTATTACATGATCCTACCGTTATTCCATTCAATAAACCCATTCTATAAATTGTGATATTAAACGTTCGTTTAATAACAGGAAATAGTGCCAGGTGACCTTTGACTTCCGGTTTGTGGTTTCGTGACATTTCGTACGCTACGTCTCAAAATACTATGGTTTCCAATTTTTTTGTCAACAAACTATGATGAATGAAGAGTTTGAAAAGTATTGTCATTAAATATACGCCATATAGTCTTTATTTATCTGGGACTATTTCTTTGCGCGGGCAAACAACGCAGCGTTGTGTGAAACGTCATCGCATGCCTTATAGAAGTTGATGTTAGTTTCGCGTCCCATTTGTTGATTTAAGTATGTTTTGTCAAGGTTTTGGATCATGTAATAAATAGAATCTACAACTCGTCTCAAGATTATAGCGGAATTTATAAAACTCGTCCAGTAAATTAGGTCTGGACCGAGCCAAAGGCTCGGTCCAGACCTAATTTACTGGACTCGTTTTGTAAATTCCGCTATAAACTGGGGACTCGTTGTAGATCCTCTATTTATTACATGATCCTACCGTTATTCCATTCAATAAACCCATTCTATAAATTGTGATATTAAACGTTCGTTTAATAACAGGAAATAGTGCCAGGTGACCTTTGACTTCCGGTTTGTGGTTTCGTGACATTTCGTACGCTACGTCTCAAAATACTATGGTTTCCAATTTTTTTGTCAACAAACTATGATGAATGAAGAGTTTGAAAAGTATTGTCATTAAATATACGCCATTAAATACGCCAAATAGTCTTTATTTATCTGGGACTATTTCTTTGCGCGGGCAAACAACGCAGCGTTGTGTGAAACGTCATCGCATGCCTTATAGAAGTTGATGTTAGTTTCGCGTCCCATTTGTTGATTTAAGTATGTTTTGTCAAGGTTTTGGATCATGTAATAAATAGAATCTACAACTCGTCTCAAGATTATAGCGGAATTTATAAAACTCGTCCAGTAAATTAGGTCTGGACCGAGCCAAAGGCTCGGTCCAGACCTAATTTACTGGACTCGTTTTGTAAATTCCGCTATAAACTGGGGACTCGTTGTAGATCCTCTATTTATTACATGATCCTACCGTTATTCCATTCAATAAACCCATTCTATAAATTGTGATATTAAACGTTCGTTTAATAACAGGAAATAGTGCCAGGTGACCTTTGACTTCCGGTTTGTGGTTTCGTGACATTTCGTACGCTACGTCTCAAAATACTATGGTTTCCAATTTTTTTGTCAACAAACTATGATGAATGAAGAGTTTGAAAAGTATTGTCATTAAATATACGCCATATAGTCTTTATTTATCTGGGACTATTTCTTTGCGCGGGCAAACAACGCAGCGTTGTGTGAAACGTCATCGCATGCCTTATAGAAGTTGATGTTAGTTTCGCGTCCCATTTGTTGATTTAAGTATGTTTTGTCAAGGTTTTGGATCATGTAATAAATAGAATCTAAAACTCGTCCAGTAAATTAGGTCTGGACCGAGCCAAAGGCTCGGTCCAGACCTAATTTACTGGACTCGTTTTGTAAATTCCGCTATAAACTGGGGACTCGTTGTAGATCCTCTATTTATTACATGATCCTACCGTTATTCCATTCAATAAACCCATTCTATAAATTGTGATATTAAACGTTCGTTTAATAACAGGAAATAGTGCCAGGTGACCTTTGACTTCCGGTTTGTGGTTTCGTGACATTTCGTACGCTACGTCTCAAAATACTATGGTTTCCAATTTTTTTGTCAACAAACTATGATGAATGAAGAGTTTGAAAAGTATTGTCATTAAATATACGCCATTAAATACGCCAAATAGTCTTTATTTATCTGGGACTATTTCTTTGCGCGGGCAAACAACGCAGCGTTGTGTGAAACGTCATCGCATGCCTTATAGAAGTTGATGTTAGTTTCGCGTCCCATTTGTTGATTTAAGTATGTTTTGTCAAGGTTTTGGATCATGTAATAAATAGAATCTACAACTCGTCTCAAGATTATAGCGGAATTTATAAAACTCGTCCAGTAAATTAGGTCTGGACCGAGCCAAAGGCTCGGTCCAGACCTAATTTACTGGACTCGTTTTGTAAATTCCGCTATAAACTGGGGACTCGTTGTAGATCCTCTATTTATTACATGATCCTACCGTTATTCCATTCAATAAACCCATTCTATAAATTGTGATATTAAACGTTCGTTTAATAACAGGAAATAGTGCCAGGTGACCTTTGACTTCCGGTTTGTGGTTTCGTGACATTTCGTACGCTACGTCTCAAAATACTATGGTTTCCAATTTTTTTGTCAACAAACTATGATGAATGAAGAGTTTGAAAAGTATTGTCATTAAATATACGCCATTAAATACGCCAAATAGTCTTTATTTATCTGGGACTATTTCTTTGCGCGGGCAAACAACGCAGCGTTGTGTGAAACGTCATCGCATGCCTTATAGAAGTTGATGTTAGTTTCGCGTCCCATTTGTTGATTTAAGTATGTTTTGTCAAGGTTTTGGATCATGTAATAAATAGAATCTACAACTCGTCTCAAGATTATAGCAGAATTTATAAAACTCGTCCAGTAAATTAGGTCTGGACCGAGCCAAAGGCTCGGTCCAGACCTAATTTACTGGACTCGTTTTGTAAATTCCGCTATAAACTGGGGACTCGTTGTAGATCCTCTATTTATTACATGATCCTACCGTTATTCCATTCAATAAACCCATTCTATAAATTGTGATATTAAACGTTCGTTTAATAACAGGAAATAGTGCCAGGTGACCTTTGACTTCCGGTTTGTGGTTTCGTGACATTTCGTACGCTACGTCTCAAAATACTATGGTTTCCAATTTTTTTGTCAACAAACTATGATGAATGAAGAGTTTGAAAAGTATTGTCATTAAATATACGCCATATAGTCTTTATTTATCTGGGACTATTTCTTTGCGCGGGCAAACAACGCAGCGTTGTGTGAAACGTCATCGCATGCCTTATAGAAGTTGATGTTAGTTTCGCGTCCCATTTGTTGATTTAAGTATGTTTTGTCAAGGTTTTGGATCATGTAATAAATAGAATCTACAACTCGTCTCAAGATTATAGCGGAATTTATAAAACTCGTCCAGTAAATTAGGTCTGGACCGAGCCAAAGGCTCGGTCCAGACCTAATTTACTGGACTCGTTTTGTAAATTCCGCTATAAACTGGGGACTCGTTGTAGATCCTCTATTTATTACATGATCCTACCGTTATTCCATTCAATAAACCCATTCTATAAATTGTGATATTAAACGTTCGTTTAATAACAGGAAATAGTGCCAGGTGACCTTTGACTTCCGGTTTGTGGTTTCGTGACATTTCGTACGCTACGTCTCAAAATACTATGGTTTCCAATTTTTTTGTCAACAAACTATGATGAATGAAGAGTTTGAAAAGTATTGTCATTAAATATACGCCATTAAATACGCCAAATAGTCTTTATTTATCTGGGACTATTTCTTTGCGCGGGCAAACAACGCAGCGTTGTGTGAAACGTCATCGCATGCCTTATAGAAGTTGATGTTAGTTTCGCGTCCCATTTGTTGATTTAAGTATGTTTTGTCAAGGTTTTGGATCATGTAATAAATAGAATCTACAACTCGTCTCAAGATTATAGCGGAATTTATAAAACTCGTCCAGTAAATTAGGTCTGGACCGAGCCAAAGGCTCGGTCCAGACCTAATTTACTGGACTCGTTTTGTAAATTCCGCTATAAACTGGGGACTCGTTGTAGATCCTCTATTTATTACATGATCCTACCGTTATTCCATTCAATAAACCCATTCTATAAATTGTGATATTAAACGTTCGTTTAATAACAGGAAATAGTGCCAGGTGACCTTTGACTTCCGGTTTGTGGTTTCGTGACATTTCGTACGCTACGTCTCAAAATACTATGGTTTCCAATTTTTTTGTCAACAAACTATGATGAATGAAGAGTTTGAAAAGTATTGTCATTAAATATACGCCATATAGTCTTTATTTATCTGGGACTATTTCTTTGCGCGGGCAAACAACGCAGCGTTGTGTGAAACGTCATCGCATGCCTTATAGAAGTTGATGTTAGTTTCGCGTCCCATTTGTTGATTTAAGTATGTTTTGTCAAGGTTTTGGATCATGTAATAAATAGAATCTAAAACTCGTCCAGTAAATTAGGTCTGGACCGAGCCAAAGGCTCGGTCCAGACCTAATTTACTGGACTCGTTTTGTAAATTCCGCTATAAACTGGGGACTCGTTGTAGATCCTCTATTTATTACATGATCCTACCGTTATTCCATTCAATAAACCCATTCTATAAATTGTGATATTAAACGTTCGTTTAATAACAGGAAATAGTGCCAGGTGACCTTTGACTTCCGGTTTGTGGTTTCGTGACATTTCGTACGCTACGTCTCAAAATACTATGGTTTCCAATTTTTTTGTCAACAAACTATGATGAATGAAGAGTTTGAAAAGTATTGTCATTAAATATACGCCATTAAATACGCCAAATAGTCTTTATTTATCTGGGACTATTTCTTTGCGCGGGCAAACAACGCAGCGTTGTGTGAAACGTCATCGCATGCCTTATAGAAGTTGATGTTAGTTTCGCGTCCCATTTGTTGATTTAAGTATGTTTTGTCAAGGTTTTGGATCATGTAATAAATAGAATCTACAACTCGTCTCAAGATTATAGCGGAATTTATAAAACTCGTCCAGTAAATTAGGTCTGGACCGAGCCAAAGGCTCGGTCCAGACCTAATTTACTGGACTCGTTTTGTAAATTCCGCTATAAACTGGGGACTCGTTGTAGATCCTCTATTTATTACATGATCCTACCGTTATTCCATTCAATAAACCCATTCTATAAATTGTGATATTAAACGTTCGTTTAATAACAGGAAATAGTGCCAGGTGACCTTTGACTTCCGGTTTGTGGTTTCGTGACATTTCGTACGCTACGTCTCAAAATACTATGGTTTCCAATTTTTTTGTCAACAAACTATGATGAATGAAGAGTTTGAAAAGTATTGTCATTAAATATACGCCATTAAATACGCCAAATAGTCTTTATTTATCTGGGACTATTTCTTTGCGCGGGCAAACAACGCAGCGTTGTGTGAAACGTCATCGCATGCCTTATAGAAGTTGATGTTAGTTTCGCGTCCCATTTGTTGATTTAAGTATGTTTTGTCAAGGTTTTGGATCATGTAATAAATAGAATCTACAACTCGTCTCAAGATTATAGCAGAATTTATAAAACTCGTCCAGTAAATTAGGTCTGGACCGAGCCAAAGGCTCGGTCCAGACCTAATTTACTGGACTCGTTTTGTAAATTCCGCTATAAACTGGGGACTCGTTGTAGATCCTCTATTTATTACATGATCCTACCGTTATTCCATTCAATAAACCCATTCTATAAATTGTGATATTAAACGTTCGTTTAATAACAGGAAATAGTGCCAGGTGACCTTTGACTTCCGGTTTGTGGTTTCGTGACATTTCGTACGCTACGTCTCAAAATACTATGGTTTCCAATTTTTTTGTCAACAAACTATGATGAATGAAGAGTTTGAAAAGTATTGTCATTAAATATACGCCATATAGTCTTTATTTATCTGGGACTATTTCTTTGCGCGGGCAAACAACGCAGCGTTGTGTGAAACGTCATCGCATGCCTTATAGAAGTTGATGTTAGTTTCGCGTCCCATTTGTTGATTTAAGTATGTTTTGTCAAGGTTTTGGATCATGTAATAAATAGAATCTACAACTCGTCTCAAGATTATAGCGGAATTTATAAAACTCGTCCAGTAAATTAGGTCTGGACCGAGCCAAAGGCTCGGTCCAGACCTAATTTACTGGACTCGTTTTGTAAATTCCGCTATAAACTGGGGACTCGTTGTAGATCCTCTATTTATTACATGATCCTACCGTTATTCCATTCAATAAACCCATTCTATAAATTGTGATATTAAACGTTCGTTTAATAACAGGAAATAGTGCCAGGTGACCTTTGACTTCCGGTTTGTGGTTTCGTGACATTTCGTACGCTACGTCTCAAAATACTATGGTTTCCAATTTTTTTGTCAACAAACTATGATGAATGAAGAGTTTGAAAAGTATTGTCATTAAATATACGCCATTAAATACGCCAAATAGTCTTTATTTATCTGGGACTATTTCTTTGCGCGGGCAAACAACGCAGCGTTGTGTGAAACGTCATCGCATGCCTTATAGAAGTTGATGTTAGTTTCGCGTCCCATTTGTTGATTTAAGTATGTTTTGTCAAGGTTTTGGATCATGTAATAAATAGAATCTACAACTCGTCTCAAGATTATAGCGGAATTTATAAAACTCGTCCAGTAAATTAGGTCTGGACCGAGCCAAAGGCTCGGTCCAGACCTAATTTACTGGACTCGTTTTGTAAATTCCGCTATAAACTGGGGACTCGTTGTAGATCCTCTATTTATTACATGATCCTACCGTTATTCCATTCAATAAACCCATTCTATAAATTGTGATATTAAACGTTCGTTTAATAACAGGAAATAGTGCCAGGTGACCTTTGACTTCCGGTTTGTGGTTTCGTGACATTTCGTACGCTACGTCTCAAAATACTATGGTTTCCAATTTTTTTGTCAACAAACTATGATGAATGAAGAGTTTGAAAAGTATTGTCATTAAATATACGCCATATAGTCTTTATTTATCTGGGACTATTTCTTTGCGCGGGCAAACAACGCAGCGTTGTGTGAAACGTCATCGCATGCCTTATAGAAGTTGATGTTAGTTTCGCGTCCCATTTGTTGATTTAAGTATGTTTTGTCAAGGTTTTGGATCATGTAATAAATAGAATCTAAAACTCGTCCAGTAAATTAGGTCTGGACCGAGCCAAAGGCTCGGTCCAGACCTAATTTACTGGACTCGTTTTGTAAATTCCGCTATAAACTGGGGACTCGTTGTAGATCCTCTATTTATTACATGATCCTACCGTTATTCCATTCAATAAACCCATTCTATAAATTGTGATATTAAACGTTCGTTTAATAACAGGAAATAGTGCCAGGTGACCTTTGACTTCCGGTTTGTGGTTTCGTGACATTTCGTACGCTACGTCTCAAAATACTATGGTTTCCAATTTTTTTGTCAACAAACTATGATGAATGAAGAGTTTGAAAAGTATTGTCATTAAATATACGCCATTAAATACGCCAAATAGTCTTTATTTATCTGGGACTATTTCTTTGCGCGGGCAAACAACGCAGCGTTGTGTGAAACGTCATCGCATGCCTTATAGAAGTTGATGTTAGTTTCGCGTCCCATTTGTTGATTTAAGTATGTTTTGTCAAGGTTTTGGATCATGTAATAAATAGAATCTACAACTCGTCTCAAGATTATAGCGGAATTTATAAAACTCGTCCAGTAAATTAGGTCTGGACCGAGCCAAAGGCTCGGTCCAGACCTAATTTACTGGACTCGTTTTGTAAATTCCGCTATAAACTGGGGACTCGTTGTAGATCCTCTATTTATTACATGATCCTACCGTTATTCCATTCAATAAACCCATTCTATAAATTGTGATATTAAACGTTCGTTTAATAACAGGAAATAGTGCCAGGTGACCTTTGACTTCCGGTTTGTGGTTTCGTGACATTTCGTACGCTACGTCTCAAAATACTATGGTTTCCAATTTTTTTGTCAACAAACTATGATGAATGAAGAGTTTGAAAAGTATTGTCATTAAATATACGCCATTAAATACGCCAAATAGTCTTTATTTATCTGGGACTATTTCTTTGCGCGGGCAAACAACGCAGCGTTGTGTGAAACGTCATCGCATGCCTTATAGAAGTTGATGTTAGTTTCGCGTCCCATTTGTTGATTTAAGTATGTTTTGTCAAGGTTTTGGATCATGTAATAAATAGAATCTACAACTCGTCTCAAGATTATAGCAGAATTTATAAAACTCGTCCAGTAAATTAGGTCTGGACCGAGCCAAAGGCTCGGTCCAGACCTAATTTACTGGACTCGTTTTGTAAATTCCGCTATAAACTGGGGACTCGTTGTAGATCCTCTATTTATTACATGATCCTACCGTTATTCCATTCAATAAACCCATTCTATAAATTGTGATATTAAACGTTCGTTTAATAACAGGAAATAGTGCCAGGTGACCTTTGACTTCCGGTTTGTGGTTTCGTGACATTTCGTACGCTACGTCTCAAAATACTATGGTTTCCAATTTTTTTGTCAACAAACTATGATGAATGAAGAGTTTGAAAAGTATTGTCATTAAATATACGCCATTAAATACGCCAAATAGTCTTTATTTATCTGGGACTATTTCTTTGCGCGGGCAAACAACGCAGCGTTGTGTGAAACGTCATCGCATGCCTTATAGAAGTTGATGTTAGTTTCGCGTCCCATTTGTTGATTTAAGTATGTTTTGTCAAGGTTTTGGATCATGTAATAAATAGAATCTACAACTCGTCTCAAGATTATAGCGGAATTTATAAAACTCGTCCAGTAAATTAGGTCTGGACCGAGCCAAAGGCTCGGTCCAGACCTAATTTACTGGACTCGTTTTGTAAATTCCGCTATAAACTGGGGACTCGTTGTAGATCCTCTATTTATTACATGATCCTACCGTTATTCCATTCAATAAACCCATTCTATAAATTGTGATATTAAACGTTCGTTTAATAACAGGAAATAGTGCCAGGTGACCTTTGACTTCCGGTTTGTGGTTTCGTGACATTTCGTACGCTACGTCTCAAAATACTATGGTTTCCAATTTTTTTGTCAACAAACTATGATGAATGAAGAGTTTGAAAAGTATTGTCATTAAATATACGCCATTAAATACGCCAAATAGTCTTTATTTATCTGGGACTATTTCTTTGCGCGGGCAAACAACGCAGCGTTGTGTGAAACGTCATCGCATGCCTTATAGAAGTTGATGTTAGTTTCGCGTCCCATTTGTTGATTTAAGTATGTTTTGTCAAGGTTTTGGATCATGTAATAAATAGAATCTACAACTCGTCTCAAGATTATAGCGGAATTTATAAAACTCGTCCAGTAAATTAGGTCTGGACCGAGCCAAAGGCTCGGTCCAGACCTAATTTACTGGACTCGTTTTGTAAATTCCGCTATAAACTGGGGACTCGTTGTAGATCCTCTATTTATTACATGATCCTACCGTTATTCCATTCAATAAACCCATTCTATAAATTGTGATATTAAACGTTCGTTTAATAACAGGAAATAGTGCCAGGTGACCTTTGACTTCCGGTTTGTGGTTTCGTGACATTTCGTACGCTACGTCTCAAAATACTATGGTTTCCAATTTTTTTGTCAACAAACTATGATGAATGAAGAGTTTGAAAAGTATTGTCATTAAATATACGCCATATAGTCTTTATTTATCTGGGACTATTTCTTTGCGCGGGCAAACAACGCAGCGTTGTGTGAAACGTCATCGCATGCCTTATAGAAGTTGATGTTAGTTTCGCGTCCCATTTGTTGATTTAAGTATGTTTTGTCAAGGTTTTGGATCATGTAATAAATAGAATCTAAAACTCGTCCAGTAAATTAGGTCTGGACCGAGCCAAAGGCTCGGTCCAGACCTAATTTACTGGACTCGTTTTGTAAATTCCGCTATAAACTGGGGACTCGTTGTAGATCCTCTATTTATTACATGATCCTACCGTTATTCCATTCAATAAACCCATTCTATAAATTGTGATATTAAACGTTCGTTTAATAACAGGAAATAGTGCCAGGTGACCTTTGACTTCCGGTTTGTGGTTTCGTGACATTTCGTACGCTACGTCTCAAAATACTATGGTTTCCAATTTTTTTGTCAACAAACTATGATGAATGAAGAGTTTGAAAAGTATTGTCATTAAATATACGCCATTAAATACGCCAAATAGTCTTTATTTATCTGGGACTATTTCTTTGCGCGGGCAAACAACGCAGCGTTGTGTGAAACGTCATCGCATGCCTTATAGAAGTTGATGTTAGTTTCGCGTCCCATTTGTTGATTTAAGTATGTTTTGTCAAGGTTTTGGATCATGTAATAAATAGAATCTACAACTCGTCTCAAGATTATAGCGGAATTTATAAAACTCGTCCAGTAAATTAGGTCTGGACCGAGCCAAAGGCTCGGTCCAGACCTAATTTACTGGACTCGTTTTGTAAATTCCGCTATAAACTGGGGACTCGTTGTAGATCCTCTATTTATTACATGATCCTACCGTTATTCCATTCAATAAACCCATTCTATAAATTGTGATATTAAACGTTCGTTTAATAACAGGAAATAGTGCCAGGTGACCTTTGACTTCCGGTTTGTGGTTTCGTGACATTTCGTACGCTACGTCTCAAAATACTATGGTTTCCAATTTTTTTGTCAACAAACTATGATGAATGAAGAGTTTGAAAAGTATTGTCATTAAATATACGCCATTAAATACGCCAAATAGTCTTTATTTATCTGGGACTATTTCTTTGCGCGGGCAAACAACGCAGCGTTGTGTGAAACGTCATCGCATGCCTTATAGAAGTTGATGTTAGTTTCGCGTCCCATTTGTTGATTTAAGTATGTTTTGTCAAGGTTTTGGATCATGTAATAAATAGAATCTACAACTCGTCTCAAGATTATAGCGGAATTTATAAAACTCGTCCAGTAAATTAGGTCTGGACCGAGCCAAAGGCTCGGTCCAGACCTAATTTACTGGACTCGTTTTGTAAATTCCGCTATAAACTGGGGACTCGTTGTAGATCCTCTATTTATTACATGATCCTACCGTTATTCCATTCAATAAACCCATTCTATAAATTGTGATATTAAACGTTCGTTTAATAACAGGAAATAGTGCCAGGTGACCTTTGACTTCCGGTTTGTGGTTTCGTGACATTTCGTACGCTACGTCTCAAAATACTATGGTTTCCAATTTTTTTGTCAACAAACTATGATGAATGAAGAGTTTGAAAAGTATTGTCATTAAATATACGCCATTAAATACGCCAAATAGTCTTTATTTATCTGGGACTATTTCTTTGCGCGGGCAAACAACGCAGCGTTGTGTGAAACGTCATCGCATGCCTTATAGAAGTTGATGTTAGTTTCGCGTCCCATTTGTTGATTTAAGTATGTTTTGTCAAGGTTTTGGATCATGTAATAAATAGAATCTACAACTCGTCTCAAGATTATAGCGGAATTTATAAAACTCGTCCAGTAAATTAGGTCTGGACCGAGCCAAAGGCTCGGTCCAGACCTAATTTACTGGACTCGTTTTGTAAATTCCGCTATAAACTGGGGACTCGTTGTAGATCCTCTATTTATTACATGATCCTACCGTTATTCCATTCAATAAACCCATTCTATAAATTGTGATATTAAACGTTCGTTTAATAACAGGAAATAGTGCCAGGTGACCTTTGACTTCCGGTTTGTGGTTTCGTGACATTTCGTACGCTACGTCTCAAAATACTATGGTTTCCAATTTTTTTGTCAACAAACTATGATGAATGAAGAGTTTGAAAAGTATTGTCATTAAATATACGCCATATAGTCTTTATTTATCTGGGACTATTTCTTTGCGCGGGCAAACAACGCAGCGTTGTGTGAAACGTCATCGCATGCCTTATAGAAGTTGATGTTAGTTTCGCGTCCCATTTGTTGATTTAAGTATGTTTTGTCAAGGTTTTGGATCATGTAATAAATAGAATCTAAAACTCGTCCAGTAAATTAGGTCTGGACCGAGCCAAAGGCTCGGTCCAGACCTAATTTACTGGACTCGTTTTGTAAATTCCGCTATAAACTGGGGACTCGTTGTAGATCCTCTATTTATTACATGATCCTACCGTTATTCCATTCAATAAACCCATTCTATAAATTGTGATATTAAACGTTCGTTTAATAACAGGAAATAGTGCCAGGTGACCTTTGACTTCCGGTTTGTGGTTTCGTGACATTTCGTACGCTACGTCTCAAAATACTATGGTTTCCAATTTTTTTGTCAACAAACTATGATGAATGAAGAGTTTGAAAAGTATTGTCATTAAATATACGCCATTAAATACGCCAAATAGTCTTTATTTATCTGGGACTATTTCTTTGCGCGGGCAAACAACGCAGCGTTGTGTGAAACGTCATCGCATGCCTTATAGAAGTTGATGTTAGTTTCGCGTCCCATTTGTTGATTTAAGTATGTTTTGTCAAGGTTTTGGATCATGTAATAAATAGAATCTACAACTCGTCTCAAGATTATAGCGGAATTTATAAAACTCGTCCAGTAAATTAGGTCTGGACCGAGCCAAAGGCTCGGTCCAGACCTAATTTACTGGACTCGTTTTGTAAATTCCGCTATAAACTGGGGACTCGTTGTAGATCCTCTATTTATTACATGATCCTACCGTTATTCCATTCAATAAACCCATTCTATAAATTGTGATATTAAACGTTCGTTTAATAACAGGAAATAGTGCCAGGTGACCTTTGACTTCCGGTTTGTGGTTTCGTGACATTTCGTACGCTACGTCTCAAAATACTATGGTTTCCAATTTTTTTGTCAACAAACTATGATGAATGAAGAGTTTGAAAAGTATTGTCATTAAATATACGCCATTAAATACGCCAAATAGTCTTTATTTATCTGGGACTATTTCTTTGCGCGGGCAAACAACGCAGCGTTGTGTGAAACGTCATCGCATGCCTTATAGAAGTTGATGTTAGTTTCGCGTCCCATTTGTTGATTTAAGTATGTTTTGTCAAGGTTTTGGATCATGTAATAAATAGAATCTACAACTCGTCTCAAGATTATAGCGGAATTTATAAAACTCGTCCAGTAAATTAGGTCTGGACCGAGCCAAAGGCTCGGTCCAGACCTAATTTACTGGACTCGTTTTGTAAATTCCGCTATAAACTGGGGACTCGTTGTAGATCCTCTATTTATTACATGATCCTACCGTTATTCCATTCAATAAACCCATTCTATAAATTGTGATATTAAACGTTCGTTTAATAACAGGAAATAGTGCCAGGTGACCTTTGACTTCCGGTTTGTGGTTTCGTGACATTTCGTACGCTACGTCTCAAAATACTATGGTTTCCAATTTTTTTGTCAACAAACTATGATGAATGAAGAGTTTGAAAAGTATTGTCATTAAATATACGCCATATAGTCTTTATTTATCTGGGACTATTTCTTTGCGCGGGCAAACAACGCAGCGTTGTGTGAAACGTCATCGCATGCCTTATAGAAGTTGATGTTAGTTTCGCGTCCCATTTGTTGATTTAAGTATGTTTTGTCAAGGTTTTGGATCATGTAATAAATAGAATCTAAAACTCGTCCAGTAAATTAGGTCTGGACCGAGCCAAAGGCTCGGTCCAGACCTAATTTACTGGACTCGTTTTGTAAATTCCGCTATAAACTGGGGACTCGTTGTAGATCCTCTATTTATTACATGATCCTACCGTTATTCCATTCAATAAACCCATTCTATAAATTGTGATATTAAACGTTCGTTTAATAACAGGAAATAGTGCCAGGTGACCTTTGACTTCCGGTTTGTGGTTTCGTGACATTTCGTACGCTACGTCTCAAAATACTATGGTTTCCAATTTTTTTGTCAACAAACTATGATGAATGAAGAGTTTGAAAAGTATTGTCATTAAATATACGCCATTAAATACGCCAAATAGTCTTTATTTATCTGGGACTATTTCTTTGCGCGGGCAAACAACGCAGCGTTGTGTGAAACGTCATCGCATGCCTTATAGAAGTTGATGTTAGTTTCGCGTCCCATTTGTTGATTTAAGTATGTTTTGTCAAGGTTTTGGATCATGTAATAAATAGAATCTACAACTCGTCTCAAGATTATAGCGGAATTTATAAAACTCGTCCAGTAAATTAGGTCTGGACCGAGCCAAAGGCTCGGTCCAGACCTAATTTACTGGACTCGTTTTGTAAATTCCGCTATAAACTGGGGACTCGTTGTAGATCCTCTATTTATTACATGATCCTACCGTTATTCCATTCAATAAACCCATTCTATAAATTGTGATATTAAACGTTCGTTTAATAACAGGAAATAGTGCCAGGTGACCTTTGACTTCCGGTTTGTGGTTTCGTGACATTTCGTACGCTACGTCTCAAAATACTATGGTTTCCAATTTTTTTGTCAACAAACTATGATGAATGAAGAGTTTGAAAAGTATTGTCATTAAATATACGCCATTAAATACGCCAAATAGTCTTTATTTATCTGGGACTATTTCTTTGCGCGGGCAAACAACGCAGCGTTGTGTGAAACGTCATCGCATGCCTTATAGAAGTTGATGTTAGTTTCGCGTCCCATTTGTTGATTTAAGTATGTTTTGTCAAGGTTTTGGATCATGTAATAAATAGAATCTACAACTCGTCTCAAGATTATAGCAGAATTTATAAAACTCGTCCAGTAAATTAGGTCTGGACCGAGCCAAAGGCTCGGTCCAGACCTAATTTACTGGACTCGTTTTGTAAATTCCGCTATAAACTGGGGACTCGTTGTAGATCCTCTATTTATTACATGATCCTACCGTTATTCCATTCAATAAACCCATTCTATAAATTGTGATATTAAACGTTCGTTTAATAACAGGAAATAGTGCCAGGTGACCTTTGACTTCCGGTTTGTGGTTTCGTGACATTTCGTACGCTACGTCTCAAAATACTATGGTTTCCAATTTTTTTGTCAACAAACTATGATGAATGAAGAGTTTGAAAAGTATTGTCATTAAATATACGCCATTAAATACGCCAAATAGTCTTTATTTATCTGGGACTATTTCTTTGCGCGGGCAAACAACGCAGCGTTGTGTGAAACGTCATCGCATGCCTTATAGAAGTTGATGTTAGTTTCGCGTCCCATTTGTTGATTTAAGTATGTTTTGTCAAGGTTTTGGATCATGTAATAAATAGAATCTACAACTCGTCTCAAGATTATAGCGGAATTTATAAAACTCGTCCAGTAAATTAGGTCTGGACCGAGCCAAAGGCTCGGTCCAGACCTAATTTACTGGACTCGTTTTGTAAATTCCGCTATAAACTGGGGACTCGTTGTAGATCCTCTATTTATTACATGATCCTACCGTTATTCCATTCAATAAACCCATTCTATAAATTGTGATATTAAACGTTCGTTTAATAACAGGAAATAGTGCCAGGTGACCTTTGACTTCCGGTTTGTGGTTTCGTGACATTTCGTACGCTACGTCTCAAAATACTATGGTTTCCAATTTTTTTGTCAACAAACTATGATGAATGAAGAGTTTGAAAAGTATTGTCATTAAATATACGCCATTAAATACGCCAAATAGTCTTTATTTATCTGGGACTATTTCTTTGCGCGGGCAAACAACGCAGCGTTGTGTGAAACGTCATCGCATGCCTTATAGAAGTTGATGTTAGTTTCGCGTCCCATTTGTTGATTTAAGTATGTTTTGTCAAGGTTTTGGATCATGTAATAAATAGAATCTACAACTCGTCTCAAGATTATAGCGGAATTTATAAAACTCGTCCAGTAAATTAGGTCTGGACCGAGCCAAAGGCTCGGTCCAGACCTAATTTACTGGACTCGTTTTGTAAATTCCGCTATAAACTGGGGACTCGTTGTAGATCCTCTATTTATTACATGATCCTACCGTTATTCCATTCAATAAACCCATTCTATAAATTGTGATATTAAACGTTCGTTTAATAACAGGAAATAGTGCCAGGTGACCTTTGACTTCCGGTTTGTGGTTTCGTGACATTTCGTACGCTACGTCTCAAAATACTATGGTTTCCAATTTTTTTGTCAACAAACTATGATGAATGAAGAGTTTGAAAAGTATTGTCATTAAATATACGCCATATAGTCTTTATTTATCTGGGACTATTTCTTTGCGCGGGCAAACAACGCAGCGTTGTGTGAAACGTCATCGCATGCCTTATAGAAGTTGATGTTAGTTTCGCGTCCCATTTGTTGATTTAAGTATGTTTTGTCAAGGTTTTGGATCATGTAATAAATAGAATCTAAAACTCGTCCAGTAAATTAGGTCTGGACCGAGCCAAAGGCTCGGTCCAGACCTAATTTACTGGACTCGTTTTGTAAATTCCGCTATAAACTGGGGACTCGTTGTAGATCCTCTATTTATTACATGATCCTACCGTTATTCCATTCAATAAACCCATTCTATAAATTGTGATATTAAACGTTCGTTTAATAACAGGAAATAGTGCCAGGTGACCTTTGACTTCCGGTTTGTGGTTTCGTGACATTTCGTACGCTACGTCTCAAAATACTATGGTTTCCAATTTTTTTGTCAACAAACTATGATGAATGAAGAGTTTGAAAAGTATTGTCATTAAATATACGCCATTAAATACGCCAAATAGTCTTTATTTATCTGGGACTATTTCTTTGCGCGGGCAAACAACGCAGCGTTGTGTGAAACGTCATCGCATGCCTTATAGAAGTTGATGTTAGTTTCGCGTCCCATTTGTTGATTTAAGTATGTTTTGTCAAGGTTTTGGATCATGTAATAAATAGAATCTACAACTCGTCTCAAGATTATAGCGGAATTTATAAAACTCGTCCAGTAAATTAGGTCTGGACCGAGCCAAAGGCTCGGTCCAGACCTAATTTACTGGACTCGTTTTGTAAATTCCGCTATAAACTGGGGACTCGTTGTAGATCCTCTATTTATTACATGATCCTACCGTTATTCCATTCAATAAACCCATTCTATAAATTGTGATATTAAACGTTCGTTTAATAACAGGAAATAGTGCCAGGTGACCTTTGACTTCCGGTTTGTGGTTTCGTGACATTTCGTACGCTACGTCTCAAAATACTATGGTTTCCAATTTTTTTGTCAACAAACTATGATGAATGAAGAGTTTGAAAAGTATTGTCATTAAATATACGCCATTAAATACGCCAAATAGTCTTTATTTATCTGGGACTATTTCTTTGCGCGGGCAAACAACGCAGCGTTGTGTGAAACGTCATCGCATGCCTTATAGAAGTTGATGTTAGTTTCGCGTCCCATTTGTTGATTTAAGTATGTTTTGTCAAGGTTTTGGATCATGTAATAAATAGAATCTACAACTCGTCTCAAGATTATAGCGGAATTTATAAAACTCGTCCAGTAAATTAGGTCTGGACCGAGCCAAAGGCTCGGTCCAGACCTAATTTACTGGACTCGTTTTGTAAATTCCGCTATAAACTGGGGACTCGTTGTAGATCCTCTATTTATTACATGATCCTACCGTTATTCCATTCAATAAACCCATTCTATAAATTGTGATATTAAACGTTCGTTTAATAACAGGAAATAGTGCCAGGTGACCTTTGACTTCCGGTTTGTGGTTTCGTGACATTTCGTACGCTACGTCTCAAAATACTATGGTTTCCAATTTTTTTGTCAACAAACTATGATGAATGAAGAGTTTGAAAAGTATTGTCATTAAATATACGCCATTAAATACGCCAAATAGTCTTTATTTATCTGGGACTATTTCTTTGCGCGGGCAAACAACGCAGCGTTGTGTGAAACGTCATCGCATGCCTTATAGAAGTTGATGTTAGTTTCGCGTCCCATTTGTTGATTTAAGTATGTTTTGTCAAGGTTTTGGATCATGTAATAAATAGAATCTACAACTCGTCTCAAGATTATAGCGGAATTTATAAAACTCGTCCAGTAAATTAGGTCTGGACCGAGCCAAAGGCTCGGTCCAGACCTAATTTACTGGACTCGTTTTGTAAATTCCGCTATAAACTGGGGACTCGTTGTAGATCCTCTATTTATTACATGATCCTACCGTTATTCCATTCAATAAACCCATTCTATAAATTGTGATATTAAACGTTCGTTTAATAACAGGAAATAGTGCCAGGTGACCTTTGACTTCCGGTTTGTGGTTTCGTGACATTTCGTACGCTACGTCTCAAAATACTATGGTTTCCAATTTTTTTGTCAACAAACTATGATGAATGAAGAGTTTGAAAAGTATTGTCATTAAATATACGCCATATAGTCTTTATTTATCTGGGACTATTTCTTTGCGCGGGCAAACAACGCAGCGTTGTGTGAAACGTCATCGCATGCCTTATAGAAGTTGATGTTAGTTTCGCGTCCCATTTGTTGATTTAAGTATGTTTTGTCAAGGTTTTGGATCATGTAATAAATAGAATCTAAAACTCGTCCAGTAAATTAGGTCTGGACCGAGCCAAAGGCTCGGTCCAGACCTAATTTACTGGACTCGTTTTGTAAATTCCGCTATAAACTGGGGACTCGTTGTAGATCCTCTATTTATTACATGATCCTACCGTTATTCCATTCAATAAACCCATTCTATAAATTGTGATATTAAACGTTCGTTTAATAACAGGAAATAGTGCCAGGTGACCTTTGACTTCCGGTTTGTGGTTTCGTGACATTTCGTACGCTACGTCTCAAAATACTATGGTTTCCAATTTTTTTGTCAACAAACTATGATGAATGAAGAGTTTGAAAAGTATTGTCATTAAATATACGCCATTAAATACGCCAAATAGTCTTTATTTATCTGGGACTATTTCTTTGCGCGGGCAAACAACGCAGCGTTGTGTGAAACGTCATCGCATGCCTTATAGAAGTTGATGTTAGTTTCGCGTCCCATTTGTTGATTTAAGTATGTTTTGTCAAGGTTTTGGATCATGTAATAAATAGAATCTACAACTCGTCTCAAGATTATAGCGGAATTTATAAAACTCGTCCAGTAAATTAGGTCTGGACCGAGCCAAAGGCTCGGTCCAGACCTAATTTACTGGACTCGTTTTGTAAATTCCGCTATAAACTGGGGACTCGTTGTAGATCCTCTATTTATTACATGATCCTACCGTTATTCCATTCAATAAACCCATTCTATAAATTGTGATATTAAACGTTCGTTTAATAACAGGAAATAGTGCCAGGTGACCTTTGACTTCCGGTTTGTGGTTTCGTGACATTTCGTACGCTACGTCTCAAAATACTATGGTTTCCAATTTTTTTGTCAACAAACTATGATGAATGAAGAGTTTGAAAAGTATTGTCATTAAATATACGCCATTAAATACGCCAAATAGTCTTTATTTATCTGGGACTATTTCTTTGCGCGGGCAAACAACGCAGCGTTGTGTGAAACGTCATCGCATGCCTTATAGAAGTTGATGTTAGTTTCGCGTCCCATTTGTTGATTTAAGTATGTTTTGTCAAGGTTTTGGATCATGTAATAAATAGAATCTACAACTCGTCTCAAGATTATAGCGGAATTTATAAAACTCGTCCAGTAAATTAGGTCTGGACCGAGCCAAAGGCTCGGTCCAGACCTAATTTACTGGACTCGTTTTGTAAATTCCGCTATAAACTGGGGACTCGTTGTAGATCCTCTATTTATTACATGATCCTACCGTTATTCCATTCAATAAACCCATTCTATAAATTGTGATATTAAACGTTCGTTTAATAACAGGAAATAGTGCCAGGTGACCTTTGACTTCCGGTTTGTGGTTTCGTGACATTTCGTACGCTACGTCTCAAAATACTATGGTTTCCAATTTTTTTGTCAACAAACTATGATGAATGAAGAGTTTGAAAAGTATTGTCATTAAATATACGCCATATAGTCTTTATTTATCTGGGACTATTTCTTTGCGCGGGCAAACAACGCAGCGTTGTGTGAAACGTCATCGCATGCCTTATAGAAGTTGATGTTAGTTTCGCGTCCCATTTGTTGATTTAAGTATGTTTTGTCAAGGTTTTGGATCATGTAATAAATAGAATCTAAAACTCGTCCAGTAAATTAGGTCTGGACCGAGCCAAAGGCTCGGTCCAGACCTAATTTACTGGACTCGTTTTGTAAATTCCGCTATAAACTGGGGACTCGTTGTAGATCCTCTATTTATTACATGATCCTACCGTTATTCCATTCAATAAACCCATTCTATAAATTGTGATATTAAACGTTCGTTTAATAACAGGAAATAGTGCCAGGTGACCTTTGACTTCCGGTTTGTGGTTTCGTGACATTTCGTACGCTACGTCTCAAAATACTATGGTTTCCAATTTTTTTGTCAACAAACTATGATGAATGAAGAGTTTGAAAAGTATTGTCATTAAATATACGCCATTAAATACGCCAAATAGTCTTTATTTATCTGGGACTATTTCTTTGCGCGGGCAAACAACGCAGCGTTGTGTGAAACGTCATCGCATGCCTTATAGAAGTTGATGTTAGTTTCGCGTCCCATTTGTTGATTTAAGTATGTTTTGTCAAGGTTTTGGATCATGTAATAAATAGAATCTACAACTCGTCTCAAGATTATAGCGGAATTTATAAAACTCGTCCAGTAAATTAGGTCTGGACCGAGCCAAAGGCTCGGTCCAGACCTAATTTACTGGACTCGTTTTGTAAATTCCGCTATAAACTGGGGACTCGTTGTAGATCCTCTATTTATTACATGATCCTACCGTTATTCCATTCAATAAACCCATTCTATAAATTGTGATATTAAACGTTCGTTTAATAACAGGAAATAGTGCCAGGTGACCTTTGACTTCCGGTTTGTGGTTTCGTGACATTTCGTACGCTACGTCTCAAAATACTATGGTTTCCAATTTTTTTGTCAACAAACTATGATGAATGAAGAGTTTGAAAAGTATTGTCATTAAATATACGCCATTAAATACGCCAAATAGTCTTTATTTATCTGGGACTATTTCTTTGCGCGGGCAAACAACGCAGCGTTGTGTGAAACGTCATCGCATGCCTTATAGAAGTTGATGTTAGTTTCGCGTCCCATTTGTTGATTTAAGTATGTTTTGTCAAGGTTTTGGATCATGTAATAAATAGAATCTACAACTCGTCTCAAGATTATAGCAGAATTTATAAAACTCGTCCAGTAAATTAGGTCTGGACCGAGCCAAAGGCTCGGTCCAGACCTAATTTACTGGACTCGTTTTGTAAATTCCGCTATAAACTGGGGACTCGTTGTAGATCCTCTATTTATTACATGATCCTACCGTTATTCCATTCAATAAACCCATTCTATAAATTGTGATATTAAACGTTCGTTTAATAACAGGAAATAGTGCCAGGTGACCTTTGACTTCCGGTTTGTGGTTTCGTGACATTTCGTACGCTACGTCTCAAAATACTATGGTTTCCAATTTTTTTGTCAACAAACTATGATGAATGAAGAGTTTGAAAAGTATTGTCATTAAATATACGCCATTAAATACGCCAAATAGTCTTTATTTATCTGGGACTATTTCTTTGCGCGGGCAAACAACGCAGCGTTGTGTGAAACGTCATCGCATGCCTTATAGAAGTTGATGTTAGTTTCGCGTCCCATTTGTTGATTTAAGTATGTTTTGTCAAGGTTTTGGATCATGTAATAAATAGAATCTACAACTCGTCTCAAGATTATAGCGGAATTTATAAAACTCGTCCAGTAAATTAGGTCTGGACCGAGCCAAAGGCTCGGTCCAGACCTAATTTACTGGACTCGTTTTGTAAATTCCGCTATAAACTGGGGACTCGTTGTAGATCCTCTATTTATTACATGATCCTACCGTTATTCCATTCAATAAACCCATTCTATAAATTGTGATATTAAACGTTCGTTTAATAACAGGAAATAGTGCCAGGTGACCTTTGACTTCCGGTTTGTGGTTTCGTGACATTTCGTACGCTACGTCTCAAAATACTATGGTTTCCAATTTTTTTGTCAACAAACTATGATGAATGAAGAGTTTGAAAAGTATTGTCATTAAATATACGCCATTAAATACGCCAAATAGTCTTTATTTATCTGGGACTATTTCTTTGCGCGGGCAAACAACGCAGCGTTGTGTGAAACGTCATCGCATGCCTTATAGAAGTTGATGTTAGTTTCGCGTCCCATTTGTTGATTTAAGTATGTTTTGTCAAGGTTTTGGATCATGTAATAAATAGAATCTACAACTCGTCTCAAGATTATAGCGGAATTTATAAAACTCGTCCAGTAAATTAGGTCTGGACCGAGCCAAAGGCTCGGTCCAGACCTAATTTACTGGACTCGTTTTGTAAATTCCGCTATAAACTGGGGACTCGTTGTAGATCCTCTATTTATTACATGATCCTACCGTTATTCCATTCAATAAACCCATTCTATAAATTGTGATATTAAACGTTCGTTTAATAACAGGAAATAGTGCCAGGTGACCTTTGACTTCCGGTTTGTGGTTTCGTGACATTTCGTACGCTACGTCTCAAAATACTATGGTTTCCAATTTTTTTGTCAACAAACTATGATGAATGAAGAGTTTGAAAAGTATTGTCATTAAATATACGCCATATAGTCTTTATTTATCTGGGACTATTTCTTTGCGCGGGCAAACAACGCAGCGTTGTGTGAAACGTCATCGCATGCCTTATAGAAGTTGATGTTAGTTTCGCGTCCCATTTGTTGATTTAAGTATGTTTTGTCAAGGTTTTGGATCATGTAATAAATAGAATCTACAACTCGTCTCAAGATTATAGCGGAATTTATAAAACTCGTCCAGTAAATTAGGTCTGGACCGAGCCAAAGGCTCGGTCCAGACCTAATTTACTGGACTCGTTTTGTAAATTCCGCTATAAACTGGGGACTCGTTGTAGATCCTCTATTTATTACATGATCCTACCGTTATTCCATTCAATAAACCCATTCTATAAATTGTGATATTAAACGTTCGTTTAATAACAGGAAATAGTGCCAGGTGACCTTTGACTTCCGGTTTGTGGTTTCGTGACATTTCGTACGCTACGTCTCAAAATACTATGGTTTCCAATTTTTTTGTCAACAAACTATGATGAATGAAGAGTTTGAAAAGTATTGTCATTAAATATACGCCATTAAATACGCCAAATAGTCTTTATTTATCTGGGACTATTTCTTTGCGCGGGCAAACAACGCAGCGTTGTGTGAAACGTCATCGCATGCCTTATAGAAGTTGATGTTAGTTTCGCGTCCCATTTGTTGATTTAAGTATGTTTTGTCAAGGTTTTGGATCATGTAATAAATAGAATCTACAACTCGTCTCAAGATTATAGCGGAATTTATAAAACTCGTCCAGTAAATTAGGTCTGGACCGAGCCAAAGGCTCGGTCCAGACCTAATTTACTGGACTCGTTTTGTAAATTCCGCTATAAACTGGGGACTCGTTGTAGATCCTCTATTTATTACATGATCCTACCGTTATTCCATTCAATAAACCCATTCTATAAATTGTGATATTAAACGTTCGTTTAATAACAGGAAATAGTGCCAGGTGACCTTTGACTTCCGGTTTGTGGTTTCGTGACATTTCGTACGCTACGTCTCAAAATACTATGGTTTCCAATTTTTTTGTCAACAAACTATGATGAATGAAGAGTTTGAAAAGTATTGTCATTAAATATACGCCATATAGTCTTTATTTATCTGGGACTATTTCTTTGCGCGGGCAAACAACGCAGCGTTGTGTGAAACGTCATCGCATGCCTTATAGAAGTTGATGTTAGTTTCGCGTCCCATTTGTTGATTTAAGTATGTTTTGTCAAGGTTTTGGATCATGTAATAAATAGAATCTACAACTCGTCTCAAGATTATAGCGGAATTTATAAAACTCGTCCAGTAAATTAGGTCTGGACCGAGCCAAAGGCTCGGTCCAGACCTAATTTACTGGACTCGTTTTGTAAATTCCGCTATAAACTGGGGACTCGTTGTAGATCCTCTATTTATTACATGATCCTACCGTTATTCCATTCAATAAACCCATTCTATAAATTGTGATATTAAACGTTCGTTTAATAACAGGAAATAGTGCCAGGTGACCTTTGACTTCCGGTTTGTGGTTTCGTGACATTTCGTACGCTACGTCTCAAAATACTATGGTTTCCAATTTTTTTGTCAACAAACTATGATGAATGAAGAGTTTGAAAAGTATTGTCATTAAATATACGCCATTAAATACGCCAAATAGTCTTTATTTATCTGGGACTATTTCTTTGCGCGGGCAAACAACGCAGCGTTGTGTGAAACGTCATCGCATGCCTTATAGAAGTTGATGTTAGTTTCGCGTCCCATTTGTTGATTTAAGTATGTTTTGTCAAGGTTTTGGATCATGTAATAAATAGAATCTACAACTCGTCTCAAGATTATAGCGGAATTTATAAAACTCGTCCAGTAAATTAGGTCTGGACCGAGCCAAAGGCTCGGTCCAGACCTAATTTACTGGACTCGTTTTGTAAATTCCGCTATAAACTGGGGACTCGTTGTAGATCCTCTATTTATTACATGATCCTACCGTTATTCCATTCAATAAACCCATTCTATAAATTGTGATATTAAACGTTCGTTTAATAACAGGAAATAGTGCCAGGTGACCTTTGACTTCCGGTTTGTGGTTTCGTGACATTTCGTACGCTACGTCTCAAAATACTATGGTTTCCAATTTTTTTGTCAACAAACTATGATGAATGAAGAGTTTGAAAAGTATTGTCATTAAATATACGCCATTAAATACGCCAAATAGTCTTTATTTATCTGGGACTATTTCTTTGCGCGGGCAAACAACGCAGCGTTGTGTGAAACGTCATCGCATGCCTTATAGAAGTTGATGTTAGTTTCGCGTCCCATTTGTTGATTTAAGTATGTTTTGTCAAGGTTTTGGATCATGTAATAAATAGAATCTACAACTCGTCTCAAGATTATAGCAGAATTTATAAAACTCGTCCAGTAAATTAGGTCTGGACCGAGCCAAAGGCTCGGTCCAGACCTAATTTACTGGACTCGTTTTGTAAATTCCGCTATAAACTGGGGACTCGTTGTAGATCCTCTATTTATTACATGATCCTACCGTTATTCCATTCAATAAACCCATTCTATAAATTGTGATATTAAACGTTCGTTTAATAACAGGAAATAGTGCCAGGTGACCTTTGACTTCCGGTTTGTGGTTTCGTGACATTTCGTACGCTACGTCTCAAAATACTATGGTTTCCAATTTTTTTGTCAACAAACTATGATGAATGAAGAGTTTGAAAAGTATTGTCATTAAATATACGCCATATAGTCTTTATTTATCTGGGACTATTTCTTTGCGCGGGCAAACAACGCAGCGTTGTGTGAAACGTCATCGCATGCCTTATAGAAGTTGATGTTAGTTTCGCGTCCCATTTGTTGATTTAAGTATGTTTTGTCAAGGTTTTGGATCATGTAATAAATAGAATCTACAACTCGTCTCAAGATTATAGCGGAATTTATAAAACTCGTCCAGTAAATTAGGTCTGGACCGAGCCAAAGGCTCGGTCCAGACCTAATTTACTGGACTCGTTTTGTAAATTCCGCTATAAACTGGGGACTCGTTGTAGATCCTCTATTTATTACATGATCCTACCGTTATTCCATTCAATAAACCCATTCTATAAATTGTGATATTAAACGTTCGTTTAATAACAGGAAATAGTGCCAGGTGACCTTTGACTTCCGGTTTGTGGTTTCGTGACATTTCGTACGCTACGTCTCAAAATACTATGGTTTCCAATTTTTTTGTCAACAAACTATGATGAATGAAGAGTTTGAAAAGTATTGTCATTAAATATACGCCATTAAATACGCCAAATAGTCTTTATTTATCTGGGACTATTTCTTTGCGCGGGCAAACAACGCAGCGTTGTGTGAAACGTCATCGCATGCCTTATAGAAGTTGATGTTAGTTTCGCGTCCCATTTGTTGATTTAAGTATGTTTTGTCAAGGTTTTGGATCATGTAATAAATAGAATCTACAACTCGTCTCAAGATTATAGCGGAATTTATAAAACTCGTCCAGTAAATTAGGTCTGGACCGAGCCAAAGGCTCGGTCCAGACCTAATTTACTGGACTCGTTTTGTAAATTCCGCTATAAACTGGGGACTCGTTGTAGATCCTCTATTTATTACATGATCCTACCGTTATTCCATTCAATAAACCCATTCTATAAATTGTGATATTAAACGTTCGTTTAATAACAGGAAATAGTGCCAGGTGACCTTTGACTTCCGGTTTGTGGTTTCGTGACATTTCGTACGCTACGTCTCAAAATACTATGGTTTCCAATTTTTTTGTCAACAAACTATGATGAATGAAGAGTTTGAAAAGTATTGTCATTAAATATACGCCATATAGTCTTTATTTATCTGGGACTATTTCTTTGCGCGGGCAAACAACGCAGCG
This sequence comes from Siphonodentalium dalli, assembly GCA_032622095.1. Classification (NCBI taxonomy): domain Eukaryota; kingdom Metazoa; phylum Mollusca; class Scaphopoda; order Gadilida; family Siphonodentaliidae; genus Siphonodentalium; species Siphonodentalium dalli. The sequence goes on from CP136068.1 coordinate 11,858,576, forward strand.
TTGTGTGAAACGTCATCGCATGCCTTATAGAAGTTGATGTTAGTTTCGCGTCCCATTTGTTGATTTAAGTATGTTTTGTCAAGGTTTTGGATCATGTAATAAATAGAATCTAAAACTCGTCCAGTAAATTAGGTCTGGACCGAGCCAAAGGCTCGGTCCAGACCTAATTTACTGGACTCGTTTTGTAAATTCCGCTATAAACTGGGGACTCGTTGTAGATCCTCTATTTATTACATGATCCTACCGTTATTCCATTCAATAAACCCATTCTATAAATTGTGATATTAAACGTTCGTTTAATAACAGGAAATAGTGCCAGGTGACCTTTGACTTCCGGTTTGTGGTTTCGTGACATTTCGTACGCTACGTCTCAAAATACTATGGTTTCCAATTTTTTTGTCAACAAACTATGATGAATGAAGAGTTTGAAAAGTATTGTCATTAAATATACGCCATTAAATACGCCAAATAGTCTTTATTTATCTGGGACTATTTCTTTGCGCGGGCAAACAACGCAGCGTTGTGTGAAACGTCATCGCATGCCTTATAGAAGTTGATGTTAGTTTCGCGTCCCATTTGTTGATTTAAGTATGTTTTGTCAAGGTTTTGGATCATGTAATAAATAGAATCTACAACTCGTCTCAAGATTATAGCAGAATTTATAAAACTCGTCCAGTAAATTAGGTCTGGACCGAGCCAAAGGCTCGGTCCAGACCTAATTTACTGGACTCGTTTTGTAAATTCCGCTATAAACTGGGGACTCGTTGTAGATCCTCTATTTATTACATGATCCTACCGTTATTCCATTCAATAAACCCATTCTATAAATTGTGATATTAAACGTTCGTTTAATAACAGGAAATAGTGCCAGGTGACCTTTGACTTCCGGTTTGTGGTTTCGTGACATTTCGTACGCTACGTCTCAAAATACTATGGTTTCCAATTTTTTTGTCAACAAACTATGATGAATGAAGAGTTTGAAAAGTATTGTCATTAAATATACGCCATATAGTCTTTATTTATCTGGGACTATTTCTTTGCGCGGGCAAACAACGCAGCGTTGTGTGAAACGTCATCGCATGCCTTATAGAAGTTGATGTTAGTTTCGCGTCCCATTTGTTGATTTAAGTATGTTTTGTCAAGGTTTTGGATCATGTAATAAATAGAATCTACAACTCGTCTCAAGATTATAGCGGAATTTATAAAACTCGTCCAGTAAATTAGGTCTGGACCGAGCCAAAGGCTCGGTCCAGACCTAATTTACTGGACTCGTTTTGTAAATTCCGCTATAAACTGGGGACTCGTTGTAGATCCTCTATTTATTACATGATCCTACCGTTATTCCATTCAATAAACCCATTCTATAAATTGTGATATTAAACGTTCGTTTAATAACAGGAAATAGTGCCAGGTGACCTTTGACTTCCGGTTTGTGGTTTCGTGACATTTCGTACGCTACGTCTCAAAATACTATGGTTTCCAATTTTTTTGTCAACAAACTATGATGAATGAAGAGTTTGAAAAGTATTGTCATTAAATATACGCCATTAAATACGCCAAATAGTCTTTATTTATCTGGGACTATTTCTTTGCGCGGGCAAACAACGCAGCGTTGTGTGAAACGTCATCGCATGCCTTATAGAAGTTGATGTTAGTTTCGCGTCCCATTTGTTGATTTAAGTATGTTTTGTCAAGGTTTTGGATCATGTAATAAATAGAATCTACAACTCGTCTCAAGATTATAGCGGAATTTATAAAACTCGTCCAGTAAATTAGGTCTGGACCGAGCCAAAGGCTCGGTCCAGACCTAATTTACTGGACTCGTTTTGTAAATTCCGCTATAAACTGGGGACTCGTTGTAGATCCTCTATTTATTACATGATCCTACCGTTATTCCATTCAATAAACCCATTCTATAAATTGTGATATTAAACGTTCGTTTAATAACAGGAAATAGTGCCAGGTGACCTTTGACTTCCGGTTTGTGGTTTCGTGACATTTCGTACGCTACGTCTCAAAATACTATGGTTTCCAATTTTTTTGTCAACAAACTATGATGAATGAAGAGTTTGAAAAGTATTGTCATTAAATATACGCCATATAGTCTTTATTTATCTGGGACTATTTCTTTGCGCGGGCAAACAACGCAGCGTTGTGTGAAACGTCATCGCATGCCTTATAGAAGTTGATGTTAGTTTCGCGTCCCATTTGTTGATTTAAGTATGTTTTGTCAAGGTTTTGGATCATGTAATAAATAGAATCTACAACTCGTCTCAAGATTATAGCGGAATTTATAAAACTCGTCCAGTAAATTAGGTCTGGACCGAGCCAAAGGCTCGGTCCAGACCTAATTTACTGGACTCGTTTTGTAAATTCCGCTATAAACTGGGGACTCGTTGTAGATCCTCTATTTATTACATGATCCTACCGTTATTCCATTCAATAAACCCATTCTATAAATTGTGATATTAAACGTTCGTTTAATAACAGGAAATAGTGCCAGGTGACCTTTGACTTCCGGTTTGTGGTTTCGTGACATTTCGTACGCTACGTCTCAAAATACTATGGTTTCCAATTTTTTTGTCAACAAACTATGATGAATGAAGAGTTTGAAAAGTATTGTCATTAAATATACGCCATTAAATACGCCAAATAGTCTTTATTTATCTGGGACTATTTCTTTGCGCGGGCAAACAACGCAGCGTTGTGTGAAACGTCATCGCATGCCTTATAGAAGTTGATGTTAGTTTCGCGTCCCATTTGTTGATTTAAGTATGTTTTGTCAAGGTTTTGGATCATGTAATAAATAGAATCTACAACTCGTCTCAAGATTATAGCGGAATTTATAAAACTCGTCCAGTAAATTAGGTCTGGACCGAGCCAAAGGCTCGGTCCAGACCTAATTTACTGGACTCGTTTTGTAAATTCCGCTATAAACTGGGGACTCGTTGTAGATCCTCTATTTATTACATGATCCTACCGTTATTCCATTCAATAAACCCATTCTATAAATTGTGATATTAAACGTTCGTTTAATAACAGGAAATAGTGCCAGGTGACCTTTGACTTCCGGTTTGTGGTTTCGTGACATTTCGTACGCTACGTCTCAAAATACTATGGTTTCCAATTTTTTTGTCAACAAACTATGATGAATGAAGAGTTTGAAAAGTATTGTCATTAAATATACGCCATATAGTCTTTATTTATCTGGGACTATTTCTTTGCGCGGGCAAACAACGCAGCGTTGTGTGAAACGTCATCGCATGCCTTATAGAAGTTGATGTTAGTTTCGCGTCCCATTTGTTGATTTAAGTATGTTTTGTCAAGGTTTTGGATCATGTAATAAATAGAATCTACAACTCGTCTCAAGATTATAGCGGAATTTATAAAACTCGTCCAGTAAATTAGGTCTGGACCGAGCCAAAGGCTCGGTCCAGACCTAATTTACTGGACTCGTTTTGTAAATTCCGCTATAAACTGGGGACTCGTTGTAGATCCTCTATTTATTACATGATCCTACCGTTATTCCATTCAATAAACCCATTCTATAAATTGTGATATTAAACGTTCGTTTAATAACAGGAAATAGTGCCAGGTGACCTTTGACTTCCGGTTTGTGGTTTCGTGACATTTCGTACGCTACGTCTCAAAATACTATGGTTTCCAATTTTTTTGTCAACAAACTATGATGAATGAAGAGTTTGAAAAGTATTGTCATTAAATATACGCCATTAAATACGCCAAATAGTCTTTATTTATCTGGGACTATTTCTTTGCGCGGGCAAACAACGCAGCGTTGTGTGAAACGTCATCGCATGCCTTATAGAAGTTGATGTTAGTTTCGCGTCCCATTTGTTGATTTAAGTATGTTTTGTCAAGGTTTTGGATCATGTAATAAATAGAATCTACAACTCGTCTCAAGATTATAGCGGAATTTATAAAACTCGTCCAGTAAATTAGGTCTGGACCGAGCCAAAGGCTCGGTCCAGACCTAATTTACTGGACTCGTTTTGTAAATTCCGCTATAAACTGGGGACTCGTTGTAGATCCTCTATTTATTACATGATCCTACCGTTATTCCATTCAATAAACCCATTCTATAAATTGTGATATTAAACGTTCGTTTAATAACAGGAAATAGTGCCAGGTGACCTTTGACTTCCGGTTTGTGGTTTCGTGACATTTCGTACGCTACGTCTCAAAATACTATGGTTTCCAATTTTTTTGTCAACAAACTATGATGAATGAAGAGTTTGAAAAGTATTGTCATTAAATATACGCCATATAGTCTTTATTTATCTGGGACTATTTCTTTGCGCGGGCAAACAACGCAGCGTTGTGTGAAACGTCATCGCATGCCTTATAGAAGTTGATGTTAGTTTCGCGTCCCATTTGTTGATTTAAGTATGTTTTGTCAAGGTTTTGGATCATGTAATAAATAGAATCTAAAACTCGTCCAGTAAATTAGGTCTGGACCGAGCCAAAGGCTCGGTCCAGACCTAATTTACTGGACTCGTTTTGTAAATTCCGCTATAAACTGGGGACTCGTTGTAGATCCTCTATTTATTACATGATCCTACCGTTATTCCATTCAATAAACCCATTCTATAAATTGTGATATTAAACGTTCGTTTAATAACAGGAAATAGTGCCAGGTGACCTTTGACTTCCGGTTTGTGGTTTCGTGACATTTCGTACGCTACGTCTCAAAATACTATGGTTTCCAATTTTTTTGTCAACAAACTATGATGAATGAAGAGTTTGAAAAGTATTGTCATTAAATATACGCCATTAAATACGCCAAATAGTCTTTATTTATCTGGGACTATTTCTTTGCGCGGGCAAACAACGCAGCGTTGTGTGAAACGTCATCGCATGCCTTATAGAAGTTGATGTTAGTTTCGCGTCCCATTTGTTGATTTAAGTATGTTTTGTCAAGGTTTTGGATCATGTAATAAATAGAATCTACAACTCGTCTCAAGATTATAGCGGAATTTATAAAACTCGTCCAGTAAATTAGGTCTGGACCGAGCCAAAGGCTCGGTCCAGACCTAATTTACTGGACTCGTTTTGTAAATTCCGCTATAAACTGGGGACTCGTTGTAGATCCTCTATTTATTACATGATCCTACCGTTATTCCATTCAATAAACCCATTCTATAAATTGTGATATTAAACGTTCGTTTAATAACAGGAAATAGTGCCAGGTGACCTTTGACTTCCGGTTTGTGGTTTCGTGACATTTCGTACGCTACGTCTCAAAATACTATGGTTTCCAATTTTTTTGTCAACAAACTATGATGAATGAAGAGTTTGAAAAGTATTGTCATTAAATATACGCCATTAAATACGCCAAATAGTCTTTATTTATCTGGGACTATTTCTTTGCGCGGGCAAACAACGCAGCGTTGTGTGAAACGTCATCGCATGCCTTATAGAAGTTGATGTTAGTTTCGCGTCCCATTTGTTGATTTAAGTATGTTTTGTCAAGGTTTTGGATCATGTAATAAATAGAATCTACAACTCGTCTCAAGATTATAGCGGAATTTATAAAACTCGTCCAGTAAATTAGGTCTGGACCGAGCCAAAGGCTCGGTCCAGACCTAATTTACTGGACTCGTTTTGTAAATTCCGCTATAAACTGGGGACTCGTTGTAGATCCTCTATTTATTACATGATCCTACCGTTATTCCATTCAATAAACCCATTCTATAAATTGTGATATTAAACGTTCGTTTAATAACAGGAAATAGTGCCAGGTGACCTTTGACTTCCGGTTTGTGGTTTCGTGACATTTCGTACGCTACGTCTCAAAATACTATGGTTTCCAATTTTTTTGTCAACAAACTATGATGAATGAAGAGTTTGAAAAGTATTGTCATTAAATATACGCCATTAAATACGCCAAATAGTCTTTATTTATCTGGGACTATTTCTTTGCGCGGGCAAACAACGCAGCGTTGTGTGAAACGTCATCGCATGCCTTATAGAAGTTGATGTTAGTTTCGCGTCCCATTTGTTGATTTAAGTATGTTTTGTCAAGGTTTTGGATCATGTAATAAATAGAATCTACAACTCGTCTCAAGATTATAGCGGAATTTATAAAACTCGTCCAGTAAATTAGGTCTGGACCGAGCCAAAGGCTCGGTCCAGACCTAATTTACTGGACTCGTTTTGTAAATTCCGCTATAAACTGGGGACTCGTTGTAGATCCTCTATTTATTACATGATCCTACCGTTATTCCATTCAATAAACCCATTCTATAAATTGTGATATTAAACGTTCGTTTAATAACAGGAAATAGTGCCAGGTGACCTTTGACTTCCGGTTTGTGGTTTCGTGACATTTCGTACGCTACGTCTCAAAATACTATGGTTTCCAATTTTTTTGTCAACAAACTATGATGAATGAAGAGTTTGAAAAGTATTGTCATTAAATATACGCCATTAAATACGCCAAATAGTCTTTATTTATCTGGGACTATTTCTTTGCGCGGGCAAACAACGCAGCGTTGTGTGAAACGTCATCGCATGCCTTATAGAAGTTGATGTTAGTTTCGCGTCCCATTTGTTGATTTAAGTATGTTTTGTCAAGGTTTTGGATCATGTAATAAATAGAATCTACAACTCGTCTCAAGATTATAGCAGAATTTATAAAACTCGTCCAGTAAATTAGGTCTGGACCGAGCCAAAGGCTCGGTCCAGACCTAATTTACTGGACTCGTTTTGTAAATTCCGCTATAAACTGGGGACTCGTTGTAGATCCTCTATTTATTACATGATCCTACCGTTATTCCATTCAATAAACCCATTCTATAAATTGTGATATTAAACGTTCGTTTAATAACAGGAAATAGTGCCAGGTGACCTTTGACTTCCGGTTTGTGGTTTCGTGACATTTCGTACGCTACGTCTCAAAATACTATGGTTTCCAATTTTTTTGTCAACAAACTATGATGAATGAAGAGTTTGAAAAGTATTGTCATTAAATATACGCCATATAGTCTTTATTTATCTGGGACTATTTCTTTGCGCGGGCAAACAACGCAGCGTTGTGTGAAACGTCATCGCATGCCTTATAGAAGTTGATGTTAGTTTCGCGTCCCATTTGTTGATTTAAGTATGTTTTGTCAAGGTTTTGGATCATGTAATAAATAGAATCTACAACTCGTCTCAAGATTATAGCGGAATTTATAAAACTCGTCCAGTAAATTAGGTCTGGACCGAGCCAAAGGCTCGGTCCAGACCTAATTTACTGGACTCGTTTTGTAAATTCCGCTATAAACTGGGGACTCGTTGTAGATCCTCTATTTATTACATGATCCTACCGTTATTCCATTCAATAAACCCATTCTATAAATTGTGATATTAAACGTTCGTTTAATAACAGGAAATAGTGCCAGGTGACCTTTGACTTCCGGTTTGTGGTTTCGTGACATTTCGTACGCTACGTCTCAAAATACTATGGTTTCCAATTTTTTTGTCAACAAACTATGATGAATGAAGAGTTTGAAAAGTATTGTCATTAAATATACGCCATTAAATACGCCAAATAGTCTTTATTTATCTGGGACTATTTCTTTGCGCGGGCAAACAACGCAGCGTTGTGTGAAACGTCATCGCATGCCTTATAGAAGTTGATGTTAGTTTCGCGTCCCATTTGTTGATTTAAGTATGTTTTGTCAAGGTTTTGGATCATGTAATAAATAGAATCTACAACTCGTCTCAAGATTATAGCGGAATTTATAAAACTCGTCCAGTAAATTAGGTCTGGACCGAGCCAAAGGCTCGGTCCAGACCTAATTTACTGGACTCGTTTTGTAAATTCCGCTATAAACTGGGGACTCGTTGTAGATCCTCTATTTATTACATGATCCTACCGTTATTCCATTCAATAAACCCATTCTATAAATTGTGATATTAAACGTTCGTTTAATAACAGGAAATAGTGCCAGGTGACCTTTGACTTCCGGTTTGTGGTTTCGTGACATTTCGTACGCTACGTCTCAAAATACTATGGTTTCCAATTTTTTTGTCAACAAACTATGATGAATGAAGAGTTTGAAAAGTATTGTCATTAAATATACGCCATATAGTCTTTATTTATCTGGGACTATTTCTTTGCGCGGGCAAACAACGCAGCGTTGTGTGAAACGTCATCGCATGCCTTATAGAAGTTGATGTTAGTTTCGCGTCCCATTTGTTGATTTAAGTATGTTTTGTCAAGGTTTTGGATCATGTAATAAATAGAATCTAAAACTCGTCCAGTAAATTAGGTCTGGACCGAGCCAAAGGCTCGGTCCAGACCTAATTTACTGGACTCGTTTTGTAAATTCCGCTATAAACTGGGGACTCGTTGTAGATCCTCTATTTATTACATGATCCTACCGTTATTCCATTCAATAAACCCATTCTATAAATTGTGATATTAAACGTTCGTTTAATAACAGGAAATAGTGCCAGGTGACCTTTGACTTCCGGTTTGTGGTTTCGTGACATTTCGTACGCTACGTCTCAAAATACTATGGTTTCCAATTTTTTTGTCAACAAACTATGATGAATGAAGAGTTTGAAAAGTATTGTCATTAAATATACGCCATTAAATACGCCAAATAGTCTTTATTTATCTGGGACTATTTCTTTGCGCGGGCAAACAACGCAGCGTTGTGTGAAACGTCATCGCATGCCTTATAGAAGTTGATGTTAGTTTCGCGTCCCATTTGTTGATTTAAGTATGTTTTGTCAAGGTTTTGGATCATGTAATAAATAGAATCTACAACTCGTCTCAAGATTATAGCAGAATTTATAAAACTCGTCCAGTAAATTAGGTCTGGACCGAGCCAAAGGCTCGGTCCAGACCTAATTTACTGGACTCGTTTTGTAAATTCCGCTATAAACTGGGGACTCGTTGTAGATCCTCTATTTATTACATGATCCTACCGTTATTCCATTCAATAAACCCATTCTATAAATTGTGATATTAAACGTTCGTTTAATAACAGGAAATAGTGCCAGGTGACCTTTGACTTCCGGTTTGTGGTTTCGTGACATTTCGTACGCTACGTCTCAAAATACTATGGTTTCCAATTTTTTTGTCAACAAACTATGATGAATGAAGAGTTTGAAAAGTATTGTCATTAAATATACGCCATATAGTCTTTATTTATCTGGGACTATTTCTTTGCGCGGGCAAACAACGCAGCGTTGTGTGAAACGTCATCGCATGCCTTATAGAAGTTGATGTTAGTTTCGCGTCCCATTTGTTGATTTAAGTATGTTTTGTCAAGGTTTTGGATCATGTAATAAATAGAATCTACAACTCGTCTCAAGATTATAGCGGAATTTATAAAACTCGTCCAGTAAATTAGGTCTGGACCGAGCCAAAGGCTCGGTCCAGACCTAATTTACTGGACTCGTTTTGTAAATTCCGCTATAAACTGGGGACTCGTTGTAGATCCTCTATTTATTACATGATCCTACCGTTATTCCATTCAATAAACCCATTCTATAAATTGTGATATTAAACGTTCGTTTAATAACAGGAAATAGTGCCAGGTGACCTTTGACTTCCGGTTTGTGGTTTCGTGACATTTCGTACGCTACGTCTCAAAATACTATGGTTTCCAATTTTTTTGTCAACAAACTATGATGAATGAAGAGTTTGAAAAGTATTGTCATTAAATATACGCCATTAAATACGCCAAATAGTCTTTATTTATCTGGGACTATTTCTTTGCGCGGGCAAACAACGCAGCGTTGTGTGAAACGTCATCGCATGCCTTATAGAAGTTGATGTTAGTTTCGCGTCCCATTTGTTGATTTAAGTATGTTTTGTCAAGGTTTTGGATCATGTAATAAATAGAATCTACAACTCGTCTCAAGATTATAGCGGAATTTATAAAACTCGTCCAGTAAATTAGGTCTGGACCGAGCCAAAGGCTCGGTCCAGACCTAATTTACTGGACTCGTTTTGTAAATTCCGCTATAAACTGGGGACTCGTTGTAGATCCTCTATTTATTACATGATCCTACCGTTATTCCATTCAATAAACCCATTCTATAAATTGTGATATTAAACGTTCGTTTAATAACAGGAAATAGTGCCAGGTGACCTTTGACTTCCGGTTTGTGGTTTCGTGACATTTCGTACGCTACGTCTCAAAATACTATGGTTTCCAATTTTTTTGTCAACAAACTATGATGAATGAAGAGTTTGAAAAGTATTGTCATTAAATATACGCCATATAGTCTTTATTTATCTGGGACTATTTCTTTGCGCGGGCAAACAACGCAGCGTTGTGTGAAACGTCATCGCATGCCTTATAGAAGTTGATGTTAGTTTCGCGTCCCATTTGTTGATTTAAGTATGTTTTGTCAAGGTTTTGGATCATGTAATAAATAGAATCTACAACTCGTCTCAAGATTATAGCGGAATTTATAAAACTCGTCCAGTAAATTAGGTCTGGACCGAGCCAAAGGCTCGGTCCAGACCTAATTTACTGGACTCGTTTTGTAAATTCCGCTATAAACTGGGGACTCGTTGTAGATCCTCTATTTATTACATGATCCTACCGTTATTCCATTCAATAAACCCATTCTATAAATTGTGATATTAAACGTTCGTTTAATAACAGGAAATAGTGCCAGGTGACCTTTGACTTCCGGTTTGTGGTTTCGTGACATTTCGTACGCTACGTCTCAAAATACTATGGTTTCCAATTTTTTTGTCAACAAACTATGATGAATGAAGAGTTTGAAAAGTATTGTCATTAAATATACGCCATTAAATACGCCAAATAGTCTTTATTTATCTGGGACTATTTCTTTGCGCGGGCAAACAACGCAGCGTTGTGTGAAACGTCATCGCATGCCTTATAGAAGTTGATGTTAGTTTCGCGTCCCATTTGTTGATTTAAGTATGTTTTGTCAAGGTTTTGGATCATGTAATAAATAGAATCTACAACTCGTCTCAAGATTATAGCGGAATTTATAAAACTCGTCCAGTAAATTAGGTCTGGACCGAGCCAAAGGCTCGGTCCAGACCTAATTTACTGGACTCGTTTTGTAAATTCCGCTATAAACTGGGGACTCGTTGTAGATCCTCTATTTATTACATGATCCTACCGTTATTCCATTCAATAAACCCATTCTATAAATTGTGATATTAAACGTTCGTTTAATAACAGGAAATAGTGCCAGGTGACCTTTGACTTCCGGTTTGTGGTTTCGTGACATTTCGTACGCTACGTCTCAAAATACTATGGTTTCCAATTTTTTTGTCAACAAACTATGATGAATGAAGAGTTTGAAAAGTATTGTCATTAAATATACGCCATATAGTCTTTATTTATCTGGGACTATTTCTTTGCGCGGGCAAACAACGCAGCGTTGTGTGAAACGTCATCGCATGCCTTATAGAAGTTGATGTTAGTTTCGCGTCCCATTTGTTGATTTAAGTATGTTTTGTCAAGGTTTTGGATCATGTAATAAATAGAATCTAAAACTCGTCCAGTAAATTAGGTCTGGACCGAGCCAAAGGCTCGGTCCAGACCTAATTTACTGGACTCGTTTTGTAAATTCCGCTATAAACTGGGGACTCGTTGTAGATCCTCTATTTATTACATGATCCTACCGTTATTCCATTCAATAAACCCATTCTATAAATTGTGATATTAAACGTTCGTTTAATAACAGGAAATAGTGCCAGGTGACCTTTGACTTCCGGTTTGTGGTTTCGTGACATTTCGTACGCTACGTCTCAAAATACTATGGTTTCCAATTTTTTTGTCAACAAACTATGATGAATGAAGAGTTTGAAAAGTATTGTCATTAAATATACGCCATTAAATACGCCAAATAGTCTTTATTTATCTGGGACTATTTCTTTGCGCGGGCAAACAACGCAGCGTTGTGTGAAACGTCATCGCATGCCTTATAGAAGTTGATGTTAGTTTCGCGTCCCATTTGTTGATTTAAGTATGTTTTGTCAAGGTTTTGGATCATGTAATAAATAGAATCTACAACTCGTCTCAAGATTATAGCAGAATTTATAAAACTCGTCCAGTAAATTAGGTCTGGACCGAGCCAAAGGCTCGGTCCAGACCTAATTTACTGGACTCGTTTTGTAAATTCCGCTATAAACTGGGGACTCGTTGTAGATCCTCTATTTATTACATGATCCTACCGTTATTCCATTCAATAAACCCATTCTATAAATTGTGATATTAAACGTTCGTTTAATAACAGGAAATAGTGCCAGGTGACCTTTGACTTCCGGTTTGTGGTTTCGTGACATTTCGTACGCTACGTCTCAAAATACTATGGTTTCCAATTTTTTTGTCAACAAACTATGATGAATGAAGAGTTTGAAAAGTATTGTCATTAAATATACGCCATATAGTCTTTATTTATCTGGGACTATTTCTTTGCGCGGGCAAACAACGCAGCGTTGTGTGAAACGTCATCGCATGCCTTATAGAAGTTGATGTTAGTTTCGCGTCCCATTTGTTGATTTAAGTATGTTTTGTCAAGGTTTTGGATCATGTAATAAATAGAATCTACAACTCGTCTCAAGATTATAGCGGAATTTATAAAACTCGTCCAGTAAATTAGGTCTGGACCGAGCCAAAGGCTCGGTCCAGACCTAATTTACTGGACTCGTTTTGTAAATTCCGCTATAAACTGGGGACTCGTTGTAGATCCTCTATTTATTACATGATCCTACCGTTATTCCATTCAATAAACCCATTCTATAAATTGTGATATTAAACGTTCGTTTAATAACAGGAAATAGTGCCAGGTGACCTTTGACTTCCGGTTTGTGGTTTCGTGACATTTCGTACGCTACGTCTCAAAATACTATGGTTTCCAATTTTTTTGTCAACAAACTATGATGAATGAAGAGTTTGAAAAGTATTGTCATTAAATATACGCCATTAAATACGCCAAATAGTCTTTATTTATCTGGGACTATTTCTTTGCGCGGGCAAACAACGCAGCGTTGTGTGAAACGTCATCGCATGCCTTATAGAAGTTGATGTTAGTTTCGCGTCCCATTTGTTGATTTAAGTATGTTTTGTCAAGGTTTTGGATCATGTAATAAATAGAATCTACAACTCGTCTCAAGATTATAGCGGAATTTATAAAACTCGTCCAGTAAATTAGGTCTGGACCGAGCCAAAGGCTCGGTCCAGACCTAATTTACTGGACTCGTTTTGTAAATTCCGCTATAAACTGGGGACTCGTTGTAGATCCTCTATTTATTACATGATCCTACCGTTATTCCATTCAATAAACCCATTCTATAAATTGTGATATTAAACGTTCGTTTAATAACAGGAAATAGTGCCAGGTGACCTTTGACTTCCGGTTTGTGGTTTCGTGACATTTCGTACGCTACGTCTCAAAATACTATGGTTTCCAATTTTTTTGTCAACAAACTATGATGAATGAAGAGTTTGAAAAGTATTGTCATTAAATATACGCCATATAGTCTTTATTTATCTGGGACTATTTCTTTGCGCGGGCAAACAACGCAGCGTTGTGTGAAACGTCATCGCATGCCTTATAGAAGTTGATGTTAGTTTCGCGTCCCATTTGTTGATTTAAGTATGTTTTGTCAAGGTTTTGGATCATGTAATAAATAGAATCTAAAACTCGTCCAGTAAATTAGGTCTGGACCGAGCCAAAGGCTCGGTCCAGACCTAATTTACTGGACTCGTTTTGTAAATTCCGCTATAAACTGGGGACTCGTTGTAGATCCTCTATTTATTACATGATCCTACCGTTATTCCATTCAATAAACCCATTCTATAAATTGTGATATTAAACGTTCGTTTAATAACAGGAAATAGTGCCAGGTGACCTTTGACTTCCGGTTTGTGGTTTCGTGACATTTCGTACGCTACGTCTCAAAATACTATGGTTTCCAATTTTTTTGTCAACAAACTATGATGAATGAAGAGTTTGAAAAGTATTGTCATTAAATATACGCCATTAAATACGCCAAATAGTCTTTATTTATCTGGGACTATTTCTTTGCGCGGGCAAACAACGCAGCGTTGTGTGAAACGTCATCGCATGCCTTATAGAAGTTGATGTTAGTTTCGCGTCCCATTTGTTGATTTAAGTATGTTTTGTCAAGGTTTTGGATCATGTAATAAATAGAATCTACAACTCGTCTCAAGATTATAGCGGAATTTATAAAACTCGTCCAGTAAATTAGGTCTGGACCGAGCCAAAGGCTCGGTCCAGACCTAATTTACTGGACTCGTTTTGTAAATTCCGCTATAAACTGGGGACTCGTTGTAGATCCTCTATTTATTACATGATCCTACCGTTATTCCATTCAATAAACCCATTCTATAAATTGTGATATTAAACGTTCGTTTAATAACAGGAAATAGTGCCAGGTGACCTTTGACTTCCGGTTTGTGGTTTCGTGACATTTCGTACGCTACGTCTCAAAATACTATGGTTTCCAATTTTTTTGTCAACAAACTATGATGAATGAAGAGTTTGAAAAGTATTGTCATTAAATATACGCCATATAGTCTTTATTTATCTGGGACTATTTCTTTGCGCGGGCAAACAACGCAGCGTTGTGTGAAACGTCATCGCATGCCTTATAGAAGTTGATGTTAGTTTCGCGTCCCATTTGTTGATTTAAGTATGTTTTGTCAAGGTTTTGGATCATGTAATAAATAGAATCTAAAACTCGTCCAGTAAATTAGGTCTGGACCGAGCCAAAGGCTCGGTCCAGACCTAATTTACTGGACTCGTTTTGTAAATTCCGCTATAAACTGGGGACTCGTTGTAGATCCTCTATTTATTACATGATCCTACCGTTATTCCATTCAATAAACCCATTCTATAAATTGTGATATTAAACGTTCGTTTAATAACAGGAAATAGTGCCAGGTGACCTTTGACTTCCGGTTTGTGGTTTCGTGACATTTCGTACGCTACGTCTCAAAATACTATGGTTTCCAATTTTTTTGTCAACAAACTATGATGAATGAAGAGTTTGAAAAGTATTGTCATTAAATATACGCCATTAAATACGCCAAATAGTCTTTATTTATCTGGGACTATTTCTTTGCGCGGGCAAACAACGCAGCGTTGTGTGAAACGTCATCGCATGCCTTATAGAAGTTGATGTTAGTTTCGCGTCCCATTTGTTGATTTAAGTATGTTTTGTCAAGGTTTTGGATCATGTAATAAATAGAATCTACAACTCGTCTCAAGATTATAGCGGAATTTATAAAACTCGTCCAGTAAATTAGGTCTGGACCGAGCCAAAGGCTCGGTCCAGACCTAATTTACTGGACTCGTTTTGTAAATTCCGCTATAAACTGGGGACTCGTTGTAGATCCTCTATTTATTACATGATCCTACCGTTATTCCATTCAATAAACCCATTCTATAAATTGTGATATTAAACGTTCGTTTAATAACAGGAAATAGTGCCAGGTGACCTTTGACTTCCGGTTTGTGGTTTCGTGACATTTCGTACGCTACGTCTCAAAATACTATGGTTTCCAATTTTTTTGTCAACAAACTATGATGAATGAAGAGTTTGAAAAGTATTGTCATTAAATATACGCCATTAAATACGCCAAATAGTCTTTATTTATCTGGGACTATTTCTTTGCGCGGGCAAACAACGCAGCGTTGTGTGAAACGTCATCGCATGCCTTATAGAAGTTGATGTTAGTTTCGCGTCCCATTTGTTGATTTAAGTATGTTTTGTCAAGGTTTTGGATCATGTAATAAATAGAATCTACAACTCGTCTCAAGATTATAGCGGAATTTATAAAACTCGTCCAGTAAATTAGGTCTGGACCGAGCCAAAGGCTCGGTCCAGACCTAATTTACTGGACTCGTTTTGTAAATTCCGCTATAAACTGGGGACTCGTTGTAGATCCTCTATTTATTACATGATCCTACCGTTATTCCATTCAATAAACCCATTCTATAAATTGTGATATTAAACGTTCGTTTAATAACAGGAAATAGTGCCAGGTGACCTTTGACTTCCGGTTTGTGGTTTCGTGACATTTCGTACGCTACGTCTCAAAATACTATGGTTTCCAATTTTTTTGTCAACAAACTATGATGAATGAAGAGTTTGAAAAGTATTGTCATTAAATATACGCCATTAAATACGCCAAATAGTCTTTATTTATCTGGGACTATTTCTTTGCGCGGGCAAACAACGCAGCGTTGTGTGAAACGTCATCGCATGCCTTATAGAAGTTGATGTTAGTTTCGCGTCCCATTTGTTGATTTAAGTATGTTTTGTCAAGGTTTTGGATCATGTAATAAATAGAATCTACAACTCGTCTCAAGATTATAGCGGAATTTATAAAACTCGTCCAGTAAATTAGGTCTGGACCGAGCCAAAGGCTCGGTCCAGACCTAATTTACTGGACTCGTTTTGTAAATTCCGCTATAAACTGGGGACTCGTTGTAGATCCTCTATTTATTACATGATCCTACCGTTATTCCATTCAATAAACCCATTCTATAAATTGTGATATTAAACGTTCGTTTAATAACAGGAAATAGTGCCAGGTGACCTTTGACTTCCGGTTTGTGGTTTCGTGACATTTCGTACGCTACGTCTCAAAATACTATGGTTTCCAATTTTTTTGTCAACAAACTATGATGAATGAAGAGTTTGAAAAGTATTGTCATTAAATATACGCCATTAAATACGCCAAATAGTCTTTATTTATCTGGGACTATTTCTTTGCGCGGGCAAACAACGCAGCGTTGTGTGAAACGTCATCGCATGCCTTATAGAAGTTGATGTTAGTTTCGCGTCCCATTTGTTGATTTAAGTATGTTTTGTCAAGGTTTTGGATCATGTAATAAATAGAATCTACAACTCGTCTCAAGATTATAGCAGAATTTATAAAACTCGTCCAGTAAATTAGGTCTGGACCGAGCCAAAGGCTCGGTCCAGACCTAATTTACTGGACTCGTTTTGTAAATTCCGCTATAAACTGGGGACTCGTTGTAGATCCTCTATTTATTACATGATCCTACCGTTATTCCATTCAATAAACCCATTCTATAAATTGTGATATTAAACGTTCGTTTAATAACAGGAAATAGTGCCAGGTGACCTTTGACTTCCGGTTTGTGGTTTCGTGACATTTCGTACGCTACGTCTCAAAATACTATGGTTTCCAATTTTTTTGTCAACAAACTATGATGAATGAAGAGTTTGAAAAGTATTGTCATTAAATATACGCCATATAGTCTTTATTTATCTGGGACTATTTCTTTGCGCGGGCAAACAACGCAGCGTTGTGTGAAACGTCATCGCATGCCTTATAGAAGTTGATGTTAGTTTCGCGTCCCATTTGTTGATTTAAGTATGTTTTGTCAAGGTTTTGGATCATGTAATAAATAGAATCTACAACTCGTCTCAAGATTATAGCGGAATTTATAAAACTCGTCCAGTAAATTAGGTCTGGACCGAGCCAAAGGCTCGGTCCAGACCTAATTTACTGGACTCGTTTTGTAAATTCCGCTATAAACTGGGGACTCGTTGTAGATCCTCTATTTATTACATGATCCTACCGTTATTCCATTCAATAAACCCATTCTATAAATTGTGATATTAAACGTTCGTTTAATAACAGGAAATAGTGCCAGGTGACCTTTGACTTCCGGTTTGTGGTTTCGTGACATTTCGTACGCTACGTCTCAAAATACTATGGTTTCCAATTTTTTTGTCAACAAACTATGATGAATGAAGAGTTTGAAAAGTATTGTCATTAAATATACGCCATTAAATACGCCAAATAGTCTTTATTTATCTGGGACTATTTCTTTGCGCGGGCAAACAACGCAGCGTTGTGTGAAACGTCATCGCATGCCTTATAGAAGTTGATGTTAGTTTCGCGTCCCATTTGTTGATTTAAGTATGTTTTGTCAAGGTTTTGGATCATGTAATAAATAGAATCTACAACTCGTCTCAAGATTATAGCGGAATTTATAAAACTCGTCCAGTAAATTAGGTCTGGACCGAGCCAAAGGCTCGGTCCAGACCTAATTTACTGGACTCGTTTTGTAAATTCCGCTATAAACTGGGGACTCGTTGTAGATCCTCTATTTATTACATGATCCTACCGTTATTCCATTCAATAAACCCATTCTATAAATTGTGATATTAAACGTTCGTTTAATAACAGGAAATAGTGCCAGGTGACCTTTGACTTCCGGTTTGTGGTTTCGTGACATTTCGTACGCTACGTCTCAAAATACTATGGTTTCCAATTTTTTTGTCAACAAACTATGATGAATGAAGAGTTTGAAAAGTATTGTCATTAAATATACGCCATATAGTCTTTATTTATCTGGGACTATTTCTTTGCGCGGGCAAACAACGCAGCGTTGTGTGAAACGTCATCGCATGCCTTATAGAAGTTGATGTTAGTTTCGCGTCCCATTTGTTGATTTAAGTATGTTTTGTCAAGGTTTTGGATCATGTAATAAATAGAATCTAAAACTCGTCCAGTAAATTAGGTCTGGACCGAGCCAAAGGCTCGGTCCAGACCTAATTTACTGGACTCGTTTTGTAAATTCCGCTATAAACTGGGGACTCGTTGTAGATCCTCTATTTATTACATGATCCTACCGTTATTCCATTCAATAAACCCATTCTATAAATTGTGATATTAAACGTTCGTTTAATAACAGGAAATAGTGCCAGGTGACCTTTGACTTCCGGTTTGTGGTTTCGTGACATTTCGTACGCTACGTCTCAAAATACTATGGTTTCCAATTTTTTTGTCAACAAACTATGATGAATGAAGAGTTTGAAAAGTATTGTCATTAAATATACGCCATTAAATACGCCAAATAGTCTTTATTTATCTGGGACTATTTCTTTGCGCGGGCAAACAACGCAGCGTTGTGTGAAACGTCATCGCATGCCTTATAGAAGTTGATGTTAGTTTCGCGTCCCATTTGTTGATTTAAGTATGTTTTGTCAAGGTTTTGGATCATGTAATAAATAGAATCTACAACTCGTCTCAAGATTATAGCAGAATTTATAAAACTCGTCCAGTAAATTAGGTCTGGACCGAGCCAAAGGCTCGGTCCAGACCTAATTTACTGGACTCGTTTTGTAAATTCCGCTATAAACTGGGGACTCGTTGTAGATCCTCTATTTATTACATGATCCTACCGTTATTCCATTCAATAAACCCATTCTATAAATTGTGATATTAAACGTTCGTTTAATAACAGGAAATAGTGCCAGGTGACCTTTGACTTCCGGTTTGTGGTTTCGTGACATTTCGTACGCTACGTCTCAAAATACTATGGTTTCCAATTTTTTTGTCAACAAACTATGATGAATGAAGAGTTTGAAAAGTATTGTCATTAAATATACGCCATATAGTCTTTATTTATCTGGGACTATTTCTTTGCGCGGGCAAACAACGCAGCGTTGTGTGAAACGTCATCGCATGCCTTATAGAAGTTGATGTTAGTTTCGCGTCCCATTTGTTGATTTAAGTATGTTTTGTCAAGGTTTTGGATCATGTAATAAATAGAATCTACAACTCGTCTCAAGATTATAGCGGAATTTATAAAACTCGTCCAGTAAATTAGGTCTGGACCGAGCCAAAGGCTCGGTCCAGACCTAATTTACTGGACTCGTTTTGTAAATTCCGCTATAAACTGGGGACTCGTTGTAGATCCTCTATTTATTACATGATCCTACCGTTATTCCATTCAATAAACCCATTCTATAAATTGTGATATTAAACGTTCGTTTAATAACAGGAAATAGTGCCAGGTGACCTTTGACTTCCGGTTTGTGGTTTCGTGACATTTCGTACGCTACGTCTCAAAATACTATGGTTTCCAATTTTTTTGTCAACAAACTATGATGAATGAAGAGTTTGAAAAGTATTGTCATTAAATATACGCCATTAAATACGCCAAATAGTCTTTATTTATCTGGGACTATTTCTTTGCGCGGGCAAACAACGCAGCGTTGTGTGAAACGTCATCGCATGCCTTATAGAAGTTGATGTTAGTTTCGCGTCCCATTTGTTGATTTAAGTATGTTTTGTCAAGGTTTTGGATCATGTAATAAATAGAATCTACAACTCGTCTCAAGATTATAGCGGAATTTATAAAACTCGTCCAGTAAATTAGGTCTGGACCGAGCCAAAGGCTCGGTCCAGACCTAATTTACTGGACTCGTTTTGTAAATTCCGCTATAAACTGGGGACTCGTTGTAGATCCTCTATTTATTACATGATCCTACCGTTATTCCATTCAATAAACCCATTCTATAAATTGTGATATTAAACGTTCGTTTAATAACAGGAAATAGTGCCAGGTGACCTTTGACTTCCGGTTTGTGGTTTCGTGACATTTCGTACGCTACGTCTCAAAATACTATGGTTTCCAATTTTTTTGTCAACAAACTATGATGAATGAAGAGTTTGAAAAGTATTGTCATTAAATATACGCCATATAGTCTTTATTTATCTGGGACTATTTCTTTGCGCGGGCAAACAACGCAGCGTTGTGTGAAACGTCATCGCATGCCTTATAGAAGTTGATGTTAGTTTCGCGTCCCATTTGTTGATTTAAGTATGTTTTGTCAAGGTTTTGGATCATGTAATAAATAGAATCTACAACTCGTCTCAAGATTATAGCGGAATTTATAAAACTCGTCCAGTAAATTAGGTCTGGACCGAGCCAAAGGCTCGGTCCAGACCTAATTTACTGGACTCGTTTTGTAAATTCCGCTATAAACTGGGGACTCGTTGTAGATCCTCTATTTATTACATGATCCTACCGTTATTCCATTCAATAAACCCATTCTATAAATTGTGATATTAAACGTTCGTTTAATAACAGGAAATAGTGCCAGGTGACCTTTGACTTCCGGTTTGTGGTTTCGTGACATTTCGTACGCTACGTCTCAAAATACTATGGTTTCCAATTTTTTTGTCAACAAACTATGATGAATGAAGAGTTTGAAAAGTATTGTCATTAAATATACGCCATTAAATACGCCAAATAGTCTTTATTTATCTGGGACTATTTCTTTGCGCGGGCAAACAACGCAGCGTTGTGTGAAACGTCATCGCATGCCTTATAGAAGTTGATGTTAGTTTCGCGTCCCATTTGTTGATTTAAGTATGTTTTGTCAAGGTTTTGGATCATGTAATAAATAGAATCTACAACTCGTCTCAAGATTATAGCGGAATTTATAAAACTCGTCCAGTAAATTAGGTCTGGACCGAGCCAAAGGCTCGGTCCAGACCTAATTTACTGGACTCGTTTTGTAAATTCCGCTATAAACTGGGGACTCGTTGTAGATCCTCTATTTATTACATGATCCTACCGTTATTCCATTCAATAAACCCATTCTATAAATTGTGATATTAAACGTTCGTTTAATAACAGGAAATAGTGCCAGGTGACCTTTGACTTCCGGTTTGTGGTTTCGTGACATTTCGTACGCTACGTCTCAAAATACTATGGTTTCCAATTTTTTTGTCAACAAACTATGATGAATGAAGAGTTTGAAAAGTATTGTCATTAAATATACGCCATATAGTCTTTATTTATCTGGGACTATTTCTTTGCGCGGGCAAACAACGCAGCGTTGTGTGAAACGTCATCGCATGCCTTATAGAAGTTGATGTTAGTTTCGCGTCCCATTTGTTGATTTAAGTATGTTTTGTCAAGGTTTTGGATCATGTAATAAATAGAATCTAAAACTCGTCCAGTAAATTAGGTCTGGACCGAGCCAAAGGCTCGGTCCAGACCTAATTTACTGGACTCGTTTTGTAAATTCCGCTATAAACTGGGGACTCGTTGTAGATCCTCTATTTATTACATGATCCTACCGTTATTCCATTCAATAAACCCATTCTATAAATTGTGATATTAAACGTTCGTTTAATAACAGGAAATAGTGCCAGGTGACCTTTGACTTCCGGTTTGTGGTTTCGTGACATTTCGTACGCTACGTCTCAAAATACTATGGTTTCCAATTTTTTTGTCAACAAACTATGATGAATGAAGAGTTTGAAAAGTATTGTCATTAAATATACGCCATTAAATACGCCAAATAGTCTTTATTTATCTGGGACTATTTCTTTGCGCGGGCAAACAACGCAGCGTTGTGTGAAACGTCATCGCATGCCTTATAGAAGTTGATGTTAGTTTCGCGTCCCATTTGTTGATTTAAGTATGTTTTGTCAAGGTTTTGGATCATGTAATAAATAGAATCTACAACTCGTCTCAAGATTATAGCGGAATTTATAAAACTCGTCCAGTAAATTAGGTCTGGACCGAGCCAAAGGCTCGGTCCAGACCTAATTTACTGGACTCGTTTTGTAAATTCCGCTATAAACTGGGGACTCGTTGTAGATCCTCTATTTATTACATGATCCTACCGTTATTCCATTCAATAAACCCATTCTATAAATTGTGATATTAAACGTTCGTTTAATAACAGGAAATAGTGCCAGGTGACCTTTGACTTCCGGTTTGTGGTTTCGTGACATTTCGTACGCTACGTCTCAAAATACTATGGTTTCCAATTTTTTTGTCAACAAACTATGATGAATGAAGAGTTTGAAAAGTATTGTCATTAAATATACGCCATATAGTCTTTATTTATCTGGGACTATTTCTTTGCGCGGGCAAACAACGCAGCGTTGTGTGAAACGTCATCGCATGCCTTATAGAAGTTGATGTTAGTTTCGCGTCCCATTTGTTGATTTAAGTATGTTTTGTCAAGGTTTTGGATCATGTAATAAATAGAATCTAAAACTCGTCCAGTAAATTAGGTCTGGACCGAGCCAAAGGCTCGGTCCAGACCTAATTTACTGGACTCGTTTTGTAAATTCCGCTATAAACTGGGGACTCGTTGTAGATCCTCTATTTATTACATGATCCTACCGTTATTCCATTCAATAAACCCATTCTATAAATTGTGATATTAAACGTTCGTTTAATAACAGGAAATAGTGCCAGGTGACCTTTGACTTCCGGTTTGTGGTTTCGTGACATTTCGTACGCTACGTCTCAAAATACTATGGTTTCCAATTTTTTTGTCAACAAACTATGATGAATGAAGAGTTTGAAAAGTATTGTCATTAAATATACGCCATTAAATACGCCAAATAGTCTTTATTTATCTGGGACTATTTCTTTGCGCGGGCAAACAACGCAGCGTTGTGTGAAACGTCATCGCATGCCTTATAGAAGTTGATGTTAGTTTCGCGTCCCATTTGTTGATTTAAGTATGTTTTGTCAAGGTTTTGGATCATGTAATAAATAGAATCTACAACTCGTCTCAAGATTATAGCGGAATTTATAAAACTCGTCCAGTAAATTAGGTCTGGACCGAGCCAAAGGCTCGGTCCAGACCTAATTTACTGGACTCGTTTTGTAAATTCCGCTATAAACTGGGGACTCGTTGTAGATCCTCTATTTATTACATGATCCTACCGTTATTCCATTCAATAAACCCATTCTATAAATTGTGATATTAAACGTTCGTTTAATAACAGGAAATAGTGCCAGGTGACCTTTGACTTCCGGTTTGTGGTTTCGTGACATTTCGTACGCTACGTCTCAAAATACTATGGTTTCCAATTTTTTTGTCAACAAACTATGATGAATGAAGAGTTTGAAAAGTATTGTCATTAAATATACGCCATATAGTCTTTATTTATCTGGGACTATTTCTTTGCGCGGGCAAACAACGCAGCGTTGTGTGAAACGTCATCGCATGCCTTATAGAAGTTGATGTTAGTTTCGCGTCCCATTTGTTGATTTAAGTATGTTTTGTCAAGGTTTTGGATCATGTAATAAATAGAATCTAAAACTCGTCCAGTAAATTAGGTCTGGACCGAGCCAAAGGCTCGGTCCAGACCTAATTTACTGGACTCGTTTTGTAAATTCCGCTATAAACTGGGGACTCGTTGTAGATCCTCTATTTATTACATGATCCTACCGTTATTCCATTCAATAAACCCATTCTATAAATTGTGATATTAAACGTTCGTTTAATAACAGGAAATAGTGCCAGGTGACCTTTGACTTCCGGTTTGTGGTTTCGTGACATTTCGTACGCTACGTCTCAAAATACTATGGTTTCCAATTTTTTTGTCAACAAACTATGATGAATGAAGAGTTTGAAAAGTATTGTCATTAAATATACGCCATTAAATACGCCAAATAGTCTTTATTTATCTGGGACTATTTCTTTGCGCGGGCAAACAACGCAGCGTTGTGTGAAACGTCATCGCATGCCTTATAGAAGTTGATGTTAGTTTCGCGTCCCATTTGTTGATTTAAGTATGTTTTGTCAAGGTTTTGGATCATGTAATAAATAGAATCTACAACTCGTCTCAAGATTATAGCGGAATTTATAAAACTCGTCCAGTAAATTAGGTCTGGACCGAGCCAAAGGCTCGGTCCAGACCTAATTTACTGGACTCGTTTTGTAAATTCCGCTATAAACTGGGGACTCGTTGTAGATCCTCTATTTATTACATGATCCTACCGTTATTCCATTCAATAAACCCATTCTATAAATTGTGATATTAAACGTTCGTTTAATAACAGGAAATAGTGCCAGGTGACCTTTGACTTCCGGTTTGTGGTTTCGTGACATTTCGTACGCTACGTCTCAAAATACTATGGTTTCCAATTTTTTTGTCAACAAACTATGATGAATGAAGAGTTTGAAAAGTATTGTCATTAAATATACGCCATTAAATACGCCAAATAGTCTTTATTTATCTGGGACTATTTCTTTGCGCGGGCAAACAACGCAGCGTTGTGTGAAACGTCATCGCATGCCTTATAGAAGTTGATGTTAGTTTCGCGTCCCATTTGTTGATTTAAGTATGTTTTGTCAAGGTTTTGGATCATGTAATAAATAGAATCTACAACTCGTCTCAAGATTATAGCGGAATTTATAAAACTCGTCCAGTAAATTAGGTCTGGACCGAGCCAAAGGCTCGGTCCAGACCTAATTTACTGGACTCGTTTTGTAAATTCCGCTATAAACTGGGGACTCGTTGTAGATCCTCTATTTATTACATGATCCTACCGTTATTCCATTCAATAAACCCATTCTATAAATTGTGATATTAAACGTTCGTTTAATAACAGGAAATAGTGCCAGGTGACCTTTGACTTCCGGTTTGTGGTTTCGTGACATTTCGTACGCTACGTCTCAAAATACTATGGTTTCCAATTTTTTTGTCAACAAACTATGATGAATGAAGAGTTTGAAAAGTATTGTCATTAAATATACGCCATTAAATACGCCAAATAGTCTTTATTTATCTGGGACTATTTCTTTGCGCGGGCAAACAACGCAGCGTTGTGTGAAACGTCATCGCATGCCTTATAGAAGTTGATGTTAGTTTCGCGTCCCATTTGTTGATTTAAGTATGTTTTGTCAAGGTTTTGGATCATGTAATAAATAGAATCTACAACTCGTCTCAAGATTATAGCGGAATTTATAAAACTCGTCCAGTAAATTAGGTCTGGACCGAGCCAAAGGCTCGGTCCAGACCTAATTTACTGGACTCGTTTTGTAAATTCCGCTATAAACTGGGGACTCGTTGTAGATCCTCTATTTATTACATGATCCTACCGTTATTCCATTCAATAAACCCATTCTATAAATTGTGATATTAAACGTTCGTTTAATAACAGGAAATAGTGCCAGGTGACCTTTGACTTCCGGTTTGTGGTTTCGTGACATTTCGTACGCTACGTCTCAAAATACTATGGTTTCCAATTTTTTTGTCAACAAACTATGATGAATGAAGAGTTTGAAAAGTATTGTCATTAAATATACGCCATTAAATACGCCAAATAGTCTTTATTTATCTGGGACTATTTCTTTGCGCGGGCAAACAACGCAGCGTTGTGTGAAACGTCATCGCATGCCTTATAGAAGTTGATGTTAGTTTCGCGTCCCATTTGTTGATTTAAGTATGTTTTGTCAAGGTTTTGGATCATGTAATAAATAGAATCTACAACTCGTCTCAAGATTATAGCAGAATTTATAAAACTCGTCCAGTAAATTAGGTCTGGACCGAGCCAAAGGCTCGGTCCAGACCTAATTTACTGGACTCGTTTTGTAAATTCCGCTATAAACTGGGGACTCGTTGTAGATCCTCTATTTATTACATGATCCTACCGTTATTCCATTCAATAAACCCATTCTATAAATTGTGATATTAAACGTTCGTTTAATAACAGGAAATAGTGCCAGGTGACCTTTGACTTCCGGTTTGTGGTTTCGTGACATTTCGTACGCTACGTCTCAAAATACTATGGTTTCCAATTTTTTTGTCAACAAACTATGATGAATGAAGAGTTTGAAAAGTATTGTCATTAAATATACGCCATATAGTCTTTATTTATCTGGGACTATTTCTTTGCGCGGGCAAACAACGCAGCGTTGTGTGAAACGTCATCGCATGCCTTATAGAAGTTGATGTTAGTTTCGCGTCCCATTTGTTGATTTAAGTATGTTTTGTCAAGGTTTTGGATCATGTAATAAATAGAATCTACAACTCGTCTCAAGATTATAGCGGAATTTATAAAACTCGTCCAGTAAATTAGGTCTGGACCGAGCCAAAGGCTCGGTCCAGACCTAATTTACTGGACTCGTTTTGTAAATTCCGCTATAAACTGGGGACTCGTTGTAGATCCTCTATTTATTACATGATCCTACCGTTATTCCATTCAATAAACCCATTCTATAAATTGTGATATTAAACGTTCGTTTAATAACAGGAAATAGTGCCAGGTGACCTTTGACTTCCGGTTTGTGGTTTCGTGACATTTCGTACGCTACGTCTCAAAATACTATGGTTTCCAATTTTTTTGTCAACAAACTATGATGAATGAAGAGTTTGAAAAGTATTGTCATTAAATATACGCCATTAAATACGCCAAATAGTCTTTATTTATCTGGGACTATTTCTTTGCGCGGGCAAACAACGCAGCGTTGTGTGAAACGTCATCGCATGCCTTATAGAAGTTGATGTTAGTTTCGCGTCCCATTTGTTGATTTAAGTATGTTTTGTCAAGGTTTTGGATCATGTAATAAATAGAATCTACAACTCGTCTCAAGATTATAGCGGAATTTATAAAACTCGTCCAGTAAATTAGGTCTGGACCGAGCCAAAGGCTCGGTCCAGACCTAATTTACTGGACTCGTTTTGTAAATTCCGCTATAAACTGGGGACTCGTTGTAGATCCTCTATTTATTACATGATCCTACCGTTATTCCATTCAATAAACCCATTCTATAAATTGTGATATTAAACGTTCGTTTAATAACAGGAAATAGTGCCAGGTGACCTTTGACTTCCGGTTTGTGGTTTCGTGACATTTCGTACGCTACGTCTCAAAATACTATGGTTTCCAATTTTTTTGTCAACAAACTATGATGAATGAAGAGTTTGAAAAGTATTGTCATTAAATATACGCCATATAGTCTTTATTTATCTGGGACTATTTCTTTGCGCGGGCAAACAACGCAGCGTTGTGTGAAACGTCATCGCATGCCTTATAGAAGTTGATGTTAGTTTCGCGTCCCATTTGTTGATTTAAGTATGTTTTGTCAAGGTTTTGGATCATGTAATAAATAGAATCTAAAACTCGTCCAGTAAATTAGGTCTGGACCGAGCCAAAGGCTCGGTCCAGACCTAATTTACTGGACTCGTTTTGTAAATTCCGCTATAAACTGGGGACTCGTTGTAGATCCTCTATTTATTACATGATCCTACCGTTATTCCATTCAATAAACCCATTCTATAAATTGTGATATTAAACGTTCGTTTAATAACAGGAAATAGTGCCAGGTGACCTTTGACTTCCGGTTTGTGGTTTCGTGACATTTCGTACGCTACGTCTCAAAATACTATGGTTTCCAATTTTTTTGTCAACAAACTATGATGAATGAAGAGTTTGAAAAGTATTGTCATTAAATATACGCCATTAAATACGCCAAATAGTCTTTATTTATCTGGGACTATTTCTTTGCGCGGGCAAACAACGCAGCGTTGTGTGAAACGTCATCGCATGCCTTATAGAAGTTGATGTTAGTTTCGCGTCCCATTTGTTGATTTAAGTATGTTTTGTCAAGGTTTTGGATCATGTAATAAATAGAATCTACAACTCGTCTCAAGATTATAGCAGAATTTATAAAACTCGTCCAGTAAATTAGGTCTGGACCGAGCCAAAGGCTCGGTCCAGACCTAATTTACTGGACTCGTTTTGTAAATTCCGCTATAAACTGGGGACTCGTTGTAGATCCTCTATTTATTACATGATCCTACCGTTATTCCATTCAATAAACCCATTCTATAAATTGTGATATTAAACGTTCGTTTAATAACAGGAAATAGTGCCAGGTGACCTTTGACTTCCGGTTTGTGGTTTCGTGACATTTCGTACGCTACGTCTCAAAATACTATGGTTTCCAATTTTTTTGTCAACAAACTATGATGAATGAAGAGTTTGAAAAGTATTGTCATTAAATATACGCCATATAGTCTTTATTTATCTGGGACTATTTCTTTGCGCGGGCAAACAACGCAGCGTTGTGTGAAACGTCATCGCATGCCTTATAGAAGTTGATGTTAGTTTCGCGTCCCATTTGTTGATTTAAGTATGTTTTGTCAAGGTTTTGGATCATGTAATAAATAGAATCTACAACTCGTCTCAAGATTATAGCGGAATTTATAAAACTCGTCCAGTAAATTAGGTCTGGACCGAGCCAAAGGCTCGGTCCAGACCTAATTTACTGGACTCGTTTTGTAAATTCCGCTATAAACTGGGGACTCGTTGTAGATCCTCTATTTATTACATGATCCTACCGTTATTCCATTCAATAAACCCATTCTATAAATTGTGATATTAAACGTTCGTTTAATAACAGGAAATAGTGCCAGGTGACCTTTGACTTCCGGTTTGTGGTTTCGTGACATTTCGTACGCTACGTCTCAAAATACTATGGTTTCCAATTTTTTTGTCAACAAACTATGATGAATGAAGAGTTTGAAAAGTATTGTCATTAAATATACGCCATTAAATACGCCAAATAGTCTTTATTTATCTGGGACTATTTCTTTGCGCGGGCAAACAACGCAGCGTTGTGTGAAACGTCATCGCATGCCTTATAGAAGTTGATGTTAGTTTCGCGTCCCATTTGTTGATTTAAGTATGTTTTGTCAAGGTTTTGGATCATGTAATAAATAGAATCTACAACTCGTCTCAAGATTATAGCGGAATTTATAAAACTCGTCCAGTAAATTAGGTCTGGACCGAGCCAAAGGCTCGGTCCAGACCTAATTTACTGGACTCGTTTTGTAAATTCCGCTATAAACTGGGGACTCGTTGTAGATCCTCTATTTATTACATGATCCTACCGTTATTCCATTCAATAAACCCATTCTATAAATTGTGATATTAAACGTTCGTTTAATAACAGGAAATAGTGCCAGGTGACCTTTGACTTCCGGTTTGTGGTTTCGTGACATTTCGTACGCTACGTCTCAAAATACTATGGTTTCCAATTTTTTTGTCAACAAACTATGATGAATGAAGAGTTTGAAAAGTATTGTCATTAAATATACGCCATATAGTCTTTATTTATCTGGGACTATTTCTTTGCGCGGGCAAACAACGCAGCGTTGTGTGAAACGTCATCGCATGCCTTATAGAAGTTGATGTTAGTTTCGCGTCCCATTTGTTGATTTAAGTATGTTTTGTCAAGGTTTTGGATCATGTAATAAATAGAATCTACAACTCGTCTCAAGATTATAGCGGAATTTATAAAACTCGTCCAGTAAATTAGGTCTGGACCGAGCCAAAGGCTCGGTCCAGACCTAATTTACTGGACTCGTTTTGTAAATTCCGCTATAAACTGGGGACTCGTTGTAGATCCTCTATTTATTACATGATCCTACCGTTATTCCATTCAATAAACCCATTCTATAAATTGTGATATTAAACGTTCGTTTAATAACAGGAAATAGTGCCAG